>CM057456.1:918973333-920257500 GCA_016271365.2 Neoceratodus forsteri | reverse complement strand
TTTCAACATTGCCATTTTACCACACCCTCTTATGAGCAGTATAGCTGTCATTTTTCAAATCTCACCCAAAATGTGTTTCTGCTGTTGTAGCGCAGAATGGCGCAGTCGATGTGCGAAATCAATGTACGGGACAAATTAAGAAAATCACAGTGACACTGTTCATGAGCAGAGGTCTTAAATGGCTATGTTGAAAATTTGGTGAAAAATTCTAAAATGACTGTTTTACTTAGCTGTGCTACAGTTCCAACGCAGGTCTCGAAGTTCACACATTTTCAATATTTTCACCCATATTTTCAACATTGCCATTTTACCACACCTCCTCATGAGCAGTATAGCTGTCATTTTCACATCCTGCTTCAAACATGTTTCTGCCATGTAGCGCATAATGCATGAGTGGTGTGCGAACTCAGTGTATGGGACAATTAAGAAAATCACAGTGTCACTGTTCATGAGCAGAGATCTTAAAATGGCAATGTTGAAATTTGGTGAAAGAAATTAAAATGACTGTTTTACGTAATGTCGCGCTCCGTTCCCACGCTTTTCGGAGGTTTGCTAATTTTCAATAGTTCCACTCCAGATTTTTAACATTGCCATTTTACACACACCTCCTTATGAGCAGTACAGCTGTCATTTTTCACATCCTTCCCAAAACGTGTTTCAATTCCAGTAGCAAGACAATGGCGCAGTCGGTGTGCAACTCAATGTATGGGACACATTGACAAAATCACACTGACACTGTTCATGACCAGAGGTCTTAAAATGGCTATGTTGAACATTTCGTGAAAAATTTCCTAATAATGACTGTTTTACGAGCATGCGTTGCGCAGTTCCTACGCATGCTTGTAAGTTCGCAATTTTTCAATATTTGCACTCCAATGACTTCCAAATACCTAAACAGCACATAGAAGCAAGCAACATTCGGCACTGACAAATGCTTGTTTATACAGGACTAATCATCACACCATCTTTTTATGCATATGGTTCTTTATAGCTTATGATAAATGGCTCTGGAAACTGGAAAAACTTCAGAAAACACGGGTTTACAGGCAATTTTTTCTCAGGGTTACATAGCCATCAAAGAAGGAAGGGAGGAGGGAGTCTGCATGTACTTATGAAGCAGGCTACAGACATCACTCCTGCCCTCCCTCCCCACTACAGAGCAGCATTTCTGCCTGCACTTCTGAAGCAGGCTACAGACATGACTCCTGCCCTCCCTTCCCACTCTGGAGCAGTGTTTCTGCCTGCACTTCTGAAACAGGCTGCAGACATCACTCCTCCCTCCCTCCCTCCCTCCCTCCCTGCTCTGAGCAGCATTTCTGCCTACACGTCTGAAGCAGGTAGCTGCTACATTCTCCCAGTATCAGCAGTGCTGCTGTGCTGATAGAATATTTAATTGTACCTTCGTTAGCTGTGATTTTTGCTCAACTAACCAGAGCTTTAACTACCTCGTGTCTCCTTGTTTCCTGCAGAGTTGTTATAGCTGTTTCGTCTGTTGCTGTAAGGGGCTGAATTGTGTTAGTTGCCTGTACCTTTTCTTTGACCCAGCCAGCACTGTCCACAACTGAAGTGAGCAAGACTCAGTGCAGCGTTGCTTCAGTCACTTGCTTCACTTCAATTGATCATCTTCATTCCCTGTCTCTCCTGTGCTTGACCCCTCCCCCCTCCTCCTTCCACCCTGCCCTGCTTGCCCCCTACCCAGTGCAACCCTTTGTTCTGCATCTTACCTTGTATCCCTCTAATCCTCTAAGCCTTGTCTTTGTTTCTTCCCCACAGACATCACTCCAGCCCTCCCTACCCACTGTGGAGCAGCGTTTCTGCCTGCACTTCTGAAGCAGGCAGCTACTACATTCTCCCTGCAATGGTGCAGCACTGCGCTTAACACGGCACTGCGAGCAGTAGCCCACCCAACCTGTCCCAACCACCCTCCCACCCGGGGGGGGTTACTACCTTTAATCCAATAGCCAGAACCAATCAGCCTATTTTTGCTCCCCTATCCCAAACAGAGTTTTGGATCCTTCCATATCCCCCTCCACCTTCCTTTTTTGTTTTTCTTGTATGCTTAAAGTACACCCCTGCACTCCCAGTGTTTAATGGACTATTTAAGTCACCTAAGTATGCGTGTAGGCTGTAGGATTCAAACCCTTGATATTTAATCTACCTAGCTCACCCACAGATGGGTGCCATAACTATTAGGTTACATCAGACAACAAGTGTAGTAGCAGGGAGTATATTAATGACCCCTTCAGTATCCCCCCCCAATCTTGGTCAAGCCAATACTGCCACCTAGTGCTCTGGCAGGGCTAGTCCTAGTACGTCAATCAGCCTCCTACCCCCATGCTCCAAGAGTACTGTACACACAGCATCAGCGTCTAACCTACCATGAACGAAGCAACACCCTTTTACTTCTCCCCGTCATTTCATACCTTCTCTCATCCTCTCTTCCTCCCCCCACATTAGCTACATATACCCTGCCCCCTCTCTTCCCCTATTGCCACTTGACCTCTCTATTTAGCTTACACTTGCACCCCTACCCTCACCCGTACCCTCATTCCACCAAATATTATCCAGTGCCATCCCCCCCCCCAGCTGACCTCCTGAAAAACCCTCCTATGGTGCTCCTGTACCACACCCAGATCGCCACTACTCTCAAGGGGGCGCAAACTACCAGCCATCTTTTCTATTTTCTTACTCACACTACTCCTAGCAGGGGATGTGGAACTAAACCCAGGCCCCCAAACAGGACATAAGCCATCCACCCCCAACAAAGGCCTAAATATCATGCATATGAATATTAGGACTCTCCTACCAAAACTAGACTAGCTGAGCTGCTGGGTAACACAGAACTCTCCGGACATCCTCTGCCTCATGGAAACATGGCTTTTCCCCAAAACCCCTAACTCCCCTTTATCCATCCCTGATTATGCCCTCCATCACCAGAACCATGGCAAAAGGGGTGGAAGAGTAGCAATCTATGTAAAGCAGCCATTCCAGTGCTCAGTCATCAAGAAAGAATCCTACCCTTGCTCACATAAATTGATTCTCTTCCAACTCAACCTCCCTTCTACCCTACCTAGCTTCATTGGGGTGAGCTACGCTTCCCCATGCCTAGCCCAGGACGTACTCATCTCTTGCGTGACCTCCCTTCTTCCCCTTGCCACATCTGGTGAGCTACTCCTACTAGGGGGACTGCAACCTTAATTGGCTCTCCCCCTCTGCCAAAGCCACCACATCCAAAAAAAAGTCTCTCAACCTCTCCAAACTAATAACATGCCCACCTGCTACAACCAATGCTCCTCTAAACACACATTAATTGATTGGATCCTTGCCTCCCATCCACACAGAATATCCACTGCTGGTGAAAGGCACGCAACCCTAAGTGACCACTGCATTACCTACTGCACCAGAAAAGTTTAACTCCCAAAATCAGCCCCAAAATACATTAATACCCACCCACTAAATTCTCTGAACACCAGCTCCCTCCTGCATGACCTATAATTTGAAGACTGGGACCCTGTCTACTCTGCAACTTGACATCAGTTTAGCCCTGTCCAGTTTCCTGCAGACATTTATACAGGTCTGGGACTCCCACGCCCCATGGTTAAAGCTAGGGTCAGAAAGTGCCACCACCCATGGATCTCCAGCACATTAATTGCCTTCTGCAAGGCCCATTAAAAGGCCTGGTCCCTCTTTAAATCCACATTGACCCCCTCAGGTCAGACAGGCATATAACACTGCAAGAAATGCCTGCACCAAGGCAATATGACATGCCAAGGCCAATTACTTTAAGTCCCACCTAAATACCACCAAATCTTCCTCCTTCTAGAAGGTGGTCCACTCTGTCATAGACCCCCCCCTCAGAGCGCCACCCCTATTCTCAAGCTTAATGATCAAAACATTCCTGACCCTATCAAGGTAGCAGAACCCCCAAAACAACTTTTTCCCACATGTGCCCTTCCTGACCAGCCCTTCCCTCCCGGGTCCCTGCTCATCCCCATGATGCCCTGCCCAAAACACTTTCATCCTCATTCCCGTATTACCAGAAGAAGTCCTAAATGCCCTCTACTCCATAACCATGGCAACATCCAGCCCAGATGGCATCCACCCCAAAGCTTCTATGTATTTCTGCACCAGCTATAGCTGTTCCTCTCACTTGCATACTAAATTTGTCCTTTGAGTCTGGCAATGTCCCCCAGTCTTGGAAATCAGCTTGTGCCATCCCTCTCCACAAGAGTGGTGACCGCTCAGTTCCCAGAGGTATCATGTTGCAACAGCGATGGGAAAACAGCAAAGACCATCACTGCGACATTCCCCACAGGTCGCTGTGATGGTCCGCTGGGTTTCTGATGCTGCTGCCTCCAGGGTGTTCACCCTTTCCCCGAACTAACTCTGACTCAGAGTTAGTTATCTTAAGTCTGGGTGGTGTGGGGGGTAGAGACCCCGCATGGGGGTGTGGGGGGCTAAGTCCCCACAGAAAACACATTCTACCTCAGCGACAGCACAACACCAATGAGCAGTGTTTTGCCATCGCTGTTCTGATAGTCGCCGAAATCCATGTGATTCCATTATGGTGGAACCATTTCCAGAAACTACAGACCTATCTCCCTCCTCCCCCCTCTTGCCAAGCTGCAAGAAGCTCTGGTCCAGGCCAGACTAACAGACTATCTCAGGACCATAAATTATCTCTCCCCACATCAATCTGGGTTCAGGAAGCATCACTCCACAATATCCCCCCTCCTCCACGTTACTGGACATATCCAATCCACCACAGACCAAGGCCAACTAACTGCTGCTATGTTTGTCGATTTGACTAAGGCCATTGATTCTGTCATCCACCCCCTGCTCTTTGATAATCTCAAGGTAACCAGACTCACCCACCCTGCAGTTCAATGGTTTGGATTGTTTCTAGAGAACAGGCTAGTCAGTTAGAATTGCAAGCTCCACATCCCCCCATCGACGCTGGTGTCCCCAAAGGGTTGATCCTAGGCCCCATTTTATTCTCCCTATTTATCAATGACCTCCCAACTGTCTGCGCAAAATCCAATATCCACATGTATGTGGATGACAGTATACTTTTCACTGCTGGCCCAGTTCTAGGCGACGTCCACTCACTACTACAACATGACTGCAACAACATGCAATCTTGGTTTCCTGCAAACAATCTCAAAACAAATTCTTCCAAAACTGTTTCCATGACTTTTGGGTCAGCCAAAAAATGGCAAGAACACCCAGTCCTCTTGTAATCACCACCATTGATGGAAACACACTAAACACCATCTATGCATACAAATACCTAGGAGAATGGCTTGACCCCCAGTTAAACTACTCAACCCACATTGATGCCATCTCATTGAAGTTCCGCCCAAAGCTCAGTCTTCTTTACAGAAACCATGACTCCCTCCCATTACCTGTTAGACACACAATGCTAACAAAAATGATCACACCCATCTTTAAATACGCTGACATAGTGCACAACACTGCTCCTTCCACCTCACTATCCAGGCTAGACTCCTTATTCTATGTTTTTTGCCACTTTGCCACAAACTCCCCTCTCAGAACACACCATTGCACACTCCTCTTTTTCCTCAGGATACCACCCCTCTCCCAATGCAGTTTCAGCCACTCCATTTCTTTTATTTCCAAATTTTGGTTCAACTTGCACTCCCCCACCTGACTGAGAGGTTAACCCTTGCAGCCATTTCTCCTTACTTACATCGCTCAAGAGATTCCCACTCTTTCTCCCTCCCCAAACCATCCTCATCCTCTGGAAAATCCGCCTTCTCCTACAGGCTCCCCCCCTCTGGAACCAGCTTCTTCTGACCCTCAGAAACTCTCCCTCTCACAACTCCATCAAATAACTTCAACTCCTTCTCCCCACCTATACCTGCAACTAGCTAGCCCCGGGTCCTGCCTTTCACCTAAAGTACTTCGGCTTGAATATCAAATCCTCTGAACTGTATATCATAATTGTATATATTCAGCTGAATGTAAATAACTCCTTTGTAAAAAAAAAAAACATATGTGAATGTACGTAGTAATCTCATGTATCTATTTATGTATTTTTATTGTGCTCTAAACTCCCTTATCCCTCATCCCCAGGTCACACCTGGAAATGAGCCTCAGATCAGTGTGCTTTTCCCTGTTACCAAATGTTCAAATAACATTTAATTAAAAAGTCAGCTAATTCTCCAGAGCAACGCAATACACATTCATACATACTTATCTGCCATTATTAGCCCTTACAACATGAGTGTCAGCAAGAATCATCCCAGTAATCCGGTGGCCCCATCCCCTTTAACCAAAATTACTGTTCATTGAAGTGAAAGAACACTTAAACAGTTCCTGACAGGATATCCCAATGTAGTGGACATCCTGATTATCTGCATCCTAATTTACTGGCTCCTACTGTATATAAGTGGACAGGAGTGCCAAACTCTGGTAGTACTTCTCTTGACCCCCTTTACTCCAGGTCACCTGGCCACATTCCCACTGTGTACATGGCAGTACCTGGGTGCCCACCCCCAGTGCACCCAAACAGCAATGCAACACCGGGGTGCCCAATCCCCAGTGTCAGAATATCAGCAGAAATAAAGAAGACTGTCCTTGCATTTTTTCTACACTGTAACAAAGAAAATAGTCCCTCACTGATCTGATCATTGTCATTTTTATATATTTTTACACCAGATTTTCAACATAGCCTTTTTGGGGACTATATTCCATGACAAATGTGGTAGAATTATGCAAATCAAGCACCAAAGTGGATTTTAAGGTTGTTTTGCCAAACCACCTTTCAGGTGAGATTTAAATAACATTTCCCCACCCTTGTTCATGAGGTGGGGTCATAAGAACACTATGCTAAAAATCTGGAGTCAAAATGTGTAAAAATGGCAAAGTTATGAGCATACATTGACATTTTTCTTCACTTACTAGTAAGTTTGGTCATTTTTAATATTGTGACTCTAAATTTTCAGTGTAGCCATTTTATTGACACCACTGCATGAACACGACAGCTGCCATTTTCCAAATCCTGGCCAAAATGTGTTTGCACACCTGTGGTGTAGAATGATGTTTTGGCTGGGATTTGAAAATGTTCACCTACTGGGTTCATGGGGAATGGAGGTGGTAATAAGAAGGCTATGCTGAACAATTGGTGTACAAATATGGTAAAATGCCCAGGCTATGAGTGAGTGCTGCAATATTTCAACGCTCACTCACAACTTCACTAGTTTTCAATAATTTGAATCCAGACTTTCAACATAGCCATTTTTCCACATCACCTTATAAATGTGGCAGGTATCATTTTTTAACTCCTGGATGAGATGTGTTTTTGCACTTCTGCTGTGAAATGACATTTCAGCCAATATGCTAGATGTCATGTTTACAAGGGAAGTCATAAAACGACTAAAAAATCTGGGGTTCAAAATAAGAAAGAAAGAAATAAGAAAGAAGTATAATATAATATAATATAGTGGTGGTGTGGTCATACCACTATAGTTAGGGATGAGTAGGGTGTTAATGTTAAACACCAATTTTTGCACTTTAATAACTTTACAACCATTCAACAGGTTTACAAAAACTTTTGAATGCTCTATTGGAAACCCAAGGTCTCATGATATGCCAAGTTTTGTTCTGACTGGATGTGTGAATTCTGAGATCAGGATACTGAAAAAAGTGAAAAAAAATCTGTTTTTTTGTCAGCCCCTAGCACCCAAATGGTTTGGAATTTTGGTCTGAAATTTTCATGGGAAAAATGACCTGGCCCACAGGAGTGCCTTTCACTGGTTTGGTGAAAAAATAATAAATCTGTTCCAGAGTTATTAAATTTTAAAATTTCAATTCTGAGCATGCTCACTAGACACTTCAGAATATATGTCTGGAATGAGACAAGAATTTGACCTTCGTATGGGGACTAATTCTTTTTAAGCAAAAATCCTTTTTTCATTTGGCCATTATCTTATTTCCATTTTTTCAAAAAGAATATTTTTCAAAACCCACAAAATTTACATCCTGCAGACAGACCAACACATGTATCTTGCTCATCCGGACCCCTTTAGGTGGATTATGCAGGTCACTGTTTTAAGAATCACCTCCAAATGTTTTTTTTTTTATTTTTACATCCTTTTTCGTGACTCGCTTCTGCTTTTTTCATATGGCCATATGAAAAAAGAATTTGGCCATACACAAAAGGATCCACTCATATGCAGAAAGATTTTGAACTTAGTTTTTTTATCATTCTTTTTGCATTTGAAATGATCATTTTTCATATGTTTGTTCCCCGTTCATATGAAAAAGAATCCCTTGGAATGAAAAAAACATTTTGGACTATTTTTTCTGATTCTTTTTTCATTTGAAAGGATCCTTTTTCTTATGTTTTTTTCCTTCATTTGAAAAAGGATCCCTTCAAACAAAATACGATTTTGGACTTAGTTTTTTTACTGATTCTTTTTTCATTTGAAGGGATCCTTTTTCATATGCCTTTTTTGTTCATATGAAAAAGGATTCCTTCATATGGAAAACTATTTTGGACTTAGGTTTTCCCATTTCTTTTTTTTTGTTTGTTTGAAGGGATCCATTTTCTTATGGGTTTTCATATCATAGGAAAAAGGATTCCTTCCCACGAAAAAAAGATTTTGCATTTAGTTTTTTTTTTAAACATTTCCACTTCAACATCACCGTCCCCATATTTTGTTACTGTTTCCCTGGTGTCTAGTGGCACTCCCCCATCATTCCTCAATCACTGTCCTCATATTTTTGTTACTGTTTCCCTGGTATCAAGTGGCACCCCCACCCTCTGATCATCATCCTCATATTTTGTTAATGTTTTCCTGGTGTCTAGTGACACTCCCCACCCTCTGATTGCTATTCCCATATGTTTTTACCGTCTACTTGGTGTTTAGTGGCACCCCCACCAAGTTATTGCCCTTCCCATATTTTGTTACTGTTTCCCTGGGATCTAGTAGCACCCCCACCCTCTGATCTCCATCCCCATATTTTTTTAATGTGTTCTTGGTGTTTAGTGGCACCTCCCACCTTCTGATCACTGTCCCCGTATTTTGTTACTGTTTTCTTATTGTCTAGTGGCACCCTCCACCCTCAGATCAGTATCCCTATAACTTAATTAATGTTTTCCTGGCGTCTAGTTGCACCCCCACCCTCTGATCACCATTTCCATATTTTGTTACTGTTTCCTGGTGTTTAGTGGCACCCACCAACCTCCAATCACCATCCCTGTATTTAATTATTGTTTCCCTTGTGTATAGTGGCATCCCTCATCCTCCACTCACTGTCCCCATATTTAATTGTTTCCCTGGTGTCTACTGGCACCCCCACTCTCCAATTGCCATATCCATATGTTGCTACTGTTTCCCTGGTGTATAGTGGCTCATCCCATCCTCTGATTGTCATCCCCATATTTGATTAATGTTTCCATGGTGTCTAGTGGCACCCCTCACCCTTCAGTCACCATCACCATATTTTGTTACTGTTTCCCTGGTGTATAGTGGCTCATCCCATCCTCTGATTGTCATCCCCATATTTGATTAATGTTTCCATGGTGTCTAGTGGCACCCCTCACCCTTCAGTCACCATCACCATATTTTGTTACTGTTTCCCTGGTGTATAGTGGCTCATCCCAGCCTCTGATTGTCATCCCATATTTGATTAATGTTTCCATGGTGTCTAGTGGCACCCCTCACCCTTCAGTCACCATCACCATATTTTGTTACTGTTTCCCTGGTGTATAGTGGCTCATCCCATCCTCTGATTGTCATCCCCATATTTGATTAATGTTTCCATGGTGTCTAGTGGCACCCCTCACCTGTCAGTCACCATCACCATATTTTGTTACTGTTTCCCTGGTGTCCAGTGGCACCCCCACCCTCAGATCACCTTCCTGTATTTTGATACTGTTTATCTGGCACTAGTGGCACCCCCCACCCTCTGATCACTGTCCCTATATTTAATGTTTTTCCAGTGTCTAGTGGCATCCCTCACCCTCCAATCTCTGTCCCCATATTTTATTATGGTTTCCCTGGTGTATAGTGCCACCTCTGCTCCCCAGTTTTTTGTGAACATTTGCACCTGTATAGTAGGGCTGAGTAAGTACTTCTGTGTTTTGTACCTTGGTAGGTGTAGAGTCTAGGCTACGGTCTCCATATCCTGAAAATGTTGCATCAGTTGAGTCAGAGAGGAATTACATAGGTATCAAAATTCTAAAATTCACCTAAATGGAGACTTTTTTTCTTCCTGTAGCTAAAAAACAACAACTTTTTTTGCTGATCTACAATTTATAGATTTGATAGAGCCTGACCCAAGGTACATGCTTTTACAAATTTGAAGTTTCACTATTACACTATTTTTAAAATATCAGTTAAAAACTGTATAACTTTTTTAACCATACTAAGTTCAAAAAATTAACATTCTGTGGATAGCTGGATTTTTGTGTTAGTGGAAATCATGGAACACAAATTGCTTTCATCACTTGAAAATCACTTTTAAATGTGTTTTTCAACAGATGATTTCACTTTCATGAAAATCACATTTCTAAGAATTGCTTTTGTGATGTGATAGTGAAACATACAAAGGTGAAAAAGTTGGTAGTGAACAACAGCAAACTGAAAATAATGCTACTGAAAGATGATATGTTTAAAAATATAAACTTGTGAAAGTGTGTTCTTTTGCCATCAGTGGGTCTTGTGTTTCTAGGCACCTGCAGATACAGATGAGCAGGACCCTCATGGTTCTGCCCCAAGAGGACAGTCCATCTGGCTATAGTGCTGCTACAATTGCATATGCACAGGGCTCAAAGACAAGGCTCTGGGGGCTACAGAAGGGCAGGGCCCTCTGGGCCCTGAACTTCCATTTTACTACAGATGCAAATAAGCAGGGCTATCTGGGCCCTACACCAAGGAAGGAGTCCATTTGGGCCCTGCTCTTCTGTGTAGCTATGGATGCAGATGTGCAGGGCCCTCTGGGCCCTGTGTCAAGAAAACAGTCCTCTTTGATGTATAGTTACTTGCTTTTTTCTTCCATTAATGTTCATTTCAGTAACATTATTGTTACTTTTGAATATTTTTACTAATGAACATTTTCACTAATGTTAGAATTACTTTTGTGATGCATTAGTAAAACATATGAAAGTGAAAAAGTACATGCTTTCTTAAGTTTGAAACTTCAAAATTATATAATTCTTAAAATATCTGTTAAAAACTGTCCCATTTTCTGAGCATGTTCAATTCAAAAAATGATCATTCTAAGGACAGCAGAATTTTTGCAATATTGAAAACCACAGAACAAAAATCACTTATGTCACTTAAGAATAACTTTCAAATGTTTTCACTAATGAATGTTTTCACTTTCATGAGAATCATTTTCGTGCTGCAATAGTGAAACATAGTGAAAAATACAAAAGTGAAAATACTGTTACTGAAAAGTATGTTAGTGGAAATAAACAAGTAGCCATAAAGTAAAGAGGATTCTTCTCTTAGCACAGAACACAGAGGGCCCTGTGCATCTGTATCCGTAGCTCCATGGAAGCGCATGGCCCTAATGGCCCTGCTTGCCTGCATCTGTTATTGTTGTATGTACATGTTAAATTATGCAGTATTTCATGCAGTGCATAAAATACCTACAGGTTAGCAAAGGCAGAGAGGGGTGGAGATAATTAATTTGGCCACTCCCCCCATTTGGCTCCCACTTTCAATATTTTATGCTACTTAAGATGGGGTATAATTTATTTCTGTGATGCTCCTCTTGTGAGATTGTGGTTATGTACTTGTATATCGTATGCTATAGACAAGGTGACCCTCTACCAAGTCATAATGATCATCTTGCTTTTACCCTTCTACCCAACTTGCTTGCCACTATGATATCACAAATTAGGACTGTATATGTAACTGTAAACCACAAGCAGGGATGCGGATGATCAGTTGTTTCACACAGCACTGACAGTCTTTTTGTGTCTGTGCAGCATTCTTACTCAGAAAATCTTTATGCCTCATTGACAGAGCACATTAACCTTCTGTGAGGATAAAAATGAAACTCGAGAATAAACTCTTAAGCACAACACACATTAAATCCTGACACAAAGCATAACATCATATAAATTCAGGCAGCATTTTGACAGGGAGGCAGGACACTCAATGTACTAAGGTTACAAAAATATTACCTGCTCAGCCTGTCACTTTATCCCTCATCCCCAATTCATTTCAAATGCAGGCATTCACTAGGCAAAAATATTGATTATTTCCAAAATTATTCCTTGGGAAGGGATGGAAAACATCTACTTTTACTTTCACTCAGTCCTGTTGTCCTGTACCCTCTGCATCCCAACCCCTATCAATGAGATGTTCCCAGTCCTCCACCCTCAGTACCTTATTCCCCCATACCTTACTCCCCTTGCCAAGCTGCTCCCAGTCCTGTATCCTCTGCACCCTATCCCCCTGCCAAGCTGCTCCCAGTCCTGTATCCTCTGCACACTATCCCCCCTGCCAAGCTGCTCCCAGTCCTGTATCCTCTGCACCCTATCCCCCTTGCCAAGCTGCTCCCAGTCCTGTATCCTCTGCACACTATCCCCCCTGCCAAGTTGCTCCCAGTCCTTTACTCTCTGCATCCCACTTCTCGCAGAGCTGCTCTCCATGCTGCTGCTTTATTATATTTATTAATATTGTAATTGAAAACATTTGATCTCAGAATCTGAGCAGAAATGAAACATGCAACCCAAGTTTCAATTACAGTTTGATAGTAAACAGGAATGCAATACAGGTGTCTGTTCCCCACTATTTACGTAGAGGTCAATGAAAATTATATTATCTGATTATTGTGTTTGACCCATATACATGGATGGCTTAACTCATGAAAATCAAAGTTCTTCACTCCATTTTGTTAGAGCCAAGAAACATTACAGGCTACTGACAAAATGAATTAAAAAATGAAACCTCAAACTGTGACCCACTGTGGTAGCTCTCATGTCTTTGAGTCATTTAATTTAAATTTATAAAAAAGACTCTGTGTTCAACTCAATTGCTGCTGTATCACTTCTGTCTTATCAGATAAGTAATTAAACAAAATAGTTTGAGGCACGTCGCCTACTGTTATGAGTGTGTGCTTCAGGGAGGGATCCACAAACCATGCACGTGCATAAACCATGTCTCTGGTGCCTTCCTGTAGTTTTCATTCTCTGGATGGAAGCAATTATCCTGATTGGCAAGTCTTTGATGGCTTTGGGGTAATCAGCTTGCATGCAGCATGTCCATTTTCAAATTAAGTGTAGATTTCTGCTTGGAGTGGAGATGTGTGGAGTATTCTGAGAGATACCATAGTCCAGTCACATCCACCCACAGATGCCCTGAAGGAAATACTGATGTGGTTTCCATTCCTATGTTTCTGTAGCTGTCTGTCTGCCTGCCTATCTATCTATCTATCTATCTATCTATCTATCTATCTATCTATCTATCTATCATCTATTTTGTATGGGTTGGGGAATACTTAAGTTTTTTTTTATTCTATGGATTATTTACATAGCATCAGGGGTTAAATTTAATAGGAACCCATGGGATCCCAAACCTAGTCCCATCACATCTTACAAAATTATATGAGAACTCATCTCCTGGACACCTTTTTCCATTGATGCTATAGGCATGTTCTACCTTCTAGGGATGACAGTTCTCTAAATCTAGAGATGAGAGTTCCAAGTCAACTCGTTGGTGCAGCAGTTGTGCTACTGCTCACAACGCTGGTGATTCAGGTTAAAAAATGAATCTGAGTCATCAGAGGGCCAGCCAGGGTAGGAGGATTGAGTGTTCCACAAATTTTCAACATAGGCATTTTGGGACCTCTGCTCATGAACAGTGTCACTGTGATTTTCTTACTCTGTCATGAATATTGATTTCCCACAGCGACTAGGCCGTTGTGCACCACATGTGCGAAAACATATCTTGGGCAGGATGTGAAAAATGAAAGCTACACTGTTCATAAGAAGGAGTGAAAAAATGGCAATGCTAAAAATCTGGAGTGAAAATATAAAAAATTCTCGAGGTTACGAGTGTGCATAGAAACTGCGCAATGCATGCTTGTAACACAGTCATTTTTTTATTTTTTCACCACATTTGCAGCATAGGCTTTTTGTGGGAGCCCACCTCATGAACTCTGACACTGTTGTTTCATTAATAAGTCCCAAAAGGTGATACTGAGGTAGACTTGGAGCCAGTAGGCATTTGCCCATATATGCTCCATGTGTTCATTTAATAATATTTTGGGATTACCCCCTTATAAAAATATTGATCCAATCTAGATTAGAAAGTTGATTTATTTTTACTTATGACTATGTTTTCCGGTAGCGCATTGCAAGGATTGACAACTCGTACTGTATAAAAATATTTCCTTTTATTCATCCGAAACCTTTGACCTTGAATTTGTAATGGACGTCCTCTAGTGTTACATCCATTTTGTTTGAATGTTGTCCCAAGATCACTTAACAGACTGCAGTCCTGCATAGTATTATACATAAAAAGAAGATCTTCCCTTAACCTTCTGGTTTCTATAGACATTAAATTCAGTTTTTGCAATCTTTTTTGATAGCCAAATCCTTCCATACCCTCAATGCACTTTGCAAATTTCCTCTGAATTTGTTCTAATTTATATCTTTCTTGTTTGTTGGATGGAAACTATATCTGGAATGCATATTCCAATTGTGAGTGAACATATGCTTGAAACAGAGGCATCATCAGAGTACTTTTTCTAGCTGTTATGTTTCTTTTTATTGACCAAATGATATTATTACATTTTTTGATAGCTGCTTGAGTTTGCTCATTTGTTCCTAAGTTGTCAGATACATAGTATCCCAAATCCTTCTCAGATGAGCAGTGATGTAGAATATTTCCACATAATGTATAATTTACTTTATTATTGTGTTTCCCTAGGTACATAACCTTGCATTTGTCCTTGTTAAATAACATACCCCATTTGTTTACTCATTCTGTAACACAAAGTCCTGCTGAATATACAGTACCTTGTCTCCGTCAAGGTGCTACAAGGCCTTCCCATTTTTGTGTCTTCTGCATATTTTGTAGCCCAACAGTTAAGTTATTGATTACGTCAGAAATGAATATCTGAAACAGTATTGGTCCGAGCACCGAGCCCTGCGGCATCCCACTTGACACCTCACCGATGTCTGATAGTTGACCATTTATCTGAACCCTCTGTTTTCTATCATTTAGCCACTCCTCTATCCAGTGTATTAAATATGGATCTGCCTTTAATAGTTTAACCCTTTGAGAACTGAATATGTGTGAACGTATATAGATTCTGGACGTATATATACATTCACAGTCTTCTAAGGGTTAAGTTTATCTATAATAGCCCCATGTGGTGTTAAATCAAAAGCTCTGCTAAAATCCAAGATAACATCACGTGGTACCCCTCTGTCCAGTGATTTCCTAACATTTTCATAAATGCACAGCAAATTTGTAGTACAGCTCCTACCACTCTTAAAGCCATGCTGTTCTGAGTCTTTTAGACAAAGTGAAGTATGCAATTTGTCCCTGACTAAACCCTCCATTACCTTGCAAATAAGACAAGTCAGACTAATAGGTCTGTAGTTTCTTACACTAGTCTTATCCCCTTTTTTGTAGATTGGAACAATGTGAGCCAATTTCCCATCACTGGGTATCTCACCAGTCTTTATTGACTGCTCAAATAACATTTTTAGGGGGAGTGTAATGTAGTCCATCATTATTTGCAACATATTGGCTGGAATTTTATCAGGGCCTGGGGATGTATTGGGTTTCAAATTCTGAATACATAGTCTAATGTCAGATACTTCAAACTGTATTGGATCAACAGCAAGGAGTAGAGCATCCTGTTAACTGTGCGATTTATTGCCATAAATTTGACAGAAATAGTTGTTAAATACAGTAGCCATTTCTGCACCTGATGAGACAGTCCTATCTTCCACAGTGAGGGGCCCCACATGATTATATTTTTTTTAAGGATTTAACATAGGTAAAAAAGGCTTTATAATTGTCCTTAGTGGCCTTCTTTGCTAACTGTTCCTCTGCATTTCTTTTTGAGCATCTTATGGCTTTTTTACATCTGTTGTGCTTGTTTTAGGGCAAAGAGTGTCTTACCATTCTTAGTTTTTAAGAATTTTTTGTAGCACCTATTTTTCTGTTTAATTATTTTTCTTATATTTCTATGTAGCCACATAGGGTTTTTATGGGTATTTGTATATTTAAATATCTGAGGAATATAGGTCTCACTTAAACCCAGGATAATCCCTTTTATAATTCCCCATATATGTTGAACTGTTTTGTTTGAGAGTATTGATACCCAGTCAAACTGTTTTAATTTTATAATTTCCTTGTTGCTTGGCCTTCTCATATATTTATTTATTTATTTATTTTTATTTAAAATTTTGAGAACTGGGTAAGACCACTGAGACCAGAGGTCCCTTTTTCAGGGGTGACCCGGGATTAGTTACATTAAAAAAAAACGTACTTTACACATTGGACAGCATACAGTGGTTGCGATAGTTATATACATTGGAATGACAGTAATTACAAAGGACAGCATAAGTTACAACTGTGGTACGATACAATGGAGTAGCATTAGACACAGTAGATACTATCGTAAAAATTAGCATAAAAAAAGTTTGTTCTGCCCTGCCGTATTTTATGCATATAATTAATTTTAAAAGTGACTGACTCATGCTCATTGTTTCCAACTGGGAGCCAGTAGCACAATCTTGTATTAATAACTGTTCTGATCCAAGTTCTATATCCAGTATATTGTGTCCTCTAGTGGGATGTTTTGTGTATTGCACCAAATTAAGATTGTTACAGCTGTTGACAAAGTTTTTAGCATTTGTTCCAATAGCAGTCATATTTAACCAATCAATATTGGGAAAATTTAAATCGCCCATAACACAAAACTCAAAGGTTCCTCCCACCTTTTCAAATTCACTTATTAAGCTGTCAGTGATCTCAGTTTTTGAGGAAGGGCTTTGATAAACTGTACCCAGAATAATGGACTGGGATTTTTCTCCATTTATTCTTATTCAAATGGTTTCAGTGTCAGTATCTTCTTCCCTTATTTTGTGTGATATATCTACATAATTGATTGCATTCTTTATAAACATTGCAACACCTCCCCTTCTTTTTCCAGTTCTGTTGTTTGTCTATAATGTGTAACCATCAATATGTTTCTCCCATGTTTCACTGTTTTCAGTCCACCAAGTTTCAGTTACAGAGATTATGTCATGTGGTTTGTCTCTGATCAAGGCTTTTAGTTCATCACTTTTATTACTCAGGCTTCTGGCATTAAATGACAGAATTTCTATCTGGTTCTTAGTGAAGTTCCCATTTTTGTGGACTGGGCTTTTAATAAGTTTAGAGGGTTCCTGGCTGTTAGGTTCTCCACTTAGTTAATCTGGACCTAATGAGTTCAAGGTGGCTTCCCAGTATGTTTGCTAATACTCTGGCCCCATTACAATTTAGATGTAATCTGTCTTTTGCATACAGTTCATGTTTCCCCGGAAAGGCAACCCAGTTATCAATGAATGTCAGCCCTTCTTTGGTGCACCAATTTTGAAGTCTGGTGTTAATCCTTTCAATGGTTAGATTTTTTTTTTTTTGGGGGGGGGGCTATAGAGACTGGAATAATTCCTGAGATTGCTACCTTATGTCCTTTTGTTTCATACATCTTCCAATGTCAAATAATTCATGACATATATCTTTTTCATGTGTATGACACACGTTATTAATGCCAGCATGCAAAATGATGGGGGAGTTGTATGGTAACTTGATGTTCCCTAAGACTTTATTAACATCATGTATGCATGCCTCCTGGAAGACAAGTAACAGTTGTAGTACCATTACTATTTGGTCGAATATATCTGTCAGTAAATTTAATGATAGAATTTCCAGTTACCAGACATTCTGTTATTGGATGTTCTGCTTGATTGCTATCCTGATCTGGTAAATCAGAAAATCTATTTTGTGAAGGTATCTGAAATTGTGTTTTTGTTTTACTGCGTGTTTTCTCCAATATGTGACTTTTTTCCAACTTGAAACATCCTGTCTCCCTTTTTTATGACAATTTTCTTGATCAGTTGCATCTATGCTATCCTCCCTATCTCCTCTCATTCTTCTTTGACTTGTATGATCTGGTAGCTGAATTAGTTCATTAGTGACCTCTGTCTCTCCCCTCCCTCCCTTTGAGTCTGTGGTTTTTTGATTAATTAACTGAGCATCAGTAAGGGTTAATGTACTGACAAACATCTGTATCTGTGCAATCTCCTGTGCTTGTTTCAGTTCATTTTTCAACTTAGTGTTTTCATTCTTAAGTGCCATCAAGAGCTGACATTTTTTGCATGTATCCATAGTGTGTGTGTTTTTGTGTTTTGGTGCAAACATTTCACAAACTATACATTTTATTATTGACCCTTCCTGGACAATCAAAAGGAGAACATCTAGCACATTAATTTCAGCCATTGTTTTTGCTTCTTCTTATGACTTAACTATGTCAGCAGAGATCATTCACAACACACAACTTTATAATCACTGCCACTGTTTATAATGCAATATTTAATTGGCCACCACTTAAAACAGGGGGCTTTCTAGTTACTATATGCACAGCTAATATCCTTACATCTATTCCCACCTGTGTCACAATACAGTGGGTGCACTGTGGTAAATTAATTCTAAAGCCTCTTACCCTCACGTGCACCCTTGGCTCTGTTAGTATCCAGCCCTTGTTCCCGCAGTACCCATAGGACATGCATGACACACAACGTGCATGTCTCGTTGCACTTCTCAAGGTGCACCCCTGTAGCACTGACCCCGTTCACATAAGGGCAAGTGTTTTAAGCCCCTGCTGCCTCAGAAGTTGTTTGGAGGGACTGCGAAATCACCTTTCGGGACCAAATAATGAAATGTCAATGACTGAGTTCATGAGGTGGGGTCCCAAGAACCCCATTTTGAAAATCTGGAGCCAAAAGTCACAAAAATTGCTGAGATATCCACCTAAGTTGAACTCTCCCATTTATGCCATTATATAGCTTGCCGTCATTTCTTCAGTTTGTGATCTGCTTCGAAGAGTGCAGATGTGTTCCCTCTCCACCGCAGATTGTCGCTCCAGGCTCCGGAAATAAGCATGGGTTGAGGTGGGGTGTGAGGATGTGGGGTGTGCAGAGGGTGGGTGCAGGTTGAGGGAAGGGACCCAATGGCGAGGGACAGTTTTCTTTGTTTCAGATTACTAAAATAAATAAATAAATAATCACTGCAGACCATTTTCTTTTTTAATAGGTGTTGAGCACACTGGTGTGGGTTCCCACTGTGTCCCATTTGTTTAAGGGGTCATGTTAGCCACATTGGGGTGGGATCCTAGTGTGGCACACAATTGGGGAGAGGCAAGAAATGTCGACACAATTGGGGGGGGTTAAACATGCTGACAGGAGGATTGGGCCCCACATCGGCAAGCATGTTTGTGTTTGGGTGGATGCTGCTGAGGGGGACTGAGCACCCCCTCACCAGACAAAAGTAGTAAAGGGAGCACATATGCCAACAGGGGGATTGGGCACCACCGAAATCAGCTTCCTGGGGATTGTGACAGGCAGACAGCAACAGCCACCACCTGCCATGTTTATTCAAATGTTACAGCAGGCAAGGCATGCCCTGCAATGATGGGTCTCTCCCTCATTGCAGCAGCAAAATTGTTTTACATTAGTAGCACGCATTTCAACTGCTGTCATAGACAGTGTGCAATTTCATTCATGCCATAGAGCCCAGCACAAAAAAGCAGTGGCGCCATTGGCCACAACACGACCGCACCTCCAAAACCTGCTATTCCAAGCTACCACAATATATTGCTTACGCATGCACAAGACACCATAAAAATAAACCTTTATGGTACTCTGGTAAATTGGCCATAGTGGTGAAGGAAAAAAGGGTAACATTCAGGAGGTACAGTATAAGGAAACACAGAGGGAGGAAGACAGGTAAGTGCACCAGGTAAAGTAGAAAGAAGCAGGTCAGGCAGTGAGGAGAGGAGAGGAAAGGCACAAAGGTGCAGACAGAGGAATGAATAACCAAAGGAGTGGCAAGTGGAGATGGGATTTTCTTCAGGTTGTAGGTGAAACGAGGAAAACAAGGGGAGGGATAGTGAGAATGGGGAGGTCTAAGGAGGAGACTGCAGAAGAGGACTAGGGCATGGCAGACATCTTGAACAGATAGTTTTGCTCAGTCTTCATACAGGAGGGAGGGTGCAGGGATCACTGGTGATCGGCAGTAAGAAAGGGAAAGGAGAGGAGAAGAGTTCTGAAGGGACTGGCAGCTCTAAGGGCGGATACGGCTATGGAACTTCAGGGGATGCATCCAGTGTCACTGGAGGAACTCCCGGGGTGCTGGCTTCCCTGCTGATGGCCTTATTCAGCAGCTCACCTGAATGAGGCATGGTTCTGGAGCACTGGATGAAAGTGCACATTGTCCTTCTACATAGGGGTGGCAGCAGGGAAGAGGCTAGTAACTTTATAACAAACACAAGGCATGCTGTGGATCTGAGAGGTGGTGCAGAACAAGGCAGTTAGCCTGCTCAAGAACAAAGCCAGTGGTTTTGCACTCATGGAATTGTACAAAAATGATAAACACAAACAAAATGTTTCAAAGTGATTTATTCCAGCACAAGGAAAGATCCTGGCTAAAACCCTGTGCTCCTGCATCAACCCACACAGGGCCTTCCTTAGGGAGCGGATCTGGTAGGGAGCAGAGCATACACCTTTTGTACTGGTTTCAATTAGTGTAACACATGAGTTACAAGTTACACAATTAACAAAAAAAATACAAAAAATTCATTTGTGCATAAGAATGTTGTACATAAAAATACTGAAGAACAAATTGATTGTTGATCTCATAAACTGTTTATTATCTATCTATATTTTATTTTTTTATTTCAAAGGTTTCACCAGGAAAGGCATACTGAGCAGAAATTGCTTGTTTCCAGATGTGCCCTGGGGGAGAAGGGGAGGGGGACATAAATTACAAGAAGGAATGCAATGTTAACGAATCAAATTATCAAGTGAAATTATAAGCAGGATAAAAGAAATACATGAATGGATCATCTGACAATCATACTCTAGCAAAGTGCAAATCAATTACAACAGGAGTATGCCAAGTTAAGTGCTCATATAGCATGCAAGGTAGCAAGGAGGGAAACCGGGTGATAGTACAAGTAACAGAAGATTGTAACAGTTGCTAGATGCAGAGGTCAGGAATAACATGCAGTGACAATAGGTATACACAGGATTCAGACATAAGTACCTAGAAACAGGAGTCAGTGGGAAGAATATGGTGGGGAGGAAGAGAGAGGGAGGGAGCAATTGAAGGAGGATGAGGGAAAGCAAGGTCCAAGGGAAGGGAGGACTTTATGATGCTGAAAATAGAGAGAGGGAGGGATTGGTGAGAGGAGAGATAGGAGAGGAAGGAGGGAGGGGGAGAGTTTAGTAGCAACTGCAGGAGGGGAAGATGTAGTTGAGTAGGAGCATGGAGAGGGCTTGTGGGGAGGAGGCATGCCAGATGGGGGGAGCATGTTCCACAGTTTGGGGAAATGATGAGAGAAGGCTGCCTGGCCAGCAGAGGTGGACCTGGAGGGTATGGCCAGGGTATGTGAATGACGGTTTCTAAGGGAATGGGAGGAAGGGGATGAAAGGGTGAGAGAGGAAGAGAGGTAGGGAGAGAACCTAACCAAAATTTACCCAAGAAGTTGATACAATGGGCAAGGTGCCTTCCCTTAAGAGAGGGGAAAGAAAGGGATAGGTAGAGGATACAGTTATGAGTGCGAGGAGGGCAGTCATGGGCAAAACAACAGAAAGAGTGGAACAGAGTATCTAGACTAGCTAGGGAAGTCATGGAAGTGGCACTGTAGACTTCATCACCATAGTCAAAAACTGTAAGGATCATTTTCTGGACAATGTTGCGGTGGGCCACTAATGGAATGTATCCATGGTTTCTATATAGAGCACCTAGTTTGGGGTGCAGTTTTTTTGTGGATGGCTTCAATGTATCCAGAAAAGTCCAGCCAAACCCCTAGATACTTAATGGAGGTGGCATTTTCAAGCTTAGACCCATCTAAGGAGTGGAAGATTGGGAGGGAGTGGAGCCAAGAGTGTCTCAGCCTCAAGCCAAAGGTCATGGAGACTGTCTTCTTGGCATTCAGGAACAACTGATTTGAGCATAGCCAGTGCTGAACTTTGTTGAAGTTGTGCTGAAGTCTGGACACTACATCAGTGAGGGAGGGAACAGAGGTATACAGGACTGTGTTGTCCACATACATCTGAACAGAAGTGAGGAGCAGACCATAGGAAGGGCTTTTAGGAAGATGGAGAATAGATGTAGTCTGAGCACAGAGCACTGTGGGATGCCGGTACTGATGGGGGGGGGTAGTGAATCAACAATCCACAAGGATTGTGACTGTTCCACCAGGTAGGATCAGAACCAATATGTGGCAGTGGGTTACAGCCCAGCAGCAGAGTTTTGCAAGGAGGAGTTGATGAGAAACAGTGTTGAATGCCTTAGCTAGGTCAACAAAAATGGCCATGGTGATGAGGCCCTGGTCCATACCAGTGAGCATGGAGTCAGTGAGCCTGAGAAGGGAGGTAGTAGTCAAGCCTTGCTTCTGGAATCAAAACTGGAAGGGGGTGAAGATGGAGAAGAAGTCTAGGAAGGAGGAGAGTTGGGATAACACCAAGCATTTCTGAAGCTTAGCAAGGGTGAGGAGAAGAGAGATAGGCCGGTAATTGCCAGGAAGGGAGGCATTGCCACCTTTTGGGAGAGGAACTGACAACCACTTTGCACTCCTGTCTGAAGGGCAGGACCCTGCCTCTGCAAGGGAAGACATCAGACCAGTTGAAGGGCCTGGGCAGAGAAATGAGGTGGAAATTAGAGGCAATTGGAGAACATCCTGCAGCAACAAGGACAAAAAATTACTGATTGTGGGGGACTCAATGATAAGAAGTGTGGAGATCCAACTGAGTAGAAACCCCCGCATGGAGGTGACGATCAGATGCCTACCAGGAGTTTTGGCCAAGAAAGACACAGACTGTGTTGGGAGAATAGTGGACAAAGCAGATAAAGAAATGAAAGTAATGGTGCATCTTGGGACAAATGACCTGGTGAACCAGTCAGCAGAGGAGGCAAAAATGAGCTTCATTAAACTGAGTGAACGACTGGCAATTGGTGCGATCTCCGAGGTCCTTCCAGTGTGGGGCAAAGGCAGATATACAGACAAGATCAGATACACGGAGGTTTAGTAATTCAACATTTGGTTGCAAGCATGGTGTAAGGAAAAGGGCTATCTCTTCACTGGGAGCCGGGGACACTTCAGATAAATGAAGCTCTTCAAATATGACAATCTTCACCTTACCAGAGTAGGGGTAAGAGCACTGAGCATTTAAACTATGTAAGGGGGAGTCTGCGGATAGGGAAACTATCAGCTTTGGCACAAGGGATAGGAATGTAGCTGACTCTCCCCCCTAATCAAAAAACACCCTGCCACAAGCTGGAAGCAGGAATGGGGAAGGCAGAAGAAATCAGAGGGACTGTAAATGGAAGGAAGCAACTGGAAATCAACGGATGAAACTAGAAACAGGGACTAAAACCACTCCAGCCAGTACATGGAAAGGGATGTGCTTTGATGCCAGAGGCCTGGGTAATAAAATAAGCAAACTACAGGTGGCAATGGCAGACACCCAAGTGAACCTGGTAGCCATCGCGGAAACATGGGCCACGGAAAACAATAACTGGGACCTCTCAGTCCCCGGTTTTACACTCTTTAGACAAGTTAGACAGAGTGCTTAGGGGAGGGGTAGCACTGTATGTTTGAAATGGCATAATAGCAACCAAAACAGATGGTGTAGAATCCCCATGGGTTCAGCTCAGCACAGCATCAGGAAAAAAGATATACACAGTGTGGTGTACAGACCACCAGGTCAAGCAGAGGAGAGGGATTTGGCAGTCCTAGAAGAAATCTGAAAAAGTGAGAAATTGTGGTGGTCGGTGATCTGAGGCAGAGTGCTCTCCAGGCACACATGACAACCACTATAGGCCACACTGTGGCTCGTTGGTGGAATTCCCAGCCAGATGGCAGACACCCTGTCTGAGAAGAATTGAGAAAACTCTTTGCATAAAGCATCTGAAAAAAGCTGGACGTAATTCAGTAACCTGTCCACAGACCGAAAAAGCACAGTTGGTCAACTCTTCATGGCAGCAATCTCCCTGGACAGGAACTCTGCCTTCTTACAGGTGATTGTCCCCTGGTACTCACTGTAGTGGGAATGTAGGACCAGTCTGTCTGCTTCCAGCCTGATCTTCCACCAACAGAGCTCTAACCTCTGACCCATAATCTTCATTGCCTTGAGCTCCCCGTTGAACCATGGGGATCTCAAGTGAGAAGATTTGGGTCGTACATGGACCAGTGTAAGAGAGTCGAGTGCAGCAGACATCAACCTATTATATATGGCGATGGCCTCACCGGTTCCCTCTTTGCATGCACTACCCACACTAGATAGATAAAGCCCACCTCCTCATTCAAGCCATGAGGGGACACAGTATCCAAGCTAACAGTCCACTTGGTCTCCCTCTACACAAAGGTTCAAAGTCTGTCCCCTCCTCTTGTATGCCAGGGGATGTGTCCCAAAACAGTAAGCCTCAGACAATCTGGTTTGAGCTGTGGGTCTCTGAAAAGTGGCTACAGAAGCATTGTCCTGATTACCATACCTCTCAACCTCTTGCCTCATAAATCAGGGACAAGGGCTTAAAAAAAGGGACAAATACCCCAAATCAGGGATACATCTTAAAACTTAGCAATATAGGCCACAGACACTGCCAGCTATTTCCTGACATTTCTGTGATATTTCCAGATGTATGTAATGCTTTCTTCATTTCTACAGTAGGGGCAGCAGAGAGAAACTCTAGAAATTTTGCAAAATATCTGGAAATAGCCGGCAATGTCTGTGGCTACTACTGTATACTCAGAAAGTTGATGGACTAAGTGGATTAGTGTAAGACACATTTTCTGAAGAAGAACAAGTCTGTAACTTTAATGTCTGGCATTATTTCATACTTACAATCCCCATAGTTCAGTCACAAAAACACAAATGTTGTGAGGGACAGAGGAAATATTTTAGGTTAAATCAGGGACATTCTTGAAAATCAGGGATAGTTGAAAGTTATGCTAATTACCATTTATTAATCACCCTGATATGCTCCTGTATACAAACCTTTTTAGATCTAAGAGTAGTAGAGTTGCCACCTGCCCGGGTTTAGACCGGATGATCTGTTTTTAGGGTTCTTATCTGGTCATCTGGTTTTATTTAAATGTAGTCCAGTTTGGAGGCTGTTTTGAGTGCTCACACACTCTTAAAACTGATTATTTCAACTCACTCTCTCTTTTGGCTGCATGTCCAGGGACTAGATTTTCAAATCCCATGAAAGTCCACAGATGCCGGGAAAAAATTAGCATGAGTAGGTCTCCACTTGCAGACCACGGTTTTTGCTGCAGCAGGGGGGTATTCTGAAAAGTGGAGCCAGTTTATGACCGGCTTCATGATTTACCGCCGCTTGTGGGACAATTTTTTTGGTAGCTGCAGGTAGACACTGCGCCTGGTGAGACCCAGTGTAACATCTCCCGCAGTTGTGCCAGCTGAAAATATGAAGCTCCGCAGGTGTGGAGGATTTGTCCTGCAGCTGGGGCTGAAGGTGGGGACTTAGTCCCTGACCCATTTGAAAATCCAGCCCCAGGTTACAACAAAGTTCTAATGTCACAGACCTCTGTTTGTAAAACCAGTTAGTCTGGGAGGTGTAAGTTAAGGCCATTAAGACCATTAGCAGTAAACCAACTTTATTTTTATTTATTTATTTATTTTTGAAAGTCGGATTTACAACCTTTGAGTCAGGGACTCATTTACAAAGGCACCTCATCGCAGGGAGGGTAGACATGGTTACAGTGTGAGATACAACAGTGATGACATACAGGTGCAATACAGATAACAAAAAGAACACAATGTAACAGTGGTTTACGGGATAAAGTAACATGCAGTAAATAGCAATCGTATAAAGTATAACAATAGTAGAAGTCACAACCCAGGTCGTACTGGGGAAATACCTAAGTGGAAGGGTGGGGGGCAGGGGTGAGGAAAAGAGAAGAAAAAAAAAGAAAAAAGGGGGGGAGCAGTCCAACGGACATTGTCAAGGCTATGGGCAAGAAACGGGGAGGGACCCAACATTAGGTTGATTAAGGGCAACTACAGTTTCCGGCACCAAAGAGGTGGTTATGAAGAGCGACTTTAAAAGGACCAATTTTTGGTAGACTTAGTGACAGACAGCAGGAGGGAGTTGAACCATGTGGGGGCGCGGTAGTGGAAGGACCTTTGGGCTAGGGAGGTCTTGGTATGGGACACCAGAAAGGTGACATTAACTGAGCTACAGGTGGCAACGGATGGGGATGCAAGACACAGGGACACAGTGATCCCTGCGGGGGGAGTCCTAGCAGGGATTTTTTGGCTAGTAAGCAGGTTTGGTAGTGCAGGCACTCCTCCAAGGTGAGCAGGTTGGCAGTGGAATACAGCAGGCAAGTATGGGTGCGGAGGGATGCACTGGTCAGGAGCCTGCAGGCCTTATTTGTCGAGGTCTGGATTCTGGTGAGGGCAGTATTGTCAGCCACAGCATAGATAGGTAGGCTGTAGTCCACAAGGGACAGGACTGAGGAGTTGATGGCCAGTCTGAGAGTGGTATGGGGGAGGCAATCTCTGTGGCAATAGAGAAGGTCAATCCAAGAGTTTATGGCTGAGGACAGGGTATTGATGTGGGTGTGGAATGTAAGAGCAGAGTCAAAGCTGATGCCCAAGTACTTGTAGGATGACACCTGCTCAAGAGGGTGAGCATTACTGGGGAGAATGCAGAGGGGGGCATTTTTAGCCTTATTCTGGTGATGCGAAAAAAGCATAGATTTGTTTTGTTTTTTTTAGGTTAATGACCAGCCGGTGGTCAAGGAACCACTTTTTGGCTTGGTTGAATCTTTTCTACTTTGAATTTTAAGTATGGTGTTTTACTGCTATAAATGGGAAATAGTTTTTATATCTTCATTGTTCTCCTGTGTTCCTTTTTGTTTATCCTGTATTATTATGTGTTTTAGTCTCATTTTTGTTAAATTAGTTATCAAATTATTTTTGCCATTATCACTACATTGATTCCCTCTCTCCTGAGCCCTCAGCAGCTACTGCTCTCATTTATCATACTAGAGTACCTGAACATTGCATCATATTAGTTTCACCTACAGGCCATTCAGATGAATAGTCTGGAATGGTGTGTCTGAACTTGTGGAATGTCTTAGAAATTTGAAAAGAACAGCAGTAGCTGCTGACTTAAAAGGAACGGCATGCAGAATTGCTAATCAGAATACCCGACTAACATGGAAATGAAAATGAGGTGTTTAACAAGAGTTTAGAGCAGTGGGTTGTGAATGAGCTTGGTACCTCCAGCAGTCCTGTGTTTGATTCCCACAGCCTCTGCTTGCATACTGTGTGGCACTGAGCAAGTACTCAACCTCCCTGTGCTTCTGGCTCACCCCTATAAATGGGTCTGGTGCCCAATAGGCCTTAGCTGGGTAAAAAATAATATAATATAAAAATGATTTCTTATCACTTTTAAAATCTTTTCCCACATTACAAATGGTGTTGGAGGAGAAGCAATATACTTATCAGTCGTGAAAAACAAGGTGGAGTAAGAGGCGAAGTTTGGGGTGTGGTTTAGCATCAGGTTTTCACCTTGTCCAAATGTGGCAACCCTAAATAGTTTTTCCCACATATTTGTAACCACAGGAGTACCACCATATACAAACAACAGTGTAGTTAATCTGAATTTGCTTTCAGCATTCAGGTACCATTTACCAGCATTTGCATGTTTGCATATGCTGCATTTCCCACATTTGAAACCTGCCACTTGGCCACTTTGTAAGCTAATTAAGTTCCTCCATTGGCCTTTCCATTGCCATGAAATGAATGTTAGTCACTCTATCCCCAGTACTCCTCCCCTTACTGAAAGAGACCCTGGGTGTAACTGAGATGTTGTTTTTCAGAGCAAGGTCAGGTAAGAGAACTGGCCATAGTTTGTGGACATTGGTAGCAACCCCTCCAGCCAGGAGGTTACATTTTGTGATGCATGTCACCACTGGTCTCTTGGTTCTCATATAGCGCATTCTATATTTGTGTTCTTATTTTTGGAGATCAACAATTCATATGTCTTTAGTTTTCTTCATCTAGGATTTTAATGTCATTGCTCCTCTTCAATGATCAATCCTTCTTCTCTGTTATTTGCACATTAAACAACAGTATCTTAGCCTGATCATTTCTTCATAAGGTACTGAGGCTATTACAGATTTAGGATGTGCACCACCAGCATGAAGGACAGTGTTAGCAGCAGTGTCATTTCTATATCCGGCTGTGGATATCTCTGGGCTAGGAATGACTGGCAGCTTCAAATCCAGAGGGGAAAATGGGACATTGTTTAACCAGAAAAGGCATACTAAAGCTTTTTGTTTGCAGGTGCGACCTGGGAGCACAAGGAAGTTAAGTGATTTGCTCAGGGTCACACAGTATGCAAGTGGGGGCTGTGGGGTTAAAACCCAGGTCTCTAGGTTTGCCGCTCAAAGCCCTAAACCTCTGCACTGTACTGCCTCTTTATAGATTTAATTGACTCCTGTTTCATTGGTAAACAAATTGAGACTGTTGTTACTAATGTACTGCACTGACATAGATAAATTACAATTTTATTTCATAGTTATAGTCATTGTTTGTTTATTTTTGTTAAATCAATTGATCAGGTATGATTTGGGAGGATACAGATCGCAGTCAAGAAATTTTTGATGATAAGTCTTTCCAAGCCTCACCCTCATCTTGCACTTTTCCAAATGGAGGTCCCTTTTGTATTAGGTTTGGGCACAGTTTTTGTCCATTGCTATACTGGACATAGAGAAGGGGACGTCTCCGAGCAATTTTCAGTATCTGAGGTACATCTTTGTTGTTCTATTATCTGTGACTTTGGAATTGCTCATAAATACCCGAACCCCCCTTCCCCATTCTGAACTGCTGTTTTTTATGTTTGCTTGCACACCTGCGCAAGAAACATTATGTGGCAGCTTAGGAGAGAAGCGGGTTTTGGAGGTGCGGCACTGTGGTGACCAATGCCACCACTGCATTCTTGGGCTTGGCCTTCATTTCCCAATGCAGTGGCATGCTGCTGCTGACACTAGTTCAGCAAGCATGCCACCAACTTGAAAGGAATTAGCTGCTGCAATGAGGGAGCGACCCGTCATTGCAGGGTGGTGCCTTGTCTGGTGTAACATTTCAAAAAAAACATGGCTGCAGCTGTGGCCATCTGCCCCTCACAGTACCCATAAAAGCCAACGGGGGTGCCCAATCCCCCTGTCGGCATGCCTCCTCGCCAGTTCACTTGCTGATGGGGGAGCCCAATCCCTGTTGGCATAATGTCCCCCCATGTAATAGTTATGTATGCCGAGGGGGTGCCCAATCCCCTTCAGCATCATGCTCCCCTCCCCCAAAGACAGACATGTTTTCTGTGCCGATGGGGGGCCCAATCCCCATCTGCTTCAGTTGCCCTCCTCAAACAACACAGGTGGCACACTGGGAGCCCACCTCAGTGTGTCAAAAATAAATCCGTGAAGGAAAAACCTTCCCATGATGGTTTTTTTTACCCTGTGAAAGAAAAAAAATGATTCCTCGTTGTCTCCGGTGCCCCCACCCCCAACCCTCACCCACCCTCTATGCACCTGACCTTCCCATACCCCCCCCTCACCCCATACTTACCTCCAGAGCCTGGCTGGACGATCTTCGGTGGAGCGGGAACACATCTGCACTCTTCAAAGCCAACCACGTACTGAAGAAATGTGGTAAGCTGTGTAATGGCATAAATGGTGGGTTTTCAACTTAGATGGATATCTTGGCCATTTTTGCAATTGTTGGCTCCATGTTTTCAACATGGGGTTCTTGGGACCCCATCTCATAAATTCAGTCACTGTCTGTCCGTTATTTGGTCCTGAAAGGTGATTTCACAGTTACTGCATGGAATCCCCTTCTGGGATCAATTAATGAAACAACAGTGTCACTGTTCATGAGGTGGGCTCTCAAAAACCCTATGCTGCAAATTTGGTGAAATAATTACAAAAAATGACTGTGTTACAAGTGTCCATTGTGCAATTTCTATACACGCTTATAACTGTGAGAATTTTTAATATTTTCACTCCAGATTTCCAGCATTGCCATTTTTTCACACCTCCTTATGAACAGTACAGCTGTCATTTTTCACATCCTGCCCGAAATGTGTTTTCGCACATCCAGCGCACAATGGCGTGCTCGCTGTGGGAAATCAATGTTCAGGACAGATTAAGAAAATCACAGTGACACTGTTCATGAGCGGAGATCCAAAAATGCCTATGTGTAAAATTTGGTGAGAAAATTTCAGAAAATGACTGTTACAAGCGTGCATTGCACAGTTTCCACACACACTTGTAACTTCGAGAATTTTTAATATTTCACTCCAGATTTTCAACATTGGCATTTTTTCACACCTCCTTATGAACAGTACAGCTGTCATTTGTCACATCCTGGCCCAAATGTGTTTTTGCACATCCGGCGCACAATGGCACGATTGCTGTGGGAAATCAATGTTCAGGACAAATTAACAAAATCACAGTGACACTGTTCATGAGCAGAGGTTCCAAAATGCCTTTGTTGAAAGTTTGGTGACAAAAGTCCACAAAATGACTATGTTATGAGCGTGCATTGTGCAGTTTCCATGCACACTTGTAACTATGAGAATTTGTATTATTTTCACTCCAGATCTGCAACATTGCCATTTTTGCACACCTCCTTATAAACAGTACAGCTGTCATTTTTCACATCCTGCTCGAACTGTGGTTTTGCACATCTGGTGCAGAATGGTGCGATCGCTGTGAGAAATCAACGTTCAGAACAGATTAACAAAATCACAGTGCCACTGTTCATGAGCAGAGGTCCCAAATGCTTTCATGAGGTGGGGGTCACAAAAAGACTTATGTTGAAAATTTGTAGTGCAAATACCAACAAACGCCTGGGGTGTTAGGTGCTTCTAACCATAATGTCCCACCCTGTACACACTGATAGGTGTCAGGGGTGTGCCTTTGGATTGCCAGCTGTAATACCCATGCCATTCCACTCCTACCCTGCAGCCAGTGACAGGCGTTGAGGTGTGCCTTGGACTCTTCGGCCCCAGAGTTCACCCCATTCTCCTATACTGCACCCATTTTAGCGTATGTCCTTATGGAAAGGGGTGACTGTAAAGCCGAACACCCCAAGGCACACCTCAACACTCGTGGGTGTTTGCAGGATAGGGTGAGGTGAAATGGCATGAGCCTTATGGGCCATGACCCAAAGACATACCCCAGTGCCTGTCCATCTCTGCAGGGTGGAGGTGGGATTGGCGTAAAGTTCAATACTTCACTGCCATTCCTATTCTGTGTCTAACTCCTGCACTTCCATTGCTAATACCAGCAAGCAAATATTCGGCATTGACAAATGCTTGTTTTTGTTTGTTTTCTTTTGTTCTTTTCTGTCTTCCAGCTCTGCAGCTTGGTTTCAGCCTATTTGGCATTCCTCCTCCATCTCCAACAGGCCCTTCCGTCACATTTGGGTCAAATTGACCAAGGGGTTCAAAAAAGTTATGACCAAGTCCAGTCAAAATTATTGAAAGCATGTCCTTTCCTCATAACGGGATGTGCTGTGGCTGGGGAACACTGCCGGTTTGGGAACATAGAAAGCTGTTGTCAACACTTGGGGGGAAGGGGTACATTCCTGTCTACTACCTCTGTGTGTGTGTGTGTGTGTGTGTGTGTGTGTGTGTGTGTGTCGCGCGCGGCAGGTAAATATATCCCTATCATTAAAACTGTAATCTCATGTTGTTTGAACTCTGTTCTTCTGTGAATGTGAAACATTTTTATGTTGCCGTTGGATGAAAGAGGCTCTAGAAAAAGAAACTGCACGGCTGAACTGTAGTTATTAAGACTCCAGATATTTACTATGAGTGCAGATTAACCGAAAAATGGAATTCATTTCAGACTACCCCAGTAAATCTTAGGATGCGAAGAGCTTGGAGATTCAAGAGATACATTAAAAAGACATCAGCTGTAGTATTGAGATTCGCACCCAATTACAAAATGTAAACATATGATATTACTCTACTTACAAACAAGGCAGGGTTGAGTGGATGCGGGGCTTAGGTAGTCTATACGTCAGCGACTCCCTGCCTGCATCTGGCGTGGGAAGTGTGCACGGACAGTACATATAGAGCGTGTGCTCTATGGATAGTAGTAGTATCGGCCGGCAGACAGCGGCTGCAGGAGCACCACCTTTCTAAGGAGAGCGGGAGACAGGGAAAGCGAGATCGGAGCGAGTGACTATTCCCGAGATACCACAGACAGCCTCGGCACTTTGTGTTCTTCACAGTTAACTTATTGGACAGACAATGTCTGAAAATATCACGGTACTACCAGAGCCCGTCGGCCCCAGTGGAAGTCCAGATGTGGCGCAGAGTTTTGCCCCTGTGACTTGCACCGAGAGGGTTTCCTCCTCTCAGGTACCCGAGGAGGAGTGGGAGTCCTCATCTTATAATTCTTTCAAGGTACAGTAATAGCACACTTGGTCGAGTTCTCGTAGCTTGTTCCACTGAGCAGTACGGTGACAGCATACCTCTCAACCTCCTGCCTCATAAATCAGGGACAAGGCTTAAAAAAATCAGGGACAAAGGACCAAAATCAGGGACACATCTTCAAAATTAGAGATATCCACCCAGAAAGCTGGTAGAATATGGGGCTTAGTGCACAATGCATTTTCTAAAGAAGAAGAAGTCCGTAACTTTAATGCTTGACATTGTTTTGTGCTTACAGTCCCCACTGTTTAGCCACAAAAACACAAATTTTAGGAGGGACAGAGTAAAATTTTGAGGCAAAATCAGGGACGTCCCTGAAAATCAGGGACACTTAAGAGGTATGGGTGACAGAATTCAAAACTCGGCTGAGGGGAACTAAAAGTTACGGGAATAATTGCTGTGCTGCTTCACCCCATGATGCTGCATGCAGTAATGTTTTCATGTCAGATGATATAAGAAAAGCATGTTAAAAAATTCCTCTATAGCCAAGTTTGCTATGTTGGTGCAATAATTTAGAAAAGGTATAGCATACTGTAGATCGGCACCGATGCTTCTGAACTTCGAGTTCAATGTTCCTCATAGTCTGTCTAGTCCTTAAGAAGGCTATCAGCTTTGCGGCCAGTTTAGGCAACCCCACTGTAAATAAGGACTGATATCCGAACGTCAGCACACCTGTGAGTTTAGGCTGTTGCAGTACCTTGTTTTATAATAGCAGGAAGTCAGGCGTCCTGTCATTGAAAATATGTGTTAGGCTACTGTAAGCGTCAGAGCAAGTGTGAGTGAGTGCAGTGACCTGTAACAGTGATTGATGCAAGTTTCCTTGAAATTTCCATAATGGAACTTCATTGCTAGGTTTCCATGGTTGGGAAAAGATTCATACTGATGGCAGTTGTTTTATCTGGTTTGCGTAAGAGGCGAAAGAACTGGGTACCTTCTGGCAAGTTTTGGATATTTCTGTTTAGGGTATATTGTTTCACATGTTCAAAGTCACAGTTGTAATCAGTTTTCTACTTGAGTATGCTGAAATTAATTTTTTTTTATTGCCCAAGCAATCGATTCACTATCAAAAGAGGAGATGAGCCCTTAACTGTTGGCGCACTGTTGTCAGTAACCTGCAGAAGTGGATCAAAATGTGATTGCTATTCAAGTCCTATAACGTACAGTAGATGCGTTCCCACACATTATCAGTCACACAAACGATGCACATGCAGTCTGGGTTCTCTTTTTTTCCTATACACCTGATATATTTGTGTGCAACCATACTATTTATTTTTCACAATGTCTATTCTATAGACCAGCTGTTTAGTTGCCCCTACAATAAACAACAAGGGCCTTTTGTTCCCATTTAATTTGTACACTGTACTTCTAATCTTTCATGTTCAACATAAACAATGAAATCTGGGCAGCACAGGAATTTCAGCAAGGTTGGTTCCTAAAGAAGATTTATTAGGAGTGCTGGACCTTTTTCATCATTTTAGAATGTTGCATGGAAACTTTGTTAAATAATTCCTTGCCGATGTTTATTAATTTATTTTGAGGAGGCACATAAGAAGGACCAGGAACTGATATTTTATGTCTTTAATGTACCTAAAAAACAGCTTTGACTCATTTTCTTCAAAACATTTTAACTTTTTAATCATAACATGGTAACTGTCAATGTCCTTAATAGTTTGCAGCACCTGTCACCTGCATTTGCAAAGCTAATTTTTCACATTTGCAAATCTAAACAATATGCAATGCAGCATCCATGTGATATTCATGCTTACAGTGCAAAGTCTGAGTGCTTTATAGACTCCCACAGTTAACAGTAACCATTTTGGGGGGAGGGTGTACATTTCTACATTTCACGTGTTGTACTCTGACACTAGTATTACCATGGCCTCACATTGCCCTCTGACAAGGAGGCCAGGTGAGCAACTGTGTTTGTAACCAACAAAAGTGACACTCCATAGTCACCACAGGATCTGCTCAGCCTTTACCAGTCTCAAGGTGATAAATCTAAGCGCACATTGAAATCAGAGTCTCCCTGGTGTGAAGAATATTGTAGAAAAGAAATGGAATCAGCCCCTACACACATACACACACACACACACACACACACACACACACACACACACACACACTACCTCACTGGGCATGTGTTACTGCTTAGTTAGAGTTCTGTGGTTGCACCACTTGGCCAACTCATGCAGCATCCTTCGCTGAATAACTTTCAGGGTGAGCAAATCGTGTATGTGAACCTTCTGGCCAAGCAAATCCTGTGTGTGTTTGCGTTTACTGATAAAATTAAATGAATACAGTACATTAAATAGTACACATGATATGTAGTACTAAAATGTAACTAGAATTATATACTGTAATTCTGCCTGTAAATAAAAAGAAAATCCTTCTCCAATTTTTTTTTTAAAGAGCAGACTTTAAAATAATCAAAAAAAATATTCCTTTTTAGGGAGTGCAGTAGTGAATGCACAATCATGCTCAACATGGTACAGTATTCTGAGCAGTGCTTTGTCTGATGTTGTAATTGTGTATGTTTGTGTGTGGGGGGGGGGCGCAAGCAGCTCCAGGATGTCCCTGAAGTATGCAGGTTCCAGTCTCTTCAAAGTCATATAAAGATCAAAAGGTTTTTTCTTATGTTTTTTTTTAAAGCATACTGTGGCTTATTGGCTTCCACTGGCATCATATACAGTAAGGCACCATGTTTGACAGCTCACTGCTCAAATCTTCACTGTGTTCCCTTTTGCCACTGCATCTTGAAACCATGCTATTGAGTCAGCTTTGTTCCTTCCTTACCATCCTCTGAAGCACTTCATTCTCTGCTTGTTTGTGCTGAGTTCCATACTCCCTCACTTGAACCCCTCTAACAGGTCTACACAGACTACCAACAAATGCTGCTCTACTTCATCAAACTTTATCCATTCAAGGGTGTCCTATAAATCTTAGGAGTGGCCAGGCTGTTTTCTTCAAAGGGCTAATAACTCCACATACTTCTATTTCCACACCTGTGTCCAAATCTGCTATGCCCTTGGCTACACACTTTACCATCACTGGTTGCCACTGCTAAATTAAGTCTACAGAACTTTCCATCATCTCTGCCCAAAGCTACTAACCTCTAGTGATGCACATCACCATCGCTGGATGCCCCCACTAATTTCAGGCTATGTGATCCATACACCATCATTGGATGTCATGGATGTCACTGTCTCACCTGCAGACTTAAAGCCTCTTATTTATTTATTTATTTTAGTCTTTTGTAACTGGGTAAGGCCCACTAGGCACTTCAGGGGCGACCTGTGAGCACTGGGCAGTTAAGTGACTTGCTCAGAGTCACACAGTATGCAAGTAAAGGTTGTGAGAATCAAACTCAGGTCTGGTCTGCTGGATGTACCAAGCTTGTTCACACCTTATTCCTCTAACCCCTAGGCTATACTGCCAGCCCTTTTTAGGTTTATACTGTAAGTGCCAATGTCAACTGACCAATCCCATTTCTAGGGCCTCAAGGCCATTTGATCCAGTGACTATGGTTCTCCAAGAAGGCTCTGTGCCCAACTGGCCAAATGACAAAGCCATTTCTTATCAGACTTAGCACTTCTTTAATTTATATAATAATTCTGGAGAAGTCACAGTGTATGCAGAGAAGGAGATTCAACAGTATGCTTGGTAATGATCATCTGAGCTGACATATGGTTTTGCCATTTGTTTTCGTAAGTACTTTTTTGCTATTTTTGCCAGTTTTGCACCCATCCCTGCCTTGGCGCTGACATACACATGTGGAGCTAAACACTGCAGGATGCCCCACCCTACTAGCTGCTCACTTTCTCCATCTACGCCACCACTGGACCTCCGCTTGGTGGTGACGGGACTACAGGAGGGACAGCATCCATCCAGGAGAGGAGAGCTGCTGATAGGTGGCTCAGTCCTGCCCCTATCCTCCCCCTGGCTGGCTCCCTGATGACCCGAGGTCATTCTCAAACCCGGACCACCAGCGTGGCACGAGGTGTGGCATCCAGCGTCAACCCTCAGCAACACTGGGCCAGACTGGTTTTGCAGTTTTAACAAACTGTTCACTTGCTTAAAGACTCCTGAAGCAGTTCTGCTTGGCAGCTTTTTTATTTTGTAATCTATGTGGAAATTGGCAAGAGTTTTCCAATATTTAAGATTTCAGTAGAACTGGGGTCATGGAGGGTTCATGTAAGTGCTATGCTCTCACCAACACTACAAATCTGAGCACTCAGTGATAACAATGTGGTCAAACTGATTATTCCCTACTTACACTGTACCTGGGATATTGAGGGCAACGTGGATTAAGGATTGTATCTTGAATTTTGGGATTTGCAGTGAGGGCCTTCAGGGATTGACTGGTGGCTGGGAGTTTATGAGACTGTGAAATGCCATATAGGCTTAGTTTGCTCCATAACTAATTTTATAGCTCTGGTTATGGTCCTTCTTGACCCCCCCTTTGAAATGTGATACTAAAAACATAAGAAAATAAATAATATATTACTTTGAATTTCTTTATTTTACTTGTACCTGCACTTGGGATTGTACCCTGATCCTTTGCTAGTGTTTGTTTCCTTCCTCTTTTTTTTTTTTTTTTTACAGTTAAATGTTTTATTGTTTTCAAACAGAAAGAAAAACACACACAGTTTACAAGTACAGTAGATGTATATACCGGATACCTTCGTGTTGGCTGCCTGACCGTATCCTTGATATTGTACCGGCCTGTCAAAATATCCCTTCAGACTACAACTACAGTTGTGTATTCTATTAACGTGTGAAGGATAGATGCATCTTGTATGGTACCCATGTATTAGTGTGTTAACTGGTATCAACTACCATAAACAACAAACATACATAACAAAATACAGAAAAAAGAAAATACAGAGGGGAGACCCCCTAGGGTGTATACTGTGTATACCTATGGATTTCCTGGACCTATAGCACACCAAATAAACAAAATAGATAAATGCACCTACCTTTCTTTTCCCATTGTATGCAACCATAGGGAGGTATCACCACATGTAAGACAAGGCTTCATGGAATATAATAGTTACATCTTCTTATGGCCACTTCTTACCCTGCTTCTGGGGGAGAGAGACCACAGAGTAAACAAAGTAATATAATACAGTATCTGCTCCTACTATGGAGCGCAGCTACTGATAGTAAACAATAATGTGCATTCTATATAGGTGAACTAGGTATGCTAGGTATCATTACTCGGACTTCATAATATAACATGTAGTTAGTATACACATACCAATCATTAACTTATACTAAACCCACAAAGCGGAAATTACAACATTGCGGGTAAACTATGTACAACTTATATCATTCAAATACATACAACAATGCAAGTTACTAACACTCTGTACCTTTATATCCATAGATTCATAATGTACTAGCCATAGATAACGTTCAGTTCAGACAATAAGTGGTGGCAGTTAGATATGAGGAGACAGATCAACCGATACCAGCTCTGGCTGACAAGTATGCCATAAAGGGGGCCCAACAGAGAGAGAGAGAAGAGTTCCATCTTCCCAACAGACATGTGTGACCGCCTATCCATCTCATATACGGAGGAAATCGATGCTATAATCTCCTTGAGACTAGGCAGAACAGTGCTTTGCCAGTTTTGCAGGGTTGCCCCTTTGGCCTGCGTACTCAGCAGCATTAGCCATCTAAATTCCTGATGGTTGGGGGGGGGCACCAGACCTCAGACCCAGCAGCATAAGAGCAGGGTTAGCAGGAACCTGACATTGAAGTATCAAGCTAGTCTCGTGTGACACTTTCTCCCATAGATCATGTATCTGAGGGCATTGCCAGAGAATATGAAATAGATCACCACCAGGCTGGAGACACCTCCAGCACGTATCTTGTACAAAGACTTTCATTTTCTTTAATATAACAGGTGTCCTGTACCAAGAATGCAAAATGTTATTATGTATGAGTCTACTCCAGGTATCTTTATAAGTTTTTAACCCAACCTGCCAGCACCATTTCCACTGTACATCTGATATTTATATATTTAAGGTTTTTTCCCATTTTAACTTAGATTTTACGTTGGAGGAAGGTAGCGAGTCCCTCACTGCAGCATACAGCGTGGCTGCAACTTTATTGGGTAAGTGGATCCACCTTTTTAAGTGTGAGTTACAGGCTGGAGAAGCTTTACCCTGACTTAGGAGTGGTCTAAGACTGTCACACAATTGCAGATATTTCCAGAAATCTGATTTATCCAGATTGCAGATTCTGATAAGTATCCACCGCAGGGGAGTTAGGTCCCACTATGTCCTGAAGAAATGTGATCCCTATTTCTTGCCAGGAGGGCCAAACCACCATGGAGCCACCGATGGTTATGCTGGGGTTATTCCATAGGGGCATATGTAAGGGAAGAATCGAGTCATATTTTTTATGTGAAGCCTCCAATAACTGATTGAGGAGCCTATAGTAGGATCACGATAAACCTCCTGGCGGGGGCAGAAAAAGAGACCTTGCAGTGGGCTATTACAATAAGTCTGCTCAAGCAGTAGCCACTGAGGGATTCAGTATTATAAGGGTGGAACCATTTCAATGTTTGTGCTCCTTGAAAAGCTAGCTTATAGCCTTCAATCCATGGAGACCCCATCCCCCTTGCAGAGGATGAGCCCGAAGTTGATTTCTGCTGAAACAAGGTCTAACTGAGCCCCATAGGAAGGATCCAATCATCGCGTCAATTTTCCTAAACCAGCGAACTGGGAGAAATAGGAGAATGTGAGCTAGTACATAAAAAAATCTAGGGGCGAGGGACATCTTAAAAGCGGCTATCTTGCCTGCCATGGTTAAATGAAGCTTATTTATTCACTCCATTTGAAGTTTGCAATTGGACAGCAGAGGGCACAGGTTATTATCCCTCCACTTCGCTAGGTTACTCCCAATCTTTATTCCCAAGTATTTGATCATATGTTGTGACCATTTTAATTCTAACTGTCCCACCGAGTGGGATTTGCACTGCGAATTAAGAGGGAGTATTTCGGTTTTAGATTGATTTACCTTTAACCCTGAGATTGATGAAAAGGAGTCCAGGATGTCTAGAAGTTGGGGTAAGGATTCATTAACGTCTCCTAACGTTACCAGCAGATCATCAGCATACAGTAGGGTGGAGACATGGATCTGCCCCTTACCAATACCAGTGATATTCATGTTCTTTCTAATTGCAGCTGCTAATGGCTCAATAGCAATGACAAACAAAAGAGGAGAGAAAGGGCAACCTTGTTGTGTGCCTCTGTGTAAAGAAAATGGTTCAGATAGAACCGAATTGGTGAGGACTTTTGCATTGGGAGATGTATAAATGGAGGAGACAGCCGCTCTGAAGTTCGGTCCAAAACCCATGTGCTGTAAAACTTTCTGCAAGTAATCCCACTCCACGGAATCGAATGCTTTTTCAAAATCAATGGCTACAGCAGCTGACAACCTTGATGTATCCTGATTCGCTATATGAATAAGATTAATAAGTGTTCTGATATGGTCAGTACTGTATCTATCTTTTACAAAGCCGACCTGTGATGGATGAATCAGGGATGGTAGAATCGGGGCCAGTCTGTCAGCTAGCACTTTAGCATAGACCTTACTGTCTGAATTTATTAGGGATATGGGGCGATAACTAACCGCCTCTTCAGGAGGTTTATCTTTTGGGAATAACTGTAAAGATAGCCTCCCTTAGTGTAGGCGGTAGTATACCTTTATCCTTGGTCTCTTTAAAGACCTTACAGAGCAGGGGAGAGATCAGAGGGGATAATAGTTGCAGGAAGTCCACAGGGAACCCGTCGCTGCCAGGGGCCTTCCCTTTTTTTAAAGCCAACAGAGATGACGCAACCTCTGTATGGGTTAGGGGTTCCTCCAGAGCAGCACATTGTTCTGGGGACAGCTTCGGGAGTCTCACCATGTCCAGAAATGATGATATATCCATACAAGGATTGGTTCTGGTTGACTTATATAGTTGGGAGTAAAATGCAGTCATTATATCATTCACTTCCTGTGGATTTGTTTTCACTACCCCTGTGACTGGGTCTTTCAACCCCCCTATGTACCTATTCTCTTGTTGTTTCCGCAATTGATATGCCAACATTTTCCCACTTTTTTCCCCACCCTCCCAATATAAATGTTTTAATCTGATAAGTGCCAAGTCAGCCTTTCTGGAGATAAGTTCGTTTAACCTAGTCCTTATAGCCAGGACCCGTTGACCCCACAATGACTGAGAGGATGGGTGAGATTGTGCCTTAAGAGTTTTTTCAGCATTGAGCAGGTCATCTTCCAATTGTGCCATTTCCCTTTCTCTATTTTTCCTCCTGTAAGAGGCATACCCTATAATTTTCCCATGCATGGTAGCTTTGTAAGCCTCCCAGGTATTTTGGGCAGATGTGTCTTCGACAGGGTTCTCCCTAAGAAAATTTATGGTTTCTGATTCAGCCCATTTTCTAAAATTGGGATCTCATAGGAGTAATGGATCGAGTCTCCAGGAGGGGGACCTTCGAGTGGAAGGACCCCAAGAGATAATCACCTGTACTGGCGCATGGTCCGAGATTACCATGGGAAGAATAGCTGAGTTCATAACTGAGCCTGTGAGGGTATGGGAAATAAGCCAGTAGTCTAATCTACTGTAAGTGCCATGGACCCCAGAATAGTAGGAGTAGTCCCGGACAGAGGGGTGCACTAAGCGCCATATGTCTACCAGCTGATACTCGGAGCTTAGGTGTTGAACGGCCTGAGCCCCCCTGGTATGCATTTCTTTGCCTAGATCACTCCTATCTAACACAGGGACTAATGTAAGGTTAAAATCCCCCCTGAAGATAATGGGTGTGTCTTTTTCTACCATTGTGTCTAATTTAGAGTTCAGATCTAAGAAGAAAGAAGGGTCATCCACATTTGGGGCATAAATATTTACCACCAGAAGATGGCCCTTGAGGGTGTCGAGCAAGGCTATTACCCAGCGTCCCTGGGAGTCTGTCTTCCTCTTAACCACTGCCCAGGGGAGTGATTTGTGGAGCAGGATTGCTACGCCTCTTTTCTTAGTGGAAGCGCAGGAGTGCAACTCCAAACCTACCCAGTCCCTAATTAAGTATTTACAATCTTTCTCAGCAAGTTTAGTTTCTTGCACTAAGGCCACCTGGGTTTTAAGCCTTTTAAGATGTGTGAATACCTGCTTCCTTTTAGAAGGGGAATTTAATCCTCTTACGTTCCAAGTTATAAAGGAGATATCACCCATTAGGACGAATATAACAAAATCTTTTAGGGGGATATGGAGGGGTAAAATCGGCCAACCATCGTAACCTCACCCCAGATCCAATCTGTAACCATACACGCATAAGACAGAGTTTACTAATGCTTAACACCTCACAACTGTTCTGCAAAGTTGTAAGTATAGTCTGAAACACAACAAATATTAACAAACTAAAACTATTTACATGCGATGCGCACCATTGCACTTTGGAAAAAAACGATGTCTCAGGCCGAGGAGTTGAGATCCTCTCAGGCCACATCATTCCACCTGAAGTGGGGTAGTAGTCTCCGATGCTAATGAGGACTTTATCGCCCCTAAGAGCATCTCCTTTCTCGGGGACCTAGTGAATTAACATAGCCCCACACCCGGTTTCTCTAGGAGCAGTTGGATAAGCATACCGGATAGCATACTGATCCCTTAACTAGCTGCGGTGCCCGTGGGGGAATTCTCCATTCCGACTCTTGACATTACTTTGGCGCAACCCTAGAGATTCGCTAGATATCAGAATTTCCCCCTTCCACAAGCCCTTCGAAGGCCCAGAGAGCCCAAATATTTATTACTATTAAGGGCCTTACCAGATCCATCAGAGTTTAAACCAGCTCTGTATGATACCAGCTAGTGCCATAAAAGCATGGGAGGACTGGTTAGACCAAAGGGATAACCTTGAAAAAGGGATTGCACATACCTATGCTTTCTCCCACCCAATCCTCATAGTCGCCCACTAACATACAGTACAAACATGAGCACTTATCTAACAATGGTCTTGTGTATCCAGGGGAGGCAAACTTTCGATACTGGATACAGGCTGGCAAGCACATTGATTTGAGCTGTTCCCCACACAACTGTTTGTATGTAGTTCCTGAGTAGAATCCTTAAGTATGGGCACAGCTGGAACAAGACCACAGATGGGGGGTTCAGCCTTTGAAACCTCCTGCAACATTTCCTCTTCGGGGTAATCTGGGAATTCATCCTGAGAGACGGAGGTGAGTGGTTCATATCTGTTGGGGGAAAGGAATTGGGAATCGAAATCCTCCAGAGTTGCCATCGGGTTAAGCGTTGTTTCAGAAACGTTCCATGCACGATTGATAGGATGGGTTCTCTTGGGGTGGTTCTCGTTTTGTTGACGTTTCCGTATTCTTGCAGGGAGTGGAGTACTCTGGCTCTGAAACTGGAACCCATTTGGACGAGGTGTAGATATGAAAGCACCATCTAGCGATACAGTGTTACTGTGGCACTTCACTGGTAAAACAGGATCCATTATCACATTATCCTCATTAACATTCCCAGGCCATTTTTTTTTTTAGGTATTCAGACAAACTGCTTGGGGTGGTAAACGAGAGAAATGAACCATTCTCTTCTATCCGCATGATCGCAGGGTAACGAAGTGTGAATTTGATGCCTTTTTCATGCATTATACGCCTGGTCTCAGAGTATTCTTTCCAGCGAGCTGCCAGGTCCCAGGAATAGTCTTGAAACATCATTAGTTTATGCCCTCGCCAATAAAGAGCTCCAAGCTCCTGGGCTCAAGATGTAGCCCACTCCTTGTCAACAAAGTTTAATATTTGTAACATGAGCGGTCTCGGCCTGTCACTGGGTTTCAGTTTAGGAGCGAGAGTTCTGTGCGCTCGCTCAATCATGAAACCGGGAGGGAGATTGTGCTTCAGTAGATCAGGGAGGGTATCATATAGGAATTCAACAGGATTACCTTGCTCTACGCCTTCCGGGAACCCTAACAGTCGCACGTTGTTACGCCGACTTCGATTTTCCAAATCGTCAACTTTTACCTGCAGAGCCTGGATTGACCTCTCTTGAGCCCTCATTATAGCAGAGAGATCTTCCAGTGCATCGGTGTTTTCTTTTGGTTTTTGCTCTGTTGTGTCGAGTCGGGATTCAAGCCTATTAATTGCCGCTGACGTATTGTTCGCTGCCAGTGTCACCTCGGCCATTTGTTTCAATAGTGTGGCGAACATCTCCTGAGTCTGTTGCGTACTGGGGCCTGTGGTCTGCCCCGGGCTGCTTAGTTTTGACATGATCAAGTGCCTTAGTCCTGTTGCCACTATCAGACGTGCAGGCCAAAGTTTCTCAATATAGCCAAATAGCCAGATAGCCAAACCCTTCCGGATACCTTCTAGGCTGCTAATTATTGTAATGTGAGTTGAAGCACAGAGCTATCGCTCTAAAATTGTCCCTGAGATACGGAGCGCTCACATCAGGCGGCCATCAAGCCAGGAGCCAAGCCACGCCCCCACTCTCCTTCCTCTTGTTTTGACCTAAATGTTCTGCTGTTTGTGCTGTGGAAAGTTTTACTAGTTTGACCAGATCAGTAGTTATTTTTGGTATCCCGTGATAATCACAAAACAATAATAGCAAGGCCAAGAAAGGTGAATGCAAAACAACGTGGCCAGATACAATGACTGGCACATGACAGCGATCACCTAAACAGTGACCTACCGCTTTCCCCTCTCTTAGTTGCATCCACCCCCAAGTTGAGTTATTTTAGTAAGGGGTGGGAGAGAAAGCTCCCAAAGCCACTATGCACTGTGCTCGCCATTTTAGTAATCTCAATAAGTGTGCCACTCAACAGACATGGGCCGCTGTTTTGCATTTGCCTCTCTTTTGGCCCTATGTTATTGTTTCACCATTATCACATAGAAGCATTCTTTTGAAGTCACTCGGCCTCATGAACATTGGGCAAAATGCTTACTATTTTTTATTTATGTTTATTTGTTTTGTAATTAAATGTTTTGACTTTGTTGAAACATAATAGAAACCTCTGAACTGGGCAGTTTGACTTGCTGTCTTAGTCAAGTTTCAATTACCTTGTATCACATGATCTATTGTATTGGCTTAAAACCAGCTATGTCAGACCCCTACAGACTGAGTTCTGAGCATGACCTTTGTCAGCAGCAGACAAGCTAGCAGCTGAGGCAGCCAAAATAGTGCTCATCGAAACAGTGATTTACTTGAAACTTAATGCTTGCTTTAAAAAAAAAACAGGTATTTTAAAAGTGGTCAGTAGTTTAGAATTAAGTTTTGGTCCAGCTTCGCTAAATGCAAACATCAAGCCGCATGCTAACCAAGTTTTAAATTTGATTTAATGCCCTAGTATAAATATAAGATTATGACTTAAGATCATGCCTGCAAACAACAAAAGTTTGTTTTCAATCTTTCAGACCCCAAGAATACTGTCTTGGAATCCTTTTTCCTCTGGAGGAACCAGCTGAGTTCCTGAAAGCATCAATGTAGCAAAATAAAGAGGACTTCAAGTCATACTTTAATTACTACATTTTTTCAGGGTAGTGTTAATGGTTTTAAAAATAACATAATAATCGAGATAAAACACATACATTTATAATTCTTCCATAGAAAGGGTGCATAATCCCTATTGTATTATTGACCTAAATGCTTCTAAGAATACTAAAACACTGACAAAAAACAAAATGGATCTTTTTAGCACTGTACTTTACATATGAAATCTTAAGATACAGTATGGCCTTTAACCACAAACTTTCAAATTATATAAAAGAAACTGGATTCAAATGGTAATATGCTTAATAAGTTAAATGCAAGTTGCATGAGTATACAATTGTAAGTGAACACTACAATCAATATCTGATAATCTCAGTAAAGATTTAATTAAGGATTTCCATAACAGTCACATGGCCAATATAGTTCTAATGGAAAATCTAAGAAGAGATTAACCCACGACAGGGTATGGGTTTACTGAGCATTAATCCATGCTGGGGGTTGGAATCACAAGGCAAAATTGAGTGACTTCAACCACCCAGACATGGATTAATGCTCAGTAAACCCATAACCTGGGAGTGGGTTAATCGGTTAATCCTCTTATAACAAGGCCAATGTTATGTTAGAGAGTTACCTAAAGAAACAGTAAAATAAAGCCATGTGAACGTGCAACTGTGGGTACATCAGGGATTAATCAATGGTCAGGTGACCTGTTTGGACAAATCAGAAGACAGAATTTTAGGAACCCATGTTATAAACATAATTAAGGATGAGAAGGGTATCAGGGGGATTAAGTGTGCATTATGTTCTGGAAAATCTTGAGAAACTAACAGAAAAACAACATCCAAATAACTCATTGACCAAATCACCTGAGTGATCAGAAGTTCCATATATCCCTGAAAGAAAAAAAGGATAAAAAAATAGGAAAAGAAGAAGAAAGCAAAGTTAGATTGAAATAAGTTTGGCAGTCCTTGGAACGTCTCATATGCTGCTAAAACAGAAAAGGTAGCCCCTCTTGGTACTCTTGAGCATAACAACATAATTATACAAAAGAGTGAGGGTTGTGCAATCAATAATAAAAATATGGATTTTTATTTACCCTCAGATTTATTGAAGGGGACCCCAATGGATTGTTTTGTGAAAAAAGAGGAGGGGGTTCTTCCACTGCCCCTCGCTCCACTTAGTCAATCATAATTCAATTGTTTTATTTTGGAGAATTCTTTGGTTTGTAACTGAGATGGTAGAGAGGTTATTTTAAAACATATGGGGTAACTGTGTAAAAGAATATGCCTCTGTCTTCTGTTGACCAAATATTTATTAACATCTGAATTGAATCTTCCTGATGATCTCTAAGGTTGCAAAAGTCTTTAGAGATACTTCTTCTCAAGTGGAGTCAGTTTTTGTAGTTCTATCAGAGTTGGAGGTGGCCAAATCCATATTGAGCAACTTGGATATTTAATCTTCTCTTTATCTGGCTACTAATTCTCCAGTCACACCTAATTCAATACGGAAGAATAGGTATGGAGCATCCAGGATATCACAGGATATAGACAAGTCTTCCTTAGAGCAATTCAAGAATGTGTCTCTTTCATAGAAATTGGCATCTTTAGAAAATAAGGAAAGCTCAGAAGCATTTGACTTGGTGGTTCTTTTTATTTTTGGCCTTAATACAGCATCTCCATAGAAACATAGAATTTGACTGCATATAAGGACCTCTTGGCTCACCCAGTCTGCCATTTTTTTCCCTGCCTATACTGTCAGCACATCCCCTACTTGATCTCTGGCTCCCTCCTCACCTTGCTTCCCGTTAAGATTCCCTTGTGCCTATCCCATGCATGCTTGAAACCCACAACTGTTTTCACCTTCATCACCTCTTCTGGAAGATTGTTCCAGGAATCCACCACTCTTTCAGTGAAGATGTACTTCATCACAACTCTCTTTAATTTACCCCCTTCCAGATTCATTGCATGTCCTCTTGTTCTTGTGCATTCTTTTCCTCTCAAAAATACTCCCCTTCTGTACTTTACCCAGATGAGGTATGTGTAAGTCTATATTATAGTCCTCCTTACTCTTTTGTCTTCCAGGGTGTACATATTGAGCTAAATCTCTCCTTGTAGGGATTCTGATGCAGACTTTGCACCACTTTAGTTGCCCTCCTCTAGCCAGATCCATGACAGTCAGGCAACAATTTCGTTGTCGACTAACATTACAGTGACTCCTTTATGTCAACCGCATTTGTGATCTTCATAAAGGGAGCCACAAGAAACATTGTTTTCTTTGGGGGTCTCTGCTACCTGCACCCGCCACTACTAAAATGATCAACTCTGAGTCAGAGTTTTTTCTGGGAGGGGGTGCAATACCCTCAGAAAGCAGTGCTGGGGTCCGGCGTCGACACTACAGCAACCTGGTGCTTTTGTCGCTGTAGTGTCGGGTGATGTAAAATTGTCATGGTAGTGTCAGTATATCCCTCTGGCCTGCCTTCACTCCATGTGCTTCCTGAGATGTGATCTCCAGAACTGGACACAGTATTCCAGCTGGCCTGGGGTCCCACCCAGTGATCTATACAGTGGCAACACCACCTGTCTCCTTCTGTTGATACCCGTTCCTATGCACTCCAACATCCCACTGGCCCTACCCACTGCCTTATCGCACTGTGTCACCACCTTGAGATAATCAGATAATATTACTCCCAGGTCCCTTTCCTGTCTGGTAACCATCAACACCTCTTCTCCCATATTGTACTCTGCCTCTTGGATTTAGTACCCTAAGTGTATGATTTTGCACTTTTAACCATTGAAACCCAGCTACCATGCGTTGACCACTCCTCACGCTTTCTCAGGTCTCTGCACATTCTTTCCACCCCCGCTGGAGTGTCCACCCTATACAGATTTTGTTGTCATGTGCAAAGAGGCAGGCTTTCCCTTCCAGTTCATCTGCAGTGTGGTCCCACTACTGAACCCTGTGGCACCCAGCTGGTCACCCTACTTACCCTGGAGTGAACACCACTTATCACCAGCCTCTGTCACTTATCCCTTAATTACAGTATTTGTTACCCAGTTTTCCACCTTTGGGCCCACCCCTAAGCTGTCCAGTTTCTTTTTGAACCTGCTATGTAAAATAGTGTTGAAAGCCTTATTAAAATCTAAGTAAACTAAGTCCACTGCTCCACTCTGCTCTATTTCCCTGGTCACCCAGTCAAGGAAATCTATCAGATTTTTCTGACATGCCCCCACCGCCCCCCCATAAGTCTGCGTTGTCTTGTGTCTTCTAACCCACAGGATTCAAGATACTCCACCATCCTTTCCTTTGGAAGTGACTGCTTCTCCACCACAGATATTAGGCTGACTGGCCGATAGTTGTCAGCCTCCTCCCTGCTACCATTTTTGTGAAGTGGGACTACATCTGCCCTCCTACAGTCCTCTGAAACCATTCCTGTTTACAGTGAGTTGTTAGAAAGGAGTGTCAGAGTTGCAGCTAGTACCTCCCTGAGCTTCCTCAGTATCCCTGGGTGCACCCCTTCTGGCCCCATAGCTTTGTCTACTTTCAGATTTGTGAGTCCCTTCAGGATTCTTTGTTCCGTAAAGGGACATGAATATACCTCCCCCACTTCAGTGCTCCTGTTGCTTTTATGTGTCCCATCCCCTTCTCCTTTCTCTGTGAAGACTGAACAAAAGTATTTGTTATTGGATTGGAGACAGGAATGTCCTTAATGTACACCATAGGTCATGTTTTCAAAACATATCTTGAATACTAACCTTGGCTATAGAGGAATACTAAATGCACAAAGACAGCCATGTTTGAATGAGGTAGGACAAGTCAAAATATAAGCACAAAATTATGATCTTGTAAAGGGTATTTTGCTCAGAACGTCTGCTTTGGATAAACTAGATTTCAGGTCTAGAACACCAGATCCAGCTACATTACAGCAACTGACTGAATGTATCCTTGCTCTGGATAATTAACAATTTTTCTTTATTCCACAGGCTTCACAGCTCATAGAACACATATCTGAGGTTATAGTATTGTGGGTGCTTATGGTGAGTTAACAGTTTTGCCACCAGTGCCAGATGCACACATGGCAGCTGACTTAGAGCCACTTTCAATAAGCAGGTCATCATGCCCTGCTCCCAAAACACACACACACACAAACTCCCCATCCTGGGCTATGAAGGGCCTCAAGCTGTGTACGTCTACTGATGGGGATACCAGCCTAGGCTGAAGCTGGGAGGTGGTGATTTCATGAAACTGACTAAGGCGAGGGGCATGAAACTGTCAAACTAAGCAAGTGGGGACTTGGGTGGCTGATTACTGGTTGGGCATGAAAAAACAGCTGTGGAAAGGGAGGCAAGAGATCCTACCTTCGGTGCTTTTAAGTTAGAGGTTGTCAAACATTTCTGCAATGTGACTGTCTGCTTGCCCTCCCTTCTCTGATCACACCTGCTCTTGTCTTTCTCAACAGATGAGGCAGCATGATGGTGCAACCTGACCTATTATTTCTCCTAGTTATTCAGCCTTCGAACCCAGTGGTCCTCAGTCATCACCCTTGAATTCCCCCTTTTAATAACAATATGTGTCAGGAATTAAGCCTGGGAACACTGAACTGTTGGATGGAATGGCAAGCAGCTCCTGCATTTCATGGGATCCCAGTGCACTCCCTCTAGAGCCAGTGATGGAGTGCAGGAGAAAATAGTTCAATTTTTTCTTTCTTTTTCCTTTTATTATATTGAGTGGTTAAAAAGGGTTTACAGCTGCTATAAAATTACCACAGGTGCATCAGTCACAATTGTTCAGACTCTATGATCATTGGGGGAGAGGAGGAGGAACAGGTACCAATCAGGAGCCATGGCTTCTGATATCTTCCCCTCCCCCCAACATGGTTGATGTGAGAACAGTGCTGCAATAGCTCCAAACATGTCCAAAGGCTCCCCCACATCCCTTGGACTGATTGTGAATGCTAGATTCACAAGCAAGAGAGCAAATAGGAGCCAAGGACCTGGTCACTGCACTATAAAGCTCCCACAAACAATTGGTGGGGAGCAGGGACTGAGGGGGCCTTATCCTCTTTGAACTGTAGAAATATGAAGGTTCAGGGAGGAGAGAAGATCGGCCCAGCAGCACACCTCTGTTAAGAATGATGGTAACAAGGAGCACTCATTGGAGGAGCCCATGTAAACCTCTTGAAATAAAAAAATAGATCAGGAAAGCAAGCACTCCTTGGTCACAACAGACTTCAGTCAATCTACTCTTGGGGACAGCACTTACTTTAGCTCCTTCCATGACCCTCCCAAGCCACAAGGATAATACTCAGATTTGGCATCAGGGAAGGCTACTGCTGTCTTGAGGGTTTGCACTTATCGCATCCACAAAGTTCCCCAGGCTGCACCAAACGTTGCTCCCTCAACGGACACTGGACCAACTCATGGACTCGCCTGATGCAGTGCTATCCCCAAAAACACCAACCTGAGGATTTCCATTCCAACTCTCCCCACCACTCCTGCATACTCACTAGCACTCTACTGGAGTTTAACCAGAGGTTGTCTCATGCATAGCAAGTGGAACAGCTGAATGGTTATCTTGCCTATCCTGCCAATGGGGCAGGGTGAAGACTGGGTTGAGGTTCACATCAATGTGCTACCTGGCAGGCCTCTTCTCCAGATAGACCCACTGGCACCATTCCCCCACCCCACCCTCTTGCTCTTATGCCCAGATGCAACTACTCTAGCAAGTAGGAATTCAATACCAGTACAACAGTGGAAACGAAAGTTACATGTACACATTTGAAGCCTGATACAGGACAATCAGCATCAGAGGAATAGCTAACACCATACAATGACGGGCGCCAGTTCACTGAATGGGTGGATTCAGGGGGCCTCCCTGCATCTAGCTTACCCAGTAGGACCCCAAAAAAAAAGAAATGTTATTGTTTGCAAGTTTAGTTCCTTTTTTTTATGGATTTTATTTCTGTACCAGTCCTACACAACTCTCTCCAGCTACCCCGCTCATCTGCATCTCTACTGCCTTTCTGAAGCCTGCATCTACCAGGGCTGACCCAGCTTGGCAAATTCCCCAGCTCTAAACTCCCCGAGGTGGGGCCACCTTCTCCTCTGTGCTCTATCTAGAATCTAATGCACTGGGCTGGAGTCAGAGGAGAGCCCCTGGATTAGAAAGCCCGACTGTGGGAGTGTGGCCATGACACTGGAGGCACCTTCACCTATCCCCAAGGCTGGGGATTTTTTTTCCCCCTGTGTGCAGCTTCCCCCCAGGAGAGCGGGTGTGCAATGACGCCAGCATGGATGAGCCATAGGCATCCTCCACACTCCTCCCCTATGCTGCTCCAGGTACTAGTAGTACCTCCGTTCTCCACCGGGGGTCTCTACTACACTGGAGAACATTGGATCCCACCCCAGGAAGCGGAGAGCAATCCATCACATACTCGATCCGCTCCCTCCCCTGTTGACCCCTGGCCCCCAAGCTCGTTACTGAACTCGGGTCGCCGACATGGCATGAGGTGTGGCATCCAGCACCTCAACCCTCAGCACCCCTGGGCCAGTTAGTTTAGTTAGTTTTTATGTATAGCTAATTCTACCCCTCCCCCCCTTTACAGGGGTGGTTCTGCATATAGGGAATATGCCACGGGCAGTGCGAAAATAAACAATTTATTCTTTGCTTCAGGTTTTGTCCTTTACTGACTTCACGAGTGGTGGACCATGAAATGGCTATGCAGTTTAATTAGAAAATCCAGTTTTACCTGATAAATTGGTATTCTTCTCTCACTTGGGCAGAAAACATTGCACTGTTTGTGGCCATCTCAAAGCAGAAAACATCATCCGATGTCAAAGTGATGCAAGCAAGCAACTGCGCATGTGCATCAACATTTTCTGCTTGGACATTGCTGTGGCAACATCAGTCCACCATGAGGGCCTTGCATTCTTCTGCAGTGCCTCTTGCAGCCAGCCACTGTCAATGACGGCTATGGGAACTACCATAACAATAATTTTCTGTGGGCTTCAGTGTCACTGAGTGTCTGGTGTAGAGTTAATGTACTCCATAGATTTCTTACTTCAGTAATGAAATTGGATCACTTTCTGCACCAGTGCCAAATGGAATAACATTAAGGTGTATACTAAATAAATAGAAAACACACTTATGGACTTCTCTTGGTGAATGGAATGTGGTTTCATCTGGTGGGATAGTACTTTTTTTCTGCACAGGTTTTATCCTCTGGCGGGTATGGGTGACTGACAAAATCCGTCATCCACAGCCATCCTGTCTCTCCTCCAGTCTCAGGAGACTTATATCCCCCATGGATTGCCCCCCATGGCAGGGCTGGGAAGGGAGTGCCATCCTCCCTATTTGGAGTACAAATCCAGATGTCTTCAGATGTCTGCAGAGATAGAGAGACTGAGCAGGCCATTGGCACAAGTGGGCAGGGCTTCATGAAGTCCATCCTCTGTTTTTCCTCCTTGTTTTTCTCCTCCTGGGCTGCACAGATGTGCAATGAGCATGACGTGCATGCTCTACCTCAGCAAGGATGCCCCCAGTGTTCCGAATCCATGCCCCTCCAACTTATTGGGCCTCACACGCATTACCCTCTGGATTTTTCCAGATGGCAGTCAAGTGGCCAGGCATTGGATTCCCACTCCACAAAGGAGGAGAGCAGTCCTGCGGATGCTTGATCTTCCCTCCCCCTAGCTGATCCTCGAGCAACCCAAGTCCATTCCCAAACCTGAATTGCCAGTGTGGGACAAGGTAGGGCATTTGCAGTGCTTCAGCCCTTTGTACTACCAGGCTGTTTAGGGGGAGACAGTGCTTTACTAGTGTTGAACAGAACAAAAAATCTGTTTGAGTTAGCGTGGCTGCAGCTACTGCACTACTGGAGATGGCACTGTGCAAGAAGATTGAGTTAGACTACAACTGCTAGTTAAGATAGTTTCATGTTTTTAATAAGGACTGACTCTAAATGGTGGTTACAGGCACAATTTACTTACCATTTTTGAGCTTAAACCTTGTGCATCTAGAACCGACATTCCAAACTAGGTCTGGTGAGTCACAAGGCACTGAAAAGACTCCTACTAGAGTCAGGAATCCAAATGATGGCCTGCAGCATACATAAATGCAGATGACACACGTCGAGTGTAAAAACTATAACTGATTTAGTTACATTCGAGGCTTGTCAGCTGTCTAAATAAACATATTTATTTCAACTTTTTTATTCTGTTCCCCATTGCCCAAACTGTGGTTAACTGTTCATCATTTGCTGATAGGTTTCTACTAAGTCTTAATCAAGAAACACATTCCAAAGTGCACATTACTCTCTGTCTTTCTCTTTGATATTTACTGTAGAAGATAGACACATTTGCAGCTTAATCCAGCAAATCAGGTCTCTCTTTCAAGTGCCAGATCCAGTTCAACATTAAGGGTCACAATCCTCATAAGTAATGGCTAGCAGACCAACATAATTCACATCCTGGAATATAAAGGACTCAATGCACCAATTGAGAGGAGGAAGGTACAAGCCATCCCAGTGGCATGGAGGGCTGAGGCACTGGCGTCTTACCTCCTGCCACACTGGTGAACCAGGTTTGGGAATGGACATAGGTCACTCAGGGTCTGGCCGGGGGAGGGTGGATTGAGCATCTGGAGGACAGCTCTCCTCCCTCGGGGAGTGGGGTTTATGTGACCCGCTGCAGTACTGCCATGTGGAGGTGTCTGGGTGGCAGTGCAGATCTGGGCACATTAGCAGAGACAGACCACATCTGGGCATGTTGAAACATCTCCGAAGAGGTGGAGCTTGTCCTCCTTGTTAGTGCACAGTCACACCATGGGGGAACCTAGCTAAGGAGGGAAAGACCCTTCTGGTTGCCAGATGAAGTTTGGGCCCTCGTAGGTCTCACACTGGTGACCATGCACACTGCAGCAGTCCCATAGCTGAGATGTCAGTGAGTAAGGTAAGTATCAGAGAAGCTGGGTGACAAGACTGGGGGGAAAGGTCAGATGGGGGTGTGCCTTAGGGGATTAGGAGCACATAAAGTACATAGAAAAAAAAAGAGTAGCAAGGTAAGCTCTGGAGGCTGGGAACAAGGGTGGTGTTTATTCAAGAGACTCACCTTCTGAAGCCGAAGCTGACAAACTAAAACAGAATTGGGTGGCCCAAGTATCTAGCAGCTCTTACAACACAAAAAGCAGTGGGATGGTTGTCTTCTTACATAGGGATGTAGACGTTAAGCACTCTTTCTCATACTTGTACCCAAATGGGAAGTACTTAATAGTGGGGGACTATTGTAAGGCACCAAGACAACCCTGTCCTTGTTTATGGACCCCACCAGCCAGATACCACTTTCTTCATATCCCTCACCCAAACACTTGCTGAAGTGTCTAAGGGATTGGTCATCATCAGACATGAAAGAATGTGGTGTTGGTCAAGTTCTTAGGTAGAAGCAGACTGCCTTCAAGAGACAGAGCACATACATCTATCTCCTTGTAAGATCTAGCTAGGGAGATGAGAACAGCAGATGTATGGAGAGTAATCACCCTCAGGAGACAGATTATACCTTCTTCTCCATCTCACACAAAGTGCACTCCAGAACAAATGTCTAGCTCCTCCCATCTGCCTAGCTGAGGGCATTAGTGAAGCCAGGATCGAACCTGCCATCTTTTCAGACCATTGCCCATAACCTTCATGTGGCTACCCCAGGGTGCTACCAAACTTGGTAAAGGAACCTGGAGGTTCAATGTAACCTTCCTTAAGGTTCCTGCTTTATGTGCTCAGCTCTGCCCAGACATTAAAGAGTACCTTCAATTTAATAAGCCCTCAAACACATCAGCTGTGGTGTGCTGGGATGCTCTCAAAGATTTCATCAGGGGGAAAATGTATGGCACATGCCTTGAGAGCCAAGAGAGTGAAGGACAAGGTCCGTGAAGAACAAGAGGTCCTGTTATAAGACTTAGAAGTGAAACATAGAAGCACCAACTGCTGAAGTCAGGATCCATTGGCACAGATTATAGGTACATGTTTCAAAATTAACCTACATCTCCATCAACTGCCAGAATTTGCCCTATTCACAAAGAGGCCGGCCTTTTGGGAGGCAAAGGACAAGCCATGCAATATATTGGTGCATCAGTTTAAAGTGTCATCAGCAATCCAGAATACACAGCCTGAAGTCCAAGTCTGGTGAGGTCATAAAGGACCAGCTGGGCATCAGTAAGGCCCTCCTAGGTTTGTATACAAAACTTTATACCTCACAGTCTTCACCATCAGAGGGTGAAATGGACTCCTTCACTGCTAACCTGAAACTGCCTACTTTGACAGTTGCACAGTCAAGTGAGATGGACAAACCTTTCACTAAGGCTGAGGTCACAGCTGCACTGGCCAGTATGTCGGCAGGCAAGGCCCCAGGCAGAGAAGGCTTACCAGCCAAATCCTATGAGACCTTTAAAGATTACCTCTTAGACCAACATCATATGACACTTACAGAGCCATGTGCAACAGAAGATCTAGCTCCCTCCATGTGCATGGTGCAGATCTAATAACTAAATCTGTGAAAGATCCACAGTTATGTGTTAGCTAGCCCCCATTTCTTTGATTTTTGTAGACGGTAAGCCATATGCCAAAATGCTTGCTAAAGACTCAAGGGGGTTGTGGCACAATTATAATACCCTGATCAAGCCGGGTTTGTGCTGAGAAGGCAGGGTATGGACAACACAAAGCACTTAACCAGTTTAATTTTTGAAATCAGCACACCCCCATTCTAGCATGATCCTGCTGTCCTTGGATGCTGAGAAAGCATTCGACCATGTGGAATGGATATTTCTGTTTTATGTCCTGAAATGATTGGGTTCAGCCCCCAAGTGGTACAGTGGAATTCCATCCTGTACAATGGGGCAGAAGCTAAAGTGATCACAAATATCATACTCTCCACCACCTTCCCACTAAGAAGAGGCACCAGACAGTCTTTTCCCCTGTGCACCCTCTTATTTGTCCTAACCTTAGAACCCTTGTTGCAAGCCATATGACAACACCCAGGAATATACAAGGTAGATATGGGGGGAGTGAATAAAGTCATGGCCTTTGCTGATAACATTATCCTCACCCTCTTGAGGCTACAGGAATCTGTAGCACAGCTGTTCGGCTTGACTGCAGCATTCTGTAAGTTATCTGTATACAAGGTTAATGTAACCAAATCTATACTTCTAGCTTCACATAGGTCAGCCTCAGATCAGCCGAATTTCCCCTGGTGTACATCAGTGGCACAGAATTCTCTTACTTTTTTGGGGGATAAACATGTCCAGGGATCTGGTGCACCTGGAGAGGCACAATCTGGAGCCACTTCACACAACACTAGAAAAGGGCATAGTATGATGGAGCCACCACCACCTTTCACACTGGGGCAGGGCCCATGCCTACAAAATGATGGTGGTCCCCAAGATTCAATATCTCCTGGACAATATCTACATCCCCTGGACCCCAAACTAACAACAAAGCTGAGAAAGGACATGCTAACTTTGTTCTGGGGAGTGAACACAAGGAGGCTTAGTCAAAAGAAGATGATGCAAGGGGGGGTATACTGAATGTGACTAACGATTACAAAATTATATATGTACAAAAACTTGATTTTAGCTGTTAAATTATCACTGAGGAATTCAGTTTCCAGAAGTTTAAACTGTCCTTGATGTCAGTAAACCTCTGTCTATGCACCAACTCAACAACAGTGACAGAAATCATGGGAGTATGAAACAGGCTTCTCCAATTCTTAACATTCCTGTGGGTATTTGGACACTGTTTAATAGGACATTTTTAATATCATGAAACTGTTGAACAAAAACACATATAAAATTATTTAGCAATACTATTACATCTACAGTATGGCAGCAAATGTAATGTGTTAACCAGAGCTTATAAAAGAAGATGGAATAAGTACATAGGCTGGGATTTTCAAAAGTAAGGATAGAGCACTCATGTCCCAGCAAACACTTTGGGATGCTTGGTGCATATTTTCAAACATCCTGATGCATTTGCAACACTTTTTCTAGATTTTCATTAAAGAAATGATGCATGTGTCAAAATTCTGATGCATGCATACTTTTCATAGCACAAGTTTTGGCAATAACAGTCATAAGTTGGATTACCTTCTAGGTGGTCTAAGTATCTCGGCAGAAGTCATATAGCCACGGCTAAAAAATGGACATGGCCATTTGAAAATCTCACCCACATTGGCTATATAGAGTTAAGGACAGCTAAAGATTATGAGCCCATTGAGTCTGCACTGATATTCCTACTTGTTTTACTGTGCTCATAGGAACACACCTCACCTTCTGCCTTCCTTTAGTCCCAGCACTGATCACATTACTGGGTAGACTTTTCCACCTGTCCACCATATAGTCCATGAAAAATACTTTCTAATTATAGAAAACTTTCTAATGTCCTTTCTTAATCTTTAAGATTGTGTCCATACTGGTTGTACTGTTTCTTAAAGAAATGTTCCGGTTTCCAACAACAAGTGTACAGTTGAGATCAGCAGAACTGAGTTACACAAGATGTCTCCACAGTCTGAACTTTAGGACCATTTCTTTCTTTATAACTAAAGACATTTTATTAAAACATGAACTTTTTCTTTTAACTTCAACTATTCTAGCTTTGGGCTGGGTGAAATTTACCTTCCACCAGCAAAATTCTGTGAAATTCTGATTTTGCTTCTGTGAAATTTCACCAAAATTGTGATTTCAGTTATGGCCGTCTGATTTCAAAAGTATTAGATCAAATTGTACCAGATGTGATATGCTGAATTTACAGATATACAACTATAGATGTTTGCCAAGTTTAAGATCTGTCTTTAAAGGTGACTGAGTTATAAGCCTCCAAACTTTCAAAATGTTAAAATTACATTTCACAATAATTTAAACAACAATATTTCAAATGTATTAGTTCAAACTGTACCAGATGTGTATGCTGAATTTACCTAAACCTATACAGATGTGTACCAAGTTTCAGGACTCCATCTTTAAAGGTGATTGCGTTATAAGCCTCCAAACGTTCATAAATTTTTAAATTACATTTTGTAATTATATAAACTGCAGAATTTTAAACCCCTATAGCTTTAAAACTGGAGAACATAATATTTCCAATTGTGTTAGGTTAATTGGCCCCGAATATTAGGTTTTCAGGCCACCCCTTTGGCCTAGCAGCAGAGCATCACACTGCCATACTGACGGCCCTGGTTCCGAAGTGAGCCCAAGAAGTCACATTGGGTGGCAAGCCATAGCTGAACAGATGCCACTAGACAGTGCATCTTGGTCAGTGAGGGCTGACAGTGGGTTTCACTAACACAGTGACCCCTGTTGCTGGGCCTGGGAGCTTTCTTCTGCCAGAGGAAAAGTTGTGGCTGTACGAGCTAACAGAGGCATCGCCCCCAGCAGGGGAGATGGGAGGGACAAATGTTGGAGAAAGACCTGGTAGGCAACTGAATGATGTCTTTGTTCAGCCTTATCAGGGTATACCTTTGTGAACAGGGTATATCCCTGACAAACTTGCTGCCAGTTGGGGGAAAAGACAATATGGAAGAAAAAAAGTCTGTGTGTGTCAAGTCTCAAATATCTTGTTTAAAGGCTGACCAAGTTATAAGCAGCCAAATATTCCTAAATAACATCAGTAATTAAAGTTGAATTTCATGAGCTTTTGTGAAATTATGGCATGTTGTAATACTTTTGTCAAAGTCATGTCCGTACATTTTGCCCAGTCATACACTTAAATTGCCATTGTAGAGGATGGCAAAGGCTGGGTAAAGTGTCAATAGGTTAATAGTCATAGGAGGCTCCATAGTAAAAGTATAGTGGTGCCAAGTGCCAGGTCAATTTCTTGAGTGATGAACCATTAAGAAGCCATGGATATCACTGTGTACCACCCTGAATTTTTGCAATATGCCAGATAACCACTCGAGCTTAATGACTTAATGACTTGTGGAAGCACATGCATGTGCAGCATTGTTTCCGTACAATGCCACCTGCTGACTCTTTAACAACCCTCTAGATAACAACATATATTTTTACTATTTGAAAATAATTGCACCAAGTGATGCTAAGCCTTACAGCTAGTTGCGACTTAGGCCATTATGACACAAGTATCTGGATATCTTGAGTCACGATAGAGCAGGATGCTGGGCATCACTGTCGCAGGAGTGCTGGAGGGGTATTGCAGGGCCGTGATACTAGTGCAGGTAAGGTGATTCAGTGGTGCTAAGTGCTTAGTGGAAGTTAAATTCCACAAGTGGAATTCTAATGGTATTACCTATTATGCGTCTATTCATTTTTGAGCAAATTTTTCCAGTTAGTAGTATCAACCATAAATTTTTTTTGTTATTTTTTTTTAATTTAAAGTTTATTAACATCTTTTACAAAATTATAGCAAAGGCAGATGTAAATATACAGACATAGGATACATAGGACATTGGGTATACCTAAATCTGCCCCTCCCTCCCTTACCACCCCTTCCTTCTCCCTCCCTCCCTCCACCCTCCTTCCTCCTTGTTAGAGCAACAATAATAATTGTATCTAAGTTGTTAAGTCTCGTTGTAGATCCATCCTGGTTTGGGGCAAACAAGAATTACCCTACGAAGGTCTGTGTTATAATGAATATAGTGTATAGAGAGGGTCCCATATTTTTTTTAATCTTTTCATTGTGTTGTTTAAATTAGCAATAGATTTCTCCGTACACAGATTAGCCAAGATTTGAATTAGCCATTCAGTATAGGGTCTTTCTAATTAATCTATCCAATGTCGTAACACCAGTTTCTTGACTGACATAGCTATAAGGGACATATGGTATTTACGGTTACAGACTCTAATACCTGATAGGTCTCCCATGAGACAAATTTCCGGGGTAAATAGGTCCTTAAGACTGAGTAGGGGATCTGAAAGTTGTTTGATGGTATCCCATAATGGCGAGATTTTAGGGCAAGACCAAAAGATGTCATACAACGTCCCTTCGTTTTGTTGACATCTCAAACATAATGATGTAGGTGCTAATCCCATCTTGGCTAATTTACACAGAGTGTAATAGGTGTTATGCAAGCTATACATTTGCATGAGTCTACTGTACGTCTGTCCTGTGTAACCATTCTGTGACAGTTTCTCCAGATAGTTGGCCATTCTATGTTCCGGTCTGGAAAAAAGGATTCCCAGAGTTGGGTTGGCCCATAACTGCCTAGAAATTTCCAAAGGTATATTGTGTTATAAATATTTGAAATTGCTTTGGAGTTTCCACAGAACTCTAGTAGTTCTTTAGAAAAGGGAGAGGTTTAGGTTAACTGGGGTGATTGACCAAATGTGTGTATTAATAAATATCGTACCTGGGAAGCCTAAAGGAGAACCTGGAGGATATATCTAGCTTAGCCATAAGTTCTTTAACCGAGAGCCATAGACCATCACCTGTAACAAAATTAGCTATTTTCAAATTCCGTAGAAAAGGGAACCATGCCAAGGGGATTGGTTTGCCATCTATTTTGAGTTGCAGGTTTCCCGCTATCAGTTGGTGAAGGTCCTTAATATGATTATATTTAAGATAACGACAGATCTGGGTATGGATTTTTAAAGATATAGAAATTGTGGAGTTCTTGAGCTTTAGGGGAAGAAGGCTTTCTTTAGTATATAGGAGGCCCTCGGGGTTTAACCCATATGAAAGCATGAGAGTTAGCTCAATTTTGAGCCAGGATGGGGCAGAGTGTAAATTGTCTAGAGATAGCCATTTCAGGTATTTATTAATGTGGCTGGCCCAATAATAGAGTCGTACGTGAGGGAGGTGCAGTCCTCCGTTGTACTTGGGAGAAGCCAGGTTATGATAAGCTCTCCTAGGGGATTTATTACTTCAGATAAATTTGGTGAATAGGGATTGTAATTTCTTGAACCATAAAGCTGGGAGTCAGATATTAAGCATAGAAATGGGGTATAAGAGCCTTGGGAAAACATTCATCTTGATTAGATTTATTTTACCCCACAAAGATATTGGAAGTGAAGTCCAGCGGGTCTAAATCTTGAGAAATTGTAGAGACTAGAGAATCTAAATTCAATTTGATAATTTGCCTGGGGTTTCTAGATAATTCTATGCCTCGGTATTTGACGGAATCTTGTTTCCAAGTAAATCCTAAAGGCATTACATCCGTTCTAAACAGTTTATGGTTGAGAGGGAAAATTATTGTTTTATTAACATTTAATTTGTAGTTAGACATCTTGCTAAAGGTCTCGATAATGTTTAACATAGGGAGTATAGGTATACATGGATTTGAGATTTGAAGGAGAAGATCATCTGCATAAGCAGATAATTTGATCTCACAGGGATGGATAGGGATCCCCTGGATAGCCTGACAGTTCTGCAAGTTACGGATTAGTGGTTCCAGATAAATATTAAAGAGTAGCAGGGATAAGGGGCACCCTTGTCTGGTTCCAGAGTAGAAGGTAAAATTGTCTAAAAACACCCCATTGCCTGATACCCTTGCAGTAGGGGATTTATAGAGCACTCTAATCCATTCTATAAACCCTGAAGGGAATCAAAGGCTTCCATAGCATGAAATAAGTATTCCCAGTGCACCCTGTCAAAAGCCTTCTCGGCATCCAGGGAAATTAAAGCAGTGGGGAATGGTGCATCCCTGGATACCGAGAGGACATGAGACAGGGTTCTTAGGTGATCAGAAGAGGATCTACCCTGCATAAATCTGACCTGTTCCGGTCCAATGAGGGTGTCCAAGACTGCACCGAGGTGGTTGGCTAACAGTTTAGTTAGGATTTTAATGTATTGGTTTATTAACAAGATAGGGCAGTAATTTGTTACATATTCCGGGGATATTTCAGGTTTGGGGATCAGAACTATCAATGCCTCAAATATGGTGGTGTCTGTATCTACTCCCGATAAGATTTGTTGATATAGGAGTAGAAGCATGGGGACTAACTGGGCTGTGAATGTTTTATAGAAAAGGGCTGTGTACCCATTCATCCCTGGGGTTTTATTTACCAGTAAGTCTCTAATAACCTCAGAAACTCCCCTACTCATAATGGGAGCAAGCAATCTCTCTTGCTGCTCCAAGGTAAGTTGGGGAAGAGTGGACTCTTGCAGGTAGATACTCAATTGTTGTACAGTGGGGGCAGTAGGCAAAGGGCCATATAATTCCTTATAATATGTAAAAAAATTATTTTATAATGTCCTCTGGGTGGGTCTTCAAGGAGCCATCAGATAAAGAAATTATGGAAGCTATATATTGGGCAGACTCCATTTGTTTAACCCTGAGCACCAGGAGACGTCCCGCCTTTTCTCCCTGGTCAGTATATGATGCCTGGGTTCTGAAGATGGTATAGTCAGATTTCTCCCGAGGGAGATCCATGTATGCCACTTTTACTTTGATCAGCTCTTGCTTTATGGGTTCTGGTGACTGTAGGACCAGGTGCCTTTCTAGGGTCCTGATTCAAGATAGTAAGTAGGAGATCCGGGAGGTGGAAGTCTTCTTCCTATGAGTGGTTAAACTAATAGTAATACCTCTAAGGTATGCTTTAAAGGCTCCCCATAACATATCTGGTCTACCTTGGGGATCATAATTATCCCCATAAAAGCTGTCGATATGTTCCTGTAGGAGCTTAGTTAAGGAAGGGTCCTTCAATAATAAATCACTGAGTTTCCATCTAGTGCCTCTTTTTGGTAGGGAAAGAATCGAGATTTTACAAGAAGCTATGGAATGGTCCAAGGGAGGGCCAGGCAGAATTAGAGTGTCGAGGGTTCTGTGTATTAAAGAATGAGACTGCAGTATGTAGTCTATGCTTGAGGAGGACAAACGAGCTGGTGAAACGAAGGTATACTCCCTGTCCGAGGGATGAAATACCCTCCAAATATCACATACTCCAGTCTGATCAATCAGTTCCCAGAGTGCCCTTTGAGCGGGAGATAGACCTTTTCTTAGCTGACCTGACCTATCCATCACCGGATCATATACTAGGTTGAAATCTCCTCCAATAATCAATGGAATGGGAAGAAGTCGTTGTAAGACTTGGACAAGTTGTAAGAAGAACTCTGGGGTATCCTGATTCGGTCCATACACACTGCCTAGTATTATCTCTTTATTGTAAAGGAGGCCCTGGACAAAAACATATCTACCCTTCGGATCTCGAATCACATTGATTGCTATGAAAGGAATCTGCCTATGTATGAGGATCATTACCCCACAACTATTAGTCATCACCTCTGCCACAAAAAATTGTCAAATTGCTGCTTGCGAAGTTGGGATGCTTCTATGTCCAGAAGATGTGTCTTTTGAACATAGGTGATGTCTATATTCAGCAATTTCAAATGCTTTAATACCTGATACCTGATATTGTTTCGATTTTTTCCATCCCCCCTTGATATTCCAAGTAGCAACATGAACACAATTAGCCATTTTTCCTAATTGCTTTGTCACTAAATCTTCCAATACAATCTAGAAAATCTAGAAAGTAATTGTTCTGTCTGAATCGCAACCTTAGTTTCCTGTGAATTGTGCCCCTAATAGTATCTTCCCTGCCCCTCCCCCCTCTCACTACTCTCCCCCTGCATCTTGTATCTAAACCCTATTAATACCTCAAAACTAACATCCCCACAAATCCCCCTTCTTATCGACAAGGCATTATGCAGCAAGTCCTGTGTCTTTCCTTCTTCTCCCTTCCTATTTGCCCAGGCTAGAAACAGATTAGAAGATCTTGTAAAATGAATTTTTTCCCAATCAGATGTTATTTATACAACATACATTAAGATTTTCCTGGAAGCTCAGTCAATTTAAGGTGAGGTACAGAATGGAAAACTAGAAGGGTAGTAGCCCCTTTCCAACAGGGATATTCCCAATTATAAATATTGTGCGCCATTACTAGATGGACATTTAGTTGTCACTGCCAAACTAATCACAGGAATTAAAACCGTGCTCCACCGCGATTACTTGGCTTCTGAAAATAACACAGAACACAATCAATGGGTCCCCAGGTTATACTTACAATTCTTTGGCAAAGGCACCCTCTTGTGGTGATTCAGCACTCCTGCATATCTGTAACAGCCAAATGGCTGTAGTATCCTGAGCTCTTATATGTCAGAGCAGACAGGGTAAATTACAACAAATAGCGTAAGGGAAAATTAGTGTACGTTGGTTAATGCATTTGCTGCCCAAGACCTAAACTCTCACTCAGTGCAATGAGCCAAAAAAAAAACCAAAACATTTTGGGCAGTTAACTGTCTCTGATTTTCAATAAACAACAATACTCTGATCTAAGAGTGTATAATCGAGTGGAAATAAAACATACAAGCAACATCAAAATGGGTATTTGTCCCAGTTTGATCTGGTATTTCCCCATAGTAACCATTAACTAAAATTAGTTCAGCGTCATGGCTGGATTTACATATAAATGGAAGAAATAAAAGGAGTCATGCCAGTCCAGTAGTTGGTTTGGAATGGGGTCTTATATATCAGAGCAGTCGGTCTCAAACACAACAGCTAGGGTGAAAGAAAGTTAATGCATGACAAATCTTGTCCCAAATCTTGCTCCTGTACCATCGAGTGAGAAAGGAAAAATATTAATAAAACAACAACAGAAGACATCATGCTCGATTGATCAGCCATCTTATCCCAAGGAATCTGTCTTCCTAAATTGCAATCCAGTTTGAAATAAAGCTCCTTTATTTGTAGTTATTTAGTTTCCCCTTTATTTTTATTTTTTCCATCCCTCTAAGGCAGAGGAAGCGTTTGTGAACCTACTATTTGGCCAGGAGTCCATCTCAAGCTAGTTAGCGAGCGTGAAACAAGTCGGGGGAGGACTTCTGCAATGCCAGTAGGGCTGGGTCTACATCTTCGAATGAGGCCCATGCTCCAGAAATCAAGACCTGAAGTCGGGCTGGGTAAACCATATGGAATTTCAGACCTGTAGCGATTAATTTAGAAACTATTGGGTGGAAGAAAGTTCTCCTTTGCCTTACAGTAACTGGCAAATCCTGGGTTATATGGATTTTGTTCCCCTCCCAGACAACATGTTCGAGTTCCTTTATTTTTCCCAAGAAAAATTATTTCTCTTGATGGTTTAAGAACTTAAATATTAACGGGCGGGGTTGAGACCCTGGTGCCGGCATCGGTCTCAATGCTGTATGAGCCCTTTCGATTGTATATGTTGCACCAAAAGGAGAGGGGCCTGATAATTTTTCTAACAGTTTCTGGATAAACAAAATGGTATTGTTACCTTCCTCTCGTTCAGGGATACCCAAGATCACAACATTGTTTCTGCAACTCTGCCCTCCAAGTCTTCTATTTTTTGCTCAAGTTTCTTAATTCTATGTTGATTCTCTACAATTTCACTTTCAGTATGGTCAGACTTATTTTCCAGGGAAATAAGACGAGACACACTGTCCGTCATCCTCGTGGACAAGTCCTCCAGAGCCGACGACATTTGTTTTTTTTAGACTACCACTGATTTTAAATCTTCCTGAAAAGGTTGAAGCTCCTTCAGGAACAGTTCGAGGGTGAGGGGAGTCGCTGCAGGAACCACTGTAGAGGAGGCTGTGGTAGTAGTTTGTTTGCCGCTGCTAGTCGATTGGGCCCTGTGTCTTTTGCCAATCTTCTCCGGCAAAACAGGAGGGGTATGGCAGGGTAACGCGAGCTGCATTTTGGCTTCCATTCCTGGATATTTTTGCTGTTCTGAGAGTCTGCTCACTTTCCAATCTCAACAAAGCATCTGGAAATTATTTTAGGAGCCTGAAAATAAGAAAATTAGCACTGGGCTACGGGAGCTGAGAGTAAGAGCTGCTACACAGTCTGCTGCATCACCGGAAGTCCAACCATAAATTTTAACCTAATAAACATCATTTATCCAGTTTAATTAGATTCAAGGACATATTTACATTGGTATGCATCGTAAGTTTGAGTGTATACCTGCAATAGCAGTGGAGCTATAAACATTGAAATATTCTGAAAATGTTCACACTCTTTCAGAAATAAATTGTGAAATTTTTAATGCTTGTAACTTACAATTTACATAACCAATTACTTCTCTATTTAGAAGTTTATATGACTCTTTCAAGAAAGAATACATATACATTTTTAATTATCTAGCTCCAAAGGTGATTAAGGTGTAAGCATATTACTATTTTCTAAAATTTTCACATGGATAATAAATTGCTAGACTTTGAACCCCTATAATTTCCTCTTCCCTCATGCAAATGTCATAAAACCTGGCATCTGTTTTGGGCCCTTTCCATACAATATGCATGCCAAAGTTCAGTTGCCTTGTTATAATATTGACAAAGGTATGCTTAATTAAAGAATTTCAGAAAATTCAGAAAATGTTCATGACATTTCAAAGAATTTTGCACAAATTCCACAAAATCAGAATCTGCTAATTTCACCCACCCCTATTCATGCTGCTTATGCCTACTTGTGATATCACAACCTGTTGCCATGAGCATGATTCTGATGACAAAAGCAGATGATATTTTTTACTTCAAAACAAGAAAAATAGTGAGGAAAGATGACATTTCAGGAACCTGCTTTCATGCAAAAATCTTCAATAATAAAGAACAGTATGTCCAAACTTCATTTTTGTTTTAATCTTATAAGATCTGAGTCTTGCCAATGCCAGTAGTTACTGTTTGGCAGAAACCTGAAAAATCATTTTATCTTAAATCTGTGAAGTCACTTGTATTTCGGTTTCTGTCCTACCCCTCCCCCATGCTGTCCTCCAGAGAGTACGTTTAGCTGGGTCTTGCACTGCTGCCCCTGGATAACCTTTGTGGCCACACGACAATGCGCTCCAGTCAATGTGCTCCATGACAAGTCATGCCCTACTATTAGCTCTGGTGACAATGAGCTCCTTGTACAAGTTTCTCCTCAACAATTTGTGCCCTGTATAAATTTAATAAAATAAACTCCAAGGCGAGAAAATCAGGAATGAATTGTGTAGGGAGCCAGTTGATGCTAGAACTAGTAGCCCAGCACAAGTTATCACAGAGCATGTTTACAAGAGTGAATTTACATGTCACTCATTTTTGTAGGCCTCTGCTGCATACCTCTCAAGTGTTCTGCATTGTACAGGACTTCCTGTATTTGTTCCTAGTTTTTGAATCTGTCCCACTGTCCTGCAGCATATTCCGTTGTCCTGAATTTGGCAGTGACAATAGTGCTGACATCAGTGTTCCCTTTAAACATGCATGACCAACCTCCTTGAACCATAAGGAGTGCACGCGTGGATATTAAGTTGGGTCGGGTTGGTTGCTCCTCCTCTGACATGCTGCATCACCGACTCTCACTCTGGCCAATCACAGAAAATTTGTGGGCTGAATTTGGCACTTCAGCTACACACATGAAAGTATGAGTGTGACTGAAGCTGTCTGTCCTCAAGTTGGAAGGAACTCTGTCCTCTGATTGCTCTGAAGGATCTATTAACCCCTTCCCCACCCGAAGGCCCCGATCCTCCATGACCACCAATCATTTGTGGTGTCAGCCCTAGAGCCCCACCATTAGCGTTTGCTGCCTGCCCTAATAAAATTAACCTCCAGGCTCCCTTGCTTCATAGCTCTGTGGTCTGGAATGAACACCAGAAGCAGCACCACCGCCACCCTGGATCTGCACATCCAGAGGAGAGATCATAATGCTTCAGCTGAGCAAGCACAGCCCCACATGGCACCCACCCCATCAAAGCCCCTGCTGTGCTGCCTGCTGAACAAGCCAGTTGCTGGCTGCTGCCCAAAAGGAGAACAGAATCATGCCAACATGGACTCGAGCTTGAGTGGTGCTGCTGGTGAAGTAGCTGTAGGTTAAGTTAAATTGCTACTGCTAGGGCTTCTGTTCTACACATTGTAGTGCCATTTCTCAGTTCAGATTCAGAACTTAGGTTGTTTTTTTTTCATTCTTAACTCAGTGGTCTTATAGTTGCTTTGTCAGCAGAGATATATTGAATAGTTAAACAGATGTAATTAGGGGAACAACTTCTTTAGATTCTCTGGCAGAGCTATTGTTGTACAGATCCCAAGTTTCCTGGCTGAAATATTTTTATAGCCCCAGCTTTATTAGTCACACCATAGCTGAAGTTCTGAATATGATACTAAATGTAGTATCAATATGGGACAGATATAGGTGTTGATAGCTCTGGACTTCTATCAGCTACAGGTATGCCCTGCCTAATACCTCATTTAAAATAGCACTTTATGTGGTTTCAAACTACGGTATGATAAGCATGGCTGAAGAGTGTTCCCCTTTAATAACATAAGGAATGGACTAAACACAAATATGGATTTGATTTTCTAGCTTAAATTTCCCTCCACAGCTGGTCCCAATTTAGAATCATGCAGACATTCTGTTTGAGGTGGTTATTGGTCCAGAGACTGCTATGAAATTTTTATTTAATTTTCATTTCATTTTTAGTTTTTTACCCTTGTAAGCCTGATGAGCAAACTGCCCATTTTCAGAGGCGACAAGCAATTACAGATAAACAAACATGGTACAAAAAAACATGAATAACATTGACAATTCCTTTACAATACATCTAATTCAACACAAAAGTAAAAAAAAAACAGTTAACAAATACATTTCTGAGAACTATGAAAAAACATAAAAAGTTTATGTTTAACTCATTGGGTCCAGGTCACCATTTTGGGTCATGTTCTGCAATGGATGGTTCCGACGCCATGTGGCAGCTACCAGACCCAATGAGTTAAAATGACCAATGGTTTTAAAATGAAGAAAATCGATGAGGAGGGAATTAAAAAATTTAGGAGCCCTAAACAGGATTGATCTCTGGCCAATGGACCTATGAAAAAAAACAGTATCTGCAAAGAATATTTGTCCTGGGAATGAGTACCACTACCATTGATGAACCTTGGGTACAGTTGAAAAACAGAGGGAGGGAGGAAACCTAACATAATTTTGAACAGCAATATGCAATGTTTAAACTGTATCCTATAGTCAAATGATTAACAATTAGAATCCTGAAGAAGAGAACAATGATGAGTGCAAAATGGAACCTGCAACATAAACTTGAGAATTGAATTATACGTGATCGTAAGTGAATCCAAGATATTTTTACAAATGGATGAATAAACTAATAAGCCATAATCCAGTTTGCTAAATAAGAAGCTTTGAGCCAGCAGAGTCCTGGATTCTCTGAACTTTTGTGATAGCATAATTTTGTTTAGGGGAAGAACTGAATAACACAGCATCATCTGTGTACATGATGATTGAAGTCTGAGTGCAGATACTAGGAGCAGTGTTCATGTATAATGAGAAGATCAATGGTCCCAATATTGATCCCTGAGGATCTCTGCAGACAATGGGGGTAGTTCAGGAAGAGAAAACCATCAACAGACATGACATGGGAACGATTACTAAGATAATTAGAGAACCACAAAACTACTTCTGAAGAAAAATGCAAATTTGACAGAATATTTGGTAGCAAACAATGCTCAACAAGGTTGAAGGCCTTGGTGAGGTTCACAAATACCGCTGCAACAGAGTGATCTTTGTCAAGGGCACCCTGAATGCAGCTTGTGAACCCCACCAAGGCCGTCTTGGTATTATGTGATTGCTTAAAGCCATGTTGTTGTGCCATTAAAAGACTGTGTTTATTAAGGAACTCAGAAGTCTGATCGAAGGCTATCTTCTCAAGAATCTTAGACAAAGAGGGAAGACGAGAAATAGGACGATAGCTTGATGGGAGATTAGGGTTCCCAACCTTAAAGATGGACTTTATAATAGAATTTTTTCCAAAGAATGGGGAAAGAACCAGAGCTTAAAGAAGTGTTAAAGATGAGAGATAAAAGATAAGCAAGGGACTTAACTCCAATTTTGACCAACCTATAATCTATACCATCAGAACAGGACAGCGGTTGGGGTTTATTTTTATAATATAATCTATAATCAGTTCTGGGGATACACTTTTGAAATAGAATTTAGGAGACTTATTATCACTCAGTTAAGGAAAGTTGAACAAAGTGGTAGGGGAAAATGGAGACCTAAATGAAGCAAGATCACCAAAGTAATTATTGAAAACCTCAGTGGTAACAACAGGGTCACTAGTAAGTGAGCTATCTTTCTGTAGTGAAACATAAGATCAGGTCTTATTTCTACCCAGTAACTGGTTAAGCACACCCTAGGTCTTCCTATGGTTTCCATAAGCATTCTGCTGGGCAGTTAAAAAATAATGGGTCCTAGCCTTCCTGATGGCAGCTTTACATTTATTATGCAGTGCTTTGTAGGCCTGCAATAGGGAAGCATCTCTAGATTTCTGATAGGCCCTCCAATTTCTGTCTCTGGTTCACAGTAACTTAAGTAATATTGATTGACTACCCCCTGAAAAATATTAGAAAAGCAGGAGAGCATAAGAGAGGGATCAGAGGTAGATTCAAGTGGAGACCAATCAGCTGCAGAGAAGACTGTATCCAATTGTTCAGAAGTAAAATCTTTGATACCCCTGAATTTAATAACCTGGGGGGGGGACTTGGGGGACTTAGAGGTACAACCACAATGGACAGGACAGTGGTCACTCATACTATCTGGCAGAACCCCTGAAAAGGAAATGAGTGACCACTATCCAGTCCAACACAGTACCCAAGCCTGTCTTGTAGTTAGGTCTTGTGACATCATTTATAATCTGGTGAAATCCCATATCCAGCAGTGTTCCTTTAATGTCAAAGGTGTTACAGTCAGAACCCCAATCACAATTAAAATCCCCCAGAACCATTAATTAATGACTCGGAGGAAGGCAACCTCTGAATTGAGAAAGTAGGGCCATGCAGGAAGAAATTTTACCGGGGAGGACGTAAACTGAACTCAAAATAAGATGCTTTTCACAGCCCAAAACAAGTTCCACTGAGACCATATCACAAATTAAACGGGGATCAGAAACAGAGGCCCGGATATTCAAACTGCGCCCAAAATGTGCGCAACAGCAGGAGCAAGCACAAACCAATTGCGCATATGCGCAACAGGTGCGTTATTCAAACATGGAGCAGAACAAATTGCGCAAGCAGCCAACGTCTGAATATCGCACTAACTGTACCATAGCGCAACCAGGAAGGAGAAGCTGAGCAAAAATGTTGCGCTATAGCGCAACCAGGGCAGCCCAGCTGAGCAGTCCAGAGGTGCCATAGCACAAGCAGAGCCCCCCAGAGCAATGGAACACACATCCAGGGAGGCAGGCTGGGGCCCACCGCCAGCCATGCCACACATGGGCACAGGAACACACTGCAGAACCAACAAGACACCTGCATACCCCAAGCACAGCATCACTGGGGGTGTGACGGATGATCTACTGGCCCATTGGGACAAGTCAACAAAGCACAGCAGAGCCATGACACCCCAGCACAACCACTGGCAGGCTGAGAGTGCCACACACAGGGGGTTGACAACCACAGTGCACATCAGCCCCCCGTATGCACAGCACACCCTGCACCGTGACCCCAAGACACCACCCATGTGCAGTGACTGGCACTGCAGGAAACCATGCATCCCCCCCAGCACACGTCAACCCCGTGCAGCACAGAAGCATACAAGCCAGACACACCCTGTGCACCCAGCAGTGGGTGACAGCAGACGGCAAGACCAACAGAAAGTCACTGCCATGCTGGAGATACCTCCCCATACACACACACACACACACACACACACACACACACACACCCCAGGACCATACCACCCCAGATGGCATGTACACCACTGCAACTGAGCACCCATAGCCAGCTGCAAATCAGAGACCAACACAGTATTCATATCAAAATATAAAGGTATGTTTAAAGTTTCAAATACTAAATAACCAAAACAATAAACAACAACTATTTACAAGGGGGGGACGGGTACAAGGTAGGGGTGTTCAAGGGGTAGGGATGAACAACTTGGAGAGGGAAGGCAGGGTGGTAGGGATGGGAGAAGTGGGAAGGGTATTATGGCCTAAGGCCCAGCTGGCTGGTCATCCTGTGCCTGGTTCCGCTGTCCCCTGCGATGCCTCCTCCGCAGGCCATGTCTCCTAATGGACTCCAGGATGGCCTGGTTATCCAGGGACACCTGTGTCAGGCCCCGTATGTCCCGATGTATCCTCCGGAGAACTTCGAGGCCTAGGAAAATGGGAACACAGTCAATGGCTGTGACTGACCACAACCCTGAACACCACCCAACCTGCAAGCCATATAGCCCAATGTCCCGCACCTGTGATGGCATGCACCCACCCACAGTGAACATGCACATGGCCATCACAAACAGGCGGCACCAGCTATGTGCACCACTGCACACACACACACACACTGCCCATGTCCATCACAGCACAAACAAGGCTGTCAAGTGACGTGGCAACGTGGTGCGATGCCAGTTACACAGCTATGTGCCCAGTGCATGCATGGACCATCAGTGACGCATACACAGACGTGCTGTGATACTGGACAGTGATGCATGTCACCTGTGTCATGCATACATACATAGATACATAGACAGTGTCGGCAGATAAGGGCCTATGGCCCACCCAGTCTGGCCATATGAGCTTGTAAGTTCACTTTGTTTTCCTATAAGTCTGTTGCACCTTACTCCTGACCTCCAGAATTCCTTTATGTCTATCCTGTGCATTCTTAAAACCCGTGATTGTTTCAGCCCACACCACTTCCTCTGGCAGGGTGTTCCACTTGTCCACCACCCGTTCTGTGAAGAAATTCTTTCTCATGTTTCCTCTGAATCGTCCTCCCTCCAACTTCATCCCATGCCCTCTAGTCCTGGAACATCTTTTTCGCTTAAAAATAGTGTTTTCCTGCACCCTGTTCCTCCCTGTAAGATACTTGCATGTCTCTATCATATCCCCTCACTTCCTCCTCTCCTCCAGGGAGTACATGTTCAGTTCCTTCAACCTGTCTTCATCGGACTTCTGATGCAATCCATGCACCATCTTTGTTGCCCTCCTCTGAACCTTCTCTACCCTGTCTATGTCCTTACGTAGGTATGGTCTCCAGAACTGTACACTGTACTCCAGGTGGGGCCTCACTAGTGTCTTGTATAGTGGAATTATGACCTCCCCTTTCCTGCATGGTTGTGTTGTGCATGGCTGGTGATCTTGCCCCCCAGCATGCAATAGCATCCATGAAGTAATGATACTCACACTCCTCAAGCAGCTGGGTCTGCCGCTGATGCTGCTGCTGCTGCTGGGGTGCAACACCCACTGGCACCGGGGCCCTGGCACGGCCCTACTCACCCCGTGCCTGCATCCTCACATCCCGGCCTGTGGGAGACATATGTTGAGACAAACATCAGTGTGACTCCAAAGCAGACTGCCCCCTGCCCCAGTGAGAGTGCCTGCCCACACAGCCAGACCCATGCATCTCACAGCTGCACACACTGACACAGCCAACCATGGCAGAGCCATCACCTATGCACAGCCACCAAAACACACTCACACCTCTACAGAGAATACAGGTGCATAGATGGTACACCCACCTGGCCTAGGCACCACGCCCCGCCTGGCACGTGACCACAGCCGATCAAGAAGATCCGGATCCCTCTGGCGGAGGTCACCGTACTGGTGCCGGCACTGCTCAGCTGACCGGCACCATCCAGTGACCCCCACCAGGTCAGTGGCCACTTGCTGCCACACCTGCATCCTGGCAATGGTGAGGGGTGCCTCACCATAAAGTGCCCCATAGTGGGGCTCCACTAGGGCCACCAAGTTGGCCAGTTCGACTGGGCTCCACTGAACTGCTCTTCTGCAGCCATGGTACCAACTTTATAGCAGGCAATATGGCGCCCCGCTGCACCGTAACCCCACATGGAGATGTTGCGCAATAGACCACCACAGGCTCCAATCGCGCTGTTCGAACAGCGCCGTCACTTCACATAGCGCTGTCACCAGACAGCGCAATAGGGCCGTACACATGGCAGGCGAACAGCGCCAGGGGGCAAAGGTCGGACACAAGGTCATGGGTAATGACGCAAGGACACGCACAGCGCCATCTGACGTATACACATCCTGCGCGACCAACCAGCTGCGTACCAGTGCCACAGTGGACTATTGTGCAGTGCCACAGTGCCATATAGTGCCCAGTGCTGTAGCGCCACTGGCACAATGGTGGCCATGGCCTGAATTGCCGATAGCGCACAGCACGTCAGCAGCGCGGCAGATGCCTGCGTAAGCTATCTGGGCATGCACAATGCAGTGTACCACACAGTCACAGATCTGCGCCATTGGCTCAGCTGACTCAACCGTATTATTGCGCAAAGCGCAAATTCGCGATATTCAGCTGACACATGCAAATCATCTGATCAGCCATTCAAAGGCGCAGTGGCGCAATTTGCATGTCATTATAGTTACTCCACTCCTAATTTGCATGCATTGTGCTATAAATGTGCAACATTGGGCTGCGCTGGCCAGATTCGGTTACTGCAGGTGAGAGGTGAGTTGCATGCTGTGTGATGTTCTGGACAATGGTCATGGGAAAATGCTGTAGACTGCACAGTGACAGGTGTCCACTTCCCCCCATACAGATCGCCATGACCGAGCAGAGCCAAGGTGAGGGTGAGGATGGTGGGCGTAGGAGGAGGCCCAACTTTACACCAGCAGAGACAGAGGCCCTCTTCCAGGCCTACCTGGATGAGGAGCCAGTACTGAGTGGACGGAGGGGCACCCCTCAGTCCCGTGTGGCTGCATGGGAGGGGGTAGCTCGGGCCGTGAACCTGCATGGAAGCCACCAGCGCTCCGTGCAGGAATGCAAGAAGAAGATGGGGACAGACCGCAGGAGGTTGAAGGAGAAGGTGGCAGCCTTCAGGGCGGCACGTGCTGGCACTGGCGGGGGCCCGCCAGTGGTGTTGGAGCTGACCCCGACTGAGGAGACACTGGTTGCATCAATGCAGCGGAGCGCTATTGAGGGCGTACCAGGAGGTGGATTCCAGACAGGTGGAAGCCCATCACTGCACGGTATGACATGGTGGTGGTGTTGGGGGGGGGTTGGGGAAGGTTGTTCACATGCACTCACATGTACTCTCTTTCTGTTACAGATCCTGTTCATCTTCAGGAGACGGTGGTGGTGGGTCCAGGCAGTGATGATGACCTGCTGGACATGGAGGAGGGTCCATCCACCTCTATCACCAGCCAGCAGGCACTGCAGCAGCATGCGCCCGGGCCGCCAACTCTGGTGTCGGTGATTCGGGTGCGGGGGGTGCACAGCCTGTGTCTCAGCAGTCTGGCATGCAAGCATGCCAGCACGCTGTGACTATGGCTGTAGCATGTACCTGCACCATTGATGATGCAAGGACTGCAATGGGCAGTGATAGGTGTGTGTCCCATGACGGACACACAACAGGCCAGCACGTGCCCCTGGGCCTTTCTGGTTACAACTTGTGTACCAGCATGCTGGCACAGTCCCAGGCTGTGCCTGTCAGCACCGGTGGGGCAGCACCGGTGGCTGTGCAGGTGTCTGGCACTGTTGCTAGCACAGCGGTGGAACGAGTGGACCCTGGGGCACAGCGGTTGGAGGGGCAGCAGCAGCAGTCACCCACCAGGTCTGGGGTACAGTGTCAAGCGGTGGCACATGTCCGCCGCCCTTTGATCTGCCCATTCCTGGTCCTGGTGAACAGCGCCCACCCTCAAGGGGTGTTGTGCATCAGGACCTTCCACACCCTGGGGGACAGGATGCCGTTGGGGCACAGTACCCATTGGACGAGCACACCCGCCTGCTGCAGGAATCAGTACAGCTGCAGAGGTGGGTTGCAATGTCCGTGGAGGCACTGTCTGTGGCTGTGGAGTGGCACAGCAGGGAGTGTGCTCTGGACCGTGCAGAGCTGGTTCGTATGCGGACGGATGTGTCCGCCGCCATTGACAGGCTGACCCAGGCAGTGGTCTCTGTCGTGGACGCATTGGGCACACAGTCAGGTGCCCCTGTACCGCACACCCCACACAGTTCACTCTCCACTCCCCGTTCCCGGCATCGTGCGACACCAGGCCTGTCGATGCCGGGTTCTGCTGTGGCCATCCCGAGCACCCCTGGTGCAGGTTTGTTCAGCATGCTGCAGACCCCTGTGCGGGCAAGGTCACGTTCGTGCAGTGGGACCCCTGGTAGTGCAACAGTGCCACCCCCATGTGACCCCTACTCAGCCTGCCAGTGCTGTGGGGTCACGGTGGGGCCACCCACGCATCCGCGGTGGCCGTGGGACAGTGCTACATGACTGAGCTGTTTCCCAGTGTGGGCCCTGTCTGGTGCTGCCATGTGTGCAATGTGTGTCATGGTGGGCAGTGCACTGCTGGGTGCTCTGCTCACCACGCAGACACACGGACCACCTGCACACCCTCCCAACTGCTGTCCACAGGTGCATGTGCATGATGATGCCTGCATTGTACTGTACACCAAGGTGCAAGGGTGCCCAGCATCTGACACACGTACTTGGACAGTACAGGTGGTGGGGGTGGTCGGTGGTGCTGTGTGTTAGCAATGTCGGTTCTGCTGTGCTGTGCATCTGCCCATGTATGCTCTGTGCCTGGTGTGTGTGTGTCCATATGAGTGCTCACCCCTCCCTGATGGTGTGTTTGTATGCCTGGACCCTTCCACTCCCCTGACCGTCATGCACCCCTGGTGTGTTCCCCTGTGTGCCTGTGGTTTGCGCATGGACAGTGTTGGTTGCACATGTCCCCTTGACTTACCTGTGTTCTGCATAGTGCTCCTCTGTGATGGTGTCCCGGTGCAGCTGGGCCTGCCGGATCAGTTGGGGGTCCCGCCGTCCTAGGGGGGCTGCTCATCACCATCAACACCGGCGCCACTGGCGTCCCCATCGCTGTCCCCCTCTTCAACCTGTCACGGCTATCCCATGGTCTTGGCCATGTTGTGCAGGATGCAACAGGCCAGGAATATCCCACAGGCCTTTGGGGCTGTACTGTAGGGCACCGCCGAGGTGTCTAGGCATCGAAGCGTGCCTTGAGCATCCCAAACACCCGCTCTATGATGTTGCATGTGGAAACATGTGCCTCATTATAGCATTGCTGCGATGGGGTCATGGGCGCGGTACAGTGTGAGCAGCCAGGGACGAAGTGGGTATCTGCTGTCACCTGTGTGGAGATAGTGGAGATCAGTCTCATGTTCAGGTCCATATTGCCCATATCCCTGTGTGCCACTACCATGGCACCTGTGGCATTCCCACCCTTGCCCCGAGTTTGCATTCCATACATGTGTACTCACCACTAGATGTCCTGTGGGGATGTCCCCACTCTCGAATCGATGGCACAGTGCGGACTGATACCATATGAAGGCATCATGTGCTCCGCCAGGTGTGTGGCACAGACATTGATTATGCGCCCAGTGGCATCACACACCACCTGGCAGTTGACACTGGAGAATCCCTTTCTGTTCCTATATACCAAGCCATCAGGGCCAGGTGGCGTCACGAATGGCCACATGGGTGCAGTCTATGGCCCCTAATCGCCCAGGCATACGTGCTACCCTGTGGAACTCCTGCATGTTTGCTGTACACTCTGCGCGGTGCTTGGGAAATGAATGTACTCCGCGGCATGTGGCAGCAGTGTGCTGAGGAACTGGGTGAGGATGCATGACGGGCCGACTGTGTGATGCCTGTGGTGTCCCTGTCGGCTTTGAAGGTGCCCGGCGAGCAGGCACATGCAGGCTGTCACCTTGGTCTCCACCGACAGAGCGTGACTCCGTCGTGAGGGTGCCTGCATCACATCACTGCACAGCTCACAGAACCGTCTCAGTATTGCCCTGTTCAGGCGGTACCGGCCCACGATCTCTACATCTGTGTACAGCTCAAAGCTGATGCGGGCACGGTACTGCCTGTTGGGGCATACTGCCGACGGGCCCTTCCACGGCCACGTCCCCCTGCAGCATGCATTCTCACCCCCCTCATTACAGCTTCCATGTGGAAGCTGGCACTGTCCATCTCCCTGGCTTCTGACCCCCCCTGGCTGCTGTTGCTGTGTTACCCCCGCTGTCCTCACTGCTACTTCCACTGCACCGGGCACCCCCTGCTGGCCTCTACAGCCTATGGCCCACGCTTTCCTTGCCTGCCCTAGCCTGTCTGTTGTCTGTCTGTCTGTCTGTCTCTCTCTCTCTCTCTCTCCCCCAACTTGGCAGCCTTGTAGCATTCTTGCGCCACTTCCTTGAGCCTTTTTATTTTGGCTCATTTCTGCTAGTGCGCAATTTCCGGCTGTGCCACTATTGCGCATCGCGCAAGTCTTTGACTATCGCATTGCACTCTTTATGCATGGATCCACCCCTTGAGTTGCGCATGCCTTCATTTCATTGCGCTGTTGCTCAGCATGTTTCGGTGGCGCAACTGCCTCCTTCTGAATGTCTCATAAAATGGTGCATTTTGGGACTTGCGACAAGCAAGAACCCTGTTGCGCATGGCGCAACCCTTTTGAATATCCGGGCCAGAGCGTAAACTTGATTTAAGCCTAGAAGAGACATAAATACAAACTCCCCCTCTTCTCCAATCGGTCTTTTCTAAAAAGATTATAGTCAGAGAGAGTGATCTCTGAATCTGGAACCTGAGTAGTAAGCCATGTCTCTGACAGAGTGATAACATCAAATGAATACTGTTCAGTCCAGACAGGAAACTCAGCCCATTTTGATGTTAAACTATATATGTTTAAGTGGATAAGTTTAATTGCTGAATGGTCTGAAGTGAGGTTATCAATGGGGGCAGAAGCATTTAACATGGGACCAGAGCTGGGACGGGGATGAACAGATTCAGAGATGAGCAAAATAATCAACACTAGTTTCCTAGGCCTCAGCCTGAGATCATATAATAATTCATGTCTGGAGGAGTAACTATTACTGCGTAAACTGAATTTAAACTGATAAAAGAAATATACAGGCTGGTGATATTTATTCAAATCAGGTTGACAAAACTCATGGCATGTAAAACATGTGTGATTACCATTCAAATTTGCAGGAAAACAGGTGACAGAATAACTAAACCCATTATGTATAAACTGAAAACCAATATCTAAATCAGAGTAAAAAGTAGGGGAAGATAAAAAATGTTGGGGACACCTTACGCTTGATATAAAAAACAAGTGAATAACTAAGACCAACATTTCATGTCAGGAAACTACACAAGAGATAAGTATCTGAACCCTGTAGAAATGAGCACTGAGTAGCGACTGAAGGCCAGAACCAGCAATAACAATGTTACATAAATTATCCGGCGAACAGTAGACAAATAATTTTACTACCTGCTTTCTGTAAATCACTTACTGCTCTTCCTTATTTATTTAATTAAAAATTCTATCTAGTAGCAAGTTAAAATGTCTGGGATGTCAATATCACTACACTTGCAAGCAAATAATAACAAATTACCCTTCCCTTCATCTTTAAACACTATTCAAACACTGTTCAAATACTCATCAATTACTACATTCACTATGATGTGCATTAATTTACATTTATCTCAAACATTTCAAGGCTTGAATACCTCTAATGTGGAGATGGCTTAAATTCCATGTATTTTTCTCTTTGGCGTGGTGCTTCCGCCACTCACTCTCGCTTGCACTTGCGAGCGGTGTGGGATTTTAAATGGGGTAACCCTGCCCCTCTAGTGACCTCAGTAGCCGGCTTCCCTGAGCCCCCTGCTCACCAAGCTAAAAGTGTTATTTGTGCTGTAGAAATAAGTCCAGAACCACACTCAGTCTCTCTCACACTGACAGGTTTCTGTTGAGCTGTAGGGGACATCTTTGCTGGGGCTGAATGCAAGCAGCTGTAGCAAAAATGGCAGGTCTGTTCCTCTTGCAAGTGGTGTGGGGTTTTAAATGGCGTAACCCCGCCCTGTCTAGTGACTTCAGTAGCCGGCTCCTCAGAGCCCCCTGCTTACCCAGCCAAAAGTGCTATTTGTGCTGTAGAAATAAGTCCAGAACCACACTCAATCTCTCACACTGACAGGTTTCTGTTGAGCTGCAGGGGAAATCTTCCATCAGGGTTGAATGCAAGCAGTTGTAGCAAAAATGGCAGGTCTGTTTGTCTTGTGAGCAGTACAGAATTTTTAAATGGAGTAACCCCACCCCTTTAGTGACCTCGGTAGCCGGCTCCCCTAAGCCCCCTGCTCATTTGTTATTACAGATTGTTGTTTTTCCAAATAAAATGACTAATCTCATGCACAAGATTATTCGTTAGTGCTAGTATATTGAGTTTCATTGTTTCAGGCTATTTTATGCTCTTAAACAGTGCACTAAATCATTAAAGTGTTAAAATTGTGATGTCCCTCGTGGTATCCCTCATTTCAGGGTGTAGTGTCCCTCTTTGTCCCTCATTTCAAGGGTTGGTGTCCCTCATTTCAGTGTCTAGACGGTGACAGGTATGCTCTGCTGGATTGTGTCTAACCCCTTCCCTATTCTTCTTCCGGTTCCAGTTCCATAATTTCACACAGTGATTTAGCTGTGGTCTAACCAGTGACCTATAAAATAGCAATATCATCACCTTGCTATGACCAGTGAGACCCTGGCTGATGCATTCTAGCATCCTGTTAGCTGTCTTGTATGCCATACTGCATTAGGAAGCAAATTTTGAAGTGTTGTTTATCACCCCTAGGTGTCTTTCCTCCATTGAGTGATCTACTGTGATCCCATTGATGCAATATTTGTTCCCAATGTACATCCCTTTACATTTTTGGCATTGAACTTAAGTTGCCAAAGTCCAGACTACTGCTCCAGCCTTTCTGAGGTATATCCATTTTTATACTGTTTGTCCCTTCATTCCTATTGACTGTCCCACATAATTTTGTTTCATCAGAGAATAGATACATTTTACACTCTAATCCCCACCCTGACGCTCCATACTGTATATACATGTTTAATTGTATCAGCCCCAGGAATGACCTCTGTAGAAATTTACTTGTAACCCCCTAACATTAGAGAATTTGAAAGGAACACTCCTTGGCCAAGATATTTAAAAACCCCAGGTTGTGCACACAAAACGTTTGCTCCAAATGTAAATTTGTGGCTCTAGCAAACTTTCTGTATATTGGAATATGCCTGAAGCACATTGCAAGTCCTAATTTTATTTATTTATTTACAATTCTTGACCAGCAAAGGCACATTAAGCTGTGATACCTTGATTCCAGGTGCATTCTGGGGTGGGTTTCATGGACCTGCTATATTGATGGAGGAATGATGGCCATGATTCCAGGGAAACTCCCCTGTTCTTCATGATAAGTGCAATGGGATCTTTTACTTCCACCTGAATGGTGACTAGAGGTGGGCAGAGGGGACCTCAGTTTGCTGCATTGTCTGAAGGGTGGCACCTTTATTCTATAACTCCCCTACATACTGCGCTACAGTGTCAGTTATGGGTATTACCCCAAGTACCTGGTGTAGTGCTAGAACCCAAAACCATCTGATTTTTCAGCCTCAGAAGCAAGCATGCTGCCTACTGAGCCACTGATACTGCTAATGGCATGTTCCAGTACACCAACTGAGTCAGGCACTATCCCTGTTGCTACTGCAAGCCCCAGCCCCCTTCTGGCCACATGAGGTATGTGTGCACATCCCTATGCAAATGGCCCCATAACACTAGCAAGGGGCTGTGGGTTCATTTACATCCCAGTAAGGCCTTACTACAGGCCTAAAGCAAATGTTGTGTGTGTGTCCTCCTCCACTAGTCAATTCAGACCTGCCTGTATATCTTCCCTAGCAGTTTAGTGGTCCCCTGCCCCTCCAATCAATCAGTTGTTATTCCTTGGTGTCCCCACGTATTACCTGATAAATCATTCCCTGTTGTCTAGTGGTCCCCCTGTTCCCCCATTTCATTCCCAGTACTTGAAAACATAGTTTTCTGGTAGTTTAGTATCTCCTGCACCCCCTCTCACCTGCCCAGAATTAATAACTATATTTCCCTGGTGGTTAGAGGCCCCCCCAATCACATCAAAGACTACTTCCCCATCCTACATACTTAGGCCACCACCACCCCAGTCCCCTTCTCACCTTAGATGCTATTGTCCAGCTCTCCCAAGACAGTGACCAGCACAGTCCTACTACTTACCACCTCAGCCATCTGCCATCTGAATGAAAGGGAGCAACTGCACACCAACTATAGAAGTAGCATAAACAGTTATTTTCTGCCTCTTCAAACCATCAAATATGGCAGTGTGCTTCTATGTAAGCCAGTCAGCTTCTTTATATAGGAGCACTGGCATATTTTAGTGCCACTCTCAAATGGGCTTGCGCCTCACTAACTGTGGTTCCCAACATTTAGCAAGGCCCCATACTTTTGGGGCCCTAAGTATAGTTTGTGAGGCTCTAACCTGTTTAGAGAGTGCAAATGGGTTTCCAATATCCCAGACCCTGAGTCCTATCTGTCAACCAGTTTCCAAACTTCTAGTTAGCTCCGCCCTTAGTCCTAAGTCCCTTACCTTCTGGGTAAGCCTGCAAAGTGTCAACTAATCAAAGACCCTGTTGATGTCTAGGTGCAGAACATTGACTGACTATTATCTACAGCACCCTCTGTGCCATTGAGTTGATTATAGATCGAGGGAGTGCTCCTGACCAATCAGAGCTCTCCTTTCCCCTGCGTGTGAGGCACTCTTATTCTTTTTTTTTTTTCAATTTAAAGTTGAGGCACTCTTATTCTTTGAAGAGCGTCTCACACACAGATGCCCTGGAAACAGGCACGTTCTGGGAAGTTTTTAATTTTTTAAATATATTATTGATCGCTCTCTATCAATAATATATTAATATGTCCCCCGTTGCCACTTGTTGCTGAAAATAAGTTATTTCATTTGCCTTCAGCTTGAGCCAGAACAGCTCAGCTTCACTTTGCTGTTCTCGCTTAGTTGAAGGTGCGTGAAACCACTCGTTTTCAGCAATGAGGGGCTTCAGGGGATGTATTGACACATAATATGTCAATCAAGTTTATTTGGCATGCCCTACCTCTCTTAAAGCCATGTTAATTCCCATCTGTAAGGTTGCTTCCCTCCAGAAAAAATCCTTATCTGTTCCTTTATAGTTCATAGTTTGTCCGTTATTGACATGGGTTAGGTGTGAGTGGAAAAGACTATCTAGGCTACCTGGCTGACTTGAAAAGTTGTCATTATTGTCAGCAGCAGAGACAAAACACAAAACACTTCTGTGACATGCATTATCAAAATCTCCTGAGGAATCTTAATGTGATGAAACATCAGAGCAATATTGTAAAATAAAGAAATATTTGCTGGATAAAAGCATCCAGAAGCTTTTCTTTACAAGCTGAGACTCCCTCCACCCTACTAATTTCATTTCAAGGTAATGACGGCACCTGGGGCTAGCTCCAACCTTATTCAACTTTTAGATAAGTGATTTCCTGCAGAGTTTTTCCAATGCAGTTCACTATAATAATAACTAGGGGAAAATAACAACAATGTGTTTTTCATTGACATCTGTTGGAAGACTGCAGTGAGTCAGACTTTTTAGAAAGTAAAGAGACTGGTATAATTATCAAGACCATGCTTGAAAAAACATACCCAGCCTTCCTCACATGTACTATAGTTTTATAAATCCAAAAGGGTTTCAGATGTTCTGCAGAGATCACCAAAGATAACATACAGTACAGTTCAATACCTTTATAGTGAACTGTGTCATATGCCTCATTTGAAATCATTTAACTAAGTAGTGACTGTAATATTCTTCCCACGTTTTTTCAATGCTACCGGATATGTTAAGTGGTTATATTTTATGTCAGTCTGAGGGAATCACTGCACCCTACTGCAATCTGGGATACCTGCTAATACCGGTTAGCAGCTGTCAAAGCTCTTTGGGCTGGCAGTATAGCCTAGAGGTTAGAGGAATGAGGTGTGAATGAGCTTGGTACATCCAGCAGACCAGACCTGAGTTTGATTCTCACACCCTCCACTTGCATACTGTGTGACTCTAAGCAAGTCACTTAACTGCCCAGGGCTCCCAGATCACCTCTGAAAACAGGCACTTGTGCCTAGCAGGCCTTACCCGGTTACCAGAAGACTAAAATAAAAAAAAAATCATGGGAAGATGATCCTTGGTGATAATAACACCTCCACCTCCTCTCCAGGATCAGAATTTTGTTATGAATTTACAGGTTGAGTTTTTTTTTTTATTCATTTTATTGCATTTTGGAATTATGACATTGACCAGAAAATTCTTAGTATAAGACAGGATGGGTACACTGAAACAGTCCACAGTAATATCACAGTAGTATCGAACACTCATGCATATTTGTTACACTGGAGGGGTGTACCTGATCAAGCTGAGCAATGAGACTTGCTATAACCCAATAACTGGAACTGTAGAGCCCAAATTGACACAGAGCAGCTGACAAAGTCCAAGAATGACAAGTTCTATTTGGAGAGGAGATCCAGCTATGGCCATATGAGTCAGAGTCCCAAAAACATTATCCCTGAGTGGCATTAACAGGACCACAACAATCCAGAAGTATACATTGTTCCTAATGGGATCAGAGTATCTTTAAACTTACACCCTGAGCCTGAAAGTCACAGAAAAACCCAACAGTTTTTTTATTCCATAAATATCCATTTATGGAAGGAAAATCAGCTGATTAAGTGACAACACTAGTTAATTTTAAACTAAATAGTAACTGTATGTAGCAATGAAAACACAAACCCCTGACTATTAATCATGTTACAGAGGAATTATAGTTATTATTAAAGGAGATGAAAGGCAATACAATACTTAATTATGTCCCCCTTGCCATGTCCTGAAGGACAGAAAGTGCCTTGTGGTGGAGACCATGTTTATCTTAGTTCTCAGCCAGTCCTAAAGAAAGTTGTATTTGTTGCATAACAAAATCAAACACTGGGCAGAGCCACTACGGCTGCTAATACATTAACATGATAAGGGTGTTTAATGGCCTTAAATGTAAAGACAAATTGCTGTAGCCATCTCCATACGTAAATATAATGTTTCCTAAAGGTAGATCATTTATTTGCTTGATCCTGTGTTTCCAATGTGTTTACAATGTGAGTGGTGAGTGTGTGTTATACTATATGTGGAAGGAGAGGGAGCTCTGTACCAAGGCCTTCAAGTAATGGTAGAAGGAATGGTGCAGGGAGGACAGGTATGTCTATAGTGGGGACTGTGGGCGAACCTGGATGGATAAGAACCTATACTGAGGTGATGGCCTGATTTCATCCAGGAGGCAACCGCAGTCCTCAGTGGATGATTAAAATTTTATTTCTATGGATATTTAATGTAGGCGAGGTGGGATGGGTGACGGAAGAAATATAGAAGGCAAAAAGTGAGCAACCGTAAACTGAGATAGACAGTATGGAGATCCCAAGGGGAGAGAGTCCCACCAGGATGTAAGTTATTCAAGAAAGCAAGGAGTTAGAAAAGGAAGAAGGGAGACAAGAACAGTCAAATGAGAAAGTTGTGGAAAAGGGAAACAGTTGGAAAAAGGAGAACGCAGCAAGAAGAGAGGTGAGGGCTGTCAAAATGATGCAAGGTCTGCATCAGAAGCCCTAGGAGGAGAGACTGAAAGAGTTCAATATGTACACCCTGGAGGAAAGGAGGGAGAGTGGGCCTATTATGGAGACCTTTAGTGTCAGTGGCTCAGTAGGTAGCACACTCGCCTCTGAGGCTGGGAGATCAGAGGGCTGTGGTTTCAGTTCCCACATCTGGCACTTGGGTTAATATCCCAATACTGACACTGTAGTGCAGCATGAGAAGGGTGCTGCACTTCTGAGGTGCCGTCTTTCAGATGAAATGTTAAACCGAGGTCCCATCTGCCTGGATTGGTGATAGTTCAGGTGGATGTTAAAGATCCCATGGCACTTATCGAAAAGAGAATGGGAATTTTTATTATAACTTTCAACAACAAATAATAACAAACAGTGTTGATTTCACACAAAATATACAAATCATAAGACAAAAGAACTCAAATAAGTATTACATTCATACATGGTCAGATGTTCTTTCAACCAAATTTTAGAACCCAAAGTTAAATTATAAACCTAAAAGAGAAGGGGATATTTTATTATACTTCGAAACAAAAATACATACATGATAGTGTTACTTCACACTAAATCCTAATACAAAGGAATAATAGACATAACTAAGTATTTCATCATACAGTCATACATCAGCTGCGTTGCATGCCAGGGATAAGAGCTGGAGACGCATCAGGATATCTGGCCTCCATACTGACTTCCAGACATACAGGGCACAGAGAAGTGTTTGTAAAATGCAGATCAGGCTACCAAAAGGCTCTTACTGCAAGGGACTACTGCTGGAAGCATCGGGTGACCCTGGAAAATTCTAGGCACATGTGAAAACATTCCTAGGATCAAAGAAAATTCACCTGGAAGATGATATGGTCATAAATGGAGTCCACTGTAATGACCCTAGAACCATTGCCGGAGTGTTTAATAAGCAATTCTCTGACCTTTCCAGTTTCACATCTGCGTTCCTCCCCACGCAGCCATCATCCATATCCACTCCACCCACCTACTCTGCTTTCCCCCCCTCCTTTTTACTTTAAGGCGGTAACTAAATCTGAAGTTCTCGGTTTTTTGAACTCTATGTTTGATAACACCAGTGTGGGCTCTCATGGTATCGAGCCCAAACTTCTAAAACTGGCAGCACCATTCATTGCCCAACCTTTGTCTAGAATTTTCACCCTCTCACTTTGTACTGGATATGTCCCTGTGATCTGGAAAGTGGCCAAAGTCACCCCGGTCCTAAAGAAAGGTGATAAAAGAATCATGACGAATTACTGACCGATAGCCATACTATCTGTATTATGCTAAATCTTGGAAAAATTAGTATCTATCCAAGTTACTGAATTCCCGACCAAATATAACCTCCTCTCACCAGTTCAGCATGGTTTTCGTAAAGGTCATAGCACCTCCACAGCCTTGCTTCATCTAATTAATGACACTCTTACTACAATGGACAATGGCCATCTCACAGGGGCACTCTTTGTTGACCTCACAAAGGCATTTGACCTTGTTGACCATCCTCTTCTACTAGACAGCCTCCTAGCCCTTGGCTTTTCTTGTAACTCAGTGGCCTGGTTTAAGAGCTATCTATCAAACAGAACCCAGCTGGTTAGATTCAATTCCTCTGAGTCCAGCCCCCTGTCAATTAACCTTGGTGTGCCTCAGGGGTCAATATTAGGCCCCCTTCTTTTCTCTATTTTTATTAATAGCATCTTGTCAGCTATCCCTGATTGCTCTGTGATCCTCTATGCGGACCACCTGGTCTTATACTGTAGTGGTAAGAATATAGGCCACATAAACCAAACACTCTCATCTGGTCTATTCAGTCTTGGCTCTTCCACCATAAGCTAATCCTTAATGCTAGTAAAACGCAAACCATGCTGTTTGGGACTGCAATCAAATTAAAATGCAGTCAAGACTCATTTAAAGTATTTGGACAGGGTGGGATGGTCCTTGAATCGGTATGCTCCTTCAGGAATCTTGGAGTCCTAATTGATGAAAACCTCAATTTTGATAAATACATGACAGCCACCTGTAAAACGGTTAACGCTAAAATTGGGGTAGCCTACAAAACAAGCCATGTCCTTACACAGTCAGCTAGATTAGTCATTGCATGTGGGATATTGTTCCTGTCACTATCCTACGGGATAGCCTCCTACCTCTATGCATCCCTCTCACTCCTTAGAAAGTGGGATACCACCTACAACAGCATCTGCAGATATGCCTCTGCCTCCCCCTGGTCAATATACCACTGTCAGCTCTATGCTGATCTATATTGGCTACCCCCAAGTTCTGCTCGTGTTCTGGTCCTTGGCTCTTTAACTGACAATATTTTCAGAGTAGGTATCCCTGTTTCACTTGCCTCCCTGATTACTCCACTGCCCTCCTCGTATGGTCTTTGATCATCTGACAGTTCTCTGCTGCTTATACCCAGATGTAAATCTAACAAAGGAACCATAGCTTTCTCACATTCGGCGACCAAACCCTGGAACTCCCTACCTCCTGAGGTCTGTCTAGCTCCCAGTCATGGCCAATTCAAAAACAAATATCGCTCCTTCTTCTTTAGCCAGGTCTCCTGTACTTGCTTCAAACCCCTCTGAATGTGACACCCAGTTTTCTGTTGTTCTGCTGACACTCTCTCCCTGCTGTAGAATGATCTCCACTTCCCAGGCACTCAAGTTTCAAATGGCTATGCTTTATGTTCTGAAACCAATTTGTTGTTTGCTTGATGTGTTGTATTTCAACGTTGTAGTGACTATGTACTCTTAACTATCCTGTAATTTACCCATGTACCAGTGAACTCTTGTTTATCTATCTTAGTTCCTCTCTCATTGCACAATGTGTACTTTCCTGTTTTATGCCACCTGACTGAAAGCCTCTCTGGTTGTGCCTGGAAATAGTCATATTTTTTGGCATGGCACTTATCTGGTGAACAAAACTATAATTAATTACACTAATATTGAAACCAATTATAATTACTACATCTGTATGAACCAAACTCTGCAAAACAATGCAACCTTGTTTCTGTAACCTACTCTAAACACAATACCTTATTCATGATGTAACCCTGATATAAGTTCCATTGTCTGTTTTTGAACCATTTTCTGTATTTCCCAACGTCTTTTATTTTTCCCTGAAATTGCTTAGTAATTCTCCAGGGTCGTGCCTAAAAATAGTCATCTCTATGGCTAGCGCACTTACCCGGTAAACAAAAACTAAATAAAAAAACTAAATAAATACCAGATAACATTTACATACCCCCAAAACCTATAAGCTAAAGCTAAAGCCACCCCCCCCCCACTAAAAGAGTAGGGGAAGTTTTCATGATAACTTTCCCAACAAATGGTAACAAACAGTGTTAATTTCACAAAAAATAATAAACCAATCTCGGGACCCTGACCCCCCCCCTTTTCCAAAGAAAAAGGGAGGGGGGGGGATTTTCCCATCAACCTGTAGTAAAAACCAGAGTTAATTCCTCCATAGTAATTTGTGACTCATAAACCAGGAATCAGAGCCTACACAAATAAATGTTCCAGTACACGCGGGGTATTCTGCAAAGCCTTGATGTCATAACATAATATACTACCTTCTAGCCTGAATGTCAATTATACCCAGTCTATTGACCCCATCTAGATGACATTACAGAAACAGAAGCTACATAACTTTCTTGTTGTTTCAACTTTTTGATTGAGGCTTCTACCATAAAAAACAGGTCGTCAGGAGTAGATTTCAGTTGTTGTAATGTCAGACGACACAAACAAACCATATATAAAATTTAAAGCAGACCAAAAACAGCCACATTGTGGTTCTGTCATGTTTCGTCCACAGATAGGGTAATATACCCAGACACGGTATTCCTAAATCCATAGGATAAAAAGGTGAAGTAGGCCATTTTCACTTAATATTCTGCCAGAACTTTTGAACAAAAGGATAATCTAAAAACAAGTGTGCCAATGTTTCTACCATAGCACAACAGGAGTCATGAGGACTGTACCTTTCTGAAAGCTGTCTGTGCTTCAGGTTTCCCCTGACATTAAGTTTGCCATGAAGGGAAAGCCATAACACATCTCACATGTAGTGCAGGATTCGGGGGGATACTAACATAATACCTAATGCTTCCTTATTCTGGGGAGGCAAGGTGTCAAAATGAGCAGAATCATGAAAAAAACTTTTGAATGATATAGCTGTATAATTCTTTCCTAGAGAACTGGAGAAGATGATCTGTTGCTATCGCCCATAACTTCATTTTCCCAAAGCAGACCTTAAAGGAATCAGAAACATGTTGTAAAGATTGTTGCCTGGGTATGTGCATATAGGCCGGCCAAATGGTAAAGATGTGTTCCAAGGAGTCAAGTACCCAGGGTATCCAGACCTTATTACCAGAGCACATACAGGACGTAAGTTAGAATGAAGAAACAACGTAAAGAAAAACACTACTGGTTAGATCATCTTTAGCCCCCTCATATTTCTTTTCTCTTAATAAAATACATCTTTTCGATAGGGTTAAGCCTACTCCCCCAAATACAGGAGTAGAAGCACCCATACATTTTTGTTTCTAATAAAGGGGAAAGACTAAAAGACATACTTAAATACAAAAAAATAGGGAGCAAAAAAGTTTTTACCAAATAGACCCTCTTTAATTTAGAAAGTCGCCATTTATTCCACAAGTTGACATTTCCCTGAGCTATCCGTAATTTAGCATTCCAATTTAATGAGGCCAAATCTCCTGCCCAAATTGCAGGCCCAATATTATGCAAGTGTCTGTGACTATTGGAATCCCAATTATTTGTGTAGCTGATACATCCTCTTGTCACAAGTTGACACAGTTACATTTTGTGTAGTTTATTTGGGCCCCTATGTGCCTCAAAAACCCACTTAACAGGTTCCCTAATTCCTGAGCAGAAACCATATCACTAACTATAAAACATAGATCATCTACATAAGTGATACATTTGATCTCTGGATCCATACTGGAAAAGGAAACCCACCGTATAATTGGGGTGGCACAAACTCAATGAATTAATGGATCTATTGTGAATAAATACAAAAGCGGGCTTAAAGGGCAACCCTGTGGGACCCCCTGTGTGACCTTACATGCTTGTCCCATCCAACCATTACAATAAAATTGTGCAGAAGCAGTGGCATAACAGGTCTTTATCCACTTAATAAACCCACATGGTAACCCATAACTACCTAAACAGTCCCATAAATAATCATGGTGGACATTATGAAAGCCTTAGCCTGGTCTAGGCTAAAGAGTAAGCCCATTATTTCTCCCGTGCCCCCCTTTGAAATATTTCTCTCAATAAAATGAGGCCATCTGATATCCTCCTATCTGGGATAGAACATGTCTGTGCTGGATGTATGAGAGAAGCCGAGGAAAGCAAAAGGCGATTATTCAGGAGTTTAGTCAGAAGTTTAGAATTAGAGTTCAGCAACGTTATGGGCCGCCAGTTTGACAGAAGTGCTCTATCCCCCTTTTTAAACATGAAAGGACTAAACCCACAGACATACTATGTGGAAGGGTCTCCAAGTCCAAAATTTCCTGTAACACTGCCGTAAATTCATGTAAAAGGACCTTAAAGATCGACCTATATAGTTCATAAGGCATCCTATCTTTCCCTTGGGCCGTTCCTTCTTTTGTTTGTAATAGGCCTGTGGAAACCTCCAGGGGGGTAAGTGGGACTATCAGCAACTGAGTTTGTGAAACAGGAAATAGTGGTAATGGAGTCTCTGTTAACCAGCTCTTAAGGGAGCCTGAAGATACTTCAAATGGGTGAAATAATTGGGCAATGTGCCTATCTACTTCTTGTAAAATCTCGGCTTTGGATGTACACACTTCCCCCTGTGGGTTTCTCAGATGGGCCATATGTTTTTGCTGCCGTAGTTGCACATAAAAGTGAAAAGGGTTCATGAAAGCTTTTCCCCCCTGTGCCCCGAACCTCCATTCTTGGTCTAAGGATTTCAAACGGTCGTATTGTACTGTGTTCAGGTGTTTCCTAATAGAGTCCAATTCCGGAAGAACCGTGTGATTACCTAGAGCTGCAAGAGAGAGTAAAGCTTGAAATTTCACCTTGTACATCAAATATGACTCCTTTCTGTATTTACCATTTAATCTTCCTATAGACTGGAAGTATTTTTTTATGTCTGTTTTGGTATCTTCCCACCAGTCACAGTGGGAATCATATAACCCAAAAAACAATTTCCTAGCTTCTAAAAGGGAGGTCAGGCCAGCCTCTACTGTTTGGAGGGATAGGAGAGCCATATTTAGCCTCCAATATCCTGGGCCATAGTGCATAATTTCATGGCTGGAAACTGTTACTTCAATAATGGCATGATCCGATGGAGTTACTGGGCCAGTTTTTGACTTCACTACCCCCAAGGAGTCCGACAGAAACCAAAAATCAATCCTGGTGGCTTTTATACCCTGATAAAAGGTTTTCTGTGGGGCACCTGACATTGCCATCACATCTACCAGGCCTGTCTCAACCAGGAGGTAATTTAAACAGCATCACAAAATATTTTCCTCATTTTACTTCCTCTATCTGTCAAATATTTGCTGCAATTAAACCCCCCAAAAAATGTTTTCCAGTAAACAGGTATGGCTGAATCGCCCTAAACATATCTACCCTAGAAGATTTCAACTGGGGAGCATAAACATTTATCAAGCAGCACTGAAGGCCACATAACATCATATCTAGCAATAGCACTCTTCCTGGAATTATCTCTACCAATTGGATGAGATGCACTGAGGGATGATTTATTCCAATTCCTACCCCACTACACAAATCCTCTCCCATTGACCAGTACATTACCCCCATTTCCAGGCTCTAGATGCTTGGTCTATATCCATCTTGGTGTGAAGCCAAGTATCCTGCAGAAAAACAATCTCCTGTCCCCTTTGTCAAAAAAAGAATAGATTAACAATCTCTTTCTCTCCAACTGTATGCTGTTGGTGTTAAGGGAAGCAGCAGTGATTGTATAGATCCTGGTCATCAGCAAAGAAAAATTTGCACGCCACAGGGCAAGGCTCAAATTCCTGCTATAAAAAATAACAACCTATGACCTGTCATTGTTTCTTTTTTGACCATTTTCGTGTGCCCAAATGGGTTTTCTTTTTTTTAACAGATCCTGACTCTCCCATTTGTTCCACATCAGATGGTCCCTCTGGTTGAGATGACTGCACAGATGTGGAGTCTGACTTGGTGCCTTCATCTTCTTGAAGCACCGTATAAGTGTTGTACAGTGGAAGTCCCTGCTCCACGAGTGGTTTCACAGAGGACATACACCGTAGACTCTGCCATCTGCTTGCCACAACTTGAAAAGCCTCCTCTGGTGGTAAGGGGGGTGACATAGATGTGGATGGAAGGACCAACTCCTTAGATGATATTCTGTATACAGAAATCACCATTGGTTTTATTCTGAGCTGCCCATGGACACTCTATATAGGCATGGCCTTCCTCACACAAGGAGCATTTTATTGGATGGTGACAGTCTGTCATTAGGTGGCCCAATTCTCCGCATTGGACACATTTCATTGTGTCACAGGTTTTACTCAGGTGCCTGCCTGAGGGACATTTATAACAGTGGTGGGGTTGACCTGGATAAAATATAAACCCCTTATCCCGACCTAGATAAAAACAGCTAGGGAGGTGCTGTAACCCTTCTTCAGTCTGAGTCAAATTGATTTTGTACCTGAAACCCCCATTCCAGAACCCCTCTGAATCAAGAATGGGTTCTGGATTACCTTGTAATTTGCATCTTCGTGCCAGCCAATAAGAAATATCCTCCATGTTTACCCCCTCATTACAAAAGAGAACCGTGATTACCTTAAAAGTTTGTTTCGTGAGGGGTATAGCCTGGAAATGAGTCCAAGCCGGATTGATTTTTAATAAGGCATACTTCATCCAGAACCAGTTAAGTAAGTCTGGGGTTCTAAAGCTGATATCAAAGGTATTGTCACCAGGGGTATGTATTAGTGCATACACTTCACTGGGCGAAAAGCCCAGCATTTGTTTAATTAACACTTTGCCCACATAGAACCTGTCTGGCACGGTATCATTACACCCCAGAAAGCGTAGTCGTACTGCGTTCCTTCTTTTGGCTAGAGCCACAGGTTTTTGAAATAAACTTGCATATGTAGGAGGAGAATTTTGTAGGGAAGGGGCATCCTCCCCTATGTCTGGGGCCAGACCCTGAGCCGGGTCTACGACTAAAGTTGTGGGGTCCCCTGTCAAGGGTACATCAGGAATATCCATTTGAGAAAGACCTTCTCGAGGTGAAAAAGAAATAGAAATGTCTTCTTCATTTATTTGTCCATGCTCTGACATGAAGTTCTGCACCTCTCCCTGGTGGAAGTTTAATGTATCACCCAGAGGGGCCCTTGGGGTTGTGGGGACCTTTTCTTTACATAATGGATCTGCAGTCTGTGAGCACTTTCCTAATAAAATATCCACTGCTCCCAACCCCGTCCCTCCATAGCTGAAACCCCTGGTATTGGTAGGGTTGGATCCATGATCCTTTGCCCTGTCTCCAACTGTATCCAGCCCGTACCTTCTAGGGTTAGTTTGGGGGACCATTTTGACTGCATATCAGAGTGAGAGCCAGGGGTCCGAGTTGGGGATCCACCTTCCCTTACCTCTTGTACTGTAGAACTGATAAAAACCTTGATACCACTACCTGGAGTTGCTGAGGGAGAATCTACCTCAGGGCATTTCCTTTTTCGTTGCTCCTCTTCAGCGAATATCTGAGCTAGCCTGAAGTCTGGTGCCACCATTTCCAAAATGTGGCGTTTCTCCTCTAACAGAGAACATGATCCATTTTCCACCTGCTGTGAAGCAGTTAATACCTCCACTCTAGGATCATCTACCATCCGTCTGATGCCATATCCTAATCCCTGGTCCAGGCTCGTAAGACCTTCTCTCAGCATAGAACTGTCTGTGTGAACAACACCTACCGATGCCGATTCCGGTTGCGAGGGTGTAGGTATGGTCTGCTGGCCACCTCCTGGGTGCATCCAAGCCATACCTCTCCCTTCGCAAGAGCTTTTTTGCAGCAGGCTGCCGCTCGACCGTCCTCCTCCACTGTCTCCATCCATCTGGGACTCCCGACTTTCGGCTCCACAGTGCCACCTACCGAAAGAGTAGGGGAATTTTTATTGAAAAGGACTTACAAACAAATAATTCTCATATCATACATATTTACAACATATACTTTTGCATGCAGTTACAATGAGCCATCAAAACTATAACTTCATGGAGGCTTAGCCCAATGTTCACAATTTATCCACAATAATCTTACTCTTTCAGCAGTACAGTTTTTAACCTCAAAATCATGTAGTTTCTGCACAGATATACTGATGTTCCTATACATCTCTACATAGGACACCTTCTTTTGCTGAGTTATCCATAAACATCTAGATTGCCATATGTAATATCTAACCATGGCAAGTACTACATACAGTGTGTCAGGAAAACACTTCTTCATGCCCCCCTCCTGTATCCCATATAGCAATGATTTATATGAGATCGTAAGGAATAATACTTCTTTCCATTCGTTAGCCAAATAGATCCAAAATCCCTTCATATAATCGCAATCACAAAATAAATGCTCTTGGGTTTCTAACTCTTGAACACATGAGACCCTTAAACAATACCTTTCTTGCAGCTGTTTGTTCTTATTGTTGTTCCTAACCTCCAACTTCCCATGTAAACTGAGCCATACAGTATCCCAAGCATAATCAGGTATCCTTTTGGACGTTAGCATATCTAAGTTTTTTTCCACATACTCTGTAGGACATATACCCAATGTGACTTCCTCATTATCTTCTTTCTGGATTATCTCCCGCATATAAGTCTTTTCCGGTTACTAGTTGCATAAGCTTCTTAGTAATCTCCCATTTTATCAAACTCTTTACCAGTTCTACCCCATATTTTGGGACCATTGTGAGTTTGTTCATTGTATGTGCCTTATTTTGAGACCAAGCCAAACAGCAACTGCTCAACCAACCCCAAACCAACCCTTTCCATAATTTAGACCCTGGCTGTAAAGCTCCCCCCCCCCAAAAATTGTATTCTAGGAATATACTATAAAAAAATACTACTGGATTGATCATGTTAAGCCCCCCTTCCCCTTCTTTCCTAAAGCTAACTATTCTTTTCACAGGATTCAGCCTGTTTCCCCACAATCCTTGAAAGAACACACTATTCAGAGCAGTGACCAGTGATTGTGGGGGAGGGAACACATAGCTTACATATAAAAATATTGGTACTAATAAAGATTTTATAAGAATGATTCTCTCTTTTTTTTCCCAATCTGTCTACCTTTCCAAGAGTTAACTAAAGCTTGCCCTCTCTCTATGCTTTTTTTTCTAATTCTGTTCTGCCATATCACACTCCCCCATATTTTATTCCTAAAATGGTGATTGCATCTTCTTGGATTGTGATACCAGAATATATACCTTTCTCTGGTACCTGAGTCTTGCCTAACACCACTCCTTTACTTTTCATTAAATTAATCTGAGAACCAGACCAATCAGAGAAGTTCTGAAATTCTATCGTCGGTGCCTCTTCCTTCGTAGCTGGGTCTACACTTATAATTAAATCATCTGCGTATGCTAAACTTTTTATTTCAGGTATTCCTGAACCTAACCTTAACTCTCTTATGTTGTCATTTATCTCCAATTTTCTTACTAGAACATCGATACAAAAGACATATAACAATGAACTGAGTGGGCACCCTTGTCTCAACCCCCCCCCCTTGTACTTTAATATATTGCCCAGTCCAGCCATTAATATTTGGGATCAAAATGGCCTCCTGGTATAGCACTGAAATCCACCTAACAAACTCCTCTGGAATGCCATACCCTTTAAGAACATCAAACATATACTGATGTGAGATTTTATCAAAAGCTTTCTGCTGATCTATACTCAAAATATATCCCTGTACTACCTCTTTACTTGCCTTAAAAAGATCTCCCTTAACACTATTAAATTGTCTGTTTGGCTTCTCCCTGGAATGGCACACATCTGGCTAGGACTAACTAACTGGTCTGCTACTGTAACTAGTCTATTCAATAATACCTTACTAAGTATTTTGTAATCCGTATTTAGCAAGCTCAGTGGCCTCCAGTTCTTTAGATCTTCCTTCTCTCCCTTTTTAAATAACAAAATTAATGTAGCTTTCCACATAGATTGAGCTAATTTGCCTTCCTTTAACATGTGATTAAACACAATCTCTAAAACAGGTGCTAGGTCATCACATAAAATCTTATATAATTCTGCCCATATCCCATCAGGGCCTGCTGCAGAGCCTAACTTGAGCCCCTTGATCACAGCCGTTATCTCTGTTTTAGTAATAGGATAAGTTAAGAAAGCTCTTTCTTCCTGATGCAGTTTGGGAGAACCAAAATCTCTTTTTTCTTTCTCTATTTCCTGGGCGGTAGTCCCAAATGTTTCCCTTAAATGCCTATCTACTATCTTCAGTAACTCTTCTGGAGCGGATACAATTTGCTCTGAATTATCTTTCAAACCCTCTATTACCCTATGACCAATTCCATCACTGCATTCTTTGAATGGATCTAGTGACCCTTTCTTAATATTGGTCCCAAATCTGGCTTCCTGACTCAAGGTTTTTGCTCTATCATATTGTAAGGAGAACATCTTCTCCTTTGTCTCCTTTATCTGTGCATCAAAATTAAACCTTGTTTCCTCTGCCTGCGATATTAATTTTTGTAAGGAAGCTCTTAACTGTAAATATTCTAAGTATTTACTGTTTATACACTCAGAAGAAACTTTCTGAAACAACTGAGGATGCATCTGATAACTCTCCCCCTATATCATCCTCTGATTTTTCTGAGGCCAGAGCAGAAAACTTATTTCCTGTTCTCCATGCCCCTTTCCGTGCCTCTTTCTCTTTAATTGGCACAATAATTTTTCCTGTCACTGCTTTCTCTGCCCTGTTCCTTTTCTTTGCTGTGATTTTCTTAAAACCCTCCTCAAGGTTAGGCGGGGAGGGGGGAATTACCTCCATGTTTTCCTTTTCCTCATTCTGGACTTCATTGTCTACCTGCTCCTGAACAACTGGGACTGTTTCCTGCATTTGTTTTTCTACAGGTTTCTCCTCGAGTGTTACCTCTGAAGATCTGGGGTCAGTTTCTATAGGACAGGTCTGAGCCTCTTTGGCAACCCTCCGAGCTTGCATTTGCTGGGCCATATTTATAAATCCTTCCTGTGAAGGACAATCTTCACGATTATGGGAAGCCCATGGACACTTCCCATAACCGTGACCTGTATTCTCACAAAGGTTGCATTTAAACAGATTGACCCATTTAGCAGAAGTATGGCAATAGTCTAGACAATGAAAGCATCTGGGTGTGTCACAAGCAGTACTTATATGTGTACAAGACCCACATTTATAACAAGATTTAGGCTGCCCAATATAGAACAATACCCCTCTGTCCTTCCCAAGAAAAAAAGTACTGGGCAAATGGACTGGACCTGCATTGGTGGAATACAGTTTTACTTTAATCTTCCAGCCCCCATTCCAAATTTGTTCACTATCTAGAATGGGAGCTGGCTTATCCAGTACCTCACATCTTTGGCGCAGCCAGAACAGGATGTCCTCTACATGGACCCTCCTCATTACGAAACATGATTGTAATAAACTTAACTGCTGGCTTCGTAAGAGGGACGACCATGTGGGGAACCTACAAAGGGCTGTTTTTTAGGGTTTGATGCAATGTCCAAAACCTATCTAAACTAGATACTGTTTTAAAGCTCACATCATAGTTCCCATTCCCCAGATGTATAAGCGCAAAAATTTCAGATGAAAAAAATCTCATTGTACCCTTTAAAAGCTGCTTTGCAATGTATAATCTGTCAGGTGGGTTTTCCAGACCCCCTTTGTAAACTAGCCTAACCGCATTCCTTCTTGGGGCAGGCTCTCCTTTATTTTGAAACATTTCAGACAACCTAAACATCGGGTCTAACCAAGCTTTTTTTACAGGATCCTGCAAAGTCTGCTCGTCTGGACCTAGTCTCTGCATTGAGTCAATTTGTAAGTCCTGTGTATGTGCTGCAGCATGCTCCTGAAGATCTACGTTGGGGCCCATCTCATTCTTATTTGCTTTAATTTCCTCTTTTAAGTCAATATGAAGAGGTCCTGCCAGCATGTCCTTTGCTGGTATTTTGGAATACTCCTGACTACGATATCTTTTTACAGATTCATCCTCTGAATCTGGTGACAACCTCTGCCTCTATCTTTTATCCAACCTGCCCTTCTAGTGCACGTGCGGGTGTCCAACTATCTTGCACTAATTTCAGTTCATCATCCGCTGTACTGGTGGACGGCTTCTGCAAATCAAGTATTACAGCCCCTTTTGATGTTTTAGTGGAGTGCAAATTTTCTTCCACAGGTCGTACCCCTTGTTTGATGGTACTGTTTGCGAGGCCCAAGCGGCATCTCACTGGTCAAGGAGGCTTTGCACTACACATTTGTTCCTCCGGCTTTGGGCACTCAGCTGATTGCTGCATTTCACTGCCAGCCAGGGACATTTGATTTCTAGCACCTCCAGCATCTCGGCGCTCAGTTACTCTTTCAGCTACTGCGTCACCACTCAGCTGATTTAGCAGTGAGTCATGCTGAACTTCTGTCACAGATGCAATTTTTACTACTGACAGCTCAGCTTGCAGATCTAATTGCTGCCTTCTACAGTTATCCTCCAATTGTATCAATTTTTCCATTCTCTCCTTTTTATACATTATGTCAGTATCAATATCAGAAGGAGTTTGTCCCTTATCTTCATTGATAGCATTCTCCACTATCTCAGACCAGTTCATCTCTGTTTCCATAAAACATACTGGAACATTATTTTCTGGGTTTTCATCTGTTACCAGTTGTAAATCCACTTTGTGCACAGGAGAAACAGCATCCAACAGGGGTTCTTCATCCTCCATCTCTCCTGCTTGCAGGCTTCCACCTCTACCTCCATCCACCTGGGCAGACATCTTGCTGGCCAGAGGTTCCCCAGAGTTTTCTGCTATAACAATATCGTCCGTCTGTTGCCTATTTTCTTCATTTTCCAGTAAATCTGTTTCCATTAAATTGTCCTGCTCCACCTCAGTGAGCTTCCTATCCACCATCTTGGAAGGTACCACAGACAAAAGGGTCCCCTCTGCTCACAGGAAGCAAGGCCCCCTGCAGGCAAGAGTAGGGGAATTTCCCCGGTGTCCTGGCCAAATTTCCCTCATTCATTAAAAATACCACCAACAGCTTAATCTGGTTCAATTTCAGTTGCTTACCATCTGTATCCCCCTTCCCCCCCCGGTCGCCCCTGAAAAAGGGACTTGTAGGCCCAGTGGGCTTACCGGGTCAACAAAATTCAACAAAACAAAACAAAATAAACCTTCAAAATACCTCTTGTGGGTTAATAAGGTACAGGAGGGAGATATGCTTCAGAGAAAAAGGTGCTGTAGAACAAGGGGTCTTCATATGAAGCTGGGAGGAGGTAGATTCAGAAGTGATGTGAGGAAGTATGTCTTCACAGAAAGGGTGGTGGATTTCTGGAACAGCCTTCCATGGGAGGCAGTGGGGGGGGGGGTGGAACCAGTTGTGGGTTTCAAAAATGCCTGAGGCAGGAACAAAGGAATCCTAGGAGGGAGTAGTTGTGTGGAAGAGACAGTGATGAAGGGCAAGTTGGGTCTGCATCAAAAGTGATCATAATTAAAAATGGGCAGCCTAGATGGGCCTATTGGTCATTATCTGCTGTCAGTTTCTATGTTTATGTAACCTCCCCCCGGGAGATTACTAGTTCTATTCGGCCCTCCCTGGGTTTGTGTGGCCTAATTCAGCCTAGTAGAAAAAGGGTTAATTCTTCTCAGCACTCAGGTGGAGCCTACCATGGGTCAGAAGTCACCATGGGTGCGTGTGGGGATAAAGCTCATCAGTTTAGGTGGGAGAGGGAGTTCCAGTCAGAGGAGTGAGTGGTGAGGGAGTGAGAGTGAGTCAGGGCTGGGCGGGTAGATTGTCCGCTCCAGCCCCTGGCCAGTGTCACTTGGGAGGACACAGAGGAAGAAGTTAGAGCCAGTAGCCACAAACTGCATAGTATCTTAGCGGGTAACTAAAGTCAAGAGGGGAATCAGAAGCCAAAAATCGTAGTGTGCTGTAGCAGCCTGCACTGATTTGTGTAGGGATCCTGTGGACAAGAATATGGCAGGGAGTGTAGTGTCCAGACAGTGAACTGATTTGGAGCTCCGTAGGATGTCCCCCCCTTCTCAATTCGGGGATAGTTGCTGCCAGTCCTGGGAAAAGATGCAGGGGTCATGAGGGAACCCACAAACCCCCAAGACGTGAGGATTGCATGCTCTGAAGGGGGCAGGGGACCTGCTGAGTCAGTATGGGGAGAGAGAGAGAGAAAGAGAGACGGGGATCATTGAGAGTTTGGGTGCCTGTGAAGAATAATGGGCTGTTAGGCACTGTGAACTGTTCTGGGACTTGTGCTGACTTTAAACTTTTGTGACCATAGTGATACTGAATTAATGCTGACATAAAAACTGTGCAGCCTCCTCGGTCCAGGTAAAAACTGCTATTATGTCCATATGGGCCATGTGAAACCTGAATGTGTTTCCCACTAATTAGCTGATGCACCCCAGAGCTATGTGTGAATATGTTTAATGAATTTGGGATTCCTTTTGTTTCTTCAAGTTCCGTGTAGACATTCTAGTATTGAAAGGAACTGTTTAATGTGCATTAACCTGCTGTTTTCATCCAGCACCGGCGAGGAAAAGGGATCCTGCGTGTGACATCTGGGCCTGGGTAACATGGCCACTGGAAGTGTTTCTGCTGCTGTGAGTGCCCCCTTCCCACAGACATATTCCATCCATACTTCTAGACATGGAGAGGGAGGGCTACATTTCTATGTATGACAGGTTATGTGATTCAAATGGATGAGGCACACAGCTGTTCCAGTTTTGCACTCACACTGCTGGTTTATAGAGCAAGTTTAGATACAAATGTGTGTGGTGGTTGTTGGAGGGAGGAGTAAGGAGAAGCGGACTTGAGGATCAAACAAAACAAAAAAACAAAACAAATTAAATACCTGGGCCATATAATACTATGCACGCCATCAAACTCAGCAGTGATGAACATTACATACATATTCTGTAGGTTTCCGTCAGTGATTTCAGAAATACATATTTTTACATAGATACATACTGTAGATACTGTTGGCAGATAAGGACCACCAGGCCCATCCAGTCTGCCCGTTTATGCTACCTGATGAAGTGGCCAGTGATCCTATCTGGTCACTGGCTTTAGCTTTTTCATCCCATCTCTAATATTCCTTTATTCCTGTCCCATGCATGTTTGAAGCCTGCCACTGTATGGGTGGCCACCACTTCCTGGGGCAGGCTATTCCATGCATCCACCACCGTCTCTGTAAAAAAGAACTTCCTGACATTACCCCTGATGCAGCCACCCATCAGTCTCATATCATGCCCTCTTGTTCTGGTATTACTTTTACACTGGAATATTCTGTCCACTTCCACCTTATTCATGCCCTTGAGGTGACATGTCTATCATGTCACCTCTCTCCCTCCTTTGCTCCAGCATGTGCAAATTGAGATTTTTCCTCGTAAGGCTTGTGATGTAGACCCTTCACCATTTTGGTCACCCTCTTCTGTGCCATCTTTATTTTGTCAATGTCCTTATGAAGGTGTGGCTTCCAGAACTGGACATAGTACTCAAGTGAGGCCTTACCAGGGTCCTATACAGTGGGACTGTCTCCTCCCTCCTTCGGCTTGTGATTTCCCTTCCAATGCACTCCAACATCCCAGTGGCCTTCCCCACTGCCGTGGCCATCTGATTTGTGGCCTTCAGGTCATCTGTGATTATGACCCCCAAGTCCCTCTCTTCCTTAGTAACTACCAACAGCTCTTCCTCCAGCCTATAGCTTGCTCCAGGGTTCCTGCTCCCCACATGCATGATTTTGCATTTCTTTGCATTAAACCTTAGTTGCCACGTATACGACCATCTCTCCAACCGTTCCAGGTCCTATCTCATCCTTTCCACCCCCTCCAGGGTATCCACCTTGTTGCAGATCGTGGTGTCATCCAAAAACAGGCAAACCTTTCCCTCCAGCCCATCTGCAATGTCACTGATGAAGACATTGAAGAGGACTGGCCCCAGAACAAACCCTTGAGGTACCCTACTGATCACCTCTTTTTCTTCTGATTGGGTTTGGTTTACCATTACCCTCTGTTTTTGGTCATGTAACCAATTTTCAGTCCAGTTTACCACCTTGTGTCCCATCCTCAGGCTTCCTAGCTTGTTGACCAGTCTCCTATGTGGGACAGTATCAAAGGCTTTGCTGAAATCTAGATAGGCAATGTCTGCAGCCCCTCTATCCCCTTGGTCTACTGTCTTTGTCACCCAGTCAAAGAAATCTATTAGATTAGTTTGACAGGACTGTCCTGTGGTGAATCCATGTTGCCTGGGATCCAGCATTCCCATGGCTTCTAAGTACTCCACAGTTCTTTCCTTCATGAGTGTCTCCATTATCTTTCCTACTACCGAGGTTAGACTAACTGGTCTGTAGTTCCCTGCATCTTCTTTACTCCTGCTCTTGTGAAGAGGGACATTTGCCCTTCTCCAGTCCTCTGGGACCACTCCAGTGTCTAGGGACTCACTGAACAGGGCTGACAGAGGGGCTGCCAGTTCAATTCTCAGTTCCCTTAAGACCCTGGGATGTATGCCATCTGGACCCATGGCTTTGTCCACCTTGAGCTTTGCAAACTTTTCTAGGACCCTCTCCTTTGTGAATGGACTGGTGTTTACCTCATTTTCCTCCATTCCTTTAAATTCTAGCTGTGGGCCCTGTCTATGCACTTCCACAGTGAAGACTGAACAGAAATATTTGTTCAGGATCACTGCTTTCTCCCCATCTCCCTCCACTATCTGTCCCTTGGCTCCTCGAAGCTTACCTGCTCCCCCCTTTGCCTTCCTTCTGTCAATGATGTACCTGAAGAATGTCTTATCTCCCTTTGTAACTGATTGAGCTATTCACTCCTTTGTTTGCACTTTAGCACCTCTCACTGCTTTTCCTGCCTCTCTCAGACACTTCTGGTACATTTCCCTGTCCATGTCTCTTTGTGTCTCCTTATACTTCCTGAAGGCTAGCCTCTTGACCCTTACCTTTTCAGCCACCCCCCCCCCTTGAGAACCAAAGTGATTTTCTTCTCCTTTTTTCCTTGTCTATCGATCTAACACATTGTTTTATGACCTCCGCTATGGCCTCCTTGATGTGTACCCATTTCTCCTCAACGTCCCCCCCATCTCCCTTTTTTCCAGGGTTTCTCTAAGCTGAAGTCTCATCTTGGTAAAGTATGCCCTTCTGAAGTCTAAGACTCTTACCTTCATATCAGTTGACGAATCACTGTGTCCACCTTGAACCACATCATATGTTGGTCATTGCACCCTAGCTGACCTTCCACCTCGAGCCCTGTTATCCTGTTCCCATTGGTCTGTACCAGGTCTAGGATTGCCCAGTCTCTGGTAGGTTCCTGCACCAGTTGCCTAAGACCAGCCCAGCCCTCTCAGGGGAGTCAGCAAAGTCCTGTGCCCTGGCTGAAGCCTCTGCTGGGATGTACCAGTCTGTTTCTGGTATGTTAAAGTCTCCGATCAGCAATACCTCCCCCTTTGCTACCATGTCATGCATGTTTTCCTGCAGCAGTTTGTCAATTTCTTCTCCCTGAGCAGGGGGTCTGTAAATGACCCCTTTGCAAATGGCAATTCCATTGCCTGGCTCAAGGATGACCCAAACTTCTTCTGTTTCCTCATGCCTGTTCAGAATTTCAGTTGCCTTGATACTTTCTTTAATGTTGAGGGCAACTCCCCCTCCCCTTTTACCTTCCCTGACATTTCTGAACAGGGCATAACCAGGCACACTTATGTCCCAGCTGTGGTTCCTGGTGTACCATGTTTTGGTTATGGCCACTATGTCCAGATCAGCCTCTGTCATTACAGCCATCAAGTCTCTGACCTTGTTCCCCAGACTGCAGGCATTAGTCTGCATGACTTTCCAGAAAAAGTGGCATCCTGTCGGCCTATTCTTGTGTTTAGCCCCTTGTTTCATCCTACTATTCCTGGAATATTCTATGTGGTGCTTCCATTTTACTACCTTTGTTAATGATGATGTCATCTGGCCCTGTGTGCAGCCTTTTCTGTCCTGTGGCACTTGTGAATCTGCCCCTGGCATAACCTCCTGATTCTACTTGTTGTGTGCCCTAACCTATGGGGAAGGTCTGTCTGCATCTCCCAGCTCCTGACAGCCCCCCAGTGGCTAGTTTAAATGCTTGCTGAGGAAGCACATCAACATCTCACTGAGGACAGATGTTCCCTCCATGGAAGGATGCAGACCATCTCTCTAGTATAGGCATGCATCATCCCAGGTGGTACCCTAGTCCCCAGTGTAGCCAACGCTGTTTTCCTCACACCAGTTCTTCAACCACTTGTTGAAGCTATTGATGCGTTGGTTTCTTTCCCTCTCCTTCCCCTGACTGGTAACACCTCTCAGAATGTAACAGAGTTAGCTGCCTCCCCTAGGTGCCTTCCCAAATCCCTAAAATTCTCCTTTACCTTTTCCAAGCTAGCCCTGTCTTTGGCTAGGTCATTTGTCCCCAGATGGACAATGACGTGCAGCCCCCCTCCTAGCGACAGCCTTAGCAATCCTGTGGATCCGCTCCCCCTCCTTCTGAGCTATGCCTCCTAGGAGACACTTTACCTCCCTCTCCATCTATATGTCTGACCCCAGCTCCATACCCCGAACTATCAAGTCCTCCAGCAGGAGAAGCTTCCTCCTCCCAAGGGTTTCTCTGGCCTCAACCCCATAGCCCCCAACCTGGTGGGTCTGGTTTTTATCCAAACCATCAGCCTCCATTCAGTGCACATAGTAAGCTTTATTTGTAAAAGATTAGAAAATAATTTAAAAGTTTAAGTTGACAAAAAAGTCAAGTAAGTTATCACATTTGGTCAGCTTTACTTTTCAGCATTTCCCTGTATAAGTCTGATTCCTAGAGAGAGAGAGAGAGAAAGAAAGAGAGAAGAGGAATGGTGCAGCGTGGTTGCCCATCCAGTATTCTCTATGTACAGTGACACACACACACATGCATACAACTGGGAGACAGAGAGAGAAGTGTAATTTGAATCTCTGCTGGACCAATGCAGTCTCATTACAAATTCAGTTTATATGAACAGGCAGTGGTGAAGTGTTAAATTTAGAACTATGGAATCTTCATTAAGTACGATTTCCCCAACCTCTGCACATGCTGGGGGTCTGCGGTCCGCCTAGGACCTCAAATGCTATCAGGTTTTAGATGCATTCTGGTGCATTTTGAGTGTCATTTGGACACTATTTGGCTGCTTTTAAAGCCTTCTTTGATTTGTTACAACCAATCAATATCACTATCAAAATAACTACTTTTTATTTTCTTTAAACAAAATTGTCAAAACTAAAGCAAAAAAATTCCACTTTAGCCACCCTTCAAGCACCCAACTATATACAACTTCTGAGTACAGGCAGCTATCACTGCAGCAGACATTACACTTGTTACCTTGCAACCTGAACAGCAGACTCTGCCCCCCCAACAGTGCACCATACAGTTAGACATACAAGGCAGTGAGAAGGGCACACAAAACACCAGCCTGGATGCGCATGTGTCTGTCACATAACACAAATGTGCACAGGCCATCCATGTCAGAATATGGAACTGACACACAGGACCCACTGGAGGGTCCCTCAAGACCCAACATTGACACAGGATGTATACCAGGACATGCTTGCTTTATCTGCATGTACCCTGAATTGAGACAGTTGGAGCAGGGAGGGTAAGGCTCAGCAGGGGCAGCTGCATGAAATACAGGGCTTATACACTGACATCATAGCCCATAGACTTGACATGCAGCAAGGGTTCTGCAACCTGTGTAAGACCTCAGACAATGGCATGACCGTAACTATCACTGCTATATAACAGGATGATGTTTCCCATTCATATCCAGTACATGGCAACCAACCCCCAAATCCCTGTATGTCATGCACTGGAATCACAACACCATCAAGCACTCTAGCACAACCCACACATGACTGCCAACCTGCAGGGGTACACAGCCAACTGTAACAGATGATGACTTAATGCTAAGCATGTTCTGTGGCATGTAGACAGCCCGGTTACATGGCAAAGGGCAGGGGCAATGCCAGTGGTAGGCTCAACCCACCCTAAACACCCACTCAGAAGTCATCCTAGACACCAAAGCCAAAAAAAAATTACCTAATGCTTCATCCAAAAGCAGCATAGGCTTTAATGCTGAAGAATTGCCATCCACCATCAGATGCATGTGGACTTCACTTCATGGGTTCCATGCTCACTCACAGCGGGAGCATGGGAGGCTGGTGGCATGGATCAAGCTGGGGGAGAGGAAGAGAGATCACTTGAGTCACTGGACGCAGCCCAGCCGCTCACCATCAGATAAGGCCATCCAATACAAACAAAATTATTAAAACAAAACAGTACACATTTATCGCACTGTTTCTTTTATGATAAAGACAGGCCGGTTATTAATTCATATTGTTTTGTTGGCACTGACTGTCTAACTCACTCTGTCCCAGCCAAGTCCTGACTCCCGATTTGTAAAAATTAATCCCTCACAGGCTCACACGACACGACTAGTCGGCTGCTCCCCACTCTCACTCCACATAGTACCAGCAGCACCTCCAGCCACACAGGTATAGCTAGCCGCTCCCTGGGTTGGAGGATTTCTGCAGGACATTCCCTAGATTGCAGATCTATCTTTCACATGAACAAAAAGTACAAATTTTAAGACGAGAACAAAGCTATCACTGTCAGGTTATTAAGTTACTAATCTTTCATGGAGAAGACATTTAAACATACACTACTGCTTGGCCACAATAAATAAGTTAATTAAAGAAATAAGTCCACTATTCTGCTCTATCATTGAAAAATACATGGTAAAAGCTGGACCCCACTGAAAATGAGAAATTGCCTCTCACTTGGGCTATCCTGGGTAAATGCATTATAAAAATGGGTAAAAGGAGGACCCCACTAAAAAAAAGATCTTGCATCTCCGCTGTACTATCCTGGGTAAATACAGTGTAAAAATACTGTCAAACAGAACCCCACTGCAAACAAGATATCACAACTCAGCTGGACTGTCCTGTGTAAATATATTGTAAAACTGTAAAAGCAGGCCCCTACAGCAGAACCCTACTGAAAAGCAGATGTTGCATGTAAGATGATCTCTCCAGGAAAAATACATTGTAAAAGCATCCAGATCACCCATTGTGTAGCTGTCTGGTATATTCTTGGTGGTCTAGAGGTCCCTCTAATAAGGGCATCTGACCCACTCCCAATTCACCCTCTCAAGCACCTCACCAGCCCTGGTCACATAATGCAAACTACAGCAATGGTGATAACTGGCACAGCCCTCTGCTCACCACCTCAACTGGTTTCCATCTGACAGTCTCTGAGCAATTGCAAGTATTGTACAAACACCTGCTTCTACTGCACTCATGATCACTCACTGACAATCAGAAAGTGGCTAGCCAAGGTGGTGAGCAGAGGGCTGTGCAGGTCGCTATCACTGTTTCTGTTCTTTGGCTTAGGTGAACTGAGCAGGAGAGGGGGTGTGTGGGGAGGAGAGTCCTGAGTGGGCAGGTTGACAGAGAATCAGATGTCCTTATGGGGGGACCACTAGACTACCAGGAATATTCAAGAGAGCTACAGGACGGTCGACTGAGGGTGCAGGAACCTGAGTAGAGGTGTGCAGACAGTTCTTATTTAAATCAGATCCTTCCCCCCAGATCCAGTCCCTTACCCCAGAACTCAGATAAAGATGGACTCAGCTGTAGGAGTCAGGTTCCAAGTCCTTATTTATTTATTTTATCTTTATTTTACAGTTTTTGGCCAGGAAAGACACATTGAGCTGAAACTCATTTCCAGGTCATCCTGGGAGCACTATGAAGTTTAGTAACTTACTCAAGGTCAAACGGTATACAAATGGTGGCTGTGGGATTCAAACCCATGTCTCCAGGTTTCTCCGGGAGTCCTTTAATGACAGCATAAAAAGCTGTAGGCAAGAATTCCTTTACATAACATCCCAATTCTGTCTGTAGGCAATAAGGGTTAACAGTGTTGTGCTTAATCAATCACTGCCATGTTGTTTCATCATAGGTTTTAACTTACACACACACACACACACACACCACTGTGTTTTAGCGTTGCTTTGCTACCATGGACTGGCATAGTCCAGCATTCATTCTCTCTGATCTCTACCACTACAGCTTGTAGTGCTGTGTGTTAATATGAGCTGCATAATTCACAACCTCATAGTTACCTCACATTGGGAGGTCATGGAGGTCAGAGGGGGACTGATATATTTATGTGTTTTAGAAAAAAAATTACTTGATAGAATTACCATCCTGTAATTTAAGTATCAACAGTTATACTATAGAGTTTATATCTGTACTGATATTAACGATGAAACTGATCTGTAATATGTTATTACCAAAGTGTGTATAACTATTTTGTTGGCTGTTATAAACTGTTGCTTTTATATTTCTGTATGTTTTATGATTCTTTATCCCCTACCTGCTGTATGTTAATTTTGTTATTACTGTAACAGAATTCCCTTGTTGTTTTTGTACTGTACTGTTTTGTTTGCTGCTGCACTCCCAGGTCTACCCTGAAAAAGGGACTGTAATTGTCTCAGTGGACTTACCCGTTTAACAAAACTCAATCAATAAATAAATAAATAAATAAGTTACAAAAGAAGAGTGAGAAACAACTACAGTATATCGCACATTTCTGTTGATGTAAAAAAGCACACTATTATTAGTGTGACCTCATAACCGCAAGTGATTTTTAAATGCAATTTGTTTAGCTAGGATAGCCACGCTGAGAAACAAATCTCATTTTCAGTGGGGCCCTAGATTTGTCCATTGTTATAACTCAGTGAACTGAAGCACTGGAGGTTAAGTGACTTGCTCAGGGTTGCACAGAAAGTAAGTAGTTCTGTTACAATTTGAACTGTGGTCTCCTTGGTCTGAAACCTGTGCTCTAGATTTTATTTTCTGTACAAAAGTTCAGGGCCCTGTGGGAATTTTTTTCCCCATTCCCACAACTGGATAGAAATGGATAGCAGTAGTGTTTCACCTCTAGGTCACTTGTTCAAAACTGATTTAGGTTGTGACAACAATGCATAATGGATGACAACTGCTTTAAATTGCACTGCTCCACTCTGTTATGGCACACTGAAAGAGGCAGAAAGAAGTCAAGGGTGTATGAAGTCTGCCTGTCACACTTTTTAATGCATAAAGCATTAAGTAATATTGCACTACAGGATAAATGCTATTTCATCTTTCATGTTTTTATGGTTTCTGTTTTGTCTTGGCCTTAAGAGTGTTACAATGCATTTTCTATACAAGGTACAGCTCTTGTAGGACTTCATTATACCCAGTCCCTACAAGACCAGGACTTTGATGCTCACCCATACCTAAAAATGTTGAATTAGTTATAATCTGGTGGTGCTTTTTTGTCAAAGCCTTTATTTTCAGTAAACACTTTGTTTTTTAGTTGTACTGTGTGTTATTCATCATTCTCTGACTTGACCGTCAAATCAATCCATGCATATCAAAGAGGGAAGATAGCCATCAGACTAAGGCACCAATAAAACTGTCACTTTATAATCAGTCAAGCAGTATTTCCGAATAAACTCCTTAAGAATACAAATAAAGTATAACCACCCAAATGTTTCAACAGGATTGTCAGTGCAAAAACTGGACAGAGGGTTACATGATCTTTACTTACCTTAGTAGGGAAAGTAATTTTAAACTTAGCAAACAAACAGATTTACTAAAAATGAAACTGCCTGTTTTACTTAATTGGAGAATAATCAAAATCTCTGTCTGCCTGTCCCAGCCCAGTGATCCCACTACCACAAGCTGAAACAAATCATCTTGTGCTCCTATAAAGTTTGTGAAGCAAATCAGCAGAGAAGCTATAATACAAAGTTCCTTTACACCTCTGCTTCAAAACTGTTAAGTTGCTAATTTAACATTGCGGCCTGGAGAACTACATAAAAATACATACACCCTTGCCAGCAGGGTGTTGTTTAGATATAAATATGTAAAAAGAGGGGTTAAGTGTCCTTTAAGACTAAAACAAGCTATCTGTGCTGTTTAAGTGCTATTTACACTGAGCGTATCCACTGATTGTAATTTGAGCTGGCATGAGAATGCTACATGTAGAACAAGGAACTCTATCTCCCCCCCCCCCCAGCGTAGTGATTTCAGGTAGTGGAAGGATCATATATTATGTCTAATATGTGCTTCGGAAGGAGTCTGAAGTGCCCTTTTTCTCCAAGTAACAGCAAAACGTCTGCAGGGCTCTGCCCACGCAGCCGCAACAATTGTTAAAAGTCTCAGGCTGCCCTGTCACAGCAAGCCATCCCAGCTTATCATCTATTATAACTGGCCCATTCTCCAGGCCCCATAGCTCTAATCATTATCATGGAAAACCTTTAAATAGTTTTAGGAGGAATAAAGTGTACACATCCTTGTCAGATTCTGCCTCCTCTTCCCTGGAGTTGAACTCAGTTTTTAAGTTTTGCAGGGAGTTTCCCAGCTAATGCACGTTGCTGTACAAGTCAACCTTCCCTGCATAGATCACACACAACTTTGCAGGCATCTGAATAGAGTGATTGACACCAAGCTCCTGAAACCCAGCTCAGACCACATTGAATTCCTTCCTTCTTTACCACGTAGCAAGGCTGACATCAGGGAAGAAGGAAAGCTTGTCCCCAGTTGTAGTTTGCACTTGACTCAAGGATTGGGCAACTAACAGGATGTGCTCACAGTCAACAGAGTTCCCTGTGACCAGTAACATGGTATGGGGACCTAAGGCTGGTTCCCGCTGATGCTTTAGGGTGATGCAGTAGGCTCCGAGGAGCTTCACAGGATCTGAGAGCTGCAAAACATAGAAACATAGAATTTGTCAGCAGAAAAGGACTGTTTGGCCCACCCAGCCATTAGAAATTCCATGGTTTTCACCACATCTTGAGAAAGTAAAAGCTGACCCCACGGTCCTGGTGTGCAAAGAAAAACACAACCTCAGTGCAAGGAAAATTCCAGCACCAACCGCCAACCTCAAAAATACAGCCAAACCCAAAACTGTATTGGAACAGGTTCAAAGTTTTATTCCTTAGCAAACAGTCACAACTGGTGAAAAAACAGGGGCACTGGCTGGAGCCCCTCACACTAACCTCTGACTGGTTTCATTCAGCGCATCATCAGGTGCTGATGACACTTTGAGCAAAACCGGTTGGAGGTTAGTGAGAGGGGCTAAAGCTGGTGTCCCTGGTAAGAGGCTTTTTTCACCAATTGTGGCTGTTTGCTAAGGAATAAAACATTCAGACCTGTTCCGATACACCTTTGTGTTTGGCTGTATTTCTGGGTTGGCGGGTGGTGCTGGAATTTTGCTTGCATTTCACAACATCTTGACACTCAAATTCTTCAGGCAGACTTAGCATTCTCATACTCCCAACTCTCACAATATTTTCAGCCATTGCCTTTCTATCTTTGTTTGTCACCTGCTGTATTGCAGTCTCCTGTATATCTCAGTGTTCGAGGGTAAGCACTCTAGCATTGAAAGAGTCAATTTTTTGTTTCATGGCTTGCAGCTGAAGGTCAATGGCATGGCTTGCATTTAAGACTGCCTGCAAGGTTGGCTCATCTGAGTTCTGGGTTATACTAGGTCCTGCCGCTCCCTCCAGTACTGTGTTTCTTGTAGCCTTTTTCTTCCCCACATCACCTGATGTGGTTCCATTCAGGCAAACCATTTTGCTCTTTTACTGGCAGATTGCAGCTCATGAAACACCAAAGCAGTTCATCACCTTGCAATAGTACTGGTAGAAGTCTTTAAAAATAAAATATATTCAGTATTTCAGCATTTCTAAGTGATTTTCAAGACAGAGTTCAGTAGTTCCTGAAAACGTATCTGGCTGTGGTGACTGCAGACTTTTTCCCCCCTCCAAAGTTTAAAAAAAAAACAGTACTGACACTTTGTCAATAAAGTGCTGTAGTTTCTAAAGTGTTCTATTAAGAATAGGTTTAAACAAAGAGTAACTCATCCGGGTCTACAAAACTTTGTCTAGCAAACTTGAGAGACATGATTTTCCCTTAGGATTTAAGATAATGCATAAGAGAATAATCACCTACAATATCTATTTCTGGACTGTAGAACCAAATGAAAATAATTTCTTCTTGAAGTCTGCTTTTTTTTATATTCTTTATTGTGTTTTGTCATTTAACATGACAAATTTATACATCACCATATTCAGTATTACATGCCTAGCCAAAGCTACAATGCCACCCCTTGGAGATTTATCTCTGTAGGCTGTAGATACTGAATTTCCTCTGTGATCCTTGGGGTCTGCCTAGTTTACCAGGAATCTTTGACCTGGGGCTTTCTTTGGTTCCCATGTAAAGTAGTGAACAGCTTAGTACAATAGAGAACTAAGTTAAAACAAGTCAAAGACTTCAGATGTGCAACAGATATTACTAGAACATTGAAGAGAAGCAATTAAACTGCCAGTCAGGCATCTGGTGCTAGACCTGCTGGTGGGGGAGTTTCTGTGGCACTACAGTAAAAACACATACTTTTCAACTGTCCCTGACTACAAGGGACATCCCTCATTTTACTGCTCAAAATTGTGCTGTCCCTTATCCATTCATCATGGTAAAGGTGCTGACCACAAACAGACTGAATTGTTAATTCAGACTTTAATAGGAAATTCATAATATTCTACAATCAAAAATAAACATTTGTATAAGTAAACGCAATGGTTTCCACAGTGTTCTGAGCTTGTATATCCTTGTCTGTGGATGTGTCCATCTGAAACAGATCAGTCTTGTGACAGGGAAAGATGGTATGGACCATATAAGGAGACTTGTCAACCTGATGTGGGCAGCAGGATCCTCTGAGAATCCTGCTGCAACTGTGCCACTGGACACTGAGAAGACATACAACTTGGTCAAATGGCCATACTGTATATAGGCACCAGCAACCTCTGGCATAGGGAAGGGCTTAATCAACTGGGTGACAGTGATTTTTCAGGCCCCACTGGGGCATCCAACATGCTGCAAAGCTTCTCATTTAGGCTTGTCTTGTATTATAAAGGGTAAATTCAGCCTGCTGTGTGTTAAGGACATTCAGGCTGCACCTTATGTTTGTCATCTTAGGAATCAAAAGCCGTGTTCTTATTGTAATATCTTGTTTCTGCTGTCTCTCTAGGTTACTCAATTACACTGTTAGGCTACAAGTGTCTATTTTTTTGCCTTTGCAACTTTGATACATAGGCTATTAAACTTCCCCTCATATATGACTAAAACCTTTCACAAACCTATTACCAGGAGATATTTTTTATCCTGAATATACTGTCTTACCTCATTCCTGAACCATTATTTTAAAGTCTGCACAGTGCAGCAAAGATGTAGTAACCTTACAGTGTTTCAGTTTTTTCCCCTGGATCCTAAATTTGGAATGTATATAAAACAGGCACAGGGTTCAAGATAACCATGATTTTCATGTGGTCCCCAGGGAACTCCTTGAGAAGACACCTGAACTAAAACTAAGTCTAGCCTGCTATATGAATCATGCATCAGGGAGTAAGAGGTGTTGTCTCTCCCTTCTGGGTGCCCCAAGCATCGTGCATCTGCCAGATTGTGCTGTTGGCTAACATGAGAAAGAAATAAGTGCTTATCTGGGATTTTTTTCCTTTCTCTCTTCTGTTTGGGTTCCATATACAGCATACCCTTACCAAACTGGAGTACCTTACCTTATTTTCAGTATTTTTCAGTGCCTTTTGAGTACCCACTCCATAGTTACTGCATTACTCCAAAATTACTGCAAACACAAGGCTGAATTTCATTTTTCCTCAAGATTATCTCAGTGATTCGTGTGCTGTACCTCTAATGTACTACAAAAACTTAAACTATTGAGATTCAGTTTTCCTTTTACCTCAGTGTTACTCCTAAAACTTTATCATTTTGTTCATGTACCTTAAGTGTACTCTTAAATCTTTTTAGTAATATTTATATTGTACCTTAAACTTATTCAAAAAACTTTGCCATTTGAGGCTTTTAAATATGCATTATGATCCCCAGCCCCAATCAAATTTTTCATCAGAACTAAATTATTCTCCATAAAATTTATGTTTCTGTATTCTATGCTTTAATAATAAGTACATTTACATCAAAACAGAGCTTCTATTACATCCATTTCCATTTAGTCTTTTTTTCCAGTCTGGAATGTTTTCCCTTTGCATGTCCTCCATCTGCTTCAGGTGGCCACTCAGCCCCATCGTCCAAGCCTGCAGTCATCATTACCGCTCTTCAGTTACTGCCTCTTTTGTTGTTGTCATCCCATACAGAAAAAGAGGGGTACATTTTCAGTTGTTTTATTCTCAAAGTCCTTTTTTCTCAGTATATATACCATTCCACCATTTGTTTTCCATGTTTTCTCTTTAGCCTTCATTTTCTGCTCCCAATATCCCTTCAAATACCCTTCAAATGACCCATCTTATGAAGCAGTTAATTATCCTGAACCTTCACTTTACATTTTTTTGGGCTGTCCAGTTTTCTTGTTACTGTTTTCTCATTCACTGTTAAAAAAAGACACACAACATGAACCATAGTAAATGTTTTCAATTTCTGTGATTTATTATTAAAAAATGTGTTTCATGATGTGCTGTGCACCAATTGAAGAATACATATGTGAATACGTTTTCAACCAAAAACTTAATTCACTTTCAATCATTTCAATGTGAACCATAAGATATCCATATTTGTTGTTAAAAACATTTTCCCAATAGCATATACTATTTCTATCCATAGTAGTAATACATATTAAAATGGAATTTAGTACATACTTCTCTTTGCTTTCTTGTGGTAAATTAATATACCAATAATCCTTGCTGACACAGGGCCCGATATTCAAAGAGGCATAACGTACAGTGCAAAAAGTTGTGCTGCACTTTATGCTTACCCAGGTTTCCAAAGTTGCAGTATTCATTGGAATAGCACACTGGCACTATTCGGCTGAATATAGGGCCCATGTCGGCCCAGCACAAAGCTGCTTAGCATTGGTCAGACATGGCTCCCAAAACAGAGTGCTGCAATGACTTTTGCCCATGCTAAATTTCTGATATTCAGATTGACCCATACAAATGAACCATTAGCATGCTCATTATGGGCTCATTTGCATGGAGAGTGAGGCTGGATTGTGGAGCACCACCCCCCAATTGCCTCGTTCCAGAGAGCTATCCCTGGTGCTAGTGGTCCCCCTCGCCAATTGATGGCCTGATGCTAAAAATAAACTCCCTATTGTGCTAGTGACCCCCCCAGCTGATTGCCAGGCAGATGTTAAACATAAATCTTTTCCTGGGGTCTATTTGTCCCTTCCCCTACCTACACCCATGCCTGATGAGTTATGTCATAGTCATTGGTGTCCAGTGGTCCTACCTCCCCATCCAGATTCCCTGTGTAATAATAAAACACAATTTCCTGGTTTCCAGTGTATCCCCCATCCTGATCTCCTGTATAATACAGTACAGCCATTCTCTGGTGTCTAGCAGATCCCCCGTCTATCCCTGATCCCCTGTCTAATACAGTTAAACTATTTTGTGGTGCCTAGCATACCCACCTCCCTATCTCTAATTCCCTATCAAATACAGTAAAGCTATTCCCTGGTGTCTAGCAGACCACCTCCCTATCCTCGAACCGCTATCTAATACAGTAAAACCATTTCCTAGTGTCTAGGGGACCCCTCCCTATCTCCAATGTCCTGTATAATGCTGTAAAACCATTCCCTGGTGTCTAGCAGACCTCTCTCCCTATCTCCAATAATCTGTATAATACAGTAAAGCCATTCCCAGGTGTCTAACAGACCTTCCCAACAGGAAGTGCACCACCACTTCTCCCCCCTTCCCAACCGTGAGCTGGTGACCGGCACAGCTCTCTGCTCTCCACCATGGCTGGCCACCAACTGAGCTGTCAATGAGCACATACTGTATACAGTACTGTATATACTGTACCTAGCTACAATATGTGGGGACCCTGAGGTGCGTCCTCCCTCCCACAGGTACTTTATGTGGGTTAAAAGAGCTTAACAGGAGGATTATCCTATTGGCTGAGGGTACTCTCTCTATCCTACATGCTAGGGATCCCACACTAACTGTCCATCCCTGGCTTAGGGTGCTACAGTCAGTTACTCAAGTTACTAGCCCTTGGCTAAGGGCTATGGCAACTGTGCTGCTGGGTTGGCTAACTGACTGGTCTGCTCCCTTCCTCTTGGTCATGGCTGGAGCTGGCACCCTACTGTACTTTAGATCAGAAGAATTTTACAATCTGAAAGCACTAGCCTTATCTTGGCTACTGGTAGCCACTTGGCAACTGGCCACCCTTATCACCCTGGGACACTCTCCCTTTATGACATGTGGCAGGCTTCCCCTGGCCCACCTAGCAATATTTCTGAATAAAAAAAAGTTTGGACTAGCTAGCCCTTATTTACTGGCCCAACTGGCTAGCTTGGCTAGAACTTTAACCGGGAGCTTGCTTTGCCCTGACTGAGCAACCTTTTATTGTTTTTTTTTGGAAAAAATAAAGTTTTGAGCTTACTAGTCCTTGTTCAGTAGCCCATCTGGCTAACTTAGCTTGGGTCTAGGGCTTTGGCCTGCCCTAGTCCATCTGGCTTGCTGGAGTTTCCTTTTTTTTAATACTATTTTATACAGTTCTGGTCCTGCCTGCTCTAGGTTCCACCTTTTGGGAGCTACTTAATTTAAATTCAGCCCACCCCTGCCCTATGCTCCTGGCTGGAGTGATTTAAATAAATTTCAGTAAATTTGCTTAGGGCCAGCTCTGCCCTAGGCTCCCTTGGTTGAGTCTGATTTTAACAAATTTGAATGTTACCATAATTGGGTGGTCCCTTACTTTGGGATCTTGCCCTGACTCCTCAAATGAATGCAACAGTCCTTTATTGTGCCCTTGGCACAGGAAAGCCTTTTTTTATTTAAACAAATAGTTCATTTTAGGTGGACAGCACCTGCCAAATGGCACTGCCACTGACTCACCCCCCCCCCAACCTGGGGAGAAGGTAGAAAGAGGAGGAGGCAGGGAAGAGTGCTGTTTGCCTTGCCACCTGCAGGCAGGTGGAGGTCTCTCCTTTGGGGTCTTGCTATGCCTGATGCTACTCCCGACACACTCTATCTTAAAACATGATGCTCGGCTTGTGGGCACAGCCACCCCGAGGGACCTAGAATTACTTTTTTTGCTTTATGAAATAATAAATGGGGCCAAACAGAGCCCACACCATGACAGAGCAACTGTTGGACCCACTGACCACTGGGATTGCCGCACCACCAAATGAACCATTGGCATACAACATCCCCCAGCTTTATTATTGCTGCAGGAGTGGCTTTACTCCCTGGTGGCTCCTGCTGCCTCTCTACTCCCTTCCTGGCTTCAACATTGCCGTGGGAGTGGCATCACTCAATGGAAGCTCCTGCCACCCTCCACTCCTGGCTAGGAGTATTGTAATCAGCCACTGGTGCATCTCTTCCATGGCCTTCACCTTGCTGCTGCTTCAGCACCTTAGGGCATAACAAACTGCCACTGGAGTGGTGGTTCAGGAAGGTGGGGGAGGCACTCCACTATTGCCTCTTCCACCTCCTGCTGGGTCATTTCTCTCTCTCTCTCTCCCCCACTCATGCGGTGTAGGCCACAGCCTGTGGTCCATAAGGGCTGGGAGCTACAAGTGCCTGCAAGCATTTTCATTTTAGCATGATTGCGCTATGCATCTGGCTGCAGCTGCAGCCCCAGCTTGTCCTCCTCCTGCCACTATTCCACAGAATCCCCAACACAGGGAGCCCCCATTAGACCCCAAGGTAAGGGTACTGGTTTTGTTCAAAAGGGAACTGGCCACATCCACAAGGTACTAGCCTACAAGACCACCATGGCTACTATTTTACTTAGTGTACCCCCCCATGGCATTCCTATCCCACAAGACCACTAGTGCCATTTTTTCATTTACCTACTTTTACAGGCCTGATATCTCCCAAATAGCCTTCACTAGCCCACCTGGGCTACAAAGTACAATACTGGCCACTCAACCACTCATAAGTACCCCTTAGTACAGTGTTTTTTCGCAGAGCCCCCTCCCAAACCACACTTCCTTTCTTATCTGATTCTCACCAAAGTCGAATACTAAATTTAGTATTAAAGTTGTCATTAATTTGTCTTTAAAGACTAATTATAGTCATTTTTAACCATCAATAGTCATGAGCGGAATAATACAACCTCTAAGCATCTAAATTCTAAGAAGTATTCAATAAACTATTTAAGAGTAAATTATTACTAAACGAAGATTAAAAATAAATCTGCAAAGCTCTTCAAAGCACAATTTTTTATTTATTTATTCAGTCTTTGTTAACTAGGTAAGGCCCTCTAGGCACAAGTGGCTGTTTTCGAAGGTGGCCCAGGAGCTTTGGGCTGGTTAAATGACTTGCTCAGAGTAACACAGTATACAAGTGGAGGCTGTGGGAATAAAGCCCATGTCTGCAGGTATCAAGCTCAATCCTCTAACCTCCAGGCTATACTGTCAGAACAATATGTTGAATACTCACTGAAACATAACTGAAGACTACAGTCTGTTGTCTCTTCCAATTCCCCTATGAGAAACTGAAAATGCCTCAGTTTGACTATCCTGGTAAATAAATGGTTAAAAAAGTGAGTTCTCTGAGAGGGCCCTCTTATAGTCATCCTTTGCCCCAACCCCTTTATCCTCTGTGATGTATAGGGCACTTTTTAAAACTGACCTATTAATATGTTTCTGTTACTTTAAATATCTACTCAATAAAATCTACAACTCCCAAAATTCTCTGGGGGACAGTTCCCAACAGACATGTGAATTCCCAAAATCCTTTGAGGGCATTGTTCAAGAACTGTAGGTTAATGATCCTCTGTGTTTGAATTCTGAAGGCTGGGAGATCCTACATGGAGTTAGGATTCATGTATTTCAGGTATGTAAAAAAACTCTTTTCAAACTCAATCATGTTCTGTAGAGTCTCTCATCTTAAACAGTGTGTTTATTTCTTAAGGAGAGTGTGTGTGTGTGGCCTGGGTCTGTGCTTGTTGTATTTGATTTGATTAAAGCATTTGCATGGGTAAATCCATTACATTAAATAGTATAAAATGTCTGGGATCAATGCCCTTTTTATATTGTTTTGTTGATCATGAAAATATCTCTTGTGCACACTTGTGGAAGAATTTATGTCTCCCTTTTGCTTGCATAGTGTATTCCTCTTCCTGAAAAGCAGGCCTTAAACTGATTCTGAATCCATGTGGCTATTATATGAAAGGTGCTTTGGTCAGTTTGAATTTTGATTGCTGAAAGTACAATAGAAAACATTCTGTTAGTTGTACTGTTTTTCTAGTCATTTGTACTTGCTTAAGAAAGTGTGTGTATGCACATGCCAGCCACATACTGTATGTTTAGCCTGCAATATACATTTTTGGTTTGGAGTTTGATTTTATTATTATTGATTGGTTCATAACTTGTGTCCTGCTCTGTTTAAAGAGGAACTCTACACTTTACCATCTGCTTTCATAAATAAGATGATACCGTTTAGTAGACAATACATTTTTTTTTCAGTGTCTCTTTCCGAGATTAAATACGTTGTTTTTTTGTTTTGTTTTTTACAATTTATAATTTATGTGCCCCAGCAGTTGCTTTGTCCCTGGCTTGCCCACCCAACACCAGATTATATCAACCCTGTGAGATTACCCCCTCATGGTGGGACTGCCTGAGGGGATGGTAGTTCCACAGCAGCTATGCCCTTGGCCAGCAACTGAGCCAGGAGGCCCTCAAGGGTTTTCTCCGTGGTTTCACCCGGAGAGACCCGGTGTGCAATGATGGCATGATGCCACCCCATGCACCCACAGGGAGATGACTGCATCTGTCCACCCCTCCACCACCATCATAACAGACTCTGGTGATCTCTTCCCCAGCTCACTGCTGAGGACCAGGTGTGTACCGAGCAGTGCAACCCCCCAGAGAAGGAGAGCAGTCCCTGAGATGCACTCATCCTCCTCACCCAAGTCAGTCCTACAGCTGCCCGAATTTGCTTTTGAACCTTTGTCACTGATGTTGCGAGTCATTACAAAACTGCTGTGCCAGCGGGCAGACCGATGATTAAATACGTGCAGCCTTCAAAATACCCTAGACCACATAATTGTTGGTTGCCACTGCAAACAAAACAACACTGCTTTGGCTTTGCAACCTTCTTATTTCCTCTTATTTTCTTCTGCCTAGAGTCCTGAATTGAACTAGCAGGCCTCCCACATGATAATGCAATGTGCTCCCATCTGCTGTTTTTTTTTTTTTAATTGGTTTCCCCACGAAGCTTTATTTATTTATAGGTTTTGGAGGACATCAAACCATACCTGACAGATACAGTAAGTATATGTATGTTTTTTTAATCTGATTTACATGTAATTTAGATCCCCCTTTGTCCTTTGTGTCCTCTGATTTATTATTTTGCCATTCCTCACGATCAACTTTGAGGATTAGCTCCCCAGCTTTGATCGGCAAGGTAAGAGTTTATCCATCGTAAAGGAATTTTAAATAAATATTTTTATTTTGCAATTTTTTACATAGGCTAACCCTATTTAACAACAATATCTCATTTCTTTCAGAGTGTCCTAGTTTCTACCTATTCCTGTTGCTGGGTGGATTGCACTGGACAAGCAATAAGTATTTGACTTTAGCAAGTTTTGAACCACAGATACATAGACAATGATGGAAGAAAAAGGCCTGTCAACCCATCCTTTCTGCACACCCTGCCTAGTTACTCTGCACTAACCCTAGTGGCCATCCCTCCCCATTGTTTTCCCCCTTTCCAAACCAACCCCGTGTGCCTGTCCCATACCTGCTTGAAGCCTTTCACTGATCTGGCCCATACCGTTTCCTCCAGTAATTTGTTCACCACTCTGTATGTGAAAAAGTGATTACAGATGTCCATTTTTAACCCCTCCATGAGTTTGAGTTCCCTCTTGTCCCTGTAGTTGAACTCAAGAAGAGTAGCTCACTGGCATCCACTCTATTTGTCCCATGCAAGTACTTGGATGTCTTGATCATGTCACCCCATTCCTTCTTTTTCTCAGTGGTGTCCATGTTCAAGTCCTGTAGCCTCTCCACGTACGTCTTGCCTCCTAGTCCATACATTATCTTGGTTGCTTGGCACTGTACTTCTTCAACTTTAGCACAGTCTTTTCTCGGGTGTGGATTTCTGTGCCTTGCATAATATTCTAGCTGTGGTTGCACCAGTGACCAGCACACTGGAAGAATCAACTCTGTGTCCTGTTTGCCTTGCCCACTGCTCCAATACAGTGTACTGTTTTTAGGCTCTTATGTATCATGACCCCTAGGCCCTTTTCCTCTGTGGTGCTTTCTAGCAGCACTCTGCACATTTCATATTGCACTCTTTGGGTTTCTCTTCCCAATGTGCGTCACTTTAAACTGAGCTACTGGTTCCCAAGCTTGTACACTAACCAGTAAGAATTCTGAGATAGTGTGGTAAGAGAGAATTAGGAGGCTGTAAGGCAATATGGTCTGGTGGGTGACCGCGATTAAGCGCATTCAAAAAGGGCGACTCAATCACGGAGCCTGTGTTCTGGGCTACCTGGCAGGGTAGCGACCAGATACAGGGGTAAGTGAGTACAACGACAGGATGTCACTATGTATACACATGTGGGGGGGGGGACCATGAGTGAAAAGGGAGGGAGGGTATGTGGGGTGTAGTGCAGCAGTTGGCTGCCGAGCTGGCCGTGTGGCATGGTGGGAGGTGGCAGGCTGGCGATTGTTTTTGGTGTCGGGTCTGTTTTTTGTTTTTTTTTTAAGTTTTACACATACCCCCAATATGCACCCTCCCCCAGAGTTGAGAATGCTTATAGGGAGGTGCGGGGGCACGGCCCCTCCATAACATAGAAACCAGTCACTGGTTTTCTAGTCACTGCAAGTGTACGTCACTGTAATTCATTTCTGGCAATGTACACTTGCCCAAACGGCCATCGCTATTCTGTGATCGCCATTATGACATAGAACAGGTCTAGTGGTTTGTGCACTGACATGGGAACCAGGAGATCTTGGGCCCAACTGTTCAGCTAGAGCCAAACACTTACTCTGTTATTTTGGGCAATTTTCTTAACATACCAGTGCTGTGGTCCTCTCAGCTGTGGAAATGTGCAGAAGCAGGACCCCACTGGAAATGAAGAACTCCATCTCATTTGGGCTTTCAGATAGATAGATAGATAGATAGATAGATAGATAGATAGATAGATAGATAGATAGATAGATAGATAGATAGATAGATAGATAGATGTACCACATAAGCATCTGATGTATGGTGCAGGGGATAACTTAATGAACTGGTAATGTGAAGCTGTGCAGGGTTAACCTGTCTATTTTTTTTAAATAAAAAAGGTAGAAAACCTGCAGTACTCCCTACCAATAACTCACCCCCTTCCCAACATGGACCTTAACAGAAATTAGGCACTTACAATTGATTGCCTTCTATTATACCTGCACCCTGCTCCAAAGTGCCTCAGACCATACACACGCTAATTTTTTTAATCTGTTTTTCATTTGCCCCATGCAGGCTCCCCTTACTCTATCTACCAATGGCAACCACCAGCCCTGTCATTCCTCATCAAAGTCATTGTAGATCAATGTAGGGAAGTCTGGGTATGCCAGAGTTTGTCATTCTGAAGGCAATAGGGGCTTTCCAGTTTCCATGTTTCTACATCAGAGCCCTTCTATCAACTGAGCTAAGGCTTGCAAGACCCCTTGGAGCCAGCTTTTGCACTTCCTGCTATCCTCCTAATGGAGGCCCAAGCTACTTGGCCCACTGATACAGGTCACAAAAGCTGAAGAATACACCACCAGTCCTTACCGTGCTGGGACACATTTCAATTGGCAGCATCTCTTGCACATGCTGCTATCCTAGTAATGGAGGAGCAAGCTCTGTGGCCCACTGCTGTGGGTTATTGTGGCTGCAGAATGTACACCAGACCTTCCTATGCTGAGCTGCATTGCATTTGACAGCATCTCTTTCACATACTGCTATCCTGTGATTGGAGTACCAAGCTCCATGACCCACTGTTGGGGGTCATCATGGCTACAGAATGTACACCAGACCATCCCTTGTTGGGATGTGCTACAATCAGCAGCATCTCACGCAACGGATATACTATGATATCTCATCACTCACTACCCTGATACCCTGTAGCCCAACACCAAACTCTTGAAACTCAGAATCCCGATAGTGGGATTTTGCTTGTATTTCATGTTTCAGGGGTCTTTGCCCCCCTCAACCCCATTAATTAACATAACAATTTCTTGGGGGGGGGGCCCACTGTCGAGATTTTGAGTTTTGGGATTTTGGTGTCTGGCTACAAGATATTGGAGCAGCGTCTGATGGGATATTGTAGTGATACCATCAAAACGACTCACCTAAGCACCAGCCTCTAAGGTTCACTCCAGAATCTAGTGTCCAAAATGATGCACTGCTGCTGGGCATACTGTATGTTTCTGAGTCATAAGCAGGAAACATCAAGAAACAGACTGGAGTTATACAGCAAGAAGCTGGTTTGGACTAGCCAACCCATTCAAGCAGTGGTGATATTACTATTCATGATGCTGGTGACCTCCATATAGGAATGAGCCTGGGTGATGGAGGGCTGGCTGGAGCAGAGGTCAGCTGCATGTGCCTATGTATGAGTGCCCCCCACAGTACTGTGGAAGGCATCATAGCAACCACCAAGTTAGGGTGGGGGAGTGTGTCAGCTTGCACATGTGCATACCTGCTACATGCATGTATGTGCATGTTGACACCACTGACTCCAAGGGGAGGGAGTAAAATGGTATAAAAGAACTATCAGGGCAGCAGGAAGATGCTAGTACCCCAGAGACCTCTCACCTACTGACCAGGCTGTTCCAACTGATCACAGATTCTGTCACAGTATTGGGCATCTGTGGGGACAAAAAAAGTCCTGGAGATGTGGGGTGACAGAACTGGGGGTACTGGATGCAGAGGGCACATGCTGAAGTTGGAGTGTAGTTACCAAAAGAAAATGCCATACTCCTGACATGCCAAGGATCAATCTGGGGTCTAGAATGGATTCCAGTTAATCAGGTGCTGGTGGGGATAGGAAGGACCAAGCTTCCCTAGGACAGCTCTCTTTCAGAGAGGGAGGTTAGTGTGGCACACTGCTGGACCACCACCCAGCAGTGGCTGGGTAGCAGCACATGCACGCCACTACATAGGAAAAGGACCCCATGTTCAGGATGCCGGGGGTGTTCCTGTGGAAGCAGAACTCAGACATCGCACCCATTGTACATCCATGAGGCCCAGGACAAACACCAGGAAGAAAAACACTCCAGTTGGCAGGATGAATCCTGACTCTATGCATTCCCTGCACCCATGAGCGGGCACCACCACAGTCATGTGGCATAGGATGACAGTGCAAGGAAAGTCCCAGAAAACTGGGGTGATGTGGCTGTGCGGGGGGTGCAGTTGGAAGGGGCAGCTGGGGAGACCAGGACATAAACAGAATATGGAAAAAAATACCATAGGCATTATCTTCTCTGGCTGCTTGTTCTTCTGTTACATCAGATGTATCACATCATAATTATCTCCACCGCAACATATTATTGTATCGTAAACAGAATTGTGATGTCAGGTATAGACAAGCAGCCAGAGCAGAAATTACTGCTATATATCCTGATTTCCTGTAAATGCCATTATAATTACAGAATAATGGTGGGAATTTCAGAAAGAAATGTGAAATATAGACTTATTTGTGTTCAATAGTCAATTTTTATGCTTATTTATTTATTTATTTATTTAGTTTTTGTTGACCGGGTAAGTGCACTAGACAAATCCTGCCTATTTTCAGGCACGACCCGGGGGAGGATACAGATGAATGCCAACTGACCTTGAATCAGATTAAGCTGTTGGTGGTATTTTTAGTGAATGAGGGAAATTTGGCCAGGACACCGGGGAAATTCCCTTACTCTGCTGCTGCTTTGGTGCCAGTAGAGGGCTACGCTGTGTCTGCAGAATGGCAGACAAAGGACGACCTTGCATGGAGCAGGACGTTTTACTAGAGGCTCCTGTTGTTCACACTGAAGTTTTACCTTTGGTAGATTTGGACGTTGTCCCTAGGAGTGGGACGTCTGGTTCTGCGGTTCCTGGTTTGGTCATGGAGGATACTGGCAGCACGCCAGTTCGGGAGATTGCAAGTGAAATTGCTGGTTCTAAGGACTGCCCCGGTTTTCCGATGTCTGCACCTTTAAACTCCAGAGCTTCTTCTAACTCGGGTCTGGTTGTCTCTACGGACCCGTTTTTTCTGACGGAACTTTCGGGTGCAGAATCTGGTCGCATTGAGAGGCCAGTTGAAATTCCTATGACAAACAGTACTCTTTCTACTTCACAAGTCATCCGTAAACAGTTTGGTCTTCCTTCAGCTCCTACAGATTTTTTGATGGACTGGTCGGCTGATGCCTCACTTTCCAGATCGGGATGGATTCGCACGACTTCGGGGACTTGGATTCCGGACCCTGACTGGGTGGACAGCGGGCCTACAATGTCTACCTCTATGCATGCCACCAACCTGAGCTCAGGTATCTCTTCTGGACGTATTTCTTCTTTTGTTACTGGTAAAAGTGGTGCGCACCTTATTCAGGAGGATTCTGAGGCCATTCCTGGCCCTAGTACATCCTCGGGGGGGGGGGGGAGGAGGTTTTAGTCAGAAATCTACAAACTCGGGGTCTTCAGACAGCACTAAACGCATCTCTATGGCTGATCTTTTTAAAAAATAAATTGGAGCAGGCTCCCAGGAGAAATGCTGTGCGTTTACGTTACAAGGGTGGGCTTTCTACTCATCCGGACAGATATTATATTGCTAACCATTTACTTAGAGGTTCTATGCATTTTTTTCACTCAGACCTATATGCTTTGATTCATGTTTCTGGGGAAGACTCCTTTGATATCAGTTTTTGACTTAACAGCAGTTTGGAAACATTTTGGGGAAAATATTCTACCCTTAAAAACACTCCCTTATGGACCCCCTTTTTTGCTATTCCCTTAACTAGACCACAAATTAGGTATGTGACTATTATGTTCCGTAATGAAGGGGTGAATGTCAGTGATATTTATCATTGGCTACAAAATCGATGTGACATTCTTGGCCTCAGAGCTCTTTTGGATTTAGAAGGTATCTGGACTGGGGGTTGGAAATTTAAAGTGAAGTTGTTTCAGGTTAACTCTGACATTTCTCATCTGCCCAGTAGTTTTTGAGGGCAAAGACAGAGGTGTTTGTTTTTACAGTGGGCAACGGGCTTGCTATAAATGTAGCACATGGGCCATATTAGCAGTTGCTGTAATGATGTTAAAGTGCTCTCTATGTGGCTGAGCTACGGCCATTCTGTAGATTTATGCGAGAACATTTTTCAGTGTAACCTGTGCGATGAGAAGGGGCACGCCTTTCATCAGTGCCCTTGGGCCAAACGCAATAGAACTGAAGATTGGGATCATGATGATCTAGTTTATAAGGCCCAGGAAAAACATCAGGGTTTTCCTCCTTCTGTTCCTTCTGACTCACAATCTGAGTCTACCCCTGCTAAAAACCCTCCTTTAGTACCCCCTTTTGATGCTCTCTCCCCTTTAGCTCGGCCTACTCCAACATCTGTGCAAGGCCCTGCTCCTACTCCTAGTCTAGGCCCTGATACTGCTGTTAATGTATCCACTTTACCTATTGAGACTACCATGCCCCCCCCCTTTTGAAACTGTTAAGGGACGTAGATTCACCAGGTCCTCTCTTAAAAATCCCTCTCCTTGTCCTATTTCTACGAAAATATTTTTCCCCCCTTCAGGATGAACTAGGGGATTCTGACTTAGAGTCAGACACTTCGCACAGGTCTGAGCTGGCTACTGAGGACGAAGACAGCAGATCTACTGAACTTTCTAAAGAAAAGAAAGGGAAAAAAGGGAAAAAAAGAAAGGCCAGTAGCAGTTTAAAGGGAGGGCCTTAAAAATTTACTATGTAATAGATGGCTACCCTGAAGCTGGCGTCTTTTAATGTCTGTAGCTTGAAGACCTATAAAAAACAGATTTCCCTGTTTTCTTTTTTGACTCCCTTGATGTTGATGTTTTTTTTGCTCAAGAAACACGCCTCTCCTCTCTTGTTGAGGTAGAACAAATTAAAAATCGATGGCATTGGGGTCCTTCCTTCTGGACTTTTGGTTTAGAAGCTGCAGATGGGATTGGTATTCTTTTTAAATCTACTCACTTTCATGTTACCAGGCTAATTGATGTTAAACCAGGGAGGGCTTTGGTGCTTGATTGCTCCCTTGGGGACTTTTCATTTTGTTTTCTTAATCTTTATGCCCCCCAGCTTAAAACGGCTATAATCGAGCTGTTTGAAGAAATTAAGCCCTTTTTATATACCAGAAAAAATATTATTTGGGGAGGGACTTTAATTGTACCTTAGACACTAAACTTACAGGGAAACATAGAGAAGAAGATATACTGTGATTCCAATGCCCTATACATATTATTTCTGGTACCAATCTACGCGATGCTTTCCGAACCCTACATACCACCGGCACTGGAGCTACATATCATAGGCGCATATATGCTACCCGTATCGATATGTTTTTTTGTCTCTTATTACTTGATCCCTTTTCTTTGCATATCTCAACCCTCGGAATTTTCAGATCACAATATTTTATTTTGTTCTTTAAGTTTATCTACTGTTCCTCCAAAAAATTTTTCCCCGCATAATTGCTGGCGTTTCAATATGTCCCTTTTAGGTTCCCCTTCCCTGTTCTCTCGTATTGAGATTTTCTTTGTATGTCGGGACTCTATTATGTGCTCCTATGATTCTATGTTGAATTGGTGGCTGGATACCAAAATGGAGCTTAAACAACTTATGCTTTCCTTTAGTAAACACAGGGCTAACTCTAATTATTTACACTATCTTCTTTTGAGAAATCAATTATATAAGTTAATGTCTTTTCCTCCACGTGATAAAAAAGAATTTGTTTCACAAATTTCTGAAATCAAGAAACAAATGAAAAACTATCAGTATGATAGGGCTAAATCTTTTGAGATGGAATTTAGATTTAGTACACAGAAGACACCTGCATCAGATCCATATGCAGCCTGCAAACAGTGGTTAGATAGTACTCTGATGACTCATCTGGCCACAACACATGGTAACATGGTAACCACAGATTTAGAAATGTTAGCGGTAGTACAACAGTTTGTCAGTTCCACGTTTCATCCTATTTCTGTCACCCTTTCTCCCTTACTGTCTGGATTTACTGCACCATTGCCCCAGGTACCTACAACCATGGTACAATCTCTAGTACGACCTATACTACCTCAAGAGGTCGAGACCGCTATATCCCAATTAAGTACGTGTACCTCCCCTGGACTAGATGGTATTCCCAATGATTTTTATAAACGTTTTTTGTCACATATGACCCATTTTCTAACCTTGGTTTTCAACTTTATGTTAACTTCCTCTTCTTATTATTTTGGTTTCAATACCTCTCTATTATATTTTTTGTATAAATCGGGGAATAAGGCCCTTTTGACTAATTGGAGGCCTTTAAGTCTGCTAAATAGTGATTACAAAATTCTAGCCAAAATTTTTAATAATAGATTACTGTTGGTTGCTGATCTCCTTATTCATCTGGCTCAGATTTGTGCTGTCCCCAACAGACGTATACAACATAATTTATATCTCTTACGGGATTTATTTGAAGCTACTACAAGTCATCATCTCTCTATATTTGTGGTGACCTTAGACCAAGCTAAAGCTTTTGACAAGGTACATCATGATTATCTTTTTCCCCTTTTACTGCAGCATGGTATTCCTAAACCCTTTGTGTATTGGATATCTTTGCTTTATGCTGATGCAACTATTATCCCTATGGTTAATGGACTTTTTGGCACCAATATTCCTCTCACTATTGGGGTTAGACAAGGTTGCCCCTTAAGCCCTCTTTTATACTCCTTTGTTTTGGATCCTGTAATCCGACAGATACTTTGGGATGCTAGCATTATAGGTCTGGCTCCCTCCCCTTTTTTACCACATGAAAAAATTACTGCCTATGCGGATGATGTTACTTTGTTAGTCCAGGATGTTTCCTCCTTACAGAAGGCTCTGCAGATTTTTTCCCAATTTGGCTCTTTCTCTGGAGCTATGCTTAATATGGATAAAGTTTCCTTTTTCTTTGCACTCTCTATCTCCAGCTTCTTTAGATATTTTAGGATTCCAGTAGTTTCTTCCCTCATAGAATTTTGGGTATTTGGTTTGGTCGGGTGATATGGCCACTTACAATTGGGAAAAGCAGTTACACATGGGAAAATAAGGTTCATAGATGGAAAGGTTGGAAATTTGGGAAAAAGAAAAGAGTTCTGATTATTAAACAGTTCTTGCTCCTGTTTTTTATTTTTATGTTATGTTTTTCCCCCTCCATTGCATCTTGAAACTAGACTTTTTAGTCTTTTCTTTCAGATGCTTTGGGGCAATAGATTAAACCCTGTGAAAAGGGATATCACCTATTTACCTATTAATAAAGGAGGATTAGCTATGATTAATCCCGTTGTTTTTTATCATTCCTGTTCTTTTTTGGTACATTTACTTATTTATGGACTCCTGCTACCCTTTCCTGGCAGTTGTGGTCGCAATTCCTTTGGTCATGGTATTTTGATAAATGGACGTTATTACCCCCTAAAATTCTATCCTTGGATTTTTTTACCAGTTTATGGCTTGTCCACTCTTAAGAAAATGCACAAATGGAAGGTTTCTTTTCCTACTTTATTGACTTTACACAGAAAATCATTCTATACTTTTATTGTTTATGATGTACAGAAAATTGTTTTGATATTTCCTGAATGTGTACCCACTAAAATGAGTTTTTCTATACACAAATTGATGGATTCTAGGATCCCTCCACATATTTGGGATGTTGTATGGATTTCGATTCAGGGAAGACTGGGTATTCGGGGTAATTTGAAATATAAACCCCTGACTGAGAGATTCTGCCTCAGACCTTCTTGTATTAATAGTGAAGAAACTATGCTTCATTTTTTTGTTAATTGCCCCCATAGTCAGTCTTTTTGGCAAGACACTGCTACACATTGGCATTTACCTTTTTTAAATCACATATCTTATCATACCATTGTTTTAGGGGATTATACGGGGGTCTGGAAATATTATCATAAGAGTACGTTGAATGTTTTCTTTTCCTTAATTCAGCATTTTTTATGGCAAGCTTGTTGTTACTTTGTTTTACAGCAGCAGCTAGTCTTAAACAGTACCATCTTTTCACAGATTGAAGATGGTTTGCTACCTGTTAAAGAAACTGATGTTGGCAGATTCTCAAAAGCTAAAGTTGATACTTTATGGAAACACTTTTTCTTTTGAAAGATGTTATACTGTTATTTTCTGTTTTTTATGGATTTTTCTTTTTGTACTCTTGAATATTTTTTGATGTATCATTGATTTTCATGTGATGTTATGATTTATTTTCAATAAACTTCCCCTACTCTTTTCGATAGTTGCCATGGGATATTTAACATCCACCTTAACTATCACCAATCCAAGCAGATGGGACCTCGGTTTAACGTCTCGTCCGTCAGGCAAAGCATCTTGGTATGTTACAGGGCTTTGAGAGGTGGATCACAGTGATCCAGTGCAGGAGACTCTACAAGGGACTTGACCAATAGTCGGCAAGCCTGATCAGGACACTGCTTAGGCATGAAAGTGCTTGGACTTCAAAACATTGTGCCAACAGACACATTCATAAATCGGCTCTTTGAGTAAGCCCAACTGATCTCATCTTGTGCCCTTGGCCTGCCTGCTCCCTTCCCCTAAACATTGCAGCAATGGAAATTAAAACAGCTTGTTCTCTCATTGTCAGAACAGGGAAAGGTTAATGTCTGTGTCTAAAGCATGCCACTTGGAAAGCATTTAAGTTTGTTGTAATGTGGGCTGCACATGGGAAAGGCTATTAATCTGTTTGGGGAGACTTCTGCCAGATTAACTATAGAAGCTGTTCAGTGGGAAAGTTGATGTAACCCTTTCACTTCCAATACGGAACTAGCTGCCTCACTCAGTCTAGAGCTTCACTAGTGCATTTCAGCCACCAAAATACATTGCAAGTGCTGCACAGCCCTAATTAAATAATAATAAAAAAAATGGTTTATCTTTTACCATGCACATTCTTTTAATTAAGTTCCATCTTTCTTCCAGCTAGGCTGCTTCTGTCCTGAATTCAAGCACTGCAGGCTTTTTAGAATCAGGATTTTGAACAACATATAAACTCTTTACAAAGTACCCCCTGCACTTTATTTATATCAACAGCGAGCAAACATGCTTGGTATGTTATGATTGCTAAAGTACCATAAGCACTTTCTTAAGCAGTTTTTCTTATTTATATGCATATCAGTCATTTTATTCAGCACGGCAGGCACTTTAGCACCACATATGGACAGAAAAGAAAAAAATATGAGAGAAAGAATGGCGAGATGGGAGACTACCTAGGTAGGTGGCCAATCTATTGAGGCATAAAATGGGAAATAAATAGGATAGGAAAATGGCACTGCTGCAGCAGACTACTAAGACGGAAAAGGGGAGAGGTTAGAAAAATATGCTCCTGGGGGCTCCGATCATTCCTAACGTAGAGCACAACTCTACCACAGCCTGCAGTTCAGTTTTATGATGTTCTCACATCAGACTGGTGGGAATAGAAGCCACATTCCTTTCTGAAGTCACCCAAGTACACCAGACTGCAGCAGCACTGCTGCAGATGAACCTCTACACTGACAGCCCAGCCCCCAGTCCAAGCAAAGAATGGTGAAAACTGTATTTTTTATTCTTTTAAAATTCCCTTCAGTTTGTCAGTTGTTGCCCCACCACAACTGTCCCCCCCCCCGGGTCCAAGCCTTAGTCTTTCGGCATGGCCAGGGATCTGCACCTTGCACCAATACAACATTAATACCAGTGGCAAACATCCAGCATTAACAAATGCTTGTTTCAAACTTGTCCCAATAGCACTGGGGGCTCATTGACTGACTTGTTACTAAGATAAGCCACAAATACAGTTCTCCTGTTTTTTTTTTTTTTTTTAAGTGCTTGTGAATTCAAGCTTTGTTTTCCCATTCCGGTGTGCCATTTTTTAAATTTATGTGCATTCTGCACTTCACAGGTGGCTGTGCTGATTGACAAGATGATTAAGGGTTGTGGTAACGTATACCAAGGACTTGCCTGCCTGCCTGAGGAGTTAATTTAGTCAATTTTTTGAAGGTTTGTTAGTGATTACAAGTACTGCTTACATTTTAATACCTGGCTCGTAACTTCTGTTCTGATACTTTTAATCACGTAAAAAAAAAAAAAAAAAAAAAATCAAACGTTGTCTAAATAAACTCCTTGGCCAGGCAACTACTTAGTATGAGTTGCATACCGGAACTGTGTCAGTGCCTCTTTAAGGTTCAATGGGACAAAGGGATAACTTCCTGGGAATAGCAAGCATGGTTTGGGGATGAATTTATGAAAAATGGAAAATAATCGGTTACCTTATGACTTGGCAGCTCGAGGACACCACTTGGCAATATCCATTCTGATTATGAATTAGGACCTTTTTAAAGAGCACCTTTCTCAGTGCTCAAAACAAAAATGGTGACGTTCCCTTACCTGAATGGAAGCTCATGGCAGTATTTGTTTTTTATTGATGCCCCTAGTGCTTCCGATAATATTGACACATAGATGGAGTAATTTACTCTTCAGTTTTGAAATATGGATATATGTGTGTGTGTGTGTGTATATATATATATATATATATATATATATATATATATATATATATATGTGTGTATATATATATATATATATATATATATAGTGTAACCCCCACAAATGGGGGTTCTAAAGCCTTCCCAGTGCTGCTTAATAGCACCTTGCCTAACTGGTGTTTGGCACAATGCCGCCAAAATGCGGCCGTTTGAGTGCTTTTAAAGCCTCCAGTACTGTCTCTTTAAGAGCTGCCTGCTCAGAGGCTCCAGCGGGTTTGTATAGGGGGGAACTCGGGTTTCCTTGCTTGAATCCTGCCTGAACTGTGGTGTAATCGCTCCATTCTGTAGCCGCTGAAAGCGCAAAGGGAGCCCATTTGGTAGATGTAACTGTTCAGCTATAATCATTTAAAGTATTAGTGAAATTACAGTTTGTCTAACCTGCCTTCATTGCAGCTGGGACTTTGTGTGCTTGTCCCCTCCATTTTGGACCTGGACTTCTGAGCTGGGCCAATGGGGTAACAAGGGGTGACCGAAATGGAGACCACTTGAGCCAATCAGAATCAGAACTCTCTTTGGAGCCGGCTGGCCATAGGGGATACAGCCAGTAGTTCTGGGAAATGAAGTTCTGGACTGTGGCGCCTTTTTGCACCAATGAGGGCCGAATTAGGTGACTGGCATCTGCAGCCCACCAATGGGATCGGGCGGTGCCCGAACTGAGATTCCCTGCTCAAACTGCCAAGGGCCAGAGTCGTTGGTGATCGTGAAGGGAGAAGGAGCTCTGGCTCCTGTGCTGTGGAAGTATTTGCGCAGGAAGCATGTGAGTCAGGCCGAGAAGGCAGGTGACTTCATCACCAGGAGAGAGAGAGAGAGTGGACAAGATCTGTGAGGAGTGCAAGCAGAGGAGGCTGTGCGAACACAGCTACATACCAGGCTCACCCTGTAGAGGACTGGAGAATCTGCTGAATTGCGCTCGGTCTGTCAGGCCCCTCAACCTGTCATTAGCTGAGCTGGCAGAGGTAGTAGCCCTTAGGATAGCGCCCCCTTGGGGTTGCAATAGTATTTCTTAATATTGAGAGAGTAAAATAGGCAGATACTCCCCTTATCTGGAGCACTGGATGCACATTTTAGAAGGGAAGGGATTGTAATTTGATCCTGATGGATTGGCTGGGGGATTCCATTTACTTCCTTATCACTGGCTCTGCATCTGCTCTCAGAGTTTTGTGATGTCTGCATAGGAAGAGCATGGGGCATGCTCAGTTTAGTTCTATGGTGCGTCTTTTTGTTAGTGCTAGTTTCCCTACTTTAATTTTGGTTTTGTTACTAATCAAAGCCAGGTTTCAACTAACAAGAGCCACAAAACATCTGAACATGGGGCAGACTGTAGAAAGAGAAGGGGAAGGGATTGAGTGGCCTGCTCCTCGATGGAAGAGCTTTTACACAGGTAAGTGTGCACACAGTTTTTTCTTTTGAGCACCTTCAAATCATACTAAAGATGTTCATTAACCTCCCAGTTCACCCATTTATCCAGCTATGGAAATGTGTAAGAGTCAGGATTCCACAGAAAACAAGGTGTTGCAACTCTTATCTGAGTTGTCCTGGGTAAATAAGATTTGGAAAGGCTGCTGGCTTTTCTTTTTTTTTTTCTTTCCCTCAGCCACCTGACCATTTGTTCTCCATCCACTGCCATCCATGCCATGACGTCAGGCCTTAGTCTGAGTTCTGCAAGCATTCAGTTAAATATTTACTCCTTTTTGCACAGTACCACTCTTCAGAATCTGAGCACAGTTGCACTTGTCCATATGGCCTAGCCCTTTCAGGGTTCCAAGCTTTGGTACCACAACCGATCAATCTCATACCTTGTGCTGTCTGTCCCACCTCCAGATTCCCCAGGCTTCAATGACCTCCTCCAGATGGTCTGGCTTATCCCTGCAGGGGAGCCCCCCGCTACCACCAGGGGAGAAGCACCCATAACACAGAGGCTGATGGTCTTGGGGGTGAGGATGGTGTGCTGGGCGGATGGTAACACAGGAGACTTCATGGGGGCCATTTTACAGCATCCCAGGAAAGGACATTTTCCATTTTCTCTCCCCTCCCACATAATGGCTGCAAGCTTATGGCATTTTGGGAATGATGCATGGTGGTACATGGTCACCCATGCGCCAAGTGTGCTTCCACCGACCAACCACCAGGAGTCAAAGAATGGTGCAGGTTGAACCATGCCTCCAAGGAGGAGAGCATCTGCTCTCCCCTCCGGTCTCTGCGCCTGTCATCCCAGGCACAGGTCACCAGCACGCCAAGCAATTATTTTCCTCCATCACTTGGCACCATGGAGCCAGCTTTTTTTTTTTTATTGTTTTGGGTGTGGAAGGTGAGGTGGGGTATGGGGCAGACTGTAAAGTGGGTACTGAAATAAAAAAAAAAATAGGCTGAGCACTGTTTTATACTTGCTGTTGAGTGGTGGGGAAGGAACATTTTATTTAAAAAATCTTCATGTAGCAATTGCAGCATTACAAAACAATCTGAGTAGCAGTACGAAAAATATGCATTGCATTTGCAGGTAATGCAGCTGTACAGTCACTTTTGGGTAAACTCAGATGTGCAGCAAGTGACTGCTATTCATCAACAGCTTTGTGTAGCAGTTGATGAAAACTGTGTAACTTTTATGCTATACTGTATCAGGTAAAATATTAGTTGGTGGTGGGCTTCATGATGCGGGACACAGTTTTATCCACAGTTGCCATCCTGACAGCAGCCTGGTGGATTTTCTCCTTAACTTATGTCCTGTTGTCTCTCCACCCACTAGCTACCACCACGCATGCTGACTGCTGACCTAGGATTTTTGCAGCTATGCCCCAGTGATGTAAGCTCCCTGTCCCACCACAGGGATTGTTATGATGCCGGAAGCATTGCCCTGCCCCTGCTTGAACAGGAAAGCACTGACATCAACAGCATTCTCCTCAACCGGCTGCCCATACTCGAGTCTGCTAATTGAAAGCAGATCACTGGCCCAGCGATCTAATGGGTGGCTCCATTTATACACAATAGAAACTGTTTCAGTGTATTGCTGTTGTTTAATTTTTATAGCTACCATTAACTCTCCTTCTCAAAAATATTTGATAAGTAGAGAATAAGTTGCAATTATTATGCTGTTTTTACATATTCCCCTGAAGTATGGATTCTTTGTGACCTCCTCTCATTCATTTTACTTTCAGGCATCTTCCTGATAACGATCTTCAAGTGAACCCCATTCTAAACAGGTGAGTATGTGACTTATGATTTTATTATTTAACAAAAAATGCACGATGGTGCAACAGCATCTGCTGTAAGTTTTAATAGCTCACTGGAGAGACACACACACCCAGAAATTCTCTCTTGATATAGCTTGGGGTGGGGGGAAAGGGTGAGATTAAGAGGTGGGAGAAGTCGGCTGAGGGATCATTAGCCCAGGGAGAAAAGGGGGGAAAAGAGGGGGGGGGAGAAAAAAAAAACCCAAGGGGCTTGTGGATATAAGAATATTTGGACCACTGATCTTTGCACTGTAAGAAAGGAAGAAAAATGTCTTGGTGAAAAGATAAAATAACCGAATTTAAGAAAAACTGTATTGAAAAGACATAATTATAGCACTGTAAACTTGCTGGAATTTGAACTAATGGATTGAGAAGTCTGATGGAGATAAATGTATTGTACCCATTTGTTGTCAATAAATTTGAGTATAAAAAAAAAAGAGAGCCCATTTGTGGCTTGACTCGCATTCTACAAGCCATGTTGACTTTTTTTTAATCTACTGGAGCTGTAATTTTAGTTAAGTTAATTGCAATATTGGGTTTAGAGGGATGTGCTTCCCCCTTCCTTCACTATGTGTAGCATTGCTCTCAGTGATACAGATAGTGTAAAAGGAATATGCATTTTAACACCAGTTGGCAACTAAACATCAGTTCAATAAAATTGCAGTCCTAAAACTGTCCCTTTTGGTGCAGTGGTAGCCCTGCTGCTTGTGACCCTAGTAAGTTCAAGCTTTTGGAAGGCTGTCTTGAGGAGGAAAGCATGAGCATACCATGGACTGTTCTCACTTTGGGGGGTGGGTAATATGTTCTCTGCAGCACACCTATCACCTAGCAGAAGCTGGTTGTGAGCACAGTCAGAACCACCAGACGGTAAGGATGCTGCCAGACACTAGCATGACCATGGCTGCCATTGCACATCACCATGCCTTTGCAGACAGTTGGGTGGGAATCTAAAACAGATGGCCAGTCTCCCCCCCCCACCATGATCCCTCCATGGACACTGCACTTCAGAGAATCAGGCTGGGACAGCCACCTCCAAAACAGGACCGATGAAATGCTTCACATGCCTGCCTGCCTGCTGTGAGTTGCAGACATCATGGCAAGAATGAATAGGCCCGAGCATGATCAGATAACCAGCTGGGCTGTGGCAGGGGAGGAGCTCGGGTGGTCCAGGAACAGGTCGAAGGGAACAGATGTGGCCTGGGGTTGCATGGTGGACCAGAATAGCCTTGAGTCAGGGCTAGATGCTGCTAGGGTGGTCCAGGGGCAGGGGCAGGGAAGCATGGTGGAGTGTGTGGGCACAACATGGACTAGCACAGCCAAGGGTTGGTGTGGAACAGGGGCAGGGCACTGGGAGTGGTGGGGGGGCAGATAATTACAGAGCAGGGAGACCTAGGGTTATCCATGGGAACAGATAGGGCTAGGGCAACCCAGACTTGGGTTGTCCTGGGGCAGGGCTGTGGGAGCTGAAAGGCAAGGGTCAAAGTGGGTCAGGGAAGCCCAAGGTGGGGGGAGTTGGTGGAGTAGGGATATAGTCGGGGGAGATGGTGACTGGGGCAAAGGAGATGTGATGGTCTAGGAGGAGGCGGGCCATGAGAAATGGGGGGCCAACAAGGACCAGGGCAGACTTGGGCTGTGGTAGGGTGGAACTGGTATCATAGAGGTCATGGGGTGGGCCAGGGCTTCTGGGACGGGGGGGGATGGTGTGGCTTGGGCTTAGCAGAGTAAGTGGGGTGGTCCACAAGTAGGACCAAATGAATTGGAGTAGTCCAGGGGGACAGCATGAACCAGGAGAGGTGGTTGCTTGCATTGAATGCTAGAGCAGAGATACTGTAGGTCACTCTGGAGAAAAGGAACGGGGCAGTTATCCATATGGTAGTGATATACAGACCTCCAGCACAGACAGAAGAAGTGGATGGGGAATTGCTGGAAGAAATCCAAAGGATGGCTCATAAGGGGAGTTGTTACTAGTGGGAGACTTCAACCTACAAGATGTTGTTTGGAAACTCCCAGCTGCTGCAACTCCCGGAAGCACGGATATCCTAAATTCATTGCCGGGGGTATTTAAGTCAATTTTGTAATGGAACCAGTTCCTGGAGAGACAGTACTGGACTTGGTGCTGACAGATGGGAACAGTGTTGCCGATGACACAGTGGCAGGCCACCTGGGGACGAGTGACCACTGTATAATATGATTTAGTGTAAAAACTGTGTTTGAATCGAACCGCACGAGGATGAGGGTCATGGACTTCAAAAGAGCAGATTCCAAAACAATGAGAGCATGCCTCAGGGACGCCATCACAGGCATAGGGATGCTAGGAAGAGTCAAGGACCAGTGGGGAAAAATAACAGGGCATTCAAAGGGCTGCAAACATTTGTCAGGCAGGTTTGCAAGGGAAAGGGGAAAAGGAGACCATTTTGATTCTCTAAGGAGTTGTTGGAAACGGTGGGAGCATAATGGCTAGTTTTTAAGAAATACAAAAAGACACAGAAGGTGGAGGATAGGATAAATTACAAGAGGAAACAATGGGAAATGGGGAAGGCAGTGAGGTGGGCAAAGGCACAAACAGAGGAGAATATTGCCCAGTCAATAAAAAAAAAAAAAAAAAAAGGAGAGTAAAACCTTCTTCAGATATATTAGTGAGAAGAGGAAGTCCAAAGAGGGGATAACAAGGATTAAAAGCAAAAAAGGGGGGGGGGGAGGTTGTGAGGAAGGGGATCAAGGGAATGTGGAAAATAAATATATATAAAATTAACAGGAGTCAGAAGGTGGTGGTGAATGGAGTTCTCTCGGGGGAAGGTAGAGTGACTAGTGGGATGCCTCAGGGGCCAGTACTGGGCCTGGTCCTCTTCAACATCTTTATCAGCAACATTGCGGAGGGGCTAGAAGGGAAAGTCTGCCTGTTTGCAAATGACATGAAAATCTGCCGCACGGTGGACACACTAGAGGGAGTTGAAAAATGAGGAAAGATTTGTGGAAGCTAGAAGAATAGTCAGGAATTTGGCAGCTGGATTACAATTGTAAAAAGTGTAAAATAATGCTCTTGGGGCACAGAAACCCAGAGGCTAGGTACTAATTGTCAGTGGAGGTACTGGGAACCACCAAACAGGAAAGAGACCTTGGAGTAATAATTTCTGATGTCCTGAAGGTAGCCAGGCAGAGTGCGAAGGTATTAGGAAAGGGTAGTAGAACACTGGGGTGCATAGGGAGGGGTATCACCAGTAGGAAGAAGGAGGAAATGTTACCACTTTACAGGACACTAGTAAGACTGCCTCTTGAGTACACTGTCCAGTTCTGGAGGCCCCAGCTGTGGAAGGATATAGAGTGGAGGTGCATCAAAAGCCCTACGAAGAGAGACTAAGAGCACTAAATAAGTACTCTTTGCAGGAAAGAAGGGAAAGGGGGATATGATAAACAATTAAGTACATAGTAGGCATAAATAAGGTACCGTAAGGCAGCATCTTCTCCAGAAGGGCAGACTTGAGGACAAGGGGGAGCGCTATAAAACTGGAGAGAGGGAAGCTCAGAGGGGACGTGAGGAAATACTTCCTCACAGAGAGAATGGTGAAAGCCTGGAATGGCCTTCCAACAGAGAAGATAGGTGCCAAAAAGGTTGAGGGATTCAAGCATGCATGGGCCAGATGGGGACCTTGAAAGTAACACAAAGAGTAGGGATGACCAGGAATGGGTTAGGGTTGAAGGTGGGACAGTAGGCAGGAAAACTGGGCAGACTTGTTGGGCCAAAAGGTCTTTATCTACTGACAACTTCCATGTTTCTATGAACAGGGGCAGGGACAAGTGAGCTGGGAGGGGTTGAGTAAGCTGGGGACAGGAGGAGTTGGTGCGGTCTAGATGAAGGGCCATGGGGACTAAGAGAGCTAGGATGGGCAAGAGCAATCAAGAACGAAGGCAGGGGGATCTTTGGTTGTCATGGGGCAGGGTTATGGGAACAGAGGTGAAGCAGGGTAGGCCAGGAAAGCTGATATTTTTGGTATCAATTGGAAGTGGGGGATAACATCCACCCTCGGGGTGGTTTTATATATTTACAGATACCTTTAGCAGCGATTTGGAGGGAGTGCATATACCACCTAGTCCACCTCTGTTGTTACTTTCTATGTTAGACACTAAAGACCCATATTGGCTATTTTTCTTGCATGTGAAGTTTGCTTTGAGCAAGCTGTTTTCAAATATATCCAGCATTAACGTGCTTACTGACCAGTAACTGTTGTGGGTGGAGAGCGTCTATTTTAATGTTAGTGAGTTGAGCAGTACTTTAATTGCCAGCTTTTAAGGGGAACTGTCAGCATTTCAGTTACAAACATGGGACATATCCATCCCAATTAGCTAAAATGCATTAGCTGTAATTTTTTTAAATACCTGAGACTGCTAAAATCTGTAAGTTTATCTATTTGATCTGTGTCACCCCCGCTCCCGCCAGCCAGTGATGCAACTGACAGGCTAAGCCATGGGGGACTCCTATCAGGGAAGCTTGATCAGTACCAGCGCTAGAACCATAAACGTGCTTCTTATTTTACAGCTACTATAATAGCAGATAGGAGTCCACCACAGCTTATCCCATCAGTCGTGTCAACAGAGGGCTGGACATGGTGGACTCTGGGACAATAATGGCTGGTGTGGGGTGGGGCACAGGATCAACCAGATAAATTTACAGATTTCAGCAGCTTCAGGTATTAAAAAAATATAATTCAGCTGCTGCGTTTTCTCTAATTGGGATGTATAGGTCCCGTGTTTAACTGTGGAATGCTGACAGTTCCTTTTTAAGGTAAGATGCAAGCCTAGACGTGAGACATTAAAATTAAATGCACTCTCAAGCACAGGGTCTATCACTGGATTTACATTTTGGGATATCTCATGTATTGTGAGGCCTAGAAGTTGGGATAAAAAGAAATTAAACTTTACAGTTTTATTTGGTAATATCTCACACAGGCAAAGAACTACTAAAGGCATTGATTTTAGCTTGGATTTAGAAAAGTGTAGTTATGGCAGTTATTTCCCAATAAAGATAAACAAAGAAATATATAATACACAACTGTGTTTTAATCTTCCATTTATTCATCATTCATTTTGTCATAAAGCTATGTGCCAGTGCAGTTTTAATTTTTTTTTTCATTTTAGGTGGTTCTACACAGCAAAACATCTGGACCTGCCATTTGGTGTAATCTTCAAATCGGTTGAATGTTAACAAAGGTAAGTTCTTTTTTGTTTATAAAGGCATTCATTTTGGTGGTTAAAGATTCTAGACAGACATCTTCTTCATATGTGCCATAAAATGGTATACCAGCCTACCTGTTGCTCCTCCCTACATGTGCATAGGAGCTCGGTGAAGACAGGGAGTGGGATGCAGGAGGAGTGGAAGACACCAACGGGCGTCCAGTTGGATTCCCACCCTGATGGCATGCTGGATCCCCTGCACCATGCGGATCAGGGCATAGTTGATACTGGTGTACGATGGTTTCGGCCATTGCCATTCAGTAGGCTTTAGCCCTCACTACACATTAGGAGGGTTGGCAGTTACATAGAAACATAAGAACTGATGGCAGATAAGGACTGCTAGGCCCACCCACTCTGCCCATTTTGTCTACCTACTGCCGAAACCATAGACCCCGCTTGATCTCCGGCTTTGATCTCTTTCCTATCACTAGGATTACCCATGCCAATCCCACATATTTTTGAATTCCCCTACCGCATTTGCCCTCACCACTTCTGCTGAGGGCTGTTCCATGCATCCATCACCCTTTCTGTTGGGAAATACTTCTTCAGTTACCCCATAGTCTACCCCTTTCCAGCCTCGTGTCATGACCCCTTGTTCTAGAACATCTTTTTTTTTTTTTTTAAAGATGCTAATCTCCTGTACCTTATTTATGCCCTTGAGATATTCGAAGGTCTCTGTCATAGCCTGCTTTGGTATACATATTGAGGTCCTCTAGTCTCTCCTCATATGACTTATGATGCAGGCCCTTCACTATTTTATTGCCCTTCTCTGAACTGCCTAAAGTTGAAGAATAAGGGGCATCTGAATGCCTTGCAGGCGCCATCCGCTGGTTGAAGGGGGCAAGAAGTGGCTACAGAGAGGTACCTGTGGGTGTAGCCTGTACCCCCTCATGCGGCACTGTGCACCATTGTGCATAGCCTGTAGTCAAGCCCTGACCCAGGTATCCCTCCTCCCCATTGGCTGGTGCTCAGCTCTACCTATGGCTGGGCAGTGCTGCCTATGTACTGTGTAAATGCAGTGGGTCGGTATAGTGCATAGGGTCCTATATGAATACTGCATTTAATACTACTTTATTATTGTTGAAAGTACTGAAGTAGTATTCATTGGTCTTCATTAGCATTCAGTTGTACAATTCAGAAGAAATAATTTGATCTTCAGAATGCACTGCCCTCATTTGCATAAAGACTAGATGAATACTAAATGAATACTAACTTATTACTAAGTTAGTCTTCAAATATTTAGCTCATTTAAATATTTTAACTCTTTACTACTAGTGAACAATGTGCTAAAATGACAAAAAAATGTAATTCAGTACTAGTGATGAAGACAAAATGAAGACTAAAAGTAGTATTCAGACTTCTGTGAGAGGCTCCGCTACTGTTTTGTTTCCCCCAAGTAACCAGTTTTCTTTGGTTTGACAGTTCTGACAGGATGCAGACTCCTTCCCCATCAGTTAAGTATACTTCTATGACTAACCTGTCCTTTCCATCCTATTGTACCCCATAAGAGCTACGGATTCTTTGTGACCCCCTTTCTATTTTTTATTTTTATTTTTTTACAGGTGCGGCAGACAACATCCCTTCAGAGACTTCTACCTTTGGCTCCATACCATTCAGGTAAGACCCTCTACTTAGTCTATTTTGGATGGGTTGACTGTAACAGTGTGCCCATGCCCAGTACAATGTAGGTAGGGGAGTCTAGTGTGTGGGTCCCCTGGGAAGTCCAGGTGGGTGAAGAGGGGGCATAGCTGGGGAAGCCTCGCCTGGTAAGTTACTTTGGTGATTCAGACTGGTAAATAGGCTCGGGGGGGGGGGTCTTACAGGTGGACTGTGGGGGCAGAGTATGTTGGCTGTTGAATCCCCATTCTGGGGTTCTATGAATGGTCTGGTTGGCAGAAGAGGGAGCAGGTGGGTGTCAGATTCCTGGTATGGTGGCCCTAAGGGTAGTCAGAGTGGGAGATGAAGGTGCATGTGGGTATCTGAGCCCTATTTGAGGAGCCTAAGGATGGTATGAGTGGGAGAAGTGGGTGTAGGTGGTTGTTTCAGATCCAAATTCCATGGTCATAGGGGTGCTCCAGGTGGGAGAAGAGGGTGGAAGGGAGTGTGGAACCCTTGTACTGTAGGAGTCCTGTGGCTGGTCTGAGTAGAAATTGAGGGACACCCATCCATGGATCAAATTTCTGGTCCTGTTAGAAGCAGAGGGTAGAGGTAAGTTTTGGACACCCATCTCTGGGTTCAAAAGATGAACAGCATGGGAGAGGAGTGTGAAGACTGGTGTCAGATACTTGTCTAGGGCTTTCAGGGCTGGTCTTGGTGGGTAGAACAAAGGACATATAGTACAGTAGGTGGGAAATGTCAGTCTGAGATTCCAGAGCTGGTGTTGGGGAGGGGACAGGAGGGACTTAAATGGAGAGGCCAGTACAGTGGTCTCAGGGCTGGTCCAGGTGGAGAGACATGGGTCGGAAAAGCTGGTCCAGAGGTTCCAGGGCAGGGCTTGGTGGGCAGGCTGGGGGAGATGTAAATGTGGAAAGCTAGTCTGGTGGCCCAAGAGGTTATCTGGGTGAAGGAACATAGTGACATAGGTTTTGATAGCCAGTATGGTTCCCAGGGATAGCCTAGGTGAGCAGAAAATAGAGATGTTGCCAGGGAGAGCAAGTCCTTGGATCACAGCACTGATGCGGACTGAGGGACATGGAAGACATACTGTAGGTGGTGGAGGCAGAGCTAGTGCTATCATAGCTGGTCAGAGTGGGTAGACAATGGAAATGTAGTCATGGGAGACCATTGAAGTAATCCCAGGGCTGCCCATGTGGGGATACCAAAGGGACATAGGTAAGGCAGGCTAGCCCAGCAGTCCCAGGGCTGGCTCCAGATGGGGGAACAAGGAGAATATAGGTGGGAAGGCTGGCCTGAATTCCAGTTGCTGGTCAGGGTGGGCAGAGAGGGAAGATATAGGTAGGGGATGTTAGTCATGGGTCCCAGAGCTGGTCAGAGTGGAAGAAAATGGGACCCTCAGGTGGGAAAGACAAGTTTTGGGGTCCCAGGGCTTGTCGGGGTGGGCTATGCAGGCAGGCGAGACATTGTTACGGTTGGCTAGTGTGTGGGATCCAGTGCTGGTTCAAGTGGCTGGACAGTGGGAATGTAGGTAAGGAGGCTGCTTCAGGCATATCGGGGCTGGTCTAGGTGCTGGGACGTAGGTCAGCTAGGGGTTGGAGGCTAGTTTGGGGACAGGAAAGGTTATCTAGTGGGAGAGAGGGTGGTCAGCTGTGAAGGGAAGTGTGATCTCCAGGGGCTGGAGCAGTGATCCAGTGGTACGGATAGTGGTTGACTGAGAGGAGCAGGCTGGTATGAGTTCTGGAAGTGTGGTCCAGATGCTGGGCCGTAGGTCAGCTAGGGGTGGGAGTCTGGTTTGGGAACTGGAAGAGTCATCCAGTGGGAGAGAGGGTGGTCAGCTGTGAAGGGAAGAGTGATCTGGGGTCTGGAACAGTGATCCAGTGGCAGGGATAGTAGCTGGCTGAGTTGATGAGGCTGGAATGGGTTCTGGAAATGTGATCAAGGTGCTAGGAGAAAGTTCAGCTGGGGTAAAACGGTGGGCTTGGGGGGTAGGGGGCAGGAAGGATGGTCTGCTGCTGGGAGGCTGGAAAGGAGAGGCAAATCCAGGACCTAGAAAGTTGGTCCAGGTACAAAGAGGCTGGTTGGCTGGGGAGAAGAGGCTGGGCACAGGGCTGGAAGAGTTGTCCAGCTGCTGGGAGTTCTGGCAGGTTGTGGCCCCTTTCTGGTGGGAGGTACATCCATTTCAGTGGCTATGGGGCCATTATGATGGGCCAGTCATGTTTGGGGTTAGGGTGTCTATTCTGGCAGTTTGAGTGTCCACTCTAGCCAGGGTGGGATACATTAGTTTGCTTGCTGGTGTTAGGCAGTAGCTTTCAAAATCTGGTAACCAAATTAGTTTTTAGCATTTATATTCACATCTAGTTATATGAGGGTTCATCTTGAAATATGTGTAAGCACAGGATTTCATTTTGAAACTATAGGAGGCCACATTGTGTTTGTTAAGGGAATAACAGAAAAACTATCTTTACAAGCAGCCATTATTTCAGAGCAGCCCTCTTGCAGCTGTTACTCAACTAAATATTGTAATTGACAGCTCAAGGCAGACATGTAAGATTCAAAGGCCATTTCTTTTGAGAAGCCAGAGCTAAATGTTGCAATTTTGTTTACAAATAATACCTGTCTTCAGGTGCTCCTGATACATAGACAGCTCTAGAGACTCTTTACTTAATAACTGAGAGGGCTTTTCGGCAATAACTAACAATTTACAAAAAAATTACCAGGGCAGAAATTGCCACAAAAATAGATGACGGGACCTGCATCTATAGTATACATGTGGAATTGAAGACCAATTACATTTATACAAACATATGAACTTTCCAGCAGATAAAGGCCTTTTGGTCTATCAAGTCTGCTTGATTATGCAGCTAGCAGCCCTTATACTGCAGCTGCCCCTCCCTCCCTTCCCCCTCTAGTGACCCTCCCACTTACCCTGTGCCATCTCCTTTTGAAGCAGCCCACTGTCTTTCAGGATACCACTTCCTTTGGTAGTGCGTTCCACCCTGCCACTACCCTCTCTGTAAAAAAAAAAAAAAAAAAAAAAGTGTCTCCTCATTTCCCTCCTGAACCCCCCCCTCCAATCTCAGATTGTGCCCTTGGGTGTCCCTCCCCCTCAATAACTGGAAAAGCCCCTCCATGCCCACCTTTTTTATTCCCTTCTTGTACTTGAAGGATTCAATCATGTCCTCCCTATCCCTCCTCTCCTCCAGGGAGTGCATGTTCAACTCCCTCAGCCTTCTCTCACAGGGCAAGTCCCCTAGCCCCTGGATCATTTTTGTTGCTCTGTGTTGCACTGCCTCCAATAACCTAATGTCCTTCTTCAGGTATGGACTCCAGAACTGCATGCAGTACTCCAGGTGTGGTCTAACCAGTGACCTATATAGCGGCAGGATCACCTCCCCTGTCCTGGAGGATATGCGTCCGGCAATACAACGCAACATCCTGTTAGCCTTTGCAGCTGCCTTTCTACACTATGTGGAGTTGTTCATTGCTCCCATTATGATTACCCCAGATCCTTTTCCTCCTCCGTTTTGGCTAGCTGACTCCCCCCTAGCTGGTAGCTCCTCCTTGGGATTTTTGCTCTGAAATGTAGTACCTTGCATTTCTTGGCATTGAACCCCAGCTGCCAAGTGTCCAACCAGTCCTCCAATATTGCCAGATCTTCTTGCAACCACTGCCACCCCTCCAAGTCATCCACCACTGCTCCCACCTTGGTGTCATCTGCAAACAGGCTGACCTGGATCTTGATGCCTATTGAGATCTCTGCTATGAAAGTCTCAAACACCGGCCCCAGTACAGAGCCCTGTGGCACTCCACTTCTCACTACCCTGGGAGATGAGAGCTTCCCTCCCACCACCATACTCTGCTTTCTCCCTTGCAGCCAGTTGACTATCCATCCCATCATCGTCACCCCTGCCCCTGTGTCTTCCAGCTTACTACCTAGCCTCCCATGTGGCTCCTAATCGAATGCCTTACTGAAGTCCAGGTACAGGACATCCACTGCATGGCCTTTATTTAATTGCCTGGTTACCCAGCCATAGTTCCACTAGATTGGTCTGACAGGATCTGCCCGAGACAAACCCATGCTGCCTGCTGTCCTGCAGCCCATTAGCCTCTAGGAGGGAAACCAGCCTCTCCTTCAGGATTGTCTCCATCAGCTTTCCCACAATGGATGTGAGGCTTACTGGTCTGTAGATCCCCGGCTCATCTTTGGGGTTGCTCTTGTGGAGGGGCATCATGTGTGCCATCCTCCAGTCCTGTGGAATGCTCCCCAACACCAGGGATACATTAAACAGGTTTGCCAGAGGTTTTGCCAGGACTTCTGCTAGCTACCTTAGCACCCTGGGGTGTATGCCATCCGGCCCCAGTGCCTTGTCCATCCTCAGTGCTCTCAAGCCCTCCAGTACCCTGCCCACTGGGATTTCCCTGTCTAGCTCCTCCTGTCATCCCGTGCCCACCACCCCAACCTTAGGTATTGCTCCCCCTTTCTCTTTCATAAATACTGAGCAGAAGTACTTGTTTAATGCTTCTGCCTTTTTTGCCCCTTTATCCACCCACCCCGTCCCTTTTTATCCTTACTGTTTGGTCCTTGCAGCACCATTTCTCCCTGATGTCCCTCAAGAAGTCCTTCGCTCCATATTTAATGTCCTGTACTTGCCTGAGTTCACGGGATGCCGTTGGCTGCCTTGACTACCCTTGTTTCCTCCCTTGACTCCTTCAGGTAATCCTCTCTGTCCTCCCCTCTCCCTGTTCTTTTGTACCATCTAAAGGTGGCTCTTTTCTTTCTTACTTTCTTCATGACTCCCCTGCTCACCCAGCTAGGCTTCTTGGCCCTAGCCCTCTTACTCTGGACCCTTGTACATGTTGCAGTTGCCTCCTCAATACCCCGTTTAATGACCTCCCACCTCTGATTAGTGTCCATTTCTGGACTGATCCTGGCCAGATACCCCTGTACTTTTTCCCTCATCCTCCCAAAGTTGGCTCTTCTGAAGTCTAACACCCTTGTTCCAGATCCTACTCCCCCTTTCCCCATGTTTTAACTGAACCACACCAAGTGGTGGTCACTCCATGCCAGTGGCTCCTCCACCCTCAGCCCCCTCACAAGTTTCCCATTTGCCAGTACTAGGTCAAGGGTGTTTCCTAACCTGGTTGGCTCATTGACCATCTGCAATAGGAAGCTGTCCTGAAAGGCATCCAGAAGTACCTGCCCCTTCCTATTTGTGGTGGCTGGGGTGCCCCAATCTACTCCTGGCAGGTAGATGTCCCCCACAATCACCATGTTGCCCCTTCTACTGGTCCTTCTGATTTGCCCTGCTAGTTCCCTGTCTAACTCCTCAGTCTGAGATGGTGGCCTGTACACCACTCTCATCCTCAGGGTCCTATTTTTGGAGTCCTGGAGCTGCACCCATAATGACTGTGTTGCCTTCCTCCCCTTCCTCCCTGACACACTTCAGACCTTCCCTCATATACAGTGCCACACCCCCTCCCTTCCCTTTTACCCTGTCGCTCCAAAGTATCCTATACCCTGGTACTGCCAGGTCCCAGTCATGGTAGTGGGTGGCCCATGTCTCGGTTATGGCAGCCATATCCACCTCCCCATCTGCCATGAGAGCCTGTAGCTCTGCTGTTTTGCTCCCTAGACTCCTAGCGTTCAAGGTTACCACCCTCCACCCTGATTCCTTTGCCCCTCTCCTAACTTGCTGTCCCTTTTTTGCGCCCCCTCATGACCTCTTTCTAAGTCCCCTGCTGCTAGCATGAGGGGTAAGCTTGTTAAGCTTCCCTGCCTGAGGATCCTGCCAGACTCCTGCCCACTTTCCAACCCCCACTACCAGTTTAAATTCTCATTGTTTGCTAAGTATTCCTCCAATTTCTGTTTCAAGACCTTCTTTCCCTCCCCACTTAAGTGAAGCCTGTCCATGGAATAGAGATTCTTGTCCTCTCATGTCCTTTCCCACTCTCCCACCAGTCCATACCCTTTAGATGGACACCACTCCCTTAGCCATGTGTTAAATTCCTCTATCCTCAGCTTCCTCACTGTGCTCACCCTGAGTACTGGAAGCACCTCTGAGAAGGTTACTGATCTTCCTGCCGCCTCACAAATTAGCCCCAGTTCCTCAAACCTCCCCTGGACTACATCTAAAGTATGACTGGCCAGGTCATTGGTTCCCAAATGCAGAACTATGTGAGGCTTCTCTCTACCTCTTCTGGCATACTTCAGGACTGCTGTCATGCCTGGCATGGCCTCCACCCATATTCAACTATGTTTCTCCCCCTTGCCCACCCCCCTTGATCCCCTTCAGAACAGAATCACCTAGCACTAGGATCTCACTCTCATTTCCTTGTTTTGCTCACTTTGTCCAAACCTTTTCCCTCCCTGCCAGGTCTTCTGTTCCCAAATGCATCACAGCTGTTTCCCCTTTCACCCCTGTCTCGGGCCTGCCCTCCCCTTCCCCATTTTCTCTTGATTTCAACTCCCCTCTGTACTGGGCTTCACCTGACCCCTCCCCACTCCTTAGCTGCTGTCCCCCTATTCAGTCTACTAGCTCCCGCCCCCTTATCATTACCCATTGAAGCCCTGCCACCTTCAGTCACCCTACTGGTGCCTTCTGGGCTGTGAGTAATCTCTTGCTCACCAGCCTTGTCTAGAGGGTCCTCCCGGTTCATCTCCTCCAGTGTAGCTAGCACTGAGAACCTGTTGCTTGACACCTTCTCCCTGCTCTGAGTTCTCCCATGCATACTATTGAGCAGCCCATATTTGCTACCTGCTCTAGGGCCATTCCTACCCCTGTTCCCTATCCTCTTCCACCCCCATTCATCTATACCTAGTGGTTCCTGAGGTGGCAATATTGATCCATTTACCACTTCTCCCCTCAACCTCCCCTCTTGACCTGGTTTTCCTGCAATCCTCTGAGGCACTCCCATGTTCTCCCAGTCCTGGATTGTACCACCACTCTGTTCCCTTCCCTCTTCTTGTCTCTGCCCATAACCACCTAATTTCCTCCTCGAGCTGCTTAAGTTGCTTGCACACCAGGCATCTCCCTGCTCCCCATACGATCCCTAAAAAGATAGCTGCCCCACAGTTGCTGCATCCTACTGCCCTCCCCATGCTCCTTCTTGACCCCTACATCTCTTCCAGCTTACCCTCATTTCATACTGCCTTCCCCACCCCCTGGGATGTACCCCCTTACTAGGGCTAATCATGTTATTGTCTTTCCCTTACTTTCTGTTTGGTCATTCCTAACCAGTTCAATCAGCTCTGAGATTGCACCAGTGTGTACCGACTGCAATCCTGACCCAGCACCTCCCTCTAAAGGCAGATAAGCCCTGGGAGGGAGGGATGGGAGAGGGTGGGTTGGGCCTATCTGACTCTCTCTCTCTCTCTCTCTCTCTCTGAGAGTCAGTCAGTCCTGTCTAGCTTCCGCTGCCCAACCCAGTTCCCTCAGTGTTTATACCTCATCCCTCTCCAGCAAATACACAGGTACATCATGCAGAACCTTCCAGAAGTCTGGTTTCTCCCACCTCCACAGTAGATTGAGGCAAAGAAGCTCAGCTCAAATCAATTTAAACTCAAATTAACTGAAACCGTTACAAAACACAGATTACCTAAAGCTGTTACATCACAAAGAACCTCCCAGAAGTCTGGCTTCCCCCACCTCCTCATTTCACAGATCTTAAATGTTGGCTGGCCCACCACTGCAGTGACAGTGTTACTATTTGCGATGCGAAGACCCAAGTTCTAGGGCAAGCTTGGGAGCTGTAGGGTCAACAAGAGAGGAGAATTGAGTTCCTGCTGGACTACTCATCTCCTGGTGGGGGTGATGTGGAGCTCAGCACTTGCCAGATCCTAGCAGTGGCTGGGGATCAGTGGGCTGAGACTGCCAGAGTTGGAAAGTGGGGCAGATGCCGGGTTTGCAGCACATGAGTGCATGCATTGCACTGCCATTGGCTTTAGTGCATGTTGCACTTTAGGGGGAGAACAAGGAAGATCTGTTCTCTGGCTGCATACATGCCCCACACCTGATAACCCAGGCCATGCTGCCTCTGATGGATAATAAGTCCTGGGTGATGTTGGGGTGATGCAGCTTGGGAGGCTGGCATGATGGGGCTGCTAATTAATGGGGGGAAAATAAGACTAACTGAAAAAAAATTTTGTCTTCAGTAAAATTATTTCTAAAACATTTTGTTGTTTGACCATCACATATACATTTTGTTACAAAGTTAACATGTATTAATTCCATGATGAAAAAATGTGATCTAATATGGGCTTCAAGTTAATTTCAACTCTATACTAAGTAACATTTACCTTTGTTTTCTTAACACGTACAGAATTTAAAGTGATTTACCAACTTCCCCCAATGTCATGTTTGCAGATCACCTTCCCTACATTGAGTGATGCAAAGCTCAGCTGCCCTGAAGTTAAGTATTAAATATATTCAGATGCTTAGTTTTTTAACATTTTTGTGCCAGTTGTCTCTTCAAGTTTTTTTCTTTGTTTGAAGTTCGCACATGAGCAGTGCATCCACATGCATGAGTGACATCAGCACAGGGAAAGTGTTCCTACTGCACCTTTCTCACTGCTTGTTCATTCATCTTTCCTGGACCCAGCCTCAGTGAGTGCAGATCCAAAATTCACCTGGCAAAAATTACAGCACTGATGACTGAAACGGTTTGTTATATTGGCAGCTGTTATACTTGCTTTTGGGATTGCAGAAGTGGTGATTTCTCCTGATTTTCGATTTTACTCATCTGACTAAGCTCTCTGTCCTAGGTCCATCGGTTCTAGGAACATCACAATTTACATTGCTTGAGTACAGTGTTACAGTTTTAATAAGTGCTGCAAGTACATAATTATAACAAGTCTGTATAAAAGAAATTTTTAACTGAGTGGAGCTGTAATCTGTTGCGTATTGGGACACAAAAGGATAACTTTTGAACTGGGCAGATCTATAAATTGAAGTAAGCTTTTCAGTATTGGTACATAGAGGTCTGCGTTAAATGGATGACTTTTTCAACAGTTCAGAATTGTAATGTGCAGTAAGAGTATAAGCACTGAAAGTGCAAGCAGGTCCTCCACCCCTAAACACACACATACACAGAGAAGAAAACTGTAGCGTAGACCAGTTGGCACTAGGGCAAAGACAGACCCAAACAGTATAAATAATTTACAGATAATAAAAGTTCTATGCTGCAGCATTTTTCTAAGTGTATGTGTGCAGCTGGGGGGGGTTTGGAGTGGTTGGGGTACAAGGTGCCTGCTTGTAATTTCCACCCTGTGCTCCATCAGAGTGAGTGACTGATAAATCAGTGGGCGGGAGGTCACTACTAACTAGTACCAGGTGAAGAATTTGGACAAATTGGATTTGGACAAATTGTGAGCCATTTATCCTGTTCAAGCAATGCAGCCAGATCGAGCCATGCTCTCAGTGTCAAGCTGGAGTGGCCAACAACTCGTTAGTATAGGGAAAGCAATCCCCCCCCCCCCAAAAAAAAAAAGAAATATAAAAACCAGGGTACTATCACTAGCATTTGTGTGGGCACATCGATGCTGGGAGAAACAGAACACACCATACCTTGATTTTGCACTGTAAATGACAACAATGACGGGAACCAAACCGTAGCACTAAGTAGCAAAATACAATAGTAGCAGTCTGTGTTGCTACGTCTGCTCTCACTGCTGTGCTGGAATGGATCGGGACTACTGCTGTGACTGCCTGACCTACTACCCACATCATTCTCGCTGCTGTCATAGGGTCATCCCTATGGGGATCTACTATGCAGTGGCTGTCAAATTGTGGCACTATGTCAGTGTCCGAAAGATCACTGTTAGGGCAGGACAACATAATGCTTTCATCATCGGACCCTGAAAATGAACTGTTTGACATTGCTATTGTCGTGCTGCATGCAGCGACCAAGAGCTCTGTTATCAAGACAGAATTGCTGTGACCAAGAACTAATTTTAACTGCAGAGCACAGATCTCCCTGTGGTGAGATTGCAAAGGTAATGAGTGTCAAAGGTCACCAAAAACAGGCTCCAATGCACAAAATTACACTTCCTGGTTTGTGAGGGTGAAAACCTGATTTAATTTGCTAAGATAGGCTATGCATCTATCAAAATACATTGCTAATCAGTTCTATATGCAGGCACCTTGCGGTATATGCGTTCATATATCAAAACTTGGTAAATCGCTTTAAGTCCCAGGACATTATGGGAAATAGTTTAATGTTTAAGAAAGATGAAGACTCCCTTTTCTTTAATTCAGTGAGCAGAAATAAGAATACACCAGCAGCTTCTTGAAGAAAGCCCCACCACCAGTAAGTAAATTTTCTATGAAATGGGGGGGGGGGGCAGTGTAGTATAGTGGTTAAATAATACTATGACTCAGAACTGTGAAGCAGGATATTCACGTTCAAGACCCCCCCAGCCTCTGACTCACTGTATTACCATGAGAAAGAGATTTTGAGCTCCATTGCGCTTCTGCTCCTAGTTATAAAATTATATGAAGATGGACCCCTCTGAAATTGAAGTGTTACATGTCAGCTGTGGGTATTCTTGGTTATTATGTGGTAAAACACTATTTTACATCATGCTGCTGACTATGGCAGGGATCAACTTAAACTGAATGTGAATAGTGAGTAAAGAATAACTGAGTATCTGGGGTGCAGAAGTACTCACCAGTGAAAATTAAAAAAAAAAAAAGGTATTTGCACACCTCTATGTGGTGGCTTCCAGGACTCCCTCACCCTCATTAAATAAAAAAACAAAGTGCACACCCCATCCTCTTTCTTAGTGCTTCTCTGCCTGCAAATCTGTGTGAGTAGTTAGGTCAGGGGGTGAGAAACTGGTATTAGGGCAAGAGCATGCTCTGCAAAGTTTTGAGTACCATGTACGCTTAGTTTAGCCCTCTGGAAGAGCATCTAGACTACATGGGGAGGGGCCCAGGAGTGAACACCCCACCCCATTGTGATACACAGACTCTTTCAGAGGTTTTTAATTTACAAGTGTGCCCAAATACGAGGATATTTTATCTTGAAAAAAATTGAAGCTGCAAGCACGTATTCCAAAGAATGTTAGGTGCATTTACAGAGTAACATAGGAGTTCATAAAAAGGTATTTAATTTGAAGTGTATATATACACAGTAATTCCAATGCACTTCATTAGCATTTTTGGAACACACTCCAACAGTGCTTGGACAGAGTAATACTGGAGTACCCATGATGGAACTCCATTGAAATACATTAAAAGTAATTACAAAGCATTTCATTAGCATTTTTGGAACACACTGTAATAGTGCTTGGTCAGAGTAACACTGGAGTACCCATGATGGTACTCCATTGAAGGCACTTAATTAGCATTTTTGGAACATGCTCTAAAGGTACTTTTCTGGAGCAATGCAGGAGTGTGTCAATTGAGAAGGTACTCCACTGAAGGTATATCAGAAGTAACTATAAGTCACTTAATTGACAGTTTTGGAACACACTCCCAATGTACTCAGCTGTTATCAGTTGATTGCTTGGTAGTTACCATGAAGTTGCTGGAATTTTCAGTGGTGCATTTGGAGCATGTACCCAACCTATGTACCTTTAGGTGACTACAGAATTACTAACAAGTGACTTCAGTTGGGTGAGGGTATGCACACCGCTCTCATGTGAATAAAAATGTAATTATCTGTGCAGCACCAGGATGTGCATTAGATAAGGAGCAAGGTGCTTCTGGAAGTCCTAGGTTTTCATTTGCCTTGGCAGTGCAGCTGGTAGTGCAGTTCAACAGTATTCAGTGGCCTGGGTTCAAATCCCAGATAAGGCACATGTAGTATGTCTTTCTCTGTTTGTTTGGGGTGCCATCTAACTGTTGTGAATAAAAAAGTTTATAAAGTGTATTTCTCTTCAGATGCAGGTAATGGACAGTAGTTAGTAGATGGCATTCATGGTATGAAAATGGAGCCTGGGAGATCAATTTGTTTAGCTGCTGGTAAGGGAAATCAAGTAATTCGCTCATCCTAATCAAGATATATAGGTACGAGCAAGACTAACTGAAGCCCGGGGTCACTTTTGAACTGCTACTGACTGTCAGGAAGTTAACAGATGCAGGTGATTAATAAGATTAGCTGGGTGATATCTCTGTTAAGCTTCTAATAATGGAGGTTTAACTGTTGAGAAATGCAGGTGATAGGCAAGACTGGAATCTGCGAAAAGGTAAACTTTTAGCTGCTGGTGTCAGAGGTGCAGATCCCTACAGCATTAAAGTGGTAATGGGGGTGAGGTCATCATGATTTCACATTGCTAAACTGGTTCTGCTTCCAAGATAAGAAACAAAACAAAAACACAATTGCACTGCTTGTTATTCATTTCTCAGTTTCTACCCATATATTGTTTCTCCCTTCTCTTCTGCCAACTGTTTCTCTAGCAGGTAGTTTGGACCATAACTGGCAGTATACACAATCAAGCCATATGATACACATAAAACACTCACAAACACACATCACATACACACTCATTCACACTTACAGTGGCAAACTCGCACAAAGACAAACTCATACACATACAGTACGTACACACACACATTGTCACTCACTTGAGTCATTACATAATCACACACCTTCTCTCTAACATTTAAAAGCACCACATTTAAATGTCACTTACCCAGTCATATGGTAAGAGATTCTTGCCTGCCACTTTTGACAAGTGACAACCCCACATATCCACTGCAGTCAGATTCAGTTTAGCAGTCTATTTAATCCTAGTAAGCTGTCAGAGTCCAATGTGTATGTGAAGACAGCCTTGCTCTTCACTGCAAGAGCAATTCATAGGTTTAACATGTATATCTACCTGTCATGTCCTGACCCTCCTACTCTGTCCCACTAACTTGCCCACTATGACCCCTTACTGACTCTTTTCCATACCTATCTTCCTCCCTTCCCCTCCCCTCTTCCCTCCCTTCCCCCATACCTCATCATCCCCTCCCTTCTGTCACCTTCTCCTCCTGTGCTTGCCCCCATTCCCACCCATTCTACCCCTTCCTGCCTCACTCAACATGCTTGACAATGCCGCCCGGCTGCATCCTGCCCCCTGTTCTCTGTCCTGCTGCTACTCTTCATCCCCTGACTCACCCTTCCCAATTTCCAAATGGGATTACCCATCCATGTTTTCACCTATAAAGTCCTAGAATGCCAACTATGTATCTAATTACAATCACCTGTGTTTACTATGTATTGTGCTGTTCTTCTGTTCGCTGTATTTGATGTTATCTGTACACATTATTGTGCTTTATTCTCTGTTTTGTAACCCCCTTCCCATTATTGACGTGGAACCTTTGCAAATGAGCTCCACTGTGCTCAAAGGTATTTTCTAATCCTAGGTTGAAATAAATAAATAAATAAATAAAAATAAATCTGTGACAAAGCAGAGGGCATCCACGGCATAATGACACTGTTAGTAGATGATACCAAGCTCTGTGGGGGCTGAGAGTAAAGAAGGGATTAACATTATGAGACAGGATGTAAGGAGACTGGGGAAGTGGTCCAGTATTTGGCAGCTGGTATGCAAAAGCAAGCTGATGCACATTAGAGGAAAACAGTCCCAGACCAATGTACTATATTGATGAGACACTTGTAGACAGCATGGAGGAGAAAAGTGACCTGAGAATGGTGATCAGCAGCAACCTATAGCAGGCTACTTGGTAGGGATGTGCACATACCTTTTCCTAAATATTCGGCCAAATATCCAGAATTCAATAGTTAAATATTTGGGTATTCTTTATTCAGATATCTGGGACCTGTGTTTTTGCAACAACAAAAAAAAACTATAAAACCACCCATACCCCACCCCTGCTAAGCTCACTGGAATCCTTGGCCATTAAACATTTAGCCCCAGTCCCCCCACCCATTGTCTGCAGCCACTCCCACCATCCTCCCCAAGCACCCACACAACATATATAAAATTATTAATAAAATCCTTATAATGTTGTTTTTCCTCCCATGGTGGATGACCAGCTCAACCCGTCCACCTCCATATCTGGCTACCATATTATGCAACAAAAAAGACATGTTTGCACTATTTTTATAAATATTTCCAAAAGTCTTCCTCATTCCCCCATCACGGTTGCACCCTTATAATACCACCCTCTCTCCCAGTAGCCAAGTAGTGGCACTCAAAGGTGACAGCACAACCCACACTCCTCCACGGCTGGCCCCCTTGTTTTGAATGAATGCACTCACTTTGTCTTTATAGAAACCCAGCTGATCAGGTTTCTACAAAGATGGAGTGAGCACGTCCATTCATTACAAGGTGGCCAACCATGGATGAGGGTATGTTGTGCCAGTTGCCTTGGAGTGCCACTACATGGGTTCTTAAGGGAGGGTGATATTATAAGGGTGCTGCCAGGGTGGGGGGATGGGGCGACTTGGGGAAATATTGATAGAGCAAACATGCTCTTTTCTTTGCTCAACATGGCGACCAGCTGTAGAGGTGGGTGGGTTGTGCCAGTCCACTGTGGAAGGAAAAATAACATAATTATTTTATAATTTTATATACAGGGTATGTTGTGTGGGTATTGGAGGTGGAGGAAGGTGGGATCAGATGTGGACAATAGGTGGGGTGACAGTAGTAAATGTTTAATGGCTGGGGTTTGCACTTGCAGTGAGTTCAGCAGGGTGGGCCACCACCCTCCAGGGTTCGCCCTACCACCCACCCCATTCCTCCACCCTCCACATACCAACAGGCATTGCGGTGTGCTATTGGGTTGTCAGGCACAACTCTCACCCCATTCCATGTGTAAACAAGCTTACATGCTACAGTATAGGACAATGGGGTGAGAGTTAGGACTGACAGCCCAATGGAACATCCTGACGCCTGTTGCTGTGTGAAGGGTGGGGGGAAGGGTGTGGGGTGGTAAGGGTGAGAACCCTGGGGTAGGGCATTAGGGTTGGAAACCCTAACATCACATTTTCATGTTTTTGTCGCTGTGGTATTAACTGATGCATTAACAAAGTTTTTTTTGCAAAGAATTTCCCTTCTTTTTCAGATAGTATAATTGTATCCTCATATTACTGTGGGAGTACAAGTCAAATAGTACAACAGTGTCCAAATGCCATGGTGGGTGTGCACCCATCCCTCCATCCAGATGGTACAACATAGTACAACAGTATCCATATGTCACGGTGAGAGCGCAGGGTCCGAACCCTCCATCAAGATAGTACAACACTGTTCATATGTCATGGTGGGTCCCATCCCTCCATCCAGATAGTACAACATAGTACAACAGTATCCATATGTCACTTCGGACCCTGCGCTCCCATCCCTCCCTCAAGATAGTACAATACTGTCCATATGTCACAGTGAGAGAGCAAGGTTCTTTGGACCCTGTACTCCCATACCTCCATCCATATTGCACAACAGTGTCCCTATGTAATGGTGGGAGCTCAGGGTCCTTTTGGACCCTCCGCTCCCATCCCTCCATCCAGATAATACAATAGTGTCCATATAGGACCCTGTGCTCCCATCCCTCCATGCAGATAATACAACAGTGTCCATATGTCATGATGGGAGTGCAGAGTCCTTTGGACCCTGTGCTCCCATCCCTCCACAGATGCACATATGTATCTAGCTGTGGAAATACAGGGATCTTGGGCCCCTGCACTTCCACACATTAAGTTATGAGCAGGCGTACTGAAATTGCAACAAATAGTCTTAACTGTGTCATCTCAAATAATTTTCACCCCACATGTACCCAGTACTTTCAACCCCCCGTGAAAATGTAATTCTGCGCAACTGTAACACCATTGTTGTGCTACAGTTGCGGAAATACATTTTCAGTTGGATTTGAAAAAGTACAGCTGTACTGTTCATGAGGTGGATTGGAAAACTGGCAGTATCAAAAATCTGGACTGAAAACAGGAAAAATTGGTGACTTTATGAGTGTGTGAAGAAACTGTGCAACTCAGGCTCATAACATGGTAATGTGTTGGAATATTTTCACCAAATTTTCAACGTTGGCATTATGGGACCTCCCCTCATGAATAGTGCAACTGTGATTTTGTTTATTCATTCCAAAAGTTGATTTTGCACAGCGACTGCACCATTCACAGGTGTGAAAACATGTTCCTGGCAGGATGTGCAAAATGACAGCTGTACTGTTCATAAGGTGTGAAAAAATGGCAATGTTGAAAATCTGAAGTGAAAATATTAAAAATTGGTGGTTACGAGCATGCATAGAAACTGTGCAACACATGCTCATAACACAATCATTTTTGTTAATTTTTTCACCAAATTTTCAATATGGGCTTTTTGGGACACCACCTGATGAACAGTGGCACTGTTGTTTCTTGAATCAGTCCCGAAAGGTGATTCCACGCAGCGACTGCAAAATCACTGAGAAACAAAATAGTGCCAGTCTTCATGAGGTGGGGTTCCAAGAACCCCATGTTGAAAATTTGGTGCAAACATTCTTAAAATTGACCGAGATATCTACATAAGTTGACCCCCCCTGACTCCCATTATACGGCTTACCTTGATTCCTCAGATCACAGTTTGACTTTGAAGAGTGCAGACGTGTCCCGGTCCAGAGAAGATCACCTATCCTGACCTCTGGAGAATAAGTGTGGGTGAGGGGAGGATACGAGGAGGGGATGCACAGAGGGAGGGTGGGGGAGTGGGAGATGACAATGAACTGTTTTCTTTTTCTCCTTTTTTTTAACATAAGACTACGGGGATGGTTTTCTGTATTAACAGGATAATTTATTAAAAAAAAATATGGTCATACTGGGGTGGGCTCCCAGTGTGCCAGATGAGTTTGCTGGGGGGGGGCATACATGATGCAGACAGGGGGATTGGGTACCCCCGTTGGCAGTGAAAGTGTCAGTGGATGGGGCAGACTAGTTCGCTGCAGGATCCTGCATTGAAGAAAAGACATTGGGGGACAGTTTTCTTTTTCCACAGGCTTTTATAAATATGGGCACACTGGGGTGGGCTCCCAGTGTGCCAGATGAGTCTGGGAGCATACATGATGCCGACAGGGGGTTGGGTCCCCCATCGGCAGTGAAAGTGTCAGTGGATGGGGCAGATAATTCATTTTCGAAAATGGCAATCAATGTTACTTTTTTGACAGTCCGTATCTCACAAACCACAAAACTCAGCTACACAACATTTGGCACGTCAAGAGACCTATGTCTGGAGATTGTGCATGCCAAATTAATGCAAATCAATTGAACGGGTCCAGAGTTATTAACATTCAAATATTAAACAACTTGGTTTCATTTTCGCAAGCAGACTCATTTTCGCAAATGGTCCATTTTCGTGCTAAACACTTACCTTTTACCATAGGAAATAATTGGAAATTGAAAACTTTAATAACTTTTGAATGCATTAATATTTTTTCTAAACGTTCAAAAGGCACATCTATGACCCAAGAGCTTTCTACCCTGAAAATGTCAGCCCACAACATAAAGCCATTTCTGAGATCCTGGATGACAAAGAAATGTCAAATCCCATTTTTTTTCTCTGTTTTTTAACACTTTATATCTTAGTAACCACTTGACAGATTCCCACCAAGTTTAGCAGGTCAAAAGACTTACACCTAGAGATTACGCTTGGCAAATTTCATGCAAATCTGTTTAATAGTTCCAAAATTATTAACCCTCAAAGTGAGAACTTGCACCCTTACTATACTGACCAGAGTGTGCCAGTATAAAGTAAGTGTGTGTGTGTGTGTGTGTGTGTGTGTGTGTGTGTGTGTGTGTATATATAATTTTTATATTTTTTTAATTGTGAACCAATAGTACTTTGTGAATACAAATAGTCTTCTATTTAGGAATGGCTCCCAAATATTTGAGCAATACTGTTCAGTCACTGCACAGCCCTACAACAGAGTGCAACATGGTACAGTATACTGGAGAGCTAACAAAATATTGGGGTGCACAGGGAGAGGGATTACTAGCAGGAGATGGGCGGTGATATTGCCTCCCTGTGGATCATTGATAAGACCATATCTGGAATACTGTGTCCAGTTCTAGGGTCCACAGCTGAGGAAAGACAGGGATTGATCAGAGACTGTGCAATAAATGGCTATAGTTATGCTGGTCATGGTGGGCAGGGCAAGGCATATGATGAGAGACCGAATAGTCTCAATGTGTATTCACTAGTGGACAGAAGGGGGACATGATAGAGCCTCCATGTTCATGAAGGGATTTAAAGAAGTGGACAGTAATTTGTTTGAATTTAGAAACAGTTTTTTCTCCAGGGGCATGTGCTCAAGATGGAGTAGGAAATGTTCAAAAAGGACATTAGGAAATGTTACTTCACAGAAAGAGTTGTAGATGGATGGAACAACATTGCTGAGAAGGTTGTTGAGCAAAGCAGAAGTCAAGAAGGAGTTCTCCATTGAGCAAAGCAGGATTCAAGAAGTTATCAGGTGGGTTGTGGCGGGGGTAAAGTTAACTGGGACAGAGAATAGAGTCTAGAGCATCTCCAAGAAGGAAATCTTGGGGCAGACTAGATGAACTATTCAGGTCTTTTTCTGTCCATTGCTTTGTTATGTTTCAAAGTATAACATTTTAAGCTTCCTTAACTACACTGTAGTTATCACTGTAACTGCATTGCAACTACAATGTAGTTACTGGCAATAAACATGTAATTACAGTGTAATTACTACTGATGCATGTCATTAATGATTACCCACCACATAGTTACATTGAAACTGATACAAAATAAAGTGTGATCATTTCAAACTTTCAGTCCACGGGGAGGGGGGGGGAGAGAAGAGAGAGACAGAGACAGACATTAGTCAGAGGAGAGATCATTGTGAGCAAGCCAGAGCAGGTACAGTATATTGATTAGAGATGCAGTGAATTAAAACTTCATCAGTGAAGATGGTGGGAAGTCAGAATCTTTGCACTATGCATAACAGGGTTTGGTTTCCTAACTTTACCCCAACTTTGAGCAGTAACGTTCTTTATTTTTCTTTAAAAAACTGTTTCTATATGTGTAATGCACCCTACATACTGTTACATTCTGTTCTCACCCCTCCCACCACCCCACTACTCTAGAAGAAAGTACCCTAGCCTCACCCTCCTGCATCCACTTCCTCCCTCCCCCACATAGTCCTGGCATTGTTTTTGTTATAATAAATAGATATGCCATCCCAATCAATGCCACATCAGTAAAACACAACACCCACTTGCCGCACACTGTGCCTGTACTCCCAAGTCATAGACCTAGTAGAAAACCTACCACTCTACCACCCAACCTCCATCCTTCCCTATGCCCCCAAATTAGGCAAAGGAATTATAAGGATATTACCTGTCAAAAAAAAAAAGTGTCCAAAGCAAGATGTGCTGCTCTTCACTGTTCTGCTGAAGAATGAATGAATGATGACATCCTCACATATAGTAACATCTTATTGGCCACTTGTCAGCCAATCAGGTGTTACTATAGGCAAGGACATCATCATTCTTTCATTGTATTGCAGGACAAGGACATTGAGTGAAGATGGCTTCTTTGCTTGCTAAAATGTTGGAAGATTTTCTTTTATTACAGGTCAGTGGCATATCCTTTAAATTTGGGGTAGGGGGATGAGGGAGGTTGGGTACTAGAAGGTGGGGCAAGATGGAAGTTCACTTTGATTGCTGCTTGGGGGACAAGCACTGGGTTGACAGAGGCGAGTGTGTTTTTTATTATGTGACATGGTGTGTGTGAGGGGAAAATACATTTACTACATGTGTACTGTCTTTATCTTAATATACTTCACTATAGGGGGTTGAGAGTAGTGTTGTGCGAAATTAATAAATTTTACTCAGCAAAATATTTCATGTAATCACCGCATTACACAAAATATTTTGCTGGTGTGAAATCCAACCCCCCCCCGCACAGTGTGGAAATTTTCACCCATGAAATGCCAGTTTCACTACCAGCAGGTGAAATTCCACATTTGAGAGCCAGGGGAACAGCTTGCTGTAAAAAAATAAATTAAAAAAAGTGTTTTCTACCCCTCCTGAAGACTCCATATACCTGGTGTCTAGAGATCCCACCCTCCCCAGCCGGTTGCTGGCCCACAATAGGAAGAATCCCCCCCACTGAGATTCAGCCCCATCCCCCACCCACATATATAAAATTAATTTCCCTAGTGTCTAGTGGCCGCACCCCCCAGCTGATCACCAGCCAAATGAGGACCAATGAGCCCCCCACCCAGCGATTCACACCTGCCCCTGTTGTCTGCAAGTGCCTAGTCTGGCATTTTTAAATCATGTGGAGGGTGAGTACTAATGCCCGTAGTCTAGGTAAAAAGCTCCCTGAAATGGTGGCCTTGATGGAAGAGGGATGCCTGGATATTGTGGCAGTCACAGAAACATGGTACACAGAGAACCATGACTGGGATGTCAACATACCAGGGTACACAATCTACAGGAGGGGCAGGGAGGGAAGAGGAGGAGGAGGAGCAGCTCTCTACATAAGGGAAGGGATCAAAGCAACAGAACTAAAGGGTAAACAGGGAGGAGAGGAGGCACTGTAAGTCACCCTGGAGACTGGGAATAGCTCCACAATCTGCACAGGGGTTGTATACAGACCCCCATCTCAGGGGGAGGAAAAGGGCAAGAAATTTATAGAAGGCATTCTTGGGATGGCAGAGAAATGGGAGACATTGCTGATGGGGGACCTGAATATGCCAGATGTTGACTGGAGCACCTTTGATGCGGCCACATCTGAGAACAGGGCCATTCTCGATGTCCTACATGGGGCATGCCTGAGACAGCTAGTTTTGGAACCCACTTGAGAGAGAGAGAGAGAGAGAGAGAGAAAGAGAAAGCAATCTTAGACCTGGTACTCTCAAATGGGGATGGAGAGAGGATCTCTGATCTTGAAGTGGGTAGCCATCTGGGAACAAGCGACCACCAAACAGTGTGGTTCACGATAAACTTAGCTGTAGAGTCAAGCCACAGAAAAGTGAAGGTACTGGACTTCAGGAGGGCTGATTTTGTCAAAATGGGAGAGTGCCTCAGAAAAGCACTAGCAAACAGGCAAGAAGGTGGGGTGGAGCAACAATGGGGAAACATCAAAACCACCATCATGGAGGCAACAAGCCTTTGTGTGAAGCAAATAAACAAATCAAAATGAAAGAAAAAAACACTATGGTTCTCAAAAGAAGCGGTGGGGAAGGTAAGGGAGAAAAAAGATAGCATTCAGGAAGTATAAGGAAACACAGAAGGAGCAGGACAGAGAACTGTACCAGTTAAAGCAGGAGGAAGCAGGTAACGCAGTTAGAATAGCAAAGGCCCAAACCGAGGAAAAGATAGCCAACTCAGTTAAGAAGGGGGATAAAACCTTTTATAGGTACATTAGGGAGCAAAGAAAGACTAAGACAGGAATAATGAGGCTGAACAAAGAGGAAGGTGGTTGGGCAGAAAGCACAGTGAAAAAGCAGGGATACTGAACAAATACTTCTGTTCAGTATTCACAATGGAAAAGCAGGGGGGAATACCTAATCCGGTCAATAGAAGCACTCTGGATAGGGGGGTTGATATTAGTCCTTTCACAGAAGAAAGGGTTGTGAAAGAACTCTTAAAACCCTCCTGGATAACGCAATGGGGCCTGATGGGATTCACCCCAGAATTCTAAAAGAACTAAGGGAGGAACTAGTTAACACCACTGACTACCCTTTTTAATAAATCATGGGAGGATGGTGTGGTACCTGAGGACTGGAGAAGGGCAGATGTGATTCCCCTTCACAAAAGTGGGAGCAAGACAGAGGCAGGAAACCACAGACCTGTCAGTTTGACCTCAGTGGTAGGGAAAATGATGGAATCACTTATGAAGGAAAGAATTGTTGAGTACCTAGAGGCCAGTGGGGCACAGGACCCATGGCAGCATGGATTCACAGCGGGAAGGTCATGTCAGACAAATCTTATTGATTTCTTTGTCTGGGTGGCCAAGGCAGTAGACCAGGGAGGGACTGTGGACATGGCCTACCTAGATTTTAGCAAGGCATTTGACACAGTCCCACACAAGAGATTAATAAACAAATTAGCCAGCCTTGGAGTGGGTCCCAGGGTGGTAGCCTGTGTAAAACACTGATTGGACAACTGGACACAGCGGGTAATAGTAAATGGAGTCCACAGTGAAGAAAGGAGGGTTACTAGTGGGGTACCGCAGGGTTCAGTACTGGGGCTGGTCCTTTTTAATGTCTTTATAAGTGACATTGCAGAGGGACTAGAAGGAAAGTATGTCTCTTTGCAGATGACACAAAGATCTGCAACAGGGTTGATATGCAAGGTGGGGTGGAAAGGATGAAAAGGGACTTGGCAAGGTTGGAGGAATGGTCAAATGTATGGCAGCTTAGATTCAATGCAAAGAAGTGCAAAGTAATGCACCTGGGAAACAAAAACCCAGGGGAAGAGTACACAATGGGGGGTGAGATACTGACAACAAAAATAGAAAGGGACCTGGGGGAAGTCATATCGGATGACCTAAAGGTGGGCCAGCAATGTGAGAGGGCAGTAAGGAGGGCTGGGGGGATACTGGGATGCATAGGGAGAGGCATCACCAGTAGAAAACAGGAAGTTGTTGGCCCTCTGTACAGACAGTTGGTAAGACCACATCTGGAGTACTGTGTACAGTTCTGGAGACCCCATCTCCACAAAGACATAGACTGGGTGGAGGTTGTCCAAAGGAGGGCAACCAAAATGATGCAGGGTCTGCATCAGAAGACATATGAAGAAAGACTAAAGGAGCTTAAGATGTATAGCCTCGAGGAAAGGAGGAAGAGGGGGGTGCATAATAGAAATTTTCAAATACTCAAGGGAATCAACATAGTCCAAGAGGGAAGCATATTTCAGAAAAAGAGATGTGGAAAAACAAGGGAGCACAATTTGAAGATAGAGGGGGGACGGCGCAGAGGTAATGTGAGGAAGTATTTCTTCACAGAGAGGGTTGTGGATACATGGAACAGCCTTCCTGAGGAGGTCGTAGAGTCAAAAACAGTGGGGGAATTCAAGAATGCATGGGACAGACATAAGGCAATTCTAGTGGGGGGTAGGAGGAAGTAGGCTGTTTAACTAGGATCTGCAGCTTATCTGTTAGGTAGGGAAATGGGCAGACTAGGTGGGCCAAGCAGTCCTTATCTGCCATCAAATTCTATGTTTCTATGTAATTAAAAAAACAGACAAACATTTCCCTAGTGGCCCCCCACCCACACCCTGTCCATTATTAATAACCCCACCCCACACTGTACCCCCCATCTAGTACCCCAGTGGGCCACCAGCACAGCCCTCCACTCATCTTCACAGCCAGCAGTCCAACTGAGCTCTTTTCTGAAATGAGCCTGAGTGAGGCCTTTTCAATGAATGAGCACGTGCACACTCATTCATTGAAAAGAGCTCAGTTGAGCTCATTTCGTCAAACAACTCGGGTAGGTTGCCGGCCATGGAGGTGGGTGGAGGGCTGTGCCAGTAGCCCACGGGGAATACTAGACGGGGGGTGTGGGGTGGGGTTACTACTAACGGACAGGGTGGGGGGGTCCAGGGAAATTTTGTTTTGTTTTGTTTTAATTACATGATTTGAAGATGTTGGATTCGGCACTTACAGACAATGGGGGAAGGTTGTGAATCTCAGGGTGGGAGGGGTCATTATTCTTCATTTCGCTGACGATTGGCCTGGGGGGTAGGGCCACTAGACACCAGGGAAATTATTTTTTATTTATGTAGATGGGGCCGAATCTCGGTGGGTGGGGATTCTTCCTATTGTGGTCTGGCAATTGGCTGGGGGGGTGGGACCACTAAATGCCAGGGATATGGGGCTTTGGGAGGGGGGAAACTCTTTAAAAAAAAAAAAAAAACAACAAAAAAAAACCCACTAACTTCCTCATTTCACACTGTCAAAATTCCAGCGAAATGCAGGAATTTCATGAAATATTTTGCAAGGTGAAATTCACGATTTCGCAGGAATTTTGCTATCAAAATAAAATTTTGCTGCATCTTTAGTAGAGAGGTGGGTACAACAGGGTGGTAGGATGGGGGTACTTCATTTCTAAAAGCCTGGGTGGTGGGAGCAGGGAACTGTTTATCACAGTGGGTGGAGTGTAGCTTAAATAATAAAAAAAAGTTATTTAAAAAAAGAACTTACCAATCTGAAATTGGGGTGAAGTTAAGAAACTATGCCCTGTTTCACCTAGCACAAAGTTCTCGATTTCACACCAACAATGTTGGTGGAGCTAACATTCAGTGTATTTCTATTGCCTGTGTATGATGCAGTCCACTATTCAGACTTTTCAAGAACCCATTATGTAGCAGCCATGAGTGCAACAGGGCATGATTATTAAAGGGGCTCTTTACACTGCTGAATTACATTCACTACAGTTCACTAGGGTACAATTCATGGCAATATCTAGGCACAAATTGGCGCTAACAAGTACAATTCTTTTACAGAGCCACCTATTCCTCCTTGAGACAGACCACCAAAATGTCAGTCTAATCATTTCTATTTGTCACATTTCACTCACCAGATGTCAGCGTTGCCTTATTGCTGCCTGGCATGTTAGAAAAGTTTACCTGTTGCTTGTTTGTCCAAACAGGGGAGAGTCCATGCAAACACAGTGCAGAAATCAGTGCAGACCAGGGGTGGGCTATGTGCTATAAAACTTAGGTACTTACTGTAGAAGCTATAAGGATAAATGTGCACTAGAGGCTCTTTCAGTCTACTCCCCTACTGTACAGTGGTAATGAATATGCCTTCCCAGGTATTCATGTTTGTCCAGCTGTTTTTTTAAAACATTCCATATTTGGTGCATTTACTTCCTCCTGAGGCAGATTATCACATAAATTGGTTACTCTCTGAGTGAAGTATGCTCTTCTCTTGTTCATCTTATATGGTCTGCTCCCTAATTTGTTTATCATGATTTCTAGTATTATGTTCTATTACTTTTATATTGAATCTCATATCTGCTACTATATAATCATTATTGTTTAAATTATACATCAGATCACCTCTGATTCTCCTTTCAAGGCTATATAATCCTAAAGATTCTAGTCTTGTTTTACAATCTCTGTCACCTAAACCATATAGCCTTGGTTAATTTCCTCTGGACCCTATCCATTTGTTAACTATCTCCCCTTTGATAAGGTGACCAGAACTGGGAGTAGTCCAGGTGAGGATGAACCAATGACTGATACAGAGACATAATTATATCCTTGTGGCAACTCATAAAAATTTTTCTTAATGCATCCCAGTATTCTTTCGACTTTGGCCACTGCTACAGTAGATGTTACTGGTTTTGAAGGTCACATTAGATTGTATAATAACCCCCAGGTCTTGTTCATCTGTTGCTGCCTTTAATTCCCTACCACCTAGGTTATATTTAGCACAGATATTATTGTTTCTTGAAGTACCACACATTTTCTAGATTGAATTGCATACCCCAATCATTAGTCCACTTGTCTAGCTGTCCAACTCAGACTGAAGGGAGTCCTCCAAAGTTGATGCTGGGCTACCTATATTGGCGTCATCTGCAAATTTGTTTATACATTGAGGCTGGCAGTATAGCCTAGAGGTTAGAGGAAGGAGGTGTGAACAATCTTAATACATCCAGAAGACCAGACCTCAGTTTGATTCTTACAACCTCCACTTGCATACTGTGTGACTCTGAGCAAGTCACTTAACTTCCCAGCGCTCCCAGGTCACCCCTGAAAACAGGCACTTGAGCATAGTGGGCCTTACCCGGTTACCAAAGAATAAAATAAAAATAAAAATATATCCCATAAGTCCATCATGCATATCTTTGCTGCAAACAGTAAATAGGATTGGTCCCAGCACCGAGCCTTGGGATATTTCACTAGTCACCTTGATATTCTCAGATAGTGCCCCCTCGCTTTCATCCTCTGTTTCCTCTTGGAAAGCTTTTTTTTAACCCAGTTCACCACGCAATGGCCAAAGTTCATGTTAGTAATGTTTTGTATAAGCTTCTCATGTGGCACTTTATCAAACACTTTTCTGAGGTCCATGTAGATTATATCGTTTGATATATTATGATCAAGGACATCACTAACTATTTCATAGAAAGATATTAAGATGGCTACACAAGAGCGTTCCTTAGTGAACCCATCCTGTGTATTATCAATTACCCCATCAGTGCTAATGCTATCTATAATATAGTCCTTTAAGATGGATTCCAAAATGTTACCTATGATTGATGTCAAACTAATGTGTCTGTAGTTTGATACTTGTTGTTTGCATCCTTTCTTATAAATTCAGGCAACAATAGCATATTTCAGTTCCTCAGGGACCATGTCTACTTGTGGTGGTGATATCAAGAGGTCACTAATGGATTCTGCTAGGGTGTGTGCTACGTATCTCAATAATTGGAGGTGAATGTTGTCTGATCTTGGGGATTTGTAGAGTTCACTTTTACCTAATTGTTTCATCACCCTTTCCCTTGTAAATAGATTTTTGTCCAGATTTAGGATTTCTTTTGCTTTATTTTTTATTGAGCCGAATGAATTAATGTCATTGCTAAATACTGAAGGAAAATATTTGTTAAATTCCTCAGCAATGTTGGTAGGCCTTGCAGTTCTTAAACCATCTATTTCTAGAAGGCACATGGCCAGCTCCCTATACTACAGAGAGTTAATATAACCAAAGAAGGCCTCCAGGTTCTTAGATTTATTTTGGGCCAGTTTAATTTCAGTTTTTTTTGCTCTTCTTAATAGCATTTCTACAGGTCTGCAAATCTTTTTTATAAATGGTTCTGTTAGTATCACAAGTATAATTTATCAAAGTTCTATATGACTGCTTTTGCTTATTAATTTTCCTTTTTATATTGTTTGTAATCTGTTTTGGGCCATTTTTTTATGCTTTTTTTTATCTTTTTGGGACTCAAGTTTCCTGCAAAGTTTCCTGCAATGTACTTTTTTCTTTTCTACACTTCTGTTCTTCATTCTGGGACATTTTTCCAAATAACAACTCCCAATACCAATCCCCCAGCTCTATAGATGTTTCCTTGAAGTTGGCTTCCTTATAGTTATAGAAATCCAATTGATCAACTGTGTGCTTGTATTTATTATTGAATGATATTCTGTTCACACCGTGGTCACTGCTACCCAGAGGTTCCATCATTATACAGTTTGTACCATGGTCCTTTATATTGGTCAATACTAGATCTAGTAGGCTATTGTACCTAGTGGGTTCAGTCACTGTTGGTTTAGATTACATTCTTCCATGATGTCAAGGAGACCATATCCCAAACTACTTGTGCTGGTTCTATTTTGACAGTTTATGCTGTTACTGTTGAGGTGACCCAATATAAATAATTGTTGTTAGTGGTACTTTTATTTTTGATAATATGAAAACATTTGTTATTGTATTCATGGCTACAGTCCGATGGTCTGTAGCATGTTCCTACAATGGTGGACTTCGGTCTGGCTATAATTTAAATCCATGTTTTCTATGTGAGGGCCTACCATCTCCCCTTGTGGGTCTATAATTTATTTACTGTTTAGATCATTCCACACATGTATGGCTACACCCCAACTTCTTTTACCTTTTCTGTTTACTTGGTAAAGTGTATACCCATCTAGTTCATATCACGAGTCCTCTGAGTCCTTCCATCATGTTTCAGTGATAGAAATCGAGCTGTAGTAATGTTCGCTTAGTATGGTCTCTAATATGTCAATTTTATTGTTTAAACTCCTAGCATTTATTGGTAGTGTCACGGACCCACTCCTTGGAGCTGGGTCCACTGAGTTTATAGTGCCCTCCCCTAAGTGCAAATTGTGACGGGGGTCACCAAGTACCCTCCTTGCATCCTTTTAGAGTGCTCACTGATTTCACAACTGAACACTCGCCTCAAAGGCCCAGGGCTTCCTTTCTATGGGTATTAGTAAAATACAGTCTAGAGTGTGTAGCCAGGGGAGAACCCTCTTTGGCTGCTGCACTGGGGGGGGAAACCCAGACGTTGCGAGACCTTCAGGGCTGCTCTCATAACCCTGATAGTGTAATCTCCCACAGGGGTGCAGGAACCTGATTCAAACCCGTCAGACCCCCCCGGAGACCTTGTGTATTTTACCCCACCTAAGGGCCCCAGATTACCTTCCAGAATCCTAGTCTTGGTACTGTGTGGCACCTTAGCATTAAACGGACATGTTACAGATTCAATAAATCTCAAAACCTTCACATGCAACAAATCACTCCCAGGCAGTAGTACTTTAAAATAAAAGCACAAGTTTTTACTGATTACCCAAATAATTACCATACAAACCTACATATGAATGATTTAGATATTTGGTTACAGGATAACTACAAAAACAGTTGTAAAATACATACAAAACAAACTAATGAATTAGCTGGATAATTTCTGCCTTTTCTGAAGAGAGTTAGAGTCCCAAAAATAAGTGAGTTTTGCAACATCTCTCTTTCTCTCTGCTGTGTCTCAGACAGTCACAACTTTTCTTCTAGTGGTCTTCAGTGTATCTGGCAGTCTTCAGTGTGTCAGGAAATTTGACTTCTGCTCCGAGTCTCTGTTTAAGAGGGCTTATATAGCCCTTTCTGCAGTCTGCAAAACCGGCCTGTAATTGGCTAGTGGCCTTAATATTTCCAAGTCCAACTGTTCATCTCTAGGCCAGCAGAGGTCTCTCTTGGTCTTTCCCAAAATTTTAAGTAAACCAAAATTAACAGTATTTTGCTTTCCCACAGCCCCCACCTCCCTGGGCTGGCTTTTGATCTGCATTACCTTCCTGATACTTATTAAAATGGAAATAGACTGTGGCAGTTGGTAGGAAATTTAACAATAGCTTTCTAGTCTGAGCATCTGCATAATCCTGCTATAAAGCTATATCTCTCTTTGACATTCAAAGTGTTATAAACAGAGGAGATGGCCCTTCCATTTCCTGTCATTTATAGAATCTTCCCTTTTGATCAGCTACCAAGAAATTCCAATCTCCTACTGAAATTTAATTCCTGTTTCCCTCTAAGCAAGCCTGTGTCCTCGGCAAGGGGAGATGTTAGACACTGAAATACACATCAACTCTTCCCAAGTACCCTTGCAGTAAAATGGGCATCTTTTCTGGCAAACCTTATGCCCAAGTCTTTTGGGAAATTAAACATAAAGAAAATTACAGAGAAATATGACAGCAATACGGTGCAGTGGTCAAATCGCCACAGGTAGGATATTTAATTTCTTAATATTCTTTTTTATAATTAACTTGTGGACTTTTGCTAAGTTCTTGACTTCCCCAGTGTATTTAATTTTTTTTTTTTATAATTCATATTTTATTAACACATTTTCACATTACAGGGGACAGAGAGTTATAACATACTTTGCATGTATTCAAAGTGTTACATAAGCTGTCCCCACCCCATACAGCAGCAGAGTCCATACAGTAATGAGATAGGAGTACTATATAGTATCACAAATCGAAGATCATTGATTATAGTAACTCATATACCTGATCTGGTCATGATTAGCGTGTGAAGGGGATCCCAAGTATTCTTGTACCACTGCAACTTATTATGGAGGCTTGCTATCGCTTTCTCTGTACGTGGGTTAGCGAGAATTTCATTAACCCATTCCTGATATGATGGGCTTACTGCATCCCTCCAATGCCGAAGTACAATTTTTTTAACAGATACTGCAATCATGGAGATATGAAATCTCCTGATTCTCACCTTGATAGAGGATAGATCTCCCAACAAACATATGTCTGGGGTGAAGCAATCTTGCAAACCTAATATAGGATCTAGGTTAGTCTGTATGGCTTACCACAAATACCTTATCTTGGGGCATGACCAAAAGACGTGAAGAAGTGTGCCATCCTCTTGACATCCTCTGGTACAGCCCCCAAACTTATAAAACCCCATTTCCTCAGCTTCACAGGAGTGTAATACATGTTATGCATAATGTGATATTGCATAAGGCGGAGTCTATCCTGAGAGACTTATTTATGACAGAACTTCCATAAAACTGACCAGTTGGGAGTGTATTGGGGAAAAAAGGAAACCCAGAGCCTAGTGGGGCCTTCAGGTCTCCCATATTTCCAATAAAATAAAACACGGTGTATTTTGGAAATAGCGCCTGGTGACCCCAGTAAGGAGGAGAGATCAGATACAAATAGAAAGGCAGGTGGGCGAGGAGGAATGTTACCAAATTCTGTAGAGAGCAGATGCTTTAATTGGCAGTGTATTTAATTTTAATTTAAGCAAAGGACTCCCCCCAGCTACTAGTTTAAATTGTGCTTAATAGCAGTGAGGATCCTACTACCCAGCCACTACCCCTTTATGGTTGAGATGCAGGTCATCTCTTGCATAATAATCCCTGCATCCAAAGAAAGTACCCCAATTTCTAACAAATTTTAATTCTTGATTCGCTGCATGTGTACATAGCCACTGATTACACCTATAAATATCCCTCTGTTTCAAAATTCCATCCATCAGTTTTGGCAGCTCCTCCGAGAAGATGGATTTACCTTTTAGTCTCTTTAGGATCTTATCAATTTTCTTTATCTCTTTTACTATTTGACATTTAGGGGTCATTCCTATATAATTGATTACTGCATGCATAACGATTAGTGGAGAAACTGCTTGATTTTTAATTAGTTTTTCTAGACTTTGTCTGATGTGTCTTAGTTTGGCCCCCGGAAGGCATGTGACCTGGGGTTTTCCCTGTAGACTGTAGAATCTATACAATGCAGGACTGAATCCCTGACTATTATGATTTGACATCTGATAGGTATGTTATCATCTGTTTCTGACCTAGGGGGTACACAGTTTGGGAATGAAGATGAGCTTGGCCTTGGGGGTTCTCACCGAGGGGGTTCTCACCTAAGGAGTTCACAAGAACCAAGACACCAGTGAACACACACAGGCACTGGCTGTTATGGTTCCGATACCTGAAGTGGCATCTGTAGACTTCAGTTTTTGTGATTCAGAATACACCGTGCTAGTTTATTTATTTATTTATTTGCTTTTGGAAACCGGGTGAGTGCACTAGGCATAGAGATGCCTATTTTCAGGCACGACAAAGCAGTTCCTGTGAGCAGTCTCTGACTTCACTTTGTAGTTATTTAAGGCTTTTGGCTCTTATGGTTCTGTAAAGGCTGTGAAGGTAGTGGGAGGGCAGTCTTCCCAGATCCCAGCAGGCTATACAATCTACCAAGGAGGATGTACAGTGAGAGAGGGTACTACACATTACCTGGGAAGCAGTTTCTTTTTTTGTGTGTGTTAATATAGCTCTTTATCCTCCTTGGGCTGTCCAGGTGACTGATCAACCCTGCCCCCCAGTGCCATCAGACAGCCTGCTGCATATCTTCTTCCGGGAGGGGTTACATCCACCACAAATTTCCCCCATAGAAGGGTCAGGGGCAGGGCCGTGCCATACAGAGACTCTCATCCAGATGTCCACCTTCCCCATCAGAGCAGTAGGGCAGGCTGTGGCACCTTGGGCAGGGCTTCATGTAGCCTGGTCCCCTTCCATTTTCCTCCTTAGGATTTCTCCCACCGAGGCCATGGCAAATATGGAGGACGCATGTGCATGGAGGGGCACATTCAGTCTGGAACCACCAGCCCCTTCCACCCACTGAATGTTTGTAAGCCATCAGAGCATTGATACTACCACCAGACATTCCCTTGGTGACAGTCAAGAGCCAGGACAGCTCACCACCCCATTCTCTGAGAGGAGAGCTGCCAGCTGACTACTCAGTCTTCTCCCACCCCCTGGCCAACCTCTGCCAAACAGAGTTTGTTCCTAAACTTAGATTGCCAGCATAGTAAGAGGTAAGGGGTACAGCACCTTGGCTCTCTGTGCCACCTGGTCGTGACCCAGGGTTACAGTTTCTAACTGATAAAAATTGTCCCAATACACAATTTCACACACAGGCTTGGATAAAACTGCTGCAGAGAGGCAGTAATAGAGATTGTTGTGTGCATCACAATCGCTACCCAGGCACCAGTGAGCTGACACAGGTAACAACTCTTATGGTTCTGAAACCAGAAGAGGCATCTGCAGAGGGTTTTATGATCCATAATTTGTCTCCCAAATGCTTAAAAGGCTAGTTTAGCACAATATAACAGTCCCTGTGTGCAGTCTGTGATTGTAGGTAGTAGTTATTAAATGCTTTTGTCTCCAATTATTCTGTAAAGACTACAAGGGTGGTGGGGGGCAGTCCTCCCAGATACCAGTAGGCTATGCAATTCATCAGTGAAGGTGGGAAGTGGGACAGGGTACTACAAGTTACCAGGGTTACAGTTTCTAACTGCTAAAATCATACCAATATGCAATTTCACACACAGGCTTGGATACAATTGCTACATAGAGGCAGTAAGAGAGATTGTGGTGCATGTCACACTTATTTGCTGCCCAGGCACAAGCAACCACACACAGGCACTGGCTGTTATGGTTCTGAAACTGGAAGTGGCATCTGAAGACTTCTCAGGCCCAATATTCAAATCCAGCCAAGGCAGGGGGGAAAAACGTTGTGCTGTCCCCTGCAGTTTCCCAGGTGTTGAAAACCACTATATTCAGTGGAATAGTGCATGGGTGCTATTTGACTGAATATAGGGCCAGTGAGACCCAGTGCTAAGCTACCTGGAGCTGGGCAGACACGGGCCTCAGAATATGGCAGCACAATGTCTTGTACTCTAGCTAAATTCCCAATATTTGAAGGGACCTGTGCAAATAAGCCCATTGGGCATGTAAGGTGCTAAGGGCCATTTGCATAGGGAGTGAGACGGTACTGCACTGTGCCGCCTCCAAATTGCCTATGTCCTGAGAGCTAGCCCTGGTGGTAGTGGCAAGCCCCCACACCAACTTCCATCCCATTCAGAAATAATATAGAACTTCCTGTTGGTCTAGTCATCCCTCCCGCCTCACCAGTCAGTATACTATATGTGTTCAGTGACAGCTCAGTTGGCAGCCAGCCATGGTGGAGAGAGGAAGGCTGTGCTAGTTGCCTGCTCTGAATCCATCAGGGATGGGGGAAGAGGGGTGGTGGGTCACTACCTGCCAGGGTGGGGGTCCACTAGACCACAGGGAAAGGGTTATGTTAGCTATACAGGGGATCAGAGATGGGGGGAGTTACACTGGACACCAGGGAATATTTGTTATACATACCAGGTGGATGATTGAGCATGGTAGGGACCACCAGCCTCCTGCCAGAGTTTATAAAAATTTTTTCCTTTTATATATCATATTTTATTCCTCCTTGCTGTGGCACACTCCAGCTTGGGGAATCCAGCTGCTGGCTCCACCCGCCCGGAGAGCTGGGTAGCTCGAACTGCACCCAGGAGGATCCGGGACAGCCATCATGCCATCCTGCTGGAGGGCTCCCCCTCTGCCTCTACTAGCCAAGACAGCCCCAGACCCTCTGCAACAGGACTCCCACCAAAGTTCTCTGGGCAGCTTGAAGTATGGCCATCAAGCTGCATGGTCGCACCCAGCCATTTTCCTCCTACTGGCCCCTGGAGCATGGACATGCAATGATGTCTAGGCACAACATGCCGACATCCGCCGCGCTTCCCTTCTGTTGTCACTGATGCTTGTAGTGCCCCTGGGTGTCCCCAGGAGCCACTACAGTGTGGTGAAATTCCCTGGCCCACCCCAGGACTAGGACAGCAGTCTGCAGATGCTCGATCCCAGTCCTCCCCTGCCAACCCCCGACGGCCCAGGCTCATTCCCAAACCTGGGTTGCCAGCATGGCACAAGGTGTTGCATCCAGCGCCTCAACCCTCAGTGCCACCAGGCCGGCTCTCCTGGGATATTTTTATTTCTGAATGGGATGGTGATCGGTGATGGGGGAGGGACTACTATACTGCCAGGGAGATCTGTATTGTTTCTGAACAGGATGGTAATTGGTAATGTGGGGAGGGACATTAGACCACCAGAAACCACTTTACTGGGGATGGGGGGGTGCCACACTTCCACCGCCAACTGCTAGGGTTGCATGGGAGTAAGTCAGGGTTTCAGTCTGTGGTATGGGCACCACTCAAGGGGGCCGTGCAAAATGGCCTTACGTGATGCAAATACACTGCATTTTGGACTTTGCCAATATTTAGGTCCCCGCCCCTTCATTTACATTGCACTCCTCTCTGTCTTTTGCATGAGTGCAAACTGAGTTTGCCACACTAACCAAGCTTTTCAACATAGCCCTTCTGCACAAAGCTCAGTTTGCACAAGCAAACTTGGTTTTGCACTAGGGAAAAGTTTTGAATAACAGGCCTCTGATTCTGTGATCCAGACTTTAGCGCTCAAATGCTCACAGTGCTAGTTTAGCACAATATAACAGTCCCTGTGAGCAGTCTGTGTCTTCACTTTGTAGTTATTTAAGGCTTTTGGCTCCAATTATTCTCCAAAAGCTGAGAGGGTTGTTGGGGGGGGCAGTCCTCCCAGATCCCAGTAGCCTATTCAATTGACAAAAAGAAGATGCAGAGTGAGATAGGATACTACACGGTACCAGGGTTACAGTTTCTAACTGTTAAAATCATCCCAATACACAATTTCACACATAGGCTTGGATAAAAGTGCTGCACAGAGGCAGTGAACCAGACTGTGGTGCATGTCACATTTAATTGCTACCCAGGAACCCTCAATTTAAGCCCCCCAAAAAAGCCCCAAAAAAGTTGGAATGTACATGGGAAGCTAAGGTATGGCACATTAGTCTGTACAAGAGCAATTGGAAAAGAGCCTACTGGACCTCAACATTAATTATCAAAAGATACAGTTCTTTATTTTCAAAGGTCCACAACACAGAAACATAGAATCTGTCAGCAGTAAAGGGCTGCTCAGCTCACCCAGTCTGCCCCGATTTTCCCTGTCTAATCTGTTACTCCACATCCTAACTGATCTCAGATGACCCTCCCTCCTCCCTGCCTGTTTGCTATTATTCCCCTATGTCTATTCCATGCATGCATAAAGCCCCCCCAAGCTGTTTTTGTCTCCACCACTTTTGGCAATCTGTTCTAGGTGTCTGCCACCCTTTCAGTGAACGGGCACTGGTGTTCATAAGGTTAAAGGCCTAAAAATGGCCTCACTGAACATCTGCAGTTTAATCGCAAAATTTGACCAACTAGAGGCATGGATGGCCCTCCATACTCCTGACATCCTATGCCTAATGAAGATGGGATTGACTAGTAGGATTAAAGATAGTGAAGTTACCTTCAAAGGCTTCCAAGCATACAGGATTGATAGAATAGGCAAGAGGTGGGGGATGCCTCATCTATGCCAGGGACTCTCTGCAGTGCACCGTCCTCCCTGGAACCAGGGTGGCTGAGGACCATGAGATAATAGTGATAAAAGCACAGGTTGGTTAGAATGGCAAAGCTCTCATCCTTGCCACAATCTACCTGCCCCCCAGGAAAGCCACAGCAAGCTTTCCCACAATTATGGACATTATTGGCACCCTTCCAAAGGGGATGGAGCTTGTCATTACCAGGGACTTTAACATAAACTGGAATGGAAAGGAGGCTGCCCCTTTCAGAGATCTGATAGCCACTTCCAACCTGACACAACTTGTCACCTGCTCCACCAGGCAGAACTATAAGACAGGAAACAGTACCCTCCTTGACTGGGTCCTAGCAAGCTCACAATCCCGTATCTCAGAGATCAAGGTTCTCCCAGACACACTAAGTGACCACTCCCCAATCACCTTCCTGTGGTCTAATAAATTTACCAAAAGCCCACCCATCCTCATTGAAAGCAGGGTCTTGAGAAAGGGTAAACTTGGAGCCCTCAAATCAGCCCTTGACCTGCATGACTGGACTCCTATCGACCTGGTGCCTACACTTGATCAGGCCCTCAGTTACTTCATTAAGGGCTTTAGCTCCATCTGTGACATCTATGCCCTGCTCATGAAAAGAAAAATTCGGGAGCAGGCAAATGGCTAGATTTATGGGGAGCTCCTCTCCCACCTGAAAGAAAGGGACATACTCTGGGAGAAGGCCAGAAACACAGGTAGCAAGCATGACTACCAGTGATACAGAACAGCCAGGAACCACTGTACCAAGCTAATCCAGCTTGTCAAAGCCAACTATTATAAGGCCCAGCTTTGCAATTCTCGGGGTGATGGGACTAGATTCTGGGATAACATCAAAAGCATCCTTGGAAAGGAGGACAAGAAGCACCCTCAGCTGCTCAGTATGAGTGACACCCCCACTACAGACCCTCTAGCTATTGCAGAAGCCTTCAATAAGGCCTTCACTGTTCTTACCCCAGTGCTACCACCTGCCTATTTTCAACCTGGTTTGAACCACTCCAACAAAGTATCTGCCTAGTGTTCTCACCCGACCTTCTACTTTAAAAGGGTGACAGTGAAGGAGGCCCTTACTATGGTCAAGAAAATACTAGGTAAGACCAGACTGGGCAGTGACGGGATAGACATGAAACTTCTGTCCCTCACCCTGCATGTTCTTATAGTGCCCATTACCATGCTGTACAATAAGTCCCTGTCCCTGTCCTAATTCCTGGCAGTTTGGAAGCAGGCCCTAGTTATGCCAGTGCATAAAGGAGGCGACAAGTCTCTGGTAGCCAACTACAGACCAATCTCGATCCACTCCCCACTGTCCAAGGCACTGGAAAAGATTACCTCAATAAGTATAATCTACTATGTCCTAACCAGCATGGCTTCAGACAAAATCACAGTACCGCCACTGCCCTACTGGACTATGCAAACTATGCACATAAGGCCCTGGATGAAGGCTAACTGGTGGGGTCTGTCTTTATTGACCTTACCAAAGCCTTCGATACAGTCGACCACCCTCTGTTACTGACCCAACTGCGAAACATGGGTGTGGCGCCCAATGCCCTTTGCTGGTTCCAAGACTACCTGATATGGAGAAATCAATGTGTCAAAATTGGGCAAACAGTATCCAGCACTAGAGAGGTATCATTAGGGGTACCCCAGGGATCAATACTGGGGCCCCTACTCTTCAGCCTCTTCTTAAATGACCTTCCCACAGCCTGCGACACCAAACTCACTCTATATGCAGATGATGCTGTGCTCCTGAGCAACAGCACATCTCAGGCTGCCCTACAATCTGAGCTGCAGAACTCCTTCTCCAAACTCAAGGACTGGTTCTGTAGTCATAAGTTGCTACTAAACTACAAGAAGACCAAGGCCATGCTTATGTCCAGCCCCCACAACAAAAATAAGCATCACCCCCTCATCATCTCCAACTCATGCAGTGAGCCGCTGAACAAATTCACTTGTTCAAGTGTCTGGGGTCATAATAGATGATACCCTCCTATTTAATCATCATATTGACTCTCTGGTCAAGACAGTCAATACCAAGATTGGTGTCCTGTAAAGGCACAGACCGCTCTCCGGGGGCCCTCAACCTCTCAGTCCACAATTCAGTTATATCTACTATTGACTATGGACTAGTGGTCTATGGGGCGGCAATGGACACAGCACTCAAGAGGGTTCAGACTGTGCTCAACAAAGCCTGCAGACTCACCCTGGATGCTGAGCATGGCACTCACACCTGTACTTTGTACAAATGTGCAAATTGGCTGTCATTAAGAAACAGGGTTAAACTTCAGACTTGCATTCTAGGGAAGAAGGCTCTATTGGGTAAAACACCACCTTGTGTAGGCAATTTGATCAAGGCGACCAACTTGTTACAGGTCACCAGAGGGAGGACTAGAGGGGCCTTGGCTATCCCCTTCCATCGCACCTCACTTGGGCAACATGCATTTGCCTACCAGGCCCCCCTGTGGATGAATGTACTCCCTGTGCACCTCTTGGCCACCAAATGTCTGGTACAATTCAAAACTGACCTCAAACAGCACCTTATAACACACTCTAAGTGCACCTGCCCCTGAGTCTAGCCACTCCTGCTCTCTCTGCCTCCCAGCAAGCACTAGGCAAGCCTCAGGTACCCCCCGCCCTCCTCATGACTTGCCCCAGCAATCAGTTTGCATCATGCTCCTTTGGCACCCGCCACCCCTCCCCCTCCCCAGCTCACAGTCCTGTGTGTTTCCCTAACAGTCACTACTAATGCAGGCTGCCTGACCATGCCCCCTCACACCCCACCATTTTAATCTAGTATGTCCTCTCCACTCAGCCTCCCCTCACCCCATTATTTCTCCCTATACCTTATCGCCCTTCTTCCCGCACCCTTCACCTCCACCGCAGTACATACCTCTCTCCCGTACCTCCTTTCTTCACCCCACTGCCAGCTATCCCCGTCCCTCTGAACTACTGACAAGGCACTTTGTGGCTGCTTATTCCCCTCACCCTCATAAAGTGTTTTTCTTGTTATTTAACTTGTACCTATGTTTTGAGTTATTCTGTAAGTTCTGAATCCAAGCTGTATCGTTCATTGTAATGTACCTTTGCTTTCTCCTATTGTACTTTGTTTTGCATTCTGTAATGTGGAACCTTTGTAAAAGAGCCTGTGCTCAAAGGTCTTTTCTGAATCATTAAATAAATAAATAAAATAAAATAAATAAATCAATAGTATTTCCTCACAGCCCTTAAACCCGCCCCCCACCTTCATCGCATGCCCCTGGTCCTGGTGTTCTTTCTCATTTGAAAAGACTCTCCTCCTTCATCCTGTCACCCCTGTGAGGTACTTGAAGGTCTCTATTAACTTCCCTCTCACTCTCTCCTTTTTCAGGTACACATGTTCAGATCCCTCAGCCTCTCCTTGTAGGGCTTCTGATGTAAACCTTGCACTGTTTTTAGTTATCCTCCTCTGGACTGCCTTCATCCTGTCTATGTTCTTTCTGAGGAGGAACCTTGAAAAGTGGACACAGTACTCCAGGGGGAATCTCGGCAGCCAGCAATACAGTGGCAACACCACCTCTCTCCTTGTGTTGGATGCACCCATCACTATACACCCCAGCATCCCACTTTTTTGTCACTCTTCCCTGCAACTCTGAGGTCATCTGTTATAATAACCCCATGGTCCCTTTCCTACTTAGTGACTGTCAGTACCTCCCCCATCCTATACTTAGTTCCTGAGTTGCTATGCCCTAGGTGCATGATTTTACATTTTTGATTTTGAACCCCAAATGCCATACTCTTGACCATTTTTTGAGTTGCCCAAGATCCCTGTGCATCCTGTCCACCCACTGCAGAGTGTCTGCCCTATGGCATATTTTGGTATCATCTGCAAAAAACATGCCTTCCCTTCCAGATATTCTGCAATGTCACTTATGAAGACATTGAAGAGGATAACTCCCAGCACTGAGCCTTGTAGTACCCCGCTGATCACTCTTCCATCATTAGAGTAAGCAGACCCTCCAACATTTGACAGATAAAACTAGGTGCACGTGTGTTCCATTAAGTGAACGATTCAGACTTGCAGCTATGAAATGGGAGGGATGGAATTAGATCATAGTTCCGTTTCAAATTAGTGCATGCTAGAAACTAATCTACAAACCTTATTACACAAAGTCTTTTGTGTAATAAGGTTTGCAGATTGTTTAGGTTTCTAGCATGCACTTTTTAAGTTTGAAAGTAGAGCAGACTGTGATCCTGGTTTCACCCCCTCCCATTTAGTATATAAATCACTCCTTTGTTTTCCCACAACCAACAGATTTCTTGAATGAACAACAATAGAATATACTTCTTATGCTGGCGCTGTTAGCCTGGCTCTGGGGGGATCGATAATCGATGGTCGACCAGCCGACCCGACAACTGGACCGTCTGGAGTTCAATTGTGGCAACAAAATAAAACACAGCTGTGTCTGTGATAAAAAGCACTGTAAAGCAGACAGAGCCACTTTTCACCTTGGGATTGAGATAGATGCGGTCATCCCAGTCAGACTGACACATGACCTGTGGTTGCTCGGCTCCGCTGAGTGACTGTGACACACTCAGACACTCCCTCCAGAAGTATGCCATGGGAAACATAAGACTGCAGCAGCTGCTTCTGGGAGACACAGGCCAGCCGGCACATATCTGTGATGTTTTTTTGTTTTTTTTTAACATGAAAGATTTTATTGATTTTCCAAAGTTTACAACTGGTATTCAGCAAAGAAAATAGCCACACATAAAAATGCAGTACAATAATGTAGTTGCACCTGTGTTGTACTATAACTCGGACAAACTAATGCAACGTATAAACGACAATGGTAAACACATACTACAAAGAGTAAACATACTTCTAAATATAGTAGCTATACAGAACTGCTTATGAAAATGACCAAGCAATAACCTAGCTCTGTAACATCCCAACTTACTGTACAAACATAACATTAAGGTAAGCTAGCCAAACGTTGGCAATGTAGCTAAGTATCCCAAATGAATAGTGAGGGATATAATCCTATTCCAAAAGGAACGGGGTGAGAACTCTGAGGAATCGGGCAGGTGTTAAAAAATTAAAATAGCGGGGTTGCCAAGCAGAGGAGGGGGAACTGAACAGAGGTGAGAGTGTAGGTATGCATCCCATTTTTTCTTGTACCTAGACATCTGCTCAAGCGTAGAATAGGAGAGATGCTCAGAACTGGCCAGCCTGGCAATAGCTGCATGCCATGTTAGTACAGAAGGGGGCTGTGGTTGTTTCCATTTCATAAGAATTGCTCTCTTGGCTTCCATTAGGACTGACATAACCCAGGCCTTCAAAGGGCCAGGCAGTAGATACAGAGGGGATGAGTCCTCTAACAGCAAAAGGGAGGAGAGTGAGATTCTGTGGCCTACTGTCTTGGAGCAGTCCTCTAGCACTGCTGACCAGAAGTGGGAAAGGGATGGACAATGCCATAGCACGTGAAACAAGTTGGCTGGGCTATACGGACAATGCCAGCATGTGGAGTGAGGTAGGAGACCCATGGTTTGCAGTCTGGCTAGTGTGCAGTACCAATGTGGGAGAATCTTGAACTGCAGGAGCTGGCTTCTAGAGTTGTGGTACCCAAGGCATACATTCTTGAGACACTGGGATCATGTTTAGGGAGAGATAATGGTCTGGACATCCTGTGCCCATTTAAGTCTACAATCATCCGTACAATCTGGCTGTGCATCCCTCAGCAGGCGGTAGATTTTTCCTGCAATTCCCTTGTGATTCCCGGTTTATTAGAGAACCTAGCCACTCCCATCCCTGCACACCCTTCCGAGTACCTAGGGGCTCTCAGAGAGCTTCCCAAAGTTATAGATATCTCCAAGATTCTTTTTTGGGGAGTTGATATTTCCCCAACAGCTGCAGATAAGACATCAGCACCCTCATTATCTGGCAAAAGTAGGTCTCCAATTATATTAATGCCATGGTGTTGCCAAGAGGACCAATTTAGAGGCTCCCTGCCCACCTTGATATTAGTATTCCCCCACAAGGAGATATACTGTAAGGGTGGAGTCCACATATTTCTAGGCATATGTACTAAGGACAGACCGGATCACCATGAACTCCAGGTTTCCCTCAGTACTGGCGTGTTGGGTACTGCAGAGGATCGACTTGCCGGTAAAAGAGAGCCAAGCCATTTGCCATCAAATATGTCAGTCTCCAGAGACACCCAGACAGGGGTGTTGGAGGTCATAAAACGAAACCATTTGGTGGCTTGGGTCATGCACATAGGGAAGAGAAACTCTGAAGCCACCTATAGGGTGGAAGGGGAGTTGCTGGCAGTCACAAGGGAAGAAAGAGACTTGGGCGTCATCATCACCGATGACTTGAAATCATCCAAGCAGACCTCTAAAGCAGTAGGTAAGGCTAGAGGGATGTTGGGCTGTATTAGTAGGGGTATCACAAATCAGAGGAGGGAGGTAATAATACCTCTTTACAAGACACTGGTTAGGCCCCATCTGGAGTACTGCATGCAGTATTGGAGGCCACACCTTCACAAGGACATTAACCAAATTGAGGCAGTCCAGAGAAGGGCAACCAAAATGGTGCAGGGGCTGCATCAGAAAACCTATGAGGACAGATTAACTGAACTCAGTATGTATACCCTAGAGCAAAGGAGTGGGGAGAGAGATGATATGATTGAAACATTCAAATACCTTAAGGGCATTAACAAGGTGAAAGAGTCTAACATGTTTCAATATAAGAAAAATAGCAGGACGAGGGGACACAGCATGAGATTAGAGGGAGGCCGATTAAGGGGTAATGTGAGGAAGTTCATTTTCACAGAAAGAGTGGTGGATGCATGGAACAGCCTACCTCAGGAAGTGGTGGATATGAATACAGTGCAGGGCTTCAAACAGACATGGGATAGGCATAAGGGAGCAATAGAGATGAGTATGAATAGATGGACCATTGACAGAGCAAAGGCCTATGGCACATTCATAAGGTAGAAAAAGAAATGGGCAGACTGGATGTGCCTTGTGGTCCTTATCTGCCGTCAACTTCTATGTTTCTATCCTATAGGCCAGGTAATATTCATAAAACCAGGGGAGGCCTAAACCACCTCTGGCCAGCGTGCCCTCAACCTAGTTATACCAAAATGAGGGGCCCTACCTTCCCACAATAGACTTGAAATCAGCTTATCCAAGCTCTTGAAAACATTAGGGGGTACCCTTATCGGGAGGTTGTGGAAGAAATTTGAAATCTTAGAGAGGAGAAACATCGTCGCCACCTCCAACTTACCTTTTAATGATAGTTTAAGCTTCAGCCACCGTTGTACCTCAGCAGTGAGAGAAACCAACAGTGGGCTGTAATTGGCGTCCACCTGATTCTTCCACAAAGTTGGAATGGTGACACCCAAATGGGAAAACCTTTGCGGTGCCCAGCCAAAAGTGGTGCCCTGTAAACAGGCCTTTGTACAGGAAAGGTTCAGAGGGGAAAGAGTGATTTTCTTGTGATTGATTTGCAAACCTGAGAATGAAGCAAATTCACAAAGGGTGGCCAATGTTGGGAGGAGTGAGTGTGCTGGATTGGAGAGAGTGAGAAGCAAGTCATCTACATATGAATTAACCAGGAATTGCTTGCCACCTACCTCTATGCCCTGAATCTCTTGGGAGTGTATAAGCTTTCTTACCAAGAGGTCTAATGCAATAAGAAAAAGCAGTGGGGAGAGAGGGCATCCCTAAAAGATGCCTCTCTGTAGTACGAACTGGGAGGAGAGGTTTCTGTTTGTGAGTATTTTTGCAGAGGGAGCATTATAGAGAGTGGTTATCCAGGCCGGAAATAAGACCCCAAGCCATACACTTCGAGTGCATAGTAGAGATAGCTCCATTCCACCAAATCAAATGCTTTGGAAAAATCAATCACCAAGGTGGCCATGGGGGTGCGGGAGTGGAGGACATGCATTTAAGATCTAGCACTAACCTAAGATTATCTGCTCCACTCTTCCCTTTACTGAACCCTGCTTCTGAAGGGTATATCAATGAGGGCAATACCTTGTCTAATATATTGGCCAGAACTCTGGCCAAAATTTTGGTATCTACAGAGATTAGAGAGATGGGTTGAAAGTTGGCACAATCCAATGAGTCCGGGGACTTTTTGGGAAGCAGAGTAATAATAGCCTCATTCAAAGTTGGGGGGCTTCCTGTAGGGCAGACATCAGATAGGGAGATATCTCATCCAACAACAGTTGATATAAACCTGCTGTCATGCCATCCGCCCCTGGGGCTTTACCCTTTGTCAGTTGTGTGAGGGCTGTTTTGAACTCGGGGAGAGTAATGGAAGCCTCCAGCATCTAATTGTCTTCTGGTGTTAGATGGGGAAGGGGAGTGAAGCCCAGAAAATCTTGCATTGTGGCGGTTAACTTAGGATCCCCTATGGGTGTCTTAGACCTGTGAAGCTCTTGGTAGAACAGCCGCATCATGTCATTGATACACTGATGGTCATAGACCATTGCCCCACTCTTATCTCTCAGGGCGTGGATCTGGGAGGAAGCTTTCCCGTTCCTCAAATGGTGTGCTAGGAGTTTTCATCCCTTATCCCCCTGCCTCCCAAACTTTATGTTTGGCACGAAGAAGCTGCCACTCCGCTTTGTGCTGCAAGAGTGTATTAATCTGATATTTCAGCCCTACTATGGAGGAAATAAGAGTGTTGGAGGAGTTGATAGATTGTTTAAACTGTCCCTCCAATGTAGAAAGCTCTTGCTGGAGCCTGTTCAGCTCCTCTTGTCTTTTTGTGTTCTGGAAAGCGGTGTAGGAAATAATGCATCCTCGAAGGAAAGCTTTAAACGCCTCCCACATAGTATCTGCCCCTATCTCCCCAGTGGCATTAGTCTGAAAAAAAAAGCCTGTCGCTTCCACCTTTATTTGAGTGCAAACAGCCTTGTCCTAAAGAGGAGTGGGTTACATCTCCACTGTGGGGAAGAGGGCGGACTGCCTGGGGGAAGATAGCACAGTGTGGTGGGAGCGTGATCTGAGATGATAATATTCTCAATGGCAGGACTATGGGTGCCCTGCGCTGCTGCCCCATCTACTAACTAAAAATCAATTCAGCTAAACGTGCCATGGATGGGGGAGAGAAATGTATAATCCCAACCTGAGGGCTTATCGCATTCCAGGGGTCACTCAAACCCCATTCCTCCTGCATATCAATTAGAGCCGCTTTCATCTTGGGATGTGTATCAGGGGTGGGGCACGACTTATCTAGAAAGATGTCTGCCACCATAGTAAAGTCTTCTCCTACCAACATGGGAATATGCTCCCCTTCTGTTTGGACAGCTGCTAAGACCTGGCTAACTTGAGGGAGAAAGTCTTGACTATCATGGTTGGAACCATATATGTTCCTTAACACTACTTTTCCCCTAGGAAAGGAAAAGCGAGCCAACACCCAGCATCCCTGCTCATCAGCCCTGACACTCTCTTCGACCCAAGGACAGGATTTATGGATCAGAATTGCTACCCCGGCTTTGGAAGAGGTGGAGCTATGGATGATCCGCCCAACCCAGTGCTTTTTGAGCAATAGACTGTCCTGGCATTAAAGTGCATCTCCTGGAGCAGTGCCACATCTGCTTGAAGGGACTTCAGGTTTTGAAGCACCTTAGTTCTCTTCACTGGGTGGTAAAAGCCAGTTTTCATTCCTGGAGACACACCTCCACCCCTGTTGCATGTTGTTGGTCCTGATATCTAACTATTAACACCCCAAGTCCACTTACTGCTCAAAGGCTTCTATTGTAGGACTGGCCAAAAGAGCCAGACAAGGAGCAGGAGTCACCAGGTGTAAGCTGAGGTGATACCAGATTCCAAGCAAGTGGGGTCAGCGCCAGAATCTGGACAGTGATTGCCCAGGTGAGAGAGCTACAATAAAAGGAGAAAAATAAAGAACCAACTATTAATCCGCACTGTAACAACATGAACACACCACCAGCAGTGAACAGATAAGGACACAAATGTACACTCAGTATATATTAACAACTAACAGTAGAACTAGGTAACCAACACCTATAAACTTTAGGTATAAACTTATCATAGAAAACGTTAGGATAATGTATGCTCTCCAGAAGTACACCAGGGAAACACCACCCAACCAAGTAAGTCTCTAAGGCCATGCAGCACAGCACAGGTCTGCAGTGATAACACCTAAGGAGCAAAAGGGTTAAGTGCCATAAGAAACCTACTTGTTTCAGCTGCACTACCCTAGCGCCTATGGAGGGGACTAAGTACCTGTAAGATTAGGTATCCGCCCCATCACGGACCCCAGTGTAAAGATCCGAGGTGTCAAGAAATAACTGTTCAGTGGGAGGAGGGTTAGAGCAGATGCCCCCAGTGAAAGCTGTCAAAACATGGATGTGGGATGGGAAATGCAAACACAATTAAGTATAATTATAAGGGGGGCACACCCATACTGGGGTTAACCCCAACTCCAGTCCAGTACCCCCTCCGAATGGGGGGACAGGTACCCAAGAACGGGGTAAGATAATGTAACGAGGAGACAAGGAAAGGCCTCTAAATGTGCAACAAGAAAGGTAAACCCGCCTGTACCCTTCCTCTAAAACCAAAGGCATATGGGAGGGGTAGGGTGGGTACCCTCAGCTTGGTCATCATGACATTAGATTCCTAAGGTAACCTCTATAAGCAGCCCCTGTTAGTATACAGCATATAAGGCCAGGAGGCAAGAGGAGTGCAGCAGAAGGTATGGGGGCACCACCTACCTGGTAAACGGGGGGTCCACACATTGGGCATGTACCCCCAACACATGTCGCCATAATGCCACTATTAGATCCCCCATAAGAAGGTCAAGAAGTAGTAAGGGGAAGAAGGAGTCAAGGTAGCAACCTCAATGCAAAGCGCAGCTGCAAAACATTGCCCATCCCCCCTTTAAACCCTACACAAAACAGGTGAGGAAACCTTAAATGTTCAGGCACCCAAACTGACTTCTTTACCAAAAGGAGGGGAAAGGGGGACCAATTAGCAGCCCAAGATCCAGCTACACTGTAACCTCTAAGTTTAAGCCGAACACAAAAATAAGTCACAAACGAGGATACAAATCCTGAAGAAGCTGGTCAAGGACGCATCCTAAAAAGTCCATCCCAAATTATTTTAGCCATTAACACCCGCTGGGTTGGAATCCATCTTGCTGAGAGCATGATCTTTGGCAGCAGCAGTGACCACATCAGCAAATGACCATAGACCTGGGCACACAGGGCCTGACGGAGGCTCAGAACTGCCAGTGGCTTCCATATTTGCCGCAAGCTCCTTGGATGCATCCTCCCAATTAGTCAGAGAAGAAACTGGTAGCTGAGCATCCTTGAGTTTAGAAAAAGAAGCATCTGTGTCCTTCTCGCTGGATGAATAGTCCCTTGGCAGCTTCGCTGGGTGAGAGGTCAGGAAGTACTGAGCTTGGCAGTCCCTGTTCGTGTGGCTCCTGGAGCGGTGCTGCATTCTTTGGCTCTTAGGGCTTTGCCATGGTCCTGTATTGTCCTCCAGCTCTGGTTTGGAGGTGCCATGGACCCGTGGAGTGTCTTTTTTCCTGTGTGACAGAGTCAGGGTTGTTAGACTGGTGAGGACAGAAGTGTTGACTGGCAGGACTGGAGTTACTCCATACTGGCTCCCCTGACTGCAGACTGTTGTGATTTCCATTCCACCTGCTAAGAGAGGGGTCTCCTGGTGTCCAAAGGAGTTTGGATACTGTAGTGTGAGCATTGAGATTGGGCCAATTTTTCTGGATCCAAATGTCAGTGTCCTGTGGAGTAGTGGCCACCAGCTCTTTGCTGTCCTTGGAGATCCAGAGAATAGCAAGACCCTTAAACTGAAACTTGAAGCCCAGCTCCCTTAGTTTGGGTTTGATGGAAGCAAAAGATTTTCTCCTGGAGGCAACCTCGTGAGAGAAGTCTTGATAAAAGGAAAGTTGTGCCCTTCTCCAGTATATGTCCCCTATCTCCCTGGCAGCTCTCAAAATTTGTTCTTTGACTGAATAAGGATGTAGGCAATAATTTGTCAAGGTGGGGAGTCTGGGGGGGGGGGGACCTGCCCTCTGGTGCGGTGAGCATGTTCCACCTTAACTGGCCCATGCCATCTATCCCCCCAGCATCCAGGGGATAAAGTCATTTAGAATGGCCTCCATGTTAACTCCCTCTAGCCCTTCATGGATGCCCATAATATGTACATTATTATGGTGTCCCCTATTCTCCTGGTCCTCAACACATTCCCAGAGTTTCTGCAGTTTAAGTTCATGATCATGTATTTTTTGGAGTGTCTTATACTATTGTCTCTCCAGCTCATCAGAGCGCTGTTCTGCAACATTCATACTGTCTTCCAGATTCCTCACGTCTTCTACATTCCTACTTAGCACAGCACTTATGCCATCTAGACTGGAAAGCAGCGCTTCAAGCATTTGCATGATATAATTGAGTGAGTCCGTCACAGGGAACCCCGCTGCAGCACCTGTAGTCAGATCCATGCTGTAGGTCTAAGAAGCAAATGGAAAAGCTGTCAGGAGGCAATGCAGCAAGGTAGAAAGACAAACAGTATGTAGCGGAACTCTTCTCCACTCCCCCAGTCTGTATGTAGGGCAGCAAGGTTGCGATCAGAGTTAAGAGAGGTGGTAGGCTGACAGGGAGAAAGAATTCAGTCCCTCAGGAAGTCAAGCAGTGCTTACGGTCCTCAGCTATGTATGAGTCGAGAGGTACGGCAGGTTGGGGCTTTACAGTGTGGTTGCTCCAGGAAGGCCTCTGAAATGGTAGAACAGTCCCCCGTCCATAATCCTCAAATGCATATCCCACATCCAAAGTTTTATAGATAAAAAGTGTCTCAGGCTGCTCTCATCCTTCCCCCCTCAAAGAGAAACTTCAGATTGGGTACAAAAGGCACAGATATCGGCTGCATATCAGTCCGTGGTAGGACAAGAAATGGGCCATCATTCTCAGCAGCTTAGCCATGTCCACATGTCCATGGTGGTTACCATGGAGCCAGATACTCCACTCATACCTTCATGTGGCCCTGCCTGTCACCATGCTGCTGCAGAGAAAATTGGGAAACACAAAGTATTTTCTGATGGCTGTCAAATTTGGTAGAACTCACTGTCTTTTCAGGATCCGGTACCACTGTAAGACAGCCGGTATTGTACCATCCAGATCAGTACAGCTGGAGGACATGGATTGAGTCCTATTAACCATCACCCTCTGCTGCTATCCGTTAACCAATTTATAACCCATTTCACCACTTTGGATCCCACCCCTAGGCTGCTTAGTTTCTTTATCAGTATCCTGTGCAGCAGAGTGTTGAAGGTCTTGCTAAAGACCAGGTAGGCCATGTTATCTACTTCACTGGTCACCCAGTCAAAGAAATGAATCAGATTTGTCTGGCATGATCTGCCCCCGTGACTGTATGCTGCCTGTGTATCCTTGCTGCCTGTAGTCTTGCAACCTGCTGGATTCAAGATACACTACCAGTATTTCCATTGGTAGGATTTCCATTAGTTTTTCCAACACTGAAGTAAAACTTACCAACTTATAGTTGCTAGCCTCTTCCCTGCTGCCACTCTTATGTAATGAAACCACATCAGCTCTTCTCCAGTTCTCTGGAACCACACCTGTTTCCAGTGAACTGTTGAAGCAGGCTGTCAGTGGGGCAGGTAGCACTTCCACAAGTTACTTAGTACCACTGGGTGTATCCCACTGTATTAGTATGTATCCCACCTGGTCCCAAAGCCTTGTCTGCCTTTAGAGGTATCAGTCACTTCAGGAATCTTTCCTCTGAAAATGGACTTGTGTCCACCCTCCCACCACTTAGAAACATAGAAACATAGAAGTTGACGGCAGATAAGGACCGCAAGGCCCATCCAGTCTGCCCATTTCTTTTTCTACCATATAAATGTGCCATCGGCCTTTGCTCTATCAGTGGCCTATCTATTCATACTCATCTGTATTGCTCCATTATGCCTATTCCATGCCTGTTTGAAGCCCTGCACTGTATTCATAGCCACCACTTCCTGAGATAGGCCGTTCCATGCATCCACCACCCTTCCTGTGAAAAAGAATTTCCTCACATTCCCCCTTAATGGGCCTCCCTCTAATCTCATGCTTTGTCCTCTTGTCCTGCTATTTTTCTTATATTTAAACATGTTAGACTCTTTCACCTTTTTAATGCCCTTAGGGTGTTTGAATGTCTCGATCATATCACCTCTCTCCCTCCTTTGCTCAAGGGTATACATATTGAGCTCCGTTAATCTGTCCTCATATGCCTTCTGATGCAGTCCTTGCACCATTTTTGCCCTTCTCTGGACTGCCTCAATTTGGTTAATGTCCTTGTGAAGGTGTGGCCTCCAGTACTGCATGCAGTACTCCAGACGGGGCCTAGCCAGTGTCTTGTAAAGAGGGATTATTACCTCCATCTTACGACTTGTGATACCCCTACTAATACACCCTAACATCCCCTAGCCTTACCTACTGATTTAGAGGTCTACTTGGTTGATTTCAGGTCATCGGTGATGATGAAGCCCAAGTCTCTTTCCTTCTTTGTGACTGCCAGCAACTCCCCTCCCAGCCTATAGGTGGCTTCAGGGTTTCTCTTCCCTATGTGCATGATCTTGCACTTCTTTGCATTAAATCCCAGTTGCCACTTTTCTGACCATTTTGCTAGTTTATCCAATCTTCTATGTGGAACAGTGTCGAAAGCTTTGCTGAAGTCAAGGTAGGCGACATCAATTGCTCCCCCTTGGTCCACCACTCTGGTTACCCAGTCAAAGAAATCTATGAGATTAGCTTGACAGGACCTTCCTTTTGTAAACCCATGCTGTCTTGGATCCTGTGCCCCTATGGATTCCAGGTGTTGCACTATCCTTTCCTTAAGGAATGCCTCCATAATCTTGCCACTACTGAGGTAAGACTGACTGGTCTGTAGTTCCCTGCCTCCTCCCTGCTACCACTCTTGTGGAGCGGGATCACATGAGCCCTTCTCCAGTCTTCTGGGACCTCTCCTGTGCTCAGAGACTCACTAAACAGTTCTGCTAATGGCTCTGCTAGTTCCACCCTTAGCTCCTTAAGTACCCTGGGATGAATGCCATCAGGTCCCATTGCCTTGTCCACCCTGAGCTTAGCTAGCTCTTGTAGGACCCTTTCTTTTGTGAAGGGAGTAGTGCTCACCTCCCTCCCCCCTGTGTCCATGGTGCTGAGCTGTGGGCCCTGCCCTACCTTCTCTTCAGTAAATACTGAGCAAAAGTATCTATTTAGGATAGATGCTTTTACAGGGTTCTCCTCCTCACATGCAACCTTTTCTCCTTTGAGCTTAGACACCCCTCTGGACTTTCTCCTTTCACTAATGTATCTATAGAAAGTCTTGTCACCTCTTTACTGTTCGTGCTAGTGTTTCCTCAGTTTGGGACTTTGCCTGCCTTACTGCCTTCCCTGCTTCCTTAGGACAGTTTAGTATGCCTCCCTATCTTCATCCCGCTGTGTTCCCTATATTCCTGAAGGCCATCCTTTGGCTCTGACCTTTTCTGCTACTGTATTCGAGAACCAAAGTGGTTTCCTTCTTCTTTGCACTTCCTTTTCTCTCTAACACAATGGGATGTTGCTTCAAGTATTGCATCCTTAATGCTTGCCCACTTTGCCTGTACCCCCTCACCTGTGTTTCTTTTTGCCAGGGTTAGCTTAGCTCTGGCCATCTTATCAAAGTCAGCTCCTCTGAAGTCCCATATTTTTGCCTTGGAATGGGATGATTTAGATGTAGTGGCCAAATTGAACCATACCATGTGATGGTCACTGGCCCCCAGGTGACCTTCTACCTGGAGATCTGTGATCCCATCCCTGTTAGTCGGTACTAGATCTAGGATAGCCCAGTCTCTTGTGGGTTGTTGTACCAGTTGTTTGAGGCCCTCCCCCTGCAGGGAATCCACCATGTGTCTAGTTCTGGCAGATGTTCCTGCTGGTATTGACCAATCTGTATCCGGCATGTTGAAGTCTCTCATTATCAGAACCTCCCCTTTAGCTGTCATGTTTTGTATATCTTCTAACAGTAATGTGTCTATGTCCTCCCCCTGGTCTGGGGGCCTGTAGACAACCCCAGTTCTTATGACTGTCCCATTTCCTGTTTCCAGGGTGACCCACAGTTCTTCTGGCTCCTTATGTGTGTTCTGAATTTCTGTGGCTTTGATATTTTCATTGACGTACAAGGCCACTCCCCTTTTTGCACCTCGGTCTCTTCTGAACAGTACATAGCCAGGTACTGAAGTCTCCCAAGTGTGGTTACTGGTAAATCACGTCTCACTAATTGCTACTATGTCCAGTTTAGCCTCTGACATTATTGCCTGCAGGTCTGGGATCTTATTTCCCAGGCTGTGAGCATTTGTGTACATGATTTTCCATTGGCCTTTTCCTGCTATTCCCTGGTGATCCATCCCTTACTCCCTCCACTGTGAAAACTGAACAGAAGGATATCACGTCACTATCATGCAAGCAATGCTGCACGGTCATAATAGTGCAAACAAAGATATTGCACTATACATTCCATCTCAAGATGATTACAGTGCAAACGCATTCGCATTTGGGTTTGCAACCATCCAAGAACTGTTCCAGTGTAGAAGGAAACTGCTGTAGTCCAACATCTTAGTTCTTACTTCATGTGGTGGAGATTCTTCAGTCATAGATAGCGCAGAAATAATAAGGGGTCCAGTTCAGTGGGTGGAAACCATCAGTTGGAGTCAGCAAACAGAACATGGAAGATAAGCTATGTGGGAGGGTAGCAAGAAAATAAAAAAAAAAGGGAGAAGGAACAATTTTTCCATGGCCCTAGAGGCCAGCAAAGAAACAACTGTCTACGCTTCCAGTCAGTGTCAGAATTATGTATGTGGAGAGGAGGAAGGCGTAACAGGCATCCACAGCACTGTCAATTGCTTATCATGGGGGGGTGCTCAATTTAAATATACAGATTCCATGGACTCTCATAAAGTAAGAGAGTTGGGTGTGAACAGGATGCAAGGTCTTTTTGTTTAGTGACTGCCAACTCGTATGGTGAATGGGAATGGTTATAAGTACCTGCTGCCTCTGTAACATACAATATACAAAAACGTTAAAACCAGAAAGTAAGCATCATGTACTGTGGCACCAGATGGAGCGGTACCAAAGTCGGATAGGAAATGAAAGGGAACATCTCATGTACAGAGGCCTCAAGTAAAAATGCCGTTGATCTGGTAATTTCTTACTTTTATAAATTGCAGCCCACTAGTACATTCTGGTGGCTTTTACTTTAAGGCTACCAGGTTTGGGGACATTCTTTCTTTCTTTCTTTCTTTCTTTCTTTCTTTCTTTCTTTCTTTCTTTCTTGCTCTCATTTTCTCCCCTACAGAATATCCATGAGAGCATTTTGCGCTGGATAGACTAGCGCTCAATTGCATCCATGTTGTATTGCCTTGCGATGTAGTGACCTCTCTTAAAATTACTGAGCTGCTTTTTCTTGCGTGGTATTGACCTGGAACTTAGCAGGAGTACCTGTTTAGAATGGCATTTTTTTATTGGTCCACTTTTGCACAGTCCCCTCCTTCTGCTCTCCTAATCATCACTTCCATCCCTTCACTTTCCTCTTCTCATTTATCTGAAGAAAGTCTTATTGCCTTTGGTGACCCCTTTGGCTATCTTTTCCTCTGTCTGCAACTTTGCTCCCCTCACCGCCTTTCCTGCCTCCCTCTGTTTGGTATACCTCCCTCTCCTCCACTGTGTTTCCTTATACCTCCTGAATGCCTCCCTAGTTTCTTTCACTACCATAACCACTTTCCTAGTGAACCATACTAGTCTCATTTTACGGCTGCAAGATGAAGCTCTGAAGACATTTTGCTAGAACAGTAGAAATATGGAGCTCACCAAATGACTTCATTTTTACTGGAGTTTTATAGCAATCCCTCCACTCAGCAGTCTGTTTACTGCACTACGTTTTCTCTGTTAGTGTTCCCCAGTGAGGAATGAGGTTCAGATTTCTTAGATCAACACAGAATGAAGTGTTGTTTTTACTGCAGGAGATCAAGGCTGTCATCTGTAACTATGCTATTCTGCAGTGGTTGGTATTTTTTCTTTCACTCTGACAGTGTTTTTAAGTTTTTTATGGGAAATAATGGTCACAATAACAGTACATGTTATGTAATTCATTCTTAATTTGTGCATCATTTTTTAAGAGAGTTTTTAAATAACCCAGAGAGAAAAAAAACATTTAAAACATGAGTGTGACAGACTAGCCATTAATCAAGAAATACAACTAGAGATTTGCAAACATTCCTGAGACTAGTAAATCAAAGATGACAGAATGGAATGCTATGAACTGACTCCTCAAATGTTCTAAATCTCACTGAGGCCAAGAAAGTGTGTGTGTGTGTGTGTGTGTGTGTGTGTGTGTGTGTGTGTGTGTGTGTGCACTAAAACATATTAATTAGAAATATGTAAAACACATAACTCTGTGTTCATTTGTCAGTATTATTTGAGAATATTTAGACTCACACTGTCTAAACATGTGCAGTCTGCAATTAGTGTTCATTAATCAAACTGTAACCTGAAACATGACCACCTTGTACGCAGGGCTCTTTTGCCCTAATGGTGTCAGTGTACTCAATATGCCTGTATGAAACCCAAATCTTTTACTACTAAATAACAGTTCTGCATATGTGAAACAAAAGCCCAGGGAATCATCACCAATCAGTTAGAAATAAACCTCTGAACTCACATTTCAGGATCTTTTTTGGTCTTCACAAACATCATGAGCACAGCCTTCTAAAGAGTGCGAGTTCACTCACTGCCCCTTTATTCTGTTCTTTTTTGGTAACCAGGTAAGGCCCACTGGGCACAAGTGCCTGTTTTCAGGGGTGACCCAAGTGCACCAGGGTGGTTACATGACTTATTCAGTCACATAGTATGCAAATAGAGGTTGTGGGAATCAAGCCCAGGTCTTCTGGATGTACCAAGTACGTTCACAGCTCATTACTCTAACCTCTAGACTATACTGATATTTGTCAGTCCAATTCTGGTGTCAAACAGTTGAGAACCCCAGGATGTTTGTGTCACAGAGACAGAAAAACAGCACCAGACCATGTTGTCACGACTCTATAAGTAGTATAATCCTTCACATGTGTTCCCCTTGATTTTTTCAGCCTTCTTTAATGCTTAAATTATTGCTGATTTGATTATCATGTCTATGTAGCATAGTACAGCATGAATCATTTGTACAACACAATTTACAGTATTGGCCATGTGAATATTAATAATTTTACACTTTATCCAGTTGAATCGCCTAACCTGTCATACATAGAAACACAGAAACTGATAATGACCGCTGAGCCCATTTAGTCTGCCCATTTTTAATTATGATCAGTTTTGCTGGAGGCCCAGTTTGATTTACAGCACTTTCTCTTCCATACCCTTCCTTCCTCCAAGGATTCCTTTGTGTCTATCTGAGGCATTTGTGAAACCCACCACTTGTTTCACCCCCACTGCCTTCCATGGAAGGCTGTTCTAGGAATCCACCACCCTTTCTGTGAAGAAGTACTTCCTCACATCTCTACTGACTCTACAGTACCTCCTTCCAGCTTCATATCATGACCCCTTATTTTACAGCACCTTTTTATCTGAAACATGCCTCCATTCTGTACCTTATTAACCTCTGAGACGTATTTAAAGGGCTCCACCATATCCCAACTCTCCCTTCTCTCCTTAAGGGTGTACATATTGAACTCTTTCAATTTCCTCTCATAGGGCTTCTGATGCAGACCTTGCACAATTTTGACATCCCTCAGCTTTCTTTTTGTCACTTTTCTCCTTTTTCCAATTGATCCTCTTTCCTCACCATTCTTCTTTGACTGCTCCCCCCTTTGCTAACCCCTTACTTGGGATCTCCCTAATCTTTATCTCAGCCTGTGGTGGCCCACTTTCTGCCTCCCCATTTGTTCCACCCCCCCCCCCCGGCTACTTTAAATGTCCACTGAAGTAACATTTAAAATGTGCACTGAGGACTATAGTTCCCTCCTTAATGGAAGCTGGCATTCACTGCAGTATAGGCTCTTATCCTTCCAGGTTGGCTCTCAGTTCCCATTGTAGTCATACCTCTCCTCTCTGCATCATTTCTTCCACCATAACTTGAAGGCCTTGGTGTGGAGCACCCTCTTCTTCCCCATATAGTACAAGACACACTCGCTGCTCTCACTTTAAACACATGGGAAACACAGGATCAACCAGATAAATGATCTAACTTTACCCAAAAATTAAATTTACACACAAAGCTGCCTACAGCGATTTATCTTTACATTTAAGCCCATGAAACACCCCTACCAAGTTAATGCATTAGCAGCCAAAGTGGCTCTGACCAGAGTTTGTTCCTTCTGCTTTTACTCGCTTCTTCCACACAAAGCCTTAATTATACCCACCCTATTGTTCCTCACTGTGTCTCTACCCCTCCCTAGCAGTCCCTCCCTTTGAGGCAGTTTTGCAGGCAGTTTTTCTGCTACTCCGGTTAAACAATTGGGGAAAAAAAAGAAATAAATAAAATCCAAGTTTTATAGCCCCCTACCCAGCCTTTATTTTATATAATTGCTGGGGAGCATTTTCTTGTCATAGCAACTATATAAAATAAAGATATTTCTATAAAGCCATGGACTGGTCGGGTTTCAGTGCAGTCCACAGCTCCTGATGAAAACAATTGTTCGTTTTTATGTTTTGTTTTTTCTGTTTTTCCCCCTTAGCCAGATAATGTAAAAAATGCTGCTCAGTTGTTTATTGTTTAAAAAAATAACTTACTACCGCTGTCTGAGTACAGCAAACTCTGCAGAGCTGGGGAATGGTGCCTGGTACTGAGGAGTGAAGGAGCAGTCACTGCACATGCTCAGTGCGAGAGAAACCCATTGTGTAGTCGCTATAATGGCAAATTATAACCAGGTTTCTCTATGGGAAAAAATGCTCCCCAGTTATTATATAGAGGATAATGGATGTTTTTTGGGTAATAACCATGAAGTAATCACTTTAAGAGGTTGACATGACATTGTACACCTCGAGAGCAAAACTCAAGAGGTTTACTGTTGTCATGGCAACCTCCAGAAGTGATTGCAGCATGGTTGTTACCCAAAAACCATCCATTAGCTTTATAGTGTATGGGCACCAGTTTGTATTGAATTCGCAGTGCAAAATGGACATTCTGTTTTGTTATACCATCGATATGACATAATGACAAGGGTATAACAACAATCTGATGTCATATCGATGGTATAACAACATTGTAAAGTGTGTGAATTTAGTTAATAAGCCTCTCCCATGCATTATATATTTGTTAGACAGAATCTCCCAGATGTAAAACCATGTTGTTTGTTATCCAAGTTTGGTATCTCATTATAGTACGTTCTGCATCTTTAATAAATGCTTCTAGCATTTTACCAGGGATGGGTGTAAGACATATAGGTCTGTAGTTACTTAGAATATGTTTTTTTTGCACAGTATTTAATGATTGTTCAAAAATATGGTTTAGAGTTTGTAATATGTTGTCATATTTCTAACAGTCTACTGGTTATATAGTCTTGTCTGGGAGAACAGTCTTTTGTTCCATTGTAATTGTATAATAGCTCATTTAATTATTTTGTTTTAAAGGGACACTGTCACCCCCCTTAGGTCTCAAAGTGTCCCTAGTTTAAAAAACACATTTTATGATTACCAACAGTCTGCAGAGATTGCTGATGTAGCTGGTAGTTTGATTCTAACTCTTTTTTTTTCTTTAAAAAAGTGAAAAACAGATTGCCCACCTTACTGGCATTATCACACAAACATAGGTTTGTTTACATTTCTTGATCATCTCTAACTGCATAACACCCACAGTCTAGCCCCTCATGATGCAGTGGGAGTTTAGGAGACTACTGCCTCATGAGTGACTGCACTGTTTGGGGGTGTTTCTAATGTTCAAGAAGTATGCAGTAAGAACAGATCCAGGATTGTAAACAAAACAAGGTTGTTTATAAATATACATTAGCATGCATTTCAGTTCTACTAAACAAGGCGATAGACAAAACAAACAGCAACATCAATGAATTTTAGAAAAGGTAAACAATCATAAAATGTAAGTTTTTAACTAGAAATAATATGATGAAAAACAGGTTAACAGTGTCCCTTTTACTTTTTAGTATTCCGTTTGACCATACATAGTGAGCAGAGTATTTGTTTTAATATAGCTGCCATTTTTTTTGGTTTGTCAATTATTATATTGCCATCAGATATTGGATCAAAAGTTTTTCTCTGGTTTTTTTAACACATTTTTATAACTATATAAAGTTTGGTTATTTCCTTTATTTGTATTCTTAGCTAACATTTCTTCCATTTCTCTTTTTGATTTTTTTAATTGCGTACTTTGACATTTTTGAGTAGGGTTTTTTATTTCACCCATGTCTTGCTAGTTTTGTTTCCTAGACATAATCTACAGGCTTCGTTCTTTCTGTTAATTTTGCTGTTTCATTCTTTTCATTGGCCATTTAAGTTTGATTTTGTTTCTACTACTGTATATTCTATGTCTTTATTTTTTGGATATGTTTATGAGCTACAGTATGTGTAATATTGTTTCTTTAAACCTTCTCCATACCATTTCTATGTTTTTGTAATTTAGAATTTTACCCCAGTTAACATCTTTTAGATCAATTTTAATATCTTGTGCAGCATATGGGCTTTGCTTGTACAACGGCAGTTCACTTGTTTCACTTATTAAATGATGTTTTTTTATACTAAACTGGGCTGTAATATGGTCACATGATGCTTGTGGAGGATCTGTAATGCAATCTTTGCTTGTTATGTGTTCTGGTACCAGTACTAAGTTGAGAAAATTTAGTTGTCTAGTTGGGATGGAGACATGCTGTGTCAGTCTCAGTTTTTCACATATATTAATAAATGTTTTCCTCATCATTGAGTTAAATATTTATTTATCCCAGTCTATGTCAGCCAAATTGATATCACCCATTATTATTGATTCCCCAGTTCTGCATGCATTTTCCATTTCCTCCATTACTAATGCTATATTTTCTGTTGAAGCGTCTGGTGGGTCTGTAAAGAAGTCCTACAATCAATGGTGTTGATTCAGGTGTGTTAATTTTTAAGAATAGTGTTTCTTTGTTTTTGTCTGATTTTTAGGGCTGCAGTGGGTGTAGCCCTGCAGATCTCTTGCTATCAGAAAAGGACTCGGAGCATTCCTTCTGACCGAACAGCATGTTGGAGTTGCAACACAGTCACCTCTGCATCCATTAAGCACTCTGTTCATTGTCTTTGGTGGAAGTTGCACTGCACTACTTTTTATTGTCGACAGTCATGGCAGAACATGGCATACTCCACCATCTCCAGTATTTCTGCCAAACTATACTGCACATGCGTGACTACTAATGCATGTGCAATAGGGCGGTGGCCAACTTGGGCATGGCAGAGTGTGCCCTGCTCCACCATGACCGCAGATTTTGTATTTTGTAAAAATTATGGAATCCCCCACCTGACCCTCCCTCTGAGCACCACCTCCCCAGGAACATAACAATGACACTGGGGGTGCCCAATCCTGTAGTGCCACGATTGTGTTCCTCTGTGACCTTTTTTTTTTAAATATGTATTCCCCCCCCTGCCTGACCCTCCCTCTCAGCCCCCCAGAAACATAAAACTGACACTAGGGATGCCCAATCCCCCAGTGTCACAGTTGAAATCCTCATTTTTAACCTCAAAAGAAACTGTCCATCGATGTCTTTTGCAGCCATTAGTGATCCCCACCCAACCCTCCCACTCAGCATCCACCACCCACCTCACCCTAAAGCCCTTACTTACTCACTGGGCGGTCCAGAGCCATAATCATCTGTGGACCACAGACATGTCTTCACTCTTCAAAGCCAGACGGTGAACATAGGAAACAGATATGAGGTTCAATGTAGTTCAAAGAGATAGAAACATAGAAGCATAAAATTTGATGGCAGATCAGGACCGCTTGACCCACCTAGTCTGCCCATTTCCCAACCTGATGGATAAGCTACAGATTCTAATTAATCAACAGCTTACTTCCTGCTACCCCCCACTAGAATTGCCTTATGCCTGTCCCATACATTCTTGAATTCTCCCACTGTTCCTGACTCCACAACCTCCTCAGGAAGGCTGTTCCATGCATCCACAGCCCTCTCTGTGAAAAAAATACTTTCTAACATTATCTCTGAGCCATCCCCCCTCTATCCTCAAATTGTGCCTCATTGTTCTTGCACATCTCATCTTCTGAAAGATACTACCTTCTTGCACTTTAATTCCCTTGAGATACTTGAAAGTTTCTATCATGTCCCTCATCTCCCTCCTTTCCTCAAGGGTATACATATTAAGCTGCTTTAGTCTCTCCTTGTATGTCTTCTGGTGCAGACCTTGCACCATTTTGGTTGCCCTCCTCTGAACAGCCTCCACTCTGTCTATGTCTTTGCGGAGATGGGGCCTCAGAATTGCACGCAGTACTCCAGATGGGGTCTCACTAACTGACTGTACAGAGGGATAACAACTTCCTGTTTTGTACTGTTGATGCCTCTCCCTATGCATCCCAGTATCCCCCCAGCCCACCTTACTTCCTTCTCACATTGCTTGCCCACTTTTAGGTCATCTGATATAATTACTCCTAGGTCTCCTTCGATTGTTGTTGTTATTAACTCACCCTCCATTGTGTACTCTTCCCCTGGGTTTTTGTTTCCCAGATACATTACCTTGCACTTCCTTGCATTGAATCTGAGCTGCCACATATTTGACCATTCCTCCAACCTTGCCAAGTCCCTTCTCATTCTTTCCACCCCACCTTGTGTATCAACCCTGTTGCAGATCTTTGTGTCATCTGCAAAGATATACTTTTCCTTCCAAGTGCTCTCCAATGTCACTTATAAAGACATTAAAGAGGACCAGTCCCAGTACCGAACCCTGAGGTACCCTGCTAGTTACCCTCCTTTCTTCATGGTGGACTCTGTTTACTATTACCTTTGCGTCCTGTTGTCCAGCCAGCTTTTTATCCAGGCTACCACCTTGGTACCCACTCCAAGGCTGGCTAACGTGTATATTAATCTTTTGTGTGAGACTGTGTCAAATGCCTTGCTAAAATCTAGGTAGGCCATATATCCACAGCCCCTCCCTGGTCTACTACTTTGGTCACCCAGTCAAAGAAATCTATTAGGTTCATCTGACATGACCTTGTGAACCCAACCTGTGAAACCATGCTGCCTTGGGTCCTGTGCCCCACTGGCCTCTAGGTACTCAACAATTCTTTCCTTCAGAAGTAATTCCATCATTTTCCCTACCACTGAAGTCAAACTAACTGGTCTGTAGTTTACTGTCTCTGCTCTGCTCCCACTTTTGTGAAGTGGAATCACATTTGCCCTCCTCCAGTCCTCAGGTACCACCCCATCCTCCCATGATTTGTTAAAGAGAGTAGTCAGTGGTGTTACTAGTTCTACCCTTAGTTCTTTTAGAATTCTTGGGTGAATCCCATCAGGCCCCATTGCTTTGTCCACCCTCAGTTTCAAGTCTTTCAAAACCATTTCTTCTGTGAATGGACTGGTATCAACCCCCCTAGTCAGAGTTTCTCTCTTGTTTGGTTTAGGCCCCTTCCCCTCCGCTTCCATTGTGAATACTGAGCATAAATATTCGTTCAGTATCCCTACTTTTTCACTGTCACCCTCTGCCCACTTTCCTTCCCTTTTATTAAGTCTCTGTATCCCTTCCTTGGTCTTTCTTCACTCCCTAATGTACCTATAAAAGGTTTTATTCCCTTTCTTAGCAGAGTTGGCTATCTTTTTCTCAGTTTGTGCCATTGTTATTCTGGCTGCCTTCCCTGCCTCCTTCTGCTTTAACTGATAATGTTCTCTGTCCTGCTCCTTCTGTGTTTCCTTATATTTCCTGAATGCTGTCCTTTTCTCCTTAACCATCCCTGCCACCTCTTTTGAGAACCATAGTGTTTTTCTTCCTTCATTTTGTTTTGTTGATTTGCTTCACACAATGGCTTGTTGCCTCTATGATGGCTGTTTTGATTATTCCCCATTGTTCCTCCATCCCTCTTTCTTGCCCATTTGCTAGTGCTTTTCTGAGGCACTGTCTCATTTTCCCAAAGTCAGCCTTCCTAAAGTCCAATACTCTTGTTTTTGTATGGCTTTACCCTATGGCTGTGTTTATTGTGAATCACACTGTTTGGTGGTCACTTGTTCCCAGATGGCTACCCACTTCTAAATCTGAGATCCCTTCTCCTTCCCCATTTGAAAGTACCAGGTCTAAGATTGCTCCCTCCTGAGTGGGTTCCAATACCAGCTGTCTGAGGCATGCCCCCGTAGGGCATCAAGAATGACCCTGCTCTTGATGTGCCTGCAGCAAAGGTACTCCAGTTAACATCTGGCATATTCAGGTCCCCTATCAACAATATTGCCCCTTTTTCTGCCATTGTAAGGATGCCTTCTATCATTTCCTTGTCCATTTCCTCCCCCTGATATGGGGGTCTGTACACAACCCCCATGTGGATTGTGGTGCCAATTCCTGTCTCCAGGATTACCTACAGTGACTCATCAACTTCCTGTTTACTCTTTATTTCTGTTGCTTTAATCCCTTCCCTTATATAGAGAGCTACTCCTCCTCCTCCTCTTTTACCCACCCTATCCCTCCTGTAGACTGTTTATCCTGGTATGTTGACATCCCAGTCATGGTTCTCTGTGTACCATGTTTCAATGACTGCCACAACATCCAGGCATCCCTCTTCCATCAAGGCCACTAGTTCAGGGAGCTTGTTGCACAGACTGCAGGCATTGGTACTCATCACCTTCCATTTATTTTTATGGCCTTACCCCTTTTAGCCCCATCCCTGTCCTTACTGCCTTTTTCTGCATTTACCCCTGTCCTGCTCCCTACTGACTTCTCTACCTTCATGTTTACCTCTCTAACTACTGTGTTTTGTGGTGAGGGGCTGGGATTTCCCTGCTTCTTTTCAGTGCCTCCCCCCCTTGGCTAGTTTAGATGCTTGCCAATGAAGCATTTAAACCTGTCACCTAGGATCCTGGTCCCCCAATGAAGCCAAAACCCTGAGCTCCACACCAGTTTTTCAACCATTCATTGAATCCCATGGTGCAGAATACCCTAGCATCATCCTTGCCATAGACAGGCAGCACCTCTGAGAAGGTTACCGTATATGCTACTTGTCTAAGACCCTGCTCCAACTCCACAAACTCCTGTTGCACTGCTCTGATCCCATTCACAGCCAGGTCATTTGTCCCTAGGTGGACAATGACATCCAGCTCCCTCCCTCATGCAGCTGCTCCCGCGATCCTGAGAATTCGTTTCCTGTCCCTCTGAGCCATGGCACCAGGCAAGCACCTTACCTCCCTATCCCCTTCCTACCCCCCACTTCTACCCCCCTAATGATCAAGTCCCCCACCAGGAGTTGTTTTCTTCCCCTGTGGGGTCTCGTGCCACCCTCCTGTGGGTCTCCTTTGTGGTGGTTCCCAGCATGCTCCTTGGTCTCCACTGCAGGTGCTTCCATAGAGGAACCACTCTTTGCCAGAACGGCATATGAATTGTGGAGAGGTACAACTGGAGGGATGCGCCTCTGTTCCACCACACTCTCCCTCCCTGAGCCCACCATGGTCCAGCTGCTCCTCTTTCTTGGCAACCTCTGATATAACAGTGGTGGCCCTGGTGGTCCCTGGTTGGGGAAAGAGGTTTCTCGAATCCTAGCCAGGTCAGCCTGGAGATGGGCAACCTCCTCTCTCAGACCAGAGAGGTGCCTGCAAACAGGGCAACATCGCAGCCTCTGGAATGTCTCCCAGAACACTGCTGCCCCACAGCCACTGCACTGCACCACTCCCATCTTGACTTATTTTGTGTCCCCTCTCCTGTTGCTTTGTATGCTTACTGTCTCCTCCCTCTATGTATTTTTACACTTACTTTCTTACTGCCTATGCCCTTATAACTCTCACCCTTCCTGTTCTGGGACAGGAACTTTCCATAGCCTTCAGTAGTCTCCTTCTTCCGTGCTTGGATTCAGACCTCCAGTAGCTGGGGGGGGGGGGTTATTTTTTAGGTTCCTTCAAGTTTGATGAAACTAATGTGCCTCAGTGCTCCTTCCCTTCCTACTGCCAAACAGGAAGTTCCTGTTGTTGGTCAAATCCAGTGGCTATAAAACTAGAACTGGCTTTGGGTGTGAGGATGGAGAGGTTGGAAGGAGGGCAACTAGTAAAAAATCTGTAGTTCTAGACTGCTGTTTCTTGCTCTGAAACCAAAATTCTCCTCTGTCAAAAACAGCAGGAAGCTGTAATTGGAGACACCTGCTTTTGTACTCCTAAGCTGCTAAGCCACACCCCCAATTAGATACACCCTCTGCTCTGACTCAGTAAATTAAGCTGATACAGACCCGTTCCTCAGAGAAACACACAGTGACTTTCTTTCTTTTTTTTTCTTAAATGAGACCCCTTCTTCTAATAAAGTATCTGTTTGCTTAATCCAAACAGGTACTGACTCCTGCTGGGCATTGATTGGGATTTTGAACCTAGTGCCATAACTTGGCCATTTTTTCATATTTTTGCCCTAAATTTTCAACATGCCTTTTTTTGGGACCCCAACTCATGAAAATTGCACTATCATTAGGCAGATCTACATACATACAAACACGAAATTGCCAGCAGATAAAGGTCCTAAAGTCTATCAAGTCTGCTCGATTGTGCAGCTTGCAGCCCTTAAACTACAGCTGCCCCTCCCGTAACCCTCCCTCTTACTCTGTCCCATCCCTTTTTGAAGCTGCCCACAGTTCTACAGGATGCCACTTCCTTTGGCAATGTGTTTCACTCAGAAGCCACCCTTTCTGTAAAGAAGTGCCTCCTCATTTCCCACCTGAACCTACCCCCTTCTAATCTCAGATCATACCCTTGAGTGTCCCTCCCCCAAGCCCCTCCATGCCCATCTTATTTATTCCTTTCAAGTACTTGAAGGTTTCAATCATTTCTCCCCATCCCTCCTCTTCTCCAGGGAGTACATGTTCAACTCCCTCAGCCTGCTGTCATAGGGTATGTCCCCTAACCCCTGGATCATCTTTGTTGCCCTGCACCGTACCTCATCCAGTAAGCTTCTTCAGGTACGGTCACCAGTACTGCACACAGTACTCCAGGTGTGGTCTAACCAGTGACTTGTATAGCGGTAGGATCACCAGACCCCTCCTGGAGGATATGCCCCTGGCAATACAACCCAGCATCCTGTTTTAGCAGCTGCCTTTCTACAATGTGCTGAGTTATTCATTGCACCCATTATGATCACCCCCAGATCCCTTTCCTCCTCTGTCTTGGCTAGTTGAATTCCCCCAGATGGTAGCTCCTCCTTGGGTTTTATTGTGCTGAAATGTAGCACCTTGCACTTTTTGGCATTGAACCCCAGCTGCCAAGTGCTCTACCAGGCCTCCAATTTTGCCAGATCATCCTGCAAACCTGTTCCACCCTTCTAAGTCATCCACTACTGCTCCCATTTTGGTATCCTCTGCAAACAGACTGATCTTGCTTTTGACGCCTGTTGAGATGTCCACTATGAAAATTCCAAACAACACCGGGCCCAGTACAGAGCCCTGTGGTACCCCACTTGTCACCTCCCTTAGAGATGAGAGCTTCCTCCACCACTTCTCTCTGCTGTCTCCCCTGCAGCCAGTTCACCCATCCTACCATCTTTGCCCCCACCCCTGTGCCTTCCAGCTTACTTCCAGCCTTCCATGTAGCACCAAATGAAATGCCTTACTGACGTTCAGGTACAGGACATCCACTGCATGGCCCCTGTCTAATTGCCTGGTTACTCAGTCATAGTACTCCACCAGGTTGGTCTGACAGGATCTGCCTGAGACAAACCCATGCTGTCTGCTGTTCTGCAGCCCATTTGCCTCCAGGAGGGAAACTAGCCTCTCCTTCAGGATTGTCTCCATCAGCTTTCCCACGATGGATGTGAGGCCTACTGGTCTGTAGTTCCCTTTCTCATCTCTGGGGCTGCTCTTGTGGAGGGGTACCACTTGCACCATCCTCCAGTCCTGAGGTACCCTCCCCGAGTTCAGTGAGGCATTGAACAGGTCTGCCCAGGGTTCTGTCAGGACTGCCACCAGCTCCTTTAGCACCCTGGGGTGTATGCCATCTGGCCATGCACCTTGTCCACCCTCAGTGCCCTCAAGCCCTCTAGTATGCTGCCCACTGGGATTTCCCCATCTGTCACCTCCTCCCCATGCCTGCCTTCCCACCCCCCTTGGGTACAGCTCCACTTTCTCTTTAGTAAATACTGAGCAGAAGTATTTGTTTAATGCTTCTGCCTGTTCTGCTCCAATATCCACCCACCCTTCCATCCCTCTTAATCCTTACAATTTGGTCCTTACAACTCCTTTTCTCCCTAATGTACCTGAAGAAGTCCTTCTCCTCCTCCTTTATGCCCTGTGCCAGCCTGAGTTCTCTGGACACCTTAGCTGCTCTGACTGCCTTTGTCACCTCAAGTTTCAAGTTTCAAGTTCATTGATTTGGAAACAACCTTTGAGCTGGAATCTCTTTTACAAAGGTTCCACATCTAGACAGGACATCAATACAGAAAAATAGCAGTGTCACAAGAATCAACTATAAGGTAACTTGGCAAGGTTCTAAACAATAATTTCACTAAGTTACAGACTTTAGAATTGTTTATACTGTACATTCTAGTGTAAAGAGCAGAGACATAATACGTATAGAGTTTAGACTACTATATGATCTTAATTAAAGGAGAATTGGAAAGAACAGAAAGGATTATAGAGATGGAAAGAGAAACCCTGTGCTGCCAGAGGAAGGCTTTGTCAGAGCTTAGTGTGATGGTTTCTGAGGTGCTCTGTGGTACTCTGCTCTAAAGATGGTGGAAAGAGATGAGTGAGACACCAAGGTCCGAATTATTGTGGATAAGATAACTGTTACCCAGACAAGGAGAGGCAGGAGTCGTCCTAGAGATTCAGTGCCTACAGGGCATTTATTTAGTACCAGTGGGTAGGGAGACACAGTCACAAGAGAAGAAGACACCCAAAACAATAGAGCGGTACAGAGGACAGAACACTTTTATCTACGATTGCTAAAATTACTTCAAACAGGAATAGCATATGTATTTAGGCCTACTGCCACTATACTTCTATAATTATTCAACAGTTCCTATACTTGCTACTAAACTTAGGCAAGAATCAGATGCTATGTACTACCCACAACAATATTTGGTTTAACTATGACCACACAACTCTAATGAAGTCCAAATGTCACCTAAGTCCAAGAGGTCTGACGTCTTCATGTACACCATCGTTCTACGATGGTAGCTACAAAGGGGAACAAACAGAACAGTCAATACTAAACACAGTTCCCAGCAGGAACCTTGTAAAGGCCACTGGGTGGTGAGAGGTTTGGTAAACAGACCATATGATTCTTTGGCAAAAGCCCACTCTTTCCAAGGCTGCCAAAAGAAAGAACCAGAGCAACTGGTTCCTGGAATAACCCACTTATAGGCTGTCGGGTTCCAAACTGAAGACAAAGGACTCCTTGGCCAAACCCCACTTTCAGGGCCTCCAAGGACGTGGAGAAACCAGGATCTGCATGGCGACGAATTCACTCGAGGGCTACCATGACCTGAATGATGCTGCAGCACTCCAAGGGCCAGCTAGACTCTGAAGGATCTCGGGTGAAGAAGGATCTCCGATGAGACCAGGAACCAGAAGAATATGTAGAGAGGATGGTTGATTCTGCAATCTTGTCACCAGAACCTAGAACAAAATAAAGAAACGGCAGGCATGTTCCGAACTGGGCTCCGACAGACTTGACTTTCAGCGAACGACCAGGGGCGCAGACCAGGTTCTCCAGGATGTGCACACTCTTCTGTGGAGGGTGACCAACTTCGGAACATCCAGATCAGGAACCATACAAAACGACACTGGCACGGTTGTCATGATGCGCTTCAGCGGACATAACTTTGAGCTGTGAAAAACAAGAAATGGCAGGTACGACTTGTACGACTGGCGACAGACTCGACTTTGGCGGACGACCCAGACAGAGGAGATGATCTGATGGTCGATCCCACTTGGGTGAAGAATGATGACCAGATGTCCCCTTCTGGATAGAGACTGATTCTGAGTACGTAGTATTACAGACCACACTATGGGACTGCAGTGTGGTAGAAGATTGAGACTGTCTCCATATGCTGGTAACAATGTAGCTGAAAGATGTACCTTTGTGCAATGCCAAGACAACTGCGGAATGATACAATAATTTGCCAGGGGAAGGGCAAATTATAAATTTAGGGGTGATTATTACAGGTGGGGCAATTGTTCAGATGCTTAGGGCAATAGTTCAGATGCTTAGGGCAATAGTTCGGATAACCAGGGACAAATAACCACGATCCATATACAATACAGTCTTGGTGCTTCTTAGTCAGTTCACAGTCTTTCAGATACTTTAGCAGCAAACATTTGCATGAACAGTACAGTTGTTGCAGTTACTTTGCAGTATTTGTGAGATGAGCACCCCTGGATGGACCCTTTTTCCTGACTGTATAGGATCTGGCTACCCCTGAACGTTTTGCGATGGATGCCTTAATCACTATACCAAGGATACCACCTGTCCTATGCTAATTGCCCGGAACACTAAAGGCCTAAATGCCTTATTTGCTATGGGGCCTATATGCCCTACTAACTGCCACCAGGCTGGCTTGCCTTAAACCACTAGGCCGGGGTCGCCCTTACTACCACTAGGCTGGCTTGCCTTAAACCACTAGGCCGGGGTTGCCCTTACTACCACTAGGCTGGCTTGTCTTAAACCACTAGGCCGGGGTTGCCCTTACTATCACTAGGCTGGCTTGCCTTAAACCACTAGGCCAGGACTGCCCTTACTACCACTAGGCTAGCTTACCTTAAACCACTAGGCCCGGGCTGTCCTTACTACCACTAAGCTGGATTACCTTAAACCACTAGGCCGTGGTCACCCTTACTACCACTAGGCTGGCTTGCCTTAAACCACTAGGCCGGGGCTGCCCTTACTACCACTAGGCTGGCTTGCCTTAAACCACTAGGCCGGGGCTGTCCTTACTACCACTAGGCTGGTTTGCCCTAATCCACTAGGCCAGGGCTGCCCTTGAACCCTGTTTTACCTTGGGCCTAATGCCCTATATTTACCTTGGGTCTAATGCCCTACTTAGCTGTGGGCCTAATTGCCCTTTTAAAACTGGGCCTGGTGTCCTGAATACAGTGGGCCTGGTGCCCTTCGAAATGGGCCTGGTGCCCTCTTTACTGTGAGCCTAATAGCCCTTTTAAAACTGGGCCTGGTGTCCTTCAAAATGGGCCTGGCGCCCTCTTAACTGCGGGCCTGGTGCCCTCTTGAATGTGCCTAATGCCCTTCTAGCTGTGGGTCTGGTGCCCTAAATACAGTGAGCCTGGTGCCCTTCGAAATGGGCCTGGTGCCCTTTTAGCTGGGCCTGGATCGACCCTTCAAGTTTTTAACAGGCCAAAAGTGGCAGGGCTCCTTTAAATTTGAAAGTCTCTCTGAGGCTGCTGCCACTCTTTCGGCAGATCACCATCCTGAATCCCGCCCTTTTATGAATATTTATGAGGCCTTGCTTGGCCTCACTGAGCTAGCCCCTTCCCTAGGGTGTCACTACCCCACCTCCCTCCTAAATATTTAAATCCAGGGTCCTAGCAACCTGATGCCCCTGTGGTGCTCAGCCGCCTTTCTTAGTACCTACTGCGCTTTTAAATAAAAAAAAAGTCTCTTGTTCGGGTGTTGGTGGCACATGTGCTGCTGCCAACTCACCACTCACCACATGATTCAGGAGGCAGCCAGGATGCGGGCGGTCTTGCTGGAAGTGGGAGAAAGTGAAGCAGGCAGCTGGGGGAGACGACTAAAGGCCTCAGAAGGCAAATAAACTTAATTAAGGCGCTTCTCTGCCATGGGCCAGGGAACCAAAATTAAACTTTTTAACAATAAGAGGGCAAAATAAAAAAACGACGTGGCTCTTAAGCCCAGACTGCTGCAGACGGACATTTACTCTCTTCGTGGTGCCCTGATGGCACCACCGACCGCACCACTGAGCCGAAGCAAGTGTCTTCAGACAGGGGAGGCAGAGCAGGACCACAGCAAGCCCTGAGGGATGGCTTCTACCAAAGGTAAGCCCTGACCTGTCCCTATGGCTTCTGTGTCCTGTCTCCTCAACCTCTGCCCAGGAACAACTGACTAAAAAAACTGTTAGAGTTCAGACTTGAACGCTAAGGGGTTCTAGAATGGCTGGAGTGGAATGCTGTGCATGAGCAGCTCAGCACAGCATTCCATCCAGGCCATTGTTACTGAAGCTGCTTAAATTCTATTCTCTTACAATATTTACAGTGCACAGGGCACTTTTTCTACTATTATTTACATTGTTTTACCCACTACAGGGAAGGGAACCAACATCTGAGGGGCCCCTTTTCTCTTTACTCTGCAGTCTGTACCTAAGGTAGGCACCCTGGGCACCTGCAAACCCCTATTTTTTTATTTAATTTAAATTTCTGGGATGCCTCAACTTTGGGGCATTACATTAGTTAGTGATATAGCTAAGCGAGATGGGAGGGAGGAGTCAACGGTGTGACGGGAGGGGAAGTGTCCAGGGAAAAGTGGGGTGAATTGGAGGGAGAGTAGTGGGAGGAGCAGCCTCACAGGCAAAGATGGTGAGGCCTAAGGTTGGACTACCGGGGTCCTCAGATACTTGAAGGGATGGGGTGGGGGAATTAGAGACTCACAAGGCAAGTGCTGTGGGTAAGGTTTGTTACTATAAGTAGGCGTGGCCGGGATGAGAGGCTTAAGTGCTGCTACCAAGTGATGGGATTGATCTCCCATAAGGTAATAGGTATTACTTGAAGCAGTTGCAAGTAGATACGTTGGCAAAGTGCTGTTTAGGTTGTGTTTTAAAGATCCTCGGTTCTGTAAGCCAGTTGTGTGGACTGGGAGATCATTCAACCATTGCAGAGCCTTGTATGAGTAGGAGTGTTACTCCAAGGATGTTCTTCTGAAAGGTACCTTGAAAGTGCAAAGTGAAGTCCCACGGGTATTCTGCTGGGAACTAGTTGTCTGAAACATTTGTTTAATGAAAGGTGGTACAAGAACTAGCTGTGCATTTTTGCCTAGGATGCAGGTCTGGAATTTTATCCTTCCCTAAGGTTGAGCCAGTTTGCATGACTATATAGCAGGCATGTTGTCAGCCATTAGGACAAGCCTGCAAGCCTTATTTAGTGCAGTGGAAATCCTTTCTAAGGCAGTGTTAGAGGCTATGCTGTATACCACTAGGCCATGATCAACCACTGACAGTACATAACTCATGACCGATAGTCACAGGGCTTTCGGGCGTGTATCGAGTTGTTCTTTGTAATGTTTGGCCTTGGCTGCCCTGATGGCATAGGAGCACTTGTTCCTAGCATCACAGTACTGTTGCATGTCATGAGCTTTTCCTGAGACTTTGGCCTTATGCCACAGGTTATCTCTATGATGCATCATCTCCATTAGGCTTCCAGTGACCCACCCATTCCGTGTGCCACGGACTTTGCACCTTCTCAAGGGTGCAAAGAGTCACCCATTCCATGTGCCATGGACTTTGCACCTTCTTGAGGGTGCGAAGGTGTCACAAATAGATTTAATCTTGTCTTTGAAGAACTTTAGTGCCATATCAATGTCCTTGATTTTGGATCAATGTCCTGGAGGAGTCCTCCTTCGACTCCTTCAGGTATTCATCTCTGTCCTCTTCCCTCCCTGTCTTTTTGTACCTCCTAAAGGCAGTTCTTTTCCTCCTTACTTTTTCCATGACAGTCCTGCTCATCCAGTTAGGTTTCTTGGCCCTAGCCTTCTTACGTTGGACCCTCATACATGTTTTGGTTGCCTCCTCAATTCACAGTTTAATGATCTTCAACTTCTGGTCAGTGTCCATATTTGGATGGGTTCTGGCCACATATCCCTGTGCTATTTCCCCCATCCTCCCAAAGTCAGCCCTCCTGAAGTTAACACCCTTGTGCCTGTTCTTTCCCCCTCCTTTCCCATGTTTATCATGAACCACACTGAGTGATGGTCACTCCCCGCCAGCAGTTCATCCACCTCCAGCTCCTTCACAAACTCTCCATTAGCCAACATGAGGTCTAGGGTGTTCCCTAACCTGGTTGGATAGTTGTCCATTTGCACCAGGAAGCTGTCCTGGAAGGCACCCAGCAGTACCTGCTCCCTCCTATATGGGGTGGATGGGGTTCCCCAATCTTCTCCTGGCAGACTGAAGTCCACCACAATCATCATGCTTCTGTGGCAACAGGTTCTTCTGATCTGTCCTGCTTGCTCCCTGTCTAACTCCTCAGTCTGTGAGGGTGGCCTGTACATCACTCCTATCCGGATGGTCCTATTTTTGGAGTTCTGGAGCTGCATCCATAGTGACTCCATGCTGCCCTCCACCCATTCCTCCCTGAAACACTTCAGTCCCTCCTTCACATACCGCACCACCACCCGTTTCCCTGTCCCCCCCAAAATATCTTGTACTCTGGTACTGCCAGGTCCCAGTTATGATAATGGGTGGCCCATGTTTCAGTGATGGCTGCCATGTTCATCTCCCCATCTGGCATGAGAGCTTGTAACTCTGCTGTTTTGTTCACTAGACTCCTAGCATTCAAGGTTACCACCCTCCACCCCACTTCCTTCCCCCTCTCCCTACTTGCTCTCCCTTTCTAGCATCCCTCCTGAATCCCTCCTAAACCCTTGTTGTTGATATTGGGGGTAAGTTCTTTCAGATTCCTGTGGATCCTGGCACACCTGCCCACTCTTGCCACCCCCCTTCTAGTTTAAATTCACATTGTTTTTTATGTATTCCTCCAGTCTTTTCTTCAATACCCTCCTCCCCATCTCACTTAAGTATAACCTATCCTTAGTGTATAGACCACTGTCCTCCCAGGTCCCACCCCCACCAGCCCATATGCTTTGGACTGACACCAGTTTCCTAGACATGTATTAAACTCCTTTATGCTCAGCTTCCTTGCAGAGCTTGCTTTGGGCACTGGGAGTACTTCCGAGAAAGTTATTGACCTTCCCTGCCTTCTCACATAACTGCCCTAGTTCCTCAAACCTCCCCTGCACCACATCAATGGTATTACCTGCCAGGTCATTTGTTCCCAAGTTCAAGAGTATATGAGGTTTCTCTCTACCCTTCTTAGCATACTTCAATGCAGAAAGCCCCACTCTTACTGCTGTCATTCCCGGCATGACCTCTCTACCCATATGTGACTATGCCTCTCCCCCTTGTTCCTCATCTGACTCCTTTTAGTATAGAGTCCCCAGCACTAAAATCCCCCTTGTTCTCATATTCCATTTCACTGATGCCCTTTATTCCATCCTGTTCTTCCCCTCCTCCTCCTCCTCCTCCAGCACAGTTGTTCTCTCATCTGCCCTGTTGTACCATCCCAGTCCCTACCCCGCTCTGCTTTCAGCCTTCTCCCCCTGCCTTTACTCCCCCAAAGGCCCTACTTGCCTTCTCCTTTTGCTGCATCCCTACCCTTTTCATCACATACCTCCCCTCTCCCTCCTCCTCCTTCCCCACGACTCCTCTTACTGGACCCCTTCCCCCTCCCATTACCTCCCGCCTTCTTGTCTCTCCCTCCTGTTCCTGTTTCCTCTGGTCTATCTTCAGCTGTTCCACCCTGCGCATCCCCTATCTCATCCCCCGATCCTGCTAGTAATGTAAACCAATTGTATGATGTCCCCCCACTGCCATGTGTTGCTCCCTCCTTCCTATCATCAGCCATCCCACTTCTGTTGACTCTGTGACTGTTATATCCTCCCTTCCCTTCCCATTTCCATTTTTCCCTTTTTCTGTCTTCGCATGCTCTTGGTACTGGGCCCTCTGCCTCATTACTCGGTCTGCCATCCTATTTACGCATTTCATCCCCCTCCCAATCTGATTTGTCCACCCCCTCATATACCCTCATTACCCCATCTGCCATCCTATTTACTCACTTCATCCTCCTTCTCAATCTGATTTGTCCATCCCCCCCATATAACCTCCTACCACCCCTACTACTGATCTTTCCTCCACTGCCGACCACCATCCCCAATCTGTCCCAAAATGTGATTTCTTGGTCCCTGCACAAAATTACCTCTCGGGTGGGGGTTAAAAATTTTATCTGCCCTTGTTCATGAGGTGGGTCATAAGAAGGCTATGTTAGAAATTTGGAGTAAAAATATTAAAAAAACAACATTATGAGCCTACATTGAAATTTAACAATGCAGGCTCATAACTTTGATAATTTTCAATAATGTTTTCCCCCAAATTCAGAACACAGCCATATCTTTACAGCACCTCATGAGTGTGACAGCTGTAATTTTTCAAATCCTGGCCAAAATGTTTATTTATTTATTTATTTTTATAACCAGAAAGGTGATTTCACTGTCCCTCAGCAAAATCACCTTTCAGGCAGGAGTTGAAGATGTTCTGTGACCTTGTTCATGAAGTGGGGTCATAAGAAGGCTATGTTGAAAATTTGGTGTGTAAATATCAAAAAAACAGCCAAGTTATGAGCTTACATTAACTTTTGGGAATTCAAGCTTGTAACTTTAATCATTTTCAATACTTTTCCCTCAAATTCACAACATAGCCATATCTTAACAGTACCTCAGGATCGTGACAGCTGTCATTTTTTCAAATCCTGGCCAAAATATTTTTTACATCCCGAAAGGTGATTTTGTGGTCCTTGCATGAAATCACCTTTTAGGCAGGAGTTGAAAATTTTCTCTGTCCTTGTTCATGAGGTGAGGTCATAAGAAGACTATGTTGAAAGTTTTCTGTAAACATAAAAAAAAAATAAAGTTATGAACCTACGTTGAATTTTGCAAATGCAGTCTCATAACTTTGGTAATTTTCAATATTTTCCCCCAAATTCACAACATTGCTATATCTTAGCAGCACCTTATGAGTGTGGCAGCTGTCATTTTTCATATCCTGGCCAAAATGTTTTTTACATCCCAAAAGGTGATTTCACAGTCCCTGCATAAAATCACCTTTCAGAAAAAAGCTGAAAATTTTCTATGAGCTTATTCATGAGGTGGGGTCATAAGAAGGCTATGATTTAAATTTGGAGTAAAAATATTTAAAAAAACAAAAACAAAACAAAGTTATGAGGCTATGTTGAATTTTTCAAATTCAGGCTCATAACGTGGTGAATATTCAATAGTTTTACCCCAAGTTTTCATCATAGCCATTTCTTTACAGCACTTCATGAATGTGACAACTGTCAGTTTTCAACTCCCAACCAAAATGTGTCTTTGTGTCCCGGAAGCTGATTTCATAGTCCCCGTGCAAAATTACCTTTGGGCCAGAAGTTGAACATTTTCTCCACCCTTCTTCATGAGGCAGGGTCATAACAAGGCTATGTTGAAAATTTGGTGTCAAAATATTAAAAAACTAATTTTCAATATTTTTATCCCAAATTTCTCAACTGTAGCCCTATTGGCTCTCACCAGAGTTTGTTTATTTTGGATGTGATCTCTTCTATGAAGATGCCTTCTGGATTTACAGTAAATGGCAATTCCTCCTCCTTTTCTACTAGTTCTGTTTCCATGGAACAAACTATACCCTTATATTGATTTTAAAATGATCTCCAAACATTGGCTGGATTAAAAGATTCCATCTGACAGTGAATGGCTAGCCTCAAGCCTTGAAGCATTGTGCATGGAGCGAATGCTTGCTAGCTTGCGACATGTAGATCATAAGTATCATGGTCGATGGAAAATAGTTTACACTTTATTATACTTATCTCAATCCCACTAGATGTTAACCTTTCCCCCCTCTTTGCATTCATTTAGCATGTAGATAATAATCCCTGTAACTGCTGTTCTTTCTTGTGTTATTTTTGGGATGGTACTGAGACAGTTGTTAGGTGATGCATAATTTTATTGCTGCCCACTACAACCTCTTTGTCAGTCTTGTTCTGGTTGGTTTTATTGTTTGTTTGTTCATTTAACTATTTGAACTTATTATTTGAGTTGGCATTACTGATGTTTTGGTTTTCGGGGAAAGAAATTAGAACTATGTCATGAATATTCTGGACAATGCTACTGGCTCGTTAGGAATCTTGGTACTTTGATATTGTTGCATGTTTCTCATATAAGGCTCTGTATTTAAATATTGTATTTATTTATTTGAATTTTGGTAACCAGGTAAGCCCACTGAGACAGAATGTCCCTTTATCAGGGCAACCCGGGGGAGGGTACAAGGGGAGGTACAGAGATGCAATGAATAGCAGGAACAGATAAGTGTACAATGACACCTTTACAGTAGCACATACTTAAGAACATAGAATAGTGCAAACAAATTAAGTTACATATCACTTAACACAAACAGCACAAAGGTAGTAACAATGAACAGGATATATACACGGTGCATGGGCGGTATTTACAAATAATACAGTATGTACAGGTACAGGAGTCGTATTTACCATTGGATGGAGCAGGATAAACACATAGGTACATTAGTAGCTCAACGTAACAGCAAAGCAGGTGTGACACTAGGGAGCAGAGCAAGAAGAAAGCAGAATGTACAAGGGAGAGGGTAGGTGTGGAGGGTAGTGAACTAGAGGTGAAGTGTAAGATGACTCAGAAACAGGTACAGAGCTGAGAGGAGGTACAGTGGGATTTAAGGGAGCAATTGAAGGTGTAAATAGTAGGGCAGGTCAAAACAGCAGATACTAGTGAGTTCCAGAGAGAGGACCCAGAAAAGGCGAAGGCACGCTGACCCACAGCAAGGCAGGGTTTAGGGATAGTGAGAAGATGTAGGTCAGCTGACCTTAAGGAACTAGTCATAGTTTTCCATTAGACAATGGGCTTGAGCCAGGGAGAGTGAAAGTATCCACTCCTTTGTGACCTCCCGCCTTGACTACAGTAACTCCCTATACCTAGGGCTTCCGGGGGCTGATATCTACCACCTGCAACAGGTGCAGAATGCTGTGGTCAGGTTGTTGACTGGGTCATCTCTATCCAGTTATATTACTCTTGTGCTGCGTGAACTGCACTGGCTGCCAGTTCAGTGGCGGATCACCTTCAAGGTCAGTTTGCTAACCTATAAGGTCCTACATGGTCAGGAACCAGGCTACCTGTAAGAGCTTCTGTTTCCTTACTGCCCCCTCTCTGACCACTCCCCTCTGTGGACGAGGGATTGCTAAAGGTTCCCAGGGTTCGGTTGAAGTCATCTGTGTCCCAGGCTTTCATGTTTGTTGACCCCACCCTGTAGAATTCTGCACCTCTTCAGTTGCAAGAGTGCCTGACTGTTGAGAGCTTTAAAGCTGCTCTGAAAACATACTTGTTTGAACTTGCTTTCGTGATTCAGTCTAGTGATGTTATTTGTTTGGGAATACTGTTTTAATGTTTTTACTGTAATTTAATTGTTAAGGCACTATGATCTTCTGGACTAGTGCCCATTTTACAAATAAAGAGAACTGAACTGAATTGAATGGACTAGTTTGTAGGTAAGGCAAACGGCAATGTATTGCAGTGCAACTTCAAAGGAAGGCCGGCCAAGGGAGTCCAGGACTGAACAGTGCTGCGCTCTGGCATTAGCACCAAGAGCAAAGTGAGCAATCCTATGGTAGGATTGCTTGAGTCTGGCAAGAGGGAAGACTTGAGAGGAGAATAGGGGCTCCATAGGAAATAAGGGGGAGAAGGGAGGAGGAAACTATGGCCAGAAAGGAGGAATAAGTTACGTAGGGCAGGAGCGATATAGCAGCCCTAGCTTTTGGTTAAGGGTCTTGACCACAGTTGGAACAATTGTATCAAAGGCGAGGTGGGAATCCAGTGTGACACCAAGATATTTAAAGGATTAAACCATATCTAAAGGGTTACCACAGGAGGGGTTAATCACCGGGGAGAGGATAGCTTAGGGGCCTGGTGATAGAAAAGCATAGATTTAGTCTTCTTGGTATTGAGCACCAGAAGGCTACTGAGAAACCACACCTCAAGATTCAAGAAATCCTGCTGCAGATGGAAGTTCAGCAAGATCGGTCAATGGAGGACCTGTACAGGATGGTGTCATCAGTGTACATCTGGACAGATACACCACCGCATTGTTACGGGAGCTCATTAATAAGTAATGAGAACAGCAGAGGGCCTAGAATAGACCCCTGAGGGACCCCATACACTATGGCACTAAAAGAGGAAGTATGACCTGCCCATTTCACACATCGAGTGCGGCCAGTCAGGTAGCTTGAAAACTAGTTTAGCGATAGGATGTTGAGGCTAGTGGAGAGGAGCGTGTGGAGCAAGAGGTTATGACTGACAAGGTCAAAAGCCTTAGTAAGGTCAACAGATATTGCACTAGTGATAAGGCCCTTGTCCATAGAGGTGAGGATGTTAGAAGTTACCTTAATGAGGGCAGTGTGAGTACTATGGGATTTACAGAATCAATGCCAGTGCATGGAAAGGGAGCTACTAAGTTCTAGATGGGAATGAAGTTGAGCATGGATGATTTTTTCCTGGATTTTAGCAAGGGGCAAAGTATGAAGATGGGCCAGTAATTCTCAAACACAGAGTTAAGGCCACTCTTTTGGATAGGGACAACTAGTGCAGCCTTACACTTGCAAGGCACAGTGCTTGAGCAGAAAGATGTGTTGATCAGGTCCCGTACAGGTGAAGCAATCACAAGAGTGCCAAATTTTAGGAAACGGGGTTCTAGAGAGTTAAATCCAGGTGAGAAAGTATCCTTGATGCTCCTAAGGTGATGCAGGACCACTTTCCAGGTGGTCAATTTAAGGTGGAAGGATGGGCTAGTAATAGTGGAAGAGGGGGAAGGAGGAGGAGGAGGAGGATTGTGGGCAGGGAGGGAGGTCTTATGTTCCGAAAGGTTGGTGAATGCCTGGTTAAACTCGGAAGCTATAGCAGAGGGGTCAGTGACCTCAGAGCTATGTAGGTGTATAGTGTTAGGTATGGAAGTGGATTTACCCTTTAGTAGGGAGTTTATTAGTCTCCAGAATTCTCTTTAGGGTTGGATTGATTATTAGTTCGGAGGGTTCTGAGGACTGAGTGTTTTGCTGTGTGCAGTTTACTCTTACATTGATTATGTAGGTGTCTATAAGCCTGCCAGTCTGCAGGCAGGCCAGGGCTCTTGTATAGGTGCCAGGCAGCATCCCATGTTGCCATGAGGCCTCCGAGTTCTACAGAACCATGGGGTGTGAGCCACCTTAGCTCTCCACTTAGCCAAAGGGGCATGGAGGATGACAATGGAATTTAAGGTGTTAATGAAGTATTCCAAAGCAGAGTCATTTAATTTAATTTCATTTTTATTTTGTTCTGGAAAAGGCATGTGGGCAAAATGCCTGTTTTTGCAAGCATCCTGTTTCAAGAAAAACATGGGTGGATATGAATACAAACACAGAAAAAAAGATATTTACAAAAAAACACATTACATAGTTGAGAATAAAGTAGTTACAGCAAATACAGATTTTACAGAAGTACACTTAATACATAGATACAAAGCATACACATGTTAAACATGCAGAGGGCATATCAAAACATAGATACATGGATACATAGAAATTGTCGGCAGATAAGGACCACTAGGCCCATCTAGTCTGCCCGTATGCCCTATACCTGTACTTGTATGCAGTCACTGACCCTAAGTGATCAATGGCTTTTCATCACTTCCTCCCCACCCAATGTTCCCTTGTGACCGTCCCAGGCACGTTTAAACCCCTCCACTGTACTTGCCCCAACCACCTCTTGTGGCAGACTGTTCCAAGCGTCCACCACCCTCTCTGTGTAGAACATCCTCCTCATGTTACATCTTAATCTGCCCCCCACCAATTTCATATCGTGTCCCCTCATTCTGATATCTTTTCTATATTGGAAAAGATCCCCCACCTGCACCTTGTTTATGCCCTTGAGGTTCTTGAAAGTTTCTATCATGTCCCCCTTTCTTTCCTCTCCTCCAGTGAGTACATATTGTACATATCTCTTAGTCTCTCCTCATATGTTTTGTGATGCAAGCCGTGCACCATCATTGTCACCCATCTCTGGATAGCCTTCACCTTGTCTATGTCCTTAAAGGGACACTGTCAACCTGTTTTTCATAATGTAATAATTTTAGTAAAAAAACTACATTTTATGATTGCTTACCTTCTCTAAAATTTATTGATGTTGCTGTTTTTTTGTCTGTCTCCTTGTTTAGTAGAAATGCAATGCATGGTAATGTATATTTATAAACAACCTTGTTTTGTTTACAATCCTGGATCTGTTTTTACTGCATTCTTCCTGAGCATTAGAAACACCCCCAAACAGTGCAGTCACTCATGATGCAATAGCCTCCTAAACTCCCACTGCATCATGAGTGGCTAGACTGTGTTGTGGGTGTTCCCAAGTCCAGGAAACATGCAGTGGGAGCTAATCAAGGAATGTAAACAAACCTGTTTTTGTGTGGTAACATCAGTATGGTGGGCAATCTGTCTTTCACTTTTTTAAAGAAAAAAGAATCACAATCAAACTACCAGCTACATCAGCAGTCTTTACAGAATGTTGGCAATCATAAACTGCATTTTTTTAAACTAGGGACACTTTGAGACCTAAGGGGGTTGGCAGTGTCCCTTTAAGCATATGTGGTCTCCAGTACGGCATGCAGTACTCCAGGTGAGGCCTTACCAGTGTTTTATACAGTGGCATCACCACCTCCCGTCTCCTGCTAGTAATGCCTCTGCCTATGCACCCCAGCATGCCACTGGCCCTCCCTGCAGCCTTTGCGCCCTGCTTTTATACCTTAATATCATCAGATATGATCAACCCTAGGTCCCTTTCCTCTTTGGTGACAGTCAGCACCCCTTCCCCCATTCAGTAGCTCTCCCCAGGGTTCCCCCTACCTTGGTGCATTGTCTAGCACTTTTTTGCATTAAACCTCAGTTGCCATACCTCTGTCCATCTTTCAAGCTTCTCCAGGTCCCTCTTCATTTTCTGCACCCTTTCTGGAGTATCCACTCTGTTGCAGATCTTGGTGTCATCTGCAAATAGGCAGACCTTTCCTTCCAGCTCCTCTGTCACTAATGAGGACATTGAACAGGACTGGTCCCAGTACTGATCCCTATGGCACTCTGCTGGTCATCTCTCTCTCCCAGATTGGATCCCATTTACCACCACCCTCTGGCTTCTGTCTGTGAGCAAGTTTCTAACCCAGTGTATCACTTTATACCCCATGCCGAGACTGCTCATATTGTTAACCAGCCTTCTGTGTGGGACGGTATCTAAGGCTTTGCTGAAATCTAGGTAGGCGACGTCTACTGCCCCTCTCTGATTCACTTCCCTAGTCACCCAATCAAAAAAATGTATCAGATTTGTTTGACAAGACCTTCCTGCTGTGAATTCGTGTTGCCTCAGATCCTGGGTACCACTGGATTCCAGGAGTGCCACTGTCCTTTCTTTCAGCAGTGTCTCCATGATCTTCCCCACCACTGAGGTGAGGCTGGCTGGCCTGTAGTTTCCCTCTTCCTCCCTGCTGCCACTTTTGTACAGTGTGACTACATGTCCTCCAGAACCATGTCTGTGTTGAGTGACTCTGTGAATAGGGCAGCCAGAGGTGCTGCTAGTTCCCTTCTCAGCTCCCTTAATATCCTCAGGTATATGTAGTCTGGCCCCATGGCCTTATCCACCTTCAGCTTTGTGAGTTCCTCCAGAACTCTCTCCGCTGTGAATGGACTGGTGTCCACTTCTCCCCCCCCCATTGCCTCTGCTCCACAACTGTGGTCCTTGGCCCTCTCCCTCCTTAGTGAATACTAAACAGAAGTATTTGTTCAGTATTTCTGCTTTGTCTAGATCCCCCTCCTTGCACTCTCCCTCCTCCCCTTTGAGCCACACAATCCCCCCCCCCGGGTTTTCTTCTATCATTGATGTACCTATAGAATGTCTTGTCCCCTTTTTCACAGTCCATGCTAAACCCTCCTCTGTCTGTCTGTGCCTTGGCTCTCCTAACAGCTTTCCCTGCTTCCCTTAGACATTCAAGACATTCCCTGTTTATCCCCTTATACTTCCTGAAATTTGCTCTTTTAGCCCTTACTTTGTCTGCTACTTCGTTAGAGAACCATAGTGGTTTCCTTCTTCTTTTCCCTTTGGCCACTATCCTAATGCATTGCTTGGCTACCTTTACTATGGCTCCTTTTAGTTTCCCCCACCATTCCTCCACTCCCTCCATTACCTCTCCCTTCTCCAAGGCTGCTCTTAAACAACTACCCATTTCACTGGAATCCACTCTCCTGAAATCTAATACTTTTGCCATTGTGAGGCTTAAATACATCCCTGTCTCCATGCCAAACCACACCATGTGGTGGTCGTTAGATCCCAGCTGCCCTTCCACCTGTACTCCTTTGACTCTGTTTCCATTAGTCCATATCAGGTCCAGAATCGATTTGTCTCTGGTTGGCTCATGCACCAGCTGTTTGAGTCCAACCACCTGCAGGGATTCCAGGATGGCTGCACTTCTGGCTGAAGCAGCTGCCTGGGTGGTCCAATTTACATCCAGCATATTGAAATCCCCCATCAGAAGGATTTCACCTTTAGCTGCCATGGTGTGACTTTCCACCAGTAGTACCTTGTCTGCTTACTCCCTCTGTGCCAGAGGTCTGTAGATCACCGCAGTACTTATTGCTGTGCCATTCCCTGGTTCAAGGGTGACTCACATTGCTTCAGCCTCCCCTGTCTTCACTGTACCTCTGTAGCCTTTATGCCTTCTCTGATGTACAGGGCTACCCCCCCTTCCCTTTTTTACATTCCCTGTCCCTTCTGAACAGCGCATAGCCTGGTACATTGATGTCCCAGCTGTGATTAGCAGAGTACCATGTCTCTGTTATTGCTGCTATGTCAAGGTCTGCATCCGTCAACAAGGCTTTCAGATCTGGAACCTTATTTCCCAGACTGCGGGCAGTTGTGAGCATGACCTTCCATGTTTTACACCCTGTCCTCCATCTTTTCTTGTTTTCTCTCTCCCTTACCTGTTTCCCCCACCCCAGTTTTCTTGTTCATGTGCTCCTGCCCCCTCATCCCCCCCCTTATATATGCTTCGCCTGTTCCTCACTGCCCGCTTCAGTTGTTCCTGTTGTCAACTTGTGTTTTTGCATGTTACCATGGAAAAGTGTTCCTAAGCTACCTGTCTCACCTGGCTCCCCACTCCCCCACACACTTTGCCAGTTTAAATGCTCTCTGCTGAAGCATTCCAACTTCTCACTAAGGAGTGAGGTCCCCTTCATGGACAGATGCAGGCCATCCTTCTGATACAAGCTAACATCTGCCCAGGTGGGGCCCCCACTCTCCTTTGAAGCCAAATCCTTCCCTTCCACACAAGTCCTTCAACCAGGTGTTGAAGGCATGGATGTGGAATCTATAAAAACAATCAGTGCCTATAAAAAAATGATTGGGTAAAAAAAGACTTTCTTCTGTAATCGACAGAAGAAATTACATAAAATTTGGTTTCTATAAAAACAATCAGGTAAAACAAGACTTTGTTCTGTAGATTATAGAAGAAATTACCTGTTACAAAACACAGATGTTTACTGAAATCAATTACCAAACACAGAAACTTCCTGAAGTGTAGCAGCAAAAGAAATCCTCAAAGCAGACTGTGGAAAATTCTATAACAACTAAAGATAGTGGAAAGAGCACACAGCTACAGTATTTAAACTCAATTACATAAACCTGTTACAAAACACAGAAGTTACCTGAAATATGTTACCAAACACAGAAACTTCCTGAAGTGTAGCAGCAAAAGAAATCCTCAAAGCAGACTGTGGAAAATTCTATAACAAATAAAGATAGTGGAAAGAGCACACAGCTACAGTATTTAAACTCAATTACATAAACCTGTTACAAAACACAGAAGTTACCTGAAATATGTTACCAAACAAAGAAACTTCCTGAAGTATAGCAGCAAAAGAAATCCCCAAAGCAGACTGTGGAAAATAAATTTAACTTGAAAACAAATATTTAAATACTGAATAACTATGAACAGCAAGGAAAAAGCTAGTGCTGTGCTGTGAACAGAAAACAGAACCTGACAGGTAGGGGGTGAGGTGAACTAAAAAGGAGAGGAGAGATTCCAGAAAGGGAGGTAAGTTAAACAGGAGGGGAGGGCAAGGAGAGTGGTAGATTACGTATCCCTGTGGAAAGGAGATGCTAGAAACATCAGGTAGACAGTTAACCAGAGAACAGTCAGCCTGGGATAGGGAGGCATGGAAGGCTTCCAGACAGAACGAGGTCGTGTCCCTGGATAACACACTTTTTTTGGGGGGGGAGGATTAGGAAAATTGTTCCTCCACACACAGAAGGTGGGGAAGTGATTGCTCAGTGCATCAGGAAGAACACCAGAAGATTTGATGTGAAGAGGGACATTAGTGAGAACCCAGTCAAGAAGGGTATGGTGATCAGATTTATTATTGTGCCTAGTAGGTTCACTGATGAGCTGCGATAGATGTATGTCAGCCAGGGCATTGTTGACTGACCCCAACCCAGGACCTAGCCAATTGTTATTGAAGTCTGTGCATAAAACCAAGTCTGAGGGTGGGACACTGGCCCAGGATGTAATGAGCGAAATGAGGGATGAAGCGCGGAAACACTAGGAGGGAGATAGATGGACCCAATAAGTAGTTTCTTCACTTGCCCAAGTAGTACAGTAATATAGATGGATTCCGCTGGAGAGGCATCACGGGGAGGGGGGTGCAAGCTCAGATACTGACAAAGTGGATCGTGCATGGATGAGCACACCATTGCCGCATTTAGAAGGCCAATTGTTTCTAAAGGTGGTGTAGCCAGGAATGGTAATCTCATGGGATAGGAGGCCTGGTTTCAGCCAGGTCTCAGAGATAACAAGTACATCAGGGTTATAATGGCGGGTCCAAGTTTCAAGCTCGAGTTGTCTGGGTCTAAGACTTTGGATGTTCATGTAGGCAATTCACAGACCTTTTGTATCACTCCAAGCTGGGGCAGGCAGGGCAGATGAGGGATAGAAGGGGCCAGGGATGGTTTCAATATCCCCTGACAGGAGAAGTAGAGAGGTTAGGGGCAGAAGATGTAATAGGAAAAGACAGAGCTCTAAGGAGAGGTATAAGCCAGAGGGCAGCAAGTGTGGGACTGATTGAGAGTATCTTGACAAAGCAAGGTGGCTTGAGATTTCCCATGATGGGAGGAGAGGGGAAGTGTAAGCCATTAGTATGGGTGAGCTCAGTAATAAGGGAAAGGAGCTGACAGATAGTCTACCTTGTGTATCCATATTTGCAGAAGAGAAATAGTGACCTGTAGATGACAGCAGTGGATAAGGAAAATAGTGGAAATAGCCTGGGTAGAGCCTCATTTGGAGAAGGTAAAGGCTTTACTAAGGGGTGAAGAAATCAGGAGGACTGTTTGGCCTGGTGGATGGTGTTGCAGCCTCAAGAGAAGAGAATGCACAACAGGAGAGGGTTAATGTTTCAACAGTGAGAGATGACATAAAAAGTTGGAGATAGAAGAGGGTATGATGTATAACTTACAGATTGCAAAGAGGGATGGAGGTGCAGTAACAGCGCTAGTCTATTTAACAGGATGTGGTTTCAGGTAATTTTAATAATCTTAGTGCGGCCAGCGAAGGTAAGGCTTCACTGAGGCGTGAAGAACCCAGGAGGGCTGTTTGGCCTAGTGGAGGGTGTTGCTGATTCTGAGGAAGTGGATGTATTACAGGTGAGAATTCAAATCTCATAGTGGGAATTACAGAAAAAAGTGGTAAATAGAAAAAGGGTATGAGGAGTGTCTTATGGTGAGCAGCGAGGGACAGGAGGGTAGAATCTAGAGCTATTCTATTTAAACAGGATATTGTTACAGGTAATACTCAATAATATAAATGCTGTCAGAGAAACAAGAAGGGAAACAGACTCTGCTGTCTATTAGTAAGTGGCTGTATAGCCATATAGACAGAGTGTCAGCCTTCAAAGTTACTGAAGCATTTTAGGACCGGGTTTGAGTCCCAGCAAGGACAAGGTGGAGTTCAGAGGGGAAGGAGAAGGTAGTCCAAACACATAGACAGCAATAAGCAGCAGGGTTAGGGCAGAGGGGAACAGGTCCTGCTCTATTCTATTTTTATTTTTTATTTTATTTTATTGAATTTTGTTGATCAGGCAGGCCCACTGAGACTAGAAGTCCCTTTTTCAGGGGCGACCTGGGGGAGGAATACAGATGGTAACCAACTGAAATTGAACCAGATTAAGCTGTTGGTGGTATTTTTAGTCAATGGGGGAAATTTGAATAGGACACTTGGGAAATTCCCCTACTGACAGGTAGGGGGATCCTATGGCCATGGCAATGGCCAGTCCCGACTTGCAGACGGAGAGGATGGACATGCAAACATTAGAGTAGACAAGAGTCTCCCAAGTTGAACGATCAATGGATTTGGAAAACATTGTCGAGAGTATACTACATTCGGAAGATGGGGGAGATACCCCTGTAAAAAAATGTTCGACGGAAGATCTTACTGATGTGAATGGAACTGAGGAAAAAACAGGGGGAAATTATGATATTGCAGAGGACACTGAACGAACATTACGACTTCTATGGCAAAAAGAAAAAAATTAGGCGTGCTCAAGAAAAAAGGTAAACTACAAGCCCGACTGGTGGGTTTGCAAGGCTCTGGTTTACCTGTCAGTACAACAGTGAAGTCTGTCAGTGAATCTGCTGACGCGGCAGGATCAAAGGCCTAGCTGGGGCCGGGTGAGTCATCAGATGCTTGCAATGTATTGTTAGTAGGAAAAGAGGAAAGTAAGCTGACTGGCAATCTAGACGCTTGTACTAGCGTGTGCCTACAGCCAAACCCCTTGAATCAAACTGTTGTGATGGAATCACATCAAAAGACACAAAGTGTTTGCAGACTACTCCTATACCTCCTGTACCAAATGATGCCCATAATGATTTAGGCCTCACAGCCACCTGCCCGATTACATTGATAGCCAAACCACTTATCAAAAACTTCTGGGTTTGTGGCTACTCCGGACATTTTGACTATAACTAAATTTCAGTCCAGTGTTCCTGAGTCACAAGCAACGTCTACTCAGTTTTCTTTTGTTAATCTAAATACATTGAAAACGGGTCAAAAGGATACCAAAAGAGACAACCACCTAGCTATGACTTTAGCTAAAAGGCATATTGATGTTGATCTCATGAAGGGGGATCAGTTAAATGAAAATAAAGATAAAGTACCTCCACAGTCACATGATACTACATGGTCTCCAAGTAAAGCCTTAAGCGAATCCGTCTGGAAGCAAAACCCTGAAGGGACTTGGTTACCGGATCCAAAGTAGGACGAAAAATCACCTTTTACCCCAGCCTCCCCTACTTGGGTTCCTGGGCAAAACGTATTATAACCTGACTTATCTGTTACAGACAGAAGAGAAGCCCCTTGCCCATCAACTAACAATTTACTGGACACACGAAGTAGGGGGGAACCCGGGCCTGTCCCATCTTCAGTGGTGGGAGTGGAACCTGAAACTCCTGGATCAGAAAATGTTATACCAAATAAAACTGGAACTGAGAAAACTGTGCCGCAAGATAAAACTCAATACCAGACTGAGCAAAAGCAGCTGCTACTGTCTGAGTTATTTGCAAATACTAAAAAGGAAGCAGCCCCTAGAAGAAATGCAGTTAGAATTCGATATAAAGGAGATATGGAAGACAGGCCGGACAGGCATTTTGTGGGGAAAATCTTACTGAAAAATTCATTGAAGTTTTCCCCTCGAGAGGTGTTTGCATTTATTAACATCTCTGGGGAGGATCATTTCGACGTCAGCTTCCGTTCTGCCCATTTTTTAGATTTATTTTGGGAAAGATATACACAGGTCAAATATTCTTCCATTTAGACTCCCTTTGTAGTTATCCCTCTGTCTAAACCTTTGGTGAAATTTGTTACTGCAATGTTTAGAAATGAAAGGGTGCATGTTGCTGATATTTCATACTGGTTATCACAAAAATGTGATCTTTTGGGTGACCCTGAAGCTATTTTTGATGCAGAATTATTTTGGACAGGGGGGTGGAAATATAAAGTTAAGCTGTGGATTACAGAATCTGGCATCACACATATTCCTAACTCATTTATGTCAGGCAGAGATAGAGGTGTGTGTTTCTATACAGGACAACCTCGTGCTTGCTATAAGTGCGGATCAAGGACACACATTTCTAGCACACGTGACAAACCAAGATGTGGTAATTATGGAGAGGTAGATCATATCTTCTTTCAATCTGCGTCCCACACAAAATGTGATTTGTGTGAAGATTTTGGGCATGCCTTTAAAGATTGTCCTTGGGCTGCCAAGAATGCAGCCAGTAACATTAGTCCTGAATTACTCATTCAACAGGCACAAGATATAGCGAATTTCCAGGATAAGCCACTCCCGAAGAATTCTGATTTAGAATCTCATCCCTCTAATGAAGTAGTGGATTTATGTGAAAAGCAGGATTTATGTGAAAAGAAAGACACACAAACAAAGGTATCCCCCAGGACCACCCCGTGGTCTATAGAAAGGACATCCTGACACCGGTTTGCTATGAAGATCCGGTTCAGGCTGTCATTCCCTCACCAATATCTACATCTCCACCTCAAAGATGCAGATCTTCTAGAAATTTGAGATCTGTCTGTATCCCTCCTCCCCCTTATTCCCCGCCTGAGAATGACAATTCGGTTCATCACTTTGCTGTTTTGGCCACGGAATGGGGGGACTCTGATATGGATCATGATGAAGGTGACAGTAACTCTAGGGAACAGGAAATGGAGGTCCAGAAAACTGATTTGGTAGGGTATAAAGGGAAAATGAAAAAAAGAAGAAAACAAAATTGAAATCAGCAGGACTACTAAAAATCATTACTTCTAGCAGCCTTGAAAATTGGTTCATTAAATGTTCATAGCTTACTTAATTCTGGGAAATGTCAGGTTGTTTTTGATTTTATTTATAGATTAAAATTAGAAATTTGTTTTTTACAAGAAACTTGGGCCTTTTCTCTAGACAGTATCAGAAGTTTTCAAGGGAATGGGCTTGGGGTCCTTCGTATCGGTCCTTTGGACAAGCTTGTGTAGACGGATTGGGTATTCTGTTTAATTCCTTTTCATTTCACCTGTTAAAACTGGTAGACATTTAGCCTGGAAGAGCATTAATGTTAGACAGGATATGGAAATCTAAGACCTATCATTTAATAAATATTTATGGACCCCAACAGAAAGCAGGGAGAGTAGCACTGTTTGGTGCAATCAAGTCATATTTAGTGACCTCCAATTATTTGATTTTTTTTTTGTGTTGATTTTAATTGCAAGGTATCATCTTCTACGCTTAAGAAAAAAAAACAAATGCAAAGATCTGTTTGCAGTTCTAACGCCTTATCAGAATTGGTGTCATCAGCTGATTTACTAGACTGTATGAATTTTCGAGTTAAAGGTTCAGACTTTACTTTTTAAAAAAGGTAAATATGTATCTACTATAGACCATGATTTTGTTTCCAACTCTTTACCCTCAGTAGAAATAGAAACATACCCAGTAGAATTTTCAGACCATGTTGCTTTATTGGTGAAATGTTCTAATGTTTCATCTATAAAACCATCTTTTTCCAGATGGAAACTGAATGTTAATGCTTTAGAAGAAACCTGGGTCCAACAAGGAATAAGAGATATTATCAAAGCTAGATGTGCAGTTTATTTTTTATATTCAGATATAGGATAATGTTGGCTAGATACGAAAGAAGATTTTAAAATTTGGCTTAAAAACCATGGGAAGCGTAAAGAAATTAGTACGTTTTTAAAATATCTTTCTTTGCGTCAACAGCTTTTTAAATTATTTTCTTGGTCAAATACTTCCAGGTTTGATTACTCGGCACAAATTAAGATAATAAAAGATCAAATGTTGACCTACCAATATGACCGAGCTAGAACCTTGAAAGTGTTATTCCAAAATGGTATTAAGAAATCCCCAGTTGGGGATCCCCATCAGGCATGCAAAATGTTTAGGGACAATACTGAGATGGATTCTTTATTTGACCCTTAAGGGATGTTGCACCATTCTGAGAATGATTTATATATAATTATCAAAAATCACTGTGCATCACCTAAGCCAGATGTGGATACTGAAACCCAGGATATAGCTTTGTATTTGGGACAAATTCAAATCCCTCCCATTCCCCCACATTTAATAAATGGAGATTTTTATATTACTTCACAAGAGATTAGATCAGCTATCAATAGCATAACATCTGGAAAATCTCCCGGCTTAGATGGACTACCTATAGAATTTTACAAAATGTTTGTTGCAAAATTATCTGAATGTTTAGAGCCAGTGTTTAATTACTTTTTCCAGTCAAATTCAATCTCCTCTTCCTTCCTAGATGGACTCTTGATATACATTTATAAATCTGGTGATAAGCAGCTAATCACTAACTGGAGACCAATAACTATCTTTAATACGGATTATAAAATTTTGATACATATTTTAAACAATAGATTAAAACAAATGGCTGGAAAAATACTCTCTCCAGTACAATTTTGCGGACTCCCTTCCCAGAAAATACAACATGCCCTTATGGTTGTCAGAGATGCGATTGATTTTTTTATCCCTTTCTGGACAATATGGTGCTATTGTTTTGGTAGATCAAGAAAAGGCGTTTGATCATGTTTCACACTTATACTTATTTTTAGTGTTACAACGTTATGGAATTCCAGAATCTTTGATAAGATATATTAAATTGGGTTATACTTCCACAACAGTATATCCTATCATACGAAGGTCTGTGGATTTAGGATTTCAGACCCATCTTGGAATAAGACAAGGCTGCCCACTAAGCCCCCTACTCTATGCGTTTTCATTGGATCCTTTTTAAGAATATTATCAGATTTCCCTAAATGGCAAAGGATTTCTGGTATGGGAATTCAGCAAGCTCTAAATATACAAGCTTATGCAGATGATGTGTGCCTTTTTTTTTTTTTCAAACAACACTCAATTCCCCATTTTTTTGGAAAGAATGTCTGATTTTACCAAAGTTTCAAATTCTAAAATAAACATAAGAAAAAGTTGAGGACTGTACATAGGGGTGGGATATCCAGACTCTCATGTATTAGCAGGTCTTCAAATATCTTCTGAACCCCTTAAAATTTTGGGAATCACATTTGGGCCCCAGAATTTGGCTTCCTGAAATTGGGAACATTCCTTATTTAAATTAGAAGTCAAGGTAAATAGATGGAAATCATGGAATTTATCAAAAATAAAACAAATCCATATTATCAAAAAGTTCTTAATTCTAGGATTACTCTATGTTGCAGTGTTGTTTCCCCTGCCTCAGGCATTGGAAACTAAACTCAATAGTCTTTTTTTTCAAATGCTGTGGGGAAATAGGTTAAACCCAATTCATAGATACTTTACATGCCTCCCTGTCCATAAAGGAGGATTGGGCATGATAGATCCTATCATATTTTTCCATACTTTATTCCTTTCACAGACAGTTAGATGTGGTCTAGGACCAGTTACTACTGCCCATAGTGCCTGGTGTAGGTTGAACTTAGACCGTTATTTTAGGGCATGGGGAATAGTACCCCCAAGATTAGGGACTCATTTACATGTTCCAGAATATTTTAAATCTGCTGCTTCCAAATTGTACTGATGGAATCTAACAAAATTACAAATTTTGTCCCAGTCTGGCCGTAGCCTTTATCAATCAGTTTTAGTAAACTGTTACCCTAGTGATCCTAGCTTTAAACTATGCTCACCAGATCAAAATAAGTATGTAATAGCTCAATTGATAAACCCCAGGATCCCCCCCCCCGATGAAGGAACATCTTTGGCTTTCTGTCTATGGTAGAATACAGATCAGGGGTAATGCTAAGCATAAGGCATTGGAAGAAAAGAATTGTCCCTATCAGGATTGTATAAATATTGAAGAATCTATGGAACATTTATTTACTTACTTGTTCTTATTCTAGTGCATTATGGGCTTTTTTAGCAGCTAAGTGGAACATGTCTTGGCTTGAGAGTATACCATATGAATTGCTTGTGTTGGGTCAATATTCTTTGTTGAGATCCAGGTTTCATCATGACACTCTAACGGTGTTTTTGTGTTGCTTGAAATTCTATTTGTGGCAAGCTAGATGTAGATGAGTGTTGCATCAAAATAGAATGACATACGATGCTGTACAGATTTTGGCTCATCAAGCTATGAGTCATGCATATGAAAAAGATGTATCAAATTCAATACCTCAACAGGTCCACAAATGGTGGAAAGGGTTCTTATTTTTCTTAAAATATAAGTAAGTCTTTTTAGTTTTTATATATACTATTTTTGATAGTTCAGTATAGACAGTGCACCTGAATTGTTTGAGTTACAAGTAGTGTGTGTGTGTGTGTGTGTGTGTGTGTGTGTGTATACATATATATATATATATAGAGGGATTGGAAGTTATTGTTTCATATGATCAAATAAGATTTTTTTTGTGTGTGTACATTTATTATATGTTTTTACAATGTTCTTGGGCAAGGGGTGCTGTTGGCTCCCACCAAGATGGAGGATGACCCCATGGATGGAGAGGAGGATGGACACTGGATGGCTGGTGGGGCTTCTCCCCCCAGAGCTCCTTCTACTACTGCGAATGTTGGCAGCAATTTAGTGCATACCTGCTGGTCAGAGTTCCCAGAGGAGAAAATCTGCAATTTGGATGAAGAGTCTGAGGATGCCTTTTCTTCCGCAGATGATATGTTCACTAGCAGGGAGGAAATAGTCGACATGGGTTTGCCTGTGACTGAACCCTGAAATGCTGCAGTATGTCATACATCGGAACCAAAGTCTGGGGCAGTGGAAGCCCCAGAAAAGTCATTGGAGGCTGTAGGTAGAGACGCCAGGAAATCAGTGATTCCAGCAGGAGTTACACCGCAAGTGGCAGCAGCATGAATTGAGGAAGCGGTTGGTGTCCCCATACCAAACGGGCACTCAGAAGATTGGTCACTAGAGGTGGCCTTGCAAGCCGCTGGCTGGTAGCAAATGGAAGCCAGGAACTGGATGTCCGATCCAGACTGATCTGTAGATGGTCCAGAAGCTACTCCAGTTTGGAAACAGAAAGAGGACCCGAATCAGCCCACAGCTACCGCTGCACGGCAGGCTTTGGCCTGTACAGGTACTACTAATGCACTATTTGACACAGTGCCAGAACCAGTAAATCTAGAGGGGGGAAATATTTTGGCAGGAGAAGTACAAGGGGGGGTTCCTCTCCTAGGAAGCAAAAGGTGATTCTCCCCAATACGGGGGATGGTAGCTCTGCTGAGCTCTTAGAAATACTGCCAAGGAATGTTGCAGCAGGGGAGGAAAGGGAACATGTAGATGTGGATTCCGGGGCAGAGGGGAATGCTACACCCACACCATCTCAACAAAAGCATTTTGCTGATCTATTTCATGCCAGACCTGAACTATTGCCTCGCCAAAATGCTGTACGACTTAGATATGTTGGGGGTCTAGCTGCAAAACCTGATAGGGCCTATGTGGGTAAAATATTACTCAAAGATTCTATGAAGATGATCCCTTCTGAGGTATTTGCTCTCATACTCATTTCAGGAGAACATTTTGACATTAGTTTTACAACTGGGGCTGGATTAGAGCATTTCTGGAGTCTATATGATACCCTTAATGGTACCCTAGTGCGGCTGCCCTTTGTCACTGTCCCTTTAACTAAACCTCTAATAAAGACAGTGACAGTGATGTTCAGGAATGAGAATGTGGATATTAATAACATTTATTACGGATTCAGCAAACGCTGTGATATTCTTGAAAGTCCTGAAGCAATTATTGACTCAGAATGCTTTTCGACTGGGGGCTGGTGCTTTAAAGTAAGGCTCAGATTGGGGGCTCAGGGGGTGCTGCACATCCCTAATAGTTTCTTCCTTGGAAGAAAATATGGGGTCTGTTTTTATGCTGGTCAGCTGAGGGCATGCTACAAGTGCGGGGTGCATACACGCTTGTCTAGTGTATGTGATAATCTTTGCTGTGGCCTGTTTGGGGGTTCGGTCACAATCTGGCCTGCCAGGACTGGAATATTTTCAATTTGTGTGATTCTAAAGGTCATATGTTTCAAGATTGTCCTTAGGCGGCAACAAACAGAGATGTGCCCCTCAACCACTCAGAGTTAATCTTTAGAGCCCAAAGTGCAAGCTCAGTTATTCGACCCCCCCTGCCAAGGAGCAGCCTAGATCCCAACCCCCTCTGCTCCAATTCCAGTCCCTCAGACATCTAAATCCCCCTCAGCACCTTTGGTCACCAACAGGCTGGTAGCAGGTAGCAACAGCACCTGCTGAGGAACTTTGGCCATCTGGAACCGGGGACCTCCCCTGTTCTCGAATGATTATATCACTAAATGAACTTTACCCCTTGAGTCTGAGACTGATCCTGGAACACTCCAACCTGAACACCATGATGGCCCAGTAGAAAATTCTAGTATGCCCCCCTTCAACATCGCAGGCGGATGGCCCTGTATTGCCTCGCAGACGTGCAAGAGTCTCCAAGCAGCAGCCATATCCCCTTGATGAATAAATTTGATGCTCTATGGTCTGGAAAGGACTGGGGAGGCTCGAATTGGGATGATATGGATTCAGAAACTTCAGGACACTCTATTACACAAAAGGTGGTTTCTCCCACTGACAAGAAGAAAAAGACATAAAAAAGGACTACCCCTAAAGGGAAGGGTGGTGGGAGAGGGGTGACATGATTGGGGCATGCTGATTAGAGGTAGCTTTTTTTTGTTGATTTCACATATTTCTGGTTTTGATAACTTCACTTTCACATGGAACAACTTAAAGTTTCCACTTTGATTGTGCATTGCCTGAAAGTTAAATCCAAACATTTAGGTCTCAATAGTTTATTGCATCAGGAACAGTTTCACATTATCTTTTTACAAGAAATGTGGGCAGCCTCAGTCTCTGACCAGCAAGCCATGCAAAGTGATGGATGGTGGGGCCTGTCCTTTGAACAGGACAGGGTAGATTATTTAAGAATTTTGTTTTCTGATCCCACTGTCCAGTTGCTAATGTTGGTGGATATCTCTCCTGGGAAAGTATTGTTATTGGATGTTTCATAAAAAAATACACCGTAACGTTGCATAAATGTATATGCTCCACAAGGAAAGGCTGTTAAAGTGGCACTCTTTAATATTATAAAACCTTTTCTAGCTACCTCTAGGAAATTATTGTTGGGTGGGGTTTCAACTGTTCTTTTGATTTTACGATGTGGCAAGATCTTGGGGAAAAAATTTACTCTGATGCATTTTCTTTGAAATCTATGGTTAATGCTGCTGGGATTCAAGATGGTTATAGGAAGACGCACCCTGTGGGAGGGAGCACGTACTCCCGGGTATTATTACAGTCTAGAATAGATTATATTTTTCTATCCCCAAATTTAGAAATTGTTAAGGGAGCTACCATGTCTGTCGAATTTTGGGACCATTCTTTGCTGTTTTTCTGTCTTGGAGCCCACACTAAATTCTCACCATTCTCTACAGAGATAGAGATTAAATATGGCTTCTCTTCAAAATGCAGATATAGTAGAACAAGTACATTTGTTTTTTTGCCACCAGGGAATCGGTACAATGTTTGTGTGACCCCTTATGGGGTTGGTGGGAGGACACAAAACATGGGATAAAATCATTGGTTTCTCATATAGGGAAGCACAGGAGAGATGAAGCTTATTTAAAATATCTTTCCCTCTGACAGAGTTTACAAAAATTGATTTTTCTCTCCAATGCAGGGAATTCTGGATTAACCAATCAAATTCAGTCCACGCAATGGGAAATGAGGGCTTATCACTATGATAGGGGAGTGACATTAGAAGCTGAACTTCATTATGGAACTCAGAAGGACCCACATGGAGACTCTTGAGAGTTGTGCAAAACAAAAGTTGACTCTACACACATTGTAGAACTGATGATTTGGGTAATTTGGTTACATCTCCGAAGGCTTTATCTAACTTACTAGACAAATACACTAAAGGGAATTTTGGCAAATTTCATAAAGAGAGAGATCTAACCCGGTGAATTTTTTTCCAATGACTGTTCCCCCTATTTCTGAGGCAGACAAATGTATACTACAAGACCTGGTCTCTGCTTCAGAAGTGGAACTGGTGATAAGTCAAAAAATTAGTGCTTCTCCAGGTTGGGATGGACTCCTGTATGATTTCTATAACACTTTAAGTGTTATACTAGTTCCTTGGCTGGCAAATATATTTAATGAGTTGCTATCCCTTGGATGTATTCCCTCTTCTTTCACAAAAGGTTACTCAAATATTTGTTTAAATCAGGAGACAGACGTGATCTGGGCAATTGGAGGCATATTTGCCTTCTAAATTCTGACTACAAAATCTCAGCCAAAATACTTAACAATAGATTGCTGAAGGTGACACCATCTCTTATCCAATCAGTACAATCATGTTCCATACCGGGGAGGAGCAATAAGATTAATTTATGTGTAATTAGGGATGTTATAGCTTACTATCAACACTATCCGGCAGAAGGTATTTTGCTTTCCTTGGATCAGGCCAAGGCTTTTGACAGGGTGGAACATTATTATTTATGGAAAACACTTAAGTATTATGGCATTCTGGAAAGGGTGGTGGACTAGTTAGATAAATTATATAATAATACATATGTGGCTACCTTTAATAACCAGATTGTGGGTAATGATATAAAGATTTCAGTTGGTGTAAGACAAGGATGCCCAATTAGTCCTCTGCTATATGTATTTGCTATGGACCATTTAGTGTGCAACATTATTGCCAATCCAGGAATACAGGGCATACCTTGACCAGGGAATTTGGGAATTCTTAAAATGCTGGCCTACGCTGATGATGTATGCATATTTTTACGGGATGTGGCTAGTGGACAGGCTTTGGTACAGGTGTTTTCAGATTTCTTTTGAGTTTCCTCAGCTACTTTGAACTTAAATAAGAGTGTGGGGATTTCTTTGCAGGAGAAATATATTGGAGTTTTACAAATTGAAGGGATTTCTATAGTGCCTGGTCCTATTAAAATTTTAGGGATTAAATTTGGCATTGGGTACATGGCCTTTCTTAATTGGACAGAGAAATTGGGATCCTGTGTAAGTCAGGTCCAAATCAGGACCCTTTTCAAAATTCAAGAGGGTATGGATTCTTAAGCAATTTATTGTGCCTATATTACTTTATATCAGCTATGCATTTCCCATACCAACCCAGTTAGAAACTACTCTGTACAGTGTTTTCTTCCAGATGTTTTGGGGAAGTCAGCTGAATCTGATTAAGAGGGAGTTCCTGTGTCTTCCTAGGACAAAGGGTGTTGTAGGAATGTTGAGCCCAGTGTTGTTTTTTCATTCTGTATTTTTTACTAGTTCTTTTAAACTGCAATTGCAGGGACCCTTATCTTTGGAAAATGTTTGATTAAGGAGTGTGATGGATCCTTACCTCTCCTAGTGGGTGAATAACAATCCACATTTAACTATCTTATGGTTCCACCCATTATAAAACCTACTATTCAAAAAATTACTAAGTGGAAAGTGGGGAAGCAGGATATTATTGTATTTGGTCAGAAAACACTGTATGATTCCATACTGGGAACTATTTGTGTTTCAGAACCAGAATTTAAAAACTGCCTGGTAGGGAAACAGCAGCTGGTACTAGACCAGCTGCAAGACCCCCGAATTCCTGAATGAATGTGGGGTGCAGTGTGTCTTTGTGCCTATGGGAGACTGAACATACGGGGAACCATAAACATAAGGCCATATCAGAACGTTCCTGCTCTTTTCCTAAAAGTGCCACAGAGATAGAGACTTTAGAGCATTTCATTTTGCACTATACCTTTAGTAAAGGGTTTTGGGGGGTATGCTGCACAGAAATAGAAGTTTTTGTGGTTAGAATGTCTCACTCACATGCAGGTTTATTCCTAGGTGAGTTCGTAGGGCCAAGTATAACACCAGCACTTTACAAGTTTTTATAGCTTGTCTAAAATTTTATTTGTGGCAAGCCAGATTCAAGTTAATGCTACAGCAACTGCGAATGCCATATCTCTCAGTTTTTTCTTTGGTAAATTCTGCTTTACAGGAGGTGTTTTATTTAGATGTTAAGAAAACTTCACCTAGTCAATTGCAGGAATTGTGGGCACATTTTTATGGATCTACAAGCCTCCATAAGGTTTGGAACATGTTTCTTTTTTGTTATATGATACAGCATTATGGTTGGTATGATGATTCCTTTGATTATTGTTGGTTATTCTTTATGATTTCCTGATGATTTATAATAATGGTACAAGTGACATATTAACTTGTAGATTTATTGTATATTTCTTTTCTCTTTTATTATTTCTTTTATGTATCCCCGGGGCCCCCGTTTTTATTTCTGTATCCTTAAATTTATTTTAAATAGAGAAATTCCCCTACACTTTTCGAGATGTGCCATGGGATCTTTAACGTCCACCTGAACAGGCAGATGGGACCTTGGTTTAACATCTCATCTGAAAGAAGGCACCTCAGGAGTGCAGCTCCCTCCTCATGCTGCTCTACAGTGTCAGTATTGGGATGTAACCCAAGTGCCTGGTGTGAGGATAGAATCCAGAGCCTTCTGATTTTCTGGCCTCAGAGGCAAATGTGCAACCTGCTGAGCCACTGACACTGACTTCTATTAAAAGTTGAGAGTGACTTACAAAGGGTACAGTAGCACCAACTAGAAGCAAGGGAGTATAGGGAGCAGCGTCAACAAGTGGTATGGAGATATCTCTCTGGAAAATTATAAATAAAGTTTGTTCGGTTTAATATTGATTTTCCCTATGTACATTCTGGATTCTACTATGTTTTGGTAACTGCTATGATGGAATATTTGTTTTTATTAATTAGGGCTTCGTTCTCTTCCTTTTTGTTTCAGAGGTTTCTGGCATTAAGAAATATGCATTTTAGCTGCTTTAAGGCATTTTTTGTTTTGCTGTATGAAGGTATGTTTAATGCTACTTCCTTTATTTTTGTTATCCTTTTTGGACTAATTCTTTTCTTCCTCCTTTGAAGTTTAATACTATTTTATTTAATATCAGAAGAATGTTTTTGCCTAAAGCTTCTGCTCCTTTTTAAAATAGATATAATCCATCTTTGGCAAATAGATTTGTATGATTTTTAAAGATTATGCTATCTTTATTTTTTAATTTTATAAAAGTGAGTTTTTCCCTTTCACACTAATTACCTAGTTGTATGTTTATTTGGTCTTTTATTTTGTACAGGCACTAGGTATTGGCAATATGCTTGAGATTGCTACTTTACATCCTTTATTTCTTAGTTTCTTTCTGAGATTGATTGAGTCAAGGCATACAGTATGACCTGTTCATAATGTTGCCCAACATTGTTAGATCCCACATGAATTATTATCAGTTTGTTCTTTTCATTATTCCTGATTAATCTGTCCATATTGACTTCCACATCTTGTATCATTGCCTCACAAAGGCATGTCACAACAGTATTTACGTTGCCCTTATTACAGATGGTACTATCCAAATAACAGATTGAGTCTCCTATTATTATTTTTTCATTTGTTTCCTGGGTTTCATGAATGTTTTCATTTATGTCAGCATTGTTTGTAGAAGTGTCTAGGACTGTATTTGTTATATGTTGGTGGGGGGTTAGGGGGTTTAATTCCCTTCTTCTTTTTGTTTTTGAGCCCATCACCATGCTCCAGCTGTTATTATTGTTTATACTGTCCTCTTGTACTCTTTTTGAGTTGCATTCAGAGGATGAAGGACTGTCTCACAGTTCTGCCTCTCTAAAGTTCCTTTTCTTCATCTCTTTTGTAGTTGCTAATGGGTTTCCAGCTGTAATTGTTCCTATAAAGGAGACCATTTGATCTATTTCTAGATTTCCTTTAAATTCTTTAGCTCAGTTTAGGCTATTTTGAATTCTGTTTTTACCATTTTTAGTTATGTGATGATCGCTGCATAAGCTATGCATTTCCCTCATTTGTATGAGTCACTGGTTATTAGGGCAAGTTCAAAATCCATTGAAATACATTGAACAGCATACCTGATTTCCTCAGTTCCCAGTCTACCATCAAAGAGTGAAGATATGTCTCTGGTCCAGAGAGGATTATGGCATTGGACCCCCCGTAGGAAGCGAAGTAAGGGATGGGGGGTGCTGAGTGGGAGGATTAGGTGAGGGATGGTGATGGCGGTGACCGTAGACAGCAAAGAGCAGTTTTCTTTTCACAAAAAAATTAGGAAAAAAGACTGTGAGGGATGGTTTTCTTTATTTCAGGTACCAACACTGAGGATTGGGAACCGCAGTGTTGGTGTTATGTTTGGCAGCACCCGGGGTGGGCTCCCTGGTGTTGCACAATGAAAACAGGTGGAGTTGGGACAATCAGGAGCTTAAAGGGCACACAGGCAGAAAGTAAGGAGAGAGAGAAAAAAAAGCAGAGGAAAGAGTAAGGATTGCAAACAGTTAAGGGGACAGAAATAAGACATGATTGGAGTGGTGCAGTGCAGTGGCTGTGGAGCAGCAGTCTTCCAGGAGATGTTCTGGAGGATGCGGTGTTGTCCCATCTGCAGGCACCTCTCTGGGCTGAGGGAGGAGGTTGCTCATCTCCAGGCTGAGTTGGCCAGGATTGTGGGACCTCCTCTTCCATCCAGGGACCACCAGTGCCACTGCCGTTGCCTCAGAGGTTGCCAAGAAAGAGGAGCAGTTGGACCACAGTGGGCTCAGGGAGGGTGAGGGTGGTGGAACAGAGGCGCATCCCTCTAGTTGTACCTCTCCACAATTCCTATGCCATTCTGGCAAAGTGTGGTTCCTCTATGGAGGCACCCACAGTGGAGACCAAGGAGGATGCTGGGAACCTCCACAAAGGAGACCCACAGGAGGGTGGCAGGGGACCCTGCAGGGGAAGGAAACAACTCCTGCTGGGGGACTCCATTGTTAGGAAGGTAGAACTGGGGGAGGAAGGGAGAGGGAGGTAAGGTGCCTGCCTGGCACCATGGCTTGGAGGGACAGGGAGCGAATCCTCAGGATTGCCAGAGCAGCTGCACAGGGAGGGAGCTGGATGTCATTGTCCACCTAGGGACAAATGACCTGGCTAAGAAAGGGATTAGAGAAGTGCAGGAAGAGTTTGTGGAATTGGGAGGGCCTTGAGTCAAGTAGCACGACGTAACCTTCTCGGAGGTGCTACCCATCTATGGCATAGGAGAGGCTAGGGTGTTCCGCATCATGAGATTCAATCAGTGGTTGAAAACTGGTGTGGAACTCAGGGATTTGGCTTCATTGGGGACTGGGGTCCACCTGGAGTGATACAAGCCTATACTGGCATGATGGGCTGCATCTGTCCGGGAGGGAACCAGGATCCTAGGTGATAGGTTTAAATGCTTCATTGGCAAGCTTTTAAACTAGCCAGGGGAGAGCACTGGAAAGAGCAGAAAAATCCTAGCCCCAAAAAATCACGGTAGTAAGTCGGCAAACACCAACATAGAGGTGTCGATAGGGAGAAGGGCAGGGGTAAATGGAGAAAGTGACAAAGGCAAGAAGGACAGGATGGGGCAAGGAGTAAGGCCATCAGGAAATGGAGGGTAATGAGTACCAATGCCCGAGTCTGGGCAACAAGCTCCCTGAGCTGGTGGCCTTAATGGAAGAGGGATGCCTGGATATCATAGCAGTCACAGAAACATGGTACACAGAGAACCATGACTGGGATGTTAACATAACAGGGTACATAACCTACAGGAGAGACAGGCAGGGGAGAAGAGGGGGAGGAGTAGCTCTCTATGTAAAGGAAGGGATAAAAGCAATTGAACAAAAGAGTAAACAAGGAGCAGAGGAGGCACTGAGGGTCATCTTGGAGACTGGAAAGGGCACCACAATCCACACAGGGGTTGAGTACAGACCCCCATGTCAGGGGGAAGGAATGGACAAGGATATGATAGAAGGCATTCTTAGAATGGCAGAGAAAGCGGAGATACTGTTGATGGGAGACCTGAATATGCCAGATGTTAACTGGAGCACATTTGCTGCAGCCACATCCAAGAGCAGGGCCATTCTTGATGCCCTACTGGTGGCAGGCATTAGACAGCTAGTTTCGGAACCCACTCGTGAGGGAGCAATCTTAGACCTCATACTCTCAAATGGAGGCAGGGAGAGGATCTCGGATCTAGAAGTGGGTTGCCATCTGGGGACAAGTGACCATCAAACAGTGTGGTTCATGTTAAACTCAGCTACAGAGTCAAGCCATACAAAAGTGAGGGTACTGGACTTTAGGAAGGCTGACTTTGGCAAGATAGGAGAGTGCCTCAGAAAAGCACTAGCAAACAGGCTAGAAGGAGGTGTGGAGCAAACAATGGGGAATTATCAAACTGCCATCACAGAGGCAACAAGCCTTTCTGTGAAGCAACAAACAAATCAAAACGAAAGAAAAGCCACTATGGTTCTCAGAAGAGGTGGCTATGAAAGTCAAAAGAAAAGATAGCATTCCGGAAGTATAAGGAAACACAGAAGGAGCAGGACAGACAGCTGTACCAGTTAAGGCAGAAGGAAGCAGGAGGAAGTCAGAATAGCAAAGGCCCAAACTGAGGAAAGATAGCCAACTCAGTTAAGAAGGGATAAAACCTTTTATAGGTACATCAGGCGTGAAAGACAAAGGGATGGATAGTGAAGCTGAATAGAATGAATGGTGGGTGGGCAGAGGGGACAGTGAAAAGCAGGAATACTGAACGAATATTTCTGCTCAGTATTCACAAAGAGGAGGGAGTGCCTAATCCAATTAACAGAAGCACCTCTTGATAGGGAGGTCGATCCAGTCCTTTCACAGAAGAAAAGGTTCTGCAAGAACTCCTAAAACTGAAGGTGGATAAAGCAATGGGTCCTGATGGAATTCACCCCAGAATTCTAAAAAGAATTAAGGAGGAACTAGTGAAACCACTGGCTACTCTTTTTAATAAATCATGGGAGGATGGTGTGGTACCCGAGGACTGGAGGAAGGTGGATGTGATTCCCCTTCACAAAAGTGGGACCAAGACAGAGGCAGGAAACTACAGACCTGTCAGTCTGACCTCTGTGGTAGTGATGGAGTCACTTCTGAAGGAAAGAATAGTTGAGTACCTAGAGGCCAGTGGAGCACAGGACCCAAGGCAGCATGGGTTCACAGCGGGAAGGTCATGTCAGATGAATCTAATAGATTTCTTTGACTGGGTGACCAAAGTAGTAGACCAGGGAGGGGCTGTGGACATGGCCTACCTGGACTTTAGCAAGGCATTTGACACAGTCCCACACAAAAGATTAATAGTCAAATTAACCAGCTCTGAGTGGGTCCCAGGGTGGTAGCCTGGGTAAAACATTTGCTGGACAACAGGACACAGAAGGTAATTGTAAATGGAGTCCACTCTGAAGAAAGGGGGTTACTAGTGGGTACATGGGTTCAGTATTGGGTCCAGTCCTTTTAATGTCTTTATCAGTGACATTGCAGAGGGACTGAAGGAAAAGTATGCCTTTTGCAGATGACACAAAGATCTGCAACAGGGTTGATACACAAGGCGTGGAAAGGATGAAGAGTTTGGCAAGGTTGGAGGAATGGTCAGAAGTATGGCAGCTTGATTCAATGCAAGAAGTGCAAGTAATGCACCTGGGAAACAAGAACCCAGGGAAGAATACACAATGGGTGGGAGGTAGTAACAATAACAAAAAGGAAAGGGACTTGGGGTAATCATATCAGATGACCTTAAGGTTAGCAAGCAATGTGAGGAGGCAGTAGGGAGGGCTGGGTGTATACTGGGATGTATAGGAGAGGCATCATCAGCAGAAAACAGGAAGTTGTTATCCCTCTGGACAGACAGTTGGTGAGACCCCATCTGGATACTGTGTCCAGTTCTGGAGACCCCATCTCCGCAGGACATAGACAGGATAGAGGCAGTCCAGAGGAGGGCAACAAAATGGTGCAGGGTCTGCAAGAGAAGCCGTATGAGGAGAGACTAAAGGAGCTTAATATGTATACCCTTGAGGAAAGAAGGAGAGGGGACATGATAGAAACTTTTAAGTACCTCAGTGGAATCAACAAAGTCCAAGAGGGTAGCATCTTTCAGAAAAAGAGATGTGCAAGAACAAGGGACACAATTTAAAAGATAGAAGGAGGCGGTTCAGGGCAATGTGAGGAAGTATTATTTCACAGAGAGGTAGTGGATGCATGGGAACCGCTTCCTGAGGAGGTTGTGGGGTCTAAAACTGTGGGAGAATTCAAGAATGCATGGGACAGACATAAGGCAATTCTTGTGGGGGGTAGGAAGAAATAGGCTGTTGGTTAACTAGGATCTGCGGCCTATCCTGTAGGTAGGGAAATGGGCAGACTAGATGGGCCTAGCGGTCCTTATCTGCCGTCAAAGTCTATGTTTCTATGGGGGCTAGAATCTGGCACCAGGTATTGAGCACTCTGCTGTTGGAAAATGAATAAGGAAGGGGTAGGAGGGATTGAGGGATGGGTTTCTTTATTTCAGGTTACCCTGGGGGGGGGGGGAACACAGCAGGCTGATCATGACAGATCAGCTCTGCTTGCTGGGTGGCATTATGCAGATCAAAGGAAAGAGCTTCTCTACGATTGGGGCAGCTCTTTACTTAGAACCACACAATGTTTCTACCCAACAAGACCAGAACAGCATCATGATCAGCCTGACTGATGATTGGTCTGACGCTAATTAGCCCCTTGCAGACTGCTCTGCATTGGACTGACAGTGACACACCACACTGAGCAGCCATTGACTATGCTCCTATTAGCACAGCTTAATTTTATCCTCTGACAGTCTGTTTGACATAATATTAAGGAGAATCCTAAGCTAATTAATAATTCCCTCCAGACACTGTAGTCTGCTGAGCATGGTGTTTTAAATCATTATAGTTAGTAAGTAATTTTAGTGTCTTTTTAGGGAGCGAGGTGTAGGCAAGGAAAAAAAATGAGGCAACATACTGTAGGAGTTAGCTTTATTATTTTTTAGGCTTTCGGAATTCTGTTTTGAACTTCAGAGGCTTGCTGTTTTCAAATTTAGTGCTGCTTGGCAGTATCAGTCGAAGTATCTGTTTGGGGACAAAATCCGTGGAAAAGTGCTGGTACACACTATCTGGGAACCTGTGGTGAAGGGGTCTATTTCAAGGGGAAAGAAAGTTGTTTGGAAAACCGCATTCAGTCTGGAGAGATCAAGATGGAAATCATCTGTGTGTTGCAGCTGTGAGCGCTGCCAGCAGGACAGAGTAGATTACATAGACAGGGCCAGATAGCCCTATAAGACTCAAGCTGGGTGTAAGCTTCAAGATCAGGTTGTGGATTGGAGTTTGGAGGACTGATAGTCCAGGAGCAGTTGCCCTTCTTATGCTCAGTGCTATCAGGATTTAGCTGGCGAACTATTTCGGAGGACTGGTGTAGTGAGTGAAGATTTGGTGAACTGTAGTGGTAGTTTTACTGTATTCTGGTGGCTGACCCCCCACACACACACACACACTTTCTCCCTTCCATCTTGGTCCTTTTCTTCTGTCAGTACTATAGATCTTTACTTTACGTGATTGTTGGTGAGAGCAACACTCATTCAGTGCCACAGACTTCCTTGTTTGTTTTCAACTAAAGTCAGTAGTGAGAGCACTTTCTTGTTTCTGGTCTGCACTGCCCTTTCAGCAGTACTGAGAGTACTGCTGGGACCTGGACCTGGTGTTCCTTCTCTGGTTTTGGCATAAACTGGTTTTACAGTTTCCAGTAGGCTATTTGGTAGCCCTCTGGACTTGGAAAAATAGGATTCTCTGTAGTTTAAAGTGTTTTTTTTGTGGGGTGGTGTGTGGGTTTAGGTAGTGTATCAGTATAGTATGTATGTGGCTAGGTTGTTTGTTGTGTATTTATTGTGTGGATGTTGAATGTATGTTTAAGTTAAGTTGTTATAGGAATAGTTTTAAATTTATAAATTGTTTTGAGCAGGATTTGGTAAATGTGTTTGAGTTTCAGGTCCCCTTGTACCATCTACATGACAGCCCTGCTGTGTGACCTCTAACCCTTTGTGGATTTCCCCCTCCCAGCTTCAACAATGAGACGCTGTTGGGAGGTGGGCACATTAGGGGGTGGTGGCTGGTGGTATGCCTCGACAGACACCAACACAGTGACCTATGTTGCTGTCGACAAAATCAACAGTTTGCCAACAGGTCACTGTGTTGGTGCATTCAAGACAGGGGCACACTGTCTCCCAGTCCTGCACCCCCTTCCCGAATCATCTCCGACTCAGAGTTGAGAATCATTAGTAAGGGCAGCATGGGGTTCGGGGTGAAGTCCCCTGATGAAAACACAGGACTAGGAGACATTTGGGATTTTTCTACCACAACCCCTTGGTCAACATAAACCAGTCGCTGTGATGCCAAGGACGGTGCGTTGTCAAACCGGCATCATAGATCCGGCTGGCAGCAGTGTGCTGCGTGTACAGCAGAAGTGAACAGTATTAGGGTGGTTAGGAGCTGGAGGTGCCCTGGGATTAAATGGAGACATGAGAGAGGCCCAACATGGTTAGTTACTGTTTTCCAGGCTCCCACAGGACCACCTGGGCAGGTAGCTAGAGGGTCTGCAGTCTCCGCTGGTCCCCTTTGGGCTATGCTATGAAATGCCAGGTCAATGAGGAACAAACTGCAATTATGGCATACTTGATTTCCTTGGTTGATCTGGCTTTCATTACAGAAACCTGGTTGGGGGACGATGCAAGTCCGATTTCGGGGGCGTTGGTCCCTGACGAGTTATCGGTAAGTGCACTGCCCGATGAGGGAATGCAGGGGTGGGGGAGTGGCCATCTGTTTTAGATCCAGCTTGAACTTCTCTGTGCGCTCAGTGGGCTCTACCTCATTGTTTGAATTCGTGGTGGTGTGTGGAGGTCCAGGTACAGGCTGCAGGATTCTCCTCATTTACTGTCCTTTGGGGTAGGGGTGGGGGGGAATTCCTGAAGGAGGTAGTAGACTTTCTTGCCGGCAGGGTTTTGGAGTCGCCTAGATAGTTGATTCTGGGGTACTTCAACGTCTGGATCAATGATGAATCCTCGCATTTTGGACATGACCTCCACCAGATGATGACATCTCTGGGCCTGGCACTTGCAGTTGCCTCTGTGACCCATCACCATGGCCACACCTTGGACTTGGTATTCTCACTGGAGCTTGAGGTCACTGCCTTCAGGACTGATCCGGTATCTTGGTCCGATCACTGCATGGCAGAGTTCTTGTTTGGCCCCCCCCCCCGATAGTCTCCCTTGTTGAGATGGTCAGCTACCACCATTTAAGGGGATGCGGTAGACTGAGTATGTATGATGTTTACATGATGTGTTATTATTCTGTACTCCTTTCTTTTGTATATTACTCTGAAGGATGGGTTTTATCTATTTGTACAGTGCCCAGAGCCTCTGGGATTGGACATTTTTAAATAAATTTGCCTTGCCTTTGCCTTGCCACTTTTCTGGTATGAGTGCTGCCTGTGCGATTAGCTCAGGTGAGGCAGTGGCAGCCTATAATGGAGCCATATCCAAGGCACTCTATGCCATTGCACTGGTCCATATATGACCCAGGTCTTCTTGCTTGAGACCCCCATGGTTTGATGGGGCTCTCAAGGAGATGGAGACCAAGGATCAGAAGTTGGAGCATTGTTGGTGGAGGACCCGGTCCATGGAGGACAGACTGGCCTTGAGAAATCATTACAATGATTATCAAGGGCAATCGACCATAAGAAGGCAGAGTTCCTGTCCACGGAGATTGCTGCAGGGAGGAATACACCAGCTCAGCTCTTTCAGACTGCAGACAGATTGCTACATCCAGGCGTTGGTGTGGCCCCTTCTGAAGAAACCATCACTCGACCCTGACGTTCTAGTGAATTATAGACCTATCTCCAACCTTACATTTTTAAGGAAAGTTGTTGAGAAAGTGGTGGCTCTGTAGCTTGAGGCACACCTTGTGGCCTTTGGAAATCTGTGTGCTATTTCAGTCTGGTTTTAGGGCTAGGCATAGCACAGAGATGGCACTGATTCGGGTGCAAATATTATCTCCTCAGGGTGGGGGATGGAGGGTAATGGTCAGTCCTTGTCCTCCTGGATCTCGCGTCAGCATTTGACACCATGGAACACATTGTGCATTTTAATTGCCCTAGAGTGTATTGTGGACTCGGTGGAACTGTCATCCAGTGGTTTGAGTCCTAGATCTCTTACATGATGCAATGGGTGGTGATGGGGAATTTCTCATCCTCCTCAAAGACCCCCGTCATGTGGAGTTCCTCAAGGTTCAATCCTTTCGTCAGTGTTGTTTGTGGTGTACATACTGCCCCGGGTGAGCTCATTAGACATTACAGTCTGGGTTTCCTCTGCTATGCAGATGATACCCAGCTTTATCCCCTGGAATGAATGGTGCCATTGAAGTGCTGAATAAGTGTCTGGCCAAAATTCAGGATTGGATGTCCTCAAACTATCTGAGGCTGAACCCCAGCAAGATGGAGGTACTGATGATAGAACCTGGTCGCTGGTGTGATATGAATGCCTCTGGGGCAGTGACATGTTTGGTCCTGGGATCTACTCCATTGATGGCATTCCCCAGGGTGAAAAATCTGGGCATCGTCCTTGATGACAGAATGACACTTGATGCTCAGGTGTTGTCTCTTGTCCGAAATGTCTTTTACCATTTAAGGAATGTCACCTGGATTAAACCCTTGATTCTGCCAGAAGACCTGCCCTCACCAGTGCATACCTTTGTGACATCCAGGCTGGACTACTGTAACGCTCTATACTTCAGGGTCAGTGGAGGGATCCTCCGCCGACTGCAGCTGGTGCAGAATGCGGTGTCCAGGTTACTGACGGGCCTACCTAGGTTCTGTCATGTAACCTCGGTCCTGTGAGATCTGCACTGGCTGCCTGTCAAGTGGAGGATCATCTTCAAGGTAAGCTTACTCACCTATAAGGCCCTACATAACTCGGGCTCTGGCTACCTGTCTGGCCTCCTTACACCTGCCATCCAGGTATGTTCCCTCCACTCCTCCACCAAGGGCCTCCTGGTGGTTCCAAGGGCCAGGCTGAAAACCTTGGGGGATTGCTCCTTCAAAGCATGGCCCTCTGGAACTCGCTTCCAAAATCTTTGAGGGAAGCCCCATCGGTGGAAGCTTTTAAAAGGGGCCTAAAGAATTATCTTTTTAAAAAAGCGTTTTCAGAAAGTTTCTGCTGATTTTAAGATGACTGATTTATTTATTAAGCTATTGTGTATTCATATATTCTATATATTGTCTGTTTTAACCCTGCTTTTATTACCTATAAGGTGCCCAGAGCCTCCGAGATTGTGCGCTGTATAAATAAAATTTTACTTTACTTTTTACTTACTCTCAGAACCCACAATAATCCCAAAATGTTCACTTTGCACAAGCTCATGGGCAAACATAGTACATTATAACTTCTTTAATTATCATTTTGTCTCCCAAAACATGAACATATCCTTCCTTACTGGAATCCTTAACATACTCTATCACACATCCTCTCCCACTCTGCCCCGGTTCCACCACGCCACATCGACAGGAATCCTGTTGAATGCCATTACAGCGACAGCACAATGCCAACAGTCGGTATTGTGTCATCCAAGAACACAAGTGTTTTTGGGGGCTTCCTATTTCTCAGTGAGGGCTCTGCCCTGCACCCCTGCACTAAATAGTACTAACTCTGACTCAGGGTTGTTTTGGGGAGGGGGTGAACTCCACTGAGACAGCAGCATCAGTAAGACAGTAGACCAGTACAGAGAACAGCTGATTCTGTCGCTGTACTGGTCTTCACTGTATTACCGTCACTGTAGCACTGGTATACACTCTGCCCCATATTTAATAAAATATCTGGCTGATCCTTGGCTTCTCCCCACTTATATCTAGTTCATCCTGACCCCACTGAAATAGTATTTTTCCTTTACTCGACATCACCAGCACATACCCCACATCCCTACTCTGTCTCTAATTAATTTTATCTGGTCGATCCTGTCCCTAGTCATATCAAGTTGTTTCTCCCCTGATTCAGAATGCACGCATTCTCCCAGTTCCTGTAGCATTTAACACCATCCGCCAAACAAAGGCTAGCAAATCCTGTCCACTTAGTCCACTCACATCACAAGCCGTACACTATGCACATATCTAAAAATGTCTTATCTGACCAGCTTTAAAACTACTCCTTTGAAAATACAGTGTATTTTTTCAATGTTAAATATCTCTTGATTTGAGGGGCTGCAGTTCACAAGTTGTATATTGTACAAAATGTCCTAGAACTGAACTGGGACTTTCTCTGGCCATATATGGTATTAACATATTCAAATATTATCAATTTGTGCACTTTTGTATATGATTGACTAATTTCCACTCCTTGGTCACCATAACCTCCTTCCTGTCACCTTCCCCACCTACTTTCTAAACCATCCCCACGTGAAACCATTCCCTGCCTATTAACCCCATATGAGTCCTTGCACTTTGACCTCATGCATACTGTATTTCTTACCTTCTAATACTCAAATTATTGTTGAGATTATTGCCCTTTTATAATGTAGATGACCAGGAAGGGTTTTGGGGATGTATGTATATTTTACATACAGCAACAGAAAGAACTTTCTTTTGGTAATGCACAGTGGGCTTAGAATTTTATTAATACTTGAGAATATTTTTACAGGATAGCCTTTTAAAACCTTTTAAACCTGGAGTCTTGTTTACAATGGGGTCCTGCCCAAGACGGCTAACAGTTACACAGACCATGATTCATGAGTAAAGATTAAATACATTTACACACATATTTGTTTTATATTTTCAGGTTTAAACATGAGTGATCTCTGTTTCAAAGTGTTCAGTAAGTTTATTAAAATCGACTGTCCAGAGAAAAACAGATGAAACAGATTGTTTAAATATGAGTCCTGGGAGGCAAGTGTTGATTGCAGTGACGTAATAATAGTAATCACAGATGTTGTTTATTGTGCTCTATTAAGCTTTGTACAGCTGCACCTTCTCGGTTTTCACTGTTAAATTAATTTTAAAAAAGGTGCATATCTTGAAGCATGAAAATTGAGCATCTTTGGAAATGTGTACAGTCACCCTACTTTCTATGCAAAAGGCCAGTGTAGTATTTTTTCAAGTAAAAGGAAATGTATCATGGCTCAATATGAACGGATGTTCTGTGTCAGAATGTATCAATACGTTGCTGTTGTGGGACAAAAGTGCAACTGATTGCAAAAGAACCCGTAACATGAGGCCCACTTCCAAACATGAAATACTTGGGATAGGTTTTGATCCAGAAAGAGGCTTAATGCCTATCCCCATTGGCAAGTGCTTGGAATGTGCTTATCCAGTTTCAGCTATTATACAGAAGAAAAATAAGAACAAATGCTGTTTGTTACAGGTGATACATTTTATTGGACTTACAAAATTGTTTTTGAGACTAGCTTTTGAGAGTTATACTATCTTCTTCAGGTTGTTATACAGCAATATTGGTCTATTTGCAGATGTCATGGGGTGCATTTGGATGTAATTAGGACACTTCATTTCTGAGGTCAGGCAATGTTTGACTCACACAGCGATGGCAGTCCAAACATCTTGCAGACCAGTGACATGTATTGTTTCAGGCCAGTTCTCTATGACTATACAGGATCCATGTATTGGGACAGTAGCAGCCAAGGAGTGAAGCAGTTATGGGCATCTAGTTTCCTGTATAAAGTCTTGCTTGCAGCAGTCCATAGACATGACTGCTGTAGCCCCACAAGAGAGCATAATTATTAAGAAATGAATAAATAAAACTTCCTGGATCACTGGTCCAGTGTCTCCTATCCCGCCATGAAAAGGAAACAAGTAGGATAGTGGCTGGCTCCTCTCAGTGGGGCTCTCCAGGTCCCAATCCATGCTGCACAGGATATAAGTTGTGAACCATAGACACTTTCCCGGCTTGGCCTTCTGACTCTGCTTTTTGTGTATTTCCATGGAAGGGACTTACCTAGGTGGACTGTGCAAGGCTGGGTAGGAGAGCTGTTTAGAATGACCAGAAACCTCTCTGGCCCCACTGAAGTGTCTTATAGATGTTAATACAGTAGAAGCTGCTTAATTGGGATACCCTGGTGGTGTTTTTTTTTGTCCCAATTAAGTGTACTTCCCATATATCAGACGCCCATTGCAATAGGCTCTGTTAAACAGCTGCTGCTTTGCCAGATAGCTCTGCTTTTACAGTACACAGCTTTATTCCTTTTTTGACATCTGATTTAGAACTCCTGCCATTTTTAATGCAGTCTTTACAGAATTAACTCATGCGTCATCACTCATGGCTTGCCAGTCGCCAGCAAAGTCAGGGAGTCGGCGTCTTTCTTCAGCTACAGTACAGTACTGCTGCTTGAACAGAGGTCTATCCTGGTAGGCAGTAGTCCCAATGGCAGATCAGTACCCATATTTGTTACAAACAGGCTTCCCGTGAGAAGGCTCCCACATCCTTGTTACAAACAGCCTGTCCGTGAGAAGGTTCCCATATCCCATCTCTCTCCCCAACGGCTTCTCCTACTCTTGCTCTCTCACTCTCTTACAATAACATTGTGTTTAGACATCACTGTGATCCCAACACAGTGATCAAAGAATCGTGTCCATTTTTCCCTTTCAAGTGCAAATCTTTAGTTCATCAGAGACACAAGCATTGAAGAGATGCCAGGTGATAAAGCAACTTGGGTACTGGGTCAATACTGTGCATGTAAGACAGAGCGATATTAGCTGTGCTGTACATATAGCGCTTGAATTCACAGTGGCAGGGGTAGAATAGCAATATGGATATACTGCTACCCAGGTCGCTGTACGGTGTTGTGGAGCCAGGAGAAGTTTCCGTGTGCGGGGTTCTTGGTCAAGCTGCTCCCATGGTGAAGTGGCTAGATCACCAGCACACGGTGCAAACAGAAGACCTGGGACTGTGGTTCGCCCCCCCGGTCTCCCCTGCTACAACTTTATAAATCACCCTCCTGAGTTTCTCCCCCATCCCCGAAGTCCACCCCCCCGGAGTTAGTTAATTAAGTTCCGGGGGATGTGGAGGGTGCTGGGGGGTGAAGCACACTGCAAACAACAAAATGTAAACACCCATTGTTTTTACGAGCATGGGTGCAATCTGCCAACGCACGCTCATAACACAGTCATTTTATGGAGTATCGTCACCAGATTTTCAACATAAGCATTTTAGGACCTCTGCTCATGAACAGTGTCACTGTCATTTTCATAATCTGGCCCGAACACTGATTTCCCACAGCGACCACGCTATTGTGTGCCAGAAGTGCGGAAACACATTTTGGGCAGGGTGTGGAAAATGACAGCTGTACTGTTTACAAGGAGGTGTACAAAATTGACAATGTTGAAAATCTAGCATGAAAATATTGCGAATTTTGCAAAGTTATGAGCCTACGTAGCAACTGTGCAACGAACGCTCATAAAACAGTAATTTTTTTGATTTTTTCCACCAAATTTGCAACATAGGCTTTTTTGAGAGGCCACCTCGTGAACACTGGCACTGTCGTTTTGTTAATCGGTCCCAAAAGGTGATTCCACGGAGTGACTGCGAAATCACCTTTCAAAGCCAAGTAATGCCATGACAATAGAATTCATGAGGAGGGGTCCCAAAAACCCCATGTTGAAAATGTGGTGCCAAAATTGCAAAAAATGCTCGAGATATGCAACAAACTTGAAAAAACCCTATTCATTCCATTATACAGCTTACCTGCATTTCCTCAGTTCGACGTCAGCTTTGAAGAGTGCAGACGGTTCCCGGTCCAATCAAGATTGCTGGCCAGGCTCGGAGGTAAATATGGGGTGGGGGTGTGGGAGGCAGGGCACAGTGGGTGGGTCCAGGTTGTGGGAGGGGGCCAGGGAGACTGCTGAGGACCGTTCCTTCTTTACAGGAAAAAAAACAAAAGACATCGGGGGACCATTTTCATTTTTAATAGGTGCTTTGGCACACTGGGGTGGGCTCCCAGCATGCCACCTGTGTGTATGTGGGTGGGTGCTGTAGCCGACAGGGGATTGGGCACCCCAGTCGGCAAACAAGGAAAGGGGGAGCCACAGGAGCCGAGGAGGATTGGCACCCCCTCGGCAATCAAAAAAATGGAAAGGGGACCACATTATGCTGACGGGGAGTGGGCTCCCCCATCTGCAGAATTCAAGGGAGGGAAGGATACATGCTGATGGGGATTGGGCACCCCATCGGCAAAGAGAAACTGTTGGGGGTGCATGATGCTGAGGGGGATTGGGCACCCCCTCAGCAATCAAAAACGGGGGGGGGGTTACATGATGCTGAAGGGGATTGGGCACTCCCGTAGGCACACAATAAAGGAAGGGGGGTTGACAGGCAACAGCGGCAGTCACTGCTGCCATGTTGCCTGCAAGTAGGGAGAGGCATGTTATGGTCATGCTGCATGAGAGCTTCACTGTCATTGCAGCGGACCTTTTGTCAGATCTCTTCACCTCATTAGCCAGGCAGGGTGTCTGCCCCTGCTGCTGGCTGATTGGGGAATGCGGGATGCACCTACTGGTGCGTGCCCTGCATTCTCCCAACAATGACTGCACCTCCAAATCTCCACTGCTGCAAGATGTTGGCTGCTCAACTGCGCCAACATAAAAATACAAGTGACAAGCCAAATAATTAAATTGCTTAATGAGAGAATCTGTTAAAAATTTCTGGTATTGGAGGCGTCGCCTGACTGTTGAACAAGATGGAGAGCTAATCCTTTGCTGCTGTCGATCCGGAGTACAGATCTCGACGGATACCTGACCTAACTGAGCTATTCCACCTACAATCTTGATAGATCAGTACCTTCGAACTCCATCTATCTCCAACATGATTTTCTGTTTTACCCACTAGCACGGATTACTTAATAATTGCTTACAGACCTAGAGGACCACAACGTCGCCATGCCGCAATGGCACAAAAAATGAAAGGATCTGGAGAACCGTCAGTGCGGGACATGTTCTCCTTGCTAATGGCTCAAATGGAAGCCTTAACAATGGCCACAAATAATGCCTCTGGCGCCTTGCAAAAGCTGGACTCTAGAATGGAGATAAATGAACAATCAATAAGCTGCCACGAGGAGAAATTGTAAGATCATTCTGCTCTCCTGAGGGACCAGGCTGCACAAATCAAAACTCTTCATGAGAAAATAGACGATATGGAGAGCAGAAATCCTCAAAATAACTTAAGACTTCATGGTTTTCCAGAGGGATGTGAAGGGTCCCAAACTGTTACTTTTCTTCAACAAGCCCTCCTGGAGCCCCTACAATTACCACTGAACACCAGGCTCACTATAGAAAGAGCGCATGGCTCCTTGCAAAAGACACCTCCCCAGGGCAAAAGGCTGAGACCTATAGTGGCCTGTGTACTCAACTTCACCATACAGAACAGGGCTAGGGAAATTGGAGCGTTAGAATGGTGTGGGCAAAGAATAATGATATTTCAAGACTACTCATGTGAGCTGGCTGGGAGGAGAAAGGCCTATACTGAGGCCAGAAGACGGCTGTATGAAAACCAGACTCCCTTCACCCTCTGATATCCAGCCACCTTATCCATCACTCACAATGGCACAGTGTTTCAGTTTTACATGCCTGAAGCAGCGATGGAATTCATAATTACCACTTGGCCCACAAATAATCGCCACTGCAGTCCATTGCTAGAAGGGCCTGAGAGGGCATGCAGCGCTTCTCTCGATCGATGATCTCCCTTGAAATGGGACCAGCCCTCCACGGGTACACAGGACCACTGGAATAGGGCACCCAGACGAGAATTAGAACCCAGGCTCCATAAAGGACGAAAAAGACCTCCAGACGTGACCCATACCAAATGGGAACACCCTCAGGAGTGAACAGCCACTGAAGAATACTTTCACCCCTCTGAAATAAGTACCCAGCGAGCTGAGTCCTGAGAGATAGAGTACATCAGTCCTTACTTTTCCAAGAATAGATTCTCTCCTATCGCTCCAACCGATGCCATATCTGCAGATGACTCACGCTTGGAATGGATGTTTCGACGCCGGCAGAACGAGAACAGGAGTTGTATGAAGCACGACACTCATGGTCACTAGAAGTAGAGGAAGCCCTCCTGCTGGACAGTTCTGAACTATCGACCGCGGCTTTGAGCCTTCCACAAGGGATGTCGCAAATCTTTGCCACCGACGCTTGAAAGGAGGAATCTCATGAAGTGATCTCAAGCTGATCGACATTCAGATACATCCCCTAGGTTCTGTGTCTATGGGGAGTAATTGTGGGTGGTCTAATGGGATTAAAGGGGCTGAGAATAAGATTTGACTTGGGGTTAAACACCAATTCCTCCTGCCACATCTTTCTCACTTGATAGCTATGAAGGATATTAAGTCGGGCAGATTAGTGTCACTGCCCCCCATAGGCTCCTCCTCCGTGGCTAATTAATTAGTTTGTTTGTACTCTGAATGTCTTATATACAGTATGAGGGCAGGAATAGGATAGGTGATAAAGTTAATATTGAGATCATAAGCCGACCTCAGAGATACCGTATGCCCCTCCCCCTCCAGATTTCTTGGTCTGACTACGAATCCCTTCCTCCTGCTAGATAAAATGAAGGAAACACACCCCATCCCCTCATAATTAGTAGAACGTGAACAGATATCTTCCTTAAATTCATACCCATTAGCTCAGGGTAGGTAAATATATCCCTCATTACTCTGTCTGATAGTTGGCTTTATGTAATTATACCTGCTTTAAGGTGTTTTCAGCCTCTAAGGATTACTGCTCAGATACAAAGCCACAGACAGTGGACTGACTAAATTCCCCCCAGGTACAGCAGGCATGCCATTGGCTGGGGCTCCAGCCGGCTAAGCCGAGCTTGAAATCTCTTAAGAGTTTCTTTTTCTTTTATAAGTGCTCAAAAAACACTCCTATAAGCACTACAAAGGGAAACGTATTTCTCCCGGTTCAAGACTCCCCTTATATCACCCCCCCCTCCCCCTTGTCTGCAGAGACTAACTCAGGGAGATGCCACCTTTAAGCTAGGGACAGAGGGCACACTATAGATATTTAGTCTACACATTTACAGCCAGTTGGATCCTCGCCTGTTATAATTTAAGGTCATAACTGTGACAACTCATTGCCCCAGGGGTACCAGCTTATTATTTTAGGAATTAGATACATAAGGGACACACAGACATTATCCGGCTCCCAAGGAAGATGACTGAGTTGACCTTTCACACTTAGAATGTAAGGGGCCTGAATTTGCCCATCAAGCGGAAAAAGGTACTCTCTCATTTTAAATGTCTCAAATCTAAAGTGACCTTCCTATAAGAGACTAAACTAACAGGGAATGACCACCTTACTATTTTAAAGGATTGGGTGGGACAAGGAGTGCACTCTGCTGCTCCTTCTAGAAAACATGGTGTTCTCATTTTAATACATAAATCCTTACAATGGACCCTTTCAGATTCCACAGTTGACTCAGATGGACGGTAGTTTCTGGCCACATACAGTACCCCCTTAGGTCCTCTCACGCTTTGCAACGTCTGTGTCCCAAACAATGATGATCCCCACTTCTTTCATAAATTAGCTGACTCTATCGGCATTTTCCTACCGGCCAACTGCCCCCTACTCCTTGGAGGAGACTTCAGCCTGGTGCTGGAGCCTCCTCTAGATCGGAATGACAAAGGTAGGGAAGTACATATTAGAGAGAGTAGAGCTCTGCACCAGCTAATCAAAGACCATGGTCTCACAGATGTGTGGACACTGTTCCATCCCAGGGACAGAGACTATACATACCATCCTGAACCTAATGCTTCATACAGCAGGTTAGACTACTGGCTTACCTCCCCCTCTATTCTTCACAATTCTCTGGATGCCTCTGTCCTCCCCCGAATCATCTCTGACCATGTCCCAGTCCAATTACAAATATTATGGGGAACTTCAGCACCCCCACGTGCAACTGGAGACTTGACCTGCTCCTTACTCGAGACCCAGACTTCGTCCCCTGGGCCAGAACAGAAGCCTCCCAGTTCCTGGCACACCCCCCCGACACTTCAACAGGGAATACATGGGAAGCCTTTAAGGCTACCATGAGGGGCAATATCATGGGATATGCAGCAGCCAAACGCAGAGCAAGAGAAAAATGCCTCCTAGACCTGGAGTACCAACTAACAGCCTCTGAATCCCAATTTAAAAAGAACCCCTCCCCAGCTGCCCTCTTGGCAGAACAATACTTGGTTTACGCTTCAAAATCAATCAGCTTCTAAACAGAAAAGCAGAAGTGGCCATTCTTCACTTACGACACACATTCTGGGAGGGAGGAGACAAAGGGGGCAAAGTACTGGCCTACCAACTTTGATGCCAGCAGATCAGCCGGCTCATCCCAGGCCTAAAAGACAACCAAGGGACCCTGGCCAATCCACCACAAGCCATAAATCAGAACCTGACTACTTTCTACAGGGATCTCTACTCCACTACCCAATCTCACCTGGTTTCCATGACCCAGACCTTCCTGAATAGTTTGTCCCTCCCATACTATCTCCACAACAGGCCTCGGAGTTGGATGCCCCAATCACCCAGAGTGAGGTTAGCACTGCTATTCAGAGTCTCCCACCCGGCAAGACCCCTGGAAATGATTGCTACACTGCCGACTTCTACCAGGCGCTGGCACCTGTGATTACCCTTCTTCTCACTGCAGTCTTTCAGGAAGCAGAGACCCATGGTATCCTCCCTCCCTCCCTACGAGAGGCCACAATTGTAGTAATCCCCCAAAAAAGGAAAAGACCCCACTAGTCCAAGCAGTTATCATCTTAGCTCCCTCATCAATGTGGACAGTAAAATTTATGCCAAAGTCCTGGCTGCCAGACTTAGCCCTCTACTCTCACACTCTACTTTCTTCCCTCCCAGGTGGGCTTTATACCAGGTCATCACAGCACCGATCATCTCCGAACCTTGAGAAATCTGATGCATGTAGCAAAGGCCCTTGCAACCCCAGCTGCTGCCATCGCTGTAGATTTCAAAAAAGCCTTCAACTCTATTGAATGGGACTACCTATACCTGGTCCTTGCCCATCTGGGATTGGGTGAAAGCTTCATAACTAAAGTGCAGGCCATTTATAATATCCCAACAGCACGGGTTACTACCAGCTCGACCCTCTCACTCCCTTTCCTGTTAGAATGAGGAACCAGACAAGGCTGTCCCCTTCCCCCCTATTGTTTGTCCTTGGGGTCAAACCATTAGCGGCTGCGATTAGACAGCACTCGCATATCCACGGGATAAAAATTGGGGACTCAACCTACCCGACTCTGATGTATGCAGATGATCTCCTCCTTCCCTTGTGTGATGCCCCCCACTCCCTACCCTATCTATTAGAGCTACTGGACTCCTTCACTACTTACTCAGGCCTCAAACTTAATCAGTCTAAGACTGAAATCCTTCCCCTCAATGATAGCTGCCTACAATCACCAGCCACTACCCATGGGCTACTATGGGCCCCCAAAGGGCTAACTTACATGGGTATTACACTCACCCCTAAATTGGAACACCTCTGGCATGCTAATATACAACCCCTGCTTGACATTTCAAAGACTGAATTGGATAGATGGAAGCAACTCAGACTCTTCTTAGCAGGCAAGATTGCGGCTCTAAAAATGGTAACAGCCCCATGGTTCCTCTACCTCCTAGCCCATATATCCATTTCCCTCCGCAAGCTATGGGCACAATCCATAGACAAATTATTTGGGGATTTTCTTTGGAAGGGCTCTAAACCTCATTTCAGCTGAGCTAAACTGAGATCTCACTGGACACAGGGAGGGAGGGACTTACTATGAATGGAAGGTTACAAGTAGGCATTTCAGGTTACACAAACGGTCCACTGATTCCACCCCCCCCCACTAGTCCACAATGGGTCCAGATTGAACTAGAGATGTCAAACACTCTGGTCCCCTCCTCTGTTATACTTAGCTGGAAGGTCCACTCAAGCACAAACCTCCCCGACCCTATTGCTGCTTCCCCACAGTGAAATGTCCAGAAGAACCTGGCTATACAGCCATCATAAATTGGAAATAGAACTGATTCCACTCCCATATCTACCACTTTGGCAGAATCCCCATATCACTATTGGCAAAATGAGGGTGGCCTGGAAACATTGGTTCATCAGATGCCTTCAAACTGTAAGAGACCTATGTGACAGCGACCTCTCCAGTCTCTCTACCTTTCAATCCCTACAAACAAGGTTGGATCTTCCTCATAATGAGTTCTGGGGATATCTGCAGATACGCTCGTCAGTCTCCCCCTTGCTGGGACACCCCCCCACACCAGGCTGACCCTTCACCCTTGCAATCATGGATAAAATACCCAAAAGGTCTTGCAGGACGAATTTATGCCAAACTTCGAGACTCCCTACCCCCTCAATCTGGGCTTTCCAAAAACAAATGGGAAATAATGTTACAGTGTAATATCTCAGACTCCCAATGGGGGCTCGCCTGGAGAGATGCTTACAAATGGTACCGTGGTGCAAGATCCAGGCTGATCCACAATAAGATATTACACTCCTGGTATAAGACTCCTGCCATATTATATAGAGCCAAGCTTCTGGACTTGGACCATTGTTGGAGATGTGACAGGGAAGGGGGACTTAGCCCATATACTATGGTCCTGCCCTAAGATGCTATCCCTCTGGAGAAGGATTGTCACATTGGCTACCAAAGTGCTACACAGACGATCCCTCTCTCCCCACTTTTTTTCTTGCTGGGGATTAAGTTAGACCTCCCACCACTGAACCCACAGGAATATAGGTGGCTAGCACTCCTAGCCATACAAACGAAACAAGCTGTTAGTTAGACGGCAAACCACAAATACTCCCACATATGTGGAAGTGGAAGCCTCCCTTTCAGCACTTGCGAAGTTGGACAGGATTACCCATCTGAAAACTTACAAATGTCTAAGTTTCAGCAATGCTGGGCTTCATATCTGGTCTATGCATTACCCCCTCAAGGAGTGGGCTGACCTCCCCCCGGTCACAAACTGGATTTAGCATAGATTCATGCAGACGTAGGGCAGGTATTTGGAGACAGGCTAGCAATAGCTCCTATGTTGGTTTGACTTGGCTATTTAGTAATAAGTAATTCTTCTGGACCAGAATTTTTTCCCCACCTTGGGAGACTTATAGTATTACCATCCCAGTTAGGTAGGATACTATAGGCATTGTAATTGACCTAAGACACCGATTCTATGTGTACCTCTGCTCTGTTTTAGGATTTACTGCATGCTGTATCAGAATGGAGACATACATATCCAACCCACCTGATGCCATGTCATGGCATGACCCACTCTGCAGTCGGATAGGTGTGTCCTCCATCAGGTATTCCTGTTTATCTCCACAGAAAGTTGTTTGGTGAGTAGTACTTGTTACCTTATATACTATGAACCAGGGTGGGTGCTCTCTCTGTTAAGGCCACATTCTTTTTCCTATACCAGATACAGTACCTTAGCATGCACTCTATAACCTAGTGCAAAGGAGATTTGAATCTTTTCCTATTTCCTTCCTATACCTCCCTCGCCCTCCCACCCTCCCCTGCTACTCCTCCCCTTTATGGTTACTGTATAAAATATCTGTTACTTGAAACCACTTATTGAATGTACTGCAATGTATATATTATTTTTGGAAAATAAATAAAACTTTACAACAAAAATTTCTGGTATCAGTAAATTCAGAAGTTGGATCAGCAAATCCCCCATCAGCCTCATGCCAAAAATGAGATCTCTAAGTTACTTTGTTTAAAGGTTACAAGTCATTGTATAACCCTAAATTCACTGTCTGTTCAAATAACCCAGTTTTAGTGAAGAGCTACTGATGATGTCATAACTTGAACTCACAGCCTAGTCCTCCCTGCAAGCTACCTTATATGATGTATTTCTGCCATGTTGCATAAAACTGCAGTTGTAGTAAACATCTGAAAAAAGAAAACTGACACTGGGTGGGGTCAGTGCATGCATTTCCATAATGTACAGATGCAAAGTATAATGCATCAGAATGTGGCAGGGATTGGAATGCAACAGCAAGCATGGCTTTAGAATGACAAAGTTGTGTTCAATATTTTGAATATTGCAGGTGTGAGATTTTGAAATGTCACCAGGTTGCAATTGTGGAATGCAGCGATAACTCAATGTCAGAAAGTAGCTGGGACACATAGTTTTGGAATGTGGCAGGAAGGCTAAAATGCATAATGTGGTGATGTCTTATATTTTGAATGTGGCAGAGATGCACTATTTTGAAATGTGGGGGACACATAGTTGGTGAAGGTGGCAGGGATATGGCATTTCTTAATGTGTTATGGGTGCATAAATTTGGCATGTTGTGGTGGCGCACAATTTCAAAACGTGGTTGAGATGCTTGATTTCATATTGTGGTGGCAACATGGAATTTCACAATGTGGCATGGGCACAGAACCTCAGAATGTGGCAGTGATGCAGTTTCAGAATGTGGTAGTCACAAGCAATTTCTGAATGAGGCAGTGATGAGTAATTTTTAGAATGTGACTTGGATATGCAATGTCAGACTATGGCAGTGACACTCATATTCAGATGTGATGGGGACATACAATTTTGGAATATAGCGGAGATGCACATTTTCAGAATGCAACAATGAAAGGCAGATTTGGAATGTGGAAGTTTACACACAATTTGGAATGTGGCAGGAAGGTACAATTTTTGGAATGTGCCAGTGATGCACAGTGTGGAATGTGCTAGTGACACAATTCTGAAATGTGGCTGGGACACACCGGGCCCGATTTTAGAAGCCGCCATTGTTGGATGCAACTTGTGATAGAAAAGGTGGCTGCATCAGATACAGTTGCGGCAAATGCAAAAGATGCTATTCCAGAAGGTTGGCGACTTTCATCAAACCTTCTGTAATAGCTGCAAAATTCGGCATGCAGCTGAAAGATGAGCACAGTTGGGGGTCCTGGCTCAAGTCCATGGATGCATCTGCAGACATGTATGCAGGGCCAAACTAGGTGCGCCAAGGAGCAGCAAGCCCAGAACCTGGGCACAGAATGGGCAGCCAATGCCAGGCTGTGGCACGGGGTGTTTTGTCTCCCAGGGCACTGTCCTACTACTCTCGGGGAACTCCTGTGCCACTAGTGTGGAATGCCTGCTGTGGCAGGCTATTTCTAACCCCTGCAATCCCCGATTAGGATGGTGTTGCTATAATGCCCCCCCAAACTGACAAGTACCCCCGATCTTTGTTCCTGGTTGTAAAAAAAGTCGGGTACCACTCTGTGCCCCCCCCATGCTCCTGCAGTGCCCATACAGAACTGCCAACTCATTACCTGGTGGTCTAGTGGCTCACCACCCTTCCCACCCTGACAGACAGTGGTCAACCACCCCGCTCCCCCATCCCCAACCTTTTTTTTTGGCTGGACTTCCCTCCTCACTCCACCATGGCTAGCCACAGAATGCAGTCACACAGACTGCATAAGTGAACAGTATGCCTACATGGTCTGTGTGAGTGCATTCTGCAGCTGACCATGGTGGTGTGAGGAGGGAAGTGACAGTCACAGAAGTGGGTCGGGGACAGGGGGGAGTGGGGTGGTTTATCACTGTCTGTTGGGGTGGGGAGGGTTTGAGAGCCATTAGATCACCAGGTAATGAGCTGGCAATTCTGTTTGGGCACAGTGGGAGCACAGGGAGGGGGACACAAAGTGTGACCAGGCTTTTGTTTTACAATCAGGAATGAGGATTGGGGGTACTTGTTAGTTCAGGGAGGGAGCCAGTACATCGCCAATGACCTGGGCACCCAACAGGGATGGGGGGAAATGACGGCTACAGTGCCATACTGTCTGGGCACAGGGGGTGCCCATTGGGTAATATGCCAGTGCGAGCTGGTGTCATCACACTCTGTACCACATGCTGGAGGTGGGTTGCCACCCTCCATCCATGCCCTCACCATGACATGTCCTGCCATTCGTGCATCCCTATGGGCCTCTGTCCCACATCACCCCTAGGCGCAAGCCACTTAGACCACCTTCTGGCTGGTCTAACTGGCGGCCCCTCCTACATCCATGGTGGGGCTTCCAAAATCCCCCAAAAAGGGGATGTAGGAGCTCCAACATGGTGCAAGCCCACTTGTGACCTGCCACACTGGGTTGTTTGACACATCCCTGGTGCAAGTGGGCTTTGATGCAGCTGTGTGTGGAAGAGACACAGCACATGTTATAAAATCATGTTTGACGCATGTTGTGACACAAATCACAGCTTGCATCAAACACCATTGATGCATGTCCCTTGTGTCCCTCTAAGCCCTTTGAAAATTGGGCCTGCCATGTCAGATTGTGAAAGTGACGCACAATTTCAGAATGTGACAGTGATGCAGTTTTGGAATATGGTGGTGATGCACAATTTCAGAATGTGACAGTGACACACAGTTTCAGAATATGGTGGTGACACACAATTTTGGAATGAGGCAGTGGCACACAATTTTGGAATGAGACAGTGGCACACGATTTTGGAATGTGATGGTGACTCACAGTTTTGGAATGTGGAGGTGACGCACAATTTTGGAATGTGGAGGTGATACACAGTTTTGGATTGTGGCGGTGATGCAGAGTTTCAAAATGTGGCTATGACACACAGTTTTGGAATGTGGCAGTGACGCACAGTTTCAGAATGTGGTGGTGACCCACAATTTGGGAATGTGGCATTGAAACACAGCTTCAGAATGTGGTAGGGATGTACAGTTTTGGAATGTGTCAGGAATGCACAATGTTGGAATGGGGTGGGGATGTGATGCAGACTTTTGAAATGTGGGGGGTGTGAACAATTCTGGAATGTGGCAGGAACAAGCAATTTCAGAATAAATGGTGTGTCCTGTCACATTCCAATAGTGTGCATCCCTACTATATTCCAATATTGCTAGTCCCTGCCAGATTTCTCAGTGGGTGTTTCTGTTACATTCTGAGATTGAGTGTCCCACCATATTTTGAGATGGTACAGCCCTGCCACATTCCAAGGTTGCATGTCCCTACCCCAGCATTTTAAAATTCTTCACAACTTTGACATTCTATACCTTGGTTCAGTGATACATTCCAAAACTACTTCCTGACACACTCTAAAGTACAGTACCATGCATCTGAACATACTGCAAATGCAAGCACTGCAGACAACCCTATGTCAGTTTTTATGGCTGTGGGCGGAGCTTACAGTCATCTTGCTGAAGCTCAGCTGGAAAAATGGCTTATCATGGAACACATTTTTTGGTCTTTTCAGTGTATCCTTCCACTAATGCAAATCACTATGACATTTGAATTAAATACTCCCTTCTTTCTGTTTAGAGATCATGTGCAGCACTTTATTTTTAACTGCAAATGGTAGTGCTAATAAAAAAATGCGTTTAAAGCACTGCCCCAGTTGTTTTTTAACCCTCTGCTTAATAAATACTGTATTTGTGCTTTCATGTTCCTCTGAGTGCAATAATTTGTTCCAGATGCTCTGCTAAGCTGGACTCCCGGCGTCTGCAGCGTCATGATGTCAGTGGGTGGTCTGTGGGCATTGCCATCTGTCAGAGATGCTGATCCAACTTAGTATTTCCTGGTCAGTAATGGGCTGCAGTCAGGGCACTTTGGTTTGATTTAACACGCTCTCCTTATCCTTATACTGAGTCCTTTGTAATTTCTTTTAAAATGTCAGATTTATGTGTCTAACAGTCTATCATTCCAGTGTTTGTCTGTAATCGGAATACTGGAGTGGCCTGTGCCAGTGTTTAACCTACTCTCAGAATTGTGTTTCCTGACGGTTTAAATAGTACTGCTGACAGTGGCTTTGCAACAGTGTGAGTTCTACGGCCCTATTTACCAATATAATCATTTTATTCCCCTGCTTTTATAATGCTATCAACTTGTTAACAAAGTTTGTTATAGTATATTTTATTTGTTAACTGACTTTAATGTCTGTCTGTGTGGTTACTTTTTGTTCAGTTTTGTTGTTTCCTGTTTTAATTTTTTTGCTGATATGAAACACTGCTGTGCCATTGGTTGTAAGAATGGGAAAGGGTATGCACACAGTTTCTATCACTTTCCTAAGGATAACCATCAGTGCAAGCAGTGGGCACTTGGTGTTAAATGTGCCTGTTAGGAACCAACTGATCATAGTGTTTTATGTGCTGGCCACTTTACAGAAGCTCAAGTTACAATTTCACAAACTCTTTTAGATACTACTGGTTTTATTCTAAGGCAATGTTGCTTGAAACCAGATGCATGTCCCACTGTTTTTTTCATTTAAACAGGAAAACCAAAATGCCAGAGTAATGTCATTCAGAATAGGAAAAGTACTGGGCAAGTGATAAATACGATAATCCATATTACAACTGTCATATCTGAACTGCTGCTGAATGCTAACAGTGTGTCTGTAAAAGTGGCTGAAAGAGACAGATATTTATTTTACTGTTACTGGCGATGTAGTGTCTGTGTTTATGGGTTCATGATAGTGTTACAAATGTGTGCATTGCTGTCTGCTTTTGCTGGTTAATATTACGTAGGTGTGTATGTCTGCAGTATGTTATTACGTGCATGGATTTCTTTGACTGGTGCTCTTACATGTCTCTGTGTTGTTACAGGGTAATTTTAGATCACTTTTCAACGTCAGTGGCTCATTACTGTTATGTCAGTGTGTATGGGTGAATGATATGGCGATATGGGTGCATTACAGTTATGCCTGCTATATAGTGCACTGCTCAGTAATATATCTTTATGGATGAAGTATTCTATTATGGAAGAGTGTATGGGTGAAGGGCAAAAGTACAAATGTGTGTAAAATTGCAGGACACTGTTATCTGCACTGATTTTTGTGCCCAGCATTCTTGTGAATGTCTGCATGGGTGCACAATACTATTATAAGGATGTGTATAGGTTCAGGGCAATGGTTCAAATGTGCATATGTGTGCAGGGCACTTATGTACTGTTTAGTTCAGGTCATGGTTGCATATCTTTGTATTGATGCAGGATACTGTTATGTGCGTCTATGGGTGGAAGACAATGGTACTAATGTGTGTGTGGGCACAGCACACTTATGCCTGGTTATTGTAGTGCAGAACACAATTACATATCTTTGTATGACTGCGGGTTACTGCAACATGACTACAAATGGGTGACAGACCATGGTATAACTCTGTGTATGTGTGCAGGACACTGCAATGTCTAAGGATTTGTTCAAGTGCATTGATATGTATCTGTATAAGGGTTTTTGGTAATGGTGTGTTATTGTACATGGTTGAGAGGAAATATAGAGGCACAGAACTTGACTAAAGGGAGACTGGCTGTCTACTCTGCCCTTGCTATACTAATTCACTCCACTGGCCTACTGCACTGTTGTACTGAGTTATTTATTTATTTTTTTTAGGTTTCTTCAAGGTTGATGAAACTAATGTGTCTCAGTGATCCTTCCCTTCCTACTGACAAACAGGAAGTTCATTTTGTCAGTCAAATCCAGTGGCTATAAAAGTAGAACTGGCTTTGAGTGGGAGGTGGAGGGGTGGGAAGGAGGGCAATTAGTAAAAAATCTGTAGTTCTAGACTTCTGTTTCTTGCTCTGAAACCAGTTCTCTTCCGTCAGAAACAGCCGGAAGCTGTAATTGGAGACAGCTGCTTTTTTACACCTAAGCTGCTAAGCCACACCCCCAATTAGATTCATCTTCTGGTCTGACTCAGTAGATTAAGCTGTTACAGACCCCTTCCTCAGAGAAACACACAGTGACTTTCTTGTTTTTTTTTTTTACTTAAATGAGACTCCCCTTCTCCATCCCAGTTCTGTTTCTCCCGCCATCAAGGCCGCACTTGCTATGACCGCTGCCAGAGTATTCTACTGCACCATTTGACCTAGTCGAAGTTGTCTATGCCACTTCTTCATTACCTTCATCCCAGTTCTCCATCCCGACACTGTTGAAGCTGGTAAGACCATTTCTTGCCTTTTTTTCTGATGGCGCTGGGTTCTATTGCTGTGTTTTAGTTTATTTCACATCATGTCCAGGTTGGGAGCTAAATGCAAGTCTAAAGCGGGCCTCGACCCCATGCATCGATGCTCCTCTGGCCGGCACTTTTCAATTATGGACCTGCATGATGTTTTCCTTCGATACCTGGGACCCAACCATGATATGGATAGATGCGATGTCTGTTTTTCCATGGACCACCATGTACTAGAAATCTGCCCTTGGACCTCCCAGGCCAGAACTTTAGACCCTTCCTCTGGGTCTATATGGCCCGGTGAGGAGGAGGCCTCCTCAGCTTCTAGCATTGCTGAGGAGGAGGCCTCTTCCACGGTGTCAGAGAAACAGCGTGACTCCCGGGGTCGCTTCACTGACACCACCCGGTAGTTACCTCCTCCAAAGTGCAGGGTTCCCCAGTGTCCTGGTCCATGGTTGCTGGGTCCGGCACTGGTGGACCCTCGATGCCACTTCACAGTGCTGTTTCAGATCCCGGTGCCATTTGTGGTGCCAGTGATTGAGGCGGTGCAGGGTGTGGTGCCGGTCTGGGTCTTGGCACCATTCGCCGTGCCAGTGCTTTGGGCGACTCCTCTGTCTGTGCCGTTTTTGGTTCTGGCACTGTGCATGGTGCCAGGGACTCAGCCGGAGCCGTCAGCAGGCTTGAACTGGGCTCCGGGGTTATGGGCTGCATGGCGGACCTGACTGGTGCCATTGGCGGCGCCGTGTCCATGGATGGTGCTGTTTATGGTGCCATCTCCAGAAAAACTCAAGGGGTGACTAGTATTGAGGTCCTTCTGGATGCCTCCTCTTCGGGGGTGGATGACTCAGACTTGAACTGGCTACCCGATTCTTTGGGATCGGAAGTCTCTGTGGGACATGGTGTCAGATGACCCAGCATCCCTATCCTTGAGTCTCCGGAGCAACCTATTCCCTCGGATCCCTTGGCCAGGGGGTGGCCTGGGGTCTCTTGGGGGTGGTGGCTGTGAGACTAGGGAGGGGGTTTTCTCCTCAGAGGGGGCTGCAGCAGCTGCCAGTGTTGTTGCTGCTGTGACCCCCTCAGGGGGGTTGGAGACCCTTGTTTCTGTGGTCTTTCTCGGGGGGAATCTATTGACCAGGGGACTTCCTTGCTGGTGTCGAGGAAGAGGGCGGCCTCAGAGTCTGAGGGGTTGAGAGGCTGGGGTGAGGGGCGGCAGCACTCTTCTGTCACCCTGCAGGGCGCAGGGAGGAGCTGCAGCGCTGAACCTTGTCTCTCCTTCTCAGGCTCCAGGGTACCCTCAGGTGGCAGTGCAGAGGGTTGCCCTTCTGGGCACGTGCAACCCCAGGTGCATCACAGGGGAGATTCCCCATCTGGGCTCTTCCAGAGTACACATCCTCAGATTTCTTCTCTGCAGCCTGGTTTGATCTCCAGGACCCCTCCAGTGCTGGCTCCACTCCCTGGATTCCAGAGCCCTGGCAGAGGTCAGGCACTTCCCTGCAGGTGCCCTTCTCCCATCCCTCTGCAGCCACCCCCTCCTCTCCCAGGCCATGTGGCTCCTATGGGGCCCTTAACCTGGGAGACGTTCAGATCCACTGCGGCGCCCTTCCTGTCATATGCCAGGGCCATGGATGAACGGGTCTTTCGCCTGTTCCCTCCACTGCAGGAGTCTTCTGAACAATTGAGTTCCTCATACTCCTCAACTCCCTCTTCAGAGGGAGAGGAACCCAACATCCATCTGTCTTCTGATGCTGATTTCACTGAATGTCAGTGTTTCCTTTCGAGGATGGTTCAGGATCTCTGTATCGCCTACATTCACAGGGACAATACTGAGCAGCAGATGCCTAAATTTCTCAGCAAGTTCAGTGCCTACTACCTGGTGGTGCCATCCTGGCCTATTCCCTTCCAGAAAGCATCTATCTGCACCTGGCAATCTCCTGCTGACCCTTTTCCAGTCCTGGCAGACTGCAGGAGGAGGTATTGCACCCCCCGGGAGCATCTAGGTTCTCTTCCTCATCCTCCTTTGGGCCTGACATCTCTAGACACTCCCTCTGGGCTTTGGCACCTGACGCGCAACCGACCACCAGATCCTGATTCCCTGCAATTCGACCGGTGGGGTCGAAGGGTTTTCTCTTCCACTCATGCGTTGATGTGTATCGCATCACATGAGGCACACCATGCTGCCTACAGCAGGCACTTGTGGGCAATGCTAGCTCAAGCACTAGCATTGTTGCCTGATTTGGATCAATCTTGACAGGCCATTGCCCTCTCTGCCATAGGTCTGGAACTGGCAAGACACCAAGCAAGTGCATCTTATGATGCCAATAAGGTGGCTTCCAGGCTTGTGGGGACAGCGATCTGTATTAGATGGATGGCGTGGCTTCGTCTATCAAGAGTGTCACCCCTGACCTGGCGTAGGGTGATCCGCCCCCACCTTCCAGGAGAACCGTCTTTTTTCCAGCAGGGCTAGGAGGATTCTTCAGGGGCTTCCTCCATCCCCATATCTTCAAGGGACACCTTCTAACTCTCCTCAGCCTTAGACTTGTCAGACTAGTATGGCTAGGGTCTCCTCCTCCTGTTTCCCACCAGCAGGAGGCTGAGGGTCCTGTTCCCTCAGGGCTGTGCTAGGCCCCCTTCGGGGGGCTTGGTACTCACCCAACAGTAATGAATGGTGAAAATTGACAAGGGAAGATATGAAAATTACAGACCTACCATAATTCTTGATCTTCTTTTGTATCTTCACCATTCATTACTGAATCCCACCCACCTTCCCCTCATGGGCCTCATTTCTTGGGTGTCTCCCCCGGCCCTGCTAACCCTCCCCCCTCAAGGCCAATTGGGGGCTGAGTCCCCCTGGTACCTCAGGACTTCTGTTCCTTCTCTGAACCCACAGAGGGTTCAACGTGAGAGGAGGCAAGTAGGGCTTTGCCCTTACCTTCTGAGGGAACTCTTTCTGATTCTCGTTGCTGTGTAGTCCCCAGAATTGGGGCTTCTCCATATTTAAGGAGTTTTTCCCTATGGCTTGTACTTCTCAAGACACTCCTAGGGAGTCAGAAGGAGTTTTCTTCCCTGTCTCTGTTTTCCACACCAATATGTTGAGCCCTTCTTGAAGGGACTCCTATAGTAGTACTTGGTCATGTGATTGTATACTCATTATTTCCTACACTTAGTCGGGGCTCTCTCCTCTTCAGACCAGATAATTTTTTCCCTTTTTGAGGACAATCTGTAAGCTCTTGGCTTAGGTTGTGGTTAATTGGATAGCTGGGCAGGAAGAGAAATCTGCCTTCTTGAAAACAAGCTGTACAGATGGTTCAATTGAGCCACCTAATAGCAGCCATTAGCTGGAGGGATCATTGATCCCATGTCTTCAGTCTTTTTAGGATTGGTAAGCTCAAGCCAGTTTCTCCCAGTGGTCATGGCAGATCCCACCCCCTTCCTCCCTGCTATCTTTTTCTTCTTCTTCTTCGGTTCTTTCTCTTCTACCCTTATCTTTTCCTCTCTCAGAGCAGCCCGAGGAGTGAGGCCCTGCGGTCCCTTAGGGAAGGGTTCTTCTTTTCTGTCCTCTCTTTGGCTTATTCCTTTTTCAGTTTATTTCCTTTTCTTTGTCTATCCCTCAGCTTCCATGCTTTGCTCTTCTTTTTCTAACCTATTTTCACCTCTCTGCCTTTACAGAACTGGGATGGAGAAAGAGTCTGCAGCACTCATGGGCGGTGCCATCAGTGCCGACTCCTCCCTCCAAAAAGAAAAAAAAAGTTCCCATGGCAGGTGCGTGCATCCGTCTTACACCCAACTGTAATGAATGGTGAAGATACAAGAGAAGATCAAGAATTACGGTAGGTATGTAATTTTCATTTCTGCAGTGTACAGTAGCACTTTTGGCCGGACTCCCTCTTTAAATTTAGTTTGTCACTTTAGGGAGAACACTGATAACATGATTCTGTTGAGATTTTAAAGAGCTCCATATTCCTCAATGCTAGGTTCATTTGTAAGGAAACACGGTCCATGTCTCCATATAGTTGATTTACTCATGCTCGTAAAGCAGCAGCAGCAGCAGCATTATTTAGTCAGCAAAACAAATGTCATCATTTAGTTTTTAGCAAAAATATATTTCTGACATCCTTAGTTGTATCTTTAATGTTGTTTTAATTTTCTCAGATATTTTTGAAACACCTTTTCTAGCTAATTTTGCAGTTAATGACTCAAGTCATTAAAGATGGCCACCACTTTCAGTTTTTTTTAGAATCTCTTACAGTAAGGTTCCTTGTGAATGTGCATGCTAGACTCATACTGAGGATGTATTAGGATGGTGTCACTCCATATCTCTTATGGTACACAGCAAAGCAGTGTACAAAGATGCTTAACTTTTCTATAGTGGGCATGGCACGAGAGCAGGACTTTTTAAAATCCTATATCCTAGCCCAGGAATGAAATGTTCTTACAGAAAATCATTGCTGTTGAAAAAATGGCACAGTGACTTAAGCAATATACCACAAGATGGTGTGGTTGATGCCAGGATTTAAATGCAACTAATAGTTTCCCAGGGTTCCTTTTGTTTTAAATATAAATAACAGGGGAGAAAGGTGAATTGGGCAATCAGAGTAATTAACAGATGAACCTACCTCAACCCTAAATGATGCTGTATAATGGAAACAAATACATACAATAATTCCATTTATATTATTTATTAATCCATGTTGTCTTCCAGACTACAAAATATCATGATAGAGCTCCAAAATATTTTTAGTAGTAGTAACATTTCAGAACACAAGTTCCTTCATCAGACTGTGGAGCATATTTCTATAAATAAATCAGAAAAAATAAAAACATAAGTTTCCAAGCCTTATTATATGGCATTTATACATTGTTTAACAAGTTATGACTCAAATATGCATCAGAAAGTAGTCTATTTCAAATCAAATAAATCAAAGAAGTCGGGTGGAACTAACCTGGATTATAATTATAAATCATTTTAAAGTGTGTCTGCCATGGGGGGGTGAAATTTCTTTCATCCATTTATAAAGATAAAGACGTATATTAAATTTTCAGTCATTAAACTTCATTCCAGCTTATATTCTTTTGTATAAGAAATGTTAAAATAAATATAATCATCGCACCTCAGTTTGTGCCTTTTATATATTTACACACACCTGGTGTGGTTTGGTCACGAGGCTGCAGGGGTACTGCGATTTTTGTGATAAAAAAAGAAAATATTTTTATTGTATTTTAACTTATTTGTATTAAATGTGTTGCTCCATGAGAAAAAAATAGTCCTGGGTTATGGGACTTTCATTCCTTCATATGTGCAGGACTGTTTTGCCATTCCTGGTTGATGGTTTTTCTGGGGCTGGAAAACTGTTGATACTGTGCCCCATGTCAGTATTTTAGAATGGGCTGCCATTAGAGTTTTCTTAAACCCCCCTCCCCCATGCAATGCGCTGCAGCAGGTCATACACATAAGAACATAAAAATATAAGAAAAGCGTCGGCAGATGGGGACCATGTGATCCATCTAGTTTGCCCTAGAAACTACTCCCTCCCTATTCAATCTCATCCTAACTTGTCCTTTATGTCTGTCCCATGTGAGTTTGAACTCTCCGATTGTCTTTGATGCTACCACCTCCTGGGTCAGGCTGTTCCATGGGTCTGTCATTCTCTCTGTGAAGGAGCACTTCCTGAGGTTGCGTTTGAACCTTCTTCCTACCGGTCTCCTATCATGCCCTCTCGTGCATGCTGCCATGTTCTGTTGAAATAGATTGCCTGTCTGAGTTGCGTTAAATCCCCTCATGTACTTAAAGGTTTCAATCATGTCCCCTCTGTTTCTTCTCTGCTCAAGGGGGTATAGGTTCAGTTCCCCAAGTTTTGCTTCATATAACTTGTGATGCAGTCCATGCATCATCTTAATAGCTCTTCTCTGCACCATTTCCAAATGGTCAATGTCCTTCTTCAGGTGAGGTCTCCAGAACTGAATGCAGTACTCCAAGTGTGGCCTCACCAAGGACCTGCAAATGGGCATGATAACCTCCCTCTTTCTACTAGAAGTACCTCTACTTATACATCCGAGGATGCCACCCACTTTCTGTGCTGCTTTCTCACATTGTTTTCCTACCTTTTTTTTAATTCAACTTTATTGAGTTTTCTTCGATAAAGACATACCGAAATCAAAAGTACAAAACACATGTAATACATTGTTGAACAATTACAATAAGGTGAAAGTACATTACACAATTGAGATCTTCACAACCCCCCATCCCTTTCTCCCCCCCCCCCATGCATCACCTACAACAATGTGGTCTACAGTGAAGGCTTTCACAGAGAGTATAAGGAATACAATGACTCCCATCTATCTTTGTACCGAGTTGGGCAATTGTGTAGGCTCACAGCCATTTTCTCAAGTCTCAAGTTAGATAGTAATTCTTGGTGCCATTTTGTGTAAGAAACTGCATGGGGTTCCTTCCAATGGTGGAGTACCAAAGCCTTAAGGGAGAGTGCTATCATTGGCATGTGGTATCTGCGTTTCTTACCATTAACCTCTGTAAAGTCACCCAGAAGGCCGATTTCCAGTGAGAATAAGTTTTCTAACCCCAATAGGGGTCAGCCCTTTGCCTAATGGTATCCTAGAGTGCCGCAATGGGAGGGCATTCCCAGAAGATGTGATATAAGTTTCCTTCTACTTGGTTGCATTGTGCACACATTGGGGAAGGGAGGTTACCCATCCTGTGTAGTCTGGCTGGTGTCAGTTACATGTTATGTAAAATTGAAAATTGCATGATTCTTAGTCTGTCCTGTGTGATATATGCGTGACAAGACTTCCAAATTTTGTCCCATTTAATGGTTCTGTGAGGAAATTTGTCTGCCCAGTAAGGGGAGAAGCCATCCATCTGGGGAAAGGCCATAATGTAGAGTGGGGCATACATTTTGGAGACCGCATGTGGTTGATGAGCAGGAGTAACTAAAGGTAAAATAAGATCTTCCTTTCCTCTGTTTACTCCAGGTGATACCTGTTTCGACATGAGGAGGTGTCGGAGTTGATAAATTTTAAAAGTATTTCTTGACCCCAACGGAATTTTCTCTGCCATATCTTGAACCAACAGATAAGGGTCTCCACTTGCTAAGTCTTGAGGAGTCCAATCTGTAAGCGTGGGAAACCAGTTTTCCGACAATGTGGTACCCCCTATCCGGAGATTGGGATTCTGAAGGAGTGGTTGCCTTGGATCTTTCGAGGGATTATATTTTAGGAACATGCATAGCTGAAAGTGTACTCTCACCGATATGGCAATGGGAGACTTACTTAATGACCTAGGGAGATCCTTAGGCTGGGTATGTAGGATGGCATTCCTTGAGACTCCAGATGAGTCTATCAGTTCTTGTTCTATGATAAGCCAAGATGGTACATATGGGGATGAATAGAAAGTCCAAACAGGTTGGAGCCATCTGAGGTATTTACTTAAATGAGCAGCCCAGTAGTATAGACCAAACTGTGCGAGCCACCTTTTTCTTTTGAAACAGCCATTTGTGATATGCCCATCTTGGAGGTTTGTTACGCCAGAGAAATTGTGATATTATTCCATGCAGTTTCTTAAACCAGATTAAAGACAGCCAGATGTTTAGCATACTCAGGGGATAGAACAACCGCAGCAGGATATTCATTCAAGAACTGGAAGGGGACAGGATCAGTTGTGTTCCAGGACAGTAGCTGCTGCTGCTGTTGTTTTCACAGGGTTCTTGTGGATTTTACTTGGTAGGTTAGTTCTTTTCTTTCTTACTTCTAAGGGGCTAGCAGGGTATTGTTTGGGGATGCTGGATGTTTGTAAACTGATTTGGTGGCTGTAAGGGGCTCTTTTTGTGGATGTTTCACTGTGTAATAGGCTGCTTGGTAGAGGCCTATTTCTTCTGATTTAAAACCTATTTGTTGGGATTTGCTTGGAGATGGTTATTTGAATTGGAGACCTATATCTGTTAATTTCAAGCCTATTTTGATGTGGTGTTAGTGAAGCTGATTAAATTGGAGACCTGTTTTGCTGCAGCAAATATATTTTAGGGGCTTTGACTTGAATTTTGATTCCTTCTGCTGATTCCATTAGCTGTAAAGGTTAGTTCATAGTGGGGAGGTGTTAATGGTCTGGCTAGGTCTCACTCAGCCAATTGACTGGAGGCAGGGCTGAATCAGGTTGAGGTGCTAGCTGCTTTGTCTTCTCAGAAAGAACTGGAAGGGACAGGATTGTTGTGTTCCAGGACAGTAGCTACTGCTGCTGTTGTTTTCACAGGGTTCTTGTGGATTTTACTTGGTAGGTTAGTTCTTTTCTTTCTTACTTCTAAGGGGCTAGCAGGGTATTGTTTTGGGGATGCTGGATGTTTGTAAACTGATTTGGTGGCTGTAAGTGGGCTCTTTGTGGATGTTTCGGCTGTGTAACAGGCTGTGCTGGTAGAGGCCTATTTCTTCTGATTTAAAACCTATTTGCTGGGATTTGCTTGGGCCTGGTTCTTTAGCTGCAGGGCTTGGAGGGAGACACAGGGCTGATACACTCTTCTTGTCAGGTGTCTGCCAAGACCTGCCCTCCCCACCCCTCCCTCCCCAGAAGTCTGCAAATTTATAGGGGAACAACCTGCCCTGCAATTAGGGAAAAGGCTGCTGGTCAGCTCATGCAGTCTCTAGCCACTGGGGTTGGATTTAAAGGCTGGGAGAGAGGAGCTATGGAGTTGTTCATTTCCCTTATAAGTTTAATGTGTTGTACTGCACCTAGTAACAGAGTTACTGGTGTACAGTGGGACTGTCTCTAAGATTAGTGGGTGACCTGATTAGGCAGTAGGGGTATCTTGGACTAGGGGGGAACTTGGTGGCTCACCAAGGAAACCTATTTGGAAGGGGATGGAACCACACATCATTAGGGCTGGCATCTTTGGGAGGGTGGTGGGGTGCACAGGGTGTGGAGCAGCCATGATACTGGACTGGGCTTGGAAGTTTGGTGGTTGCCCAGTGTGCTACCAGCTAGTACAGCTTAGGGAGGAGGTTGCGGGGATGAGGAGAAAGCTGGGGAAGGGGGTGGTATGGTTGGGGAAGGGCTGGAAATCTCCCACAGGGTTGCACCAAGCACTGGGGTGGGGGTATAGGAAAGGAGTGCAGGAGAATACCAGAGTCACATAGGGACCCTGGCAGAGGGGTCCAAAAGGACACTACCAAGGAAGCAGGCAGGTAACTGAGGACCTCACAAGGGGGACGGAGGGACAACATTCTCAGGGAAGTAGGCAGATGGCCAGTGCTGGACAGAAGGAAGCAAGGCGGGGAGGTGGATCAGACCTTACACTCATAACCGCTCAATTCTCTTCTTCTGCTCAAGGATGAGGGGTGATGTAGCTACGACAGAGGTGGTTAGAGACGGAAAGAGTGGGAGTGGGAGGCAGGAGGCAGGGCCAGATAGCAGGAAGAACGGGGGACCTGGAATGTGAGAATGGGGAGCAGGAATCAGAGCAGGATGGGCAGGGGGAAGAGGGAGGAAAGCGCAAGGAAAAGGACCAGTTGGGAGGAAAGGTAAAGAGGAAGGACCAGAAGTACAAGGAGGATTCTGTAAAGGGAGCTGAAGGTTTAGCCAGGGGAGCACCACGAGCAAGGAGGAACTAAATGGAACAGGAAGGAAGGGAGGATGAGCCAGGCTAGTTTAGCAGATGGGGGAGAAGGACCAGTTCTTGAGCAGTGAGGGGATGTGAGTACAGAAGGATACTCAGGAGGAGGAGAGGCATAGGATTGGAGGGAGGGGTGGCCATGGTAAATAAGGAGGGGTGGCATGTGGCACCCAGATAGGGGAAGAACAAGGAGCCAGCTGGGTGGAGGGTCGGTAGAAAGGATGAGGGACATGGAAGGGGAATGGAGGAAAGAGTGGTCAGAGTGCTCCTGCTGGGGATTCTATGATCAGGGGTATCAAATGGGATAGGGAGGAGAAGCTGGCCAGTTAGAACAAGATGCTTCCCTGGACTAACGGTGCACAGGGCTAAGCACGGTATACTGCAGCTGGCAAAGGACTGGGGGTTCCCAGACATACTGGTCCACCAGGGTACAAAATGACATTGAGGGAAATAGCGAGCTAGAGACAGGCAAGATTCAGGAGCTAAGCAGGGTCTGTCATGACATAGGATGCACAGTTTCCTTCTCAGAAATCCATGCAGTTGCCAAGGGCTGGTGGGAACACAAAAGGAAATTAGGAGATAAACCAGTGGCTCAGGGAGTGGTGTGAGGCCAGAGGGTATGGGATGATGGGGGATTGGGGGAGACCTAGGAGGATAAGGAGCTGTATGCTAGAGATGGACTACATCTCAATTTGGAGGGGAGAATCCTTAAGTTGAAAATAGAGGTTCATTGGTGAGAGTGGGGTTTAAACGTGAAGGGGGGGTGGGATGGAGAAAAGGCTGTCAAGGGGTGCCGATAAAGGAGGGACTCTGTTCCACCCCCTGGGGACCAGAGGATTGCAGGAAAAGGCCAACTGGCAAGAGTGCAGACCAGGAAAAGCAAATCCCCATGGGAACACGAGCAGGGGAAATGGAACTATAGGGAAAGGGTGGAAGGTAGTCCTGCTAAATGCCAGGAGCTTGGGCAATAAAATGCCTGAGCTCCAGGCGATGTAACTGAGGGAGCAGTGGATGTGGCAGCGGTCACTGAGACTTGGGCCACTGCAAGACATGACTGGGACCTGAACCTGGAGGGTTACACTATGTTCAGGAAGGACAGGGGGGAGGGAAGGGGAGGAGGGGTAGCAATGATAGTCAAAAACTGCATTGGCATAGGGGGAGTAGAGGAGGCGGAGGGAACCGTGGAGGCGATTTGGGTCACCTTGATAACAAGGGGGCAAGAGTAAAAATAGAGTGGTGAGAGACCCCTGCCTGACGGAGGAGCCGGAGGACAGTCTGGTGGCAGATGTTAGGAGACACTGCAGACTGAGCAGAGGAACGGTGGTGGTGTTAGGGCTCAAAACATGCCAGGAACAGACTGGGAGACTATGACATCCTCTGTGACCAAGGAACAGAGGTTGTTGGATGTCTCTTTCAAGACGCTGCCTAACTCAGCAGGTGAGGAACCACCAGAGAGGCCGGGTACTGGATGTGGTCCTGGCAGACAGTGACCAGATTGGGGGCCTGGAGGTAAGGGACCCATTGGCGGGAGTGACCATGCCACGGTCTGGTTCTGCCTGGACCTAGGAGGGGTAGAAGGCTGCACAAAGACGGAAGTAACTGACTTGAAGCGGATTTTAAGGAAATGGGAAGGATCCTTAAGGAGCATTTGGATGGGATGGGTCAGACATGGACGCTGATAGTAGGTGGGAAATCATCAAGAGAGGGTGCAGGATGCTACCAGCACCTGTACAAGAGTAAGATGAAATGCGGTAGGCCCAAAAACCTGTTAGTGGACCAGGGAGGTCCAGGAGGTAAAGTAGTGGTTGTTGCGCCCATAAGAAATTCATGCCCAAGGAGGAAAGGGACTGAGGGGAGTACGAGCTGATGGCTAGAAGGGCCACCAGAGTGGTGAGGGTGGCTAAGGCAAGGAAGGAGTAGAACCTGGCCAGGGAAATTCAGGAGAGGAAAAGGGTTCTTTAGATACATTGGGGAAAGACGAAGGTGAAGAAGCAGATTAGCAGGATTAAATCAGGGGAGAGATGGGCAAGACAATAGCGGGAGCAGGCTGAGGTACTAAATGAGTACTTCACCCCAGTTTTCACTAGGAAAATGGGGATGCTGCATCATACATGGAGGAGACAGAGATAATGAGGGAGGGGGACCCTACCGATCGGGCAGGTCTGGGGAGAGGGGGAGGCATCACTGGCAGGTGGGGGGGAGGGCTAAGCAGGGAGAAGAGGTACCGGAAGTGGAAATCACAGCAGAGAGAGTGAGGGAAGCCCTCAGCTCCCTTAAGACGGAGAAAGCACCTGGGCCGGATAAATTACATCTCAGAGTGCTGAAGGAACTTGCAGATGTCCTGGCGAAACCCCTGGCAGAGCTTTTCACCATCTCTCTGAGGACAGGGTGGGTGCCCCAAGACTGGAAGGTGGCGCATATAGTGCCTATCCACAAGGGGGATCAAGGGAGGTGGCAGGGAACTACAGGCCTGTCAGCCTGACATCGGTGGTGGCAGGTGATGGAGGGCATTGTCAAGGAGAGAGGGTAGAGGGACCTGGACAAGTCAGGTGCCTGGATGATAGACAGCATGGATTCATCCCGGGAAATGCGTCAGACAAACCTGGTGGAGTTCTATGACTGGGTGACAAGTGCCTTGGACCTGGGCAGACCAGTGGATGTCCTCTTCTAGACTCCAGCAAGCATTTGACTCTGTTCTCACGTGGCCTGTTGGATAAGCTAGGAGAAATGGGGGTGGAAACCAGATGATCAGATGGATAGCAATTGGCTCCAGGACCGGACCAGAGGGTCGTAGTTGGTGGGATAGTCTCATCCCCAAGGAGGGTCATTAGTGGGGTCCCACAGGATCAGTCCTGGGCCCCATCTGTTCAACGCCTACCCATCTGACATAAGGACAGGAACAGGAGGAGATGAGTCTCTTTGCAGATGACTCGAAACTGGGGGCAGTGGTGGATGGGGAGGAGGGGAGGGTGGCCCTGCAGGGGACCTGGAGCCTCTGGAAAGATGGTCTAGAAAGTGGAAGCTGAGGTTCACATAGGGAAATGCAGGTACTCCACCTGGGGGCCAGAAACCCAGGCCAAGTGTACACCCTGGGGAAATACTACAAGTCTCAATGGCTGAGAGGGACCTGGGGGTGGTGGTGGATGTCAAGATGAACAACTCTGAGACTTGTAGGAGGCGCAGTCAGGCCAACAGGATGCTGGGATGCATCGCTAAGGGATAACCTCCAGAAGGAGGAAGTGATACTCCTCTGCATAACTGCTTGATGAGGCCGCACACCTGGAGCACTCGTGCAGTCTTGGAGGCCACACTGAAGAGGACATTAACCTCCTGGAGAGGGTCCAGAGGAGGCAACCAAAATGATTTGGGGCTCAGGGGACAGGACCTATGAGGAGAGCTCGAAGAGCTAAATATGTACACATATGGAAGAGAGAAGGGACCAGGGGACATGATAGAGTCTTCAGGTACATGAAGAGGGTAAATGGGGAGGAACAGTCAGGGTGCTTCAAGGAAGGAGGAAGGGGCCACTAGAGGGCATGGGTGGAAGCTGGAGGGGAAGATTCAGGGAGAAAGGAGGAGGTGCTACTTCACTGAGAGGTGGTGGAGCCATGCAATGCACACCTAGGAGGCTGGTGGAGGCAGAGACAGTGGAGGGTTCAAGAGGGGTGGGACAGGTACAGGGAAGGTTCTGGAAGCAAAATCCAATGCAGCAAGAATATCCGGAACTGGGAAGGAGAAAGCCAGAGAGAGAGCGAGGGGACGCTAAGCTCAGCACCCAGGGTGGGGCTGGACCAACGAGCAGACACGAAAGACCGTTAGGCCTATTCTGCTGGCATTTTAGTATGTTAGTATGTATTTAAATCAGGCTTATTCAGCCCCAGAGAGACAGAGGCAGAGGCATAGTTCCCCAGCGGGAAAGGTTTTGTTTTATATTTGATATTAAGGAATCAAGATTGAGAGTTTTCAATTTTATATTACTTCTTGCCAGGTGGATACCCAGGTATTTAAGACTGTTTTGGGACCATTGCAGCACGGTCTGTTTCAGAAGGGTACTGTGTATATTATTGTTTAGTGGAAATACTTTATTTTTGTCTAGATTAATTTTATAATTGGACACTCTACTGTAACTTGATATCTCATCCCTGGCAGCCTGTATGGATGCAGAGGGTTGAGACAGATGTAATAATATGTCATCTGCATATGCTGACAACTTCAATTCCACCAAACCTAAGGTAATACCATGTACATCTGAGTTATTTTTTAATTTCCACAATAGGGGCTCCAGGTACAAATTAAATAAAAGGGATGAAAGGGGGCAACCCTGTCTAGTACCAGGCTTTATTGGGAAGGGGGAAGATATTACCCCATTGCAGTAAACTTTAGCACTGGGATCTAGATACAAGGTCCTGACCCATCGTATATACTGCTCTGGCATACTGAACTTGTTCAACACCCCGAACAGGAAGTCCCAGTTCACCATATTGAAGGCTTTCTCCACATCCAGGGACACCAGTACCGCCAGATGGATGGAGTCCCTGGATGCGAAAAAAATGTGAGCCATTTTCCTAAGGTGATCTTGGGATGTTCTGCCAGCCATGAATCCTACTTGCTCTGATCCAATCAAATCTGGGAGTACTCTGGTACGTCTATTTGCTAATATTTTGGCCAGTATTTTGATGTCATTATTTATAAGCGAAATATGCCTGTAGCTCATGACACATTCTTCAGGCTTACCTGCTTTATGAGGCACTATAATAAGAGCTTCAAATAGATGGGGGTCAGAAGAATTTTCTGATAATATGGAGGAATAAAATCTGAACAACCAGGGGGCTAATTAGTATGAGAATTTTTTGTAAAAGTTTGGGGTATACCTATCCGGTCCCGGAGCTTTATCTTGTGGGAGTGCTTTGATGGTTTTCTTAATTTCTTCTACTGATGGGAGCTAATAGTATGCTACAACCTGCTTTATCTATAGATGGGAAGGGTAGTGAATCTAGATATGCCTCTATCTCCCCAGAGGAGGTGGTGTTGTCATGGAACCATATAGATTCCAATAGTAAGCTTCAAATTCAGAGACTATCTCTCTAGGAGTGGTCTTAATTGATCCATCAATATCTGACTCAGTGGTTTTCACTAGTCTAGCTGCTTCTTGTTGTTTGACCCTCATAGCCAGGAGGTGACCCGCCTTTTCTCCTTGATCTACATAGAGAGAGCAAGACTTTAATATAGCATATTCTGCCTTCTCTCTTAACAGTTCATTGTATTCTTCTCTGATTTTCAAAAGTTTGGTTGTATCTCTTTCATTTTCCTTTAGGGGAGGATCTGTTCCATACTTCAAATTTGGGACAACAGGTTAGATACGCACTTCTCCCTTTTCTGCTTTCTATGTGAGGCAATGCTAATGAATGCCCCTCTTAGAAAGGACTTCATTGCACCCATTCAATATCTGGTTTGCTAGTCGTGTTTAAATTTTCCATTGTGTATTGGGTAATGGATAAGGATATCTGTTTTACAGCATCTGTCTTTCAAAAGATGATTATTAAGCTTCCAAATGGTGTCCTTCTGATGGTGGGGGGTCAAGGATGCCACACACCATACAGGAGAATGATTAGATATGATCCTGGCATCTATCCCACACACTTGAATTCCCGATAGAGAGTTTTTCTTAATGAAAAAGTAGTCCGTTCTAGACAGGGATTTGTGAGTAGGGGAGTGGAAGGTATATTCCCTTTCAGAGGGATTAAGAGTCCTCCAGGGATCACATAGCCCTGGTTGGTCCACCATATCCCTTATAGCCCTCTGGGCCGGTGACAGACCCTGAGTCCTGAGGTATGTTTTATCGATTTCTGGTGAGAAAGGCAGGTTCCAGTCTCCCCCAGGAAAACTGGAAGGTGGGAGAAGGGGAGAAGAACTTGGAGTAGTTCTATAAAAAAAGGAGGGTGAATCAGTATTAGGGCCATAAATACTACCAATTGATAAGTCCACCCCTTCGAGACACCTTCTGATGATCAGGTATCTATTATTAGGGTCAGAAATAATTTGCAAACTTGTGAAAGCCAGTCTATGGGCTATGATAATAGCTACACCCTTACTCTGCGTACAAGCACCTGATGTGACGGCATGACCAACATTTTGCCTGCTTAGTAACCCTGCTTCAGCATCTAACAGGTGTATTTCCTGTAGGCATATAACATCAGCTTTGATATGTCCTAGATGTTTTAATATTTAGTATCTCTTAGTTTTGTTTCTGGCTCCTCTGACGTTCCATGAAATGAATTTTATATTCCCGGCCATATACTTGTTTTCAAGTTATACCATTCATACACTCACAATAGTACTCCTTCTAGCCCATTATCATATCGGAACTCTGGTGATGCCACTCTGTGTCCCGCCCAAGGAACTCTTCTCCTCTCCCCCTCCATCCCTTGCACAAAAACCCAAACAAAAAAGACAATACATTTATACCATAATCTCTCTTTCCCCTGTAATATTTCTTCCAGGCATGAATTTAGAGCCCTCAGGGATCGGAGTTGTTTATCCTCCTTCCCTTGATACTCCACATTAATCACTTTATCCGTGATGTACATACAACCAAGTCCCACTCCCTTCCACTCCTGCGCTGTTAGTCCAAACATTGCCTATATAATCCTAAACATACTGAACAATTAAAGATTTCTGTTTCTATGTATATAGAACACTAAGTTTTAACTTGTAAGGACCATAAGAAACATAGGAATAGTGCACTGTATGATTCAATATACCATACTCCCCTCTTGTGGCCAAAATAAGGAATTGTTCCTTTCTACTATCAATGCAGTGAAAGGAAAAAGATAATGTAAATTAGCCATATAACCAGCATATGTCCCATACTGCAAATCATAATGTGTCCCGCCTCTTCAGAGCAATTAAATAAACTAAAATAAAATAAAATAAAATAAAATAAAGAGAACACTTCTCTTATCTGCTAGGATACTCTTCCCTGAGACCCACAAGACATCCAAGGTGCAAAACTAAAGTCCCTTGTGAACATTGTCTTTAATGTTCTCTCAAATTAGTCCGATTGGTGAGGCTGGGTACTGCAGTTCCTTGTGAACTGTAAAAATAAGACTCCTCGAATATGCCCTGTAATACCATCATTCCAGCGGCTGTAATTCAAATGTCCAAATAAGGGGATATAGGATGACTCCACACACTGTATATATTCCTCCAAAGTTGCAATGAAATGGAAGATTTCCATTGACCCCAAGTCCACTTGAGAACACTAGTTAAATCCCTGCTGCATATTTCAGCTCTTCAGCGTGGTTTGAAGAGGTCAGGAAGTGCCACAGTGAGCTTGTTCTCTGCGACAGATGGATCTTCAAAGGTTTTCCATTGGCCTTGTAGGGTAATTTGTAATCTGGCTGGGTACAACATCCTAAATTTGATCCCTGCCAGTATGAGCTTAGCTACTATCGGGTGAAAGGCAGTACGTCTTTGGCGAACAGTAGCAGGCAGATCCTGGGCTACTCGTATCCAATGTTCTCCCCATTCTACCTCTTGCAGCTCCTTGATTTTGTTGAGGAAATGCTGCCTTTCTTGGAAATTATGGAATTTAAAGATCATAGGGTGAGGTAGTGCTTCAGATGGCGGCATTGGCCTTAAGGCTCTGTGGGCCCTTTCTATGAAGTATTCTGGGCTAAATAGAAAGGGACCTGCCAGTTTGTTAGACAGTCTTTGTATGAATAGCACAGCATTGGCACCTTCTTCTTTTTCTGGTAATCTGATCAGGATGGCATTATTGCACCAACTGCGTCCCTCTAGATCCTCAATTTTGGCTTCCACCCTTTGCCTAATAATGGTGAGATCGGGTTCTACTCTGTTGGCTTTTTTCTCTAGGGACTTAATGCGAACTTCATTATCCCCAGCGCAACAAGAGATGTCCTCTAATGCAGTGGCCATTGTTTTCTTTTCACTTGTGAGGGATTTGACTTCTTCTCTAAACAGTCGGAGTTCCGACAAAAACCACTCCACCATGAGGAGGTTAGGGTCCGAGGTGGTGGCAGTGATTTTCCTGGAGGCCGGAGCTTACGGCCTAAATTTTTTACTTAGCTTTTCCGGCCTGGCGGGTGGCATGTGCTTTGGGAGTGCTAAGCGCATCTCCGCCTCCATCATTGCTTCCCTCGCTTGAATGTGTTGTCGATTTAGAGGCTAGAGGGTCTTTGCCGAAGTTTTCCAACCAGTTGCCAGCGTTTATGTGCGTTTAGGAGAATATATTTTCTAGGGCAGGCAGGAGCTTCGCAAGAAGGCTGTTACCTCGCTGACCACATCACGTGATCTCCTTCCTACCTTTAATTCATTAGTGATGATTATGCTGAGATCTCGCTCTGTTTGCATCTCCTCAAGTTGATGTCCTCGCAATATGTACTTTTTTGCAGGGTTCTTCATTCCCAAGTGCATTACCTTACACTTTTTGGCATTAAATTGTAACTGTCAATCCCTGGACCAATCTTCTAGCCTTCTACGGTCAGCTTCCATGTTGTCTGCTCCTTCCCTTGTGTCCACTCTGTTGCAGAGTTTTGTATCATTTGCGAAGAGGAAAACCTTCCCTGTTAGTCCGTTTGCTGTGTCTGCTATAAATATGTTAAATAGCATCGGTCCAAGTGCTGCTCCCTGCGGGTCGCCACTGGTCGCCCTACCCTCCCTCAACAAAGATCCATTGACTTGCACTCTCTGGGTCCTTTCCTTCAGCCAGTTACTGATCCAGCTGACCATCTTCTGGCCAACTCCTGTATGTTCCAGCTTGTTGGTTAGCCTTCTGTGAGGGATGGTGTCAAAGGCCTTGCTGAAATCTAGGTATACGATGTCCACCGCCCCTCCCTGATCCAATGTTCTGGTGATGCAGTCGAAGAAGTCGATCAAGTTGGTTTAACAAGAGTGTCCTGCTGTGAAGCCATGTTGCTTTGGGTCCATTTTTCCAGTATCTGTTAGATACGCCACTATCCTCTCTTTTAGTAGGGACTCCATCATTTTCCTCACAACTGAGGTCAAACTGACAGAGTGGTAATTTCCTGACTCTTCCTTGTTTCTGCTGTTGTATAACGGCACAACAGTTGCCTGTTTACAGTCCTGAGGTATTTTCCCACTGTCTAGTGACTTGTTGAAGAGCTCAGCCAGTGGTGCAGCCAGTTTCTCTCAGAGCTCCTTCAATATCCTAGGGTGTATGCTGTCTGGTCCCATGGCTTTTTTCCACTTTCAGTTTATTAAGCTCTTTTAGGACCCTCTTCCTTGTGAAGGGGCTAGTATCTGCTCCCTGGGTATCTTTCTTTGTCCTGCTCAGTGTGGGACCTTTGCCACTGTCTTCTATGGTGAAGACAGAGCAAAAGAACTTGTTTAGCACTTCTGCCTTGTCCTTGTCACTCTCTGCCATCTTACCTTCCTTGGTTGCTAGTCGGACTATTCCTCTCTTAGTTTTCTTTTTTCTCTTATGTAGCTATAGAAGGTTTTGTCTCCCTCCTTTACACCCTGTGCTATTTCTCTTCCGTCTGTGCTTTTGCCCTTCTAACAGCTTTCCCTGCCTCCTTTAATTTGTTATTGTATTCTTCCATTTCTGCTTCATGTTTTGTTTACTTGAATTTAGAAAAAGTTTTTTTTATTTCCTTGATTTTGGATGTTGCCTCGTGAGAGAACCAGAGAGGTCTTTTCCTTCTTTTGGACTTGCTGATCTGCTTAGTGCAAACAGTTGTTACTGTATGCAGAGCAGCCTTCAGAGTATTCCTGCAGTCCTCTACATCTCATGTGATTCCTCCTTTTAGCATGGATATGTTCATAATTCTCACTTTGGGGAAGGTGGCTTTTCTGAAATCTAGTACCTTGATTTTGGTGTGACTATTTTCCTCCACATTGTTCACAGTAAACCAGATTGAACGGTGATCACTGGTCCTAGATTGGCTCCCACCTCTGCTTCTGGGATCCTTATGCACTAGATTCAATATTGCTTTGTTTCTGGTAGGTGAGTTCAGCATTTGATACAAACCTGATCCCCTTGGTGCAAAAAAGGAACTCTTTGCTCCAGTCTGGGGATGCTGTGTATGAGGACCAATCCACATCCAGTAGATTGAAGTCCACCACCAGCAACAACTTGCCCCTGTCCACCATCATCGAGATGGTTTCCAAGAGCTCCTTGTCTATGTCAGCCTCCTGGGATGGGGGTCTGTATATGACTCCTACCTGTATAGGGGCTTTGTCCCCAGCTCCTAGTGTAACCCAAAGGGCTTCTGCTTTACTGTGTTTTCCCTGGGTTTCTGTTGCGCATATGTCATCTCTGACAAACAGTGCCACCCCCCTACTTTCTTTTTCTCACAATCTTTCCAGAATAATGCATACCCTGGGTTGGTGACATTCCAGGAATGAACCATGTTTCTGTAACAGTGACTCAGTCTAATTGTGCATCTGCCATTATGGCTGTGAGATCAGGGATTTTGTTTGGCAGACATCAACCATCCCCATTCACCTGAAGGCATATTTAAAAACTAGAACAAACACTAAAGCAGGGAAAGTGTTTCAAATTAGAAAATAAAGGCAAAAAGGTTTTGAAATCACCGCCGAATAGCCGAGCCATGGTACTGGACATGTGGATTTGAATCATATACACACGTGCTCAGTATCACCATTCGGCTTTTAGGCACTGATTTTTAAAACGTTTAGCCCTCGTTTTCTATTTTGAAACAGATTTCCTGTTTTTGCATTTGCCCCAGTCTTTAAATATGGATTCAGGTGAACAGGGATGGTTGGAGAAGTACACTGCTGCAGTGTTTTGTGGTGGTGGGGGATACCCTAATGGCAGCTGTTCTAAAATAAAAAAGACTGAACAGGAGACGTGGTCAATGAAATGTGGAGGTAGTGTTCACAGGAACTGATCTGAGAGTGAGTTAATGGTGGGAGCCCTAACAGACCTACGGGACACAAATGTGAATGTGTTTGCTGCTGCTGTGGTGGGCTGGCCATGCAGTGCTATCTGGAATGGCAGTTGTAGAAGAAAGCAAAGGTACGTTTAATGGAGGTAGTTGCTTACTGTCGGAAGTTTCATTAATATTACAGAACATTTTTTTCAGCTCATCTGGATCTGTTAAATCAGAGGAGGTGTCCATGTTTTTAATTTGGTGCTGGACCATTTTGTTAGCGGGCAAATAACATGGCGGCAAGTTGTTTTGTTGTTGGGGGGTCGGAATGATACCGAGATAGTGAGCATTACATGAGACTGGCTGGCACTTTTTTATCATTGGGTGATAGCAGGATTTACACATAGTAAAGCAGGGAGGGCGGTAAAGAGAGCAAAGGCGTGGACTGAGGAAGAACTAGTGCAGACAGTAAAGAAAGGGGACATGGCATTCTACAGGTACATCAGTGAAAGAAGGAAAACTATGGGGGGATTGTTAGGCTCAAAGGGGAGGAAGGGGAGTGTAAGGAGAGAGACATGGATAAGGCAGAAATGCTGAATAAATACCTCTGTTCAGTATTCGCAGAAGAGGGGAAGGACAGGGACCACAGTCAAGCACCAGATGCCAAAGGGCAGAGGTGGACAGCAGTCCATTCACAGGAGAGAGAGTCCTTCAGGAGCTCACAAAATTGAAGGTGGACAAAGCAATGGGGCCAGATGGCATATACCTGAGAAATTAAGGGAGCTGCGATGAGAGCTAGCACAGTCTCTGGCAGCCTTGCTCACCGAGTCAGTCAACACTGGAGTGGTGCCAGAGGATTGGAAGAAAGCACATGTGGTCCCTCTACACAAATCCGGCAGCAAGGAGGAGGTGAGGAACTATTGACTGGTCAGCCTCACCTCAGTAGTGGGGAACATCATGGAGACACTGTTTAAAAAAAGGATAGTGGGACTTCTGAAAGCCATCGGTGCCCAGGACCCTAGGCAGCATGGTTTCACAGTGGGTAGGTCATGTCAGACAAATCTGCTAGATTTCTTTGAGGGTGACGAAGGAAGTAAATCGGGGGGGGGGATGTGAACATCACCTACCTCAATTTCAGCAAAGACTTTGACACCATCCCACAGGAGAAGCTAATTAATAAGATGGGTACTCTGGGCACGGGAGACAAGGTGGTAAACTGGGTGAGTAACTGGCTAACGGACTGGAGGCAGAGGGTGGTGGTAAATGGGGTATAATCTTGGGAGGGTTGACCAGCGGGGTACTTCAGGGATCAGTTCTTGGGCCAGCCCTGTTCAATGTCTTCATTAGTGGCATTGCAGAAGGGCCGGAAGGAAAGGTCTGCCTGTTTGCAGATGACACCAAGATCTGTAACAGGGTGGATACTCCAGAAGAGGTGGAAAAATGAGAAATGACCTGAGGAAGCTTGAGAAATGGTCTGTGGAGTGGCAACTGAGGTTTAATTCAAAGAAGCACAAAATTATGCACCTGGGGCATTGACACTCTGGAGAGAGCTACAGGATGGGGGGGGGTGGGGAGTTGTTGACAGTGACCAAGGAAGAAAGGGACCTGGGAGTTATTATTTCAGATGAACTGAAAATGTCAAAGCAGAGTGCAAGGGCAGCAGAGAAGGCCAATGGCATGCTGGGGTGCATAGGCAGGGGTATCACCAGCAGAAGACAGGCAGTAGTGATGTTGTTATATGAAACCCTGTTCGGGCCTCACATGGAGTACTGTGTGCAGTTCTGGAGGCCACACCTTCAAAAGGACATTAATAGGCTGGAGATGGTCCAGAGAAGGATGACTAAGAGATGGTACAGGGCTTGCACCACTAAACGTACAAGGAGAGATTAAGGGACCTCAATATATACTCGCTGGAGGAGAGGAGGGTGAGAGGGGACATGATAGAAACATTCAAGTACCTCAAGGGCATAAACAAGGTGTAGAGGGGAGATGTCTTCCAATGCAGGAGGAGTACAAGAATGAGGGGCATGACATGAAATTGGAAGGTGGCAGATTAAGAGGGAATGTGAGGAAATTCTTCTTCACAGAGAGTGTGGTGGGCACATGGAATGACCTGCCACAGGAGGTGGTGGGAGCAAGCACTGTGGTTGGATTTAAACATGCATGGGACTGGCATTGGGGAACCATAGAGGTAAAGCAGAGGGAGGGTCAGAAGCCATAATCAAGTATGGGGCTTATGGGCAGACTTGATGGGCCTGGCAGTCCTTGTCTGCTGGCAATTTCTATGTTTCTATGTGCCAGCCAGCCAATTAGGAGCTAGTATTTTCTAAGCTGTTATATAATAACAAATTCTGCTGTTTTAAATACTTGGCTGAAGTCATAGTCCTCTGCTTGGCATCATAATCATTTCCACAACACCTATCTGTGACGTCACTGAGAATTGTGACATCAGTAAAGGAGTAAACATCAGGAGCAGATGAAGTGTAGAGGGAGGGATCCTAGCTTCATGCAGTGGAGCACTGAAGAACAAAGTAGAGACAACCACAAACAATAGATACAACCAAGCAGATTTTTGTCAAAATATTATGGGCCCTAAATTCGAAAGGTTAGCGTAGGTCTAACTGAGTTAGTGCCCTCACTAACCTGGGTTAGCACCAGCACTCTGGGCAGGGCCATATTCAGAGGCCCCCAGAGTGTTGCCCAAAACCAGTGGCACAACTGCGCTAACCATACCACTGTACCTAAACAAATGAGGGAAGTCCCTCATGCATAATGGTGCAACAGTATATTGAATCAGTTTTGGGAGTGCTAAATGGCCCCCAAAGTGGCCTATTTAGTGCCACCCAAAAAAAATCTTACCAGATTATTACAATAACATCCTCCCCCCCCAAAGGCAGGGTGGCTGTACTGCAGCCGGCCGCCCTTGGGTCCAGTAAACCTCCTACCTCCAATTGCCCATCTATTGCAATATATTCCTTATCCCTGGTGTCTAGTGGACCTCCCTCTCCATAACCACCCCCTGTATGGCTTTATATTCTTCATCCCTGGTATCTAGTGTCCCCCCTTCTGATCACCCTTGTATTGCAGTCTGTCAACAAATTGGTCCTAAATTACAAAAGAAAAACGAAAAAAAAAAAACACCGTGCTCTACATAAGCCTCCCACGGAAGAGGAAAGAGCCCCCTCTTGTCATCCAAAATTACATGGGACAAAATCTTGAACAGGTGGAGACCTTTAAATACCTCAGTGTAATTCTGGATGATACCTTATCATTTGCTCCTCATGTTGACAGCCTGGTTTCCATGGTTAACAGAAGGCTGGAAGCCTGGTATCATAATCAGAACAACCTCACTGCAGATGCTAGACACCTTATAGTGGCCAGCTCCATCCTGTCACTTATCGATTATAGCCTCCCTGTCTACACAGCTGCCTGTGACATTGTACTAAACACATTAAATCTGATCTGCAATAAGGTATTTTGCTTTGTACTTGGGGCAGATAAATGCATCCATAGCTGCACCCTTTACATCCTAACAAATTGGCTACTGTTACCTAGTAGAATAAAGCCATTGCCAGTGCCCTTGACTCCATCACACCTGTCCGTGTTCGTCCCCTCACCTCACATCAGAGATCTCCCTGGTTTGACAGAGATCTTCAGGCAATGAGGATGAGGGGTTGAAAGTTGAAGTGGTGCTGGTGGAGGACTGGCTTGGATGAGGATAAGCTTATATTGATGGATCACGGGGGGCATGGCCTGAAGCTGACTATGGCAGACGCAGCTTAGTCAAGCTCCTGCAGGCACTCAGCATAATTTATATTAAATAGGTGTACCCATCGGTAATTTTGAACATCTTCTGGTGGGAGTGTTGGTCGAGTTTGATGGCATCAGGGAGGAGTAATAATAAATAATCTAAGCTGCATTTTGGTGTTCCACAGCAGCCGAGACCACAACGCTGTGGCCTAGAAGTTAGAACAAACATCAGGGACTTACCAATGGCGCAGGAGAGCGTTACTGATATTGAGAGATCACTAGCTTCGGTGCCAGCTACATTGACCCTCATGCAGCATGATATGAAGGCCAGCTTCGATAATATCACCTCGCAGATTTCTCATCTGCAATCAGTTGTGACAGGGCTCTCAGAGAATTGGCAGCTCACACTAATCAGATCGCCGAGCTGGAAAGCTGGGTGGGCATACTTGAAGACTCCTTGTCTGAAGCTACAGGAGATAATTGCGCCCTCAAAAAACAGATGGATGATTTATTTGAAAAAGTGGACGATCAGGAGAACCAGTTGCGTCGTACCAACCTTCGGATACTTGGACTCCCTGAGGGAACCAAGGGGAACGACCCAGAGAAAATGGTACTTGCCTGGCTTGTTGAACACCTGAACCCCCCCCAAGTTACAGAACTGCAAAATTGGGCGGTTGCACAGAGTAGGCCTTAAGTCCACGAATTCTCACCCCAGGCATTGTCTGATAAAATATCTTAGATACGTGGACAAGGAGGCTGTATTGCGGAAAGCTAAGGAGAATGGCCCGATTATTATGGGGAACAACAAACTATTTGTGTTTCAAGACTATAGTAAAGATCTGCAGCAAAGAAGGCAAAAATTCAGTGAAATCAAGGGACGTCTATACAGAATGGGTTGGTCATTTTCATTTTTATATCCAGCTAAACTAAAAGTTGACCGACCTGGCAGAGCCCCTCGCTTTTTCTCCTGTCCCACAGAGGCCATGAAATGGATGGATGATGCTGTTAAGAATGGTGCTGGAGCGAGCTCACCACAACATAAGGAACAAGATGATTGTTGATGTTTCAGGTTTGGATTTGTATTTTCGACCAGTTCCCCACTAATTGATATTTGAATGAGTGGGGCATGATACCTGGCCGCTGTTCTCATTTGGGGCTTCTTGTCTGTTCCAACATGTCTCTTCTCCTGGCGGATCCTTGTTGTTGTTTGACCATGCAGATAACTGAATTGCTCTGCTGACGGGTGTCCTATGTCCAAGAGTCAGATGTTTCTTTTGTCTTTATTTATTTATAATTTGGACATGAAGTGGTGCTAATTTTTGGAAGGTGGACCTAAAAATGTTTTTTTTAACCCTGACCTGTCCTAGGGGTCAGGGTACCAGCGGGGGTAACAATTTGCACTGGTGTCTCGAAATCGAAACATATATACCACCAATGCTGCCTTAAGACAACGGAGGATTTTTTCCTCATTTTAATCCTCTCGGACACTCGGGTTCTGCTGTGGGGGGGTTGGGGACAGTGGTTCATTTACGTGATGTAATATAAAAGTGAACTTGTTTTTTTTTTATTAATAATCAGTTGTTAAGCCATTTATGCTGTTAGTTAGGGTACTCCTATGCAAGTTGAATAGTTTTAAGGAGTGCGTTACGAATTAGATGATATTTCAATGTTCGCCAAATGTCTGCAGGGGATTCTGGGAAGGGTCCACCGTGGCCTTCCGGAGGGGGTGGTGGCTTTTACTATTTCAATTTTTTGTAGGGGTTACTTATTAATATTTTTGGTGTAAGGGTGGGTAAGAAGGAGAGCAGGAGGTTGTAGAGGGTCTGTGGAATACTGTCTATTCAGGAGATGGCCTGTTTTGTTGTGTGGGCTAGTCTCCCATTTAGTCGACCACGAATAAACTTCACATGGGTTTTTGTACCGGTTCTTATGGGTCAGATGCAACATGGGGATGGGGGAGGATGGGAAGTTAATATTAAAACAAGACTGGTAGATAAAAGCGAAACTAATGATGTAATAGTTAATTTTGCTGTATGTGTGAGAAATATGCATTGGTGGCCAAAACGAGTAAAGTGGCATTCTTTACAACATACCAAATGGCTGGAATAGTGAGAGTGGCTACTTCGAATGTCAATGAATTAAAATCGGTGATGAAGCATAAGAAAATCTTGGCTGAAGTGAAAAGGTCCAAGTGGCAAGTGGTCTTAATACAGGAGACCCACATGTGCAGGGTAGAGGCTTCTAAAACAGAGATCTTTATGGGAGGGAACTGGGTTTCTGCTTACTTCTCAACTAAAGCTAGAGGTATTGCCATATGGTTACCCCGGGGGTCGCAGGCCACAGTGGCGGATAGTCGGGTGGATCTAGCTGGTAGATATTTCCTGGCCAGGGTTATGTTTCTGGGGGTTGGCACTCTTAATCTGGGTTCGGTGTATGCTCCCAATATTGAGGATCCTCAATTCTTCCAGAAACTCTCGTTAGAGTTAGTATCTTGGTCAGGCTGGTGGGTGTTAGGCGGGGACTATAACTGTGTGCAAGATGTAATCCTAGATAGATCTAATACAACACCAATACTGATCTCTAAAAATGCTAGGGCATTGGGGGTATTGGTGGAGGAGGTTGGACTAGTGGATTCATGGCGGCATTTGTTTCCCTCTGGCAGGGACTATAGTTTTTATTCCCATGCCCATAGATCCTGTGCCAGAATAGACCAAACTGTGATTGATCCAGCTCTTTTGCCAGCCCTTAAAGGGGCGAGCTACTCCCCTATTTTAATTTCAGACCATGCCTCTCTCACAGTGGGTTTATTGCGGGGGGTGGTTACTCCTGGGAATTGACCTTGCAGGCTGGACCCATTATTACTGAAGGATCAGACCTATGTGGATCATATGAAAGAAAGTATTGGTGAATGGCTTTTAACAGAAAGGGGGACACCTCCCATACAACTAGATGGGAAGCACTGAAGGCTTATATTCGGGGCCAAACTATTTCCTTCGCCGGACATAGAGCTCGGGCCACAGCCAGGGATATTGAGACTTGTGAGCAGGCACATAAGGTCACCCCCACTCAAATACTGTACCATACTGTACAGAAGCTAAAATGGCAATATAATGCTATATCTAGTGCCCGACTGAAAAGCGCTATTTTGTTATCACAGGCAGGTCAATACTTTGATGGTGATTGAGCTGGGAAACTGATGGCCTGGCAATTGCGTAGGAAAGATGGGGAAAGGGTAGTGTACCGGATTCATGACTCTGCTGGGGTGCTGGTAGATGACCCCGATAGGGTGGGTCAGGCATTTGGGGATTACTATAAGCAGCTCTATGCCTCTGAGGTTTCTCCATCCCCAGAAGAAATATACTCATTCTTTGATAGGGCCACCATGCGTTCACTCACTGAACAGCAGGCTAACAATCTTGACTCACCACTGACCAAGGTAGAAATTAGCAGGGCTATTAAAGTTCTTGAAGGGCTGGAGAGCTCCTGGACCTGATGGCATTCCAGTGGATTTTCTTAAATGCTTCCATGATCTGTTGCTTGAGCCATTGGGAGGCATGTTGTCTGAGAGTTTGGCCTCCGGAAGACTGCCCCCCTCCACCTGGTCTGCCACAATATCTATTCTTCCAAAACCTGGCAAGGATCCAGCCTGGTGTGCCTCCTATAGACCTATTTCAATCCTAACAGCAGATTATAAAGTGCTGGCTAAGGCCTTAGCTTCTAGGCTTGACCCCTTGCTGCCTGAGATAATCCACCATGATCAGACTGGATTAGTGAAGGGCCGACAAGGGAAGTACAACATTTGGAGAACCATAAATATAATACATAATTGGGGGAAGTCCAAAAATAAACATGGTGTATCTGTTTTAGCACTGGATGCAGAGAAGGCCTTCGATCGGGTGGAGTGGGGGTATCGTTTCACTCTGGAGAGATTGGGGTTTGGAACTCATTTCATCTCCTGGATAAAAACCCTGTATACAGATCCCTTGGCTCATGTGATAGTGAATGGTCACTTATCCCCAAAATTTGCTTTAGGTCGGGGTACGAGACAAAGCCGTCCCCTATCCCCCCTGCTGTACGTTTTATCTTTAGAACCATTAGCAGGGGCTATACGAGAGAATACAGATATTAGAGGGTTTCTGATGAATGACCATGAGCATAAATTAGCTATGTACGCTGATGACCTCCTTTTGTATCTTCAACACCCAGCTGAAGACCTTCCTAAGGTGCATTCTGTCCTGCAGGAATATGGTTCTTTATCTGGCCATAAAATCAATTGGACTAAAAATGAGGTCTTACCGGTCGGTATGTTACACAGCCAGCTTTTGATCCATCACCTAAAGGGGTTACAGCTGGTACCCAAAATTAAGCATCTTGGTATTTATATTTCAAGTAAGACCCATGCCCTCTATAGTCTTAACTTCAAACCCTAGAAGGTGTCAAAGGATTGTGAGAGGTGGATAGCCCTGCCGTTGTCGTTAATGGGTAGGGTGGAGGTAATCAATATGACTGTCTTAACTAAACTTTGATACTTATATCAGTCCCTACCAATTAGAGTTCCTAAAAATCATTTCAAAAGGATTGACGCCATCATACACAGATTTATTTGGTGGGGCAAATCGACTAGGGTCCAAAAAACAATTCTTTAATTGCCTCAGAAATGGGGCGGTTTAGGTCTCCCAAACTTCACATCGTATTATCTAGCTGCTCAGCTTCCCACTCTCCCCACTGGGCTAGGTGGTGAGGACCTGGGGTGACTGGAGATTGAGGAGTCGAGCTGTGGCCTAAGTATCAAAGGGGGCTCTTGGCTGAAGTATTGTGGACAGGAGAGGAACCAGAACATCCCAACCCTTTTATGTCTTGACTATTAAAGCATAGCATACTGTACACCACCTTATGGGGAAACTATCTGCTCCCACGAGGCAAACCCTTATACTTGAAGCGACAAAATTAAAATCATCCCCTACAGTGGCTATGGTGCAGAGGCTGAAAGATTGGGAATGTAGAGGTCTTAGATGGGTAGGTCAATTATATGAGAGGGAAGATTTATTAAGTTTTAATCACTTAAATACAAAATGGAATATCCCCAAAGGGGACTTTTTCATTTTTCTTAGATTAAGAAACTTGTTTGGCATCACCCTGGGTGTGGAGGATGGATGGGCCCCACTTACACCATTTGAAGAGAGCTTTTTTTGCCCTCAACCTGGATTAAAGTTAATGTCTACTTTCTATCATAATCTTAGGGGAAGGGAATGGGCTGCTGTTCAAAAACTCATTACAAAATGGGGGGTGGATCTTGGTTATACGGTTGTTGAATATTTGTGGAATAGTGCATGTAAGCATTTGGCAGTCTGCTCCAGAAGCAACAGGCTACTTCAGGTGCAGTTTAATTTTTTACATCAGGCATATTTTACCCCAGTTAAACTAGACCAACTGGACCACTCTAAATCGAACCTGTGTCCTAACTGTAATGTTGCTAAGGGGGATTTTATGCACCTTGCCCTATTATGCCTTGAAGTCGCACCCGTCTGGCATGGAATTCACTACATTATGTCCCGTGTGTTGTTTTTTTTCCTCCAAACAGACCTGTAGAATTATTATTTGGGGCTGACCAAGACCAGCCTAGAGGTAAGGATCTTGGAGCTCTATGGTCTTTGGCATTAGTAAATGCCAGAAGGACAATCGCACAAATTTGAATGGTGCCTTCCCCCCAGTAGCGGCTCTAGCCACAAATGGTTACCAGGGCACAGCTGGGGCACAACAGATGGCAGCCAGGGCACTGATATGTTGTTACTATGGGGGAAGCTCTGCATCATATGGGGCACCAACTGGGGCACAGCATTTTTTTATCAGGGCACGTGCCCTGGCGGGCCCTGGTGTACAGCCGCCACTGCTTCCCCTCCAAGTATTCAACAATGGGCTAATAACCTTAGATCCTGTATGTCAATTGAAAGAGCGCAGTCTGTTGCTTCTGGTCGATTACAGGCATTTATGGATTTGTGGGGGTCCCCTTATGACAGCTATCGAAACTAACATATTTCCTATCTGAGTAACTAGTCCTCATATTTATCTTGAATTGTACAGTACAATTCCAGAATTGAGCATATACTTATATTTCTGTACCGGTCGTAGTTCTGATGAACTTCTTAGGTTCCTCTTGCCCTGTAGTTTACCATAGTATTTGCTCCATTGTAATTAGCCATTGATATTCTAATATATCCTTGATCTACTAAACACATGATGCACTGATATATGTCCTATCTACTGTACACTATAATGTACTTTTATTTCTATTTGAAATTATGGGTAGACAATTATACTGTATCGCTTTCTCCTTATGTCCTAATAAAATTTTGTTGACAAAAAAAATATATATATTGATGGCTCATTATAGGAGCTATCAATCAGCACTCTCCTGTAAGAAGGCAGAGCTCCTGTCCAAGGAGATTGCTGCAGCGACTAACAGACCAGCTCAGCACTTCCGTACTGTGGACAGGTTATGTAATCCAGCCTGTCTGCAGTCCATGGGAGTGTTTTTTCATAGTTAAGGTGTGAGGAGTTCGCTCTGTTCCTTGCTGATAAGGTTGCCTAAATCAGGTCAGAAATGCAAGCAGACATTGCAGTGATGGGCTCGGGGTCGCAGGCTGTCAGTCTGTATGATCCAGCTTCAACCGGTTGGCCATCGTGGATGTGGTGGAGGTCGTCCAGGGGCTATGGCCAACCTGCTGTAGCTTGGATCCAGGACCGACGTGCCTCTTAGTGGGGTGCTTTAAGGGTAATTGGCCTGGTCCTTGCCAGAATAGTCAATGGTTTCTTAGTGACAGGGGTCTTTCCAGGACCCTTGAAGGAGGCTGTGTTAAGCCACTCATGAAAAAATCTTGAGTGGACCCTGTCTGTCTGGCAAACTACAGACCTATCTCTAACCTACCTTTTTTAGGCAAGGTTATTGAGAAGGTGGTGGCTGTGCAACTGGAGACCTATTTAACATCCCACGACATCTACGACCCTCTCCAGTTAGGTTTCAGAAAGAGGCACAGTACCGAGCCTGCCCTAGTTTGGGTGCTAAATGATCTCCTGGTGGTGAGGGATTGAGGGAGGCATTTAATTCTGATTCTCTTTAATCTCAGCAGCATTTGATACTGTGGACCATGGGGTACTGATGGCGTGCTTGTAGGTATGCTGTGGACTGGCTGGTACAGCTCTCAAATGGTTGAAATCATTCCTCACTGACAGGTCACAGATTGTGGTATCGGAGATGTTTTTTTCGTCTTCTGTGTCCTTGCTATGTGGGATCCCACAGCGCTCCGTTTTATCCCCATGTTGTTCATGATGTATATGCTGCCACTGGGAAACATTATAAGATGGTATGGGCTGAGTTTTCACTGCTATGCAGATTGTACTCAGCTATACCTGTCTTTTGCACCTGATTAACAGGGGATGGTCTCAGTCTTTAACAGCTGCCTCGCTGAGATCCAGGGCTGGATGAAAGCCAACTGCTTGAAGCTGAATCCAGACAAGACTGAGGTACTAGTGCAATCTGGGCAAGCCTCAGGGCTTATTTATTTCAAAAGTTTCACCAGGAGACACATGCTGAGTTGTATACAACTCAATTCCAGATGCATCTTGGGGGAAGAAGGTAGGAGAGATATATACATGTGCAAACAGAGTAATAAAAAAAATTACTACAGAGTGAAAAATATTTATAGGGTATATATAAAAAAAAATGCAGTTACATACATTATAACATAAATAATACATCGAAAATATGCAATGAAATATACAAAGCCTTTACAAAAAGAAATTTTCAGAGATAAGTATCAGCAGAGAAAAAGTGAATTCAGTAGCCTTCAGATTGTTTGGGAGTGGAACACTGGGAGGACAAAGCAGCCAAAAGGATAATGTGTAGGGGAGAAGGATCGAGAGGAGGAGATGGGAGAGGTAGGGGCAGGGTGTCAGGAGAGGTCAGGAGGCATGGGTAGAATAAGGAAGAGAAGGTGGAAGAGCGGAGTGAAGGTAAGGAATGGGGAAGGGGAGAGTACATTCTGAGGATGAGAAACAAGAGGAAAAGGGGAGAAATTTAGAAGAGGTAGAGTAGGGGAAGAGAGGGAGTAAAGAGAGAGAGTACATTGGAACAGATGCATGCTTAGGCTTAGGCTTGGAGACTCCCAGTTGCTTACCTCCGACAGGGTGAGAGATCTTGGCGATGTTCTGGAGTGTGATCTGACACTGAAAGCACAGGTGTCAGCCGTGGTCCAGACTTCCTTTTACCACCTGAGGAACATCGCCAGGATCAAGCATCTAGTACCCCCTGGTGATCTGCCAACACTGGTCCATGCTTTTGTGACTTTGCGCCTAGATTACTGCAATGCTCTGTACCTTGGGCAACTGGGGGTAGATCTCCACCACCTGCAGCTAGTGCAGAATGTGGCTGCCATTTTGTTGACCAGCCTGTATAGGTCGTGTCATATTACACCTGTCCTGCGCTATCTGCACTGGCTGCTGGTTAGGCAGCGGATCTCCTTCAAGGTTGGTTTGCTGACCTAAAAAGCCCTACATGGTCAGGGGCCCAGCTACCTGCAAGACCTTCTCTGTCCCTATCACCCCCTCCTCTCCCCCCATTCTACAGATGAGGGACTATTAGAGGTTCCGAAGTTTGCATTGAAGTCATCAGGTACACAGGCATTTTCTTGCGCTACACCCATCCTCTGGAACTCTCTGCCATGATGCATCTCATTAGAGATTATTAAAAGGGAGCTAAAGACCCATCTGTTTAAAGAAGCATTTACGTTGTAAATGAACTGATTTAGATTGCTAATTTAATATATTTATGGTATTTAAATTTAGAGTGGTGATTTTAGTTGATGTTTTTATTATTTGTAAAGTGCTTTGATTCTCAATGAAATTTGCGCTATAATAAATAAAACTGGAAACTTGAGAAAGCTCCAGACCTGTCAGCTAGCCAAAAAGGTGGTACTGGGCCTAACCCCCCCCCCCCCCTTAACAAATTGCCTCCACCCTGTTGCCAAACAAATACAACACCAGGAGCACGGACAGGAATGCTCTTGAACTTCCTTTCTGACAAACTGAACTGGCAAACGGTCATTTGCTGTCAAGGCTGCTGCCTGGTTAAACAAACTGCCCAAAACTCTGCTAAATCTCTCTAAATTTGACCAGTTCAAGAGATCTATAAAGTCCAATCTTGCAGTTCAATGCAATTGTAATCATTAAACTTCAAAGTTTATTTTCTCAATGTATTTATTTTGTTACTGCTTTGCACAGCAATCTGCCTGGATTGTACAAATCTGTATGCATTTGATCTTGTCCTGTATGTATTCTGCCCGCCTCAACTACAGTCCCTGGAACTGCTTATAAGTACTTGTATTGCTTCTTTGCTACTCTGCCGCAGACGAAGAATCTTTGTAAATGAACACTTATGCTCAAAAGTACTCTCTGAATAGATGAATAAATAAATACTGTAAATATTAATCATCACTGGCGTCTAGCAGACAACCATCCCTCAGTCACCCCTATATTGCAGTATATTCCTAATCCCTGATGTCTAGTGGACCCACCTGTTTTTGATCACCCTTTATAGCAGTATATTCCTCAATCCTGGTGTCTACTGGACCCCTCCTCTTATTGCTTCTGTATTGCAGTATATTCCTCATTCCTGGTGTCTAGTGGACCCCTCCGCTCATCATCCCAGGTCCCTTGCAACTGTAAATTACTGCTGCGCTAGTGCCCCGAGCTCAACCAATCCTCCCCCACATGTGACTTGACCCCCCCTGCCCCACACCCCAATCACTCTAGTTAACACGCACCAAACTTGCCATATTCAGATCGCAGCCATTAAAACCCTCTGCTCACCTTCCCAGTCAGCTGCCAGCTGAATGTCACGGAGCACTATCACGAGTACATATACTCACGATAGTGGTCTGTGACAGGCGGCTGGCCAAGAAGGTGAGAGGAGGGTGTACCAGTCACCATACTGAGTGCATCAGGTTTTGTGAGTGTTAATCAGGGTGAAGGGGTAAGAAGTTGGGGGGTCCTCAGCTAGTGGCAAGATGGGGGTGTTGACCCTCATGGGGAATTGGTCACACCTGTGTGGGGCACTGCTAGCTCATCGGGGATTAACAGTTGCATAGAATTGGGATAATGAAAGTAGGGGTCTATCCAGACACCAGTGATAAAGAATATACTGCAATATAAAGGCGATGAGTGCAAGGAGGGTCCACTAGATACCAGGGATGAGGAATATACTGCAGTACAGTGGTGAATGGGGGAAGGGTCCACTAGACACTAGGGATGAGTAATATATTGCAATACAGGTGCAATTGGGGGGGTCCACATGACGAGGTCCACTGCTGATGCTCCGCATCAGTGGTAGGGGTCTGCCACTTCCATCCAGATGAACTCATAATGGTATGCAGGTGGCTCTTTAGCACCTTACATTCTCAATGAGCTTACTGGCATGCATGGGCTGAATATGGCTCACAGGAACCCTGGCACTATCCCATTTCAAGCAGCCCTATTTGCTGATGGCCATATGCAGCTTTGGGCCACATAAGCACAGCACAAATCCACTTATAGAGCTATGTGAAAAAAAAACTTCTGCCAGTGGAATTTGTGTAAAAGTTAGAATTTTGCTTCCGCAAAAGTTCAGAAATCATTTTGGCAACTTTCATGGAAATCCCAATTTAGAATGATGGAAAAAAATATGAACTGCAGATTAATGTATTAAACTGTGGAACAAAATTCTACAGACCTGATTACTGTTAGAGGTCAGTTCCATGGAATGTTTTTCAGCAGTTTAATACATTAATCCACAATTCATAAGTATGAAATCTGTGTTATGTATCACAGGCCCCCTATTTATGTAAATGTTTCCAATCTCTGGTGTCTAGTCGGCACTCTTACCTTCCAGTCGCTGGCCACATAATAGTTTAATGCTTTCCTGGTGTCTGGTGGCACCCCCACCCTCCAATCACTGGCCCCATAAGAATTTAGTATTTCTCTGGTGTCTGGTGGCACCCCCCACCCACCAATCACCAGCCCTGTAAAATGTAATGTTTCTCTGGTGTCTAGTGGTTATCTCCCACCCTACGATCACCAGCTCCATAACATTTAATGTTTCCTTGGTGTCTTGTGGCACCTCCCACCCTCCAATCACTGGGCCCATATTTGCTGATGTACCTGCCTCCTCAATGAACTCAACTGCCTTTCACAAGTTTGCAACTTGGCGCTTGCTTCCTCTTAGTCTTTACATTGCATGGTAGTCATGGAGACAGACTGTCTTCATGACTACCACACAATGACTGTCTCCACGACTACCACACAATGTAAAGAGTAGACTAAAAAGGAACGAGCACATAGTTGTCAACTTGTGACAGGCAAGTGAATTAGCTGAGAAGGCAGGTACATCAGCAAAGACAGGGCTGGTGATTGGAGGGTGGGGGCTGCCACTAGACACCAGGGAAACATGAAATTATTAGAGGGCCGATGATCGGAGGGTGGGAGTGCCACTGGATACCAGGTAAAGTTTTTTTTCAAACCAGGACGGTGCAGAACTGAACTGTGGAATAATTACATGCATTGTGGATTAATGTATTAGTTCTGCAGTTCATGTGTATTATTTCGCAGTTCAGCAAATAAATTCCACGGAACAGGGTAAAAATTCACCAAACACATTCAGAAGATTTCCGCTACTGCCTGCGTGACATAGTTTATGTCCCAATGCTCAGCTTTTCCATTGTTCATACAATGCATCCATGTTCTAATATAGAACTCTGTCATTGGAGAGGGACATAAACTATGTCACAGTCCCAGAGTGAAAATCCAAAAAACCACCGAGGTTACTTAAAGGGCCATACAGATGAAACAGTAACAGAATTGAAGCCAGTATTTGAAAAACAGCTTTTCCTGTAAAAAAGTTGTTCCAGGTTCAGGGCAGTTCTCCTTTAAAAATGTTTGCTCATTTTACACATCTCTTACAAGCCCCATGACTGAACTTATTCTTTGCAATTCACCAGTGGGTTAAGTTATTCTGTGGGACAGAACCTTTGCTACTCTTCCTTCTCAGTTTACCAGATCTCCCACCTTGCTATACACCTTGGGTTCCCTAATTTCTCACACACTACCACAACACCACAGCACAAGTTCAGCTCATGTGCAGGACAGGCACTGCTGGGTAATGGCCATCCTGGCTCTGGGAACCTCATATCAACCCAGTCATTACTCTCACTAGACAGTGTGTTGGGCATACCTCAGTCTGCCCTCTAGCCATCGCTGGACATCTCCCCAAGCCCTTTGCCAGGGGCAAAATCTACAATACCCATACAAGCTCTGGATTTCCCATACAAACAGTGGGCCCAATCTCCTACATGTTTTAGCAGCTCAGTCTTTGGCACCAGATCTCGCACCCTGTTCAGCAGAGATTGTAGCATCTCAGGCACAGACAGGATTGAAAGTTCCCTCTCAAAGAAAAAACACCTGGTTTTGTGAGATCCTCTGTGCACTGCAATGTCACCAGAAATTTTCCGTGAAGGATAGCCCCTCAGGACACACTCTCCCTCCCGATGATCCCTTACATTCCCACCAGAAATAAGGGTGATCTACATGGCCTGCAGACTCTAAGTTCCAAGAGTCATCACTGCTGTTTTGGTTTGTACTCAAGAGACTACTAGATGACTATACAATGCATTCTGCTGTTCTCACACACTGGATTCACAGAAATCTGCTGCATGTAAGAGACCAGTGCTTCCTTATGTGGCCTGGCAAGAGACCTGAGTCAAAACAGCAAACTCTTATCAGTCTGTCATCTTGACACTTCTCATGCAATCATCCCGCTGGTATTCTAATCTCCACCCACTACCTGTCATAGTCTCTACCAATCAGTAAGGTTCCAAGATCCGGCATTCTAGTAAACACGCCTTTTTTCTCTGCTGGCAGGACAGGATTGTTACATAGTGCTGTGGAAACATTTTTAGTTAGTGCTACAGTTCCACATAAACAAAAACTGTAATGTACAATAAGTTCAATGGCCTATGCAACCACTAGTGTCATGCTTGTGCAACTGTGTTACTGTGTTGTGGCTGTTCACACTCTCTATTCCATGAGGAATTATCACCCTATAAGGGTACCAAAGGCAAACCCTTGAAGAGGGTTCGACCCCTAGAGGTGTCGCAGGAAGGTTCCCTAGGCTAAGGTACCTTAGGAAGGAACCCCCTGAGAAGAGAGGCAAGCTGCTGGAGAAGGAGGAGAGGATTGTGGAGCAAAGAAAAAATGCTTCAGAAGGAGGCTGGGAGGAACTGCTTATATAGCTCAGAAAGGGGGCATGGCTGGTTGCTCACCCATTAAATCACGGGTGTAGCCTTTCAATTCAATGGTCTACACAACCAGTATAGTGTTATGCTTGTGCAACTGTGTTACTCTGTTGTGTCTGTTCGCACTCTCTGTTCCATGAGGATTTGCCACCCTGTAAGGGTACCAAAGGCAAGGAATCTTCAAGGAGGGTTCAACCCCTAGATGTGCCATGGGAAGGTTCCCTTGGCTAAAGGTACCTTAGGATGGAACCCACAAAAGAATGCTAGCAGCGATTGTTGACTATAAGGTAGAGAAGCAGACTGAAGCAAGAGGCTGCTTGATAAAACATTGATGAGAAATACAAGTTAGCAGAATAGCATGGATAAAATGGATTACACTGATGACAGCAGGGGGCTCCCTAAGGAGAGCGGTAATGGCCAGCAGGGTCACCATCCACCTCCATCCAATAGCGGAAAGTACTTGAGTAAACTAAGGAATACTACTAAACCTAATCAAGTATTATGACTTTTGTCACAGAGGAGAGGGAAAAAAAAAAACCTTTGAGGAGAAAATCTCTGGGGATCCAAGGCCTAGATTGCTTTTTCTCCAGGCTCGGGGTGTTTTTGTTTAGTGACGGTTTTAGACTGGAATGCCTCCTCACTGCAGGAGAAGGGAACACCTCCTCATACTGCAGGAGAAGGAAATGCTTTCTCACACTGCAGGAGAGAGGAACACCTCTTCACACTGCAGGAGAAGGGAACACCTCCTCACACTGCAGGAAATGGGAATCCCTCCTCACACTGCAGGAAATGGGAATGCCTTCTCACACTGCAGAAGAAGGGAATGCCTCGTCACACTGCAGGAGAAGGGAATGCCTCCTCACACTGCAGGAGATGGGAATGCCTCCTCACACTGCAGGAGACAGGAATGCCTCCTCACATTGCAGAAGAAGGGAATGCCTCCCCACACTGCAGGGTACAGGATGCCTTTCACACTGCAGGAGAAGGGAATGATTCCTTACACCGCAGGAGAAGGACTTTACTTTCTGAATGCTCATGCTGTAGGAGAAGGGAACACCTCCTCTCACTATAGGAGAAGGGAATGCCTTCTCATGGCAGGAGAAGGGAGCCGCTCCTCACACTGCAGGAGAAGGGAATGCCTCCGCACACTGCAGGAGAAGGGAATGCCTCCTCACACTGCAGAAGAAGGGAATGCCTCCTCACACTGTGGGGTACAGGATGCCTCTTCACACTGCAGGAGAAGGGAATGCCTCCTCACACTGCGGGAGAAGGGAATGCCTTCTTACACCGCAGGAGAAGGACTTTACTTTCTGAATTATAATGCTGTAGGAGAGGGGAACACCTCCTCACACCTCAGGAGAAGGACTTTATTTTCTGAATGCTCATGCTGCAGGAGAAGGGAACACCTCCTCACACTGTAGCAGAAGGGAATGCCTCCTCATGGCAGGAAAAGGGAGCTCCTCCTCACACTGCAGGAGAAGGGAATGCCTCCGCACACTGCAGGAGAAGGGAACACTTCCTCACACTGCAGGAGAAGGGATAGCCTCCTCGCACTGCAGGAGAAGGAAATGCCTCCTCACACTGCAGGAGACAGGAATGCTTCCTCACACTGCAGGGGAAGGGAATGTCTCCTCACACTGTAGGAGAAGGGAATGCCTCCTCACACTGCAGGAGAAGGAAATGCCTCCTCACACTGCAGGAGAAAGGAATGCTTCCTCACACTGCAGGAGAAGGGAATGTCACCTCACACTGTAGGAGAAGGGAATGCCTCCTCACACTGCAGGAGAAGGAAATGCCTCCTCACACTGCAGGAGAAGTAAATGCCTCCTCACACTGCAGGAGAAGGAAAGCCTCCTCACACTGCAGAAGAAGGAATGTCTCCTCACACTGTAGGAGAAGGGAATGCCTCCTCACATTACTGGAGAAGGACTTTACTTTCTGAATGCTCACACTGCAGGAGATGGGAACACCACCTCACATTGCAGGATGACTTTACTTTCTGAATGCTCAAGCTGCAACAGAAGGGAACACATCCTCGCACTGCAGGAGAAGGGAATACCTCCTCATGCTGCAGGATACAGCATGTCTCCTCACACTGTAGGAGAAGGGAACACCTCCTTACACTGCAGGAGAAGGAATGCCTCCTCACACTGCTGGAGAAGGGAAAGCCTCCTCACACTGCAGGAGAAGGGAATGTCACCTCACACTGTAGGAGAAGGGAATGCCTCCTCACACTGCAGGAGAAGGAAATGCCTCCTCACACTGCAGGAGAAGTAAATGCCTCCTCACACTGCAGGAGAAGGGAAAGCCTCCTCACACTGCAGGAGAAGGGAATGTCTCCTCACACTGTAGGAGAAGGGAATGCCTCCTCACATTACTGGAGAAGGACTTTACTTTCTGAATGCTCACACTGCAGGAGATGGGAACACCACCTCACATTGCAGGATGACTTTACTTTCTGAATGCTCAAGCTGCAACAGAAGGGAACACATCCTCGCACTGCAGGAGAAGGGAACACCTCCTCATGCTGCAGGATACAGCATGTCTCCTCACACTGTAGGAGAAGGGAACACCTCCTCACACTGCTGGAGAAGGGAAAGCCTCCTCACACTGCAGGAGAAGGGAATGTCTCCTCACACTGTAGGAGAAGGGAATGCCTCCTCACATTACTGGAAAAGGACTTTACTTTCTGAATGCTCACACTGCAGGAGAAGGGAACACCTCCTCACACTGCAGGAGAAGAGAATGCCTCCTCACACTGCAGGAGATGGGAACACCACCTCACATTGCAGGATGACTTTACTTTCTGAATGCTCAAAATGCAACAGAAGGGAACACATCCTCACACTGCAGGAGAAGGGAATGCCTCCTCATGCTGCAGGATACAGCATGTCTCCTCACACTGTAGGAGAAGGGAATGCCTCCTTACACTGCAGGAGAAGGGAATGCCTCCTTACACTGCAGGAGAAGGGAACACCTCCTCACACTGCAGGAGAAGAGAATGCCTCCTCACACTGCAGGAGATGGGAACACCACCTCACATTGCAGGACGACTTTACTTTCTGAATGCTCAAAATGCAACAGAAGGGAACACATCCTCGCACTGCAGGAGAAGGGAATGCCTCCTCATGCTGCAGGATACAGCATGTCTCCTCACACTGTAGGAGAAGGGAATGCCTCCTTACACTGCAGAAGAAGGGAATGCCTCCTCACACTGCAGGAGAAGGACTTTAAATATCAGAATGCTCACACTGTCAACCGTTTTTATGACATAGTGTTGCAAGGGCCAGTACGACGACTACCATTTTGTACAGCATAATGTTGCAATGGCTGGTACACCAACACTGGCAACCATTTTTGCAACATAGGGTTGCAAGGGTTGGTAAGCCAACAACCATTTTTACAACATAGGATTGCAATGGCTGGTACTTCAATACAGTTGACTGTTTTTATAACATAATGTTGCAAGGGCCGGTACACCAACCATTTTTACAACACAGTGTTGCAATGGCTGATACACCAATGCTGCAACCATTTTCACAACATTGTATTGCAAAGGTCAGCAAGCCAACAACCATTTTTACAACATAGTGTTGCAGTGGCCAGTACACTAATACTGCTGACTGTTTTTGCAACATAGTTTTTCAAGGGCTGGTACACCAACAACTGTTTTTACTACATAGTGTTGCAATGGCTGGTATGCCAAAACTGTTGTCTGTTATTGCAACAGAGTGATACAAGGGCTGGTACGCCAACACTGTCAACCATTTTCACAACACTGTGTTGCAATAACCGGTATGCCCACAAATCATTTTCACAACATAGTGTTGCAATAGCTGGTATGAAAAACAACCCATTTTTACAACATCGTGATGCAATTGCCGGTATGCCTTCTCTATCAATCATTTGTACATCATAGTTTAGCACTGTGCAGCATGGTAAACTGATAATACGCTGACGCATGATAAACAGTAATAATTGCACAAACAGCTCAGCTGAACCTAGTCTCTTATCCAGTGTGATGTGCTTGCCAGGCAAGGTTATAGGAGAAGCAAAGCAATGTGCAGCATGGTAAACAGATAATATACTGAAGCAGGATAAGCAGTAAGAATTAGACAAACAGCTCAGGTGACCAGGTCCCTTATCCATTCCAAGGTGCTTGCTGATCAAGGTTAAAAGGCAATCAATGCTAGTAAATAGGAAGGAATACAAGCCAACCAGTCCATAAGGAATGCCAATTAAAAGCAACATAAATACTCTGAGTATTTTAGCAGTGAAGGCAGTATTCGAACATGAGATATGTGAACCATACAGGGCCATGAGTCTCCACTATATCTCCCCATCCTCTGCCATAGGAAAAACAAAGAAGCCATGGTAAAGCGCCATGACCTACATGTGGATTTTAAAACTAGTTTATAGTGACAGCTGTTGCTGAACTTGCCTCCAAAGTGTAATGAAGCATTATACACAAGTAGTTAACAGCTTCTAGCAGTAATTTGTTATAGCATCCAGCAGTAGCTGAGCTGAACTGTTAAACAAGCATAGGAATTGTAGACATAGACAGTAATGCACTTGAAAAACTAAAGTGATAATTAGTTATAACATTTAGCAGTAGCTGAGCTGAACAGTTAAAGAAGCATAGACATTGTAGGCATAGGCAGTAATGCACTTAAAAAACAAAAGCAATAATTATTTATAGCATCCAGCAATAGCTGAGCTGAACAGTTAAACAAGCATAGGAATTGTAGGCATAGGCAACAATACACTTGAAAACAGCAGTAATAATTGCATGGTACAACTGCATGTAAGCAGGTTTGAATCCATGCAGAAAGTAATATAGAATTGCAGTAGACTCAGGTTTGATTCCCACCAAGTGCAAATAAACATGTTTGAGCAGATGTAAATCCCCCAAAGGGTTGTATGAAAACTGAGGGCTTATGGAAGGAAAAGCATAGTAAATAAAGAAATGCTGAGGCAAGGAAGCAGGAAGCCGGATACAGATTGGTCAATACCAGCAGGAACATCTGCCAGAACTAGACTCATAGTGGATTCCCTGCAGGGGGAGGGCCTCAAACAACTGGTACAGCAACCCACAAGAGACAGGGCTATCCTAGATCTAGTACTGACTAACAATGAAGGGATCACAGATCTCCAGGTAGAAGGTCACCTGGGGACCAGTGACCATCACATGGTATATGGTTCAATTTGGCTACTACATCTAAATCATCCCATTCCAAGGCAAAATATGGGACTTCAGAGGGCTGACTTTGATAAGATGGCCAACAGAGTTAAGCTAGCCCTGGCAAAAGAAACACAGGTGAGGGGTACAGGCAAAGTGGGCAAGCATTAAGGATGAATACTTGAAGCAACATCCATTGTGTTAGACAGAAAAGGAAGTGCAAAGAAGAAGGAAACCACTTTGGTTCTCAAATACAGTAGCAGAAAAGGTCAGAGCCAAAAGGCTGGCCTTCAGGAAATATAAGGAACACAGCGGGATGAAGATAGAGAGGCATACCAAACTGCCTAAGGGAAGCAGGTAAGGCAGTAAGGCAGGCAAAGTCCCAAACTGAGAAACACTAGCACGAACAGTAAAGAAGGTGACAAGACTTTCTATAGATACATTAGTGAAAGGAGAAAGTCAGAGGGGTATTGCTAAGCTAATGGAGAAGGGAGCATGTGAGGAGGAGGACCCTGTAAAGGCATCTATCCTAAATAGATACTTTTGCTCAGTATTTACTGAAGAGAAGGTAGGGCAGGCCCACAGCTCAGCAACATGGACACAGGGGAGGGAGGGAGCACTACTCCCTTCACAAAAGAAAGGGTCCTACAAGAGCCTGCCAAGCTCAGGGTGGATAAGGCAATGGGACCTGATGGCATACATCCCAGGGTACTTAAGGAGCTAAAGGAGGAACTAGTAGAGCCATTAGCAGAATTGTTTAGTAAGTCTCGAGCACAGGAGAGGTCCCAGAAGACTGGAGAAGGGTTTATGTGATCCCGCCCACAAGAGTGGTAGCAGGGAGGAGGCGGGAACTACAGACCAGTCAGTCTTACCTCAGTAGTGGAACAAGATTATGGAGGCACTCCTTAAGGAAAGGATAGTGCAACACCTGGAATCCATAGGCACAGGATCCAAGACAGCATGGGTTTACAAGGAAGGTCCTGTCAAACTAATCTCATAGATTTCTTTGACTGGGTAACCAGAGTGGTGGACCAAGGGGAGCAGTTGATGTCACCTACCTTGACTTCAGCAAAGCTTTTGACACTGTTCCATAGAAGATTGATAAATAAGCTGGGTAGGCCGGGTGGTCAGAAGTTGGTCAACTGGGTGGCAAACTGGTTGACTGGCAGAAAACAGAGAGTGGTGGTAAATGGTATACAGTCAGAAGAGATGCAAGTCACAAGTGGGGTACCTCAGGGATCAGTCCTGGGGCCAGTCCTATTCAACATCTTCATTAGTGACCTTGTAGATGGACTAGAGGGTAAGGCTTGTTCTGTTTGCAGATGACACCAAGATCTGCAACAGGGTAGATGATCCAGATGGGGTGGGCAGAATGAGAAGAGATCTGGATAAACTAGCAGAATGGTCAGAAGAGTGGCAACTGGGATTTAATGCAAAGTGCAAAATCATGCACATAGGGAAGAGAAACCCTGAAGCCACTTATAGGCTGGGAGGAGTTGCTAGCTGTCACAAAGGAAGAAAGAGACTTGGGCATCATCATCACTGATGACCTAAAATCATCCAAGCAGACCTCTAAAAGCAGTAGGTAAGGCTAAGGGGTGTTAGGGTGTATTAGCAGAGGTATCACAAGTCGAAGAGGGAGGTAATAACCCTCTGTACAAGACATTGGTTAGGCCCCATCTGGAGTACTCGTGCAGTATTAGGCCACACCTTCACAAGGACATTAACCAAATTGAGGCAGTCCAGAGAAGGGCAACCAAAATGGTGCAGGGACTGCATCAGAAGACATATGAGGACAGATTAACGGAGCTCAATATATACCCCTTGAGCAAAGGAGAGAGAGGAGTATGATCGAGGCATTCAAACACCTTAAGGGCATAAACAAGGTGAAAGAGTCTAACACATTTAAATATAAGAAAAATAGCAGGACAAGAGGACACAGCATGAGATTAGAGGGAGGCCGATTAAGGGGAATGTGAGAATTCTTTTTCACAGAAAAGGTGGTAGATGCATGGAATGGCTTACCACAAGAAGTGGTGGCTATGAATACAGTGCAGGGCTTCAAACAGGCATGGGATAGGCATAAGGGAGCAATACAAATGACTATGAATAGATAGGTCACTGACAGAGCAAAGGCCGATGGCACATTTATAAGGTAGAAAAAGAAATGGGCAGACTGGATGGGCCTTGAGGTCCTTATCTGCCGTCAACTTCTATGTTTCTATGTTTCTATGTTTCTATGAAATAAACATTACTGGAATGCAAGGCTGCTAAGATAAAATAGGCCTAGCACCAAATGGAGCAAGGCAGTGCAAAACTGGAAGTAACTACTAGCTGAGCAGCAAGGCCAGGACCAGGTGCAATCAATTAAGGGAAATACAGGAGGCAGCAACTGCAGTAGAAGCTGAAACATGCAATAACAATTGCAGGAAAACAGAGATTAGGTAGGAGGATGATGCACAGACACATGAGAAACACAGTGAAAACAAAGGGCAACAAGATGCTGAGGAAAATGAGAAAGACCAAAAAAGAAAACACAAACCCCAAAAAACACAGGAAAACAGAAACACTAGCACACAAGGAAGCATACAACAGCCAGAAGCAAAACAAAAACTAACCAAGGCAGGAGAAATACATGAACAGAATCTGTCAGAAACCAAGCAGAGCCCAGAGCACAAGTAAAACTGGGGGTGGGGGGCAGGCCCCAAGAGAGAAGATGGACCAACAGAGCTTCCAGCTGGCAAAGATAAAATGCTTCAGACGTAGGCTGGGAGGAACTGTGTATATAGCTTAGAAAGGGGGAGTGGCTGGTTGCTCACCCATTGAACCACAGGCATAGCCTTTCAATTATTAAATAATCATGTTTTAAGGGTGACACTTTAGTGTTTATAAGAGAGGAGTATAATGAGATAATCTTTTAACATTTTATGAGCAGTTATATATGTTTAATTAAACACAACATTTTCATAAAGAAATCATTCACTCATAATATTTCTGTATTACCAAACTACAGAAAAGGCCATGGCATGGCAACAAAACACATTATTGTGGGATTCCGTGATTTTGTGACAGCCATCCAAGTTGAGCAAAGAGCCTATGGGCTCTGCTTACAGACAATACAGCAAGCAGGCCGCTGCTTCCAAACCCCATACCCAGCACACCTGCATGTGTACTACCAGGATGGTGCCATCTTGTACCATATCATGGAAGAGGTTCGACAGAATATCAAAGGGCATGGTATTTCTATACTGCAGACTCAGAGTCTGCCACAGCGTACATGTGGAGCTTTTTGCAGATTAGACCCTTGGAACCAGTGGTGCTCTGTAAGAGGCAATCTTTCACTACCAACAGAGGTGGCAGAATAGGGTTCAGCAATCCAATGACGTTATGCAAACCATTAAACACACTGCATCATTTCCAGTGGCAGACAAAATGAATGCTGAGTGGGTTAGTACCTGTGGTAGTCATGAGTAGTTGTAGACGGGCTTCTTTTCCCAGAGTCTGTGGGAACCTAGATGGCCAGGGAGTCACCAGCCATGTGTCTTATTACTTTATATCGCATCACTGTCTATTGTGTTGGTATGCCGTGCACACCCCACTTCGAGGTAAACCTTCAATTTAAAAATGCTGCAACATATGTATAACCATTTATATTATTTCATGAATTATTCCCTTTATTATCTATCCTAAGTACTTGCTGCTGCATCTGTCAAGCACTGTGTACTAATTAGTTTATACTGACTGCAACCTCGAGGAGTTTAGTGGAAGGCCTAAAGTTGAAGCTATTTTTTTAGGTATTCAAATAACAGCTAATATGACTGGGAAAGTTACTGTTTAATATTAAATGGACTTATATTAGTGGTTTGGCTGCATTTGCATTATTGGCTCTAACTGGTGTTTAAGTTACTGGTTTTAGTACAACTATTTTGTTTTTCCCCGCTTAGAGGTTACACTAGAAGATATGACACGATTGTATCTGTATTGATTCTATTTGCCACGACTGGTGTTCTCGTCTTTTGTATACAGTTTTCTTGTATCTAAATTTCTAAAATGCAATAAAATACTAATTTTAAAATGAATCTGAGGAACAGACTATATCGCTTCATTCTTACAGGTCATCTCTGATTTTATTTTTTTACAGAGCATCCAATCACCCTGCTTTTGGAACTACATTGTGGGGTTGCGCCAGGTGGCAAATTATGGTGATTAGAAGTAATAAGCTAACAGAATGTGCTATTAGAAAGGTGCAGTATGCGTACATAAAGGTCTTGGTTTCAGTTCCCTCTTGGTTTATGGTGGTTCTTAATTGATAGGCTTGGTCACTCTGTGATATGGTTAACAGCTATGTGGAACTTGAGTGGACAGATAGCATATGACCAGTGTATTCTTACATACGTATGTACATAGGGACTAATAACGTCAACAAATCTCCACTACAGCAACTTTAACAGGACTATGTCTTCCTCTGTAATGTATTGGTGGAAAGAGGCTGTAATCTATGCCTATCTGAAATAATGCCAGTTCCAAGATTCACAAGGTACATTACAGCCAAAATAAAAGCCTTGAATGAATGGCTTCGTAAATGGTGCTAGCGACTAAATATCCCCTGTCTTACGCATTGGGAAGAATTCTACAATGAACTGTCCCTATTTTGTTGGGACGGTTTGCACCTCAGTAGAAGGGGGAGCACATTACTAGGATGCAAGGTTGCTACATTTTTATCAGCAACCATTTAAACGTATGGACAAGGGGGAGATTGGGTTAGCACCCAATTCTCTTATTACAAGCACTTATCCGCCACAACATAACAACCTGAATATTCTATCCCTCAATGCTCGTTCTCTTAACATTTCCAAACATGCAGATCTAGAAACTAAAGCACAGTCCCTCAACTTTGGACTAATAGCTATAACAGAAACTTGGGGCAATTCTGATAAAAATGGATAGTTGAAATTCCTGGATTTAAACACTACTTCAAAAATAGAAAGGATAAAAGAAAAGGGGGAGGTGTAAGCATCTACGTCAAAAATGACATTTCCTCCTTTGAATCATCAGTTAATATTCAATCAGAAAGCATATGGATATATATTCAGCCCATGGGACTTCCCCAAATACTAGTTGGCACTTGTTATCACCCACCCTCTGCAGACATTACTCAAACCATGCAGTTAGTGGACAAAATCCTCAAAGGATGCAGAGAACGAGGAGTACTTGGATGACAGTGGGCTCAGGGAGGGTTAGACCAGTCAGGCAGAGGCACATCCCAGATCCTATTCCACTCAAGAACTCATATGCCACACTGCCAAACAGGGACAACCAAATAGAGGTACCCAGAGAAATGGAAGGAAAGGATGTGGAGGTTAGCCAAGTGCAAAAGATGGAGATTAGCGCCCAGGAGGTGGATAGACAGAATAGAGGCAAAATTCAGCAGAAAGGCAGACAGCAAGGTGAACCAGGGATAAAGGACAACCAAGGAAGGGGCTGAGTAGAACAGCTAAACAGTCTAGGGAGGTCAAATCATGGAAAGTCATGTGCAAATGCCAAGAGCCTTAGCAACAAGGTGGAAGATCTGAGGCTGTCATGGTGCAGTCAGACCTGGGACATTGTGGCCATCACTGAAACCTGGTGTAATGATAACCACGACTGGTGTTGGCCATACCTGGCTACAACATATTCAGGAAGAGACAGGGCAGGCAGGAAGGAGGAGGAGTGGCACTGTATGTGAAAAATGAATAAGGGCCACAGAGATCCAGGAGGAACAAAATGGGGAGAGATACTGTGGTGGTGCTGGAAATGAAAAATGGGGCCAGCCATCTCACAGGTGTGGTCTATAGACCACCAGCCCAGAGGAAGAAACAGATAGAGTTGATGCTAGCCATCCAGAGGATGGCAGACAAGGGTGAGGTAGTACTGGTTGGAGACTTCAATATTCCAGACGTGGACTGAGCATCCCAGCAGCAGCATCAACTAGGAGCAGATTTATCCTGACTCCTTTCAGGGTGCCTCCTCGCCAACCGGTCATGGAACCAACTCCCAGCAGAAGGCAATACTGACCTTGTGCTCACAAACAGGGACAGTGTGATGGGGGTAAGAGTGGGGGAGCACCTGGGGAACAGTGACCACCAGTCACTGTGGTTTGAAATCACAGAAAGAGCAGAACCAAACCACACAAAAACACGATCCTGGATTTTAGGGGCAAACTTTGGGAAAATGGGAGATACTTGAAAGAGGCATTAAGGGGAATGGGGCAGGAATCAGGGTTGAGGAACAGTGGGAAGTATTTAAAATGGGATTACAAGAGCAACAGAATTATGTATTAAGCAGGTTAGCAAGAGGAAAAGGAAGAGGAGACCATTATGGTTTCCAAAGAGTAGCAAAGAAAAGTGAAAGCCAAAAAGATTGCATTCAGGCAATACAAAAAGACACAGGCAGAAGGGGATAGGGAGAAGTACAGGAGAAGCAAAGGGAGGCAGGGAGGTCAGTAAGGGAAGCCAAAGCTCAGACAGAAGAACACATTGCAAAATCAGTGGTAGAGGGACAAAACCTTTACAGGTACATAAGTGAAAAAGAAAGGCAAAGGAGGGATAGTGAGACTGAAGGGGAGGATGGGGGCTGTGTGGAGGATGACAACAGTAAAGCTGACATATTGACAGGTATTTCTGCTCAGTCTTTACTGAGAAGAGAGGTAATGGGTCTGAATGGAGTACAAAGGGGTGAGAATGGTGCAGAAATGGGCGAAGTCCCTTTACACGAGAAAGGGTCCTGAAGGAACTGGAAGTAATAAGAGTTGATAAAGCAATGGGCCAGATGGGTGCAACCCGGGTCCTAAAGAACTAAGAGAGGTGGTGGCTGAACCTCTTGCTATCCTGTTTAGCCGATCACTAGAAAGCGGGAGGTACCCAAAGACTGAGGATAGCAGATGTAGTCCCCTTATACAAAAGTGGAAACAAAGAGGAGAGGGAACTACAGACCAGTCAGCCCTCACCTCGGTAGTGGGAAGATCATGGAAGCACTACTGAAGGAGAGATTGGTGGAACATCTGGTTGTCAATGGACTAAGGACCCAAGGCAGCATGGTTTCATCAGGGGAAGGTCATGTCAGACCAACCTCATTGAATTTTTGACTGGGTGACTGGGGAGGTGGATCAGGGAGGGCAGTGGACATGGCCTATCTGGACTTCAGCAAGGCCTTTGACACTGTGCCACATAGAAGACTATTGCACAAACTGGGGAATATGGGTGTGGGCAGGATAGTAGTGCGGTGGGTAGGTAACTGGCTGGACAGCAGGACACAGAGGTGGTGGTAAATGGCTGTCACTCCACAGAGGAAGAGTGACCAGTGGGGTACCACAGGGATCAGTGCTGGGACCGGTACTATTCAATATCTTCATCAGTGACATTGCACAGAACCTAGAAGGCAGAATTTCACTGTTCGCTGATGACACAAAGCTCTGTAACAGAGTAGACACACCAGAGGGTGTAGACAGAATGAGAAGGGACCTGCAGAAACTTGAAGAATGGTCAGGGGTTTGGCAGTTGAAATCCAATGCAAGGAAGTGCAAGATAATGCATATGGGGCACAAAAACCCTGGCACAATATATCAGTTGGGGGGTGAGGATATAGCATGCACCAAGCAGGAAAGGGATCTTGGAGTTATCATCTCTGATGACCTCAAGGCAGAAACAGTGTGACAAGGCAGCAGGTAAAGCAAATAGGTGCTGGGATGCATAGGCAGGGGCATCACCAGCGGGAAAGGGGTCATAATTCCACTATACAAGACACTAGTGAGGCCCCACCTGGGTACAGTGTACAGTTCTGGAGACCATACCTACGTAAGGACATAGACAGGGTAGAGAAGGTTCAGAGGAGGCAACAAAGATGGTGCATGGATTGCATCACAAGTCCTATGAGGACAGGTTGAAGGCACTGAACATGTACTCCCTGGAGGAGAGGAGGAGAGAGGGGATATGATAGAGACATACAAGTATCTTACAGGAGGAACAGGGTGCAGGAAAACACTATTTTAAGCGAAAAGATGTTCCAGGACTAGAGGGCATGGGATGAAGTTGGAGGGAGGACGATTCAGAGGAAACGTGAGGAAGAATTTCTTCACAGAACGGGTGGTGGACAAGTGGAACACCCTGCCAGAGGAAGTGGTGGGGGCTGAAACAATCACGGGATTTAAGAATGCATGGGATAGACATAAAGGAATTCTGGAGGTCAGGGGTAAGGGGCAACAGACTTCCTGGAAAACATAAACTGAACTTACAAACTTAAATGGGCAGACTGGGTGGGCCATAGGCCCTTATCTGCCAACACTGTCTATGTATCTATGTATATGTCTATGTATAAAATCTCTCAAATAGCAAATAAAGGTATGGTCCTAATTTGGGGAGATTTCAACCTACCCTTCATAAACTGGGGGACCTTAACAGGTTCAAATCAACATGATGAACAATTACTCACAAGTATTATAGACTTAGGCCTTAACCAACTTATTAGGGAACCTACCCGGGAAGCAAACATCTTAGACCTTGTCATAACAAACTTAGAGACCTCCATAACAGATCTTCAGATCTCTGACCCACTTGGTAACAGTGACCATATGTCTATATACTTTACTATTCCACTTCATCAACATTCTAAAACTAATAAACTTAAAATTAAACAATATGATAGGGCTGTCTTTCATAAAATTAATGAGCATTTAAGCTCTTTTCACTGGGAAGATATTGTTTCTCCCCTTAGTACCCAAGAAGCCTGGGACTTATTAAAATCAAAAATCCATGAATTGGAACACTTATATGTCCCAGAAAAGAACAAATACAACATCAAAGGAAAAATTCCTCCTCAGCTTAATGGATCTATCAGAAAACAAACCACATGTAAACAAAAACTATTCTCATTATTAAAAAAATGTCCTATTGATCAAAAGAATGACATATTAATTAAATATAGGGAAGCTGTTAAAACACTAAAAAACAGATCATACTTGCAAAACGCAACTTAGAATTTCAAATTGCACATGCAAAAGATTCGCATAAAGCCCTATATTCCTACCTAAATAGTAAAAAAGGGAACAACAGATTGACTGGACCACTAATCATAAATAACACAACTATTACATCTGATACAGAAACAGCTACTGTGCTAAATGAATACTTCTCCTCAGTCTTTGAGCAAGAAGCTTTATTAACAACACCAAAAACTTATTCTCCCAGCTTTATGGACTACAAGGTCTCATTACATGACACCCAAGAAGTACTACAAACATTAAAACAAACAACAAGTCCAGGCCCCGATAATATTAGCTCCAAATTCCTTATAGGAACAAAAGAAAACATCATCTTACCACTAACAATTATTTTTAATAAATCTGTAAATGAATCCAAAGCCCCATCTGATTGGTGACCGCCACAGTTACTTCCATTTTTAAACAGGGATTATACTCAAAAGTTGGAAATTATTGACCACTTAGTCTCACCTCAATCCCTTGCAGACTAATGGAGAAAATAATTAAATCACTTTTAGAAGCAGAGATGCAATCTTTGAACATAATAGATACAGCTCAACATGGATTTAAGCCAGGTTTCTCCTGTACTACCAGTTTGCTTTCTTTTTATAATCATATCAGCATAAGCCTTGATTCTAACATCCCCACTGATGTTATCCTCCTTAACTATAGTAAAGCATTCGATAAAGTGTCACATACCTTTCTGATCAATAAACTCAATCATCTAGGATTGTCACCCTCTGTTGTCTCATGGATAAGCAGTTGGTTGAGTAACAGAACTCAAAGGGTTAGGGTAAATGGTGCATTATCTGACATAGGAAGGGTGACTAGTGGTGTTCTCCAGGGCTCTGTTCTGGGGCCCACTCTCTTTAACATTTTTATCAGCAATATGAATATTTCATCTAACAATATCCTAGTAAAGTTTGCTGATGACACAAAACTAGGGGGTAACATTAACAATGAGATCAACAAAAAAAGTTTACTATCAGACCCTGCATTCATGGAACACTGGGCGCATATCAATAAAATGTACTTCAGTGTTTCAAAATGTGCAGTGTTACAAATGGGGGAAAAACAACCCCAAACAAACATACATTCCTTCTAAACAACATTAGCATCAGGGAATCAAATACAGAAAAAGACCTAGGGATACTGGTCAACAATAAATTATCTTCTCTTCTCACTGTAATAAAATAGCTAACCAAACAAATGCTCTCCTCCGTAGGAAAAACTGCACCTTTATCTTTAAAACTAAACAATGTATTATGACCTTGTACAGCTCACATGTCAGGCCATACACTGACTACGGCTCACCATTTTGGAGTCCATACCTGATCTCCAACACTAATAGAATAGAACAGATTCAGCGTAAGGCAACCAAACTTGTTCCTCATCTTACTCATTTGGATTATGATACTAGACTCCAGAAAACCAGCTTATACTCCTTTAAACTAAGAAGAACCAGAGGTTATCTCCTACAGTTATCTAAAATTCTTCAATCGCCTGTTCTGATGCAACAGTGTGGTATAACTTCCTCTACAAGAAAAATTGTGGCCAGGTTACACACTAAACAACTGGTAGTCAAAAGAGCAAATAACAAAAGGCAACATTTCTTCACTATTAGAGCACCTAGGTTATGGAATACACTGCCACAAGATATAGTAGCTTCTCTAAATATTAGAATCTTCAAAAATAATCTTGATAAATGGTTATTAAACTAAAACTGGGTTAATGTTCCACACATGAGGAGAACAATCTCGATAGGCAATTGCCTTCTTTTTTCCACTAAACCAAGTAAACCAAGCAAGTACCACTTGACTTGCATGGGGAGAGGTCTGGAGGACAGAAGCCTATTATTTCCTTCCCATGTCATCGTCTAATCCTACTGTGTGCCTTGGCCATTGGACTGCTGGTAGGAGGGCAGAAGTTTGACAAAGATGCATACAGGAGACAGACTGGAGCTAAGGGAGGATCGATGCAGGGATGGCCTTCATTGCAGAGACCTTGGGAGTAGGGGCAGCTGTGACTGATTCTATCCCTCCATATCTATCACTGCAGATGTGTGACTGGACATAGGGCTGTTTATATATGTCTGAACGCTACTTCCATCATATAACTGTGTACAGCTGCTGTTTTGGTAATGGCAAGTGTTTCAGAGGAACTCTAACTGCCAGGGTGAACTCCCACATCTACATTCTTGCTGCACCAATCTGTCTTCTTAGAACCAACATATGTGTAGGACAAATTAATACTTATACACTCATAAAAGGGGGGAAGAGGGTTACTTCATGAACTATGACAAGAGATGAAGGAATCTCAGATCAATTTAACTTCTTTTATTTGAATAAGACATTTGGGGTTCGGGAATACCCACTGGGAGCTGATAGTGCAGCTTTGCTGGATCTTGGCTCTCTTTATTTATTTTTTGTTGACCGGGTAAGTGCACTAGACAAATCCTGCCTATTTTCAGGCACGACCCAGGGGAGGGGGATACAGATGAATGCCAACTGATCTTGAACCAGAATAAGCTGCTGGTGGTATTTGTAGTGAAATTAGTAAAATTTGGCCTGGACACCGGGGAAATTCCCCCTACTCTTTTCAATAAGTGCCATGGGATCTTTAACATCCACCTGAACTACCACCAATCCAGGCAGATGGGACCTCGGTTTAATGTCTCATCTGAAAGACGGCACCGCAGAAGTGCAGCACCCCTCTAATGCTGCACTACAGTGTCAGTACTGGGATATTAACCAAAGTGCTAGATGTGGGAACTGAACCCACAGCCCTCTGATCTCCCAGCCTCAGAGGTGAGTGTGCTACCTACTGAGCCACTGACACTGCCCTTTTATCTGGAGTTACAACCTGAGGAGCTGCATAGGTTTTGCTTTATTCTAGTTTTTTTTTTATGCTCAGGTATTACTGTGGCCTTAAAGGGAATTTATTGGATCTATGTAAAGGGTGCGGTTACCACTCAAATGGCCCAGTTATGGGAACTTTTTTTGCTTGGTTAGCCCATATCTGTTTTGTTACAGTGAATCAATACTCTGAAACAGGGCTAGTGCCCATGACTGGCACAGGAGGATGATTCCTCTAATCATGGTGGCAGTCTTTCCATGCATCAGCAGCTGATGACTACCACCCACTAAAGGGATTCCTGTATCATGGGTCCAAGGCTTGGTCAGTGAATTTCCCTTGCTGAGTGTCATTACCACCTGACTCTGCCTAGGGGTAGCATAATCTAGCTACCCACAACCTTGGAAGTACTGTTTCTTTGTTGTACCCTGTTGGCACAAGTTTGATCTTTCCCTCGCATTATAGAGATACTGTGGTTTAGCGTACCCTTTGGCTATCACTTCCTCTTTAGTACCATTGTTTTATTTTCTTGTAATGACTGATGTTGATGCCAATCGATTTTCATAATGTGGCTGTTTGGTCCTTTTTTTGCATATTAATTTTGGGATCCACACATGCATTTTTATCTGGAGTTACAACCTGAGGAGCTGCGTAGGTTTTGCTTTATTCTAGTTTTCTTAATGTGTCGCCTTGTAGGATGAGAGCTCATGTCCTGGTGTGTCTAAGCCAGATCTGAGGCCTATTTTTCTAATTTGGAAAAGAGCAACCTTTGATCTTGTCCACAGTGGTGATCTAACCAGTAATTGGGTTAAATAATCTGGTCAAATAAACCACACTCATGCAGTGGTGCTATGTGACAAGGGCGACTACAGGACGGTGACCCACGGAAGGGCGTAAAACCACCAGGGTGACTGAAAAACAGTTTGTTGTTTAATGTGGGGGGGGTTGCCCCCCCTCACCCCTCCTACACCCCCTTACTTAGGATTCCTACTTTGGAGGGGTGCAACTCGGGGAAAGAGGGGAAATCCCAGGTCACTCACATGGTTGGCGCCATTGTGCCATTGCCCTTATGGCCAGTCGCCGACATACAGTCACCCACATCACAGACTACCCATGCAGTTGTTATGTAAGGAGAGGCCTGATGTGGTCTATCTGCAAGGGACAAGCTTATCTCCATGAGAACATGAGAAGCTAGGATGGTATTGGTACTCCCTAGTGGAGGCCTCTTTTTACAGGCAGTGAGACCAGAGAGGAACAGTGGTATTACTCCCTCCAACACAACATGGTTTAACATACATAAAAAGGTGATAGATTCAGAGGGCTGCTACATAATCCTGATTTTCACTTTATATGACACCTTGGTTACCCTGGTTAATGTGTACATGCCTCCCTTCAGATAAGAAAACTCCCCACACTTTTTTACAATAAGTTGGTCTCTCGTTTGCAAAGCTAGCTAATCATCGGCAGAGATATCAACCTGACTTAATCTTCTGACTTGGACATGACCCATCCTGCCTTGTTCAAATCTTCTTCATCACAGAAGTATTTAACAATGACTTTCGAGCAACTGGGCTTTGTAGATGTGCAGGAGGCCAGAAGGTTCCCTAACAATTTCAGGACAGGCCAGACAAATCTGGAAGGAAAGGCAGGAAGCTTACTCAGAGACCAAGATGAAAAAGATTTATTTACCAGGGACAATAAAAAAAAAAAAACAGGATAACTGCTTTCTACAATGCTTCAGGACAATAAAAATAAACAGCAAACAGTACGATCAGGACCAACAGTTGGTCAAACCAAGAACAGTCCATGTCCTGCGCGCACTTGGCTGAGATGATTCAACTAAAGATGAACCAGGCTTGGGCTTTCCTCTGTGTCGGTTGATCAGCAGGTGGGCATTGACCCCATAAAGCGCTTGTTACAAACAGGCCATAACAGGGTATCCCTTGACAGAACGGGACACAAAGAGAAACAATGCTAGATGGATGAAGAACTTGGCGATCCTCTGTGGCTCTGGGCAACAAGCTGAAGATTTCCAGCTGGCAGGTGACTCTCTAGACGATCTGCAGCAATGACCACTGGTAGGACCCAGGACACCTCCCAAGAAGAAGACTGCTGGCAATGTGACTCTCTGGTGGCCTCGATGGAGCAACATGGGCACATGCACACTTATGGACGGTCGGCAACATTAGAAAGCGCAGGCTCGACGTTAACTGTGGTCCCTCATGCTTGAGCCAGGGTGGCTCCTAAGCTGATTCACTACTGGATACCTCACTAGTGGCTCTCTACCACTTACTGTCACTGGGCTGAGGCTGGAATACTTGTGATGGCACTTTAAAGTGGGTGGACATCACTGGAGACAGTTTTTCTGCAGAAGGAGGATGGGCCGGGGACCTCCCTGGGTCAGCATCAGGCTCTGAAAAGCTGGTCCGGGCAACACAGACAAAGCTGGAAGTCAGGTACACAAGGATGCGATTTGATAAGGGAGTTCAGTAGCAAGCAAACAGTTTGGATTTCTTAGACAGACAGTGTAGTTTCCTTTTGCAAAAGGTGCGTACTAGACAGGCAGCAGCACAGTTCAGTTTGGGTGGGGCCCCGAACACCTAAAAATAACCTTTTAGGCCATTTAGGCCATAGGGCTATATTCCTGACATCCCCAGAAAGTGCTGAACCTTTACAGGTCTTTTGTTTGGGCTGTCTTTGCCCAGTCAACCCCCTTCCTTACAATTGATAACCACTTCTGTAACTGGGTCCCTGGGACTCCCTAATTGGGTACCACCTTCCTTGTAAATAGAGACTAGGGGCTTGTCATCCTGCCATGCACTGGATCTACCTTGGTACTCATCTTAAGGTATGTTAGTAGCAGCTGTGGCCCCCTGGTGCAGAATGGTGCCATGGAGCCTTCAGTCCCACTGCCCTTATTCCCTCCTTTCAGGGTGTTCAAATCATGGTGCCCCTCTCTCTTTTGCCCACCTGGAAGTAAACTACTACCAGCTCAGCCTGCCTCCTCTGGAGTCACTTTATATATAGTAAAATACAAAAGAGAAAAAAAAGGAAAAGAAAAAGTAAAATGACTTAGTGGACTCTGACCAATCCTGGGGCCTTCTCCTCCTCCTTCCCTCTGGGCAGTCAGCACACTGCCTGCTAATTCCCCTTCCCCCCCTCAGAGCTGGCAACTCACCCCAGGGGCCCACTGCATCCCCCCTATTGTCCTTACTAGGGCCCAGGTCCTCTACCTTTCACTTTGGGCACTTTGCTTACTGCCCCTTCCTGCATGTTTGGGGCTCCGGCCCTTAAATCCTTTTCTCTCCCCTAACCCAGCACCTGCGGCACAAGTGAAATACAAGATTGGGCCCACAGCCCACTCACCACCACAGCTCATGTCTGCTCTGCTCTGCTGCTGGAGGGACTGGAGAGGATGGTCAGGGAGTTGCACTCCCACCCGGCTGCTCAGTGCTGCTGCATCTGCTGGGTAGGCAGAACTGCAGGTCTGGGGTGCACTTTCCACCCCAGACTTATTTCTGTGTAGCACCACTTGGTCCAGCCATCTGAGGCTTCCCCCCCATGCCACTCGGGGCTTGGGGGGGAAGGAAACGGATTGTGTCGAAGATCCGGGCTCCCACCCGATGGACCCTGCTGCTGCCAAAATCACCAACCCCAGATTGAAGATGGAGGGGAGTGACACCAGAGGAGTCACGGACACACTTCAGGTACTCTTGTTTAGTCCTTGCAGCTTGCATCCTCCACCCTCCATGTCTAGCGGCTGACTCCCTCTCTCACCACTCCATGGCCCTTTTGTAAGGCAGGGTTGGTCCTGATGTCTGGCCAGGAGATTGGGCTGCACAAGCCCCCACAGAGAGGCTTTCCTGCTTACGACCCCCCTTGTCAGTGCTGAATAGTACGAAACTGAAAAAAGGACCGGGGGGGAGGGGGTCTGAGGCTGCAGGCAAGGGAAGGTGATGGAATCGAGGGGAACCAGTAGAAAAAAGAAAAAAAAAAAGAAAAATCCCCACGTTGCAAAAGGATCCCCTTTTTTGTTGTGCCCCACAACTTTGGGGCACTACAGATGTTTGCTGCAGCCTTTTCCCACCTGGCCAGTGATACACTTATTTTTTGGCATGGCATGGTAGCTACACCCCATTACATTACTTTTTTGTGACAAGCAAACATTTTGGAAGAATTTCAGACCTTTATCATGGGCTGCTTATGCATTTAGATCACTTCCAGTTGGCAGTTTCAGTTAGCCCTGATAAGGGATGATAGCTTTAAAGAGATGGAAGGTGATAGTGTACACCAGATCCTCATGGATAATGAAACTGGTGAGAGTAGTGATCCTACTTTTTGGGACACACTGAAAGAGGTCTTAGAAGGGGACATAATATCCTATGCCTCTAAAAAGATGAAGAAAAGTTAAAAGAAATTGGTGAGCCTCACTGACCAAGTAAAGACACTGCAATGTTACACACTAAAATGCACAAGAATGGCAAGTACCATGTATCTAAGGCTCAGGCTCAAATACAGGAAATCTTAGATTATTAAGTGGAACAGGCCTTGTCACAGTATATGTAAAACTATATTATTAGGAGGAAGGGGCCAAGGGGACTAGAAGCTTGGCCCCACAGCTGTGAGCTAAAAAGAAGCGTGCCTGTGTCTTGCAGATATGGCACCTGATCACAGGTGAAATGGATCATAGTTTTGACTGGCTTGGTGAAATAATGCAGAACTGCTACACACATCTATACTTGATCCATTCCCCCACTAGAGACTGTGATACAGATGTGTATCTGGGCAAACAATATCTGCCTCAGCTTACTGAAGAAGACCAACAGCTCTTGTTGGCGCAGTTGACTGGGGAGGAGATAATGTAAGATTTTAGAGACCTTAAAAATTCTAAATGCCCTGGCCTGGGTGGATTCCCAGCCAAGGTCTGTAAGATGTTTGTGGCTCAGCTACTTTCACCACTTATTAAGATATGCACAGCTGTGCAGGAGGGAGTTGCCCCACCACCATCCTGGAATGGACAGCCATACTGGCTATTTTAAAACCAGGGAAGGATCCAGGATTTATGTCTTCCTACTGCCTCTTTTCGATCCTGTGTTCAGATTATAAAATTTGTATGACCATTTTGGCAGCCTGTTTAGGTAGCCTACTATCCTCTCGTCAGTGGAGACCAGGTTGGATTTATCCAGGCCCATCAGACATAAAATATATATGCTGGCTATAACATTTGTTGGATTATGTGCAGCAGAGGGGTATCCAAGCAGCCGCCCTGGTGAATTTGGATGCTGAAAAGGCATGTGACAGGGCATTCTGGCCATTTCATTGGAGCACCCTGCTGAACTTTGGATTCCTATCACAGTTCACAGTGGTAATGAGAAACCTCTATGATTGTCAACAAACTTGGATTAAGATTAATGGGTCACTTGATCCACCTATTGCACTGGAGTGGGGCACACAACAGGGATACCTCCACACTCCCATGTTACATGCATTATATATTGAACTATAAGCTATGGTATGTGGAATCAGAAGGGGACAGATGGGTGCCCAGAGAAGGAATTGAATTTAAAGTGTCCATTTTTGCAGACAATATTCTCCTGATGTTGCTTTCTGCATTTGTGGAGGTATAGGAGAAAATGTTGGAATCTGGTAGTGTCCAAGTTTAAACTGAATATACAGAAGACCGAGATATGACAGATTAGTTATCTCCCTAGCCCAGAATTCACGGTAAAATTTCCTTTTATGTGGAACTGGGTACAATTAAATATCTGGGGGTCAGTATAACTAGGAACTTGGTTCATATTGGAACTGTTTAACTAAAAACCATTGATACAACAGATCACTACTGATTTGGATAGTTAGATACAACTCCCAATTGCCTTTTTTTTATATTTAGAAATTATTCTGATGAATGTCCTTCCATGCATATTTTATTTTCTGCAGACATTGCCTCTGATCTACAGTCTAATTTAAGCCTTGGCGCCACTTAGTACCACATTTTCTATGGGGTGGGGGTGGGGGGGGGGAGTAAACATCCCAGAATAACATTTGCCATATGTTAATTACCAAGGGAAGATAGTGGAGTAAACCTCCCTAATGTATGCCTTTTTTCTTTGGCAGTGCATCTGAAAACTGTATATTTATGGATTTCAAACACATGTGATAGCTACTGGAAACGTGAAGTAAATCTTAACAATCTATTTTAATTAAATCAGGTTTTATTCACATGGGCAGTTATCAGGCAGGTTTACTAGATATGTGGTGGTCACACTGACTCAGTAGAACTGCTTTTGTAATACTCCTGATCTGGAACATTTGTTTCTTTGCTATGCCTTGGTTTTTAAATCAGACTTTCCCCAACTTGCATTGATCACACATTCCACTAATGGAGTTGTGTTGAACATTATCTTATTTCTCAGCTCCTAGATACTCAGGGGGGTACTTTCCTTGAAGGAGATCCTAGAGAAGCATGGGCTCTCCATTAGGGAACATGTTAGGTGCCTCCATGTCAGGTTCTGTGTCTAAAAAACCAGGAAAGTTAGAGCAAAATTGCCAGACCAACTTGTTTTATTAGGTGAGACCTTGAAATATACTCTTCAAGGTGATCAACTGGGGCATTTTATAAGAAGTATATATGAAGGACTGCAAGCCCCAGGGAAAGATACCACTCAACGCATATTAGAACATTAGAATAAAGACCTAGGTTCATCATATGGGTGCAAGCAGTGAGTAACATGTGCCCTGCTCGTGACCTGGGTAACTTCCTCTAGTGCATGTAGAGAGTTTGCATAGAAATGCAGAAGCCAATATTTTCATACTCCTGTACTGCAAGTCAAATAAATGGGAGATGATTGGGGTGTAGGGCTGGGCCAAAATGGCAAAATGTATCATCTGCCAGCAACATTCTGGCAAAATGCTGATTTTGCTTTTGTGGAATTTTACAAACTGTCAGTGAAAATTTTGTGTAATGTTGCCAAAATTGTGATTTCAGTTATCTCTGTCTAATTTAAAAAGTAGTTGTTCGAACTGCACCGAATTTGATAAGATGAATTTACCAAGGAACATGCAGGCGAGTACCATGTTTCATATCTCTAGCTGTACAGGTGACTGAGTTATAAGCCTCCAAACATTTGGAAATTTTAAAATTACATTTCACAGTACTGTAAACCGTAGAATTGTAATCCCATATAACTTTAAAATTACAGAACGGAATATCACAAATTTTGTAGGATCATTGACCCTAACACAGTAGCAGATCATTGGGCTGCCATGCTGATGACCCAGGTTCAGAAGCAAGCCTGGGAAGTCACTTTCGGAAGCGGGCCATTGCAGAGACAGCAGTCACTTGGCAATGCATTTTGGTTGGGGAGGGTTGCTGGTGGGTTCCACCAACACAGTTACACCTGCAGCTATGCTAGGAAGTTTGCTCCTGTCACAGGGGAAGCTGTGGCTGTGTATGGCTGACAAAGGCACTGCCCCCACGAGGGGAGATGGGAGGAAAAAAGCTATTGGAGAAAAACCTGGTAGCCAACTGAATGATGGCTGGTTCCTGATCAGCAAGTATCTCTGTGAACAAGGTATATCTCTGAGGACGAGTTGCTGGCCGGAAAAAAAACAATATGGAAAAAAAAAGAGTAAGACACAAACAACAGCATTCATTTTGTGAAAAAAAAAATGGCAACTTACTCAAAGTAGCTGAAAAAAACCATCTGGTATATTTATTCCAAGTTCTAAAGCCACAGCAGAAAATTCATGGCTCTTCGTGTGATACACATGATGCTTTGGCAGGAGGAGTTTTTTACAAAATGAGTGCTTCTGTGTCTGTCCTGTGGTTAGGTTCAGTTTAAGCTAGCACCTGCTCTGGCTTTCCATGAGCGCGTTTGTTGTTTGTGTTTCATGGAAAAAGAGAGGCCACATGTGTCAACCTTTTAATCTCTTGCTCAAAGGCTGGCCAAGTTATAAGCAGCCGATTGAATTTAATGATATTTTGTCAAATTATGGAATGCTGTGACACAGTACTTTTGTCGAAGCTATGCCCATACATTTTGCCCCTTCATACACTTTGGGACCTATGCTCCAATGGGTAGGATTTATGCGGCTAAGGCATGTATCCCACCCATGGAGCTCCACACCTGCAGACAGCTGCGCACTGCTGGTATTCCCCAATGGCTGCGATCTGTCTGCGGGCATGCCATCTTGGTGTGCAGCACTCCACGGGGTGGCCGGGGGTGGAGTCGTGGACCTGGGTGGGCATCCAATCAGATGCCCAGCCTGGGTCCAAAAGTAGATCCCTTGCGCTGTGGGGAGTGCTTTGGCTGTGCTCCCCCATGTATGTCCGCATGGTCAGTGGCTGTGGAGGTGAGAGGTGGGTAGTGCCGCCAGCCATGTCATCCCCTCAATCAGATGGGGAGGTACGAGGTGGTGCCACATGTGTGTGTGTGTGTGTGTGGAGGGGGTGTTTGCACCAGCCCACCATATCACCCGGCATGTGGGGAGCCACAGAGGCATGCGGGCGGGGGGATACATGCGGTCCTGGGGCCACTGCCCCCATATATGTGTGTGTGTGGAGGGGGGTTGGCATGCACAAGGAATGTAGGAGCTTGGCTGGGTGTTGGGTTGGTGGCCCCGGGAAACCACTGGATGTGTCAATGGTGGTCCCCTTGATGTGGGACAGATTCATGCGGCACATAGGGTACTTATGGCAGGATTTCCCTGATGTACTGGCTGCCCTCCTACATGCCTCGGTGTGCAACACTACGCAGCTTTGTGCATGCTACATAGTACTGACATGCCTCCTGCCTGCCCCCTGCATGTTGCGGTCCATGTGGGTGGAGCATCGGGGGCATGGGGGCTGCACACACCCCCCTTTGTGCATCCCATGCAGGGGGCGCAATGGGTGCAGAGTGTCTCCATGCCTCATATACACAGTGTGCAGGTGCTCTGTGCCTTTGAGCATAGGGCCCTTTGATTGCAAATGTAGAGGAAGGTAAAGACTAGGTAAAGAGGCAGTATGGTAACTTTCATTAGAGGTTCCATAGTAAAGTATAGTGGTGCCAAGTGTGAGGTCACTATCTTGAGTGATGAACCATGAAGAATAATCATGAATATCACTGTGCACTAGCCTGAATTCTTGCAATATGCCAGATAACCATTCTTGTAGCAAATGAACCATGCACAAGGCAACCGTGGTGCATTCAGCCAAACAAGCAATAGTACACAAAATGCTGAAGCACACACTAACCCCTATATTAATAAGGTCCAGAGCATATATTTGGAAAAATGCACGTGCATCATTGTTTCTGTACAGTGCCACCTGTTGACTCTTTAACAACCCTGTAGAAAACGATGTATATTTTTACTATTTGAAAACAGTGGCACCAAGCCTTACATCTTGTTGCAACTTATGCCATTGTGACAGAAGTATCAGGATATCTTTAGTCATGATGCTGGGCATCGCTGTTAAAGGAGTGTTGGGGGGATAGTGTAGGGCCATGGTTCTAGCCCAGGTAAGGCGATTCAGTGGTGGCAAGCACTTTGTGAAAATTAAAATCCACTAGTGGAATTCTACTGTCATTATTATGTTTGCTTGCGTGCATGTGCAAGAAACGTTATGTGGCAGCTTAGGAGAGAAGCAGGTTGTGGAGGTGCAGCACTGTGACAGCCAAAGGAGGCATTGTATTTGGGGGCTTGACACTGGTGGACCAATGGAGGCACAGTGTGTTGACACTGGCTTCCAAAAGTGCCACCAACTTGTAACTTTTTCGCCGCAGCAATCAGGGGCTGCCTCGTCATTGCAGCATCAGCCATTCCGCTGCAATGAGGGAGCGACCCGTCATTGCAGGCGAAACGTTACCTAGTGTAATATTGTTTATGAACGCCGCCGCGCAAGCCAACGCCATGTTCACAAATACATTATACAGCCCCCACGCCGAGGGTGCCCAATCCCTTGGCAGCATGCGCCCCCCCAAAACAGTCTTTGTTTGCCAACAGGGGCCCCAATCCTCATCAGCTTCAGTCCCCCTGTTCCAGTTTAATTTGCCGATGGGAGAGCCCACTCCCCGTCGGCATAATGACCCCTCTAAAAAAACAGTAGGTTTGTGCCAAGGGGGGTGCCCAATCCCCCTCAGTTCTTGCGCCCCCCGTATGTGCTGATGGGGTGCCCAATCCCCCATCAGCTACAGCCACCCCCCCAAAAACAACACTTTGGTGGTATGCTGGGAGCACACCCCAGCGTGACAAATGTGCCTGTTAAAAAAAAAAATCCTGCAATGTTTATTTTTTTTACCTGTAAATCAGAAAACAGTCCCTCGTTGAGTCCGATGGCCCCACCCCTCAACCTGCACTTTCCCTCTGTACACCCTGCCTCCCCACACACACCCTCACCCCATACTCACTTCCAAAGCCCAGCGCAACAGTCTTCAGTGGACTGGGAACACTCTTCAAAGCCAACCGTGAACTGAAGAAATGCCGGTAAGCTGTATAATGGCATAATAGAGTTTTTTCAACTTTGGTGCATATCTCAGGCATTTTTGGGAATTTTGGCACCAAATTTTCAACATGGGGTTACTGGGAGCCCTCCTCATGAATTCAGCCACTGTCATGGCATTATTCAGTCCAGAAAGGCGATTTTGTGGTCACTGTCTGGAATCACCTTTCGAGACTGATTAATGAAATGACAGTGCCAGTGTTCATGAGGTGGCCTCTCAAAAAATCTATGTTGCAAGTTTGGTGAAATAAATCCAAGAAATGACTGTTTTACGAGCGTGCATGGCGCAGTTGCTACGCACGCTCGTAACTTCATGAACTTGCAATATTTTCACTCCAGATTTTCAACATGGCCATTTTTCTGCACCTTCTTATGAAAAGTATAGCTGTCATTTTTCACATCCTGGCTGACATGTGTTTTCGCACTTCCGGTGCAGAATAGCGTGGATGCTTTGGAAATCAGTGTTCGGGACACATTAAGGAAATCACAGTGACACTGTTCATGAGCAGAGGTCCTAAAATGCCTATGTTGAAAATTTTGTGATGAAAGTCCATAAAATGACTGTGTTACGAGAGTGCACTGCGCAGTTTCCACGCACGCTTGTAACTTCGCACATTTGTAATATTTTCACTCCAGATTTTCAACTTTGCTATTTTTCCACACCTCCGTATGAACAGTATAGCTGTCATTTTTCACATCCTGGCCGAAATGTGTTTTTGCACTTCCGGCACAGAATAGCGTGGTCGCTGTGGGAAATCAGTGTTTGGGACACAATAAGAAAATCACCGTGACACTGTTCATGAGCAGAGGTCCTAAAATGCCTATGTTGAAAATTTGGTGACGAAAGTCCATAAAATGACTGTGTTATGCTCACGCGTTGTGCAGTTTCCACGTATGCTCTAAAGTGCAAGCATTTTTAATATTCCCACTACAGATTTTCAACATTGCCATCTCTTCATACCTCCCTATGGATGGTACAGCTGTCATTCTTCACATCCTGCCCGATCTGTGTTTTTGTACATGTGGTGCAGAATGGCATGGTCACTGTTGGAACTCAAAGTTCAGGACACATTGACAAAATCACACTGCCACTCTTCGTAAGGAGAGGACCCAAATTTTTTCATGAGGTGGGGTCACAAAAAGGCCATGTTGAAAATTTGTAGTGCAAATACCAACAAGCGCCCGAGGTGTTAGGGTTTCTAACCATAACGTCCCGCCCTGTACAGACTTACAGGCATCAGGGTGTGCCTTTGGATTGCCAACTGTACTGCTCATGCCATCCCACCCCCACCCCTCAGCCACTGACAGGCATCGAGGTGTACCTTGGACTCTTCTGCCCCAGACTTCACCCCATTCTCCTATGCTGCACCCATTTCAACGTATGTCCTTATGGAATGGGGTGGCTGTAAAGGCAAACACCCCAAAGCACACCTCAACACATGTCGGTGTCTGCAGAATAGGGTGAGGTGACATGGCATGACCGTCATGGGTGACGACCCAAACACTTACTCCAATGCCTGCCCATGTCTACAGGATGGAGGTGGGGTTGGCGTGAAGTTCAATACTTCACTGCCATTTCTATTCTACATCTGTCTAACTCCTGCATTTTCAATGCTAATACCAGCAAGCAAACATTCGGCATTGACAAATGCTTGTCTATTATGCATCCGTGACTCTTTGAGTAAATATTGCCAGTTAATAATTTCTACTGTATCCACAATAAATGTTAACCTACTAAAACACATTTATCTAGCTTAATTATATTCCAAGACATGTTTACTTTGGTATGCATGCCAGATCTTGACTGTACACCTGCAATAGCACTGGAACTATAAACATCCAAATATTTTCAAAGTTTTCACACGAGTTAAATAGTAAAATTTTGAAATTTTGAACTCCTGTAACTTACAATATACACGACCACATCAGTCTCTTATTAGAAGTTTCTATGACCCTAGCAAGAAGGTAATGCATATCCATGTTCGATTATCTGGCTCCAAAGGTGGCTATGTTGTAAGCATAGAGAGATATTCTGAAAGCTTCACATGAATAATATGTTTTCAGATTTAAAGCCCCTATAACTTCCCTGCCCCTCATCCGAATGTCATGAAACTTGACATCCTGTTAGGGCCTCTACATAACAATAAGTCTTCCAAATTGAAGATCTCTAATGATAATACTGTTCAAGGTAGCAATTAAAGAATTTTAGAAACTTTCACTAAATTTCATGGAATTTCATGAAAATTCCACAAAATCAGAACCTGTTAATCTTTCCCAGCCCTACTAGGGGAAATGTTGGAGAAAATGTAGGAGTAAAGGGGGAACACCAAGTGCATGTTTTGTGGGAGTACTTGGTTCTCTAGGGTTATTGGCAGGAACTTGGTGACCACATGGCACAACTGTTTCTGGGCATTCAGAAAATTCCAGTCCCTTAATATTGCTTTCAATATCCCTGGCTAGGAGGTATGTCTCTGATATCAACTCTCCTTGTGGCTGCGAAAAAAGCTATATCACGGTTGTTGCTCAAGTGAGCCCCTCCACTTTGAGTCAATGGAGATCTATTGTTAATACCATATATCAAATTGAAAAGCTTATGTATTTGTCAAATCAGCTGCCTAGGAAGTTGGAGAGGTTAAATAAATGGATGCTATACATTATGGAATTTTATGGTACTTGTATACCACAGGCACAGTGAGGTCCCATTTGCTGTACATCTGACACAATGAGACACTGGATCCCATGGGTATGTTTATAAATTTTGTTTTATGTATTTTGCTGGGTTATTCTGTATACTTCTACAATATATACTGTCTCTCTGTCTCTCTGATAACTATTAGCAGAAATCTGCTTAATAAGTGTAACTTCTGTTGCTGTATTTTGTCCAGATTGATTTCTATCCTAGTGGATATATCCATAATTCTGTACCATTATTGTTATGAGTTTTATCAATTTTGATATACCTGTGCATTTCTGAATGAAAAATGTAATAACCTTTCTGTACTATATAGAAAAAAAGAAATCCTTCACAAATATTTAGGGGGCTGGCAGTATAGCCAAAAGGTCAGAGTAACAATCTGTGAATGATCTTGGTACATCCAGCAGACCTGGGTTTGATTCCCACAACTGCCACTTGTATACTGTGTGACTCTAACAAAGTCACTTAACCTCTCCAGTGCTCCTGGGTCACCACTAAAAACAGGCACTTGTGCCTAGAGGGCCTTACCCAGTGACCAAAGAATAATAAAATAGTTAAATAAAAATCTACAAGCTGCATGAACACTTTGGAGAAAATCATAGTGAAAACGTTTCTAAGTTCTACACAAACAAAAATGTTTAAAACTGAGAAACAAGAAAACTGTTCAGAATCCAAGTAACTTTGCTTCCCTGATGGCCCAGTGGTAGTGTGTCATGCTGCCACACAGGTGACCTGAGTCTAGGAGTGGAATTCGATCACTGCATCAGAGGAGGTGTCTGGCTAATGTAGCAGTGGCTTGGCAGTGTGCTTCAGTCCAAGTGGGGTGACAGCGAGTTTTAACACCACAGTGACCCCTACAGCTGGACCATGAAGTTTGCCTCTCACCATGGGGATAGGAATCATGTACAGGAACTCAAATGCCTTGTGCACCCGAAGGGCTTTGTGCAAACTAAGTTAAGAGTCACCCCCTGCTCTGGGATGGGTCTTAAGGGCCCTGCAGAAAATAAGTTGCCACTCTGCCTTCCCAAAAGCTAAGGAAATTTGTTCTAAAAAAACAACATTAACACAGATGAGGGTTATCACTGCACAAAATGTAAACACCACTAAGTTTGGGATTTTTCAACTCATTGCCTAAAACCATTAGGAAATGTGCTATTAGGGTCATGAATCCTAACTCTTGCCCCTTCGCCTCCACTACCCAAGGCCAAATTACAGGTATAAGGCCATGCATCAATGTTGTGGTACCTCATGTAGGACCAACATATTAAAAACATGTAAATTTATTTACTTATTTATTTGAAAATTGGTGACCGTGAAAGGCACACTCAGCCAAGGCTCATTTCCAGGTGTGACCTGGGGGAGGGAAGCAAGGATAAAACAATACAAAACATAGACAATTTCAATATTATAAAAGTGCAAGGCCAAAGCACACAAAATCCATAAAAAGTGTACAATGAGCAAATATGTCATGAGTAGGCAGGTGAACAATACAGTGAGCGTATAAGGAACTGTTGGGGGAAAACAGGAGCAAATGTGAGTGAGAAGGAGTTTCAGCTTGAGACTAAATGGCAACCCAAACTCCACCCCTCCCCATCTCCTACCATTATGACCAAAGCCAAGCCGCATGTCTTTAGTCATAGAACAGACATATCTGGCACTCACCCCTTCTATCCAGCCGCTCAGTCCTCTTAAAGATCAATATCTTTATCTGCAACTCCTGGATATATAGCTGCTCCAAAAGAATTTCACAAACAAAACTGTCAGATGCAAAACAGTGCTTAATCAATAAAGGTGTAAATAAAGTAATTACAGAGCTAAGCTGACTGGAACCATGTCAGGCATGTTTTGTGCATGACCATTTCCTCTTTGTCAAGGGTCTGCCTATTGAACAGTACTAAATTTTATTCTGTAAAATGTAAAGCTGTATGGGCCGGCCCAGTGGCATTGGTGGTTGAGGCACTGGATGCCACACCTTGTACCACGTCGGCAACTTGGGTTCAGGAACCAGCCTGGGGCATTGGGGGTCGGCAGGAGTGAGAGAGGATCAAGCATCTGGAGGACTGCTCTCCTCTCTTGGGGAGGGAGGAACTGCCATCCCACCCGCTGATTGCTCTTTAGTGGCAGCTGGAGGGAGATATGGGTTGGGAGGCATGCGGCTGGTGCATGACATTGGAGGGGAGGGTCCATGAGAAAAAACCAAAATGGAGCTGGCAGGCTCCATGATTGCATCAGCTGTGCCCGTGCCTAACCCCAAAATCTGGATGCTGTCTATCTTGGGGAAGGAAGAATATCAACTCTTCTTGCCCCTGGCCCTGTCATGGGGTGGGGGGGAAACCTGTGGGGTATTTCCCGGGGAGATGAGTTCCCCAAGGGAGGAGCCATAGCCACCTGCCAGCCCACCCACAAGTAGAGGATTAAAAAAAAAAATAAAGCTGTACAGTGTTCCTCTCTTTCTCTCTCTCTCTCTCTCTCTCTGTCACTCTCTCTCACTCTCACATTGTAATACACTGGGACAGAAATGCTGGCAATAATGGGCAGGCTAACACTGCAATGTTGAAAAGGGCATGACTGCCTAAACTTAAAAACAATTGCTACAACTGTTATGGGTCTGTGTCACAGATCTGAAGCTTCTACTGTGATTGTTCAAACTTGAATTCATCTGCTGGCTCCATGCTCACAGAGTCACATGACAAAGGCCTAAATTAGATTCATATAAAATAATTACAGAGAACTCAAATACAGCAAACTCTGGTCAGAGCTGATATGGCTGCTCAGAGCAACAGTAGTCATGTTGAGCGGCAAGAGTGAGTAAAAGCATTATAGGAGCTCTCGATGTACTGCAGCCTGCCATGCTTTGCACAACCTCTGATTGACTTGTGCATGCACAGTACTCACACATTCATAGTTTGAGTTGGAGTTGCCTGCCATGCACAAGATGGTAGCTCCAACAGTCCTGCGCATGCGTGATACTCGCGCATGCAGTTGCAGTTGGAGCCTCACTTCTGCAGTTGTGGAAAGCAGTGCACTGGGTGGGGGGGGTTGAGCACCGTGGAGGAGAGCTCTGTCTATGGAGGTGACATGAGGAGGACACCACAGACAAACAGTGACTTCAGAGCTCTGGACGGCAGATCACATCACTGTACGAGGACACACCGATCAGTTCCACTTTTCTCCTACAGTGATGTGATCCCAAAATGACTGCAGGATTCTTCCCATGCAGCCATAAAAAGCAAGAAAATGGAAAACAAGGGTAGAGGACAAGAAGGAGTTCTGGAGGGTGGGGAGGGGGCAAGAAGTGACAAGGGAAACAAAGTCTGGTCAGAGCCACCACGGCTGCATAATGAAGATAGTGAAGTTGTGTGGAATTGTTAAGGAGGTATGAAGAAAGAACACAATGACTTGTAAGTAGTAAGATTTGTTATAGTTTCTGTTCTGAGGAAGGCATACACATTATTAGGAAAATATATGGAGGTGTACATTTTAATGGAAGGAATAGGAAGCTTACAAAAGAACCCCAGAGCAAATGCCACTGATGTACAGTATGTGTTATCCTGGATGATATTGGCCGGACAGCCACATTTTAAAGAAAACATAATTGCACATATCCCAATAATGCAAAGCATCAAGAGAAATATATTCAAATCCCCATGATGGTACAGAAGGTGGCAGTACATGAAAAAGTAATGGCTGGCATATGTTCAGCCTTGGAATTATTTACACATTATTTATTTATTTTTTAAGACAAACAGGGTTTTTGTCAATGAGGTGGTGTAAATTATATTTAAGCAATGTGTTGATGTCAGAAAGTCAGGTGTAATGATGATGGACAGTTAGAGAAAATGTGATATTAACTTTCAGAGAGGGTCGCTTTTGATAAGGGCAAGGTAGTTATGCTTGTGATAATGGGAATATTAGGAAAGTATGAGGTCTACACAGAAGTGGAGTACAAATATTCACAGTTTCATAAGTATGTGCTCAGAGTGCAGACAAATGTGATATGCAGGTTTGTTTTAGAAATAGATAAAAATAGCGATACATGCAATAAATAGAAAGAAAGATAATTACCTAGACATATAGATGTAGAGAGAGAGACACACAGACAGACAGGCGGAATAGGAATGGCAGTGAAGTATTGAAGTGAGCGTCAACCCCACCCCACCCCACCCCACAGATATGGACAGGCATTGGGGTGTGCCTTTGGAGTCATTGCCCATAATGCTCATGCCACTTCACCTCACCCTCTCCTGTAGACACAGACAAGTGTCGAGGTGTGCCTTGGGGTTTTCAGACTTTACACTCACCCCATTCCATAAGGAAATACACTGAAATGGTACAGTATAAGAGAATGGAGTGAACTTTGGGGCTGAAGAGTCAAAGGCACACCTCGATACCTGTCACTGGCTGCAGGGTGGGAGTAGGGTGGAATGGCATGAGCATTACTGTTGACAATCCCAAGTCACACCCCTGAACACACACACACACACACACACACACACACACACACCGAATATGCCAGAACACAGTGGCAAAATGATTAGATTTATCTACACGCATTATTTTCTATGCAAGTTGGAGCATGGGGGGGGGGTTAAGGCTGGAGACCAGTTATGGTCCATGACATAACTACATGATCAGAATATTACATATTTTAAAATAAACATAAATGCAAAAGTAACCGTTTCAAGAAGATAATGCAAACTGTGACACTTAACAGTTATAGTGTAAGTTAGCACATCTGGACTTATTTGCTGCGTATGCATCTAAATTGCTAAGGGGTCCTGACCATGTTCACCCTTCCTCAAACCAAGCTGGCTGCAGTATGTCTAGCAATAACATGAATTGAAAGATTATGCATATGAAAAATTATTAATTATGCTGTACCTACCCTAAGACTCAAAGTGTGTCTCCTTTGGCTGCCATACTATCTGTGGTTAATTTGAAACAAAAGATGATGTAACAAGACACTGACCTCCACTGGAGATATTAAAGAATAGAGCAAACTGCACTCTGAGAAGATTGCCTGGGACAAGATGCAATAAAAAAAAAACTGAATGGCAGGTTCCAGGGAGTATAAAACCACCAGGAATGTTAGAAAAAAACTATCCCTCCCCACTCATTCACAGGTGTCAATGAATGTATTTGTTAACCATGATGGTTCATCTTCTTGCTTCCCTCATAGTAAAAATGTGAAACTACATTTGTTTTATTTTAAATGAGTGATAAATGACATGTCCAGGGAGATAGCAGCTCTGATAGTTGTTTAGGTCTTACTTTTTTTCCTGGCTCAGTTTATATCAGGGAAAAAAAAAAACAACCAGCCTTTTGTTTCTACAAGTAGTTGTTAATTGCAGCTGGTATTTTTAACATGTGCAAGTCCACTTCTCAAACTTAAAAGAAAAAATACACTTCATCAAAGGGTGTGTTTACCAAGTACTGTGCCCATGATTAAAATAATTTGAACCCTCTCCCCCCAAAAATGTGCACGGTTAACTGTAAAGACAATTAAAAAATATATTTCTAAATGCATCACTAACACCAATGTTTTCAAAGTTTTGAAACTACTAAAAGACATACTATATATATATATATATATATATATATATATATATATAAAATATGGTAAACAAATATTGTTAATCCCAAAAGCTGAACTTTATGTTTTTGGTATATAAATGTTTAAGAAAAACCTGTGGCTCTTTCAACTAGAATGCTGTGTCTATTGTTTTCCTTGGGAGCTGTAGTTTCAGACACTTCTTAATTACTCTTTCCTTTTGAGACACCAGGTGACTCTGCTAATCATTTGTTCCAAGGGTTTTTAAGTTAATTTGAAGGCATTAAGTAACTTCTGTTCCGCTAGTCCTTCATAAAATACAGGGACTCCACAGACTTGTTCTGTTCCTTCGTCCAGATCCCAAACTAGTGTGTCTTGTTTCAGCATGATAGATCCACCTCATGCCCCTCCCACACGAATCAAAAAAAGGTGGAGGTGATGCTTTAGGAGCTTCTTGGGTAGAGGTAGGGGTGGATCTTACTCCCCCTCCCCCCCAAAAAAAACAATGCTGCCTCCCACTACTCAGGTTCCAGTTCTTGTACCACCCATTTAAGAAAGGAAATAGTACCCTGCAACCATTGACTAACATGAAAGTGTATTTATTTGAGGGTGGAAAACATTTCTTGTTGGAGGGTGAGGGGGAGGAGACTATTTCTACCTTCAGTCAGGTCCACAGACAGAAAACATGACATCACTCCTTTTGTACATGCAAAACATCTGTAGGCTCCACCTACTGCAGCCATAAAAATGGAAATGATGAGATAAAGGGAGATTTAGGACAGGATAGAAAATAGAAGGAATTGGAAAGTAAAATTACAGTCAGTACCATTAGCAGTAAAACATTACCATATACTGTAAATAGCAACTGGACATTATTTAAGGAGCAGTGTCACATCAAGTTCACGATTCAAGCCCGGATACCCTCTGGCTCCAATAAAGTTTATCCTAAAGATTTCCCTTCTGAGGAGGTTATTATTAAAATCTCCTCCCCTCAGAATCTTAAAAATCTTTTCCAGGCTAATGAAACTGAATGCATGATTCTCTTTGTTTCTACTCTAGGATATATGGAGAGCTGTTGCGCAATCTTTTGCCTCATCCTGATTAGCTCTAACGTGCTCCCCAATCCTTGTACAGAATTGACATCTCATTTTCCCCACATAGTAGGCTCTGCATTTACACATTGCTATGTAAAGGACTCCCTCTGTGTCACATGTTACAACATTTCTCAGCTCAGCTTGGTTCCCATGATGTAGATTTAACAATTACCTATTTGTTGTTACCACTTTACAGCACTTATCCCTGCCACATGGAGAAAAGACCCTTACCAGGAGGTGGCAACCATGTTTCAATCTTTTGTATGGGTTAATTGCTATGAACCAAGGCATCCCTAAGGTTCTTACCCTTCTAACTACAGTTTGTGGAAGTTTCATCCCAGTTTCTTTCAAATGCATATCTGCTGTTAGAATGTGCCAGTTCTATCTAAATGTCTTCTAAACTTCTTTTGCAAATGGAGAAACTATAGTGACATAACTAAAATTCCCATTGGGGCCTAGGGTATTTCTCTGTTTTGCAATCAAAAGTGTTTCTCTACTTGTTTGCTCTGTGCTTTCTTTTGCCTTACATATGCCGAATTGGCTATAGCCTGTTTCATGGAATCTGGCTTCCAAGTCAGCAGTTTACTGATTTAGAAATTTATGTGTACTGTGGGTGCACTTGACCCTGTAACACTAGCCTTTAGGGATGTTGCTATTTGTGTGATGTGGGTGACAGGTGATAGCCAAGAGTAACATGTTTTTATCCATAGGTTTATGGTAGTGATTGGTCTGGACTCTCTCACTATGTTTATCCACAATTATTTTTATGTCCAGAAATTCAATACTGTTTGTACTGTATTTCAAGGAACACTTTAAGTTCTTATTACTTTTTTGCAGAAATTCTATGATGCTCTGTAAGCTTGTTATGGCCCCACACCACACAATTAACACATCATCTATAAAGTGCCTCCATAGTTCAAGATGAGTTTAAAAAAGATTGACATCGGGATTATGCACCACTTCCTGTTCTCACACAGCCAGGTATAAATTTGTGAAACTGGGGGCAAAAGTAGCCCCCATTGATGTACCTTTAACCTGCAAAAAGTTTTGATTTTTAAAAGTAAAGCAGTTAAATTTCACCACATACTCAGACAATACAAGTTCTGATTTTTAAAAGTAAGGCAGTTACATTTCCCCACAAATTCAAACAATCCAACAAAAAGGGGCAGGCAGGTTAGCCTCTGGTCCTCTATCATTGAGAAATAACTCAACAGGGTCTAGCCCTTCCCGCTGTGGGGTATTAGAGTACAGAGACTCTATATCAAAAGTGACCTGCAGGGCATTTTTTGGGATAACAGTATCTTAATTTACAAAATTAAAGGTAGCTCAGAAAGGCCTTTGGAGCACATGGTCAAAAATTAAACTGTATCATATATTAAAAAGTCCTAGATCACAAGATCAGGATTAAAAAAGCTTTTACTCAAGTGTAAGAGGCTTAAACACACTTAAACATATTTATTTGTAATGTATAGAATTGCAGCAAAAGTGCCAAACATGACTACATATTTCACAGAAATCACATGCTTTTTCAAGAGCATGTGATTTGTGCAAAATGTCGAGTCATGTTTGGCCATTTTGCTGCACTTTCATACATTACAAATGAATATGTTTAAATGTGTTTACGCATCTTACAGTTGAGTAAAAGCTTTTTTCACTCCTGGTCTTGTGAGCTACAGCTTTTTATTTATTTATTTGTTTGTTTGTTTTACCTGGAAAGCTTCATTGAGCAAAAGCTCATGTGTGAGGAGGTCCTGGGTAGGACAGAGCAAACTACATAAATGCATACAGACATCAAATTACATATATTACATCAAACTTTAAATACGGTACAATTAAAAGATACTAAGCAAAACAAAAGGTAAAGATAAAACCTGAAACATAACACATGGAGTGCATAGTAAAACAATGTAGAGTACACTACAATGAGAGAACTGTGGTAACAAATTAAACTGAAGTAGGACATACAGATAAAGAACATGCAATGAAGGGAGAACCCGTAGGCAAATGTGGGTAGGGACGGTGAAATAATATATAACCGTAAGAGCAATGTATAGTAGGTTGGTGCTTGGAGACATACAGTAACAGACACACTGATCTGTGCAGTGTCGGAAAAGGAAAGTGTGGAAGAACCGAGGGCTGACCAGTGAGGGCAACTTAAGTATTTTCTGGAGGGCATTCCAAGCTTTAGAGGCAGCCCAACTAAAGGTCATCATTCCATATTTGGAGAGATGTTTGGGGACAGAAAGCATGAGGATGTTGTGTAAATGTAATGTATGTGGGCCCTGATACATAACAGTATCCTTCAGAATACGTACAATGTCCCCTGTGTCTTTTATATAGGATGTAGTTCTGGTCACAAAATCCTTATGGAAAAAGAAGTGTTATGAATGAACTCATTCCACTGATGATCGGCTGGCTCGGAGGTTTTTTTCAGCGATGTATACATTTTTGGTAGAATGTACATTACTAGCTTAATGGGGAAATCCATTGTTAGGAAACCTTTTTCTTCAACAATAAATCTCTTATGATATGCTGCATGCAGTTCTACATCAACAGCCTTTTTAAAACCAGAAACTGGTTCTGAGGTCAATTTCTTATTGTACTCAGTATTACCCAATTGTCACCAGATTTCAACAACAGTGCCTCCCTTAATCAGTCAGTTTTATAATCAAAGAACAGTTTCTAAATTCAGTTAAGAGGACTAAATCTCTCTGCCTCCTTGCAACCCTCCTGCTCATGGCCAGGGATATTCAACCTAATCCTGGACCCCCCCCCCCATACAACCTCCTGGTCTCCTCCCCACTGGACCCTCATTGGGCGTCCTCCAAGGGCCTGCGAATCGCGCATATGAACATATGCAGCCTAAGACCAAAGGTGCAGGAGCTTCAGTCCTGGCTTGACCAGTACAACGTGGACATCCTGGCAGTTTCAGAAACCTGGCTCAAACCTCACATTCTCCCACATGAGGTAGCAGCCCTTGGTTACATCTCCCATAGAAGAGACAGACTGAGCAAAAGGGGGGGCGGGGTGTTAATCTACACAAAAGACACTCTTAATGCAGTACAGATAAACCTGAATCAGGCCACCTGTACGGAAGGTGAATCAGTCTTTGTGTGCATCACCCTTGACCCTTGTAAGCACCTCAATATAGGATGCGTATACAACCCCCGCAATGAATGCTCGGTCATCTCTTGAGGTGGTCCTAAGGGATATCTCCAAGGAGGTAACCTCTGAGGTACTCATACTGGGGGACTTTAACCTAAATTGGGCCCCTCAAGGCAACCACTCCTTAATAGGACTGGGTCAGGAAGCTAACCTTGAACAGGTCATCGCTGGGCCCACCCGAATGAACTACAAGACGGGAAACCATTCCACACTCGATTGGGTACTCATGAGCAAACCCTCCAATGTACAGGCGGCAGGCACCTTAGCGGACGCCCTGAGCGACCACTCCCCAATCTTCTGTACTTGGAAAAATAGGGCCCCTAGAGTCCGCCCGTGAATCCTGGTGGCAAGGGATTTCTCTAACCTCCTACCCGAGCACCTGATAGGGTGCCTCAGCAGTATTGATTGGAGTCCCATCAAGCTACTCCCCTCACTGGATGAAGCTGCTGCCTTCTTCCAGGGAGCCATCACCATGGTAGCTGATCGATCGCCTGGCCCCCATGAAGAAATTCCACACCAAGGGGAGCTGTTACAAGTGGATCACCCCCTCATGTGAAATCACTCATGAAATACTGGGACACAGCTTGGAAGAAATGCAAGCTCTCCTCCCTACCAGCTGACCTCACCAGCTATAAGGCGCTTAGAAACAGGTGCAAATTGGCCATAAAAGTGGCAAAACGAGAGTATGTTACAAATCTACAGAAAAAGAACCTAGGTAACCCTAGACTCTTTTGGGCTCACATAAACAGGCTAATAAAGAGGAGCGGAAAGACCGTACATGGCCCCATAGAGGTGAATGGTCAACTAACGAGCGATGGTACAATCATTGCTATGGCACTCAACCACCAGTTCACAAACCTGGACCAGATCAAAGCGGGATTGCCTATCCACCCCCCAGGCCCTTCTGACCCCCCCATTTATCGGACCGCCCCTCCTTCCACCTTAGGCTAGTAAGACCTAAGGAAGTCCTCCCTCTATTAAAATCCCTCAAAACATCGGGATCTGTGGGACCAGATGGCATTCCCCCCTGAATACTAAAGGAAGGGGCTCTAGCTCTTGCCAGGCCCCAACCTGGCTCCTCAATCGTTCCCTCACCGAAGGCGCCATCCCTGAAAAATGGAAACTGGCTCATGTAGTCCCTGTCCACAAGGGAGGTTTGAGGGAATCCACCAACAATTACAGGCCAATCTCCCTACTCTGTAGCCTTGGTAAGATCCAAGAGAGATTGATATATGTACAACTCCGTGACTACCTAGAGATCCACCAATTACTATCCCCCCCTCCCAGCACGGATTCAGAACCAATCATGGGACTAACTCCGCGCTCATCAAGTTCTCCACAGATGTTCTCAGAGAACTGGATAAGGGGAACCCCACTGGGGCTGTCTTCATAGACTTATCCAAGGCATTTGACCTCGTCAACCATAGCCTGCTGCTCTCCAAACTGAGCCATGTTGGGCTAGACAGCCACTCCCTGTCGTGGTTCACCAGCTACCTCACCGGGAGGTCACAGAGGGTAAAATGGAAAGACTCCCTGTTGGAGCCTCTCCCATTAACAGAGGGGGTGCCCCAAGGGTCAATACTTGGCCCACTTCTCTTCTCGCTCTTCACCAATGATCTCTGTAACCACTGTGGGGGGAGCTCAGTGGTACAGTATGCGGACAATGCAGTCATCTACCGGCCCTCCACCAATCTGGGGGAATTCTGCTCTGGACTCCAAGATGATCTGAGATCCATAGAGGAATGGCTTGTCGCCAATAGAATGGTCATTAATCCGAATAAGACTAAGGCCATGCTGTTTGGCCCAAGAACCCTCAGTCGTGACAGAAGCCAACTCCTCCAACTGATGACCACCTCAGGCAAGGGGCTTGAGGTGGACGAATCAATAAAATACCTTGACCTCACCCTGGACCAGGACTTCACCCTAAAGGAACACGTAGACCAGGTAACCAAAAATATTCACGTCAAACTCAGGACCCTGTACAGGTTGAAAGACAGCTGATACCAGCGGCCTGGGCCTCCATCGCCACTAGCGTTCTGCTCCTCACCGTTACCTATGCAGTCCCGGTGGTCCTGGGAGCAGCTAGACAAGAGTTAAACAAACTACAAGTTCTCTATCATAAGGTGGCATGCTTCGCCACACTGTCCGGCCCTAGGACCCACCATTGTGACACTTTGTCCCAATTAAACTCACCCTCCTGGGACGCCAGGCTCCATTACCCCCTACTCTGCCTCACCTATAAACTACTCAGCTCCTCCCCTCCTCCCAGCCTCTCTGGGCTCATTGCTCACAAGAGCAACCCTAGGCGCCTCCGTATGACTGACCAGACTCTCCTCGCTATGCCCAGGGTTAGAAACAAGGTGGGTGGTAAGTCGTTCTCCATTACTGCCCCACCCTATGGAACTCCCTGCCCCCAGGTGTTCAGGAAGCTACCTCCTCCAATACCTTCTGCACTAGGCTCAAGGCTCATATGATGGCCTCCACAAAGTGCAACTGTTAAAGGTAAGGGACTCCCAAGCGTAAGCTGAACACTCTGAGCTTTCTACGCACATTGGGCCCCCCCTCATCGCCCCTCCCACCTCCCCCACCAGGGAAAGTCCAACACTGACTACACACCATTTGTTACCTGATGAATTGCTTCTATGTATTACCCCATGTTATGTGACTATGTGACTTATGAAATGTACTTTGCTGTATACAATCCTTTGTAAAATTCTATGTAACCCCTGGGTCGCCCCTGAAAAAGGGACTTTCGGGGCCCAGTGGGCTCACCCAGTTATCAAAATTTAATAAATAAATAATAATAAATTAATTTAAGCTTTAATGTTGGATACATGACTTAGACCTTGACTGTAATCCATAACTTGAGGTGGGGGCTGCTTGTCTTACTATTATTTATTTTACTGATTTACTGTTTTTATCTAGGTTATTATGGATTTTTAGAAATATTTGATCTTTATTTTTTGGGAGTGGTTCGTGTTATGGGTGGTTTATTTAGTTGGTATATTAGTGTAAATGTGTATTTTGTTGAGTGTTTGGGGTGGAGGGGTTACTGGAGTTTGAGGTTGTGTGGGGCAGGGTTTAATTCTGTTAGGTTTTGTCTGATTGTTAACAATGTGCTGTCCTGACCAGTCATGAAGGTTCAGCTATCCCTCATCCCTACTGTGTGAATTGCATCCTTTCTGGGATCTCCCCTTGCCTGTAGAGGTATACTGTTGGTGCAGAGGAATGGGAATTATCAGAAGGTGATGCAGGACAGCAAGTGTAGGGAATGGGGGTTGACCAAGGGGTGATGGGAACGGTAAAGACTAGGAGATGCCCCGGGGTTAGATGGCAATTGGAGAGGAGTTGGAGGTGTTTAATTCTCATCCCCTGGGTTTTCACCAGACCGAGTGGACAGGTGGCTGATGGACCAGTCACCATTACTCGTATTCTTTGGGTGGGGCTTTGTAATGCCAGATCAATGAGGAATAAGACTATTATTGCAGAATTTTGTTTCTCATTCCTTGGTCGATCTGGCATGCTTCACAGAGACCTAGTTAGGTGACGATGCTGCTTCAGTTTTGGAGGTGGCTGTCCCTGCTGGTTATTCTGTGGTGAACTGCCTGAGGAAGGATTATGGGGTGGGGGGCTAGCCATCTTATTTAGATCTGAGCTGAACATGGTGGTGCACCCAGTGTGGAACATTTCATCCTTTGAGTGCGTGCTCATGCATGGGGGTCCAGGGTTCTCCTTATATACTGGCCACTCAGGCGGGGGGGGGTGGACTTCCTGCAGGAGGTCATGGAGTTTGTGGACAATAGGCTGTTGGAATCGCCAAAATGGATCATTCTTGGCAATTTCAATGCCAGGGTCAAAAACGAGCTCTCACGCTTTGGACAGGATTTCCTCCAGAGTATGACAGCTCTGGGCTTAGAACAAGCAGTTGCTACTGCAGCTCATCAACATGGACATGCACTGGACCTGGTGTTCAACATGGGGCTTGAGGTGGAGAAACTAAAGATTGATCTGATCAGTTGGTTGGATCATTGTGCCATCAGTTTTGAATTCAGGGCACCCCTTTGTAGTCCACTCCCTGTGGAGGTGGTCGGATGCTGCCCTTTGAGAGGGCTAAGGCCTGACTGGACACTTAGCAGTACTGGACACCTCGGGAACGATGGTGGCTTGTGCTAAGGGTATGGAAGAAGCAGCAGTGGCCTATAATGGAGCCATCATTGTGGCCTTTGACCTGGTGGCACTAGCTCATGTTCACCCACTGGTTTCACACCTTGGCTTGCTGTGGTTTGACAGCAAGCTGAGGGCAATGAAAGCAAAGGGGTGGATGTTGGAGTGGCAGTGGAGGAGGTCTAGGGCCCAGGAGGATAAACTGGTTGTGAATACTCTTTGTGGTCAGTATCAAAGGGCGATCTCTCATAAGAAGGCAGAATTCCTGTTCAGGGAGATTGTAGCTGGGAGGAACTGACCAGCTCAGCTTTTCTGGGTGGTGGACAGGCTTTTACATCCAGCCTGTCTGGAGCCTGTGAAGGCTGCTTCATTCGCAAAATGTGAGAAGTATGCTTGGTTCTTCTCAGACAGAGTGTCCTCTGTTAAGGCTGGGATCTCTTCCACTGTGCAGCCATTGCCTAGCAGTGTCGGGACTTGATGCTGCAGCATTGGTCAGTGGTCATAGGGTGAGTTTCAGTCACTAATGATTGAGGGGGTTGTTGAGGTGATCTTAGGGCTGTGACCAACATACTGTGAACTGGACTAGGGTCCAATACGACTCTTGGTGGGCTGCTCTGAGCACTTGGGCCCAGTGTTTGCCAGAAATATTCTGTGTTTCTTGTCGGAGAGGGTCTTCCAGTGGCACTGAAAAGTGAGTTGATGAGGTCCCTTTTGAAAAACTGACTTTTGATCTGGGTATCCTGGTGAACTACATGCCTGTCTCTAACCTACCCTTTTTAGACAAGGTTATTGAGAAGGCCACAAAAGCACAGGCACCCAAATGAATGGGGGAGGTCAGCACACCTAGGAAAAAATGGTTCTATCACCTTTCAGTTTGCAAACAGTTGCAATATTTACTAAGTAGACACAGTAGTAGATAGTAGCAAAAAATGTAACTTTACTGTGCTGCACCACAACTGTTTGCCCTGATTGCACTCCACTTCTTCAGAAAATGCACATTTCTACTTGGTTTGCGAGATTGTCGGTCCCACAGGGGACAAGTATGAGTGGGGATTGCAACGGAGGCAGAATCCACAGAAGGACACCAATGTGTAAGTGCTGATGCACATAAACTAGGATAGAGGTGAGCTGTGGACATTTGTGCATGTTTGAATGACCCAGTTTTCATTGTCAGTGTCTTGCTTGGTAAACTGTTAGTCTGTTGACACTCAAGTTTACATTTTTTGCTACTGTTTACTACTGTGTCTACTTAATAAATATTGCAACTGTTTGCATACTGACAGGTGATAGAACCATTTTTTTCCGAGGTGTGCAGACCTCCCCCATTTATTTGGGTACCTGTGCTTTTGTGTTTACTCACACTCCCAGGTATGAGCACCCTATATAGGTGAAACCCCTCTCCCTGTGCTCCTTGGCTATTGGGAATGTCATTGTGTTGCAGCTGAAGACTCACTTGGCGACCTTAGACATACAGTCTTACATACTTAGCTTCTCCAGTTGAGATATTGGTCAAAGTTCAGCACTGAGACTGCACTTGGTGCACAATGACTTGCTTAGGATGAGGGATAGAGGAGAGTGGTCAATTCTTGTTCTCCAGAATCTCTCCTCAGCAGTTGACAGCATTGACTATGGCCTTTTATTGGACTTCTCAGGGAGTATGTGGAACTCACTGGCAAAGTTATTAGCTGATTTGAGTCCTACAGTACTTCAGGGGCAGGTCTCAGAGGGTTGTGGTAGGTAATTTCTTATCGCTCCCAATGGACTTGTGCTGTGGTATACCCCAAGGGGCGATCCTCTTGCCCATGTTGTTTTCAGTGTACATGCTGCCCCTGGGCAGGATCATTAGGCAGTATGGAGTTGGGTTTCACTGCGATGCTGATGACATCCTGCTCTATCTGTCTTTTGCACCCCAGGACTGGTGAGCTGTGTGATGAACAAGTATTTGGCTGAGATCCAGGGCTGGATGTCATTGAGCTGGCTGAGACTCAACCCAGGCAAAACAGAAGTCTTGGTGATAGAGAAGGGTAGGAGGGGGGGGACTGACAGTGTCAGGGAAAGAAACAGGGCTTTGTCTTGGTATCTCCAGGCTTGATGCTGCCAAAAAGGTGAAGAATCTTAGTGTCATCCTAGATGAAGGGCTAACATTTGATACCCAGTTGTCAGCAGTCATCCAGAATGGCTTCTATCACTTTACAAATATCAGCCGGATTCATTCCGTTATGCTCCCTGAGGACTTTCCCTCTGAAGTACATGCCTTTGTGATGCCTTGCCTCGATTACTGTAACACCCTCTACCTTGGGGTAAGTGGCAGTATTATGTGGCACCTGCAGGTAGTGCAGAACACACCTGCAAGGTTGTTGACCAGCCTTATGAGGATGAGTCATATTACCCCTGCACTGCAGGAACTTCACTGGCTGCCATTTCAGAGGCATGTCTCATATAAGGTTGGTGTGCTAACCTACAAGGCCCTACACAGGCTGGTTCCAGGTTACCTGTGTGAACTCCTGCATCCTTATCTTCCCACTTGTCCCCTCTGTTCTGCCGAGGAGGGGCTCCTGGTTGTCCCCAGGACCAGACTTAGAACTTCCAGGGACAGAGCCTTCGAAGTGGCTGGTCCGTTACTTTGGAATTCGTTACTGAAGGCCCTGAGTAGAGGTGTGTGAAAAAAAACTTCCACTGGCAGTATTGAAGCAAAAGTCAGACTTTCACTTCTGTAAAAGTTTGGAAATCCATTTCCGAACATTTACAAAAATTCTGCCTGCCTGCACTCTACAATCATCCAGTAGTAAAATTACTTCCCTAGTGTCTAATGGCACCCCCTCACTCCACTGGTCACTGATCACTGCCCAGTGTAAAATAATAATTCCCTGGTAGGTAGTGGTACCTCCCCCCCATCCGATCACTCCCCATATATTATAATTACTTCCCTGGTGTCTAGTGGCACCCATCCACCAGTCGCCGATCACCACCAGATGTAGAAACAAATAATTGCCTGGTGGCTAGTGGTCCCTCTCCCAACCTGATTACCTGTCCCATATGTCAAAAATAATACCGTGGTGGCTAGTGATCCCTCCCCGCACCTGATCACCCACCAGACCTGGACATTATGTCCCCTGGTGTCCAGTGTAACCCCCCCATTCTTGATCTCGCTTTTAATAAAAAAAAATAAACATTTCCCCTGGTGGTCTAGTGAACCCCTCTACCTATTCCTGATCTCCAGTCTTTGAAACAAATTCCATTCACTGGTCATCTGGTGACTCCCCTTTCCAAGCACGTAGTGTCCCACCACCCTGCTCCCCCCATTCTGAACCCCAATGGGTGAGGGGCACAGTACTCGTCTCTCTGCCACAGCCAGCTGCCCACTCAGCTGTCAGTGAATGAGTGCGTGTTTGTACAATGGGCAGCTAGCTGTGGCAGAGAGAGGAGGGCTGTGCCACTCTCATGCTAGGGTTCATGATGGGGGAGCAGGGTGGTGCGACACTACCTGCTTGGGTAGAGGGGGGCAGGGAGTCACTAGACCACCAGGGAATGTAATTCAATTCATGGACTGGGGATCAGGGGGAAATGTTTAATTTTTTTATTATACGGGAGACTGAGATGGGGCAGTTACACTGGATGCCAGTGGACATAATGTCCAGGTGGGGTGGGTGTCCCACCACTCTGCTCCCCCATTCTGAACTCCAGTGGGTGACTGGCACAGCCCTCCTCTCTCCACAGCCAGCCACCCACTGAACTGTCAACGAATGAGCACATACATGTACAACCAGTGCTCATTCATTGACAGCTCAGTGGGTGGCTGTCCACAGGAGAGAGTGAGGCTGTGCCACCACCCGCTGGAGGTTCAGGATGGGGAAGCTGCGTGGTGGAACACTACCTGCTGGGGTGGAGGTTTCACTAGACTACCAGGGAGAAATGTTTATTTTTTTTTACTATACAGGGGTTCAGAATGGGGAGCAGGGAGATGGGACACTACCTGCTGGGGTGGGGGCAGGGGGTCTCTGGACTACCAGGCAATAGAATTCAATTCACGGACTAGGATAGTGGATAGGAAGGGGGCACTAGACCACCAGGGAGAAATGTGTATTTTTACTATACATGGGATTGGGATGGGGTTTACACTGGACACCAGGGGACATAATGTCCAGGTCAGGTGGGTGATTGGGTGAGGGAAGGGACTGCTAGCTACCAGGGTATTAGGTTTGACTTATGGAGTGGGTGATCAGGTGGGGAGTGATTGCTAGCCACCAGGGTATTATTTTTATGTATGGGGTGATCAGGTAGGGAGGAACCACTAGCCACCAGGGTATTATTTTTGACATATGGGTGGGTGATTGGGTGGGAGGCGCTAGCCACCAGGGAATTATTTGTTTTTACATTGGGCAGTGATCAGTGATCGGGGGGGGGGGGTTCTGGGTGTTAACATTGCAAAACACAACATCGCTGAACAAAATATCGCAGGCAAAATAAAGCAGGGGCAAAAGAAAGTAAGGCAAAGTAAAGCAAGGCGTAATAATGCCTAGCAAACCAAAGCTGCCACAACTGAGAGCATGACAGAACAGTGCAGACTAGGAGGAGGCTACAGGAGCAGTGGGGCTACAAATGACCACCCCTTGCAGTGCCGTAATGTGCCTGTCCATACTCTTGCATGGTGACACCTGTTCCGCTGTCCATGTTGCCATGTTCTGTCACCATGCACAGCCGCTATTCCACCTGCCATGGGGCTTCCACAGGATACCACGCCACCCTGGGGATACATTCGCCCTGGCCTACAGATGGGGAATGGGTACACGTGGCAGCCCATACATGATCTACTTGTGGCAGGCAGTAGCCCGATGGTTGTCCAGCTGAGCTGGGTCAGCTGACCGGGGGGGGAGAGAAATGTAAGGAGCCATGCTGTGTGGCTGATCATTGGTTGGTGGCTGTGTGTGGCTTTGTTGAGGCCAGTGAGGTGGCTGCAGTTGGGGGGGGGATGCAGGAGTACTGCAGGCACTTACACTTGGGAGGTGCAGGCACAGGGACCAGCTGCATTGGTACCTGTGGTGTTCCTACTGTGCCTGCATTGTCGGTCTTTCTGTGTGTCCGCTTCCTTCTCCCGTGACTGTGGGGGCACTGTGGTGTCTGGGACACACCGCAGGCTGGTGGCCCACTGTATTCTGTTCCACGATATCATTGCTGGGCAATGTTATTGCCTGCGATATTTAGTCTGGCTCTATTTTGGGGGCGATATTATCACCCAGAACCGGGGAGGTGCCACTAGACACCAGGGAAGTAATTTTAACATATGGGGGAGTGATCAGGAGAAGGGACTGCTAGCCACCAGGGAATTGTTTGTTTTTACATGAGGCATTGATCGGTGACTGGTGGGGGGGGTGCCACTAGATACAAGGGAAATAATTTTAAATGTACAGGGGAGTGATTGGGTGGGGGAGAGGGACTGCTAGCCACCAGGTGGGGGGGGTACTGGACATCAGGCAAAGTTTCTTTTTTTATTTTTACTGTATCTGTGGTGACTCAGGCAAGTGAAGCAGGGCAAAGACTCACTCAACAAATTCAGAAGGTTTCTGATCCGCCACAAGCAGAAGTTTGGAAACTTTCACGAAAGTTGTAATATTTCGTGGAAGCTCCACTAAAGAGAGGATCACAACTTTCGGACATCTCTAGCCCTGAGGGAGGCTTCCTCAGTGGAAGTCTTTAAAAAAGGGCTTAAAACGTTTTTGTTTGCTCAGGTGTTTGGTGTTGAATTGTTTATTTATGAGTGGCTTGTTTTTTATTTCAAATTGAATAAACTTTATTGATAAAAAAAAAAAACAGATGAGAAACCACATACAAGAATGGATCAAGACCTGGACATACAATAAAATGTAGGAGAGACTTGAACAAGTCCAGGATGTAACCATTTTACATATAACAACAAACATCCTCTCACACCCCCCAACCCCACATCCACCACCCCCCCCCGCCACCAGAAGAAAAAAGTAAAACAACAGGACTACACAGATCAGAACACCCAACCTGATATGCATCCATCTGCAGACATAGGGCTATGAGGACCAAGAAGACATACATTCATGCTGTCAATATAACATATAGTGGTTCCCAGACTCCTTTATATGTAAGCATCCTACCAGACATACTGGCAATAAGGTGCTCAGCTTACAGAGCAAACAGGATCTCCCTATGCTATTTCAGGAACTGAGGGGTACACCGATCAAGCCAGTGCCAGAGAATAACTTTTTTCACACATTCTGAAACCAAAGCCATGTGCGGTTTTTGGTTGCCAATCAAGTTATCATTAGAGTCACCCAAAATACATGTTTCAGGGAGAAAGGCATCAGACAGCCCCAGCAGGGGGTCTAGATGAGATCTGATAGAATTCCAAAATGGGGTTACTGTTTCACAGGACCACAGGATATGAAGTAAGGAGGCCGGCTCCTTACCACATCTGGAGCAAGAGTTAATGGGTAAATGACCCATCCTATGCAGTTTAACAGGGGTATAATAAAGGTTGTGGATAATCTGAAATTGCATGATATGGAGTCTATTCCACTTAATAAACTTATATAAATGCTTCCAGATAATCGGCCAGTTTCTAGAGCAATTGGAAGCCAGAAAAGCTTGGTCCCACCAATAGAACCATGGCCCTTCATTGGCAACCAGAAATTCTTATAGGGATTGGTAAAAGTTTGAGATAAGATGGGAGGTAGGAGCCGTATCAAGAAGAGGAAATACTGAACTATCCAGGGGACTAAGCCATGGGTCCGAACCAAAAAACAATTGGAAGTATCGAAAACAGGAAGAGGTGGGCCAATTATACAAGGTACGGGCATCCTGAAAGGAGAGCAATTTCTGACTGAAAGTGAGATCTCCAACTGTGTCCACATCCATAGTATCTGTCCAGCTATCCAAAAGTTAGGGTTCCCAAATAGGGGTTGTGAAGTGTCTTTATGCAGGCAAGTCTTAAGCAGGGAACATAATTGTAAATGAATGCAAAGAGATGCCTCCAAGGGCATGTTCTGCAATGAATGGGGAAGATTCTTCCTGGAAATGCAAGGGAGTGACCTGATATCCAAACCATTAGTGGAGCACAAGGAACGCTTTATGTCCACCTAATATGGCATATATGTCATAGATATATTCCCCCCCTGTTGGTCCCAATCAGTAAGACAGTCTGGTGAGATGTATGGCCAAGTAGTATAAGAACAAATTAGGAGCTTGTAAGCCATCATCCTGTTTAGCATGCATTAGCTTGGACAAAGCCTGACAAGCTGTTTTATCCAACTATAGGAAAGAAGTAAGAATCCTATGCACTTGGGTAAACCATGACTGGTGGAGAGCAAAATTGCACATCTGAAGGAGATATAATAAACGAGGTAAAATGTTCATTTTTATAATGTTCAAGTGGCCCCACAATGAAAGAGGTAACAAGGACCAGCAGTCCAAGTCCACTTTAATACAGGATACCATGGAATAAAGAATAAATTGCTTCATCTTAAGAGGTGAAGAACCAAGATAAATCCCCAGATATTTCAGTTTATCCCATCTCCGGACAAGGCCCAGGTGTTCTATTTCTGCTTTGAAGGTATTTCTATTAAGAGGCATAAACTCAGTTTTAGAAAAGTTTAATTTATAGTTGGAAATTAACCCAAACTGAGAAATAATCTGTAGAGCAGCAGCCAAGGAAGTAGAGGGAGAAGAAATGTGAGATAATATATTGTCAGCATATACAAATAACTTGTAGTCAGAGTAATCAATTGAATTACCACGAACCTGAGGGGAGAAATTAAGTTTACAGAGCAGGGGTTCCAAAAAGAGATTAAATAAATAAGGGGAAAGACAGCATCCCTGCCTGGTGCCCTGATGGAGGGAAAATGAGGATGATAGGATGCCATAGCAAAACATACAGGCCAACGGGAAGGAGTAGAGCACTCTTACCCATTGTATGAATTCTTGGGGAATATGATACTTGGGTAACAGGGCAAACAAGTAATCCCACAAGCCTCTATCAAAGGCTTTTTCAGCATCCAGAGACTTCCCCGTTCCTGTGGTCTTGGTGTCCTTGGATGCCAAAAAAGCCTTTGATAGAGTCTTGTGGGATTACTTGTTTGCTCTCGAAATAAGATAGGAGAGCTTCCGGAGATGGTCAGACGACAGCCTGCTCCCTACTTATGAGTGAGTTCCATACTTGTCCCAATCTACAAGCCAAAACCTTGGGAAGTATTTTAAGGTTCACATTAATGAGGGATATTGGCCTGTAGTTGGAGACAAGCAAGGGATCATGACCGGGTTTGGGGATGACCAAAGTAGTGGCCACAGTAAGGAACAGGTCAGAAAGGCCTTCTTTGAAAATGTAATTAAAGGTATCTAGAAGAATGGAGGCCACTTGACATTTGAAAGCTTTATAAAAATCGGTAGTGAACCCAACCAGACCAGGGGATTTTTCTGAAGTGAGTGAATCAATTGCATGGGAAACCTCAGCCAGGGTCAAAGAAGCTTATATGAATTCCACATGTGACTCGGCCAGTTGGGGGAGTGTTATATCCTGAAATAAAGTCTCAAATTGAGCAGGACAGAAAAGAGAAGGTGTGGCATACAATTGTTGATAAAAAACCTTGAAGGTATCAACAATGTCACGGGGGAGGTGAGAAGGTGGCCCGAATTCATGTGAATTGAAGAGACAATCTTGTCCATGGCCTGAGAATGCAAACAAAGGGCCATTAATTTCCCAGCCTTCTCCCCTTGATCAAAATATTTCACTTTAGAACGCAATATTAGATGCTCCGCTTCCTCCCCTAGTAAAGTATTGTACTGAAATCTAAGACCTTCTAGTTACTCCCATTCCGACTGAGAGGAATTCTGGGAAATGTGCCCCTGCAGGGTTCTTATACAATGTAACAGGTAAGATAAAGCAGCTAAAGTCTGTTTCTTTCTCTTAGTGGCTAAATGAATCAACTCCCTTCTAAGGGCACACTTCAAGGCACCCCATAAAGTGTCAAGTTGGGGCATTGAGGGAGAATTAAGTTCCATAAAAGTAGTGAAAAAAGACTGAAGATGCTGCAGTAGTTCCTCCGACTTGAGTAGCTGGTTGTCAAGGGGGTAAAATTAAGCTGAACATGGGCAGGATGGTGGTCTGAGACCACTTTGGCCGAGTAGTGACACAAAGTAACCCCAGGGAGATGATCTGCTCCTAACAAAAAATAATCAAGCCTAGAAAAATAGTTGTGTGGAAGGGAATGAAAGGAATATTCTTGGGTTATCTGGGTGCAATGCCCTCCATGGGTCTACTAGGCCCACGGAGTCCATGAACTCTCGAAGGGCCAACTGCCCAGGCAAGAGGACCTCCTGCCAGGATCATCGATTGTAGGCCCATATATAGCTCCCAGGATCACCTCCAAGTGGCTGACTAGAGCTCGGAGAATGACATAGTGACCTTGAGGGTCTGCTACTTCCTGAAGAAAATGGAAGGGGATTCTCCGGGCCATAAGAATGGCCATCCCTTTCTTACATGTGTCAGAACCTGCCCCAAAAGCCTGCCCCACCCAGGATCACCTAAGAAGGAGAATCTGGGATGGGAGCAGGTGGGGTCTCTTGCAGACAGATCACATCAGTTAGTAATTTTTGCAAATGCAACAGAATTGTGGCCCATTTAGCAGGGGACTGGGCACCTTTGATGTTCCAAGTACAAAAATTATAGTCCGCCATAGCAGAGCAATACGTGGTGACAAGAAGTCAGACTAGGGTGCAAATACAAAGACTGAAAAAACAAGTTATTAACCAGAAAGGAACCCTCCCTCTGGTGGCACCCCCCCCCACCAGCACGCCCCCCCAAAAATAAGAGCTGTAATAGTGACCCAAAGAAATCCCAATAAGACAACATATGATAAAAAAGTAATGAGATAATATACCAGTAGGTCCAACCCCTCTCATGCCCCAATTGAACCCTCCTCTAAAACCATAGAAAGTTATGAACCATAACAATTGACAAAGAACCCTAAGTACCAACCTCCCTCCCTGCAGACAATATCCCTCAAAGCCCATGATGAAACAGCCCCAACCACTTAGTGCCCTTGTCCCTCCCGCTCCCCCCTACAGACACTTTGCATATGAGGGGGTGGGGCTCCTTATCCAATATGAACTAAGCCAGTATTATAAACAAATAAAGGGAAGGAGTCCCCCCCCTTACCCATCAGGCCTCCTAGGAGAAAGATACAAACTATGTGACGTTCCCCAAGCAGTAGACCAAACCAATGACATTAAGTAAAATGCTAGCAAAAGTTATCAACTGAGTAGCACAGTATAATGTAAAGGCTGCCATAACATTAATAAACTAAAGAACTTGTATACACGCTAAGCAGACCCTCCATATGTTTTCCTAAGGAAATTCATTCAGTACATAAATTGCCAGTAACCCCTCATTACGGGCATTCAAAGGACAGTAAAAACGCAAGGAAAATAAAAAAATGAGGACCCATGCTCTGTGGAAAATAACAGTAAATGCTCATATTTCAGTCTTTAGAATAAACAACTCAGTCTGAATTGAGTCCAAAGACAGCCAAAGTGGAAGCTAATGTCCCCAACCAACAAAGTATTAAATCTGGAGAAAGAAGAGAAGATGGAACCATAAAACAACATTTATAGGTCTGTACAAACTTCTCCAGAACCTGATTGCAGAATCAACATTGGACAACGTCAGTGAAAACAGTGGCATGCTCCTGCCACTAGAGGGCAACCAGGGACTGTCCCACCACTGAGCTCCAATGAAAGATAGGAAAATGTTAAGAGATCCAGCATGGCGGTCTGTGTCTGGAAATGACAACTCTGCTGTAGGGTACAAAGAGAAACAGTTTTTCTTTCTAAGCAAAAACAGGAGCAAAATCATGTGGTAGCAGCAGGAGGCTTTAAAAGGAAGTCTGTGTCATAACCCCACTCAGCAGGTCAGGCCCTCTGCTCCCACAGTGCCAACCTCTGAGCGCAGTATTGTGAACAGTTAACAGAACAGGGTAACCCTCCTGTTTGTTTTGTGGGTTCGAATCAAACTTTGGTCTGAAGTTCTGGAGGGATTCAAACTGTGAACCTCTTGCTAGCGTACCCAATGTACAGGCTCAGATAATTCTGCTCTTCGGAGGGGGGCCAGATATCTTTTGCCTATGGGCACCTAACCAGGTGTACAAAATGAACCCTTAAAAACTCTGTTAAAGAACTCAGAATAAACTCTTACCTTTTCCTAGTTTGGTAAAACCAGTAAGCTTTGTACAATGTCAGCTTTAACCATATATACTTCCGTTGTCAAAGAAAGAATTTCAAAGGTACACCAGGTAGTCTCTAAAAATAGAGGTTTATTTAAAATAGATAAAAATGAAAAATGTAAAACACAGAACCATATATCACAAAGCATACAATCTTTTAAAACAATAAGGTTTAAAAAGTGCAAATTACTACCAATAATACACTTAGACCTGTCTACCTAATGTGTTCTTATCTTCTTATAGTGCTGTAGATGCTTCTTTTTTCAGAGTCCAAACATGTGTGTCTCTAAAGGTCTGTTACAGCATAATTAAAACACTGTCTTGACCCTGCCTTCTCCATGATGTCATCCAGCTCCTCCTCTGTTTATTAAAAATTATGCAATCAGGATGTCTCAAGTCAGGAGGTAAATTAATAGGTGACATCAGCAGAAAAAACTTGTTTCCCCACATGACTTCCCAATGAAGTCTGTAATTTTCCAAATCCTTTCTTTCATCCATGAGCAGCATCCTCTCTCAAAGACATCAAAGGACTTTTTTATGACGTAGCACCTAAGTGCCATAACCTGTATTCTCCCACTAAATGCCATAAAAGTTTATGTTTTCTAGCCTAGCAGCTGGCAACTACTATTAAGCTAGATAAATAGGAGATCTTTAATTTAGGTCCCTTCTAGCCTGTAATTATCTCCTGACTTTTATCTTTTAGCTGACACAGCATGTCTCATGAGAGACGCCCAATACCACTTTTTTATATTACAAAAATCATAGTGTAATCAGAACCAGCTGTCCAAGTGTCACAGTCTGCAGTGGAAGTCCATACTGGTAGACCATAACTGGAGAGTCAGGGCTCACAACAAAAACTCGGGTCATCCTGAAGTGCCATAAACTGCTCAGGTTGACCCCTCCACCCAGGAAGAAGGCAATCAGATCAACATGAAGCTGGGTTACAGTCTGCTCTCAGTAGGCACAAAGAGTGTAAGTCCTGAAGGACACTACCACAATTATGCAGGACACCAAAAGTAATGAGTCTTAGAGTCCAAATGACCTGGAAAGAGGCGTGTGACATAGTGGAGAGAGGAACTTGAGAACATCCTAAAAACGCATCTGTCTGGATGAACAGAAAGTATATCAAGTCCACTAGTCTTCCATAGCGACATATAATGATGACAGTAGAGTAAAGTCATCATCCATCAGCGATCTTTAAATAATTCAGGCAGGGCAGATCTTGGCTCTGTGACCACTCTCTCAGGCTCCTCAAATGTACGCCAAGTGCCTTACAGCAGAATGTGAAGGTGGGCGGGGTACCCCATCTTAATTTTAATGCCAGCAACTATGAGTTTAGTCACTATAGGGTGGAAAACTGTTCTCCACTACTGCACTGACTCTAGCAAATCCTGAGTGATGCGCAGCTTGTTGCTGTCTCATATCACCTCCTGCAGCTCTTGTACTTTATTGAGAATGTGCTGCCGTTCCAGAAAGTTAAAAAATTGCAAGATAAAGGGACAGGGTGAGGCATCAGCTGGCGGCATGGGGCATGGGCCATGGTGCGCCCACTCTATAGAGTAACTTGTGCCATAGGGTGATGGGTCAGAAATTTTTTGAACAAATTTCTGAATGAAGAGAATGGGATCAGAGCCTTCCTCTTTTTCTGGGAGACCGATGATGACGGCATTGTTTTGCCGGCTCCGACCCTCAAGTCTTCAATCTTTGCCTCTAATTTAGCAGTCTTCTACCATATTGCTACAATGTCAGGGTCCAGCCAGTCAAATTTTTTTTCTAAAGAAATGATCCACACCTCGTTGTTCCCGGTGCGCTTGAAAATACCCTTGAGAGCGATGGTGACCGATTTTAGCACCAAAGTTAAGGATTTAAGTTCCTCCCAAAATGGCAGCAATTCAGACAAGATCCATTCTTCTGTTAGAGGGGTCTGGCCCAGGGTAGCAGTAGAAGAGCAGCCACTAGGGTAGAGTGGGCCTTGGAACGTTTGCTTATCTTGTCCGACGTGGGACGCAGGGTATGCTTTGGTGGGGCCACTTTCATCTCGGCATCCATAGCGGGGTCAATCACCAAGGTTAGATGCTGATGAAGACTAGGAATCTTCAAAGGTAGGTGGGTACCAAAATTTTAACAAAATACTGTAAAAAAACAACGTTTTGCAAGAGGGTAGCTGGAGCTCTGCAACAAAGCTGCTAAACGGTAGCCTGCATCACGTGACTCCTATGCGTGGCCTGTTTATCTGGTATTCAATCCTGTTTTTAGTTTTCATATTTGGGTGTAGGGAATTTAATCTATATTGCTATATTCTGTTGTTAATTATTATGTATTGAGATGTTATTTAAGTAATATACCATAACAGGGTGTGTGAAAATCCCAGCGTAACCCACACCCTGGAGTGGTGTATTGTGACTATGCAATGTTTTTTTTCTTATATTTTAAGTTATTTTTCTTGAATTTATTGCTCTGTGAGAAAAAAATAGTTCAGGGTTGCTAGGGTTGCAATCCTGGATTGCTAGGGCTTTCATTTTCTGTGTATGTGCAGGGCTCTTTTGCTATTCCCAGATGAATGCTTTTTCTGGGGCTAGGAAATCTTCAGCACTGTGCCCTATGTCACCAGTTTACTCTGTCCCTGCTCTGTTTGTCTGTAGGAGCCAGGACAGCCTTGTCAATTAGGTCCGGGGCCCGATGTGAATTAGGAAACACTGGCTCCATTTCTGGTGCATGTGCAGCAGCGTACACTGCTGCTGAGCTGTATGCCACTTGTTCCCCAGCCCTCTTCCGCTTCTGGGCTGGGGAAACAAAGTCAACATGTTGTTTTGTCTTTTTTTTCTGCTGTCTGCCTTTTTCCTCTGGGAGAGGGCCTGATGTCATAGCCGGCCACAGATTTCAATTGTGGAGCCACTGAGTGAAGTGGAGGAGGCTGTGAGCAGTGAGAGGGAGAGGGAGACAGTGTGAAGCAGCAAGGAGTCAGTGACCTATGAGGTGGGAGTGATTTTTTTTAAAAAACAAGGTCAGTAGAAGACAGTGAACTGTTGTCTGAGGTTTATTGTTTATTTTTTTTTCGGCTTGTTTCAGGAGGCTTTACCACCGCTGTTTAGTGGCTAGTCAATATGGCTTTTTTTCCACTTTAGTGTTCGAGGGTTGGACTGATTTTGAAAGGATGGGATTCCATTTGTGGCTGACTAGCACATTTTCCCATGGGTCATGCCAGGATTTACCATGACTAAAATGTGCCAGTCAGCCAGTCATCTTTTAGGATTTTTGGAGCCATTGTATAATTTATTATTTCCTCTTTGTAATGGCACCCTGGGTCTCCAGAGAAGGGCGCCATAAACTACTACTATTACTTTTACTCAAGTCTTAAGGACTTGTTCCTCTCTGCTAATATTATGATATGTGAGATGAGGAGGGTTCTTGTATATCCATTTCACATCTTTACTGAAATACCTCAATAGGTTTGGTTGGGGGTGGGCCAAAGGTTTAGGATTTTCTAAAAGTTTTATGATTATGCAGGTTATTTTGTGAGACTGCAGGTACCTGTGAGTCAGTATCAGTGCTCTGATTATTTTGAACTAAAGCAGTGTTTTCTTTTTGTATTCTGGTCTCAGCTTTACTGTGTTGGTGGTCTCATAAAGTAATGATGTTTTGTATCTCCTGTTGCCATGCTGGCAGTCTCTGCCCCATTTGACCCCCTGTATTGTAATCTGTATCTGCCTTTTGACCTGACATGGCCTCTTCCTCCAGCTCCCTCTTCTTGTCTGCCCTTGAATATAGCATCCTGCAGCCTTGAGCTTCTCCTAGGGAGGGAAGGCAGTTTGTTGTGTCTGCTGTCTTTGTCTAAAAAAATGCTATGAGCCTGAACTCTCCCCTTCCCTCACTCTGTGCAGATGAAAAATACAGATTTATTTCCTCCCTCTTTTTTAGTATTGATTTCGTGGAGCTTTTGTGTTTCTTCTGGTTAAACACCTGCTTATTTTGACAGTCATTAGTGTCCCAGATAAATTTAGAGTTTTTGATGCCACTAATACGTTAATCTTGTTTTTGAACAGATTCTTTCAGTGTTTCACACTGAGAATTGTAATCACTACAATCAGATAGGGGTTGCAAAATCCTTTCCTTTTATTTTCAAGTTCTGTGGCAAACTGGTTTGGGCAGAAGCTGCATGTTTCAAGATACCACTGATCGATTTATCAATTTAGTTGAAGCTTCTTGCATAATCTCTCCGCATTCTCTTCCCATTCTTACTTACAGGGCCCTGAGAGGCCTAAGAATTCTCAAGAGACCAATTACATTTGGGTATGATGAAGTACCTTTCATAACAGAATGGAAAGTGATTATAGAAGAGGCTTCAATTAAACTGGTAAATTGTATATTTGAAACACTCTGCTTTTGCACAAAGTGAAATGGCTACAGAACTTGAAAATAGATATGACTTTGCAAACTTTTCTGATCATGGTAACTGAATTCTAGTTTCATACTCTGCTTCCAGACCCCCAAAGTAAATACAACCTATAGCTTGGCTGCTATCAACTTTTCACTCCCATTCCTATGGAACTCCATGCAAGGCTCCCTAAAGCTCTCATCTCTTCCAAGACCATTCACATTCAAAGCACTAATAGCTAAGTACCTGAAGGAAACCTGCAGCTGTTTTAGATGACTGTGTGCTGTAGTTCGAGTATCTTCCATGAATTCTTTGTTACTGAGCCTATCTCAATTCATAGCCCCCTTAGGGGGTTCCTAGCTTCTTTTTAGCCCACCTCACCAATAGGGGGTACCCAGCACTTATTAATTCATCTACACTTTTCCCAGTCCTCACCATTCTACCCTCTCTCCTTCTTCACATATTCTCCCCTCTCACATACTCTCCCCTCTTCCCCTCCCTATCTTTCTGTCATGATTTACAACAGATTCTAAATATGTTAGTTCTGTATGTATAGGCCTATATTATCCCTCACATGTACAATGCCTTGTTTTTGTCCATTATATCTGCGATTGTATATGTTTATTGTTGTCCAGGACCACTTTGAAAATGAGGTTGCTCAATGCTATTTATGCCTGGTTAAATAAAGTTTGATTGATTGATTGTGAAAGACTGAAAGAATCTACACAAAAACAAGATAAATGTATTGAGGGCATTCACAAATCTGAATTTATACAGAACACTAATGATTATCAAAATAAGCAGGTGTTTAACTGGAAGAAACAGAAAATTCTCTCTGAAACTATATATATATATATATATATATATATATAAAAACAGGAATGAACTAAATCTGTATTATTCCTGTGCACAGTGTGAGACAGTAGGGGAACGTTTAGTCCCAAAGGATTTTTTAGACTAGGACAGTGGATACAACAAACCACCTTACCTCCCCAGGAGAAGTACAAGGCTGCAGGGTGCCAGATTTGAAGGTGGACAAGAAGAGGGAGATGGGGCAAGAGGTGGTGTGGGTCGAAAAGGCAGACGTAGACCACAACAGAGGGGGTAGAACGGGGATGAGCCACCAGCAGGGCAACAGAAGACACTAAACATGAACAACTTATCAGACCATCAACTCAGTAAATCTGAGACAACAGTACTTTCTAAAGGCACTAAGTGAAAACAGCGAAGTCAGGGACAGCATGGTCAAAAACTGTGCATGAAAAACAGCACTGTTAAAAGCAGCGCTCAATAAAAACACTGTCAGCAACAACAGCGACAATGGTAACGCTCCAAGAAACAAACAGTGACCACTACCATGGCTAACAAATATCATACACATTGAGTTTTGCAGGGGCTCTGTCCCCGCACAATTCTGGTATCTTGAGGGCTTTGCCCACACCCCCCTAAAATAAATATAATCAACTCCATGGAGGGGGGTCTCGGGAACGAGGAGAAACTTGGGGGGTGGGTTACATCAGTGAGGGGACATCATACAAAAAATAAAACTTGGGGGTGGTTACAGAAAAATAACCCTGATCTCTGGCTCTCCACTGCCCTAGCCGTCTGTACCTTAGCCCTCTCCACCTTGAGAGCAGCTCAAAGAGGCAACACTCTGTTAGTTTCTTGTCTGTGTCCTCCCTTCTGATGACAGCTACAGGGGTAGTGGTAACTGACTTGTGCTATGCTATCCCTGTAGCTGTCACGTCAGTTGTGATTTTTGAAGTGCAGTTCTTCTCACATTATATTGCCCACGACATATTCACTGGGTACGCTTTCTAAAGGCATATACCAATGAACACCATAAATGAACTCGAAACAATCACTGACATTCACAAAATGTGTAATTTGTTCAATATACACTTTTCCTGAACAAAAAGACAGAAAACTCTGCATTAGTGCAAAATAATCGAAGCATGGATACTGATTCATAGTTATCTACAATCTCACAAGATAACCTGTATAATCATAAAACCTTTAGATAACCCTTAGCCTTTTGCCCTCTCCTAACCAAACCTATTGAGGTCTTTTGGAACAAATGTAAAATGGATGTACAAAAGCTTGCTGAGAACCCTCCTCATCTCATATACTATAATCTTATCACAGAACAACAAGGCCTTATAGACCTGAGTACAAACTACTGTTTGTCAATAACATTGGCTGATAAAACAACAAGGCCTTATAGACTTCAGTACAAACTACTGTTTGACAATAACATTGATAAGGGAGGCAGTGTAGTTGTTCTGAGTACTAAAGATTATGAAAATGAAATCTGGAAACAACTGGTCAATAATGAGTACAATAAAAAATTGACCTCGGACCCAGTTTCTGATTTTTAAAAAGGCTGTTGATTTGGAACTGATTGCAGTATATCGTAACAGATTTATTGATGAAAAAGAAAAGGCTTTTCTAACAATGGATTTCCCCATTAACCCAATAATGTACATTCTGCCAAAAGTTCATACATCATTGAACAAACCTCCTGGCTGGCCGATCAGCAGTGGAATTGGTTCACTCACTGAGCCACTTTTAAAATATGTGGACTCTTTCCTTATGGATTTTGTGACCATGATTCCATCCTATATAAAATGAATGGAGGACATTTGAAGTATTCTAAAGGATATTGTTATTCCAGAAAATTGTCTGCTGGTCACTTTTGATATGGAGTCTCTACACCCTAATATCCCACACTAGGAAGGACTAGAAGTTGTTGAGTTCTTTCTCAATGACAGGGGGCCAGAGGCTAACCTGCCTACCCATTGTTTGTTCAGATTTTGAGTTTGTCCTGAAATTTAGCTTGTTAAATTTTAAAAATTTAATTTTTTTGCGGGTTAAAGGAACAGTGATAGGGAGCTATTTTTACCCCCAGTTTCTCAAATTTTATCTAGCCAAGTGGGAACAAGAAGTGGTGTGCAATTCTGACGTCAATTAACTCCTCAGTCATCTTGAAATATTGAGGCACTTTAAAGATGATGTGGTAATAGTGTGGTGTAAGGATGTAACAGGCTTACAGAGCATGGAAGATTTTCTGCATGAACGTAATAAGAACTTACAATTTTCATTGAAATACAGTGTAGATAGTATTGCATTTCTGGACATTAATATCACTGAGGATAACAATACAGAGGAAGTCCATACCAGTCTCTACTGTAAACCTACAGACAGAAACGTGCAACTCTTGGGTAGCAGGGGGTCACACTCATCACTGATTAGTAACACCCTAAGGCTCCGTTTCATAGGTTCAAACACAACTATAGTACATTGGAATTTCTTGACCAGCAAACTGCTGACCTGGAAGCCAGATTCCTCAAAAAGAGGCTTTAGCCAATATGAAATATGTAAGATAAACAAAAGCACAGGGCATACAAATAGAGAAACACTCTTAATTGAAAGACAGAGAAATACAACAGGCCCCAATCGGAATTTTAGTTTTGCCACTACATTTTCTCCATTTTCAAAAGAAGTTCAGATGATAATTAGACAGAACTGGCACATTCTGACTTGAAATAGTGTAGGGAAAATTGCCCCTTTTGCAGTTATTTGGATAGCCTTTTCAGTAGCGATTAACAAAGATATGACGACTGCCCCTCCCCCCATGGTTAAACACAGGCTCTTAAGGTAATAGTAGCAAACAACTAGCAACTCATTACACCCAATTGATACAAGTAGAACACTGAGCCATACACCTCTCAGTTAAGCAAATTTCTTTAGAATAAACATACAGTATAAAAGAGGGAGGGCGGGAGGGGGAGAGAGAGAGAGAGAGAGAGATCATAGCAATGTAATATCCATCAGTCTTGGCATCATACCCATCCAACTGTTAACATGGTCCTGGAGGGGAGGAAAGAGAGTCCAAAAAGTTCTGTTCCAGCTACCTCTGCCTGGAGGCTTAATTCTTATATATTCTCTCCTCCTTCTTCTTCTCTTCTCCTAGGTTGGTACATGAAAATCAGGATCAAGGTTCAGACACTACCATAGCCACAAAGTCCAGAAGTACACTCCAAAGTTGCAGGTTTGAATTCTAACTACCCACTCCAGTGGGTCAGCGTTGGCTATTCCTTTACTGCTGATTGTCCCCATAATCTGCCACTCTCACTGGCCAGCAGGATTTCAGCTTGGGTAGATCTTGTTGGTGGAAAGCTCCGTTGGCTGTACAACACCTGCCCCAGAAGCAGATGTGGTGCATAGCTTAGATGATAGCTTCAGAGGGCACTATATCCTTGGACTCCAGCTTCTTTTGCTTCAGCTTACCCAGGCTATCATCAGCAGGAGGAGGTCAAAAGGGTGGCTTTCTTCCCAGTGTTGATGTACAAGTCCCTTCTCATTTGTCACAGTTTACAAGCATTGCGGGAGACCTAGCTTGTCTCAGGATAAAGTTCTTCCTTTGTTTGAATCTCATCTTTTTTTTGGCTCGAAATCCCCTGTCCATGCTGATTGTTTGTTTTTTCAAGTTCTTCTAACTGGGGGGCAGAACCTCAGATCACTCTCTTTCCACATATCCATGAACAGTCATCATCAAAAGATATGGCATCAGATAAGTCAATTTCAACAATTCAAAAACACAATAGATAATTTCACTTTAATTGGTGAAAGACATTCAGATGTTCTTATATATATCAGTCAGAAAGTAACTCCCTAAATTTGTCAGACCTAAACCCCAATTAAATTTTTTTGCTCAAGGAGGAGATTGTCTCGCTATTTATGAGTATGAGGGCTACTGATTTAGGTTCATTACATCATTCTACTAGGAAATTTCCATTTCAGACTAAGATTCTGGGCTCGACACAGGCTTGTGTCAAGCTCTGCATTGAACCCAGTGCTGCACCCAACACACTGTCACACCTTGCACCCGATTCTCATAGGACACATGCATTTGTGACACTGTACTCTTTTTTTTTTTTTCTGTGGCTTGTGCCAAATATTCAGCACAAATCCTGAAAAAAGTTCCCCTGACTGACGCAAAGTTAGACCAGCAAAAGGTGGTCTAACTCATGGCATCTGGCACATGGGATCAAGAATCCCAAATTCTAGCCAGGGAATGCCACAAGCCCCAGGTACCATCTGTTTGGTGCACCTGGAGCTTGCACATTTGAAGACCTTTGAGAATTGGGTCCCTGTCTTTGAATTTCTCAGGTCTAGTCAGGGTCTATATCCCTAGTACAGTGTGCATAGCGTACACTTTATATTTACTATTACACATGCCATGTAAACCAACACTTGATCAATTCTCTTTAAATCTCTTTCCAAGCCTTTTGTGGGTTATGATCACCCCAAAGGTGGCCAAGAGTCATGTAATGATACAGTGATATAGAACATAACACACATTTCTCATACAGTGGTTATACTGTATATGGTGTAATAACAGTGATTACAAGTTGATTTGTTATACAGAGTGGTTACATAGTAATCAAATACGATAATGCAAGTGTTGGGTAACTGTTTCTTAATAGCCTATTGTCAGTTACCTAACTGACAATGTCATCTTTCTACCTTTTGGGTTACAGACTTGAATCTTCTTTCCTTGTAACCTTTGTAAAGGATGTTCGCAATTATTAGAAAACTGAGCAAGGTTAGAAGAATCAAGCAGAAGCAAATAGAATTGGCCTTCCAAATGTCATCTAGGTCTGCCACCTGAAAGGCATGTGTTCATCTCTGGAGGCTCTGTTCTACAGCTTCCATGGTTTGGATAATATCATCAGTAAAAGTGATTCTACAGCGATTACTAAACGTCAGGAACATGGAAATCAGAATCAAAGTCCTCTTAGCAAGCACTATCAGCATTAGAATCAAATCAAATCAACTTTATTTTTAAAGCGCCTTTCAAAACCTAGGCACTGTACATAAAACTAAGTATATCAAATATAAATAGAATTAAAACAAAGGCATTAAAACTGATCATCCATAACTAAGGAAGGTTAAATTAAATAAATATATTTTTAACTCAGTTTTAAATCTACCAACGGTTGGGCATTCTCTTAACTGACGAGGTAGAGAATTCCACAGGGTTGGAGCTGAAAAAGAGAAGGCACAAGAACCAGATGTCTTCAGTCATACCCTGGGAATATCCAGCAATTCCTCATTGGTGGATCGGAGAGAGGACGGAGGGGGCAGTAAGGTACCAGGAGATCTTGCAGGTAACTGGGTCCCTGATCATGTAGGGCTTTAAAGGTTAACAAGCCAACCTTAAAGGTGATCTGCCACTGAACAGGCAGCCAGTGCAGCTCTCGGAGCACAGACATAATATGACTGGTTTTAGAAGTCCCAGTCAGAAGCCTGGCCGCTGCGTTCTGCACCAGCTGCAGGTGGCAGATATCAACCCCTGGTAGCCCTAGGTAGAGGGAGTTGCAGTAATCAAGACAGATAGTGACAAAGGCATGGACCAGTGTTGGAAGATCATCTGGAGGAACAAGGTGTTTCACTCAGGTGATATTCCTCAGATGGTAAAAAGAGGATTTGACGACAGCTAACACCTGGGATTTTAGAGTCAGACCATCATCAAAAATAACTCACAGGTTATGCACCCAGTCTGAGGTAGTGAGCGACAACCCACCAAGTAACAAGCCTGATGGTTGTCCAGCCCCCAAACCCGTCCCCGGATGACCTGGGTCAACTACCAGCACTTCAGTCTTGTCTGGATTCAGTCTCAGCCAGATGGAACTCATCCAGGATCTGATCTCAGTAAGGCAATTATTTAGCACGGAGAGTGCATTATTCTGTCCTGGCAGAAAGGACATATACAGCTGAGTATCATCTGCATAGCAGTGAAAACTCAGACTGTATCACCTGATGATATCTCCCAGTGGCAGCATGTACACTGAAAACAACATGGGGGCCAGAATGGAACCCTGCGGCACCCTACAAGGCAGGGAGTGAGCAACAGAGGAATAAATTCCAGTGGCAACTCTCTGAAATCTGCCCGTCAGGTATGAATGAAACCATTTAAGGACTGTAACAGACAGCCCACAAAAAAGCCTCAGGTGCTCCAGCAGCACACCATGGTCTACAGTGTCAAATGCAGCTGAGAGATCAAGAAGGACCAGAATGATACGTGCCTTTTGATCTCTGGCCATTAGGAGGTCATTCAATACCCAGACAAGAGCAGTCTCCATGCTATGCTTCTTCCTAAAACCAGACTGGAGAGTATCATAGACATTGTGAGTTGTAAGATGATCATCCAGTTGTAACACAACCACCTTTTCAATAATCTTACCAGCAAAAGGCAGGTTAGAGATAGGCTGGTAGTTGGCTAGACAATCTGGATCCAAGGAGGTTTTTTTAAGGAGTGGTCGAACAACCGCTTCCTTCAGGGGGTCAGGAAAGACCCCCCCAAGGACTTCCAGACAATGTCATCAAGGCTCGGGCAGATAACATCTACACATCCCACTAAAAGGGGTGTAGGGCACGGATCCAAACTACAACTGGTTGGAAGCAATGTTTGAACGATCTTCACAATTTCAGTGAACTCCAGCTGGCGGAAATCTGACCAGATAGACCGAGTGCATGCCACTTCCTGTCGACCACTGCAATCCCCCATAGGAGAGGTCAGACCGATGTCAGACCTGATGCTGGCAACCTTATCTGCAAAGAATTGAACGAACTCCTCACATCTCAGCTGAGAAAAAGCTTCTCTGGGCTGGAGACAGATTGGATTGCACAATCTGTCAACAGTCCGGAAGAGCTGAGCTGGTTAATTCTGTGTGGCAGAAATCTCCCTGGACAGGAATTCTGCCTTCTTACGGGTGATTTATGATTGATAGCCATCATAATGTGCCATCAATCTAAGCCTGTCAGCATGATGGCCAGACTTCTGCCAGGCTCTCTCCATCCTTCGGCCAACTCGCCTCAACTTCTTCAAGGAGCCATCAAACCAAGGGCTCCTTGGGCGAAGGGTGAGAGACCAAACATGACCAGGAGCAATGTTGTCCAGAGCATCTCCCACAGCCTTATTATAGGCTAATATGAGATCATCTGGACTCATGCATTCACCCGACAAGCCCAATAGGTCCAGTACTGCCGATAGGTCATTAGGGTTAACCTGCCTTAAAGGGCGGTACTGAACCATCTCCATAGGGGCAGACCTACTGGGGGGGGCCCTGAAGCTGAACCTTATGGTGTGATGGTCAGACCAGCTGACTGGTTCCACCCCCAGACCAGCAATCTCCATACCCAAAAGAAAGATCAGATCCAACAAATGACCCCCTACATGGGTCGGGGAGGTAACTATCTGTGTAAGGCCCAGCATCATCATCAGCTGGAGGAGATTTTGACCAAAATGCAAGAGTTCATCATCAACCCAGGAATTGAAGTCCCCCAGAACTATCCATCTGGGGGACCTCAACACCATGTTGACGATGAAGTCTGCTATCTCCTGCAGGAATTCTCCTCCATCTCCTGGTGGAGGGTAGACGAAGAGAATCCCGCAACCTACACCCTCTCCCAGGATATATTTGAAGGATCTGGTACTTCCCAATGGCACATCCACAAGGCCCAGCTCAGTCTTAAACATAATGGCCACACACCTGCCCCTACGATCCAACCTTGGACGGTGTATCACTGAGAACCCGGCTGGAGTTGCCGAGGCCAATGCAGGGCCTGTATTTTCATCCAGCCAGGTCTCGGTGATGCAAGCTGGATCAGTTGTTCCAACAAGATCAGCTATAATAGGTGTCTTGTTTTTAATAGATCTGGCATTGCATAACACCGCCAAGGTAGGATGAGCTGTCGGGAAAGACCTCAGCTCCTGCCCACTAACGTCGGAGCCCTTGGGTATGGGGACAAGAAAAGGATAATCTCTATCCTGACTCCATTTCGCTCCAGGGTGTCTCCTGGACCCAACAACTCCAATCCACCCTCCCCTTTCCTGTCCCCCACCAGGCCCAGCTCTCCCCTTTTTTTACGCATTCTAAGTATGCCCAAAGCACGACACCTAAAATAGGTGTCGGATGACAGTGGGGGACATTCAAAGGGACATAATTCCCTGAGCCTGGTGGGGGAATAATGCCCAACCATCACTAAACCTCCACAATACATTATAATACTAGCTAAAATAATAAAAAACAAATAAGTTAAAATCGAGAACCCACCCCAAATAAGATAGGTAAATCTAATCTTAATAACAGTGCCAAATTAAGTACTTATTAATATCCAATAAAATGTTACCAGATGTCTTTGCCCTCTTCTCAGATATCCAAATAATTCACTCCTCCACTCTCTATCACAAAGTGGGGGGAGGGGTGATGAAAAAGAAAGTAAAATAATAAACATAAAATAAACAAACAAAACAAAGACCTACCCACTCTCAAATAACCAGATAATTCACTCCTCCACTCTCTCTCACAGAATGGGGGGAGGTCAACAAATAAAGTCCCACCCACTGTCTCTCACACAATGGGGAAAAACAAATACATAAACAAATAAAACAACACCCAATACCAAAAGTTAACACACATTCAAATCTAAAATAAAATAATAAAATAGAATACTAAGACAGCAAAAGTCATTTGATTTCTTAATTCATTTATAAGTCCTGATTAGTCCAGCACTTTCTAGTTACAAGCAACTTTAAAGCACCCATTATCCATTGAAATAAATTAATGTGCCCAGGAGCTCACACCTCCAGGGGACCACAATAACATTGTTCAATTTCTTTTGTGGGCTCTCACCTCCACTTAAGAACCAACAGAGCCCCAATGTATTGCGAATAATCACAAATCCCAGGGAGCAGTCCAAAGTCAACTCTATGACTAAAAACAGAATGACTCGCTTTATAGTCCAAGACCATTCCTCGATCTGCATGTCCCACCACAGCCACTCCTCACACTAGCCATGGCCCATACAAGCTAAAGTGAATAAGGCAGGGTGATGATAGAACCACTGTCCCGCTTCACTGCACCACCAAATCTTCACCCCAGCAGGTACAGTATTGGGATTGAGCTGCAGTCCAGGCATTCAGGACACCGAATCCACCGCCAATACTTGGCCAGCACTAGGAGAGTCCCACCCAGCTCCCGAACCTCTCCCCAGATCTGCTTGACACCATGGTTGCCCTTCAGCTACCGCACAGCCGGGCGGAAGTGCTACAGAGACAGCCACCCAACAGCAGCAGCCCTACAGCACACCACTAGGTTGGGGCCAGGGCCAGGAAAGAACTCCTCCCAAACAGTTCACCAGCATCCGCTGCCAGACCAGGTCGCTACCAACTCCACTCCTTTCCACCAGCACAGTCTGACTATCAAAAACGGGCCAGTCTTCACTCCGGCATTGGGACTCCTCACCCTGCTTACAGCGTTCCCCTCAGCAACAAAGGTCCGAAACACTCCAGGTAATGGCTACTTCCAGTTGCAATTCGTAACTTTCAGAAAATAATAAAATATTATTGTGTGCAGACACGGACGTTAATAAAAGAGTCCGCAACTTGATTTTTCACCCAGGGCCAACCATAAATAAAATTGGTAAAACTAAATAAATGAAAGATTAAAAAACAAAAGTAAAGAAAACAAATGAACTAGTATAAAATAATCTTACTCCTCACTACTGCTTATAGCCAGCCCAGCACAGCGGCCATCTTAGAAGTCCCTCCGTCTGAAGAAACTATAACAGAAAGAAAATAACAAATGTAATCTATTGTTGAGGTAATATTTAACCTCCCCCAGGGGTGATGGAAGATGGAGGTCAGGCCTCCAGTAAATACAGTTTTAAACTTATCTTTCTGGATTTCCTGAGTGGAGTCAGGAGAGTGTGGTGCCGGCTTGCAGGGCTTCATATGATTTCTATGACCCCATTGGAAATGTTTTCTTTCTGAGCCCACTGGGAATCTATCTCATAGCAGACTGGGTTGGCTTTATTCACAGTCACATAGCTGCCTACTCACTTTTCTGCATATTTCCTCCTCTCCTTTCACTTCATCTTCTTGTATAGTAATTGAAATAGAACACTTTATCATTTATCTGACAGTTGATGTCAGAGGCTTTCCTATCATAATAAGTAGTTCTCCCTTCTGCGCTTCTTTGTTAATTTTTCTTAGCAAATGCAAAAATATTCTGTTAGTGATAATTTAAGTCAGTGATGCACTGGTGGATGTCAACAGCTGCTACTGCATTTTCAATAAGGGTTTGGTACTACAGATGCATGGGCAGTACCACCTGCTTGCTAGTCATCATTTCAAATGGAATCAGCCCTGTGGATCAATCTGAGGGTAGATCTCAGTGTCATTAGGGCAACTGGCACCTTGTAGTCCCAATCTTTTGCATTTTCTGAGACACACTTCTCGAGTATGCTAACAGTAGGTTTATTCATCCTTTCTACTTGACCAGAGGATTGGGAATAATAGGCCACATGAAGTTTCCTCTGGATTCCTAACATCTGACATAGGTTAACCATCACTTCTGATGTGAAGTGGGAGTCTTTGTCTGACTCTATCAGCAAAGGTAGGCCCCCAAGAAACCACATTTCACAGTCCAAAGGCCATTGGCTGTGTCTGTTGTAGTGAAGAATTGGGCCTCTTCAGTCCTGGCCAAACTCTGATCGATACAAGCCATGGGCTACTGACAAAGGGAATTTTGTTTGTTCAGTTGTCTGTAATCAATGGTACAGTACATCACCACTTATCAGTGGGTTTTAACACAGGCCATACTGGAGCATTGTACAGGAAGTGACAGTACATTTCCTAATAATGCCTCATTCCAAGAGAGATCCTAAACATTTGATGAATAGCTTCCTACTCATCTAGCCGTGTCTTCTATTGTCTGACATACCCAGGCTTGCTGATAGGTTGTGTCTCAATCCTGACAGCATGAAGGGTAGTTTTCCCGCAGTGTAAACTGTCCTTAAAGAACAGATTGGGAAATGCATGGAAGCTTGTGGCTTGTTCAGGTTTTTCTAAATCTGGTACTGCACTGGCTAATGCCATCTGCTTATTAATTTGTTCAGAGAACACAGGATATGGCTTAGCCTCTCCTGTTTCAACCTTGGCTTCAATCAGGTCAGACACATGCCATTTCCTATAGAGGCAATCTCACTTTTTCCCTCAAGGGAGTGTCTTTCAGACAGAACTAGGCAAGAGTCTTTGACTTCCCACCAGTAATCATATCCTTTACTAACTAAAAGTTTTGGCTGGATCATAATCTGTCCAGATGGCAAAGTGATATAACCCCTTCTCCATGTCCCCATCCTCATGCCAGGTCTCTCGCAGACAACTGAAGTGATGGGTAAAAAATCATGAAAGGCGGAGCCGACCACCATTCTTAGATTTGCTTGTGCAGGCAGCGAGATGGGGTGGACTCCTGGGTTATCCACCAGCAGGTAAGCAATTCTCCCCATGAAACTCCTTAAAATGTCTGTGACCCTCCCCATTATAGGTTAATCGCAGTTCCTCGAAAGATTTAGTGTGGTGGAAGAAGGCTCTCTTCTCTGGCAAACTACATCCCTTTTTCATATTCAGTCTCAGAGGAAAGCTGCACATTCTGCCTGGCATGGTGACATGCTGTTTATTAACCACCTTACACATTTGTGGTATAGTCTGACCTGCTTCCATTTGAGATTTGGTGCAAGGTAAAGGCTAGTGTGTTGCCAGAAGAGGGGCTTGATAGCAGGCTGCTCAACATCCATATGGAGACTCACTGCAAGCCTTACCAAAAAGCCAGCCCCCAGTCACACTGATTATGTCACACCTTGGACCATGTACAGTATTCATAATGACACAGGGAAATCTCTGTTATGATGAAATTCAGGGTTAATATTCCTTTCAATTTCAGTGGACCTTCCCCCGAAGGGTTACTGTCTAGTGTCTGGTTACATCTTGCCATTGTCAGCTCTGGGTTTGCACACTTCAGTTCTCCGTACAAAGGATAGCTAATCAAGGTCCTTTCATATGGGGTAGAAAAGGGTGCATCTTTAAACTCTCGGTTCTGAACTTTTATAATCAGGGTGAAGCTGCCATCTGTATTCCTTTTCACATGTCACAAAAGATCTCCTTTTGTCTGTACCCTAGACTGGATTTCAGCTAGCTACACATTGAAGTTATCTGCCTGTTATTCATTAATGAAGTGTGGTTCCGATAACAGAGCCATCTCCTCCACAGGCCTGGGCTCAAAGGGGAGGGTTACTGTCAACTTCCCTTCCCTCTCTGGAGCTGCTTCTTGATTAGCAGCCTTCTGGCATTGCCTGCATACAGTAGCTGGCCACTGAAACTTGACCTCTTAGTCAAATTTAACCCTTCCTTAGTCACTTTTAGTGGGAAGGCAGGGTTAATCTTCATTGGTACATTGCTATATGTCTACACTCTCTGGGGAAGGCATTTCAAGCCCAGATGCAGAAGAAGCATCTCGCTCATAAACTCCCCTCTTCTAGTTTCAAACAGGTGAGGGTGGTCAGGTAGCTGCCAGGACTCTGTTCCTCTTCAGGGGTTATTTTGGTACCCCGGATCTCTTCAGCCACATTAGTCCATACCAGGCCCTGAGGAAGATTCTGTATCACACCATACCTCTGCCATAAATCCATCCCTATCAAAAAACATCTTTCAATACCTTCATAAATATGCACTGGAAGGGGAACATGCATACCAGCCAAGCTCAAGTCCCATGTTCATATACCCAAAGACTTAAGCAGGAAGTCGGTGAGACTGTACAGAGTGAGTGTTGGGTGTTCTGTCATAAGGCAGGGGTTATCCTTGTATAGCAGCTACTGGAGTTAATTTAGTACATGTTGGGAGTCAAGTGTTATTTCTGTCCCCGTATCTACCAGAGCATATATAGGAAAAACATTTTCCACCATTATCTTTACATACTGTCTGGCTTTATTTCCTTGATGGACCAGTGCTCCCAAAAGCAAAGGGTTGGACTTCACTGGGGCAGCCTCATAAAACCCAGATGAGTTGCACTCTCTGGCATTGGACCTGCACTGCTCTTGTGTGTGATGTGGCAGAGGAGGTTGGAGACTGTTCCACCTGGCCTAGTCAGCTGCTGGTTATCATTGCTTGAGGGGCACTGTTTTGTTCCGGTGGCACCTCAAGAGAAAATGCATCTCCTGTTTACGATGCAGGGTGTGCTTAATTGCCTTTCATCTGCTGCTACAGCTCATTATACTTTCCTTTCCAGTATCCTTCATTGTTTTCCTCTTGACACTACTCCTGACCCCAATGGCTGTGGTATCTTCCCTGATGATCAGCATACCACCTACTCCATAAGGCCCGGGGGGGGTCTCATGGTAGTTACCTCTTCCAGGAGTTGGAACCCCCTCCCAGCAAAAGCTGTGTGTTCTTCCTGGTTACTGGTGGGGGGTAGTTCCTCTCTGAGGAAGGAGATTGCCCCCTCCTCCGATTTCAAGACAGGGTTGTTGTGATGTGACAACCCACCTCTCCCTCTGTGCTGAAATAGCTTTAAGAGAGGTGTCTGTCCTCAGATACTTGCTGCCACCAGCTGGACTGTCTCCAGCTCCAACCTTCAAGCTTACAAACTTGAATAATCAAGTGTGCAATTGCACAAGTTAAAGTCTGGTAGTGTGTCTTTCTCGGGTGGTGGATGCTACACAAAGTTTACCTCAGCCAGTGGAACCTAAACATTACCTTAGAAAAATGACATCACAGTCACACTGTTGAGCAAATAAATAGCTTTTTACTTAACAGAAAGTGCACTGAGCATTTACAGGATATATATTTACAACACAAGAGAATAACACTCTTACTGGAAAAGTAAACAAATGGTTTAAATAACAGATTGCAAAAGAAGAAGGCTATTACTGAAATATGCTAGCACTAAACTTACCCTTTCCTATCCTTCTATGAGACACTCAACCCTATTCTAACTGCCAGCTCCCATGGACATAGCTACAAGGGTAGGTTCCAAACTTATGTTTCCCCTTCCAGCTTCCCAAAGCAAGAGAGAGCACTTCATTGTCTTTCAGCCTCTTATATATTCTCCTGGGAATAGATAATGCCCATTCCCCCTTTGAATGCACCAACCGTCTAACATGTATGTATTTAATTGTCCCAATCAGACTGAACACCTATCAGTGACCAATTATATTCCATTTTAACCTTCAGTTTATATTTGAATGACCCAATCCATTCAAACTGCCCTGTGTATGTGTCTGCAGGTCTGTGTGTGTGTGGAGATGTCCACTCGAGATTTATGACCCAGCTCTTATCTAGCAGCTAGGGAGGACTGCAAATTCCAACTTGTGGATGCTGCTGGAATTTCGATTTTAGCCTGTGTGCGTTTTTTTTTCCAAACTGCTAAAAAACACCAAGTAGAGAATCCAAACCATTAACTCTTTCCTTACCATTTCTGTCACAGTGCCTAACAGCCAATACACTTGCAGAAGCTGTGGTGGTGGGGTCAGAGTTTTATTCTCTGCCATAGTTTGTCATGCATCACATGCCATGTTCAGAATGTCCTTCATAGATGTAGCCTTCCTGACATTCCCAATCAAAGAATTCTAGATTTCTTTCAGTAACATGTTATGGAAATTCACCCTAAATTCAAAGTCTTCTACAACAGGGACCTCCTGTCTTTGTAACAAACTTATCTGAATAGTGTATAACTCTCAAGGATCCTGGTTGGCCTTCTGCCTCAATGTAAGAGCAGCTGCCTTTGCATTTTCGGACAGCCTTTTGCTTCCGTATTAACGGTGCATAATAGCACACACATTCCCAAAGGTGTTCTTACACTCAGGACTTAACTCTTCCATCCACTGGATTACTATATTGGTGGAGGTTGACTGTATCAAACCTATTTTCACTTCCTCAGTCATATCTATTTTTTCAGAGATCTTAATGTCGGTTTCAGGGCAGCCAGGTAAGTGACTACACAGTTAGACTCTTTCTCGGAGGGGTCAAACCATTGTATTACTTTCTGCACTACTGCCACTTCACAAACATCTGCCTCTGCTGACAAGTGTCAATATCATCAGCTCCCCCCCCTTGCCCGTGGAGAGGTGCACTCTGTTCTCATCTTTGGGGTGTGTGGCCACTGAGGTGGTGGAGTTGTTGCTGCCCATTGATTTTATGACAGGAATCCCAGCCTGAGAAGAGACAGAGAAACTGACAGGGCTCTCCCCTGGCACAGCCACTGGGGTCTGTGAGGTTGTGGGTTATGGAGGGCTACTTGAAGGGGTGACAGGCATTATCTTTCAAATGAAAGCTGAAATTTTCTCCCAGGTGTCAACCTGGGCCTTTGCTGCAGTTAACTCTCTCTCCAGCTGTTACACTTTGTCATCCAAACTCATTTTTCCCTGGATAACCACCTGTAATTCATCTCCCAATTCCTGAGCCTTTTGTTGCAAGTCTTTAATTTTCTGTGCTTGCACTGTCTCTTTTTCTTTTTCCTTGCTAAGCTCATTTTTCATCTCCCTTTCACTTTCCTTGAGGGCCTTTTTCTCATGGGAAACAGAAGTTACATCCCGTTTCATGGTGGAGATTGGTTCTTCCTTCTGCTTCACTGTCCTTTTGTGTTTGGCAGCCACATCTTCCAATCTCTTTATCTGCTCTTTCTGAGTCTCTTTTCTTGCTTCATCCTTGCAACCCCTTCTGGGTCTTTCACTCTAGTCAAATCTACCTTTTCTGTCTGTCTTTTTGACCAGCACAGTGCCAACCAATGCCTTTCCTTTTTTATCTTTGTCTTTCTGTCTGTCTTTCTGACCAACACAGTGCCAAGCACTGCCGTTCCTTCTCTCTCTTTCCCCAGCTGTCATAACAGTGGTGCGTTTTGCCCTCTACCTCACAAAGGTGATTCTCCAACACTTCACACTTTGACTGTAAGTTATCATCCTCCTGTTCTGTATGGCTGTCCAATTATCTGATGTGGTCTGATCCAATTGTAGTCTGATTCTTCTATCTCTTTACATTTTTCCCTGTAAGCTTAGATTTCTTTCTTGGCTGCCTACTTTTTCTTGCTCAGGGATTTAAGACTAACCATTTCCGTTTTGCTTTGTCTTAACTGTTCTCTGTCTGCCTTCACTCTTTCTAGCTCTATATCAAACTCTGTTTGACTAAATTCTAGCATGTCCTGCAGCTTCTTTGCCCTTTCTAACCTTTGAGTTTAGGTTGCTAATTGCACCATAAGAGATTTTGTCCTGCCTTCCTTGGTGGTACTGTAAATAACCCTTGCCTCCCTTTGCTAGCAATAGCTTCATCTCTCTCTCTCTCTCTCTCTCTCTCTGTTTGTGCCACTTAGAGCTACTCTAAGTGTACCACATATTCTTATAAATTAGGACATCTGGCATAAAGATTTGCAGCTTCTTTTGACAGCTGTGTCCTTTCAATCTCCAAGGGGTCATACCCCTCTCTCAAAGCAGACACCTCCCTTTTCAAATTTTCTATACAGTCTTGTAATCTTGATCTCTCTTCCTGCAAGACTCGCAAATCTTTATTAAATTCCATTCACACTGGCTGTGGCTGCTTTTTTTTACATTTCTAATTGCCCTAGCAAATCTTGGATATTTTTATCACTGAGGCCCTGACTCTGTGAGGTTTCATTAAACGTCAGGTCTACATCTTCTAATTCCTTTCTTAGAAGGTCAGAGTGCTTAAAGTCTCCCTTTTCTAGTTAAGTGGCAGCTCTGTGAGCTTTGCAATTCATTTTTAAAATAGCAAACTGCAGCAAGGTTTCCTAATGCTTCCTTGGTCTTTGCTTTGGTTTGTACAGTCTTGTGGGCTGTCAAATAATCTGCCAATATTTTATCTAGCTCACTTTGGAAGTACAACTGACATTTGGCTATCTATTTGTCTATCTCAGAGTTAACCTTCTCAAGATTCTGATGTATCATAGTTAAAACATCCTCTTCTAAGGTTAATAGTGAGGCCATCTTTACAATTATTCTGTTACACTGACTATACGACAAACCATCCCTCAGATAATGGAAAACTCTACACATACGCCATATGCAATTAACCATAACAGTCATAGAGTTCAACTACTCATCCCAGTAGCTTGCATTAATTTGCAGATGGAATTTCAAATCACAGTTCAAAAGCGCACACTTTTTTTCTTCACACCTCACTCAGCACTATTCAGTTCAAAGCACACTGTTTTTCTTCAACACAATGGGCTTTCAAAGTTCAGTAGCTGTATCCATTAGTTACTGCCTGTAAGCTGCTAATTAATGCATGGTACTGGTTGCTATGTACTTGTGCCACTAAATTGGGACATCTAATACTACGCACCCTCCGGGATGTGGTGGCAGTGCCAGATTCTAGCCCACATGTTGATTCACTAGATTAAACATGTTTCAGTACTGCATTTTAACCCCCAACATTGGTTCTCCAGATTCAACATGTTGCAGTACTTCATTACTTTCATTACTTTCTGCAGTTATGCACACTTTGACCCACAGGCTTTCTTGGCCGATGTTGCTCGCATAGACTGGTCCTCTGTCTATCACTCATTGGATGCTCTAAATATCTTTCTATCCAAATTCCTAGCCTTACAAGAAATCCACTGTAAACTTGTCACCAGGCGGGTTAGAAATCAGCAGACCCAATGGCTAAAAGCTGATCTACTATCTAAATTGAGACCAAAGGACAGAACCTGGTACCATTACAAGAAAACTAGCTCTCTAACTGACCTTATTACCTACAGATCTCTGAGAAATGCCTGCAAGAAAGAAATCAGACAAGCAAAAAGCTCATACTGCAAGAACCTACTAATAGACTCCCAGGGTGACCCTAAAAAATTCTGGTCCCATACTAAGTTTTTCCTAGGATCAAGCCAGTCCTCCTCGCTGAATGACATGTCTCTAAAAGGCATCCATTGTAACAATCCCCTCACTTTTGCTAATTTCTTTAACAAGCAATTTGCTGACCTCACTCAATACACCTCCACTTTCCCCAACCCCATCAAATTCTATCTCTCCAGCAAGCTCCACAGGTCCTATTTTTCATTTCAAGTCTATCTCAAAGAGTGAGGTGCTCAGTCTTCTAAGGAACATCTCTGAGCATACTGCTGTTGGATCTGATAACCTGGAACCCAAACTCTTAAAATTGGCTGCCCCTCACATAGCTGCTCCCCTTTCAAAAACTTTCACCCTCTCTATATCACTGCACTGTTCCAGATATCTGGAAGATGGCTAGAATTACCCCGATTTTCAAAAAAGGTGACCCGCTTGACCCATCAAATTATAGACCCATTGCCGTTCTATCTGTTCTCAGTAAAATTCTTGAGAAACTAGTTGCCTCCCAAACCACTGACTTTCTCCTGAAACATGACCTCCTAACTGATGCCCAACATGGCTTTCACAAGGGTCACAGCACCACTACAGCCCTACTCAAACTCACGTCTGACACTCTAGTGGCCATGGACTCAGGCAGGCTCACAGGGGCCGTTTTTATAGACATGACCAAGGCATTTGACCTCGTTGACCATTCCATCCTAGCTGCTACCCTAAACTCCCTAGGTTTCTTGCCAAACATTGTAAAATGGTATGATAGCTATCTGATGGACAGGTCTCAATACATGAAATTTAACTCCACCCTCTCTGACAAGGTCACCATCACTATTGGTGTGCCTCAAGGATCTATCTTGGATCCTCTGCTTTTCTCTATTTTCATCAATAGTATTACCACCAATCTCCTTAGTACATCCTCCCTACTATACACGGACGACATTGTACTGTACACCAGTTCAAATAATATTGAGGACATTAACTCTAAACTCTCCAGTGACTATCAGCTTATACAACAATGGCTAACACATCACAAACTTGTCCTAAATAAAACAAAGACCCAAGCTATGCTATTTGGCTCCAGTCTCAAACACTCCCAAACTCATTTTAATGTCTCCTCAATTTATGGCAGTTGGCATGGTAAGCTCATTTAAATATCTGGGGGTCACTCTTGACCCATCCTTGAGTTTTGACCTCCACATTCAATCAACCGCAAGCAGGTAAACTCTAAGCTTGGGATTGCCTACCGGACAAGTTATGCACTCACTCCCCCAGCAAGACTTGCAATTGCCCATGGAATATTACTTCCCTCTCTAACCTACAGGGTTGCTACATATGCCTCCGCCTGCAACTCAAGCCTTCATAAGAGGGACGTCGCTTATAATAACATATGTCATTTTGCATCTAGCTCCCTGCAGCTGAAACATCACTGCCATCTCTACACAGATTTAGGATGGCTTCCACCCTGTGAACTAAGGTCCTACGCTCTCTGGTCTATCACTGATAACATTATCAGATCCCTCATTCCCAAACCACTGGCCTGCCTCCTTCCTTACCAGAAAACCAGTTATGCACTACGCTCTGCCAAAAATGCCCCCGTCCTTATCCCAAAACATTGTACCAAAAAAGGTAGTCATGCCTTTGCTAGTTATGCTCCGCATTTCTGGAATTCTCTCCCACTAACACTTCATCAATCGACCTCCCACATCTTCTTTAAGTGAGAATTTAGGAGCTCCCCCTCCTACTCCTTCTCCCACACATGCTCCTGCTTTCAACCACCCTAGCCCTTTCTCTCTTACACCACCCCCTCTCCTTTGGCATCTGGGTGCCTGGGGGTCTCCCCACATGGAGCACTTTCTCTCAGTTTTTCACTTCCTTATTCTCAACTCATTCTTTCTCTATTTCCTCCTCTCTTTTCTGCTCCATCCTTGATGCTTCCTTCTATCAAACACTATTAGCACTTACCTTCCATTACTTGTGGCACCCTCTGGGTAGTCTGTACCCTTACTTAGCCCATTTATTACTACCTCCTCATATCTATTGCCTCTCTACTCCCTCCACCTTCTTTAGCTCCCCTTTCATCTATTTTCTGCCTGACTGGTATTCGCTCTCCCAGCACCTTATCCTTCATTTTCAAGTCAATGTCTGGATGCTTTAAATTTTTGCCTAATTTTTGGTCTTATGTAACCAAACTGTCATATTTTTGGAGTATTTAGCCTTACTACCTCAATTCCTTGTCAGAATTACTACTGCCTATATGTAACTTGCATTATTGTATCACGATGTTCCTATTTGAAGTTTTTGTCTCTGTACTCTCCTGGGTCGTGCCTGGAAATAGTCTTTATGGCTAGTGTACCTACCCAAGAAACAAAATCTAAATTGTACTATCTTATGTAACTCAAATGCAGTATTTGGTCTTACCACCTCAATTCCGTGTCATATTGCTACTGTTAAGTTCAGATATCTTCATGTAACTTGTATTATGTATCATGATGTTTCTCTTGAAGTTTTGTCTCTGTACTCTCCCGGGTCATGCCTGAGAATAGTCTTTCTGGCTAGTGTACCTACCCGGTAAACAAAAACTAAATGAATAAATTCAATGCCCCCGATGCTGATGTGCCAGATTTGTAGGACCAACTGCCCCCTTTGTGGTTGTTTGGCTAGCTCTTTCAGTAGAGATTCAGAAAGACACAACAGTAACCCCCACATGGTTAAACACGGGTTCTTAAGGAGCAGCTGATGCTTTTGGGAAGACTGAAAAATGTAACAGTTGGACACAATTCAGCTTGCATTTCATATGTCTTTTATATATTTCTCCTCTCTGTTGTTTGTTACTGATGAAATTCCAACAGAAACAGGATCTTTATCCCTCAGAGTTCTTCTGCCTTTACAGCTTACTCCCTACTTGAAACCATAATGCTCTGTTGTGACATCACAGTCTGTTGCCATGTGTATAACTGTGATATCACAAGTAGAGTACTATGAGATCAGGTTGGGAAGAAGCAATAGGAGCTCATGAATCCTCAGGGAACCACTTTAATGTTTTCATGCATATGACCCCAGTAATAAATGATGGAAATAAGAAATGCAGAGCTGATAAGAACAATGAACTGCTTTGTAGCCAAATATTATGTTTTCCAAAGTTCATCTCTAGGTGCCAGTGACTCTAAGGTAATAGCGGCAGATGACTAGCAACTCATTACACCCAATGGATACAAGTAGAACACTGAGCCATACACCCAATAATTAGATAAATTTATTTAGAATAAACATACGCCATTAGAGAGATAGAAAGTTCAATGACAGCAGCGTAAACACATACAAGTCTTGGCATCATACCCTTCCAACACTTAACATGGCAATGGAGGGGAGGAAAGAAAGAGAGTTCAAAAAGTTATGTTCTAGTCACCACTGTCTTCACGCTTAATTCTGATATCTTCTCTCCTTCTTATCTTCTCCTGTGTTGGCATGTGAAAATCAGGGTCAAGGTTCAGACATTGCCACAGTCACAAAGTCCAGAAGTGTACTCTAATGTTGCAGGTTTGAATCCCAACTATCCACCCCCTGTGGGTCATCCTTGGTTATGCTCTTCCTGCAGATTGTCCCCATGATCTGTTACTATCACTGGATAGTAGGATCTCCTTTCAAGCAATGATTACTAACTTTGGCAAGTGCAAGTCTTTACACTGCTACTGCATGTAAATCTTGTTGGTTGAAAGTTCTGTTGGCTGCAAATACCTGCCCCAAAAGCAGATGTGGTGCATAGCTTAGATGATAGCTTCATGGGGACTATATCCTCAGGTTCAAACTGCTTTTGCTTCAGTTTACCCTGTCTGTTATCAGCCAAAGGATTTTAAAAGGGCTTACTTCTCAAGGTTGATGTGCAAGTCCTTTCTTGTTCACCACAGTTAATGAGCCCTCTGTGAGACCTTCTGTAGTTGGTCTTAGGTTTGAGTTCTTCCTTTGTTCAGCTCTCTCTCTTTTTGGCTCTAAATCCCCTGTCTATGTTTAATTTCTTTTTATTTAAGTTCTTCTATGGGGGGGGGGGTGCAGAAACTCAGACCACTCTCTTTCTACCTAACCATGAGCAGTCTTCATTGGAAGGTATGACAACAGACTGTTAACTTCAACAATTCAAACACACAAAAATAGATTATTTCACTCTAATTGGTAAAATACATTCTGGAATTCATCTATTTCAATAAGAAAGTAACTACTGACTTTTCTCAGACCTAAACCCTAATTAAATTTTCTTCATTGAAGGAGGACATGTCTTGCTATCTATGAGTCTGAAGGCTACTGATTTATGTTCATTACATCATTCTACTTGGAAATTTCCATTTCAAACTAAGATTCTATCTTTGACCTGGATTTCTGGGGCCTAGCTTGGGTCTGTATGCCTAGTACATTGTACAGAGTGTACAGTTTATATGTACTATTACATATGACATGCAAACCAATTTTGATCAATTCTTCTTGCAAAAGGCATCCAAGTGAAACTGTGATGAATCATCCACAAACTGTTCCTTAAATAATATTCAGTTGCTGTTTATATGGTAATGATTTCTTGCTAATATCACTGACTATATTTTTACTTAACAAAAATACCCCTTTCTAATTCCTGCTATTTTCTGTTTTATGTAATCATTGTATATGATTCTTTATCTAGGCCCTTGCCATGTGTCTCTGTGAGCATGGAGCCAGCAAATGGGTTCAAGTCTAACAACTGTAGTGGAAGCTGTGGATTAGTGAGATAGACCCTTTACTGTTTTTGCAATTGTTAATAAGTTTAGGCACTCGTGCACTTTTTTCACATTGCACTTTTAGCCTGCCCTTTATTGTCAGTGTTTCTGTCAAAGTATGTTACAATGAGAGAGGAAGAAAGCTGTATTGCTTTAAATTTTACAGAATAAAAGGTAATAATGTTCACTGGGGTGAGATCTTTGACAAAGTGCAGATGGTCTTGCACAAACTGTTACAAACATAAAAACATAGAATCATAGGATTTGTTGGCAGAAAAGGCCCCTTGGCCCACCCATTCTGCTCAGATGTTCCTAGCCTATTCTGTCTCCGCATACCCTAATTGGTGTCCAGTGACCCTCCACCCTCCCTGCCTATTTACTAATATTCTTCTATGTCTATGCCAAGCACGCATTAAGCCCCCAACTGTTTTTGCTTCCAGCAGTTCTGCTTGCAATCTCTTCCTGGCAACTACCACGCTTTCAGTGAAGTAATACTTTCTCACATATCTCTTAAAATCCCCTTTCAATGCATGTCCCTTGGTTCTGGTGCTCTGTCACATTTCAAAGAAACTCCCATCTTGCAACCTGATCACCTCTGTGAGGTACTTGAAGGTCTCTAGCATGCTCCCTTTCAATCTTCTCTCTTCCAGGGTGTACATGATGAGATCCCTCAATCTTTCCATGTGAGGCTTCTTGTGCAACCCCTGCACCATTTTATTTTCCCTCCTCTAGACTTCTTTACCCTTTCTATTTCCTTTCTGAGGTGTAACCTCCGAAACTGGACACAGCAGTCCAGGTGGGGTCTCAATAGCAAGCGATACAGTGAGACCTCCTGCCTCTTCTTACTGGAGATACCCCTCCCTATGCACTCCAACATCCACTAGCCCTACCCAGTGCTTTTTCACACTGCCCTGTCACTATGAGGCCATCAGTTATGATAACTACTGTACAAGGTTCCTTTTCTGCTTAGTGACTGTCAGGACCTTCCCCCATCCTGTTCTCCACTCCTGGGTCCCTATGCCCAAGGTGCATGATTTTGCACTTTTGGCAATGAACCTCAACTGCCATGCTCTTGACTACTCCTCGAGTTTCCCAAGATCCCTGCACATTCTCTCTACCCCCTCAGCATACACCCTATTACAGATTTTGGTATCATTTGCAAAAAGGCATACCTTCCCTTCCTGTTCTATTTTTGTGTCACTGATGAAGACACTGAAGAGAACTGGTCCTACTACTGAGCTTTGCAACACCCTGCTGGTTGCTTTCACATCATTAGAATGAGTGATGTTAACCACCACTCCCTTCCTACTATCCATCAACCAGTTTCTAATCCAATTCACCATTTTGGATCCTACTCCAAGGCTGTTGAATTTCTTTATCAGTTTCCTGTGTGGCACAATGCTGAAGGCCTTTTTAAAGTCCAAATAATTCCCTGATCTTTTTCCCTGGTCAACCAGTCAAGGAAATCCATCAGCTTTGTCTAGCATGACCTCTCCCCCACAATGAATCCATTCTGGCTGTGGTCTTGCAGTCCACCAGATTCAAGATACTCTACCAGACTTTCCTTAAAAAGGGTTTCTATTAATTTCCTTACCACTGAAATGAGACTGACTGACCTCTAGTTCCTAGCCTCCTCTGTACTTATGTAGTGGGACCACACCTGCTCTTCTCTAGTTCTCTAGAACCATGCCAGTTTCCAGAGAGCTGTTGAATAAAGCCATCAGTGGGGCTGCCAGCACATCCCTGAGTTCCTTTAGTACCCTTGTGTGTATTCCATCCAGTCCCACATTCTTGTCCACATTTAGAACTGCAAATCCCTTCAGGATGTTTTCTTCTGAAAAGGGACTTGTGCCCACCTCACCTCCTGCCTTTTTTCCTGCTACTACTTGGTGGTCTGTCCCCCTTCCCTCACTGTGAAGACTGAGCATAAGAACCTATTCAGGATGGCAGCTTTGTCCTGGTCCTCTACTACACAGAATCCCCCTGCTGCCCTCCTAATCATTATTGTCCCTCCCCTTGCTTTCTTCTTCTTCTAATTTAAGTATCTAGCAAAAGTGTTATTACTGTTAGCTACCCTTTAGGCATTCCTTTCCTCTATCTGTGCCTTTGTTTCTCTTATTGTCTTACCTACTTCCATCTGCTTTACTTTGTATACATTCCTGTCATCCTCCCTCTGCATTGCTTTATACTTCTAAAATGCCACCTTTTTTTCCTTTGCCACCTTGGCCATTTCCCTAGAGAACCATAATGATCTGTTTTCCTTCTACTTTTGCTCACTGCCAATACACAGAGGTTGGTTACCTTAATTATGCCCTCCCTTGTTGTTCTTCACTGTGCCTCTACCACAGCCTGGCAATACCCCCATGAGGCAGTTTCTTAGACACTCGCCCATTTCTTTAAAATCTGCTCTCCTAAAAGTCCAGGATCCTCCTCCTTGTGTGATTTGCCTTTGCTCCTATCTTTATATTAAACTACACTGTACTGCGATCACTGGTACCTATGCGACTGCTCACTGTGACATCTGCAATGCACCAGATCCAACACTGCCCTGTTCTTATTGATTACTTTGACTAGCTGCCTGACAAAAGCCCCTTGTAGGGAGTCAAGAATGGCTCTGATCCTTGCTCAAGCTGCTGTTGGAAGGCAACACCCCACTTCTGGTAGACTGAAGTCACCAATTAGATCCAACTAGCATCATCTACCCCTTACTTGCATTCTAATGATGGCTTCCCCAAGTGCCTTATCCATCTCCTGTCCCTGTGCTGGAAGTTTTTATATTATCTTGGTATGGATAGCGGCCCCAGAGCATGTTTTCAGGATGAGCTCCAGCGCATCCTTTTTCTCTGGGTGATTTTTTGCACCCATGGTCTTGATTACCTCCCTCACATATAGTAAAACCCCTCCTCCCCTTCTTCTTGCCCTGTCTGTCCTGAACAGAGAGTAGCCAAATATGGCCATGTCCCAGTTGTAGTGCTCAGAGCACCACAACTTTGTTATAGCCTCCAAATCCAGGCTAGCCTACACCATGATGGTCTCCAGGTCTGGAATGTTATTTCTCAGACTCTTGCATTGGCACACATGGCTCTCCGTCCCTTACTCCTTCCTTGCCTTCTTTCTACCCCTTCCTCTCTGTGCTGTCCCCTAAAGCTCCACCCCATCCACCTCTTCCCTTTTTACTTTGTGCATTCCTGTCTCCTTTACTCCTTTATTCTTACTTACCTGATTGATACCTCCTTATTCCTCTGCCTTCTCCCCACCCCTGTCTTTTTATGCCCATGTTCTAGGGGAGTTTACTGCCTTCAAGCCCTGTCTTTCTCTAATACTCCATCTTCTTGGGGGGCAGTTGTTTCTGTCTTGGTTTTACAGTCTTCCTCCTGCCTAGTTTAAATGCTCATCCAAGTAACATTTAAATGTTACACTAAGGACTGTGGTCTCCTTCATGGAAGAATGCAGGACATCTCCCCTATAGAGGCCAGTATTCTCCCAGCTTATCCCCAGTCCCCAATGTAGCCAAAGCCCTCATCCATGCACCATGCCTTCAACCATTTGTTAAATGCCTTGGAGCAGAGTACCTGTTCCTTTCCCTGGCCATACACAGGAAACACCTCAGCAAAAGCCACCATGTGTGCCTCCTGCTTTGGACCCCTCCACAATTCCCTAAAATTGTCCTGCAGTATCATATCCTGTCCCTCACCAAGACATTTGTCCCCAGTTAGGCATTGATGTCTAGCTCCCTCACATCTCTTGTTGGCCTAGCGATCCTCTGGATATAATCTCCATCCTTCCAAGCCAAAGCACCTCTCAGTCACTTTAGCTCCATCTCCGTTCTTCCCCCACTCCCAAGTCTACCCCCAAACAGAGTTCCCCACCTGCAGCTTTTTCTGTCTCTTGGCTCAGCTGGGGTCCTCTGCCTGCCTTTTTGGGGCCTCCCCTTCTGAGGACGTGCACTTCCTCCCTTCTCACTGCTATGGGTGCCTCCTCTTAGCTTCCCCATCCTGCCAGTATGGCAAAAGAATTCTGCAGTGGTACAGGCTGATGAGCATACACCCTTCTAACCACTCCTAGCCTCCTGGAGCCCACCAAGGTCCAACAGCTGTGCCTCTGCCTAGGCATTTTCTGGGAGTGTAATGGCAGACTTGTTGGCCTGTGGGTGAGGAAGACGGTCCTCTGCACCCTTGTCAGTTCAGCCCAGAGTCCAGCACTCTCTGTCTTCAGCCCAGAGAGCTGTGCAGCACCTCAGCCTCTAGAAGGTTTCCTGAAAGCCTGAGTCCCCACACTCATTGCACTGCATCACTTCCATGACCTTTTCTTCCTTTGCTTAGTGTCTATTAAAACTTCTCTGTACCCTGCTGCCTTGTTTCTACTCCTGTTCTATTCCTAATTCTCCCTTTTCCTTGCCTAAACTAATTTGTTACCCTGTCCAAGATAGGGGGTCTCTTATTTTCCTGTTTCTAACCCAACTACATGTAACTTGCATTGGTGTCTACTAGTCTTTATCCACTTGCCTGAACTTTATTTGTTATTCATTCCATTTGCTTGCCTGAAACTTATTTGTTACCCTGCCCTAGATAGGGTGTCTCTTATTTTTCCTTTTCTATCCCACCTACCTGTAACTTGCCCTAGTGTCTACAACTTTCTACCCACTGGTCTGAACTTACTTTGTTGCCCTATCCTTTCAGTTAAACATTTTATTAATTTTCCAATTAACACAGGGTAGGACACAGGAAATGAAGCATTACATACCTTGCATTATGTCACAAAATCACTGAACAAGAGAATATTGCAGAAAAGATAGACACACCTATCAGGAGTTACCCTATCCTTTCACTTGCCTAAAATGTATTTGTAACATGCTCTAAAGATAGGAGTGAAGTTGAGAGTCAAGATTGGTGCAAACGCGCATCATGTGACGGAAAAGAGCGGTGATTAACCCACCAGTAGATCCCGCTTGTGTAGTACCTGAAGTGTCCAGAGTGCTAACCCACCAGTAGAGCCCACTAGCGCCGTACCAGAACTTGCAACACGGTGCAGCACTGAGATGCCAAGGAGCAGCTGTGAGACCCAACACAGGGTCAGCGGCAAGGAAAAGCTCTGACGACCACTTCCAGACATGGACATATGTCGGCAGCCAAGCGCGCAGTGGTCAATAATGCCTGGTACTGCAGTAGAACTCCCAAACCAGTAGCAGAGAGCAGTTGGCCAGGAGCCCACTCGCTACTGTAGCTAGTGGAAATATACAGCAAGTAGAAGAGAGCTGATGTCCGGGACGCGCATTGTAAAATATCCAGAGACAGCAGGGGGCGCGACCAACCAATGGTGGGAAGGCTCGGGAAGTTCGGACAGCAGTCGGCAGGATGAAGAAATGTCTTGCAGGCATACTGGATGTAAGTAAACAGAAGCAAAGTCATTGTGCTAGCAAGTTGTGAGGCATGCACCTAGGAGAGTGAGTTAAAGAAAACGAGCAGCATCAAATGTGTTGGAGATTTAAAAAAAAAAACAGTATTGGCAGCGCGAATGCGGAACAAACATGCAGTTCCATAATGCACTAGTGTGATGTATCTCGGAGACATAACAACGAGGGGCAAAGCATAGAATGTGCTGGGTAGAATCTAACAGGAAAGCTCAAGCTGATCGTGTTTTACACCGCAATGTCATCTCAGCAGCTTACAGAAATGTGTCTCCAGTAGCTTACCGTATGTGAGCCCTGCAACATGCATGTGCACGGCATCGCATCGTAAGTGTTAGTAAATCACGAAGCCGTGGCAGCATTTTTTCTCCAGCGATCGGCGATGGCTACAAACTGTAACAGAATCTGTATGTGATATCAGTGTTACAGTACTTCCTTGCCACTTGCCATGTTACAAGTGCATTAATCACCTCCAGCGTCGGGCTCTACCTGTGGATTAATGCCCAGTGGGTGGTTGGAAGCACCAAACCCCCCCACCGGGGCATTACTCCACTAGTAGAGTGCTCCTCTGTCGGTGATTAATGCTTACTTGTTATCCTACCCTAGATAGCGTGCCTCTAATTTTCCCTTTTCTAACACTCCTGTCTGTACTTTCCTTATCCTGGGTGTGGACTGCTACTTTTCCATTTCTGGTATGTCTACAATTTGCAGCTACCTTTCCTGTTGAAACATTAGGTCAGTTCCTGGCATGGGTCCATCAGTTTAGCACTGTAATCACTGTATTTGTACCGTAAGGTGGTGAATATTCAGAGAAAAAGACAAAAAGTGTATTAATAGAGTAAAAGATTCATTTTATCCCAACCATCCAAAACACCTAAGATTATTTAGTTTGAAAATGAGGATGATACAATGAAATCACCTACTTCTTTGTGATATACTGTATTTCATGATGACTTTAATGTCCCTAATTAATATTGCGTACAGAAGCAATTTTCAGAATACTAGAAACTGCAGTAGGCAGCCATGTAGAAAACACAGAAAATTATTTTATACACTGACAGTAGCTGGAAAATGGAATAGCCTTCCTGAAGACACACAAAGTCAATAGTGCAACAAAGACTATGTTCAAAGCCAGATTGACCCATGAAGAAGGGCAACAATAAAGCATTACAAAATATTTTTTTGGGGGGTGGGGGGGCGCAATAAACCACTCTCTTTCAACTGCTTGCTTGACAATGGTTTTAGTTCACATGTCATAGCATATACTCCAATGTTTCGCCAAACATCTTTTTGGCTTCTTCAGGAGTCCACTTTATACAACTAAATATAAGCTATATAAAATATTATAAGTCTAATTAATTATTCATGAGCCTAACAAGGCTCCTGATTGTCTACTGGATCAGTCATTAATGTCTTAGAAACTACCACTCCAGCTACCAACTGACGCTGTGTGACATGCATGGCTCGCGCCACTCTGCTTTAAAATTGAATTGCGGTAAAAATAAACTGAAAAAAAAAAATGTTATTAGACATGATCGCAATAACAACCTTGAAGCTCATCATTTCCTTGGATTAGCAACTGGCTGGAGGGAGGTGGCCTCAGGCCACTCATACCCCCAACCAGTCTTTAATCCTTCAGAAATGATCAGCTTCTCTGTCATTATTGCTTAATTAACTAACCCACACCAATGTCACAAGTATAAAAAAAATCCATTGAGTTACACTGTGATTTTATACAATTTACAGACCTGCTTCTCTCAAGTTTATATCACCTTCATATGAAATATCTCACTTATAAAATGGGTATGAAATATGCTGCATCTTGTTTAGTGTCTTGTGGGATAGCAGCCACTGGATTGGGAACCATTACAGCAATCAGGACACTGTGCATTTAGATATCTATGCCTCCCAGAATTTTTTTGAAAGCAGATTTTTGGCAGCCATGTTAGTAAAGTAAAAAATCTAGACACTCCTGACTTGCCATAACTTAAAAAAACAACATTTTATCAACACTTATAAACTCCTCGCCCCAGTTCCCACCTAACAAACGCATAGCATATGAAAATAAAAATTTAAACACATTTAATCACCTTTTCATATCTTCTGTGCCAAGCTTCTTTTATAGGCCTCCGGTCCTCCATCTTAGTTTTCTTCTATGTGCAGCTCTGTCTTCTCCACCCCCGGTCTGACTCTTGCTCCATTAAAATCCCCATCTGACTCTTACTCCATTAATTCCCTCCCCCTGGTCATCCTTTTACTTGCTGGCTGACCTCCTAATCACCACTGTTGATGTTTTAGCAGTTACTAGTGGCACTTGCAACTGGTAGCATTAAAACTGGCACTGCTCACTATACCACGTATAGTGTTCACATTATCCATATCAGAGAAGCAACGCTCTACCCTGCCTCCCCAATTCACACTGTGATAACCCCTGACTCTCACTCTGTTATATCCCCCACCATCACTCTGTTAACATCACCCACTCATACTCTGTTAACCTCCCAAATTGTGGAATTTTGCCATTCGCAGGTGAAATTCCGCTGTTCAAGGGCAACATTTCGCACTCCACTGGCACAGTTCTGCCATTTGTGGTGAAATTCCAGATGCTGCAGTGAAACTTCATGATTCAGGTGTAGCTGAGGTTCCTGAGCACAGGGGAAACTTTGCAAAACTTTGCAAATGTGAATTTTGGCCATTTTGTGGCAACTTTGTTGGTGAATTAATATGTTGCCACGTCTCTACTCAGCTGCTTGAAACTTACAGTCTTCCATAGAAACACAGAATTTAATGGCAGATACAGTAAGTACCACTTGGCCCACCTAGTCTGCCCATTTTCCCTACCTGTTTCATATACTACAGATCCTAAATGATCTGTGGCTTACCCTCTCTTTCCTATCGCTAGAGTTCCTTTATGCTTGTCCCGTGCATTTTTAAATTCCCCTTCCATTTTTGTCCCTATAACTCTGCTGGAAGGCTATTCCATGGAGCCACCATTTCTGTGAAACAAATGCTTTCTCATGTTACCCCCCATTTTCATATCATGGCCCTTGTTTTAAACATCTTATTTTTTTTTTAAAGATGCTAGCCTCTTGTATCTTATTTACATCCTTAAGGTATTTGAAAGTCTCTATCATATCCTCTCTCTCTCTCTCTCTCTCGCTCTCCTCTCCTCTCCTCCAGGGAATACATATTGACATCCTCCAGTCTCCCCTCATATGACATATGGTACAGCCCCTGCACCATTTTTGTTGCCCTTCTCTGAACAGCTTCTACTCTATGTTCTACTGGAGATGCAGCCTCCAGAACTGGACACAGTACTGTAGATGAGGTCTCACCAATGTCTTATACAGTGGCATCACCTCTTCCTTTCTTCTGTTGGAGATCGCTGTCACTGTGCACCCCAGCATTCCAGTGGCTCACCTCATAGCCTTCTCACATTGTTTGGTAACATTTAGATCATCAGATATGATTACTCCGAGGTCCCTTTCAGATTTGGTGGCTGTCAGTACCCCCCCCATCGTGTACTCCTCCCCTGCATTTCTGTGCCCCAAGTGCATGATCTTGCACTTCTTTGCATTGAATCTTAGCTTCCATCCCAGAGCAATTCCTTCTTTTTCTCAGGTACTGCCCATAGGGCATGCAGTTGACCAGGGACCAGGGGTGGGAGGTGTCTGCTCTCAAGATAGAGCTACCTGTCATTTTTATAGCTGCATGGTGATGTCACCATGCTGACATATTGTTATGAGTGGGAGAAAGGACTGTGAAAGCACATGACAGGATTGTTAGACTGTGGTGTTTCATTGAATTGTTTGGTTTGGACATGACTCGCATTACTCCACTGTTTTCTGTATTTACTACAGTGGTGAGTTTGTGTCTGCCCACACCTCCCCTTCCCTACCCCTGCCTGAACTATATACACTATTTCATTGGTGGACTGTAAGTTTCATTTACATACTTCAGCTATCACTTAAGGCATTGTTAGAGCCCCATTAATAAGAGCTTTAAGAAGTAATTGCTCTGGTTCCTGTTGAAACAGAGCTTTAGGCAGTAATTGCTCTGAGTCATTTTGGGGGCATATATGATAAATAGCTTTATGGATAGTGCTTACTCCACTGATTTTCACCATATAAGTGTTTTCTAAAAATGAGGGCTGTTTTATAAAGAAATCTGCTCTTGAAAAAGTGTAGAATGAAACAGAAGGTGCCCACTACAGAGCTGATTGCACTCCTGGCAGCTGTAACTTGAGCTGTCTCTTGTAGTTAGCCTTGTCTGCAGTTAACCATTTGCAGTTCTGGTCCCAGCTCTGCTGCTGGCATGTCAGAGCATCTTAGAAATGGAGACTATAAGAAGTCCTTTGTTTGTCAGCTGCTGTTGCTTTTGTAGACCTCTTTTTAATACACACTGAGCTATCTTTGAAAAAAAAAAAAAACAGATACAAGTGTAATAGCCAGAGAAACTGTTGCCTGACTTCTTAAAAGTGAGATTTCCTATCTCCCCCCAACTTACTCTGCATCTTATGAACTGAAGGTTTTGTTTACTGCTCAGGCAAAAGCAGGAACTCACTAAAAAGGAGATACTGCATCTGAGCTGCACACATCTCAGCTTTTCATTGCCCAAATGTGTGACAAATGGGCAAAATGTGTGACATATGATCAAATATGAGACTGCAAGCTCAAAACCCAATGGAATCAAGTGCACTAATGTATTTAATTGTTTAACCAGGAGTAGCACACTAAGCTGAAAGCTTTTTTACAGGAGCAACCTGGGAACACAGGGAAGTTAAGTGACTTGCTCAGGGTCACACAATATGCAAGTGGAAGCTGTGGGATTCAAACGCAGGTCTGGTCTGCTGGATGTCACTAGATTTGCAGCTCAGAGCCTTAAACCACTGTGCTATACTGCCTCCCTGTTTATGATTAATGATTATAATGTTTGCTGATTATTGCTCATCATAGATTATTATGAATTTGTGCTTTAAAATCTCATTGAGCAATGTGGAATTTTGCCTTCTCCATGTGGGGCAGAAGGTTTCTGAGAGGTAAAATGAGTGACGTACCTCGTAATGTGTGACAATTGAGATGTTTGCTGAGCTGAGCTATTCAGGTTAAATAATGACCCCCTAAAACATCCAGAAATAAGTCCTATGCATTTAATTAGAAGAGGGTCATTGGTGGTGCTGGGACACCATGCAATTTCTAGTGCAAAAACTGTGAACCAGACATCAATGACTGGAGGGGGTTAGGTTCGAATCCCACCACAGTCCCTGGTTAACTGTGTGACTTTCAGCAAGGCACTGGACCTCCCAAGACTCCCTGTGGATTCTGTAATCTTAGCTTCATGTCAAGTGATGCTTCACAATTTTCTGTCACTGAAATGTGGGGCACATTGAATATCCAAAATGTGAGAAAATGTGAGACACTGTCCCTTAACACATGGGGCACATGATTAAATGGAGCTACAATTTCACATGTGGGGGGTATGGAACAAGCCTGAACTATAGTACCTGGACAAAGAAAGGAGAGAGAATGAGCATCAATGGTAACTGGAGTTAGCTGACTGTCTGCAAGTTAACCCCTTGCATTCCTGGTCCCAGCTGTGCTACAAAAAACAATTAATAAAGAAATAAAACACACACCCCTTTGATAGCCCACCTAAGCTACCCTAATCACTGTCTACAAGTTTTTTTTTTTAACCAGTAGAGACACTCTAAGCTGAAAGCTTGTTTACAGGTGTGACCTGGGAGCACAAGGAAGTTAAGTGACTTGCTCAGGGTCACACAGTATGCAAGTGCGGGCTGTGGGATTCAAACACAGATCTTCAGGTTTGCAGCTCAGAGCCTTAAACCACTGCACTGTACTGCCTCCTGCAGTTAACCCCTTGCAGTCCTGCTCCCAGCTCTGCCACTCCACAGTTCCACCTCTTCTTTTGCAAAGGAGCAGCTGGCTTGTCAGAGCAACTTCCCCAGAAGCAATGATAATTCAGGCATCCTGCCTGTCACTGGGCATGGGTTTAGGATAACACCATTTCAGGCAGACCACAAGTCGGGTGCATAAAAAAGACATGGTTGTGTTTATCATTTTATTTTTATCAAGTAAAATATACAGAAAGCAAAATGGTAAGTCAGACAACTGATTAGCTTCAACAGTCTCCAAGGCTGTTTCTTTAACCTAACAGTGTGAAAGCACACACTACCAGGAGGTCTTTCACCTTCCTCAGTCAGTAGTCAACTGACCTCCCTATATCCTCCCTTAGCACTGAGGTAGGGATTTTTATAAGCTCACTAGAAGTTCGAAAAACATTTTCCACTGCCTTTTGATTAACAACAGACATAACATAAAACTAGCCACTAGGGACCACTGTTGCTCCATAGAGAACAGTTTTTTGGCAGCCAGCTGGAGCACAGAAGAACATGGAAAGGTCAGAGCTGAGGTCAGAACATTCTCTGCACTCCTAAGCTCTCCTGTAGGGTCAACTTACCTCATGCTGTCTGCTGCAGAATATATCTTAGTAGAGGGTTGCTAACATCTTAAAAAAGCAGACATAAACTTTTGTTATTCATATATTAAAACTACCCTCTTAGTTTTGTAACTGTACTCTTAGTTTTGGTTTAGGTTAATATGCACAGAAAGCTTTGTAAGCACTTCAGCACTTAATTCGCAACCAGCCAACCAGCATGTAGGACATTATACAAAACATATAAACTGCTTGGGGAAGGCTTTTCAATTATCCCAGGGTGTCCACTATGACAGGGGTCACCCTATCACATTGCCCCTTGCCAGACTTTGATGCCTGTGAAACATCTCAAGTCCTGGGTTAAATGTCTTTTTGCACTTGTGGTGCTAAATGATGCTTCGGCTGAGATTTGAAAATTTTCACCTACCGGGTTCATGAAGTGTGGTGATAAGAAGACTTGAATATTTGGGGTTAACATTTCAAAAAGTTATGAAGCGATGTTGAAATTCTTCAGTGCTTTCTTCTAAATTTACTACCTGTGCTTTTCCAGATTCAGATCCCGTATTTTCAATGTAGCCTTTTTAAAATCCAGCTCATGAAGAAGGCAGGTGTAATTTACTACACACAGAGCAGCTTGAAAGTGATTTGAGAAGTATGAAAGAATTCTACAATGTGGCAAAACCCAGGACCTCAGAGGTAGCAGCAAAGCACTGTGCCGGGGTGAATGCAGAACCACATTATTTTTATATGGACCACTTACTGTACATAATATAATAGCAGAAAAAAAATAATGAGGGAAAAAGATCTGAAACAGAATCCACAGTTTTTGAGTGCTCATAAAGGAATGTTTATGTTTACTTTATTCATTGATTTAAAAGGTTTCACCAGAAAAGTGCATTGAGCTGAAGCTCATTTCCAGGTGCACCCTGAGAGGGGGGAAGGGGATAGGAAATACAAAAAGCAAATACATAAATATACATACAGATAAAGTATAATACATGCTATGTTACAACAGTACAGTACTGTACATCAATGGGTATTCAAAAACAACAATTTAAACATATTTATAGTGAAACAGTGGACTTTAGCAAGTAGCAGAAGGGTAGATAGGAGATGCTAGCAGCATGAACAAGTTGGGAAGGAGAGTGTACAGAGGAGGGAGGTGAGAGCAGAATGGGAGGTTGTGTGTCTAAGAGCTGGGAAGGGAGTTCCATAGTTTAGCCAGACAAAAGGAGAATGCAGTCAGACCAGCAGATCAGGTTCTGGATGGGACTCTAAGAGAATGAGTATCATAGCACTGGAGAAAGTGAGAAGGAGAGTGGAGATGGGATAGGGAGGAGGAGAGGTAAGAAGGGAGGGAGCCAAACAAGAACTTAGCTGTGAGGGAGATGCAGTGGGAGTGTCACCTGTCCTCAAGCGAGAGAAAGGAGAGGGATTTGTAAAGGTCACAGTGATGGGTGAGAGGGTACATCCAGGACAAGCGACAGAAAAAGAGTTGAATTGGGTGTCCAGTTGGCAAAGGAAGTTTTGTGTAACTGAAGACTACACTCGCCATTATGAAAACTGGGAGGATCATTTTCTGGACCACAGTCCAGCGAGCGAGCAGTGGGATGCAAGTATTTCTAATTCAACCTCAAATGCTCTGCTCTGAGTACTGTATGTACTGAATGCTGTTGACTTGTCTGTAACCCTCCCAGGTTGTGCCTGAAAATAGGCCGTTCTGTTGTCTAGTGCACCTACCCAGTAAACAAAAACAAATAAATAAATATACTATGATTTCTGTAGAGGGCACCAAGCTTGGGGTGTAGTTTTTTGGCAATTGCATCCATGTGACCAGAAAAGTCTAGTTGTTGGTCGAGCCAGGCACCAATATACTTTACAGAGGAAGTATCCTCAAGTTTTGACCCATCAAGGGTGTGGAAAGAGGGTAATGAGGGGAGCCGAGACAGTGTTTGCCTAGTGCCGAAGGTTATAGAGACTGTCTTTTTTGGCATTAAGAAATAACCTGTGAGGAAACTAACCTGTGCTGAACATTATGAAAGTCCTGCTGGAGGCTGGTAGTTTCACTGGAGGGGGAGGGACCAGATGTATACAAAACAGTGTCATCGGCATACATATGGATGCTGGAGGAAGAACAGATAGAGGGGAGGTAATTTTGGAAAATGAGGAAGAGAAGGGGACTGAGGACTGAACCCTGTGGGACACCAGTCCTGATGGGAGGGGGGAATATTGAATCAGCAATCCTGACCGCTTGGGTTCTGCCCACCAAGTAGGACCTGAACCAGTTGACAGCAGTGGGTGAGAGCTCAGCTGAAGTGAGTTTACTTAAGAGGATGGGATGGGAGACTGTGGGGAAAGCCTTTGCTAGGTCGACAAAAATGGTGGCAGTGATGAGGCTACTGTCCATCCCAGTAAAGATGGAGTTGGTGAACCTGAGGAGAGAGGTGGTGGTGGAGTGGAGTTTCCTAAAGCCAGACTGGTAATGGGTGAAGAAGGTGGTGATGTCCAGGAAGGAGGAGAGTTGAGAGGACAGGATGCTCTTGGAATTTGGAAAGGACATGGAGGAGGGAGATGGGATGGTAGTTGCCTAGTGAGGAGGGATCACCTCCTTTATGAAGCAGTAGGACCAAGGCATGCTTCTAGGCTGATTATCTTCAAGGGTGAGGGAACTGCAGCAAAGGAAAAGGAGAGATTAAGGAGAGTGGTATGTGGGGGTGATGGTGATGGCTAACAGGAAAAGAAGTTTTAAGTCAACTCCATCCTGGGAGGTTCCTGAGGAGGGGTTCAGGGCAAGTAGTGATTTGAGAGTGGTAGAGGAAAGTGTAGGGGAGAAGGAGAAGGCTGGAATGAGAGGGGAGGGGAGGGAGGGAGGGAGGAGGGAGGGTGGGAGGTCAGCAGCGCATGAAGTGAATTAAGAGTTGATTTTGAGACAACTGTTGGGAGGTTGGAAATGAGAGAGTCTCCCTCCTGGAGGACAGGGATGGGGTGATGAGTCGGGGGTGAAAAAAGAGCTTGAATCACCCACCAGAATCTGGAAGTTAGTTACAGTTAGTGGATATTGAGTGACTGGGTGTTGTTATATAAACAGACACACCTCCCCCCCCATGTTCTCTGTTAGAGCTGTTTTAACCTGGTTGTATAGGTAGGTCCTCCCCTTGTGTTCTGTGATAGGGCTGTTTTTAGCTGGCTGTATAGGTAGTTTCTTGTATTACACTAACACACCTGACAGTTTATGTGCGAACCTTTCAAATACCACTGAGTTCTACAGACATGCTGGACTCTACACAGGGATAGCCTTATTAATGAGCATGCAAAGTAATCAAAGATTAAACTACCTTCAAGAGTGCTGTATTTTAAGTATCTGTTCATTATTATTAACTATTATACATCAGTGAGGTCCAGTTGCTAGCAGTCTTGTCTTGGAGTCAGTCTTATAGTAATCATGTTAAAGTCTCACACACAGAACTTGGGCTTATATCTAAAGCTGACACTATAGTGTGGAACTGGTGATTTTGTTGGTGCAGGCAAAGGGGATAAATAACCATGGATCACCACCACAGCAGCATACTATAAAATGGGGATAATAAACCAAGCAGCATATGTGTGGGGGGAAGGGGACAGGTACAGTAGGGGAATAAGAAACAAGGCAGCATATGTGTGGGGGGAAGGGGACAGGTACAGTAGGGGAATAAGAAACAAGGCAGCATATGTGGAAGATATTACACATTTGTGGAAGTAGTAGGGTACCACATATTGATAAAATCAAAAACCTCATGACTCAATCAAAGCACACCAGCCATTGCAATAAGGTCTATAGAATGCTGGGCCCTTATGGTGCTCAAAAGGAGGGGTGAAGCAGCCTCCAACTTTTCTCAGCTACATCACTACTATCATATTGCAGCCAAATTGGCTGTGACCAGATTTTGTTTCCTCATGTCTCTGCTAACAACTTTCTTAGAAACCACACCTTCTAGGGGAGTGTCCAGGAAGTCAAGCCTCTTTTTCTGGATGGTATTGGTAAACTTTAAGTTGTACTCATTTTCATTGGCAACAAATGATTCAGCTTCTTCCCTGCTGCCTTTCCATACACATACTACATTGTCAGTAAAGCAGTACCACTGTATTATGTGGTGTGTGTATGCATTGGTCAGATTGTTGTATATTTTGTCCAGCTCTCAAAAGCCTAGAAAAAGATTAGCAAAAGATGGGACCATAGGTGGCCTCATAGCTATCCCCAGAATCTGATGGTAAAATGTTCCAGTGAACTCAAAATAGTTGTGTTGGAGTACAAACAAGAATGCTTCCAACCGTAACCTTATAGGAACTATGTCCCTCTTAGGGTTCTGATGGAGGAACTATTCACATGCTCTCATGCCATCATAATGCCTGACAGAAGTGTATAAGGACTTGATATTGATCTCTATTCAACAAGAAATCACCTGCCACTCAGGCCAGTCTCTAACCTCCCAATTTTAGGGAAGGTTATTGAGAAAGTGGTGGCCATTCAGCTCAAAGATCATCTTGCCTCATCTTCCATTTGAGGTATTCCAATCCAGGTTTCAGGCTGCGCATAGTACGGAGACTGCTCTGGTGAAGGTGCTTAATGATTTCCTGATGGCAAGGGACAGGAGGGAACGTACTATCTTAGTTCTCCTGGACCTGTTGGCAGCGTTTGACACTGTGGACCATTAAGTGCTACTCAGTCACCTGCAGTACTGGTGTGGCCTGTCAGGAAATGTCATCAATTGGTTCAGGTCATACCTGACAGGCAGAGAGCAGAGGGTGATGATGGAGCTTGCTACATCTAACCTAAAGCCTCTGTCTTGTGGTGCACTGCAGGGTTCAGTCTTGTCACACGAGTTGTTCACAGTGTACATGCTGCCATTAGGAGACATTATCAGGCTATAAGGGCTGGGTTTTCACTGCTATGCAGATGATACCTAGCTGTATCTGTCCTGTGCACCTGGCAACCAGATGCCTGCCTCTGTATTGAACAGCTGCCTAGAGGAAATCCAGAGTTGGCTGTCTCAAACTGGCTTAGGTTTAACCCAGACAAGGCTGATGTACTAATGGTGGATCCAGGTCATCGTGGCTGAAGGGGTGATTGAGTGGACCCTCCTGGCTTAATGCTGGGGGGGTAGTGGCTCCTCTTCCTCTTCCTCTTACTCCATCCACACAGGTGAAGGATCTGGGTGAGATCCCAGATGATGACCTGACACTAGATGCACAGGTGTCGGCTGTCTTTAAAAGTGGTTACTATCACTTGAGAAACATTGGCCAGATCTAGGCCCGGATTTCACTGGATGACCTGCCCATGCTGGTGCATGCATTTGTCATGTCCAGGCTGGATTACTGCAATGTCCTATACCTGGGACTATCTGGAGGTAACCTTCACAGATTACAGCTGGTGTAGAACATGGCAGTGAGATTACTATCAAGAGCGAGAATCACTGACCATATTACTCCTATTCTCAGCGAGCTGCACTGACTGCCGATCAGGTGGATGATTATCTTCAAGGTAGGGCTCCTAGCCTACAAAACCCTGCACGATGGAGGACCAGCCTATCTGACAGGTCTCCTGGTGCCCCACTGGCCAACTCGGGCTCTCCATTCTGCCAAGGGTAGCCTCCTGGGAGTTCCCAGGGCTAGGTTGCGGCATTCTGAGGACTGTGCGTTCTCAGTGGCTGCACCTTTCTTGTGGAACTCATTTCCTAGAGATTTACGGGAGGCATCCTTGGTAGAAGCTTTTAAAACTGGTCTTAAAATGCTTCCTTTTTCAGCAGGCATTTTATAAGTATATGGATTAATGGGATGTATTATTTTATGATGTTAATATTTATTTTGATGCGTTTGTGTAGTTTTATTCTTGCTAATTTGAAACCTATTAATGTATTGCATGGCATTCTGTATCTTATTTTTAATGTACAGCACTCTGAATCCCCGGAGAAGGATGCTCAATTAATAAAACATCTATCTATCTATCTGTCTGTCTGTCTGTCTGTCTGACTGACCTTCTGACACCAGCTGCCTTGGTTCATTCTCTCCGGTCTTCCTCTAGGGGCCTCCTGGCAATTCCAAGGACAAGACTTAAAATGGCCAGTGACCAAGCTTTTAGTGTCGCCTGCCCTGTCCTGTGGAATTTGCTTCCACCTTTGGTGAGGGAGGCCCCGTCAGTGGAAGTTTTTAAGATTCGCCTTAAGGCGTATTTATTTCAGCAAGCTTTTGTGGATTTGGTATGAGATTGCTGTCACTGTAATCCCTGTCTTGTGTGACTGTAAAGGGTTTAATAATAGGGGGGTGTAAGTGTTTCATTTTATAATTGGAATTTATATATGTATTAATAGAGTGCTGTTGAATTTTGTACTGAGCCCAGAGCATCCGGGATTGGGCGCCTAGAAAAATAAAATGTACCTTACCTTACCTATCTATGTTTTTAAACCTTTTCAGGGTGTCCATTGTGTTTTCAGATGAGGCTTCACCCCTCCCAGACAATCTCTGAGAGAAAAAATTTAAGAATTTAGATAGGAAGTCTGTCAAAGAGTCCACACGGACACAATTGGAGACCTTGGAGGGCTGGCAAGATTTATGTGCACCTTAGGTAGTGCATAGAATGTTGCCACAACCAACAAGGATGGAAAAAGTGATGTACCGCTGTTCCCTGGCATCCTGTAATAATGCCAGTAACTCTGCTTTGAATTTATTAGTTGGATCTGGGTTTAATTTTCAATAATGTCATTAATTTTTCAAAAGATCTAAAACACATTTTCTGTACTGCTCCCTTCACACCGGTATGTTTCCTCCCTTGTCCACTGGTTTTATAATAAAATTAATCATTTTAATAATTCACTTAAGGAATTTTTTCCCCCCAAGGGATACATTACTCTGTGTTTTCTTATTATCCCATTCTAGAAGCTTGTTGTTGTCATTCAAGACTACCCTTTCATATGCATTAAGGTTAGGGTTTGCACTCAAGAGGGTACAACATCCTTAAAAAATGTTTTTCTAAGTTCATGAAAATAGTCAATATGAAGTCCATAATTATCTAATATGAAGTCCATAATTACCAATACCTTTTGCATTATACTGCCCTCCAAAATTATAAAGCTCTCCTAAGGCCTGCATATAAGTTAAGTCAGTTTCATTTATGGGGTTCCCTCCTTCATGTTCATTCCCGGTGCCATCACATTGTGTTGTTTATCTGACAGCTGCATCTGTGACTGCAATATCCCAGTCCCAGTATCCTGCTCTGAAAGTAGAGCAATCAGGTTTTCCTTCACTGCAACAAAATGTAACCATTTTTAGGTATGTGTCACGTACTGCAATTCACTTTTAGCTACTCATCAGAGTAGTGTTAAATCGCCAAACTTAGTGAGCACTCCTCACCACCAATTCAACAATCTTGTACATCGTAATGTAAACTGGAGCTATTTGCTCCTGAAACCCCATAATAAAAAGTCACACGCTACCAGACTGCATGCTGAAGGGCCCTCACAACGTCCATAGTTTTGAGCTTTTACAACCAAGCATGGACTTCTGTTATACCTGAGAAACAATGTTTCACAAATCATTTGCTCAGCTTAGTTATGGCTCATTATTGAATCAAAATATTTAGTTCATGGCATAATTGTGCTGTACGTGCTCTGCTCTCTAGTTGTGTTTTTCAGCAGTTTGCAGCAGTAGAGGAGTCAGCCTGACTTTCTCTTATGCTCACCACTGGCCCTCAGCTTCACCCCCAACACATGTGATGGTGTCAGATGTCATGCTCACACTCACCAATGACTGGCTGAGCATGAGGCAGTTTGTTTGGCAACCTGCTGCAAGCTCCAAAATGGACCCCTGGAGCCCAGTGGTGAGCATTTAATGTACAAGATCAGTTGCAATCAGTAATATCTCTACGTTGTGGTAAGCAGATTCGAGTTCTGTCTCTGGTAAAAGAAATAAACACCATTCCACAATGAAATCTGTTTAAGCAGTCATACACTAAGTTTTCTTGCTGACAGCAGATCAGTCTAGAGATCTCCTCATTTTAATTTTTTTCTGAATGCATTCCATCTCAAATGTGCCATTTGAACCTATGGTGGTCCTAAACAAAGTTGTCTACATGGTTTTATCTGTGATATTTTGTCTGATGTACTGCCTATTATTTTCCTTTAGACATACCCGTTGCTAATTATTTTCTTATAAAGGTTAGAAGCTGTTACAGAATGATATTGCTAGTGGGTGCTTTTGTGTTGCATGCTACATAGATTTTACTCTACTAGAAGAATTCTAGAGCTTATGTTTGAATAACTATCAGGGGACCTTCCCAGTTTAGAAAAGGAGTCAAGAGAGGGTGGTAAAGGAATGTACAGCCTGTTTAATGAGTATAAAAAAAGAGGGAGGTATAGTAACTACTAGAACTACATATAATGAGATTTCGGTTTGAAAAGGGATCAGAGACAAGTGTGTGTAGGGAGGAGGGCAGGGAAAGCAAGGTAGGGAGTGGAAAAGGGGAAAACGGCAGATAGAGATGGAAAGCAGGTGTGGGACATGGGAGAAACACTTAAAAGGTGGGGATTGGGCTTGGTTTTGGAAGAAAGATATAAGCTAGAAATAAACATGGTAGGGTTAGTGTGTGGTGATGGTGGGGTTGTATAGAAACTGGGTTAAGAATTAGATAAAGTGATGAGGTGGGAAGGCAATTGCAAGAAACAGGTCACAAAGGTGAGAATCCCTGCTCTAAAATGTAATTAATAATAATGAGGTCTATCACAGGTCTGTCATAGGCAACCAGTAAGTCACCAACATGCTGTCCAGTTGATGTTTGTGTTGATACCTACTTTTGAGCTGAGGACGTCTATCTCAGATAGCCATTAATTTTTGTCCTTTTTAGAAATGCACTGATTGCTCCTTTTCATGGGGGTGGCTAGAAAGTCTTCAGCTCCCCATAATGAAATGAAACCCCCACGTGGCTCTCATTTGAAGAGTTCTGCTACAAGTGTATTTGCCTGATGTCATATGTCATCGTTATGTTCTTGTATTCTCACCTTTAATGGTCTCAGCGTCTTCTCCACCTAAGCCTTGTTGCAGGGGCATTGCAATACAATTGAGGCAGTATAGTGCAGTGGTCTAAGGCTCTGAGCTGCAAATTTGGTGACATCCAGCAGACCAGACCTGGGTTTGAATCCCACAACTTCCACTTACATACTGTGTGACCCTGAGCAAGTCACTTAACCTCCTTGTGTTCCCAGGTTGTGCCTGTAAAAAAGCTTTCAGCTTAGTGTGCTATACCTGGTTAAACAACTAAAAAAAAAAAATACGTACACAACCCTTGTCATCTCTCAGTTTATATGTTGTCTTATTGCTATGAGTTTTTGTGAATGCTTTTTTTTTTGTTTGTGTGCCTGCAAACAGAGCAGCATCCAAAGAGGACCAGGCTTGTTTCAAGTGGCCTAGAAGCAGCTGTCTAAAAGGATTTATTTCTCCTATGTTGTAAACTGTGGGCTAGATATTCAATGCAGTTGCATCTGGTGCAACTTGTTGTGCCAGTGCAACCCCAGAAATGCTCCCCGGGGCAATATTCAAAAGGGGGGATTGCGCAGCACAATTCCCAATGTGCTGTGGTGCACAAAGATAATATATCGGGCATCCTCCAAGGGGCGTGCCCATGCACATGTGGCACATCTCTGTATTCAGCTGAGATGTGCGGTGCATATGCTGGCACATCCCAGAGATGTGCCGCATATCTGGGCACAAAGTTGAGCATGGACAAATCATGCTTAAGTGGAAGCCACTAACAGGTGAGCTGCTGTAATGCAAGGCACAACACAGCAGCCACTAGCCATGGGTGGCTTCCCCCCAGAACATCGTACACAAGCACCCACAAAAATCCCTAATTTTCCATTGGTATCCCTCTCTTTGCCTGTAACCCCAATCACCGTAAGTAAAGAATTTTTAAAATCCCTGGTGGCCCAGCCGTTCCCCCTTCCCACCCATAACCCCGATTGCCATAAGTAAAGTATTTTTAAACTCTCTGGTGGTCCAGTGGTTCCCCTCTCCCCACCATAACCCAGATCGCTATTTGAATGAATGTCCTAATTCCTTGGTAGTTCAGTGGCTCCCCACCCCCCACCCATACAGGACCCCAGCCCACCCAGCACCCCCGGTCATTGGTGGACAGCAAACCCACCCTCATATCTCTGTGGCTGCCCAATGAATGACAGCTTACAGTATGTGCTGCAAGCCCATTGGTCCACAGTGTAGAATAATGTGCTTGTAGGACATACCATAAGCTGTCATTTGGCAGGCAGATGAGGAGGTATGTGGGTGGGTTTACTGCCCACCGATGACTGGGGGAGCTCGGAGGGCTGGGGGTCCTGTGTGGGTAGGAGTGTGGGGGGTGCCACTGGACTACCAGGGAATTAGACATTCATTTGAATGGTAACCAGGGTTATAGGCGGGGAGGAAGGAAACACTGGACCGTCAGGAATTTTTAAAATACTTACTTACAGTGATCAGGGTTAAGGGCAGGGAAGGGGGAACCACTGGACCACCAGGGAATTTAAAAATACTTACTTATGGTGATTGGGGTTTTGGGCAGGAAGGGGGGTCCCACTAGACTTCCAGGGACTGTATTGAGACATTTTTACTGTGATCGGGGATATGGGAGGGGAGGGGGGTTCCACTGGACTGCCAGGGAAGTGTATGTTACTGTTATATGGGCTATCTGTGATACGGGATGGGGAGGGGGTACTGATGTGGTACCTGACACTGGGACCACATGCTGTGCAGGGTGCAAGGCTCATTTCGCTGGCCAGTCCTGCACAACTCATACAAATGGGGCCATAATGACATGCAAATGGCCTTATTTGTGCCTTGCATGCATTATGGCCCCATTTGCATTTTTGTGTTTGAATATCAGGAATTTGCACATGTCGCATCTCTGCGCTGGCGGATTTCCCATTCCTGGCATTCACACCTGTCTGGCGGATGTGCTGGTACACTGTGTTTGTGCTGCAGGTATTTTTTGGTATATTCAGATGAGATGCACCATGGCACATCACTTTTGAATATTTCCCTTTGTTGCTCCAGCACAACTCAGTTGCACGGAGTAACCACTTGCGCCATTGCCGGGTGCACTTTTGAATATCTAGCCCTGTATGTACAAGTTTGTCCATTACTGTTGTTTTTTCTTTGCTGCAACTATTGGTCTTTCCATGAACACCCATTTATTCTGTGAGTGGTCTGTCAAGATATGCCACTGTTTATTTACTGTATGTTTTTTATGTCTTTCTTTTTGTAATTGTGTCTAGTGGAGAGCAACCACCTCACAGTTGTCCCTGTGTTCCTCCTGGATGTCGTACCATCAGTCTGACTGATTGTTTTATTCTTTTTGTGGCTTTATTCAGATTGGCCCTGCTGTACCCTCTGCTCTCTAATCTCTGTTGTGTAACTTTTAGTTGGTCTGTAAAATATTCCTCTCTGTTACAGTTTCTCCTTTATCTGAGGAACTTGGAAAATGGTATACTATCAACTTTTCTGAGTGGTAGTTGGTTGCATGCAGGGTTGTGTTTCTGTCAATGGGCTTCCTATACAGAGAAGTCATTATTTGACCATTACCAATGATTACATTTGGTTCCAGGTGTGGTATTTGCTCCCTACTGTAGTTTAGTGTTAATTTCAAGTTATCCCTACACTGGTTGACATATCCTTGAAATAACTAGGGATACGCACAAATCATCCCCCAGAAACTGAGCCACATTGCACTCCTGTGGCTTTGTTTCTTTAAATCCTGGACTGAACACTGCTGGTTCAGCTCAGATTTCTTTTTTTTTTTTTTAACTTCCCTTTTTTATGTTGGCTCGCGCTTGTGCAGCCAACATATTGTGTTAGTAGCAAATTTGGAGGTGCAGTCACTGTGGGCGAATGCAGGGCACACATCAGTAGGTGCGTCCCTCATTCCCCAATAAGGCAGCTGCAGGCGCTGACACCAGCAACACGTAAACTGGTAACCAGATCAAAGAAAAGGTCCGCTGCAATGAGAGCCAAGCTTCTCACACAGCAGCGTGCCTTTCCTGATGAACCAGTTTACAAAACATGTTGGCATGCCACCGCAGAGTGCCCTGACCCACTTAATTTGCTGACAGGGGAGCCCACTCCACATTGGCATAATGCAGCCCTCCTCCCATTCAAAGTGTGTGCCGAGGGGGTGCCCAATCCTCATCAGCATCATGCCCCCACTTCCCAGTTTAATTTGCAGACAGGGGAGCCCACTCCTCGTTGGCATAATGTCCCCCATTTGTTGTGTGCCAGTGGGGGTGCCCAATCCCCCTTTGGCTACAGAACACCCAAAAACACTCAGGTGGCATGCTGGGAGCCCACCCCAGTGTGCCAAATGCCCCTGTAAAAGAAAAACAGTCCCGCAATGTTTTTTTTTTTTTAAACCTGCAAAGCAGAAAACAGTCCCTCGTTGACTCCGGTGGCCCTGACCCAACCCATACCCACCCTCTGCACACCCTGCCTCCCCACACCCCCTCCATACTTACCTCCAGAGCATGGCACAATGATCTTCAGTGGACCGGGAACACGTCTGCACTCTTCAAAGCCGACCATGAACTGAAGAAATGCCAGTAAGCTGTATAATGACATAAATAGGGTTTTTTCAACTTTGGTGCATATCTTGGGCATTTTTGGGAATTTTGACACCAAATTTTCAATATGGAGTTATTGGGAGCCTTCCTCAAGAATTCAGTCACTGTCATGGCATTATTCGGTCCCAAAAGGTGATTTCACAGTCACTGCATGGAATCACCTTTCAGGACTGATTAACAAAATTATAGTGCCACTGTTCATGAGGGCGGGGGGGCTCTCAAAAAGCCTATGTTGCAAATTTGGTGAAAATAATCCAAACAATGGCTGTTTTATGAGCGTGCATTGCACATTTTCCACGCATGCTCGTAACTTGGTGAATCTGTAATATTTTCACTCCAGATTTTCAAACTTGACATTTTTCCACACCTCCTTATGAACAGTATAGCTGTCATTTTACATATCCTGGCTGAAATGCATTTTCGCACGTCCGGCACAGAATAGCGCGGTCGCTGTGCGAAATCCATTTTCAGGACTGTTGGAGAAAAAGACGGTGACACTGTTCATGAGCAGAGGTCCTAAAATGCCTATGTTGAAAATTTGGTGACAAAAGTCCAAAAAATGACTGTGTTACAAGTGTGCATTGCACATTTTCCATGCACCCTTGCATCTTTGCAAATTTGCAATATTTTCATGCCAGATTTTCAACACTGGCATTTTTTCACATCTCCTTATGAACAGTACAGCTGTCATTTTTCACATCCTGTCCAAAATGTGTTTTCACACCTGTGGTGCACAATGGCCTGGTCATTGTGGGAAATCCACTTTTAGGACGGATTAACAAAATCACAGTGCCACTGTTCATGAGGGGAGGACCCAAAATGCCTATGTTGAAAATGTGGTTAAAAAAAACAACAAATTAATTGGGTTACGGACGTGTGTTGTGCAGTTTCTATGCCTGCTCATGACTTCACCAATTTTTCATATTTTCACTCCAGATTTTCAGCGTTGCCATTTTTTTACACCTACTCATGAACAATACAGATGTAATTTTTCACATCCTGCCCAAAATGTGTTTTCATGCCCGTGTCACCAAATGGCACAGTCGCTGTGCAAAACCACCTTTGGACTAACAAACTGATAGTGCCGCTCTTCATGAGCTGGGATCACAAAAAACCCATGTTGAAAATTTGGAGTGAAAATACCAACAAATGCCTACAGCGTTAGGGTTTCCAACTGTAACATCCCACCCTGTAGAGACTGACAGGCATCAGAGGTGTGACTTGGGATCATTGGCTGTAATGCTCATGCCATTCCACCCCCACTCCACCACCCTGCAGCCATTGACAGGCATTGAGGTGTGCCTTGGAGTGTTCAGCCCTAAAGTTCACCCCATTCTCCTATACTGCACCCATCTCAGTGTATTTTCTTATGGAATGGGGTAAGTATAAGACCCAAACACCCCAAAGCATACCATGACACTTGTCAGTGTCAGGTATCAGGGTAGGTCAGTGTCAGGGTAGAGGTAAAATGGCATGAGCGTTATAGCTGATGACCCAAAGGCATGCCCCAATGCCTGTCAGTCTCTGCAGGGTGGGGGTGGGGTTGGCGTCAGTTTAGTACTTCACTGCCATTCCTATTATGCATCTCTAACTCCTGCACTACCAATGCCAGTGAGATAACATTCAACATTGAAAAATGCTTGTTTTATCTCCCCAAGCCTCTGCCTGTCTGCCTGTCATGTGACCAGCTTTCTGAAGCTATAGGGAGAGATGAAAGAGTGCAAGAGCTGGCAGCTGTGGTCCCAATACCCTGGTTTGACATGTGCAAACTGGGGTATAATGCCAGTCACAATGTAGCTTGGTGCCATTCAGATATCTGTCCTGCAGAGCAGTGTGATGTGGCAGTAGAACTAGTGTGGGCCTGGCCCCGGAGAGATTGGATGTGTGATAGAGGACAGAAACTTTGGTAAGTCAACTGAGTGACAGGGGACTCTGGGGAGACATGAAATGGGAAAATCAATAAAAAGAATAAAACTTGTGAGTAGAGCAGAAAGAAAGGAGAATTGAAAGTGGAGGTTGGGATGGTAGCATGCATGACTGCTGATCACGAGGTGGGGATTGGGGAACTGGGGTGTGCATACTGAAGTGAATGGACTGGGTGAGACACAAAGCTAATCCTAAAAAATTTTACCCCCCCAAAAAAATAAAGGAAAGAAAAATGTTTGTCAGAGGAAGAGCAGACAGGAGAGAAACTGGTGCTGTGGTAAGGCAGTAGCATACATGACTCTAATGAATGTGTGGGTGGGGGTTGGGGGATTAGGATGTTTATGCTGAAGGGGGTGAAACAATCAGTGCAGGAAAATAAATAATAAAGCCTAAGAGACTAGTGAGAGAGTACTTGTCTGTGATTGGGGAGGTGAACTACAAGGAAGGAGTTGGGGACTGCAATGTGTATGCTGAAGGAGGACACACAATCAGTGCAAGAAAAGAAAATTTATTAGAAGGAGAAGTTTAACATATGATAGTTGGTTCTGCCTATACCAGGCAGATCCAAATTCTTTGTAAAACCAAATCAAAACTTGTCCTGGATTTGACAAATCCAAAACCAAATCCAAATCCACCCTGGCTTTGCCCATCTGTAGAAATAACAGTAAGTCTTCCTCAGTACCACTCCTCACAATGAGTTGGTTATCAATGCAGCATTGATAACAGTACATCTCTGATATGAATTTTCAACTTCTCAAAGATTGTACTTGCATTCAAAGTCGTGCATGTAAGCACTGACATATGCTTGTTGCCATAGTTGACCTCATGGCAGTGCTGCACACTTCTTCAAAAACATATATTTTTCAAATGAAAAACAGTTTATAGACATTATGAAAGTAGCTAAGTCCTGTAGGACCCTTTTGGAGTATTAAAGGATACTGCCACCAAGATGTGGTGGCAGTCATGATGGGCTCCATTATCCTCCTTCTGCCCTTGTGACCTTAGTATGCACCTTAGAAAGGATTAGCTTAGTATGTACCATAATGTTCTCACCTTGGAAATCCTACCTATCCCTCAATCATCCATGGACAAACAAAGACAATACAAGACACTTACAAACTGTAGCACCTCTAGGCTAAAAGAGGGAATATACAGTTTCATAGGCAATGGGACACATTTTGAGACAGAACAGGTGAATAAGTGATATAGACATTGCTGTACAGTTATAAGGTCTGCTGTGTTATGGTGCAGTATGATGCCTTATTCTGCAGATTTATTACTGGTCCCTTCTTTGTTGTGTTTCTTTAGGGCTGGTTCTGTACTTACAGTATGGGCACTAGTTACTGTACTGTACATTGTAGTACAATACAATTACATGCTGGCATTCACAATATTTATACAGCTGTGCCCACACCCCACTGAGTGCCACATTACTAACATTTAGTCCCAGCCATCCCCCCAACTTGTCCTCTGCCACCATCTGTGTGCCTTATGCCACCTGACCCCTCCTGGAAAGCAGTCCCCCCAACTATCCTGGCCCCTCTAGTGCTGTACCGGGGGGGTGCTGGATCCCTGTGGTAATTCCTGCAGGTATGCCAAATGTTGTGCACAGCTGGCCGCTTGTTGCAAACCCAGGTAGTTTGGCGCAGGGACCCTGATTTTTATGAAATTGGATGCAGGGTCCCTGGCTCACCTGGAGTTTGCCACAACCCTTAAAGCAACACAACTTGCATCACTCTAAGGGCTCTTTTAAAATTGGGCTCCCTCTCATAGGGATATTCCTGAGAACCTGTTACAGGGAAAAATCAGCTATATCTGAGTTTGAGGAAAGAGCAGGAGCACCTCTGGTGATCCAATTGAACAAATGGATTACACTAGAAAACCCATATCTACAGTTTTATCACATGACCTTTTGGACTTTATTAAACTTCCTTACAGTGCAAATGTAGTTATTTTGGAGAGTCTTTAGGTTTTGGAAGACAAAATATTTTCATTAAGTGCCAGTGTTACCGAAAATCAGCAATTTATAAGAACACGTTCCGATGATTAAGTTAATCAAATTTATTAAATTAATGCAAGTTCATCTTATTATAAAAAAAAAAAGAAGTTGAGAAAGAAAAAAATCAACAAATGTATTCAGGTTAATTTGTCTCAACCTTTGACTAAAGAACAACCTCGATTATAGAAACTGGGGTTAAGAGAAACAAAAAAAAAACCTGAAAAAAGACAGCTAAAGACATACAAACAAAATGAAAATATAAACAATTAAAAAGAAAAGCAAATGTATAAATCAAAGGGAAGTTGTCTCAGTGATAGTTTGCTAACAGCAGTCCAGCAAGATATACAGAACCATGATAACATTTTGGAGAATGCTGTAACCACTGATTCACAACTTATAAGTATTAATGAAAATAACTCAAAAGATGGAAATCTCACTCTCGCTCTCACAAAAACCACACATAGGTAATATCCAAAATACATGTGGGCAACACGCTCGTTCTGCTACTGTAGATATGGGTTTGTTAAATGAGCCCACTTACAATACTAGTAAGGAAAAGAAGATCCCAATTTTGGATCTCCATAAATTATCCTTACTCCAATTGAATGGACTTCTGGCTGATAAAGATGAGACTCAAGATACTTTAAAGCAAAAATTTAAATATTTACTAGGTCTCACTGATGAGAATGATGTATTAGTGCAATCTTTCAAGATTAAATTGTTTCAGAATTTAATTTTATTTGGTGTTTAGGACTCTCAAAATTGCCATTACTGTTAAAAATAAGAGAAAGGTAATTAACCTGCAAAGTTGTACATTAGAAATGACTGTACTGGTCTCAGCACTTCTACATGATTAAATTGGTGATGATCAAATAATAAAGAAGGTTTATAAAATTATAATAGAAGTAATAGGTATCTCCTGGACCAAGGAAGAAACAGATAAAACATTAAAAGGGAAAACTAAATATTTGCTTAGGATAATAGCTGATCCTCATGTAATTGTTTTATGTAAAAGGTCTTCAATTCCAGAAACTTGGAAGATTTGAGTAATTCTTATGTTCTGTTATTCTTTGAAAATGCTGAATACGTTTTTGAAATTTGGAAAAATCAAAATCAATTGGGTGCCATGGGTTTCAAGCTGACTCAACCAAAATGGATTAACAGATTAGTGACATCAGTATGTAATTTTCAAGACAGGGAAATAAATACATTGATAACTAAACTGTACACAGCAGTTATCTATAAAGAATATAATGTTTATTTATTTGCTTTTGATAATTGGGTAAGTGCACTAGACAAAAACCTGGCTGTTTTCAGGAATGACCAGGGAGAGTACGTAACAGGTGACAAGAACATTACAGTAATTAGGATTAGAGGTGGGCAAAGACCATAAACTTTGCTACACATAGTATTTCGTGTATAACCCAAATTTCATGAAATACTCCGGAAAGCGAAGCAAATAACTTTGCATCTCAAACTAACAAAGTTATCATTGTTCTCTATGGACGTCACATTACTTTTCCTTTTGGGGGCTCTTTAAGGTGAATTTTGCAGTGATTCATGGGATGCAAGGTCACATGGGCTGTATATTGCCTTGCCCAACCTCAGCTCATCATAGTGTGTAAAGCGGAAAGCTGGAGACAGTTTGCTTTCAGAGCTCTGAGAATCAAACCATCAAAAAACCTTTAAAAAAGCATTTTTTTGCCACAAAATTTGATGTCAAACCTTAGTGCCTCGATTGTAGTAAACCCTTGTGTGTTTATGTCATCGAGCATTTATTGATTTTGTGTGACTACTGAATGTTAATTTAGTCCATTCAGTCTCTGACTGACAGACACTGTAGAAGTGTGCTTCAGGGGAGGGGCAGATCTGTGGTGTAGAAGGGAGATTCACAGACCATAGTGTGAAAGGCAGTCTTTCCAATTGTTGTCTGATAGTGTTTTAGTATTTGTGTGTTCGGGTATAGACAGTAATACTTCTAGTAAGTTTTTATCAGTTTTTGCTATTTGCTGTGCTGCTACACAATTTTTTGTCTGTTTAAAAGCATGTGTTATAGTTTACTGAACTGTTATAGTTTCTGCTCATTACCTTTAGTCTATGTATGTGCTGTCAAGTCAGATGCATTTTATTGTGCCTCTGTAAAAGCAGTACTGTTAATTTCTTAGCCTGTCTGTGGTATTGTTTCCTGCTTCTATCTAGCTACTGCTGTAAATCCTCCTCCCCCCACAAAATAAAGTATTGTTGTTCCAGTTTTGGATTTCTGAAGAATGGTTAAGGTCTTGTTGTGCCTGTGTAGCTGCATCTCTTTAGTGCTCAACATCCATCTGGAAGCCACTGTTGTTTTTTTAGCTTCCCATCCACCAAAAACTGAATAAATATAATGTTGCTGTTAATTGTCTGTGATCAGTCTGTTGAAATTGTTGTCACTGTACCACTATCGTGTGTTTCCCATAGTACCTTGAATACTGTCTCTCACTGCATAGTATAGCATTTAACTGAAAACAAAAGACATAATAAAGAAATGTACCTATTGCAGTATTTTTGGCATTGTACTGTCTTGTGAAATCTCTTGAATTTATTAGCAATCCACAACATTTGAAAAATCACTTTTTGCAATAAATGTGTTTCTTTTCTTGGTGACTCTGTGTAATCTAAAAAAAATGGCCCCAAAAATATGATCAGGCAAAAGTGTTTCTGACTATGGTGTGTAAGCCACATAAGTCAGTGGGCTTTGGCTCTGTGGGGAGGGCATTCCATCACATAACATGAAATAGATAAAAAAAGAAATAATCCTTGAAAGGGAAAAAGTACTGTGTCAGAGAGGGTTAGGCCAGGCATGGTCCCTGAATCTGTGTGGGTAGCAGCAGTTCCTGCAGCATCACCCATTGCATAGGTGGCATGTGAAATAAATTCTGTTTGTTTCTGAAATAAAATCTACCAACCAGTCATCAAGTAACAGCAAGTAGCCATGTAGGTAAAAGTTGTGAATTAACACTGGAGGTTTACTACAGGCATGAGGAGGAGGATGACTTTGAATGTTCCAGTAGTGGTCAGAGTACCAGTGGTGGTGCTCGGAGAAGCACTGCCAGTGCCAAGTAGAGGTGCATGAAGTTGTTAAAATTCACTCCGTGGATTTTGACTATCCCACAAAGTTTTACACCCTGCGAATTCCCACTTTTAAGCATTTTTGGGTAGATTCATGAAATTTCAAAGTCAAAAACTTCAATTCCTGTTACAGTCAATGGTACTGGTGTCCCAGATCTGTGAAGCTTGAACTTCACTGTCGAAGTTCAGCATAAGAGTCGAAGTTTGCAATGAACCATGGGATATGAGGTCAGATGTTGCCGAACAGCCAATGAGAAGCTAGTTTTCTCGTTCTGTGAGTGTACTATGTTTGAGAGAGACTTAGCAGAGCTTGTGCTGTAGCTGAGAGTCAAATCTAAAAACATTATATAAAACAGCATTTTGTTTGTCAAATTGTTTCAGAACTGTTACTGTGAGAGCTCATTGCACACACAGTGATTTTTTTGTGTTGCTTTTCTCTGTCCTGTATTGTTTATTTGCAGTATTTAGTTTTCTGTTAGAAGTTGTGGTTTGGTGGCTTGTGTGGGCCAGGGAAGGGTAGGAGCAGTTTAGAAGGTACAGTTTTCTTCTTAACAAAATCAGTGTGCAAGTGCCCTGTCTTTTCTTAAGAAAAAAAATCACTGTCCTCCTGACTGTGATTTAACCCAAGTGATTTTTGTGAGACTGCATGCACAACTGTATTTAGGAAAAAAAATCACTGTTCTCCAGACAGCGATTTAACCAGAGTGATTATTGTGTCCCTGCATACACACCTGTATTTAGGAAAAAAAATCGCTGTTCTCCAGACAGCGACTAAGTCGAGTGATTGTTGTGTCCCTGCATACACACCTGTATTTTGGAAAAAAAAAATCACTGTTCTCCAGAAAGCAATTTAAGCCAAGTGATTGTTGTGTCCCTGTGTACACATCTGTATTTAGGAAAAAAAAATCACTGTTCTCCAGACAGTGATTTAAATTTTGGCAATAGATTAAGACAATTACCTTAGAAGTTACTAAAAAAAGTTGAAGAAACTAACAAAGTTTCCCGGTGAAGTTTTAGCACCAGAGAGGTCATTTATGCAAAGTTTTTCATGGGGCGAATGTGATGACTTCGTGGGAACTTCACCGGTGGATTTAAACTTCACATCTCTAGTGCCAAGTTCATGACTCACGTCACACTCATGTCATGGTGAATCATGTTCTTCATGGTCATCATGATCAAGAATCACACCACTTCAACTTTTTTTGGTCCAACTCTGTTTTCTTTTAATCTTCGGTTTCATCACGAATAAGGAGGACACCCAGTTATCACGTCACGCCACTCAAGATCATTGGTCCAGTACAGTGATTCTTTTAGTGTTCACGTTCTGTAGGATACTCAGTTCCATCCAGTTTCTGGTGCTCTGAGAAGCACTGTCAGTGCCAAGTTCACGACTTACGAGACAAATCACATTCTTCATGGTCATCTTCACGATCATGAATCTCACCACTTCAACTTTTTTTGGTGCATCCCTGTTTTTTTTTAATCTTTGGTTTTCCACCAGTGTACTAGGGATTAAACTGTTTTAAAATAAATGCCAGAATCTTGAAGAAAGGATGAGAAGCAGAAAACTCTTTCTTTTACTAGTTTCGAGTAGCACACTAAGTTACACAGTTCCTGCTCTAGCAAAGCGAAAGTCAAAGTGCAACTAATTCACTGACTTCTTGCCTGCCCATTATGTGACCTGCAGCATATCCCATTGTAACAGTGACACTGGTACAACAAAGAACACACCACAGTGACACAACTGGTTCAACAGAAAACAGGCATCTGACAATATTGAATGATCATCTGGTGTACTGGAGTGGCAAGGTGAATGAATGGCCAGTGCTGACTTCAGTAGCGCTGAAGTACCTGACTAGCCACCCTCCAGTGTAAGTGTGAAGAGGGTTTTTAGTTCTACAGTGGCCATAGTGTGTGGCCATTCGTGACCATCACACTAACCTATCACCTACAAATGTCAACATGCTGACATTTATCAAAATGAATGAAGGTCTCATACCAAGTAGGATAATCACATCTATGTTTGTACCCAGCCACGATGATGGTGGAGCTGAATAATGCTGGTGAAGCAGACCATCTTGTTAGCAGCATCAAATGGTGTACCATTGAGGTTAATAATGCAGTCATGGAAAAAGAATTTTCAAGTAGGTACAACTCTGGCATTGAGGATTGTGAGGGCTGCTTCTTCCTTGATGATGATGAGGATGCTGGTGGGAGTGCATAAAGAAAAAAATTGCATTCAAATACTTCTTCCTGTTACTTATTACTATCATGAAGGCCAATGACTTACAGTAATTAAAACACTGAAATTCCTTTTTCAAGACTTGAAACTCTGGGAATTGTACTGTTGATTGTTAGTCTAATTTATGGATTTTACGGGGGTTCTAGTTTCATTCATTTATTAAATAGATACATAATCAGAATCAAAGAAGGCTTAATATGTAGACCATTAAATGAAGCAAACTGAAAATAGCACTGGAAGCAATTATCAGAAAAACACAAGTTCTGCAGATTACCTGATCTGGTACAAAATGCCAAATTCCATGACATTCTTTGTTTTTACCAGTGTGAAGGCTGTCCAAATTCTGGAATTTTACAATTTGTTTCGGTACATACTGATGAATAGTGGTCTTGACTATCATATAATATGTCATTATAGTTCACCTCCCCCTTTCTGGATTTTGCCAGTACAGTTCACAGAATGTATGCAATCATTATTACCTGCAGTCTTCTAAACACAACTGTCAACTTGTAGTAGCCACTGAACTCCTTCTGATAGAATGAGGGATATCCTCTTGACACTGAAATACAGTAATACACCCCAGCCAGCCACCCTGCTTCTTGAGAGAGAGAGAGAGAGAGAGAGAGAGCAATATATATATATATATATATAGAGAGAGAGAGAGAGAGAGAGAGAGAGAGAGAGAGAGAGAGAGAGAGAGAGAGACATTGCACCATCTGGTGCCCAATCTTTGAACTGCAATAATTTCTTCTTCATCTGTTTTCAGGTAACATCGAGGTGCTGTGGACTGACATTGGTGGTATCTTCCAATCTGAAGCTGGACAGCAGTTATGATATGCTGAAGATCTGGAAAGAAGACAAAAACATTAATGAAAGCTGTTTTCCAATGATGTCCCCGGCCCCTCCCAAAAAATACTTACCATTCCTGGCATGACATTTTCTGTACTGCTAATGTAATCACCAATCAGAAATGTGTGGAACACATGTGTGCTATGACCTGAGAATGAAAACAAAAAACAGTACTGAGAAATGCTTATAATTCAGTCAACCACAGCAGTAATCCCACACCCCTGAATAAAATTAAAATGTTACAGAACCACATCAGATGTCGGACTCGAGTCGGAACATATGCATGGCATGTGAATGTGATCATCATGGCCACCATGGTGAAGTGGAAACATGCAGTATATATGATGATTCCCTGAAAAGGAACAACATGACAAACTGCTTATAACACAGAACAAGATTCCATACAAATTAAATGGCTGTGTCTATGAAAGAACATGATAGTGGTATAAACAATAACTCACCATTGTGGTATGAAGGCACAAAGGGCATCAAGTATCAGTGATGCAGCAGGCGTTGACTCAGGCAGTGCTCTCACTTGGAACAGTGTAACACACTTCTGTCTTTAGTCTCTTCATTGGGAATTGTCATGCAATTAAAACAGCGGGACAACAGTAGCAGCATCATCATCCGCAGCAACAGGCATCACCTGGCAATGCTTTCATTTGGGACACTGTGACACATTTCTGGCCTTATTCTTCATCGGGACTTTTCATGAAATTAAAACAGCGGGACATTCACAAGATAGCACATTAGGGAGGGGGGTCATGGTGAGTGATTTAATGGTTTTGTGATTGTTGTTGTGTGTATGTATACTACAAAAATGTAACACACAAAACAACCCCAATAGCTTGGTCTCTTAAGGCTTTTCTGCAAATTCAAGTCTATTTTTCAGAAAATTGGTATACCTCACGAGCCCAACCACTTTGTGATAACTGGCACTTTCAGACTGGACATCGCCCTATTTTACCCTCTTTTCTCCCACAACTCAAGCACTGTAATCTGGAGGATCTTCTCCAAGGTACAGAATTAGTCTCTTTCCAGGCATTACAGTGTCATTATCAACTAAGATCCCAGGAATTCTTTAAATACTTACAAATTAAAGCTGCTATACTTGCATTTAAAGGTAACCAAGAGTGGACAACACAATCAATGGATAGTCTCCTCAAGACCCTCGAAGATGCGGAGCAACCCCATGCAGTCTCCAATATCTATAAGCAACTTCAAGGCTTAGACCCATCTCTCCCTGAGGGGGTATGTTATTACTGGGTGCACAAACTGTCCCTGTCTGAGGACTCCGACTACTGGGTGAAGGTATGGGGTGGCATCTATAAGATTATAAAGCAGGACAAACTCCGATTAATTCATTTCAATATTTTACACAACATCTATTACACTCCGGACAAATTGTATAGCATGGGTTACATATCCTCTCCTTTGTGTCCTCATGGTTGTCAGGTCTCGGGGACACTGTATCATATGTTGTGGTTATGTCCGCATATCCAAAAGTTTTGGAGTGCGATACGGCGAGTCCTGGACCCAATTCTGGGACTGGATCCCTTATTCACCCTGGAGTGTTGTCTGTTGGCAATTTTCCCTCCCGGCACACCCCAGGTATGCAAGGCGCACATAACATTAATCTCAGCTGTGGCTAAACTAGTCATGTTATGGCACTGGAAGGAAGGGCCCCTTCCTACTATTATTGAATGGTACCGAGAAATCTTATTGGCAATTCAGGTGTAACCCCCTTGCAAATGGGGGTTCCTAATGTGCCCTATGCCTGGTTGGTAGTCAGCATAAAGCCGCCGGAATGGGGGTCCGGTGAGTGCTTTTTAAGGCCTCCGTATACTGTCCCTGTAAGGGCTGCCTGTTGCAGTTGGGATTAGTTAAAATGGGAGGGGGTTTGAGTGTTGTCATGCTCGACTCCGCCCAGACTGCTGAGTAGTGCTCCCTTCTGCCATCGCTAATAGTGCAGGGGGAGCCCTAATAAAGGATGTAGGTGGTTGTTTAAAATAAGTTGTAAAGATAATGATAACGTAGTTGTTCTAACCTGCTTTGCTTTGCAGCACAGAGAGTTTGATTGCCTCCTCCATTTTGGTCCTGAACTGTGAAATTGGACCAATCAGTACTTTGGAATCCCACAGAGTTGACTGACCAATAGAGGAGCTCTTTAGAGGGAACAAGGCATTATGGACTATGGCACTCGTTCTGCACTAATGGGAGCCGTGAGAAGTGACTGGCACTTTCGGCCAGCCAATGACAACGGGTCGCGTCCGAACTAAGAAGAGTGCTGGGTGTTGCCAGTGTCAGAATCGTTATGGCTAGTGAGAAGTGAGGAGCTGTGTGTTTCTGCGCTGGGAAGTGTTCACACAGGAAGCGCGTGAGGGCCTAAGTTGGCCGTTTTTCCTGCGAGGAGTTCGTCTTGAAATCCGTCGATGGGTGGTCAGAGGAGGCTGTTCTCTGTACAGCTACCCACCAGGCTCGACCTGTATTAAGACTGGAGAACATTGCTGAATTGTGCTCAGTCCACGGGAGAAGAAAAAAAAGCTGCCATTGCAGAGCTGGAGTGACTGTGACAGCTGAAGAGCCTGGGAGCAGCTGCCTGGTGTGGTACCCCTCTGCTATTGCTGTTTACCATATAAATGTGTGAGTAGCTCAAGTTAGTCCTGCTGCAATTAAAGGACTTTTGCCTGTTGCTGTTTACCATATAAATGTGTAAAGAGACTTGTGAGTTCAAGTTAATCCTGCTGCCAGTGAGGGATTCTGCCTGGATGCGTTAACCATATAAATGTGAAAGAGACTTGTGAGTTCAAGTTAATCCTGCGCAGTGAGGATTCTGCCTGGATTGCCGATAACCATATAAATGTGTACAGAGACTTGTGAAGTTCAGGCTCAGCCCTGCTAGTGTTGGAAGAACCGGATTGGCTGGAGGTTGTGAGTACTAAACCAGGGTATCTCCTGTTAAGTGTGCAATCAGTGGTTTTCCAATCGTATTGCTGTACTTTGACTGCCTAAACGAACTTTCTTTCCTGCTGACTTGCTCAGGATTGCAGTGTCTATCTGTGTTAAGGGCCCCAACCAGCTGCCACGTTTGGACTAGCCATTAGGGCTTGGGTACCCAGGGACAGTGACTCGTAAGGACTAGGCCTGTGCACAGAGCTCTAGGTAATCAAGCATAATGATAAACCAATTAGCCTGATTCCCCCCATCCTTGTTATCTCCCCCCCTTAATAAATCAGATTTGTGTGTTGCAACTACACCCTGGCTGGTTTGTGCATCCCTGTTGAACTGCTGTATAGTGACTGTGATATTACTGTATCTTATTTTACAGGGGGTCCTGGGATTGAGCTGAGAGATACTACCCAGGGGGTAAGTGTATTGGTGAAAAGCCTTGTTGATACCCAGTGTGAGCCACTAGTGGGGAAAAAGGGGGGTTGCAGTAACCCAGAGGGCTGTGACCGAGGCAATCTCGACAGTATTAACCCCGACCTCTGGATGGAGTCACCCGCCAATGGATCTGAGCCCCTTACCCGGTCTCTGTGGAGGCAGGCAGGGGTAGTAGCCCTACGGGTAGCGCCCCTGGGGGTTACACAGGTAGAGAAGCACATAGCGTATCTGCATCATTTGTATCATAAGTTCAAAAAGACTTGGGAGCCACTCTTGTCTCTACTGATGTTGTTGAGATTTTAGTAAGTGTAACTCATCACTGATTTGTCGGGCAATGGCTATTTTCGGTGTTTGGATATGCTGGAATTTTTTTTTTTTCCAGAACAATTAGCCATATTTGGTATTGGAGATCAGACTTGGGGGGGAAGGGGGTGTCTGTCTTTGTGTTGTTTGTGTTTTTCTTTATGTATCAAACCGTTCAGTGACTATTGTTGTGTACTCACTGGTTTATTGTAAAAATTCCAATAAAGTATACTGAATTAAAAAAAAAAAATGTAACACACTAAACAGTAACCAAAAAGTAATACAGTATGAAAATAAGGTAGCAGTGCAAGAAAACGATTACAGTTTTGACCTATACTCTTTTATTGTATGCTACATTGGCCCTTATCTAATAAACTGTGTATATGAAGGAACGATATCCTTATTTCCACCACTGAAGTATGCTGTACTCCTGTCTTCGGATCTGAAGTAATAATTGCAGTGCTCATTTTACTCTGCCACCATGCATGTGAACCATGTTTTCATCAGTCTTCTCACATGCTTTTGGACATCAACCACTTAAAATAATTTGTGTTGTGCCTAAAATGAGGTTGTATCCAGCAGATAGTGCTCCATGACCTTATGGAACAGCAGCTTTTAAAAAACAGCTGGGAATACTGTTGAAAACAATGTCACAGTATCATTAAAATGAGCACTACTTTTATTATTTCAGATGTAAAAAGCAATGGAGAAATGCAGAATAAAATAAATGGTGTAAAGAAAGGTATCACACAGTAAGTAGATACGGTTAAATTGAAACTATAATACAAAAGTATGGGTCTAAATTATGAGTGGATTAATGCTCTGCTGCTTTAACCAAATTTAAGGAAAAAAGTCATAATTCTAATCTAAATCATACCTCTCAGAAATCTATCACACCACCATTCTGCTTTCTGCACTAGAAGGGCACTTTCTCAGAGTTCTTATTTACTTACTTTTATTTTTTAAATGTCATAGGGTCTGCACAATGGCGGACGTTGCACGCTTTCATTACAGGTGAAGCTGTGGCGATGCGCCGCCTGCTTCAATAAAAGTGTATTGCAGCGTGCATTTCTGTGCCGTGGATTCAAGGGAAATAAAAGCATACAGAGTCCATAAAGTTGGTGACCATGGGAATGTAAAAAAATAAAATGAAGAAAGTAATAAGAAAACATTGTTTCTACTGTGGAAACCATAATGGGGGCATTTGGGGAGCTGGGGATTTAAATTATTAGCATCAAGAAATCCTTGTTCATTTTGGAACATTTTTCAGGGAATTATTTACATCAGGACACTAATACCGCATGCTGAATGATGTATGCTAGCAAGATTGCAGTATAAACCAGCAACATTCAGAAGATAGGAAATTATGGGGGGTTGGGGTGGGATTGCCATGGTAGGTGACATTAGGGTATTTTGATTGTAGTTGTGGGTATGTATGAAAATTTAACACAATAATCAGCAACTGGTAAGTAATACAGCCTGACAATAAAAGTATCAGTGCAAGTATGCAGTTACAATTTTGACCGATACTTTTTAATTCTATTTCACATTGCCACCTAATCTAATAACTCGTGTATATGAACAACACCCTTCTTTCAAGCAATTTAAGTGTGTAGCACTACATTTTTTTTTTACAATCGGGAGTAATAGATCGAGCGATCATTTTAATTTCACCAGGTTTGCATTAGTCATCTCACATGCTTTTGGACAGCAACTATTTAAATTAATTTCTGAACTTGTGACTACAATGAAGTTGCATGCAGCAGACAGTGCTACATGACATAATGGAAGAGTATCTGTTTAGAAACAGCTGGGAATACTGATGAAAACCAGGTCACAGTAACATTACAATGAGCAGTACTTGTATTATTTCTAACTTAAAAAAATTGAGTAATGAAGAATAAAATAAATTGTGGAAAGAAGGGTAGCATACATATACACAAGTCATTAGATAAGGGGCAATGTAAAATAGAAAAAAAGTATCAGTCAAAATTGTAATCGCATTCTTGCACTGATGCTTTAATTGTCATGCTGTATTGCTTTTTGGTTACTGTTTAATGTGTTACATACATTTTCATAGTATACATACCCACAACAACTAGAATCAAAATACCCTAACAGCACCTACTGTACCATGACAATCAACCACCCCTCCATATTTTCCTATTTTATGAATGTGGCTGGATTATACTGATATCTTGCTACATCATTCAGCATGCAATATTAGTGTCCACGCGTGAATAATAATCCCCTGAAAAAATGTTCAGAAAAGTAACAAGTATTTTCAGAGTTGTTATTTAATTTAGTTAAATACAGGTGAAACTGTGGCACTGCAACACCCGCTGCAACAAAAGTGTACTGGAGAGAGAGTTTAGGCACCACCATTTTAAATGAAAGGAAAGCACGCAGTGTCCACAAAGTTGATGACCACATTACTTATTAAATCAAGTAAGTAGTAAGAAAAAAGTTTCTATTGTGGAAAGTCTAATGGGGTGGGAAGTGGGGATTTAGCATTATGAACGTCAAGAAATAGAGGATTAATAAAATTAACAGCAGGAAGAAAATATTAATTGAACATAAACTACACACTTAGTCTGTATAAAAATAAATATTGATTAAGAAAAGAAAATAGGAGGATTTTTTTGGGAGGGGGGGAGATTTGGTGAAATAATAATTTTTTACTGGGCCTGTGGGGGCTGGAGCTGACCACCAGTAAGTGTTTGTAACATGCTTATCATTTCAGCAGTCTGACCCTCTATATGGTTCTGCTACTGTCATGCACCCTCCACAACATTCCGTATGGCTTCCACCTCACTCCATAACACAGCCAGGTCAGCCTGTGTGGCAGGCATTTGGGATGGGTCTCACTTACAGGCAGCAGCAGGAGTTGCCACTGATTCTGCTGCCCTGTCCATTTGTCATCGATACCGTGCAGGCAGACACACTCCCTCTTCAACATCTTCCACTGCAGGAGTGGCTGGTAGCTCCTGCAGCTTCACATCCCACTCAGTACAGTGGTGCCATAAAAGGTGGGTCCTTTGCCCACCTGTACCCAAGTGGCTGCCCTTGCAACCATAATACACAAGCACTTCACACAGCTTGCATTTAACCATCATTGGGCTGCCGGGGAGGGAGATGAAAAATTCCCAAATGGGCAAGCTGTGGAGAGGACCAGGCACAGGCAGTGGGGGGGGGGCACCTGACACTGTCACCTGCTGTGCCGCACTTGGTGGAGGGACAACAAGCTGCTTCTGCTGTGGTTCCTGCTGCTGCTGCTGTGGTTCCTGCTGCTGCTGCTGCTGATGTTCTAGCTGCTGCTGTTCCTGCTACTTAGGGTCCTCATCACTGGTAGCCACCTGTGTTACAGGGCTGGCAGTGGTTGCAACACTTATCACCAAAGAAGCAGCAGCAGCTGCTGCTTCAGGCACCTCATGGCCACTTTCAACATTGGGCTTAAAACTGTGAGGGAGCACTCGAGGTAGAAACAGTACCTCGACTTGAGGCAAAATGGTCGCCCCCAAGCCGCCACGCATTCAGGGCCCCCGCTGCCCACTACTTTTGCCACCTCTCTCCATATTAACAAACATCTTTAACATCAGTCAAAACTAAAACTAAAAAACTACTAGTCAAAGTACTAGTACTCAAACTACAGTAACTAAAAAAAATACTTTTTTAAACTAAAGTAAGGTATCAAATCAACTCAAAGTGGCTGCAAAACTTAAACAAAAAAATCCAAAAACTTTAAAGCACAAAAATCACTAAATAGATTGAGTTAGTTAGCTACTGGAGCAAAAAAGCACACAGTAAACACACACACTGACTACCCAGCTCCTTCTCCAAGAGAAAGAGAAACTAGTTCACTGACTTCCTGCCTAGTTAACTGCTTGCCTGCCTGCATCATGTGACCTGTGGACAGTCAGACATGTGATCTGTGGGCTGTTTCTTACCAACTTCACCTTCTCAAACTGTAACTCAAAGTTAACTTTAAATGCACAACGCAAAGTCCATTAAAGGTGAATTTTGACCTTTTAATTGGAAATTCGAATAGTGCTATGCAAATTCGAAGTTGGACACTTCGAGTTAACTTTGCGGGCATAGTAAAACTTCACTGCATCTCTAATCAGGATTTTGTACATTACAAACATATGAACATATGAAATTTGCCAGCAGATAAAGGCCTAGAGGTCTATCAAGTCTGCTCGAATGTGCAGATAGCACCCCTTACATTGCAGGGAGTTTCAATGGTAAGGGATTAAATACAGTAGAGTAGCAACAACAATTACAATAGACATGATGACAGAAGTAAAACTATGCTAGATCCCTTGGGTGTTCATTTAGTTGACCTTAATGACTTGCAAGGATCTATTTTAAAACATAATTTAAAACATTATTATTCAGAATAAATGGGTCCTCCTACTGAGGATCCATTCCTCCCTAGATATCGTAAGCCTACTAAAAATCATATTCCCTTGAATAAATGACAAGGCCCGTTCCTTTGCACATAATGTCATGGAATATAGATGGTCTATCTACCAAATTTAATTATCCAAAGTTTCAGAAATTTTTGAAATCTTATGAGGTAACACTTTTACAAGAGACATGGTAGATGCTTGATACTCCTTGCCTTCCTAGTTTTGATATTTTTTTGGGTTACTACAAAACATCTTCAGTTTATGGAAGACCTCGAATGGGACTACTTACTGCAATTAAACTTCCAAATAATCTTATAACAGAAAGGGTTAAAACCAAGGAGGTCACATGATGGCTGCCTGAGCAGACATGTCCTGCTGTAGGTCCTGTGTTTCCACCCAAATAAACTTTAATTTTCCACCAGCCAGAGCTTTTTTTGACTGTTCTAGTCAGTCCTGGGTGTCCAAATCGAGTGCAGCAGTTTTTAGTGCCAAAATCTGGATGTTATGGAGGCAGAAATGCATGATTCTTTGCCCCTACATACCCCACCACCAACTCCGATGTGGGATAAAAACTCTAAGTGGGTGAAGGCTCAGACAACTGGCGCACCCAGCCATGCAACCTCCCAGGCCACTTTAATGGAAGCAAAATTGGAGTAGCCGTCTCCACTTAAGGAAACACTGAATAATCTGGTGTAAGATTTAAAAAACATACGCTCTTCTTTAGAGCAGCTTGCCCGATGAATGGGAGAGAACAAAGCAAAAATGTCATTGTTGGATGATTGGCAAGCCCAAACTGACCCAGACTTGATGACCCTGCACCACAGAGTTAAGAAGATGGAGAAGAAATTAGAGGAACGACCTTGTTATCCTTGGGCTGCCGGAGGGTGAGAAGGGTTCAGCGGTGATTTCTTTCATTCAGAAAGTCTGTGAGAAAGTCAGTGACCCCTCTCCAAATGGGCCCACTTATATTGTGGAAAGGGCCCACAGGTTGCTCCATCTGGTGCCTCCTCCAGGTTCCCTCCCCAGACCTCTGATATTTCGGCTCCTAAATTTCTTAGACAAACAACATATTCTGGAGAAACTTACAGAGGAGAAAGAGGTCCACTGGGAAGGTAAGAGACTCAGGATTGCACAGGATATTCAATTTTTTGTCTGACAGAAAAGATCTACATTGCACATGATTGTCTCTAAATTTATTGCCGCTGAAATCAGATACAGGGTCAAATAGCCGGTTATCCTTCAAGTAAACCATGGTGGTCAGTGGCACAATTCTGAATCAGTAGACCAAGCTACTGCTGCTCTCAAAACCCTCTATCTAGATTTGTTTAAGTGATTGGGACCCTGGAAGTCTGTTTCTTTAATCTGGACATGTTGCCCTGTTATTTTGATTAGTTTGTGTTGAGGGAGAATTTGGATCATTCTTGGTTTTCACTTTGCCCGGCAGGAATGCTCTGCTGAATATGCGCTGGATCAGGACTTAATTATTGTGTGCTCCCTCCTTTTTCATGTCTTACCAGTGATTTGGTCTGCCTAACTATTAGACTTGGACTACTCCTGTGCTGCATAGGATGTTGTTATTTTAACAGCGCTGTGCGGAGTGGCTTGTGCTGGAGGACTTCAGTTCTGTTTTGCTCTGGAGACATACTGTATATGCTGTCTTCTAAATATCAGCTTAACTCTACTGGGATGTTCATTCTTTTGTGGCTAGTCTCCTCTGTTGTCATGGATTAATAGCTTCATCTAGTGGCGTGAGATTGGAACTTTTAGATCCCTGACTCTGCTACATCTTCTCATGGCTGGGGGTTCCAGATGCTGCCTTTTGAGGATGCCCTCAGCGTTACAGATGAACAAAGTGTCCCAATGGACTTCCCTACTTATGCTTTGTTTATTTGTGTGTTGTATAGACATTAATTGTGTGAACTTGCACTGTTGCTGATGGTGGATGTTTGGTCGGCTCTTGGCTTTAAATGGTTTATAACAATCACACTCGGTGCTTCCTTCTTTCTGGGGACATTATTAGAGGGCTGTTTATGTGTCTCGATGTAACTTATATTTATGGTGCTGTGATAGCCTTGTGAAGTTTATTTTGGGGACATGCTGGGGAATGTTATTATGATTATTACTGGGTACCCTGGCTTATATTTATTTTCCTCTGGAAATGTTTTATGGATTAGATGTCATTTTGCTTATTCATACTTTGGTAACCTTTAGAAGGGTGTAGTTGCCATGCTTTGAGAATTATCAGACTATTCGCAGGGCCGCTCTGGTTTTTATGATGACAACTTAGTCTTGCATTGGGATTGGTGGGTGTTTCTTACTATGTAATAATTTGTCCTTGGGTGGGGGTGGGAGGGGCATATGCTGTGAGTGTAACAATAACATCATGGCCCGAGAGGGTGTGGAGGTTCAGTCACTAGGACTGGGGAGCATAGTTGTATTGTTGTGTTTGGAGGACTATTTTGGGGAAGGGGGAATTTTTGCCTTATTATGGGTTTCTAGTTTTGTGAACTTAAGTTCTGAGATTATTTGGGTTTGTTGGGGGGGAGGGACAAACACAGTCTCGACCTCCCTTGTTAGTTCTAGTGAGACTGGATCTTGTGATTTTTCCTTTGTCTTTTTGCTTCCTAGTAGATCTTGGTGATGTTACTGTAGTTTACTTTTCTCTCCCTTGGAGGCCGAGGCTGCATTGCATGGGGTTATTTGGGGGTTTAGGCTCTCGGAGGTATGGTTATTTCCTATTTTTTTACAATCTGTCTTATGTGCTTGATTTAATTTGGTTGCTTACACCAAGCTCCACTAGATAACCATGAAATAAGTCACCTGGAATGTAAAAGGCACATGCTCCAGGGTGAAGTGCTACCAGATTTTTAAAGACCTCTCCAGTTGTTAAACTGTCAGGTTGCTTTCCTTCAGGAGACACACATTCTCTCTGTGGATGGACTTCTCCTCCACAGGCAAACGGCTGGGCAGGTATTTGCAGAGGAGAATTCCACAGCTCAGAGAGGGGTGGAGATATTAATATTTAAGGAGACCAAGTTCCAACTGTTACAGAGTGTAGAAGACCCTCTGGATTGCTATGTTAGTAAAAGGGGTGTTGGATCACTCTGAGGTCCTCCTAGGCTGTATATACGGTCCTAATACTGATTCCCCTGAGTTCTTTTCTGAATTACTAGCTCTGTTGGTCCTCTGTGTTCACATACCAATTATCTTGGCTGGGGATTGGAACTTAACCCTGACTTCAGATCTGGACAGGACTGGTCTCTTGCTCAACAGTCCCTTCATGATATGATATATATGGTGGGCCTGTGTGATCCTTGGCAGGTGCTACATCTCTCTGATTGGGTATATACTTTTTAATCATCAGCTCACAGGTCTTTCTCCCAGTTGGATTATTTCCTAGTTAGTAAAGCTATCCTACCTGATGTCATGAGTGGAGGGGTTACCCCCAGAATACTGTCTGATCACTCGCCTAGAATGTAATCTCTCACCTAATCTCCATCAGGATAAAGTATGGAAACTTAATACTCAAATCCTTAAAGAGGAAGTGGTGTTATCTACAATTAAAGACCTTATAACTCACTTCATGGAGCAAAATGAGGGCTCCATTTCTGATGTAGATAAGCTATGGTGCACCCTTAAATGTGTTCTGCATGGAGAATTCATCAGAATGGCCTCCACATGGAAGAAGAAATGAGAGGCTGCTCTTTGTATCCTACTAGGGTGGATCAGGACTTTAGATAATAGCCCCTCTCTTGAAAACTCTGAAGAGGAGCAGGAGTTCTTAACATCTATGAGGGATTGATATGCAAAGAGCCCTAGGGAACATATGCCCTCCTAAAAACACATTCGATCGATATTGACCAGGGAGCCAAGGTGGAGCATCTTCTTGCTCTCCAATTATGGAAACAGGAGACCTCTCATGTTGTCCTCTGATAATTCCCTTAAAACTTTACCTAAAGAAAGAATCCACGAGTTTGAGTCATGCTATTGTCAATTGTATAGTCCTCCTGTTAATTGCCTTTCTATTTCAGAAATCCAAAATTACCTCTTTCCCATTCAGCTCCCTTGATTAACTTCAGATTAGCAGTCCTTCCTAGACCACCCCATATCTCTCCATGAAATTTTGGTTGCCATTTAATCACTTCCATTGGATAAGACCCTGTGGCCAGATGGTTTTCCCCAAAATTTTTACAAGGTATTGCCATGGATCTTGCACCAATCCTTCAGCAATTATACTCTTATTTTTGTGGTGGGCATCTCAGATTTCTCCTTATTAGAAGCACTGATAGTAGTATTGCCTAAGCCTGGTAAACCCCCAGATAAGGTGACCAACTATTGTCCCATTTCCCTTATGAATAACGATGTTAAATTTATTGCTAAAATATTGGCTAACAAGGTTATGCAAGTATGGGAGGGGTTGATCGGGCCAGAACAAGTGGGTTTATGAAATGCCAATCCTCAGTGGATCACTTGAGAAAGTTGTCCCACATTTTGTCACACTTCCAGGGAAGCCAATCGGCCTATGGCCTTGGTCTGACACAAAGGCAACTCTAGGATGCATACACCAAGTGAGGTCCACCCCCTAGCCTTACTGTCTGCTGAGCTTCACTGATCTTCACTGACTGGGAGACAGAAATCAATCATGGAGGGAAGGCAGACTCTGACAGGTGCAGAAGCAGGGATTCCTTGACAGCAGTTCTACCTGGCTGAATCCCCTTGGAATGCACAGTCCGGGCTCCTTTCTCCGCTGAGGTGATTTCTGTCATCAGTCTCTCTTCTCAGACCCAGCCAGCAGCTGCTGTCTTCTGCTGAGCTTCACTGATCTTCACCGACTGGGAGAGAGACCAATCATGGAGGGAAGGCAAACTCCAACAGGTGCAGAAGCAGGGATTCCTTGACAGCAGTTCTAACTGGCTGAATCCCCCCTTGGAGTGCACAGTCCAGGCTCCTATCTCCACTGAGGTGACTTCTCTCCTTGATCACTCTACTCAGACCCAGCCAGCGGCTGCTCTCTCAGCATAGGAAGCAGTTGGAACACTTACCCAGAATTCCTAGCTGCTGTATGTAAATCAGCATTTGTACTGCTGTACCGCTACTGAAATGTTGATTGACTAATAGAAAGCTCTCAGCTGGAAGCAACAGCTCAGACACAAAGGGCACTCCTAGGAGGCATACCCCAAGAGCGGTCCAGCCCCTAGCCTTACTGTCTGCTGTACCCACCACTGAAATAGTGGTTGGCTAATATAAAGCTCTCAGACAGAAACAACCAGAAGCAACAGTTCAGACACCAAGGGTAACCCTAGGAGGCATACACCAAGTGAGGTCCAGCCCATAGCCTCACTGTCTGCTGAGCTTCCCTGATCTTCACCGACTTGGAGAGATACCAATTATGGAGGGAAGGCAGACTCTGACAGGTGCAGCAGCAGGGATTCCTTGACAGAAGTTCTACCTGGCTGAATCCCCCTTGGAGTGCTCAGTCCGGACTCCTATATCTGCTGAAGTGACTTCTCTCCTCAATCGCTCTGCTCAGACCCAGCCAGCAGCTGCTCTCTCAGCATAGGAAGCAGTTGGAACACTTACCCAGAATTCCTAGCTGTTGTATGTAAATCAGCATTTGTACTGCTGCACCACTACTGAAATAGTGGTCAGCTAATAAAAAGCTCTCAGCTGGAAGCAACAGCTCAGACACAAAGGGCACTCCTAGGAGACATACCCCAAGAGTGGTCCAGCCCCTAGCCTTACTGTCTGCTGTACCCACCACTGAAATAGTGGTCAGTTAATATAAAGCTCTCAGACAGAAACAACTAGAAGCAACAGCTCAGACACAAAGGGCAATCCTAGGAGGCATATGCCAATTGTGGTCCAGCCCCTAGTCTTGCTGTCTGCTGAGCTTCACTGATCTTCCCTGACTGGGACAGAGACCTCCTGTCCTCCAGTCTCTAGTTGTACTACCAAGTGACAGACCTTAACAAACTGATTGTTTTTTCAGCTGGAAGGCATAATAAAGGTTCTGCCCTTCCACCCTACACCCTAATCCCACCCACTACCAGACCATATTTAGGTTCTGCATGTCACCACCCACTTCCTGTCTGACCTGACTAGAAGACAAAAAAAAAGCCTGTTTCTCTCTCGTCCACCTGGAACAGATCATTTTCCTCTAAGTTTGAATATTTATGTACTCTTTCTTTCCATCCACTGGCATGCACATGGATATTGTTGGCTGCCAACACTGCGGGACACTCATCAGTTGTCACATCGCCCAAAGGCAGGGCAGCTGTCCCATATGCATAGAGATATGTCACCTCAGGGATCAGTTGCAAGAGGCATGGGGTGAGATCAGCATCCTGCATAATCACCTAGAGGGAAACATTTCTTTTAGGAGTACACCTCCACATTGCCAACACCAAACCAACACACCTCTCCCCCAGAGAACAACCAGGCCTGGGGAATGTCAACTGGTTGCAGGAAAAGGGGAGAGAGCTCGGGCAACTCTCCCAAACCAACAAAGCACTCTAAACACAGCAAACAGGTACACACCTCTTGTGTCCATACCATCCATAATGACAGAGGATGTCTTGGGCCAAAGGAATGCCAAATGCAACAGGATAGCAAAACAACATCATAAACAAAACCTCAACAGGAAAAAATCATAATCATAGGGGACTCCATGATTTGTGGTGTGGACCTCCACCTGAGGCAAAACAAATGTGCAGATGTGCAGGTCAGACGTCTCCCAGGATCATCCACTTGGAGGGACGCTGACTGAATAGTCAACATAGTTTAAAAGGAAAAAGAGGGCTTAAACATCCTGGTCTACCTAGGGACCAATGATGTTGTTAGCTGGTCAGTCGAGATTAAGGAGCGCATTGAGCAGCTCGGCGAGAAATTGGTTTCATTTTCATCCAGCATTGCATTCTCTGAGATTCTGTCTGTTTGGGAAAAGAGGAAGAACAGGCAGAAAATCAGAGAGAAAGAGATAAGTGAGCTTAATGCATGGCTCAAGGACTGGTGCCAAACAAAGGGGCACCACTCTGTCGGAAACTGGGAAAACTTCTGGGAAAGGGAGTTCTTCAAATTCAATGGCCTCCACCTGACTAAAGAAGGAGACAGAGCACTGGGCCAGAAATTTGATGTCCACGTAGGACATTTAAACTAGCGGGAGGGGAGAAGACGGTAGCTCTAGGAGAAAGACACATAAAGCCTGCTGTCTCTCCCCCTCCAGCTAGGACCAAATCTACACACTCCAGGATAGCAAAAGCAGATAGCCGGGAACATAAAACCCTTTCTGGCTCTGGTGTGGACCAACACAATGGAAAGGGAGAAACCATAAACAAGGAAAACTATAAAGGGACAAACAGAAAGATCAAGGGAGGCATAACAAAGTGACACAGCAAGAGTGGTCAGCACTATGCCTCAATGCATGCAGTCTGGTTAACAAGATGACTGACCTCACTGCCACAATAGCTGAGGCAGGACTAGACTGGGTGGCAATGACCGAAACATGGTTCACAAATAATCATGGTTGGGAGGTGACTATCCAGGGGTACAGCTTGTTTAGGAGAGATAGGACTGGGAAAAAGGGGGTAGCTATTTATGTTAAGAATACCATCAATGCTTCAGAAATGCAGCAGGCACTAGGAGAAACAGAGGATCTATGGATCACAATAGGGGCCGGAAGCCAGAAGCCCATTCGTGTAGGAATAATCTACAGACCCCCAAATCAGGAGGAAGCCAGGGATAAGGAAATACTGGAAACCATCCTCCAGATGTCAGGCAAAGGGGATATGGTGCTAGTGGAGGATTTCAATCTGCTGGACATAGATTGGAATACCCACACAGTGGCATCACAGAAGAGCAGGGAATTCCTAGTCACATTACAGGAAGCAGGCCTAAGTCAACTAGTGACATCACCTACAAGGGTAACACAGTTCTAGATCTGCTATTCACAAATAGTGATAGGGTTATGGGTGTTGAAGTAGGGAACCACTTGGGCAACAGTGATCATAACATGGTATGGTTCAAGGTAAAAAAGACTGTAGACTCCACACTGTAGACTCCACACATTCTAAACTGAAGGTCCTTGACTTCAGGAGAGCAGACTTCACAAACATGAAGACCTGCCTAAGAGACAACCTTAGTAACTTGACAGAAGGGAGCATTGAGGAATATTGGACAAGGTTGACGGATGCAATAACCATGGTCACATCACAGTGTGCCCGTCAGGTTAGTAAGAACAAAAGGAGGAAAAACCCACTATGGTTCTCCAAGGAGGTGGCAAACATGATGAGAGAAAAGCGCATAGCCTTCAGAAAGTACAAGGAGTCAGGGAACGAGGCAGACAATGCAGAATATAAACAGAAACTAAAAAAGACAAGGAAAGTGATATGAAATGCAAAGGCTCAAACAGAGGTTGGGATAGCTCAGGAAGTAAAAAAGGGTAACAAAACCTTCTTCAAGTACGTACGTGAAAAAAGGAAGACCAAAGGGGTCATTGTTAGAATAACAAAAAAAGACGGACAAACCACAGAGCAAGATGGGGAGAAGGCAGAGGCACTCAAGGAGTACTTCTGCTCAGTCTTCACACAGAACCAGATGGTAACAGACCAACAATAGGCATAAAGAAGTGTCCAATTGAAGGAATAGACATGGGTCCCTTCACAGAGGAAAGGGTCCTGGAGGAAATAGACAAGTTAAAGGTACATAAAGCTATGGGGCCAGATGGGATACACCCAAGAATACTGAAAGAACTAGGGAAGGAACTGGCAGCCCCTTAGCAGTGCTCTTCAACAAATCATTAAAGAGTGGGGTGGTGCCAGAGGATTGGAAAAGTGCAACAGCAGTACCACTCCACAAGAGTGGAAGCAAGGAACAGCCAGGTAACTAGTATCCAGTTAGTCTAATGACAGCCATGGGAAAACTGATGGAGTCCCTGCTGAAGGAAAGAAACATAGCTTTTTTGGAGCAAACTGGTCAGCTCGACAAAAATCTATATTGTTTCATGGCAGGGAGGTCCTGCCAGACAATTGGGTCACCAAAGCAGTGTATCAGGGTGGGGCAGTGGATGTGGTTTATCTGGACTTCAGCAAAGCTTTTGACTTTGCTTCACACAGAAGACTAGTCAAAAAAGTGGAGAACATGGAAATTGGGCCCGAGGTTACAAACTGGGTCAGAAACTGGTTACATGGGAGAACTCAGAGAGTAATAGTAAATGTCACTCTGTCAGTGGAGGGGAGGGTGACTAGCAGGGCACTGCTGTGCTCAGTTCTGGGGCTGATCCTCTTCAACATATTCATCAGCGACATTGCAGATGGACTGGAGGGAAAGGTGTGCTTGTTTGCAGATGACACCAAATCGGTAACAGGGTAGACACAACAGAGGGACATCAAAGCATGGAAGCTGATCTCCAAAAACTGGAGGAGTAGTCCAAGTCCTGGCAATTGAAATTCAGTGCCAAAAAATGCAAGGTCATGCACTTGGGAAAGCGTAACCCAAGGAAACTGTACTCAGTGGGAGGGGAGCAGCTGGTAGCTGCCAGGCAGGAGCAAGACCTAGGCGTGATCATATCAGATGACCTCAAGGTCAGTAGACAATGTGAAAAGGCAGCACTAAAGGCTAGCAAACTAGTCAGCTCAACAAAAATCAACACGGTTTCATGGCAGGGAGGTCCTGCTAGACAATTGGGTCACCAAAACAGTGGATCAGGGTGGGGCAGTGGATGTGGTTTGCCTGGACTTCAGCAATATTTTTGACACCGTTCCACACAAGAGACTAGTCAAAAAACTGGAGAACATGGAAATTGGGCCTGAGGTTGCAAACTGGGTCAGAAACTGGTTACATAGGAGAACTCGGAGAGTATTAGTAAATGTCACTCTGTCTGTGGAGGGGAGGGTGACTAGTGTGGTCCTGCTGGGCTCAGTTCTGGGGCTGATCCTCTTCACCATATTCATTAGCAACATTGCAGATGAACTGGAGGGAAAGGTGTGCCTGTTTGCAGATGACACCGAATCGGCAACAGGGTAGACACAACAGAGGGACAGCAAAGCATTGAAGCTGATCTGCGAAAACTGGAGGAGTGGTCCAAGACCTGACAATTGAAATTCAGTGCCAAAAAATGCAAGGTCATGCACCTGGGAAAGCTTAACCCAGAGAAACTGTACTCAATGAGAGAGGAGCAGCTGGTGGCTACCAGGCATGAGCGAGACCTAGGGTTGATCATATCAGATGACCTCAAGGTCAGTGGACAATGAGAAAAGGCAGCACTGAAGGCTAGTGGTATCCTGGGATGGACAGGGAGGGGCATCACGAGAAGAAGGCATGAAGTAATCCTGCCCCTGTATCGGTCCCTGTTCAGGCCTCACCTGGAGTACTGTGTTCTATTCTGGAGGCCTCACCTCAGGAAGGACATAGATAGACTGGAGATGGTACAGAGAAGAGCAACAGAGGTAGTGCAGGGCTTGCATCAGAAGCCGTACGAGGCAAGACTGGATGACCTCAAATTATACTCCCTAGAACAACACAGGAATCATGGGGACATGATAGAGACATTCAGATAACTTAAAGGCAGCAACAGGGTGCACGTGCAGAACCTCTTTCAGGTAAAGGACTACAGAAGGACTAGAGGGCACCACCTTCGACTTAAGGGAGGAAAGTTCAGAAGCACTATGGGGAAATTCTTCTTCACAGAGTGTGTTGTGGAATCATGGAATAGCCTGCCAGAGGGGAATGGTGGGAGCCAAGACAGTGGGGGAATTGAAGCGGGCATGGGACAGACACTGTGGGATACACAAGCAGGCAGCTAAGTGGGGGGGTTAGGAAGCCAAGGGCAGACTTGATGGATCGTACGGTCCCCATCTGCCAATAACTTCTATGTTTCTGTTTCCTTGGATGCAGAAAAAGTGTTTGACAGGGTTAACTGGACTTTTCTATTTACAGTTATGGAGAAATTCAGCTTTCCTTCATCTTTTATAAAATGGATTTCTGTGTTGTATTTCCAACCCTGTGCAAAGATCTGTTGTAATAGAGTGCTGTCAGAAGGGTTTGTCCTGTGTTCGGGCACTCATCAGGGATGCCCCTTATCTCTTCTTTTGTTTAATCTTTACCTGGAGCCCCTGTTGCATCTTCTTAAATCTTCACCCCCTATTAATGGGATTCCCATTGGCCCATTAGACGTCATATTCTGGAAGCACCAGGGGAGGTTGACAGTGGAAATGCCGAGCCTCCCCCACTGCGACTAACACAATACCAGCAGGTATTGTGCCACCCATGCAACAAGTGTTTTCTGTGGAAGGCTGTGCCCCACAACTGCAGACTTTAGGATTATCAACTCCAGGTCAGAGTTGGTCCGGGGTGGAACACTGGTGGAAAGCAAAGCACCAAAACAGGACCATTACGGCGACTGTCACTGTAATGGTCTTTTTTTGTGTTTCGCCGTCGGGGTGTCAACCTGCAGGGGTGCACCAGGTTCTCTGCATATGCAGATGATGTTTTACTACATCTCTCAGATCCCATTGTTTCTGTACCTGTTGCCTTGCATATTATTCAGGACTTTGGCAGGTTTTCTAATTATAAGCTCAGTATTGATATGACAGGGGTAATGCCTCTAAATTCTAAGGTCTTTCAATCAGACTTAACTCACCTTGGCCTGGCATGGACCACCAAGCTTAAATATTTAGGCATTATTCTTTCTCAGAAAGCTAGTTCAATGAAAAAGTAAAATTTGGATGATTTGGTTAGCATCATTTGGCAAGATCTGTATAGATGGGCTTCTCTTCCTTTGTCCTTTCAAGGTAGAATCAGCATCATCAAAATAAATGTCCTTCCCTGATTATTTCATCCCTTAAATATGTTGAATTTCCTGCTTCTCCTTAAATGGTTTAAGAAAGTCTATAGCCTTATTACCACCTTTCTATGGAAAGGTAAACCCCACGTCGGGCTTACAAGCGCTTAGGGGCCCTGAAGCACTGAGGAGGCCTTAAGTTGCCTATTTTTTTATCTACTATTTGGCAAGTCATATTGCTAAATATGCTAGATTGCCTATTTCTGCTACCTTGCAAGGTATTACCCCATATGTCCCATTGTGGCTTCTCTTCCCTGTCTGCTCCAGCCTGGCTGAAGTCCCACCCCATCCATAGTGGTGTCCCAATTATCTACCCCTCCTCTGTCATTATCATGATAAACAAGTACATGGCAGCCATCGTCACTTTCTGTGGTTTTAGCCCAATTTTTTCCCCCAGTCATCAGTAATATATCCCTCCTCTTCTTTACCTCTCTAACTTGCCACCCCATACACGGCATCTTTCCCCTATATGTGTAGTTGCCGGCTGCCTCACTCAAAAGATCTCTGCTTATAACCCCTGTATGCCTGTGGTTGATTGTACATCTGATGACTTCTTCAATTATAAAATAATGCTGTTTGTTTTTTTTATTTATTTCAACCTTGTACTGTATACACTGTATATACTTTTTCTTCCTTGTATATTATTGCTTTTTGTATAACTGCTTCTGTACTCTGTACTTTGATGTATTTGTGACCAGGTCCACCTTGCAAATAAGCCTTGCTTAATGGTGCCCACCTGGATAAATAAAGATTTTGATTGATTTGATTGATTGATTGAAATAGAGAGAATGCGGATTGAGGAAGTTGGTCTAGCCTGATAGCTTATACTTTATCCCCCAAACAACTCCCAATACAACTTCAGACATTGGTTATCTGCACTTCTCTGAAGATTCATGCTCAACTGTGTAGAGCATTGTAATGATGATAACTTTACAGATTTCTCTCAATTGATGTGCCTTAGCTGTAATTTTAGGATAGGGGGCTACATATTGACTCCCAGGGAGATGCCTTTGCTGAGAGGGAAGAGGGTCTTTGACCTTCTTTCTGATGGTCAAATTCTTAGTAGCCAGGAATTGTTAGTGCACTTCAATCTGCTGCCTAAGAATGTCTTTAAAATTTATCAACTTCAGCAATTGCTGATTAAAATGTTTTGCACAGCCTCTTGGACCAATAATCAATGGGAGTTTCTTCAGTTACTCTAAATGTCGGTGTGGCAACCCCACTCAGTCTCCCAAATTGCATCTATGCTGTTCTCTAAGCTTTTCCCAGAGATTTTGGGCCACTCTAGTTACTGGTCTTCCTTATTTCCTGCTTTTAATTTCAATTGGAATTGCATATGGATGGATTTATACCTTTATATGACTAATGATAAGTTGTGCCTTACTCAGTTTTATATTTTGCATAATATATACTTTACCCCTGTCTGCTTGGCTAAATGGGGAATTTGCCCCCCTCTCTGTGTTCAAGGTGTGGCCAGGCAAATGGATCCCTTTCACATGTGTTGTGGGATTGTCTGAAAGTTGCCTCTGTCTGGGAGAAGATTAAACAAAGGGCAGATCCCTTTTTGGGGCTGGATGAGTATTTCACTCCCTAAGTCTGCCTTGTGGGAGACTACTCATGAGTGTCAGTCAAAGAACGGAGGTATTATTTATCCATGATCTCCCTTTCAGTCAAAAGGATAGTACTTCACCACTGGAAGGATCAGTCTGAGATCCCTTACTCTAAATGGCTCAATGAACTATTATATAACTTATGGCTTGAAAAGATGATAGCTAGTATCCATAGCCATATGCAGGCAAATAACAAAAAATGGGGTAAATGACACACTTTATTCTCGATAACTTCTTCCCCTTCAGTTGTTCAATGGAGCTTGGGTATATTTTATGATTTTATTTAGGATGTGTTGATATAGGGCACGGAGTCAGGTTGGCATGCGGATATAGCCCCTTTGCTACCTTTGCTTATAGAGGTATTGGGCCTTTTGATGTTGACATTTATATTTTTATTTACTTTGCTTTTTTTAGTAGTGGTTCTATGTGACCTGGGCTCCTGTGCTACAGTATGTGCCTATACTGGATGGACTGTCTTACTATTGTTCTTTAAATCTCCGGGTGGGAGGGGGAGGGTTTGGATGTTGTAATTGTTGTTGTTTTATGTTGGTTGTTGTGTTAGTTTTGAAAACCCAATAAAGTATATTACATTTTAAAAAAGAAAGGGTTAAGACAATTTCAGATAATATCAATGGCAGTTAAAATTTAAAATGGTAAGCAGTCTTTTATAACTGTAAAAGTATATTTGCCTCCTAAAAGTTCTAAGGTTAATTTTACTGAACTTTGGCAGAACTTTAGATACAATCTTCAGAATATTCTAGATTTTTACAAGGACCTTGATATTTTTATTGCTGGTGATCTGAATGATAGATGTCCACTAAAGTTATATCAAAACTCAGATTAAAAAATTGAAATAAATCTGATTAACACTAATTTAGTAACTTTCAGGCAATAAAGTGATACAAAACTAAATGAAGCAGGTAAACTCTCAATTCCTTTTCTTGAAGATCAAAATTTAGTGGTAATAAGAAATGGGAGAACAAAAAGTGACCTGGAAGGCCACTATTCCTTCACCTCAGTTAACAGTTCATCTGTCATTTATCTTTTTGTAATAAATTTCACTGGTTTAAATAAGATACTTGATTTCAGAGTCTTAGACAGATCAGCATCTCCGCATTCCCCAGTTGTTGCAACACTGACATTTACACTGTCTTTAGATATTAGTTTCCCATATGTCAATCAAAAATTTAAAATAAATTGATAAAGAATAAGGTGAACAATTGACTCGTCATATACTGAGGAATAAATTTTATGGAATTCTGATTTAATTTTATATCGAGATGACATAATATCTATGGAAGGTATTAGGAGTCCAAAGGATATCTGGGGCAATTCAATTGACTATCTTACACCATTTTACACTAACGGAAAACAAGACATATACATTAACAAGGGGTAGTTTAATAATAGATGTAGAGGTGGTTTAATAATAGATGTAGACAGGAGAAGAAGTTTTAACAAAACTAATAAGGCAAACTAGACTTAGTAGGGAGTTTTGAACACTAAAAAAAGAAGGAATCAGTATAAACACATACTAGCAGAAGAGAAATTAAAGTAGTAAAACCTGTATGGTCCCGATGTTATATGACAGTAGTTGACAAAAATATTAAAGAATTCTGCTCACTGGTTGCATCAGGGAGTAATACTAATTCTCTTGAAACATTTATTCAACCCAATACTTGAATGGAATATTACATGAAAGTTTACATCCATCTGGTAAGTCAGATCTCCACATAGAGATAAACACATATAAATCAATGCCATTCTTTTTTCAAAAAATGAAATTTATCAAGCAAGTTTCCAAACTGAATTAAACAAAGCTCCAGGATCAGACAGGGTTATGGCTGATATAATCAAACTTTTCCAGGAGTGGTGGTTGCCTCTCTTTAAATATCTTTTATAATTATGTAATTCAAACTTCAGACTGTCCAAATTCTTGGGCTGGAAACATTATTTTTCCCATCCACAAAAAAAGGTTTTTTATCATATCCACAAATGTACAGACCCATAAGTTTAATAGACACAACCCAAAATATATTTGTTAGAATTATACTTGAAAGGTTGGAAGAATGGGTAGAGGAAATAAGCATTTTTTAGATGAGTCATAAAACGGGTAAGGATGCAAAAGGTCAATGATTCAGCATTGTTTCATTTTATCACATTTAATAAACAAATATGTAAAAATTAAAAAGTCAAGGCTATTTGTTGTTACATTGATCTCTGGATGGTGTTTGATTGTGTTAGCCAATAATTCTCACTGGACTGTTTTATATGCCTATGGTATGGACAAGTATCTCCTGGATTTGTTGGTTAGCTTGCATGAGAGCCCCTGGTACAAAACATAATATTCTCCATCTCGTACTCTCACTGATAAAATACCAACTAATTTAGGAGTCAGACAAGGCTGTATAACTGTTTCATTATTATTTATTCTATACATAAATACAATAATTGAAGATTTGTATGATTCAGATTTTCACTCTACAAAAATCATGAACAGAATTGTATTTTCATTAGCATATGTAGATGACATAGTTTTGAATTTCACATATTTGCTTGGAGTGCAGAGAAAATTTGATAAATGTTCCCATCTGTGTGATAAAAATTATCTTGAGGTTAATGTAAAAAAAAACTGGTAGTTTTTGGCAATACAAGGAGAAATAAATATCATTGGTATTATAAAGGGAAACCCTTTGTTACAGCAGACCATTAAGATTGAGCACAGGTGAAAGTGGACATGGCAGAGGCAAGTCTTCTAGTGAGTGTACTGCTGACAGAGGTATTTTGGCTGGTATTGTGCAGCTCTGAACTTTAAAATCATAACGAACTGTGAAAGTCTCCTCAGGAGGCATTGGGAAGCAAGGGCTGTTGGGAGCTGTAGTTAGTGAAGCAATGAGGTGAACTACCACTCAGTGTCACTCGGGGTGGCTTAAATTGAAGGAATTGTGTAATTCAAGCCATTTTTCTCTTTCCTGCAAGGATTGGGAAGAGCAGGGTATATTAGAGACTGGGGCACTGAGTGTGAGTTTTATAAACTGTTATGTTGCATGTTGTGGTAGACGGCCAAGTGTAACTCCATAACTGTACTTCTGGGTTACCAGTGATATACCTCTGGGTTTCTATGAGCATTGGTGAGCACAGGCAGAGGCAAAAATGGTGGGAGGAGGTACACTTGTCTACAACATGTGCCTGATGCATGATGCACTGGAGCGTGCGCAGTGCTGGAGATGTGCAGAGTGGGTATGGCTAAGTGGGGTCACAGGGTCAGAGGTCTGACCCAGGGGTCAGGGGTTGTCCGCCATTGCACAGTGCACACGGGCGCGATAGGGCACAGTACCCCATGTGCGACCATGCACATAGCTGACCATGTACATCATGTGCAATGCCACTGCATCGTGCTGTCCGTGCATGGTGTGTGATTGACAGCATGATACTGTGATGCACATGTGCATTGCAGGCCTGTGCACTGCGCATGCATGCACATTGTGCTGTGACTTGGTCTGGAGCAATCCCATTGTGCATAGTGCAATATCATGATATTCAGCCACAATATACAAATGAGCTCATCAGCCCATGCGTGGCACACTGCGGTGCATTAGCATGTCATTACTGTTACACCCAACCTCATTTGCATGCTTTGCACCTTATAAGCACCACAGAAAAGCACAGGCATGGACTGATATTGCAACCTTGACAGGTAAGTGGTGCATGCTGCTGCAGCACACTGAGAGTGGACAGCACTGCAGGGTGGGACGGACCAGGGAGATGTTGCCACTGACACACTGTGCTGTCCATGTCCACAGGCAACAACATATCAGCACATGAGAAGGGTGAGGAGTGGGGGCCTGCATGGAAGAGCAGGCCCAACTTCACAAAGGCAGAGACTGATGCCCTGTTTGAGGCCTACCTGGACAGGGAGCTCCTGTTGAGTGGTGCCACAGGCACACCACAGGCAAGGGCTGGTGCATGGGAGGAGGTGGAAACCTACGTGAACCAGCATGGCAGCCACCAGTGGTTGGTGCAGGAGTGCCGCAAAAAAGGTGGGAACAGACAAGCGGCAGATCAAGGAGAAGGTGGCAGACATCCTGAAATCCTGTACTGCCACCAGAGGAGGGCCAGCCGATGCACCCACACTAACACCGCTGGAGGAGTTGGTGGCAGCCAACATGTGACCCACCATGGTGGAGGGTGTGCCTGGAGGAGGATTCCAGATGGGTGGCAGCCCAATACTGCATGGTATGTATGTCAGACACGCACAGCTGTTGGGATGGAGGGGTGCGCACATGAGCCTGGTGGCGTGCATGTGTGTGCACCCATGTGTCTGCCATGCTGCAGGCCACCTGCAGCAGCAGTGGATGGGGGGAGGCACATATGAGCAATGCATCACTGACATGCCATATTTCTCCTGCAGCACCAGCATGCCTCCACACAGGGGATGGGGCGCCGGCAGTGGCAGCACTGGTGGACACAGGTATGACCCCGGAGGACCAGCCATCTACATCCACTAGCATCCGAGGGTCAAACAGGCTGCAGCTCAGCACCATGGTGCAGGTGGATGTCCTGGACCTGGGGTCGGACGAGGCCCTGGAAGTGATCCTGTAGGATGCCAGCCTTGGTGTCCTGTGTGTGGAGACACAGAACAGGGCAGAGTCTGACTCCAATGAGGACTGCTCTCTGCTCCTGGACAGCATGGGCAACATGGTGGGTGTGTCGTCCCTGCTGGCATCTGACACAGGCACCACACCCAGTGCTCTGCCAGTGGCAGAACAGCTGCCTACCACCACTGCATGTGCAGCAGTGTGCGCTGCTATGGCTGTGCCCTGCAGTGGTGATGGTGCAGCCGTGCAGGTGCAGGGTGGCATACAGCAGCTGGACAGGTGATGGCAGCAGGCTGTGGTTGCCATCGGGCAGCTGGACACAGGGTCTGCCGCCAGTGCGCCTTCTGTGCCCATTCCCTCTGCAGACCCCACTGTGCAGCATCCACTGGAGAGGTGGGCTGTGTAGCATGGCCGGTTGCCACAAGAGGATCGGTGTCCTGCCCAGGAGCCCCAGGATGCCGACCGTCTGGCTGAGCACACCCGGCTGCTGCAGACATCCATTCAGCAACAAGTGCTGCTTGCCACTGGGGTGCGTGCACTGCATGCAGAGGTGTGCCAGTTGGCTGAGCAGCAGGAAAGGGGCACTGCACAGATCCTGGGGGGGATGCAATGCATGCAGAAGGCCATGACTGCATCCTTGGATCGCATAGCCAGTGTGATCATGGATGGCTTTACGTTGCTGGTTGCCACAGGGTGTGGCCATGCACAGGTGACCCGACACAGTGCACTGTCCACCCCATGGACCCAGCGTCGGGTGACCCCAACACAGTCAATGCCAGGCTCTGATGTAGGTATCCCAGGCACGCCCAAGGCTGGCCTGTTTGGGCGCCTGTAGCCCCCATGAGGACACGGTCGAGGTCCCGCAGTTCCACCCCCGGGGGGGCTGTTGCAACCCCCCAGTTGATGCACAACCTGTGGCTAATTGGCCCTGGTGCAGCTGCCCCCGTGGCCATGGTGGCCATGGTACCATGCAGCAGACCTGATCTGCAGACTGTCCTGACTGCAGTCTGTGCACATGAGTGATGTGTGTGTGCCCACTACTGGTGTCATGATTGTGTGTTGCACCGCACACTCCCTGTGTGTGTGATTGCCGGCCACTGGACCATGTGGCATGGGCATGATGAAGGCAGTCTAGCACTGGTTGCACCTGTGCACTGGTGCAATGCATCTGATCCATGCCACATGCCAATGCCTGGGTGTGTGTGTGTGTGTGTGTGTTGCTGTGTGTGGTTGTCTGCCACTGACTCCCCTATCCCTGCATCATGCCTCTGTGTGTGCATGTCCATTGCTGTGCATGCCCCTGCATGTGTGCTGTATCTGTTTGTGTGGCCCATGCTTGTGTACTGCACCACCTACCTGTGTGCACCATAGTGCTGCTGTGCGATGGTGTCCCGGTGGCATTGCACCTGCTGGAGCAGCCGGGGGTCCCTCCATGCAGGGGTGGTTGTCCACCACCCTCTGGCACATTGCCTCCATTGTCCCCACTACTGGCACCCTCATCAGCCTTGACAATTATACCATGGTCAATGGCCATGTTGTGCAGTATGCATCAGGCCAGGAATAGGCCACAGACTTTTGAGAAGCTGTACTGTAGGACACTGCCTGACCTGTCTAGACAATGAAACCATGCCTTCAGCATGCCAAAGACACACTCGATGATGTTGTGTGAGCTAGCATGTGCCTCATTGTACCATTCTTCTTCTGGGGCCGACAGGTGTCAGTATGGGGTGAGCAGCCAGGGCCTCAGTGGGTATGCGCTGTCACCTGTGTGGAGGTTGACATGGTTAGCCCTCTGCTATTCTATGCTACTCCCCTTGCCTGTCACTGGTGCCCACATCACCATGCATACCCTGCCCTCCCCATCCCAGGTCTCCTCTGCCCATCTCCCCTTGCCCACTACTGGCACCCTCATCAGCCTCGACAGCTATACCATGGTCAATGGCCATGTTGTGCAGTATGCAGCAGGCCAGGAATAGGCCACAGACTTTTGAGAAGCTGTACTGTAGGGCACCACCTGAGCTGTCTAGGCAATGGAATCATGCCTTCAGCATGTCAAAGACACGCTCGATGATGTTGTGTGCGCTGGCATGTGCCTCATTGTACCATTCTTCTTCTGGGGCTGATGGGTGTCAGTATGGGGTGAGCAGCCAGGGCCTCAGTGGGTATGCCCTGTCACCTGTGTGGAGGTTGACATGGTTAGCCCTCTGCTATTCTGTGCTACTCCCCTTGCCTGTCCCTGGTGCCCACGTCACTATGCACACCCTGCCCTTCCCATCCCAGGTCTCTTCTGCCCATCGCCTCTTGCCCATGCCATACTCACCCATTAGGTGGCCCATGGGGATGTCCCCATATTCAAAGCTGTGGCACAGTGCAGAGCTGTGCCAGATGAATGTGTCATGTGCACTCCCAGGGTGTGTGGTGCAGACATTGGTGATGCACCCAGTGGCATCACACACCACCTGGCAGTTGACACTCGGGCTCCCCTTCCTGTTGATATATGCAACACCCTCTGGGCCAGGTGGCATGCAGATGCCCACGTGGGTACAGTCAATGGCCCCAATCATGCCAGGCATGCGTCCCACCCTGTGGAAGTCCTGCATGGTTGCTGTATGCTCAGCCTGTGTGCTGGGGAAACGGATATATTCTGAAGCACATGGCAGCAGTGCATTGAGGAACTGTTGATCTTTGAAAGGTGTCCATGGCAAGCAAACACTTGTTGGTGGTCACCTTCGTCTCCACAGACATGGCATGGTTCCGTCTGGTGGGTGCCTGCATCTCCTCACTGCATAGCTTGCAGAGCTACCTCAGAATGGCCCTGTTCAGGCAGTACTGGCCCCCGATCTCCACGTCACTGTAGTTCTAAAAGGTGATGCGGGCACCGTACCAACTGTGTCGGGCATACTGCTGACTGGCCCTTCTTCAGTCACATCGCTGTTCCTCCTGCCCCCTCACACCCCTCATTACTGCCACCATCATGAAGGGTGAACTATCCATATCCCTTGCTGTCCACTGTCTCCCTGGGTGGTTGGCTGCTGGTTGTGTGCCACCCTGGCACATGGTACAGTATGTGTGTGTGTCTCTCTCTCTCTCTCTCTGCCCCTCTCTCCCTCTCCCAGGCCACCTCTCTGTCCTTGTTCCTCTGTGTGTGGCCTTTGTCTGTGTCTCTGTCTGTCTCTCACTCTCACTCACACCGCTGGTGGAAGTGCTGTCTGTGTGTTTGCACCCTGTATTTATAGGAACAAGTCTGCTCGGAGCAACTTTGATTTGCTCCACACTTGTGCCATGGTTTCATGGTTGAATATGCCACTGCACTGGATATTCATGGGAATGCCCCCCTGCACTTGCACCTGCATTCATTATAGTTGCGCATTGGCGCAATGGATTTTGCACTGCGCACTGGCTCCCACTGAATATGGCTCCTTGGTGCAATTTTGCACTTGCATTTGCACCATGTGCAACTGATCTGAATATCTGGGCCATAATTTACAACTAAGGGGTATGCATTTCATAACTAAAAGGAGGAGAGCATGGTTCTCACAGAGTGTGATGACAATCTGGAACAGTTTACCCATAGAGGTAGTGGCATGTAAAACAGTTAACAGTGTTAAGTTAGGTATAGATAAACATCTGGCAAAAACAGCCATAAGTGGTTATTCATGTTGAAAAATAAATAAGCTAGAGGAGTTATTTTGCCACCTCTTGTTTGATTATTCCCCATGTTCCTATGTTCATATGATTATCTGAGGGTATGGTTTACAAGCACATTTACATGGATTACTCCTAGCAATTATGTTAAACAAATTATATCTACCTGTATAGCAGGAGTTAAGAGATTTATAGGAAATTATGGTGCATTCCCAATAAAGAAGTCAGTGTTTATCAGTTATTATTAATGCTAAAATACACACTGTTATTTTATATGATGTAGAAGTTTGGGGTTTAGGAGGTCTTCCCCCACTGGAGATAATTATGAATAAAATGTATTGATATTTATTAGGAGTTCCTAATTGTGTATCAACCCACATATTAAGATGTGAGTATTCTCAACCCTCTTTGGAATATCTTACTGTATCAAGAATCCCAATATTTATTATTGATTTACAAGTATTAAATGAAATTAGATTCCACAGACTTTGTTGGGAAGAACAAATTGATTATTCTAGAAGATGCTTTAAAATGCTATATCTGGATTTCATTAAAACAAAAATATTTCCAGTGAGGTTGAGACTCATTCTAACAGACATTTACAAAACCCCTAGGCAGCAATTAGTAATAACCATCAAATAGGGATTGAAAGATATATCTGCACAAAGTGTTATGGAAAAAAGTACACATTTCTAAACTTCATATTGCTTATAAGGCCATTATAAATCATTTATTAGAAAAGGATACCTTGTAAAGCTTCTAGGTAAGGATTTGTGTCAGCTGGTTACAAAATTTAGACCGGAATTATATAAGATTAATCAACTCTTATACAAGTAGAAAAGTGAAATGTACCATCTCCATTTTGTAAATGTGCCAGTGGTGAAATTGATGATTTAGAACACATAGTGCTGTTTTGCTCTAATTATGACTTTGAAAGAAATAAATACTTAAAAAGACATATGGGAAAACTTAAGTGGATCTCCTTCTCAAAAGATACAAGCCTTATTTACGTACATTTCTTAAATCACTGAAGTTCGTTTAGGATTACTGTACAGTATACCCATGTTTTACTCCTACAGTACCCATACAATTAATGAATAATTGAATTATGACCTGCATGAGGGATTGACTTACTGTATATCATGGTGAACAGTGTCTTTTAGAACAATTTACAGTTGTACAGTCATTATTTCAAGTGTTTAGCCTGAGATAGAGGCTCTTTGAATAGCTTTTTAAGTCATTTGAGACATTAGTTTCCAATTCAGAAAAAAGGGAATATAGGCTGATTACACCATTTAGTGTGTGTGTAGGTAGCCAGACCCGAACCCTTAGGTATCCTTGTTACATGCTATATATTTTATGATTTTCTAAAGTTCTTCACAGAGTGTTCCCCTCTGCCTATTTCTAGGAAGGTAAGAAGAGGGGACAAGAGGGAAAACATTCAGGTGAGACGGAACAGCTGAGTGTAGCAGGGAAGGAGGCGATAAGGAAGGGTGAGTGAGGGATCAGGCTGAGGGGTGAGCAAAAGGGAACAGCAAGGTGAGAGCAAGGGGGAACTGAGGGTCAGATAGAGAGGGTTGGGAGTGGGTAGCTTGTGTAAAGGGTCGACTGTCATTATGTCAGAATATTTGCTTGTCCTGTTAGAAATTAGAGGTACAAAACAATTATTGTACATCCATGTAAGTGGTGTTGTTCCTCTTATATAATATCTACTGTAGCTCTCTGCATACTTCTACAGGTTGTACCTTTTGATCCATTGGTAGTAACTTAGATAGTTGTCATTTCTGAGCATCAAGTATACGTGATCCACAGTTTGTCTTCTTAAAATTTTTCCTGTTATACCTATCACCTTGGTGGGTTTAGCCCTCTAGGTATCTGCCTTTAAGAAATGATTCATTAAATTATGGGAACTAGAGGGAGACCACAACTCTTGACAAAGTACTGCATGTGAAATGTCCAGGTATTTGTGGAGGGGCTGGTTTCCTTATTTTATATTATTTTTTTTTTTTACCAGGAGAGACACACTAAGCTGAACACTTCTTTACAGGTGCGACCTTGATTCACTGCTTGCTGAAATAAAACTTCCAAAGAAGTTTTTATATGGATATGGTGTGAGAGTGGATTATTTTCTTTTTGTAGTATCTGAATATTTCATAGACTTGAGGGTATGCAGTTGTTAGGTTATATAGAATATTTCCCTGACTAGTAGAACTATCTCATTTGACACCTCCAACTGTATTAAACTTTGTCATTTTTTTTGATGAGTGTGGTAAGTTTACATAGCTTCCCTCCATTCCTAATTTAGGGACTTTGGTCTGTAAAGTTATAATTGTTTGTTTTTGTATGTTTATTCTTCTTTGTTATGGAAATTATCCATATATGTTTGAACAGACCAGAGATTATGGCAGTAACCTGCCAGTATTTTGTATATTGAAAAGCCCACAGATAAATAGTTAAAATCAAATCAAGAAAAGCACAGCCTTCCTGGCCCTTATTTCATGTTTTCTGAAATATGACTATTTCATATCTGTTAAGTGTCTCAGTCCATGTTCAGTCATTAATTTGGTTTCTAATACCAATCATGATCCAGCCTGGAAGTTGAATAGTGGGGCAGATTAGTTATTCTTGGTTCTGTCTGGGAGTCATTTTTCAGATTTGTAGTCCAAAATATCAAACATATCAGTTTCAACATCAGTAACATCACTAAGCTTTCCATCAGAGGATTCAGCATCTGTGTCTATCTCAGACTGCAGAATTGCAGCATTACTAACTCTGTAACTCTTTTTTCCCTTCCTCATATATTGTAGGTTTATTGGTTATCTTAGTGTTAAAGGGCAATTTCAAGTTTTTCAAGTTTTATATTAGGGATAAGTTATTGAGCCAAGGCTGATTTGCAATGATGCCCTTACATCCCTACATACATACATACATACATACAAGCCTCTGCTAATCATAAAAGATTTAAGTACAATACACAAATAACTTAAAAAAAAATAAAAGAGCTTACTAAACAATAAAATATATATAACAATAGTCATATGACTCAAACTTCAATCAACAATTATTAACAAATGTTCAGGCATATTTTGGGGAGCTGCAATATTAAATTAGGATACTGAAATTATATTATACCTTCCCTACATTTAGCACACTTTTCAGGTAAAGACAGGAGCCATGTTTTTATTTATTTGTGGGTGGGGAATTTTGTTCCTTGCATTCCGAAAAGCTCTGGAAGTGAGTTCCATGCTTGAGGCACCCAATAACTAATGAAGTATTTGACTCTTGCAGTAGGAATCCAAGAGGATGCCAACTCCAAGAGACATGCACTTTTGTCAGTGTCAGTTTTATTTATATGGCACACAATCCCTAGGGCTCTAAGCACCCTACAGTACCAATAAACAAAACAATAAATAAATGAAACTGACCACAATTAACAATCAAAAATCCAGGCCATAATATGGACTAAAAAGGTGAGTTTTCAAGGATTTTTTAAAAACAGCAAGGGAAGGAGCACCTCTCACCTCTTGGGGAAGGGCGTTTCAAAGGATCGGAGCAGCCACACTAAATTCCTTGTCCACCTAAGGATTTTAATCATGACCTAGGAATGGTGAGGAGGGCTGCTCCCACTGACTAGGGGGCTTGACGAGGAACATATGATATCAGGATTTCTTGCAGGTAGCCCAGACCCAGGCAATATTATGGAGATGATAAAAGCCGATGTGGACAACAGCCAACACCTGGAATTCCAGAGTCAAATTGGAGTTCACAATGACCCCAATAATTTTCACTCCATCTGCAGCATAGAGGGTCACACCATCAAACAAAGGAAGGACTGTGTCCCCAGTAGCTGCCATAGAAGCAAACTGGCCAGACTCTACCAGTAACACTGCTCTCTTAGAAAGATTGAGCCTAAGCCATCTGTCCACCATCTGATCATGGATTTCTTTAAGGCAAATGCTCAGTTCCAGGATATCCATTTTATCATCAGAGGCACAAGACACATACAGCGGGGTGCCATCAGCATAGCAATGAAATGCCAAGCTGTAGCATATGATGCTTTCCCCCAGTGGCAACATGTACACTGCAAATAACATTTGAGCCAGAATCATCCCCTGAGGCACCCATAGCAGAGTGCAGCACTGCTCAGTGTAAATGAGCCAAGTGCCACCTGCTGCATCCTGCTGGTTATGTAGGACTCAAAGCACTGTAAAATGGTAGCAGAGTACTACATTATGCCTAAGATGATCCACAATGTCAAATGCAGATCATAGGTCAAGAAGGATGAGGATAGAATGACATCCACTATCTCCAGCTAAAAGGAGTTCATGGTGAACCTGGACTAGGGCAGTTTCCATACTATGGCAAGGCCAAAAACTGAATTGGAAGGGCTTGTAGGTGTCATATCTTTCTAGATGCTATACCAGTTGCAACACCACCACCTTCTTGATCAACTTTCCAAGGAAAGGAAAGTTCAAGATAGATCTACAATTGGAGAGATCATCAGGGTCCAAAGAAGCCCTCCGGAGGACAGGCCTTACCACAGGCTTTTTAAGGACAGATGGAAAAACACCATCTTGAAGGGAACACCTGATGATCTCAACCACAGTTGGATCAAGGAAATCCCAGCACACTAAGGGAAGTCTCGTTAGCCCAGGGTTCATTGCACAGAAAGTGGGTTGCAAACTGGAGGGTACATGGAAAATGTCATCCAATGAAACTGGCTCAAACTCTTCACACAGAGATGGAGAGCCTACAGCTCACAGAGAATGGACACTGTCAGCCAATGGCAGGCTGCTCTGAGTGATCCCAGCCTGGATGGTGGACACCTTGTCCAAAAAGAACCAGTTGAACTCCTCACATTTTTCACGAGAAAAGGCTCTACAAGACTGTAGACAGACTGGGTTTATTAGTCTGTTAGTTTTGAAGAGTTGAGCTGGCTGGTTCCTCCCAGCAGCAACCACCTGTGAGAGGAATGCTGTCTTTTTCAGGGTGATTGCTCAGTGGTACTCTCCGTATTAAATTCTCAGTGCCAGTTTTTTCCCCCATGAACAGGATGTCCACAAACAACGCTCCAACCTCTTCCACTTAGTTTTCATTCTTCTCTGATTTGCATTATACCAGGGTGATCTGAGGTGTGAAATCAAGGGGCATACACGGACTGGTGATAAGGAGTTCAAAGCAGAGGAGAGGGCTATATTGTAACCCTCCACAGCTGCCTCAAATCCCATCACACAAGCTGTCTGCATGCTTGAGATGTCAGGTGCCGCCAGGATGGTCTGAGGCACCAGATTTTTTAAAAAAGTGATATCTGACCATCTCCATGGGGGGAGGGTTTGAATGTGGAGCCCCACAGAGAAACTGAATGACACGATGATCCGATCAAATGACCTATTAAGAAGACCATATCTAAAGTCATCAAAATTTAATAAACAAATAAATAAATAAGATAAATAAGGCATGGCCACGCTGGTTGACAGACTATGTAACGCAACTTGTCTTCAACAGCGTGTAGCTCTCTCACAGGAAAAGTGTGATGCATTTGCTCACTTCTTTGCTGATAAGATTGTCACCATCAGATCCAAGATTTGTTCAGTGTCCTCTTCTGGGCCTTGCTTTAATCAGCAGGAGGTGACATGTTCCCGCTGTACCTGGTTTGACTTCAGTCAGGTTGCAATCAAAAAAACTGCAAATTGTCAAGAGCACTCATCCTACTTCTTGTAGCTTGGACCCCAGTCCAACATGTCTCCTAGTAGACTATACTGAAATCATTGGTCCAGTTCTTGCTGAGGTAGTCTAGTGCTCATTAGAGACAGGGGTGTTTCCAGATTCCCTGAAGGAAGCAGTAGCTGTAGCTCTCCTTAAGAAACCCTACCTTGATCCAGACTGTTTAACAAACTATAGACCAGTTTCTAATCTGCTCTTTGTAGGCAAGATTATAGAGAAAGTAGCTGCTATTCAATTGGATGAGCACTTGACAATGCATGATGTGTATGGTCCTCTCCAGTCTGGGTTTTGGAAGAAACACAGTACCGAGTCAGAACTTGTTCTGGTACTTAATGATCTTCTTTTAGCGAGAGATCAGGGGAGTCGGTCCATTTTGATTTTTCTGCATCTTTCTGCAGCATTTGATACTGTAGACCATGGGGTGCTGCTGGAGCACTTGCAAACTTTTTGCAGACTACCTGGAACAGTACTCAGATGGTTTAGTTCTTTTCTCACCGGCAGATCTCAAAAGGTGGTTTCAGGGATATATTCATCAGCTCCTGTAAATCTGTCCTGTGGAGTTCCACATGGTTCTGTGCTCTCACCTATGTTGTTTGCAATTTATATGCTACCACTGGGAGACATTGTAAGGCATTATGGGTTGAGCTTTCATTATTATGCAGATGATACTCAGCTCTACATGTCTTTTACCCCTTAGCAGAGTAATCTGATTTCAGATTTTAACAGTTGCCTCTCTGAGATCCAGAACTGGATGAGTACTAATTGGCTAAAGTTGAACCCGGACAAGATGGAGGTATTGGTGATAGACCCTGGATGCCTTAGCTGTGGGTTATCGGTGGGTTAGTCTTCCAGGTTCTTTCTTGGCGGAGCCCAATTGCTAACTTCAGAGCATGCTCAAAACCTGGGCATTCTGCTTGATAGCATCCTGGCCTTAAAATCCCAAATGTCTGCTGTTGTAAAGTCATCTTTCTTCCATCTGAAGAACATTGCCCGGATTAAGCATCCTGTCCCACCTGATGATCTGCCTACATTGGTCCATGCCTTTATTACCTCTTGCCTTGATTATTGCAATGCCCTTTACTTGGGTCTACTGGGGACTGATATTTGCTGATTGCAATTAGTGCAGAATGCAGTTGCTAGACTACTGACTGGCTTACCTAGATCAAGCCATATCACACCTGCACTTTGAGAACTGCACTGGCTGCCTGTCCATTGGCATATCATCTTCAAAGTGGGTTTATTAACCTTTAAAACTCTACATGGGTTGAGTCTGAGATACTTGCTAGATCCCCTCTGCCCTTACCGTCCCCTTCTTTCTCTCTGCTCTGCAGATGAGGGATTGCTAGAGGTCCCCAGAATGTGCTTAAAGAACTCTGGAGCCCGCTCCTTTGCTTTTGTGTCCCTGACCCTGTGGAATTCTCTACCTTGCCAGATTAGGGAGTGCCTGACTGTTGAAAGCTTTAAATCTGCTTAAAAAAAAAACCTTTAACTTGGCTTATCTTGAACATAGTTATCGCTAGACTGTCCATATTTTCTATTGTCTCTAATTTAATTTGTTTTTGATATATTGGGCCCTGTGCATGATGCCAAAGTGCTTCATACACCAGGTGCATTGGCATCACTAATGATTGAATGCCACAGAGCGGGGTCCCACATACCCTGTATGACATTCATAGAGGGTGTATGTGGCAGTTATGCACCCGATTCCCAGGCTGTGCAGACAGCAATGTGCCGGGGGGTGGTCAGGGAGCATGTCGGGGCATGTCTGCACTCCGCACCATTCACAAAGGTGCAGAGTGCTGGATGCAGGAGACACACCTTATGCTGGGTAGCACCCAGCTGTAAGGGATACTCACCAACATGGGGGCACTGAGGAGCCCCCACATGCCACCCCAGTCCACTGGATAGCAAGGAGGGCTGGGGGGTGGCCAACTGGGAACCCACCTGCCCTGAGCTGGTGGCCCACAGCATGCCCTCTGATGACATCTGTGCCCCGTGGGCACAAAAGATTTGTTAGACCAGTTCTGGGCATCCAATTGGATACAAGCCTGGTCCATGGAAATTTCCTTTGTGCATCTGCGCACTGGAGGGGCTGGGCCATGGACAAGTGCCAGGCGGGTGCATGCAGTAGTGAATACCCGGTACCCTGTGCCTGTCCAGGGCCGCAGAGCTATGCGGGCAGGATACTCATCTCTGGCATGTAATTCCCACCTGTTCATGAATAGGGCCCATTAATCATCATCATCTTAACTTTATTTATATTTGGCACCCTTCCAGTGCTCAGGGTGCCATTGACAGTACAAAAAAACAGACATAAACCTCATTAAAATACTATAATAAAATACAACTATAAAATATTTCTACATGGTTCTTCTTTAAGAAGACTCTCAAGTCCCTTCAAAGGCCTGGAGGAACAAATACATTTTGAAGGCAGTTTTAAAACCCTCAACGGTCAGGCTGTCTGGTATCCACTGAAGTAGAGAATTCCACAGGGTCAAGGCCATAAAGGCAAAATATCTTCCTCCAAATGTTTTTAAATGTACCCTGGGAATCTCTAGCAATCCCTTATTGGAGGATCAGAGTGAGTGTGAGGGAGAGTAGGGATACAGCAGATCTTGCAGGTATGGGGTCTCTGGGGTGTAGGGCTTTATAGATCAGCAACGCAACCTTGAAGGTAATCTGCCACTGTACCGGCAGCCAGGGCAGTTCGTGCAGCACAGGTGTTATATGACTAGATCTAGAGGTTCCAGTTAACAACCTGGCTGTTGTGTTCTGTACTAGCTGCAGTCAGTGGATGTCCACCCCTGGTAGCACTAGGTAAAGGGCATTGCAGTAATCAAGATTGGTGGTGACAAAGGTGTGGCCCAAGGTAGGTAGATCACTGAACAGAACCAGGTGCTTCACCTTGGCAATGTTCCTTAGATGGAAAAGGAGGCTTTGACTACAGCACTTGAGCCCTCAAGGTCAGGCCTTCATCAAAGATCACACCCATGTTATGCACCTGGCTCGAGGCATTTAGTGGGTTTCCTCCAAGATATAGTCCAGAGGGCTGTCCCATCTATGTCATGGCTGTGCTATGATCAGGGTCCACAATCAATACCTTTGTTTTTCCCGGGTTTAACCTCAGTTAGCTAGCACTCATCCAGTCTTGTGTCTCAGTTAGGCAGTTGTTAAACACTGAGATAGTATCTAACTCCTGATCAGGCTTAAAAAAAAACATGTACAGCTGAGAATCACCTGCATAACAGTGAAAACTCAAGCTGTACCATCTTATAATGTTCCCCTAATGGCAGCATATACTCTGCGAACAATATGGGGGACAGCACCGAACCCTGTGGCACCCCACAGGGCAGATAGTGAGGGGCCGAGGAATAAATCTACGACATCACTCTCTGAGATCTGCCCTTAAGGAAGGATTGAAACCAACTGAGGACTGCTCCCCTTAGTGCACAGAAAAACTGCAGGTGCTCAAGCAGCACCCCATGGTTCGCAGTGTCAAACACAGCTGAGAGATCAAGGAGAACCAAGATGGAACCAGCTTTTTGATCTCTAGCCATCAGGAGGTCGCTTAGTACCCAGACCAGGGCAGTCATAGTGCTATGCCTTTCCCTGAAACCCAAATGGAGAGGGTCATAGATATTGTGGCTGGATAAATGATCCTCCAGCTGCACAGTGACCACTTTCTCAATAACTTTACCTGTAAAAGGCAAGTTAGAGCCTGGCCTGTAGTTTGCTGCACAGTCTGGGTCAAGGGAGGGCTTCTTCAGGAGGGGTCGAATGATTGCCCCCCATAAGGGGTCTGGGAAGATCCCTCTCTCCAAAGAAACCCTTACTATACCAGCTAGGACGGGGCCAATCACCTCAACACACCCTGCAAGAAGGGGGGTTGGGCGCAGATCCAGACCACAGCAAGTTGGCCACAAAGTCTGGATGATCCTCACTATATTCATGACTACCAGTTGGCTGAAGGTAGACCTGGGCATTTGTACCACCTGGTTGATCAATGCAAGGTCCAATGGGGAGGCACTGGTTGATGTCATCCCTGATGGAGGCAGCCTTATCAGTGAAAAACTGCGCAAACTCCTCGCACTTTCCTTGTGATAATGCTTGACCAGACTGCTGGATTGCACAGTCTGTCCATAGTCTGGAAGAGCTGAGCTGGACTGTTTTTCACTGCAGTATATTTCCCTGGACGTGAATTCTGCCTTCTTATGGGAAATTGCTGATTGGTAGACCTTATAGTAATCTAACAATCTAAACCTGTCCTCCTCCAGGTGAGGTTTCTGCCAGTGTCTCTCCAACCTTCGCCCTAATCTCCAACTCCCATAGTGCCCCATCATATCATGGGGCACCTGGGTAAAGAGTAAGGGGGCAAACACGTATCAGAGCAATGACATACAGGGCCCCTGCTACCACCCTATTATAGGCTAAAACAAAGATCCCTGGGTCAGTGCTATCCATCAGAATTCCCAAAATGTCCAACACCATTATTAAGCCTTCTGAGGTAACTCCTCTCAAAGGACGGCAGTGTACCATTTCCTGAGGGGCAGGCCTACTTCAGGGGGTAGCAAAACTGAACCTCAGGACATGATGACAGGCCACCTGATAGGATCCACCTCCATATTGGAGATATCCATCCCCAGGTGGAACACCAAGTCCAACAAGGTCCCCCCCCATGGGTAGTGGTGGTAATAACCTGTGTCGGGCCCAATTAATCCATCATTTTGAGGTGGTTTTGTCTGAATGGTGAGAGTTAATTGTTTACTCAGGCATTGAAGTCCCACAGGATCAACCATCTGGGGGCCTCCATTACCATGTCGGTGACGAAGTCCACTACCTCCTTCAGGAAAACTCTCCCATCACCTGATGGATGGTAAATGAGAAGGATCCTACTGAAACTCCCCTGAAGCCCAGTTCTGATCTAAAACAGATTGCACCCCCGCCCCAACAATCCACTCTCGGGTGGTGTATCACCAAGAACCCAGTCGGAATTGCAGATGCCAAAATGGGCCCCGATTTATCATCCAACCAGGTCTTGGTGATGCAAGCCAGGTCTGCAGAAGCTACAAGATCTGCAGCTACTGTGGTCTTATTTTTAATAGACCTGGCATTGCATAACACCACCTGAGAGAGATGAGAATCTGAGGATGATTGCACCACCTGCCTGGCTAAGAGCCCTTGAGTATGGGTACATAATGATATGTATCTCATATGTTTTCTGTTTGTATGCTTTCATGTGTTTGTAAAGTGCAGTGATCTTCTTGGAACAGTGTTTTTAAATACAGCTGACTTGATTTGACTTGACAATTGCCTGCACAAAGCCCAGATACGACATTAGCTGGAGAACTGCATACCAAAGGAAGATGCTTCATCCTCAAACCAAGCATTGAGCTCAACCAAAACCAAAAGCTTGGGTGACTCCAACACCAGGTCAGCCATGAAAGTCTCCAGGTCCTGCAGGAATTCACGTCCTCAATGAAGGGGATGGTAAATGAGCATGATCTTGCAACTTGTGCCTGGTTCACCTTTTACAGTCACGCTTTGAAACAATCTAGTCTGTGTGGTAGGACTGGTCGTCCTACCTTGGAATTAGAGGGACTGCATCTAATTTCTTCTTCTAAAGCTTGTTGCAACATTTTATTTATTCTTTACTGTACTATCCTCTCCCTGTTCTGTTAGTATGGCCACCTACAAAACCACCCCCACCCCTTTCCCTTCTTTACTCTGTTTTTCAAGTCACTACAAGAATGCAACTTGAATGGATCAAAATGATAAAATAAATATGTAATAGCTAGCTGGCACAGTGTCATTTTTCCAAATATAAAAACATACCAATTGTAGTGTAGTTTACTATTGTAAAATTGCAGTTAAAATATGAGATATTTTTGCTGCACTGTTATTATGCAGCACATATAGTATAAAATATAAAGAACCTTAGTGCGCAAGCACTGAGGCAAGGGTTACACCAAAGGGCATTGGCCGGGAAGCCAGGTTTCAAAGAAATACAAAATCATGTATACCCCCCCTAAAATATGTTTGATTGCCTAAAGTAAATTGAAAATGTTATAAACTACATAGTGGTTTGGTGTCTGGGAAAGCCAGATTTAGTATAAATGAAAAGTTTACCTTGATAGGGAAAAGGCCGGAGAATGTTTTTGTTTTATTTTAAATTCATAAGGATATCTGATATCTGATATGCCTTGTTTTTCCAGTCAGCCCAGAGCCAGTTGTAAACAACCTTATTTTTTCAGACTGCCCAGAGCTTTGAAATCATTCTGTGATGCAGTGTCAAAATGGAAAAAGTATATAAACCACCCCCACCCCAAAATCAGATGAAAAAACTTGGCTATTCAGTCTGTCTGATGCTTGAGAGCAGAAAGGACATGCAGTCTTCATGTCCTCAAAGCAGTCTGAAGCACAGATGACAAAAAGATCCAAGCAACGTTATGTGATCCTGACTGTTGCATCCTGACAAATGCTATGTAATGATTTTTCTTTTATTTATTTTTATTTCCTTGTGTTTTTCATTTTTGGAACCTTGTTGAAATAAAATCACGCAGCAAGCATGTTGTACCTTATATGAACTGAATCAGTGTCTATCTTTAACACCCACACCCTGGAACAGTCTGAAAAAAGGGGTATGTTGTCAGCTGCAAAGTTCATCTAAAACAGATAACTACCCCACCACCCTTTCACTCCTGTCTAGGGCAATGCACCATGGAGAAATCTGGAGGAATAGATGATTCAAGCACAGGACATGAGTAATCCCTCAACCAGGTCTCCATGATTCATAACAGGTCTGCAGAGAAGTCAACAAAGAAAACCTCAAGTATGGTTGTTTTGTTCCTGAATGACCTGGTGTTATGAGGAGCTATCCTAAGGGGAGAAGCAAAATCAGCTGGTCCATTAGCTACCTGTTGAAGAAAAAGCTCAGCAACCTGAGGAACAGGCATAAGGCAGGGAGAACCCCTCAGAGACATGTTTTCACCAAGCACCAACCTCTCTGTTACATAATCTGGGGCCCAGTGTTGAAAAGACTGCATGTGTGCTAATGGGTCTTTGTCTGAGCAAACTGTGGTTTGTGCTAGATCTCCATATTCAGAAATACATTTTACATGAGCAAAGATGGTTAGCCTCAGTGCAAAACATAATGGGCTGGATATTCAAACTGCGCCATTCATTCACATATCTGGACTGCCTTTTACGGTATGGGCTGCATGCCCATTGGCTCTTGCTCTGAACCAATGGGCGTGCAGCCCTACCAAGCTGTCAGTTGGCGGGCAGCGGGGTGGCAGGCAGATGGGGTGCTGCTGCCCACTGGCTGACGGGGAGCGGGGTGGTGGGAGCTCCGTGGGTGGGTGGGGTGGGGGCCACTGGACCACCAGGAATTGGACTTGGTGGGGTGGGTTTGACTCTTATGCCCGTGATCGGCGCAGTCCACTGGACCACCAGGGATATTGGACTTTGGGAGGGGTGAACTCCATTCTGCCGTGATGGAGCTAGTCGGAGGTGAACTCCATTCTGCCCGTGATCGGGCCAGTCGGGCGGGTTCATTTATGTTATGCCCATGATTGGGCCAGTCGAGTGTGTGTTCTGCACGATCGGGCTATGGGGGTACTTATTATGCCCGCTGATTGGGCTGTAGGGGCACAGGGAACAAGTGGAGGCCACCCACAGGTGGCAGCTGCTGTTTGCACCCTGCAATGCGGCAGCTCACCTGTGAGTGAGCCCTCGACTTAATCCTTTTTGGCTCAAAGTTGTGCAGGCAGGTAGGGGAGTTGCGCCTGCACAACTCTGCACAACCCCGGCTGAATATCGGGCTGTGCAGTTTATGCATGGTTCCTCCCCTCGGTTGAGCATGCCTTCATTAACATTGCACTGTTGCTCAGCATGACTTGGGGGCGCAACTGCCTCCTGCTGAATATTGCCAGAATGGTGCAATTCGGACTCTGGAAGGTGCAACCCTATGCGCATGATGCAACTACTTGAATATCCAGCCCATAGTGTGTGGGTAGGCCAAGGGAGGGGAATGGCCATTGGCCATGAATATCCACATTACTCCATATTCAACTGCTTTGTGCTGCATAAAAGGGGTTAGCATGGTCCTTTTGAGCAGTGCAAATACTACCAAACAAGACCCCGGTTTACTCTGGCAACCATAGTGGCATCCAGAGGTAATGCAGCCAACTAGCTGGTTGGCCACTGGGGGGCACACCCATCTCCTGTGGTCCGTGGCACCCCCCCCTTTGATTGCCAGCCCATAGTAACAATTAAAATCCTTGCTAGTGCTAGTGTTCCCCCTACAGTCAGTAGCCCCTATGAAAAAAACAAAACCTCCCTGGTGCCTAGTGGGCTCTCTCCCTCTGATCACCAGCCTGTAGTAAATTTAAAACTCTCCCTGACATCCAGTGGTCCCCCAGGCAATGATTCACACTATCGCCCTTTGCATTTCTGTATTCTCTGGTGTCTAGCGCACACCCCACTGCGGCACCAAACACATAACCCCCAGTCAACTTACCAGTATCCTCACCTTGCATGCCCAATGGGCTCATTTGCACAGGTCCCTTTGAATACTGTAGATAGCGCTCCAGTACTGTCCACTCTGTTGACATACTTTGGGACTCATGTCAGGGCTGCTCTACTTGACTTAGCACTGCACCAGCATGGCCCTATATGGATTCATGACATGACAGCAAAAACTTTTTTCTGACATGACACTACAGCGATGGATTTTTGTGGACCGCAAGTTGTGGCCAGCATAAATCCATCAGGAAACTGTCTTTTTTTTCACCACTCATAACTAAGGATTATTATCTCCAGGTCAGAGTTGATTAGGGGAGGGGGAAAACCTCAGAGAAAGCAGTGCCAGGGTCCCGCGGGTACATTACAGTGGCAACAGCGACATGCCACTGTAATGTACTTCACTATTGAAATGTCACTGCGGCGTTGGCATATGGCCCTATATTCAGCTAAATAGTGTCAGAGCACTGTTCCACTGAACATAGCATCCTTGAGCTCCTGGGCAATTGCAAGACACAGCACAAGGTTTTGCAATCCGCTTTGAGCTATTTTGAATGTCGGCCCCTGTGACTTTACTCTAAATACATTTTAGTGAAAAACATTTTATGCAGTCTGCGTCTGTTAGTAAGGGAAGTCCAGCCTAGTTGTTTTATATAAGATGCAGCTATGAGTATTGTATGAGATTTTCAAAACAAAATATGCCAGTCTATTAAACAATATATCCAGCTTGTGCAACTTGTCCTTCCTGCAAAACTCATGAGCAAGATTGGTGTAGTCGAAAATGGTAACTATTTGTGTTTGTACTATTTGAATTCTTGATTCAAACTTTAGGCACCCCTTGCTCTGATATAGGACTCCCAATCACTTGCCTATTCTGCTTATGAGTTTTGTAACATGCAAGTTGCCTGTCCTCTGGGTATCTATCCAAAAACCTAAGTATTTGCACCCTCTCAACCTGCTCTATCCTACTTCCTTCCTTACAGAGGATAATTAATGAGTTTTATCTATTTTGTTTAGTTTTTGGACCATACCCAGTTGGTTTTACTTTCATTTAGTTCAAGAGAAATCAGAGTGAAAAATGACTGGAGGCCATCAAAGGTTGACTGAAAATATGTGCTACCTCTTCTGAAACATAGGACATGTTGAGCACCACATCATCTGCATACAGATGTTAGTCTTTACCTCCAATGCTTCCCCTAAGCTTCTTATATTGCATTTGAATAATAAAGGGCCTAGTGCTGACCACTGAGGGACTCCACTTTTTATAATTGTTTCTCCTGACTGTCTCCCATTCATTCTGGTTTTCTGTATTCTACCAGCAAGGTAACAACTGAACCAAGACAAGACCCTTTCTACCAGTCCAACCTCCCTCAATTTCCCCAATGGTGTCTTATGAGCCGTTGTGTTGAAGGCCTTGTAGAGGTCAACAAATATAGCCCCAGTGACTTTACCAAGCTCTGAGACCTTGTTGACATCGTCCAAGACCTTCAACATGGATAATACTGTGCAATGGTTTCTACATAAGGCAGACTGGGAATTATCCTTTTTACTGCCCCTTCTAGGAAAGTCTGTAACTGTTGTGCAGCTATCTTCTCTAGCAGCTTTGATACCACTGGCAGTAATGAAATAAGCCTGTAGTTTGTCATTAGGTCAGGGCTGCACCCTTTAAAGATAGGGAAAAACCTGGCCCTCTTTCATCCTAGTGGCAATTCCCCTGATATCAAGGACCAATTAAATAGATATGTTAATTAATCTGAAATCTGCAATGCTGCATATATCAGAAATCTTGGTGTAAGGTTGTCCAGCCTGCAGCTGTTGTAACTCTTTAGTCCTAACAAGTACTCAGAAACCTACTGTAGTGCTATTTCTTCAAAACAAAATTGTCTGCCATCCTCACTGATACAGTATGTTATGTCCCTATTGTCCTTCAGAGCTGTATCATTGTCAGAAACTCCCACATTAATAAAGAACTCATTGAACTTGTCTGGCAAATCTGTCTCCTTGATGAAATTATTGCCATCATCAGGTATTCTGATTTCTCCACTAGTCTTGTTCTTTTTAAGACTTTAATTGTGTCCCAGAATGTTTTTGGGTCATCAGACAGCTTGCTTGTTTTAATAATAAAATATTTGTCCATTGAGCCCCCGATCTTCTTTCACAGCTGCCCTGTATTTTATCTACTTTTCTGGTCTATTCACTTTATTAGCTAACTTTACTATTGGTACTGCTGGATTCCTTTCAATAACTTTGTTATCATTTGTTGTTTTCCCTGCAGCTTACCCTCTCTGCAAATCTTTTTAGAACTTCCTTTTTCCATTTTAATGTTAGTATTTTTCTTCACATTGAGAATTTAGTACTAAGCAGACCTTTCTCTTTGCTGGATTAACACTGAATAAATTGTATTTGATTTCGTCCTAATGAAATCTTTCTTTCAGTTTTTGAAACTAAATTGTCTCAATACCCTTATTTTTAGTTTTTTTAGCTGGAATTTTGTTTCTGTTTTTTTGCTTTCCTTTGTCTCTTTCACCTATACCAATATCTACACTGAGAATTTGTCTAGTTTTCAGAATTTCCTTAAGGAGCTTAGTGTACTGCCTAAACCCAGTGTTAGCTTTTAGGGCTGCAGGAAGGCAGAGCCTGCAGCCCTCTTGCACTGGCTCTAACAAGCTCTGGCAGAGCCACTATGACTGTGAATGCATTAACTAGATAAGGGTGTTTCATGGGCTTAAACATAAACATGAATTGCTGTTGCATACACTAACTGAATCAAAGTACAGTACAGTGAGAAAGGGCATATTTAAAAATAATGCCACCGTCTGTATTACAGTTACCTATATGTTTCACATTTTATTCTATGTGATGTTATAGCAATCAACTCAACAGAACAAGGCCATCATACACATGAAGGTAATGTACCTTAATTGAAAACACTGCTGAGACAACTATATGTTGTGACAAGTTACTGTAGAAGATAAACACAATGCTGAGACATGTTTCTGAAGACATTTCATATATTTAATTGATTTTTTAGAGATTGCTATACATTTCACACACATAATTAGTATAATATAAAAGTGCATATACCCAAATGTCAATGTAAATCTCACACATTTCAGTACAAGTCGTTCTCTTGAAGGAAGATATTACTGTAAAAGGCCTAAAAATGGGCATCAGTAAGCTGGGGTAGGTGTGTTATTGAAGATACTGCATAGATTATCTTTTATTGCTGCTCCACCCCATGCACACAATATGAAAAGCAACAACCCCTTGATATGAAGCAACAGGAATTAGTTAGTACAAGGACAGAAACAAGTAGGAGACTGAGTAAGTGGGTAGACAAGCATGAGTATGGTAAGTCAAATAACATTTCAAAAAGTCATACTATTATAATTCATTTTTTACAAATGCGTCTGCACAGTTGACAATTTTTGTAAAAAAAAAAAAATAACAGTGGGAATTATTCCACATGTGTCCAAAAGTGCCACGCATGCAGGTGGAGGGATTTGAGGCCTGGATTCACCAGTCTGCCCTGCTTCTGCATCCGAAGATCATGGCGGAGAGGTAGAGGTACTGGGAGTTCCATCGATAGCTGTTAAAGCAGAGGGAACCAAATCTGATGAGGCCAAAGAGGGGCTATTAGAATCATGTGAGCCCCTTCTGCCTGAAGCTTCAGGAAAACCCTCTGAAGCACTGGGAAGGGAGGAAAGGCATACAAGAACCTCCTTGTCTAGCACAGAGACAGTGTGTCTCACCAGAAAACACCATGCTCAGGAATGAGTCAGTAACAATTGTGTAGTTTTGCGTTGGATGGGGAGATGATGAGGTCTATCACCAGCCAATCCCACAGGTCAAATAAACTTACAGCCACCTCTTGATTTAGCTCCCACTCATGAGCCCTGACTGTGGTATGGCTGAGATTATCTGCCAGGATGTTGCTGATGCCCAGCACATTGGACAGCAGTCAGGCAGAGGTCATGCTGGATTGCCCAATACCACACTCACATCGCTTCCCAGCATAGAGGGTATGAGCAAATGCCTCCCTGTTTTTTCAGGTACCAGACCACAGACATATTGTCGATCTGAATCAGGAGTGTCCCGGGACATAGAAGAGGGTGGAAAGCCTGGAGGGCTTTTTTGAAATTCAACATATTTTATTTGGTTTATACATTCAGCCTGAGAAGGCCGTTTTACTGAAATACATGGGAACAGAAAACAGGAAAAAAAGCACAATACATACAACCTAAATCTATCCCTCCCTCCTGAGCCCACCCTCCCATGGTATCAGAGATGATGTGGTACATTCAACTGTAGGATATATCTTCTCAGACATACCAGTATCTGTTAAAGGGAGTATAAAGTTTGCAGTTTGCTCCAGTATCTCTCAAATTTGGACATCTTGTTGTGTATGCTAGCGATTACCTTCTCTGTTGAAAGATTGAACAAGCGCTCCTGCAGCCACTCAGTATAGGAGATGGTGTCACTGTCTAACCAATGTTTGAGTACTAACTTTTTAACTGACATTGCCATCTTTGCCAGGTGGTATTTCCTTTCAGTGACAGCTATGTTGGAATAGTCACCCACTAGGCATGCCCTCTGTTCTATATAATCAGCAATTCCCAATAGAGGATCAGCTCTCTTTTTTTATAAGGGCCCAAATGGGGGCTACTTTGGGGCAGCTCCAAAAGATGTGATATAATAAGCCTACTTCTGCATATAGCATCTGCAATTCTGGGAGAGAGACGTATCCATTCTAGCTAGCTTAATTGATGTGAAATACGTATTGTTAAGAAACTGAAATTGCATCAACTGTAGTCTGTCTTGCAATATAAAATGGTGGGTGTCTGTCCATATCCTCTCCCAGCTGAAGACAGCTTCCAGGAATTGGGAGTTCCAGTAATGAGAGGACCCATCTTGATTTGGGAAGGCTTTTCCTATTAAGAACTTATATATGTTAGAGACCGTGTGCTGTTGGGTGACAACTGCGCTGACTGACTGCAGGAAACTACCTCCATCCCATGTTGCTTGTTTTATTTGGAAGGCAATTAGCATGTTTCTAAGTTGGAACACCTTGAAACTTGAGTGGGGGCCTAAGTGGAATATGCTGAGGATGTCTCTTGTTGTCCTGACTTGACCCACATGCCAAAAGTCGGTAATCTTGGCCTGTGCAAATTGGGGAAGCCAGGCAGCAGTCACCAATCTCCCACCTATCTTGAGATTCAGGTTACCTAGCAAAGGTTGGAGTGGGTCTTATGTGTGTTTGTAATTGAGTGAAGCACATAGTTGGGTGTATACTTTGATTGAAATTCCAATTGGAGTACCAGCCAATACCTAGGGAATTGATTTGGATGAAAAATGATAAAGGGTGGGGGCAGAGATGTTTACTGAGAAGATGAGTTCACTTTCCAGCTTTAGCCAAATGGGGATGTATTGATCTGATGGTAAATTATCGAGCCTTTCTGACCATCTCTTGTATTTCGTAGCATGACTGGCCCAATAATAAAATTTAAAGTGGGGGAGCCCCAGACCTCCCTTTATTTTAGGTACTGTGAGCTTTCCATATGCCCTATGAGCCTGCTTACGCTTCCACAAAAATTCGGTAATCAACGAGTGAAGTCTGGAGAACCAGGCCTGAGGCAGCCAGATGCTCAACATATTGAGGGGGTTAAAGACCCGGGGCAGAATGTTCATTTTGATTAAACTCACTCTCCCCCATAGGAATATTGGTAGCTCCCTCCATCTGTTTAAGTCCTGATGAATTACATGAACTAATGTATCCATGTTGTAATGTCTCAAGGATTTAGATTCCCTGGTCAGATATATTCCCAGGTATTTAATTTTTTTGTGTTCCCACCGTAATCCTAATCCTTCAATTTCCCTTCAGTAAGTGTGGTAATTAAGAGGGAATACTATAGTTTTTTCCAGGTTCAGTTTGTAGTTGGCTAGGGTTCCAAACTCTTGGATTAACTCCAGGACTCTGGTAATTGATGCCTTCGGGTCAGAAAGGTGGAGGAGGACATCATCAGCATATGCTGAAAGTTTGAGTTCCTGTCTCCCCACCATAACCCCTTTAATTGCTAGATCTGCTTTAATGCATATCAGGAGAGGTTCCAGGTACAGATTGAACAGTAGAGGGGATAGTGGGCATCCTTGTCTAGTACCTGAATAGAGGGAGAAATAAGAGGAAAAGGTTCTGTTACAATATATATGGGTAGTAGGGTTACTATACAAGGCCTTTATCCATTGCACAAAGAGGGGAGGGAAACCAAACCGAGCCAATGTTCTAAAAAGGAAGCTCCAATCCACTCTATCAAATGCTTTTTCTGCATCTAGGGACATCAATACAGCAGGAGCAGTATCAGTATGGGATGCAGAGAAGATGTGGTCTAATTTCCTCACGTGGTCCGAGGCTGATCTGCCTACCATAAAACCCACTTGTTCAGCACAAATCAGGGAAGGCATAACCCGACCTACTCTGTTAGCTAAAATTTTGGCTAGAATTTTAATGTCATAATCCAAAAGTGAGATCGGGCAGTAGCTTGACACCTGTTCTGGATCCCTCCCCTCTTTGTGCAATACAACTATTAGGGCTTCAAAAAGGTGTAAGTCCCAGCACTCATTTGCCAAGATGGTCTGGAACAGACATAAAAGTCAATGACTTAAATCCTTCTCCAGTGCCTTGAAAAAGTTAGTCATCTGGGTCCAGGGCTTTATCAAGTGATAAACTATGAATAGCAGCTCTGATTTCCTTCTCTGAAAGCAGGGAAATCAGAAGGGATTGTTGTTCCCTGGATAGGACTGGCAGGTTAACTGTACCCAGGTAGTCGTCTATCTGATCCACAAAGGGGGGGTCCGGTCTAAGCCCGTATAGATCTTTGTAGAAGGATTGGAATTCAGCAGCTATGTCTGTCGGCTCAGTCAGGAGGAGGCCATCAGCTCTGGAATGGACTGCATTAATCAGCCTCGAGGTTTTTTATTTTCTTACCTTCATGACCAACAGACGACCCACTTTTTTGCCTTGATCAATATAGGTGGAGTTTGTTTTTAGGATTGCGTATTCTGCCTTAACCGCTAGTAAATCATTATATTGTCCCCTAGCATGGACCAATTCCTGATGGAGAGTTTCCCTGGATAATGGGGAAATTAACTTCTCCAGGTGTGAAATGTTATCTAGTAGTCCCTTAGCCTGGCCTTCCCTTTTATGTTTCTGTACTGAGGTGATCCTGATTAGTTCCCTCCTGATACAACACTTTAAGGCCCCCCATTCTACATCAGGGTGACCCGTAGAATTTAAGTTAATTTGTGTATATTGTGCAATACAAGCTTTTAGCTTGTCTAATACCCACTTATCCTTCAATAGTCTGTTATTAATTTTCCACACTGTTTCCACATCTTGGGGCAGGGTCAGGGAGATAGTACAGAGCACTAAGGAGTGTTCTGAGATGACCTCCGGGGATATTTGAGATGCCATCATGCCTGGGAGGAGTTGTTTACTCACCAAGAAGTAGTCAATGCGGGAGGAAGTCTTATGTACCGGAGACCGGAACATATATTCCCACAGATTTGGATGTAGAACCCTCCATGGATCATACAGTCCTAGGTTATCTATCATTTCACTAATAGCCCTTTGAGCCAGAGATAGACCCAACTTCTGTTTGCCCGTTTTGTCCATGTCCGGGGAGGAAGAAAGGTTCCAGTCTCCACCTAACAAAAGAGGAACAGAGAGGAAGGGCAACAGAAGATTGAGGATCTCCATGAAAAAAGAAGGGGTATCTATGTTCGGCCCATATATGGATCCCAGGAGTATCTCAGACCTCTCCTGTGACCCCACCACAAAGATGTATCTGCCTGGGGGTCTAAAATGCACTTGCTACATTTAAAGGCCAGATTCCTTGACACCAAGATCACTACCCCTTTGCTCTGCAAGCTGGACCCAGCAGTAAAGACTTGCCCCACATGCAACCGTCTTAGCCATATGGCCTTCAATTCTAGTAGATGGGTTTCCTGCAGGAAAGAGATTTGACCCTGAACTGTTTGCAAGTGTTTCAATAGCTTATATCTCTTCTTTTTATTTCGTGCCCCTTTGACATTCCAAGACACAATATTCACCTTACTAGCCATGATCCTCTGAGTATCTGTAACTGCTGTAATATTCTCCAAATTTCTCTACTGAACCCTTTATACTGATACCATGGGCCCCTCCTTCCCCCCCCTTCATCCCATTATACAAACAAACAATTTCTGACCCCCTTCAGTTCCTCACATCCTGGTTAAGACCTTTATGTAAAGTATGTGAAAATATTCCTTTCACCCCAAACCCACACAGTATAGATAATGCTGTTATCACTGATGAAAGGTCTATCCCTCCTCTCAATATGGCACACAATGCTGCCATCCAGAGCATTTGAAGCACTCATCCTCCCCCCTTCCTTTTATAAACAGATTGATTTTTTATCTAAAATTATTTAACATCCTGGCAATCAGCCTGGAATGAAGAAACCAGTATAACACCATTCTAACTTGGAAAAAGTCACTCCAACGAACAATGCCTTATCTACCTAAAAATCTCAAGAATTCAGGAATCACAAAATACACGAGAAACTGTTGAGGAAGATTTATTAAAATTAACTAATCCCCTCATTTTAAGATGCCCTGTGTTAGTCTGTGTGGGTGATGCCAGTGGCTGAGACCCAAATAATGCAATTGCAAGCAGTCAAATCCAGAATAAAATGAATGAGGAGAAACCCTCCAGACTTCAATAAGCAGCTATTAAAAAAGGAGAAAAACTAGAAAGTAATACAGTATTTGTAATGATGAATTGAAAGAGCCACTTTGTGAGAGGCTGCAGCGAGACTGCACAGCACTGATTGCAACTCCATGAATGTTCGTACAACCGAATTGATGTACTGCCCTCATTTCTAACACATTGATGTGTAGAGATGCTTCCAGCTGAGACCATGTTCTCTGAGTCTGATTATCTCCTAGGTGGGCTCACCAGCCTTGACATGAAGCATCCATTATAAGGGTCATGGTAGGAGCAGGGGGTTGAAATGGAACTGCCCTTGAAGAGATTGGACAACTCCTGCCACCAAAGAAGATCCTTCTTCATGTACCCAGACACTAGGACTCTGTGGTCCAGGTTGTCCAGCCATTGTTCCCATTGGACACAAAGAGTCCATTGGGTCACCTTCATATGCAGTCTGGCTAGAGGAACTTTAGGGATTGCAGCTGCTATCATCCTGAAAAGATGCAGGATTGACCAGGCTGTGGTCCAGTTTGAGTTGGCCACTAATCTGGCCAGTTCCTGCAGGGTATCCACTTTGTCCAATGGGAGGAAGGCCCTGCCTTGGACAGTATCTAGCACCTCCCCAAATGAAATGTAGGCACTGGGGGGTGGTGACAGGTGGGACCTGGGACAGTTGACTGTTATTCCTAGTCTCAAAAAGAGGTCCAGGGTGAAGGGGAGTGGCTCCCTCAGATTGCTCTGAGATGGGGCTGATAGAAGCCAACCATCCAGATACTGGCACATTGGATCCCCCTGAGGCATAGGGCTGCAGCCACCACTACTAGACACTTGGTAAACACCTGAAGTGCTGAGGATTGTCCAAAAGGGAGAGCCTTGAACTGGTAATGTTCCCCTGGAAGGCAAACTGCAGAAAGTGGCGGTGTGCCTGGAAGACAGGGATGTGCAGGTAAGCATCCTGCATGTCCAACACACAAAGCCAATGGCTCTTGTGGAGCAGGGGTAGAAGTCCCTGGATAGTGAGCATGCAGAACCTCTTGTACTCAACATACAGGTTAACCATGCTGAGGTCCAAGATGGGTCTTAGGCCCCCCCTTCTTTTGTGGCACTAGGCACTAGGAAGAAATCTTCCTATCTGTGCTGGAGCCATGGGCTCTATGGCTGACTTTTGCAGAACAGCCTGGATCTCATTACCTATCAGAGACAGGTGCCTCGGAGAATAATTGGAGAGGCCTAGGGAGTTGTCCAGAGACCTGTCTAGGAACTCTATGGTGTGATCTCTTGCTAGTAACTAAATAACTCAAGAGTCTGTGGTTATGTCCTGTGACCCCAGAAGGTGGAGGGCAAATCTTTAACCCCCAATGGTTTTCCTAGAGGATCTGTAGGAGGCGGGGGGCCCCCACAAGTCAGGAGGCTGAGGCGAAGAAGTCGGCAGCTCCTCTGGGGTGCTTCTGGGACTTGGTAGGGGGAGTAGAGGTTCCTGATGCTTGATACCAGCATTTGGTCTGGCCTTTGGTAGGGGTCTCTTTGATCTGGCATCCCTGTTGCTAAAGAAAAGACTGTTTGCCTTTGTAACCCTCCTGGTACATGAAACGGACATCATGGATGGATTTTTCTTGGTCCTACATTTCAGTGATAATATCCTTCCTTAGTGTCACCAGTGAGTAACACAGATCCCCTGAAAGGGGCATCTAGGATGGATGTCTTGTGCCAGGCTAGAAATCCTGAGCTACGAATGTTGCCTTATGCAGACAGTAGTTGCTGTGGTGCAAGCAACTGAGTCTACTGTGTCATTAGTGGCCCAGAAGGCATGACGACAGAAGATTTTAGCCATTCTCACTGTCTTGGCAATCTCGGCCTTAAGCTCCTGGTCCTGAATAGCTTCCATCTTTGACTTGAGTGAGGCCAGGGAAGATTTCTGATAGGAAACCATATAAGCCACATAATTAAGGGACCTGAGGGCTCAAGTAGAGGAGGAATGGATCTTGAGACTGAAATTGTACAGCTGCTTTCACTCCTTATCAGGAGGAGACTTGCTCAAATGTTAGGTTTAGAGGACTGGTCATGGACAGGTGTGATAACAACCAAGTTTACATTAGGATGGCCAGTAATGTGTGTGACCCCATCTGGGGGGTGGTACATCCTGTCTGCATTTTTTGAGACAGCCATAATGGTAGAAGGCTGTTGCCAGATAGTGGACATCTGGTCTTCATGGGGCCCAGTCCAAGGCAGTATGGGCATAGGAGCTGTGTCAGTCATTCTAGATGCTCCGCAAGCCTTTTCCATGTTGGATTCTTTTCCTGGATAGCCCAGCCACAGGCATTTTGTATAGTTATGAGGAATTCTGCAAAGAAAGTGTCCTCTGGAGGGGACTTTGAGGAATGCTTAGGCTGAGGTTCTATAGGTGTATGCATGCCAGAGCTGAAGGACAAGTCAGAGTCCAAAGAGCCCCTGCTGGGAGTCTGAACCCTTTTTAGAAGAGTGTCCTGGGTTCTATCCCTGACCTGGCGTCTAGAGGAGCCTTTTCCAGAAAGGTGGAAATCCACAGGAGAGGCTTATCTAGGGGTCAGAAAGGAGGCAGGAGCAGAGGTCACCACTGGTTTACGAAGGTCAATCTGCAAGGCTTGTTTAGTTCTCTCCTCCTATATCAGGGTCTGAAACACTGCCTGGATATCAGCCTGAGGCTGCTGTGGAAGCAGAGCCTGAGACTGAGAAGGAGGTGTAGGAGGAGGAGGCTTGTATAATGGATAGCCGGCACATAATATTGAGTGTTTCCATGAGCCTGATAGGAATAGGGAAGGCCAGAAGGAGCATACCCTTGATTAGACATAGCCTGGTGTCTGGTACCCCAGTACATAATGGGGTTGATGACCAGGCATTGGATACCCTGGTGAAGGGTACTTTGGATTTTGTGGGGGCAGATATCCTGGAACATTGCCCATAGGTCCAGCTGGAGGTGGAGCTGAAGGCCTGGCAGGAGGTGGGGCTGAAGGCCTGGCAGGAGATCCAGAAGGACCAGGCATCAGCCCCATAGAGACATTCAAAGGGGCTAGCACTGGATCAGGCACAGGAATGTCCGGCTCTAAAGATACTGTGCCTGGGGGCCTGACAGAAGGTTGTCCAGCATTTGAGGAATTGCTGGAGTGCCAGATATACCCTGACCCGGTGAAGGGTCACATGGCGAAGGGTCATTTGGTGTCGGGGTGTGAGTAGAACCTGACGGAAGACCTGCCATTGTCTGGTGAGAAAAAGTCCAAGATGGTGGAACCTGGTTGACCAAGGGGGCTTGGGCTGAAGAGGTCCTGATGGAAGGTCACTGGAGGAATTAAACACAGGCCCAGTGGGGGAATCAGGAAGAGACTGACCCAGCAAAGGAGGGGGATCCTCCAGATTAGTGTCCACCTCAGGCAGGCATGCCCAGAGGGTCTGGTTGTGTCAACGGGAGTGAGAAACTCTCAAAAGACTGTTTCATTTCCAGCAGCTGGCTCAACTCGACATCAAGGGTATACTGTGATTGGCAAGGTGCACAGTCCTTGGCCCGGTGTTTGGGGCCGTGGCAGATCACACAGTGGGAATGCTAGTCAGCATGCAGGATTTGGGTGCTGCAGGACTTGCATGTTTTCTTTTTGAGGCATCACTCAACTGTTCATGTTCCTGAATGCTACCTCCAGCTATATCCCATGCTGTAAATTTGTCACTGTTATTTATTTGTTTCCCCTTTCTTCTGTTTATCACTCAAAATCTCTGTACAAGACCTGTTTATGTTAGATTTGTTTATACTGTATTTTAGAAGTGGGGAAGGCAGTCAGAATAGCAAAGGCCAAAACCGAGGAAAAAAATAGCCAATTCAGTTAAAAAGGGGGATAAAACCTTTTATAGGTACATTAGGGAGCATAGAAAGGTTAAGGGAGGAATAGTGAAGATTAATAAGGGAGGGGGGAGGTGGGCAGAGGGAGACGGTGAAAAGGCAGAGATACTGAATGAATACATTTGCTCAATATTCACAAAAGAAGATGAGGAGGAGTTACCTAAACCAGACAATAGAAGCACTCTGGGTAGGGGGGTTGACACCAGTCCATTTACAGAAGAAAGAGTCCTGAAAGAACTCCTAAAACTCAAGGTGGACAAAGCAATGGAGCCTGACAGGATTCACCCCAGAATCCTAAAAGAACTAAGGGAGGACCTAGTGACACCACTGACCACACTTTTTTAATAAATCATGGGAGGATGGGGTGGTACCTGAGGACTGGAGGAGGGCAGATGTGATTCCCCTTCACAAAAGTGGGAGCAAGGCAGAAGCAGGAAACTACAGACCTGTAAGTTTGACCTCAGCGGTAGGGAAAATGATGGAATCACTTCTGAAAGAAAGAATTGTTGAGTACCTAGAGGCCAGCGGGGCACAGGACCCAAAGCAGCATGGATTTACAGTAGGAAGGTCATGTTAGATGAATCTAATTGATTTCTTTGACTGGGTGACCAAAGTAATAGACCAGGGAGGGGCTGTGGATATGGCCTACCTAGACTTTAGCAAGGCATTTGACACAGTTCCACACAAAAGATTAATAATCAAGTTAGCCAGCCTGGGAGTGGGTCCCAGGTGGTAGCCTGGTAGCAAACTGGCTCAACAACGGACACAGAAGGTAATAGTGAATGGAACACATTCTGAAGAAAGGGGGGTTACTAGTGAAGTACCTCAGGGCTCAGTACTGGGTCCAGTCCTCTTTAACATCTTTATAAGTGACATTGCAGAGGGTCTGGAGGGAAAGGTATGGTTCTTTGCAGATGACACAACGATCTGTAACAGAGTTGATACACAAGGTGGGTAGAAAGGATGAGAAGGGACTTGGCAAGGTTGGAGGAATGGTCAGACATATGGTAACTTAGATTCAATGCAAAGAAGTGCAGAGTAATGCACCTGAGAAACAAAAACCCAGGAGAAGAGTACACAATAGCAGGGGATAGCAGGGTACTAACAACAACAAAAATGGAAAGGGACCTGGGGTAGTCATATCAGCTGATCTAAAGGTTGGTAAGCAATGTGAGAAGTCAGTAAGGAGAGCCAAGGGGATACTGGGATGCATAGGAAGGGGCATCACAAGTAGAAAAAGGGAAGTGGTTATCCCTCTGTACAGACAGTTGGTGAGACCCTATCTGGAGTACTGTGTGCAGTTTTGGAGACCTCATCTATGCTAGGACTTAGACAGGATGGAAGCAGTCCAGAGGAGGGCAGCTAAAATGGTGCAGGGTCTGCATCAGAAATCATATGAAGAGAGACTGAGTGAGCTTAATATGTATACCCTTGATGAAAGGAGGGACGGGGGGACATGATAGAAATGTTCAAGTACCTCAAGGGAATCATCAAAGTCCAGGAGGGTAGCATCTTTCAGAAAAGAGATGTGTAAGAACAAGGGGTACAATTTAAAGATAGAGGGGATGGCTCAGGATAATGAGGAAATTTTTTCATGGAGAAGTGGTGGATGCATGGACACGTTCCTGGGGAGGTTGTTGGGTCTAATACAGTGGGGAATTCAAACATGCATGGGACAGACGTAAGGCAATTGTAGTGGGGGGTGGCAGGAAGTAGGCTGTTGGTTAACTAGAATCTGCAGCTTATCCAGTAGGTAGAGAAATGGGCAGACTGGGTGGGCCAAGTGGTCCTTATCTGCCATCAAAGTCTATGTTTCTATGTTTCAAAATAGTAAGTAGCAAAACATTAGAAGTGAAGGTGGTAGCAATTAAATAAATGCTGATTAATCAGACTAGGTTGAATTAGAATTCTTTTTCAGTTGCAGCACAGATTGTGTATTTACATAAGAGGTTAACAAATAAGATATTATATAGTGTTATCAATCTGGAAGGTGTTGTTTAGAAAGAAATATTAGAAATTGGACTGTAGAAGTTTTAATATAACAGGCGATTGAAATCCAATGTAAACTAGATAAGTGGCAGGATTTTGGGATTTCAAACATTAAATTGAGTATAAACACTGAATAGGAATACTGCAATAAAAATGGACACCAATATGGTTAGATTGGAAGGAGGTGAACTAGGGTTAAGATGTCTGATATGTAAGAAAATATCAACAGAAGTGGTAAATAAAGTGATAGTGTACACTTGTCAGGAGTGTATGCTAATTAAAGAATTGAGGCAAATTAATTTTGACTTGGAAATTAAATTAGTTTCATTACATCAGCAGAGCATGATATAACACCTGCAAGAACAGTGTAATGAGCAGGATAATGGGGCAGGAAAAAACGAACCCACCAAAAAAAGGCAATATGAAAAGAGTTAGAGATACTGATGGTGAAGGGTGGGAGACAGAAAACAGAAAATATAAGAAAGGAAGAAGAGCTATGAGATTTACATTAGAGACAAATAATAAATATGAGCAATTGATTAATTTGGACAATGGTCAATCACAAGAGGCAATTGATGAAACACATATAGAATCTGAAATAGGCTGTAATGGAAATAATCAAAGAGTAATAGAAGAAAATATACAAACTAACAGATACAGTATAAGATAAGGAATATTGATAATCAAAAACATAATGATGAAAGAACAAGGGAAGGAGGAGAGAATGACAGGACTGATGATGACGATAGTAGAAAAAGGAAGACTGGAAATAACAGGGATCCAGAGGACAACCAGCAAAACATAGAAATTATTCAACAAATAGATGAACAGAATGTATTACAGGATGATACAGAGCAGAGAGGGGAAGAGGAATGTCAAGTAACAGAAATGGTAGAGACAGAACTACAAGGTGAAGGAGAAATGATGATAGATCCAAATAAACAAATTAATGCTTATTTTCTAGGAGACTCAATAGTAAAATACACAGATAGGTACACATCATGGGGGAATAAGGAATACATAACAACTAGCTACTTTTCAGGAGCAAAAATTAGAGATGTGCAAGAAATGTTACCTAATATTGTAAAAAAATGAAACAGGAGAAAACTTATTAATTTTACACTTGGGAGTAAATAACATTAAACATCAAAATATAAGTAGTATTAAGCAAGAATTTATAAATATAAGAGAGGAAGCAAATAGATTGGGGTGTAAAGTGTATTTTTCAGAGATACTTCCAGTGCCAAGAGAAAATCAGGATGTTCAGAGTAAAATAAGAGAAGTAAATAATTGGATGAGATTGTGGACACTGAAGGAGGGGATAGGTTACCTGACTCACTGGGAACAATTTATAAATGAACCAAGTTATTGTTGTAGGGATGGGCTGCATTTATCTAAAAAGGGAAGTAGAAAATTGGGACTAGAATTAAAGAAAGTTTTGGATACTCATTTAAACTGATACTACCGGGGAGAGGGGTAAGAAAATTGAGGATTGTATCAGTGGTTACATCTAAAAAAAAACAACAATCAACAGAAAAATATAGGAAATAGAAAGATAAATAGTAGGATATATAATGGCCTGAAGGTATGGTCTTTGAATGCGAGAAGTTTAAATCTAATAAAGAAAGCTAAATTGGAAAAAAGACTCAAGACAGAGTCAATAGATATACAGTATGTAGTATAACAGAAACATGGTGGGAGAAGGATTCAAAGTGGAATCGAGAAATAGAAGGATATGAAATGTTTTCAAAGGAAAGAGGAAATAAAAAAGAAGTAGGAGGTATTGCTATTTATGTGAGGCAGGAAATTAGGAGTACTTTGTATAACAAATATGATCAACAGGATGAAATAGAATCATTATGGGTAGCAATACAACAATCACAAACACAAAAGAAATTATTGTTAGGTTTATTCTATAGGCCACCTAATTCTAGTAGAATACATGATGACTATATAGACAAAGAGATCAGACAGTTAGCAATGCAGGGTGATATAATCATTTTGGGGGACTTCAATTTACCGGATATAAATTGGGGTAATAAAACTGCAAAAAATGCTGTGCATAGAAGATATTTAGAAATGATGGAAAAGTAGGACTAACAAAACTGGTTTATAAGCCAACAAGAGGAGGTAGTATTTTGGATTGGATTATAAACAATTGTGAGGAATTAATAACTAAAATTAATATTATAGAAAATTTAAGTAATAACGATCATGGGGTAGTCAATTTTACATAAAAAATTATAAAAAATTGACCCTAAAAGGTAGTACGATAATAAGAAATTATAAAAAGGCTAAATTCCATATGATAAGAATGAAGTTGGAAGAATGGAACTGGAAGAGTTCATTTAAGGATAAAACAGTGGAAGAAATGTGGGAGATACTAAAAAGTAAAATACAAAAGTTGGAAAATCAGTATGTCCCAAAAAAGAAATTATATACTAAAAAGGGAAAAAAAAACTTATGTGGTGTACAAAGATAATAATGATGTTATGTAAAGACAAAAAAAAGGCTTATGACAATATGAAAAATTAGGGACAGAGGATGCTATTAAGGAATATAAAAAAATATTGAAGATGTTAAAATCCAAAATAAAAGAAGAAAGGAAAAGACTAGAACTAAATTTAGTATATATGAATAATAATGGAAAGGGATTATATTCTTATATAAATAATAAGAAGAAAATGTCAGGGCAATTAGGATCCTTGCACATAGACGGTAGTGAAGTTAATGAAGTAACGAAAATGGTAGAACATCTAAACCAATATTTCTGTTCAGTATATGATGACAAAGATAATGAAGAGATTAAAGTTAATACTAATATAAAAAAAGAATTACGAATGGAAGTAACAACGGAAGATATTCAAAACATTTTGAGAGAACTAAAACCATATAAATCGGCAGGCCCAGATCTATTGCATCCAAGGCTGTTAAAAGAAATTACTACACAGATAGCACCCCCTGTAGCAAATTTAATAAATAGGTAATTTATTACCGGGGAGATACGTGCTGATTGGAGAACTGCAACAGTGATACCGATCTACAAAAAAATTGGAATAAATACCTCTATGACAAATTATAGACCAGTAAGCCTAACAGCAGTTCTGTGTAAAGTGTCAGAAGGCATTCTGAGAAACAAGATAGAGGAAGAACTAAAGGAATTAAAAGTGAATGATGAAAAGCAACACGGGTTAAAAAAAAATAGGTCATGTTTATCAAATCAACTTATATTTTATGAATACATCAATAAAACAATATCTAAAAATAACCCAGTGGTTATTTCTTCCTTGACTTTCACAAAGCTTTCGATAAAGTACCTCATAATCAACTTATTACAAAAATGGTAAAAATAGGTGTGGATAGTAGGTTGATTAGATGGGTACAGAGCTGGATGAGAGATAGAAAACAGGCAATAAGGATAAGAGGTGTTTTGTCAGGTCTAGAAGGAGGTACGAGTGGTGTTCCCCAGGGGTCAATGTTGGGCCACATATTATTTTCATTATACATAGGAGATATACAGTATGGTATCCAGAACTTTATGGTGAAATTTGCAGATGATGTAAAACTAGTAGGGCAGGTGGGCTCAATAGAAGAAATTAAACAATTGGAGACTGACTTAAAACAAATGGAGAAATGGGCAAGAGATAATAGAATGACATTAAGTATAGAAAAGTGTAGAGTTATGCATGTGGGGAATAATAACCTAAAACATGTGTATTACTTAAATGAAAATAAAATGGAAGTGACAAATAAAGAAAAGGACTGTGGCATAATAGTAGATGACGGAATGACATTCAAGGCACAAAGGTCAGAGGTTATTAGGAAAATGAATTATATGATAAAAATATAAGGAAAAGTTTTATAAATAGAACTAAACAATGTCTTGTACCGTTGTACAGGGCATATGTAAGGCCTTATCTAGATTACGGATCACCAGTATGGAGCCCATATATGAAAGGTAAAAGAAAAAGATTTGAAAAAGTCCAAAGAACATATACTAGGATGATATGGACAGAAAAAGGTAGAATGTAGGAGGAAAGACTAGATAGGTTAAAGACGTTTACATCACAGGACAGAAGAAAAAGGGGGGACTTATTACAATTATTTAAGATCATGAAGGACCCAGAATTAATGGAAGGTTTTGGGATAGAAACAGTGGATAAACCAGAAGGGTTAAGAAGATACAAGCAACAAATAAAAACAGAGATGGTTAAAAGGAATTCTAGATATTTTTCTTTTGTACAGAGAACAGCTAGAGTGTGGAATGCTCTTCCAGACTATATTGTTAATAGTAAAAACTTAGAACAATTTAAAAGAGAAATAGATAAGTTAATATGCTTTAGGAATTAAATTGTGCCTGCTTTGTGGGGAATGGTATAATGGGCCATGGTGCCTTCTTCCATTCTATTACCCAGTATAAGACCCAGTATATGTACCATGCTATAAATTTGTCACTGTTATTTATTTGTTTCCCCTTTCTTCTGTTTATCCTTCAAGATCTCTGTATAAAACCTGTGTATTAGGGATGGGCGGACCCGAAAAGGTCCTGACCCTTATTATCAGGATCAGGATCCAGGCCAAAGTCCTGATCAGTTCTTATTAGTTCTAATTTAAATCAGAACCTTTTGTAAAATGTGAGGAAAACTTGAAAGCTGCCATAAAATTGCAAAACATTGCACCCATATTTATGACACACATGGAACTGCAAACTGCGTTTCAGGAAATGAAAACTGTGAGCTTATGGCACTGATGTGCTGGTCAGCTCAATACATGGCAGTCATGTAGTTGACCTCTTAGTCTGTTCCCTGCCTCTGCAGTAGTGTAACTGTAAACTGACATGTCTGACCTTAGAGGGGGATCATTCCCATTTGCAGGATCCAATGGCCATTTGACAGTTTGGCATTATTGCTTTTTGTCAGCCTTCTTGCTCCGAGTCCAAACTTCAATCAGTGGAATAGCAGGAAATTCCAGAATGCAGCCCCATGTTGCAATCAAATTGGCAATTACAAACTGTAAGACTATTTAAATAATGGCCTTACAACTTGTAACTGTAGCTGCCTGCTTGATCGTGGCTTGGGGCTGCATTCTGGAACTGCCTGTTATTCCATTGATTGAAGTTTGGACTTGAAGCGAGAAGGCTGACAAAAAGTAGTCTGTCTTCACCCTTCTACATGCCCGGAGAGTAGGTCAGGTTAGAAATGTATTTTGTGCTCCGTGCGATCGAAGGAAGGGGGGAACCACTAGACACCACAGAATGGGGGATGTGGGTAAAGTACCTGAACCCAGAGACTGATTTAGAGCTAGTGGGTGAAAGCAGGGGCCAACAAATCTTAAAATTAAGTTCTTGTCCATGGACAAATGACTGCACTAAAAGTAGTAGCCCTGGTGCTTGAGGTGGTAATCAGTTAGAAACAGGCATAAAATTAAACAAATTATTTTTCTTAAAACATGTATTTGTTCACTGTAAGCTTATACTTCTGAAGAGATTTCTCTATTACTCTCCTTAAATTTAAATCTCTTCAAACATTTAATTCAAAGATACGTGAAACAACTGCTTTACAACTTTATACAGAATTCAATAGAATGCTGACTATTTTGTACTTGTATCCTGCCCGATTTTACCAACAATAAATCATTATTTGTAAATCATCTGGATCTGTAACAAATGACAGTTCAACAGGACAGCATATGAAACTCTCCCTCCGAGTCTAGGATTTTGCAGATAAAATAAGAACCTGGGACAAAAATAAACACACTACAGAAGGCCTAGTAGGCACCCCAGCACTTATTCGGTGTAGAAAACTAATGACTACAACACAATGGGAAACAAATCAACGGACTTTGTGACACAATATATTTAATTGCTGAGGAGGCAGTTACCCCTCAAAAAGTGGGAATGTCATAGGAAAATGACTAAAGGACTATCCCATCACTGCTCAAGCTGCCTAGACACTGCTTAGCAACACTAATGATTTTGTCAGCCTTCACAAACTAAAGATCACAGGGTCGAGTTATAAACATAGCCGAAACTAGCAATGTACAAACAATATGCTTCATGAGCTGTTACCAGTAACAAATACTGCTTAAAAAGTAAAGTTCACCTGCTGTCACAGATCAGATACACTACTACCACTGTCCATTGCCAAAAGTCTTAGCATATACCATTCCTCAGGCTCCAACTGAAAGGGTAATGCCAAATGCTGATGGCGATTACTGGATTGGCTCTAATTCCTGACCCTAGACCTCATGCAGCCTAACTGCTTGCTTTCCATTTGCTCCCACATTGCCTTCTCCAGCCCAGTAGTACTCACCAACATAGTGGCCAAGAAGGGAGTGGGGACCCTGGGCATTTTTTTGTTTGCTCTCCTGTCCCTAAAGCTGTTGCTGCTGCATGCTGCACCATGGACACTCTCAGCTGCTCACTTCTGCCATTTCAGTGAACTCCATCATGCTGCTGACTTCCAGCTCCCTCAGTCCCCCTGCTCTCTTTCTTCCTTGGCCGCTCACTCCTGATGCTGTGATTCCCACCCAACTCACTGACATGGCAGTGTTCACGTGATGCGGTGTCTCACACAGTCAGGCACCCTAGTGGTAGACAGAAGAAGGCAAACAACTGAGGCAAGTAAAAATGAAAAAAAATGTGCATTCACTTTGTTTTCCTGCTTGTCCCGACTCCCGGCCAGTATGGGGGGGGCACTAGAAACAACAGGGAATACATTTTTAATCATTTAGCCATACGCAGCTGGTGGACCCAGACATGGAATACTTATGCAATGGGTTCTTATTGATCCGGGTCCTCTGGGCATATAGGATCCAGGGGATTCTGATTTTATGTAGGTCGGTCCACCCATCCCTACTGTTTATACTGTATTTTACTATGTAATTGTTTGACCTAGTGTTCTGCTCTCTTTTTATGCTGAACTGAATGTTTGTGTAAATGGCCATGTTTGCTCACATACGTTTCAGCATAAAATAAAGACTGATTGATTAGCAACTGCACTGACAGACCTGAACCACAGCAGTTCTGTAAAAATCCATACTGGCCATACTGGGTGGAACTTGCACAAATACTGCTGGCCTGGTCACTCTGACTGCACTGTTTAGTCTGACTTTTACATATTTGGTCTGCTCCTGGAAGTCTATTTTTCAACCCTTCCTTGGCATGGTTAAAAATAGAACCATCAGGAACAGACCAGATACTGAAAAGCCAGACTAGATCATCTGGAGTGAGTGGATCAGCAATATTTGCATAAGCCGTGCCCAGTCCAGATATTGCAGCTCTGGTCCAGGTCTGGTGATTTGGGTTTTACCCATTTCTCACTGCATGTGGCTTAGTGATATACTGTACAGATGGCTGCAGAGTCCAACCCATTGAAGGTTGAAGTTTCATAAAACCATTATGCTAAAAATACCAAGACTCACTCCCTCACCCCCAGTCAGAATTAATCCTCTACCAAAGTCATGCTTAAATATTGGTGCCTCTACATCCACACCACTAAGCTTTTAATGCCAACATTCCTCTTCTGCTGCCATGAGCTCCCCCAACCATGAAGTCCCATTCTGCTTGAGGAAGCCCACCCCAAAACCAGGTAATAATGGGAGAGGCCTGAGGGTTGTCCAGATGCCTGTCTAGGAACTCAATGGCGTGACCTCTTGCTATTAACTGAAGAACTCAAGAGTCTATGGTTATGTCCTGGGAGAAGCTCTTTACATCATATCATCTAAATTACTACTAAACTCCTTATTTTTAAAAATTTTGTTGAGAAATTTTTGTTTTAGTATATCCATGGTCAGGAAAAATGAATTTCTAAAAAAGGATTTCTGCTGTCCACATACTGTGAGACCAGTTGCTGCTGGTGAGACAGGTCTGGCAGCAGAGTTTCACATGTGCAGGCTTAATTTGTGGGGAAAGAGCACAGTAGTGTTGGAACAGGGGATAAACTGAGTGGTGACCAGTGGCATTTGTAGTCCAAAAGCTGCCTGAAGTAGGACTACAGTTTCCTGTTCTGGAACTGTGGTGTAAGCTGGGGAGCTTTTCTGAGGCAGAAAAACTGAAAAGTGATTGTGAGCCCTTTTAAAGGCTAGAACAAATACAAGAAACATCATTTGGTGCATTTTTAGTGGTTTTTGTTACCGAAGCTAGCTGATCATTGTGGTCACATGACCCAGAAGAGTCTTCCAGAATGCGGCACCATAAACTGAGCACCCAGCACAAGCGAGGTGTGCGCTGTCATCATGCTCAGAGACGTGTGCTGAGACACGCATGTCGGCACGTATTATGCATTTTAAGCGGGGAGCCAAGATAGAAGGCTAAGTCTTATCATAAGTTAAGGATTTTTTTAAATTTGGTATAGAAACTGTTGACACATTTGGTACAATGGATACAAACGTGGTGAAAGTGGAGGGAGGCATGATAGGACTGAGATGTATAATCTGCAAAATGATTAACACGGAGGTAGCTAATGAATTATTAGGCTATACATTTTCCCAATGCCATCACATTAGGGAACTACAGGGGAGATCAGCAGACATTAAAATGGAGCTGATTATATATAAACAGAAAGTTTTACTGAATAATGAAAGAACTAGAGAGCAGATTCAACAAGATGCTGGAGAAATAAGTGAAATGAATAACAGAAAGAGAAGGAGAGATAAAGAAGTTGAGGGAGACTGGATAGCTGTCGAAGGAAAAGCAAAAAAAAAAAAAAAGAAAGAAAAAAACAAGAAGAGCCATGGGATTTTCCATGAAGGAGTCAAATAGATTTAAGCCATTGATTTTATTGGATATAGAAAATAATACAAGTGACAAAGTGAATGAAACTAATTGGGAAACAAATATATCCCCCAGACCCTCTGATTATGTTATTACACCAAGCACATTTGGTTTTGAACAGATAAGTACTATGAGCACACTTATGGGGACAGGTGAAGAGGAGATTAATTGTGTTAAACAAATGGATCAAGTACTCAGAGAATTGGGATAGTGGAAAGAGACAATCAAGGACAGGATAGTGCTAATAATAGGAAGCATAATAACACAATAGAGGAGCAAAGGTATGATGTAGACTATAATGAAGGAACAGATAAGGAAACTTCAACTACTAATGGTGGTAGTATAAATGACCAAAATGAACAAATGAATATGGGGAATGGGGAAGGAAAGGTTTATGTATTAGGTGACTCTATATTGAAATATACGGATAGGTACACATCAAGCACTAAAAAAGAAAATATAATAACCAGTTATTTTTCAGGAGCAAAAATTAGGGGTATTAAGCAGATGTTAAGGGATATAATTAGGGAAAAAGATGGATCAGCAACATTAACCCTGCATGCAGCTATTAATAATATCTGGAGTCAGGATATTGAAGATATCCAAAAGGAGTGTGAAGAGATAAATAGATAAGCAGGGACACTACAATATAAAGTGTATTTTTCCAAAATCTTGCCAACTCCAAGAATGAATGGAGCCAACAGTTTAAAGATCAAAACAGTGAATAACTGGCTTAGACAATGGTCACTAAAAAAATGGTTTGGGGTGCATAAAACATTGGGAAGAATATATTAATGAACCATCATATCATTGCAAAAATGGACTACATCTAAGTAGAAAGGGGAGTAGACAATTGGGATTGTAAATAAAAACCTATTGTAGATAGTAATTTAAACAAGGGGCAAGGGGAGAGGGGGGGTATATCCTCTAAACTAAATATTGGTAACAGCACATGCGATATAAAAAAAAATCATGAAGGAACTATCGGTCTGGTCGTTAAATGCCAGAAGCTTGAATATAGATAAGAAGGCAGAATCATAAGTAAAATTATTAAGTGAGAAGATAGATATTTGTGTGGTGACAGAAACATGGTGGGAACCAGCATTAAAATGGAACACCAGTATTGAAGGATATAAGCTATACTCTGGGTAAAAGAAAAAACAAAAGAGGGGGTGGTATGGCAATTTATATTAGAGAGGAGATACAAAGTAAATTATGCAATACAGTGGATAATGGTGAAGTTGAATCCTTAAGGATCCAAGTGCAGGGAGCAATGGATAAAAATACACTGTGGGTTATTTTATAGACCACCTAACAGTAATAAGGATAAGGACATCATACTTAGAAATAAAATTGAACAAATGGTCTTATAGAGTGATGTTATCATTTCAGGTGACTTTAATTTACCAGATGTTGATTGGAGAAAGTGGAGAAATAAAAAGGTACGAAAATGAGAAATGTATTCAAATGTTGGAAATGGCAAACCTCAAACAACTGATTCTCAAACCAAAAAAGGAGGGACTATTTTGGATTTGCTAATAACAAATAGGACGGATATTGTACACAAAATTAAAATAAGGGAGCAATCGGGAAACAGTGATCACAACATTATAACATTTTTTGTTAAAACAAAGGCAACTTATATAAAGGGTAGGACAGTAGCAAAAAATTGTAACAGGGCAAACTTTAAACTGATAAAAGATGAACTAAAAAATTGGATAGGAAAAAGAGTTTTGAGGGACAAAGTGTGGAAGGTATGTGGATAGTATTCAAAACTAAATTATTAGATTTGGAAAAAAATATGTTCCAGATAGGAAGATGTATAATGGAAATGGGAAAAAGCCACAATGGTGTAATAATTAAGTAATTAAACTATGTTTAAAGAAGTATAAGCATATAAAAGAATAAAAGTACTAGGGACAGAGGAGGCCAAACTACATTATAGAGCCACTTTGAGGAATGTAAAAAAACAATTAAGGAAGAAAGAAGGAAGATGGAGGCAAATCTAGCTTTTAGGAAGGATAACGGTAAAAGTTTTTTTATGTATATCAATCAAAATAGGAATGATAGGCAAGGAGTAGGGCCATTTAAAAAGGATGGTAACAATATTGGAACACCAAAGGAAATGGCTAATGCACTAATCAAATTTTTTGGCACAGTATTTGAAGTTAACGGAAAGGTGTGGGATGTAGAAGTTGAAAAAAATCATCAGTTACCAGAACTTATAATAACAAGTAAGAAGGTAAGGCAATTAATAAAGAAATGAAAGATACATAAATCTGCGGGACCAGATCAATTACATCCAAAGTTAATAGAGGAATTAGAGCCATTAATAATAGAGATTTTGATAACAATTTTTAACCAGTCATTTGCAAAAGGTGAGGTGCCAGAGGACTGGAGTCAGGCTTTTGTGATACCATTGTTCAAGAAGGGCGATAGGTCTGTGATGTCAAATTATAGACCTGTGAGCCTGATGGTAATTCTGGGCAAAATGGCAGAAAGTATATTGAAAATTAGAATAGAAGAAAATCTTGAGAAATTGGGGTTTATAGATGTAAAACAGCATGGATTCATGAGGAATTGTTCCTGCATTATGAACCATTTGTGCTTCTATGAGAGTACAAATGAGAAGGATGGTGGTAATGTGCCAGTGGACATTATATACCTTGACTTCCAGAAAGTTTTTGATAAAGTGCCACAGGATAAATTGATTGAGAAAATATATAATATGGGACTGGATAGTAGTATTGTAGTATGGATCAGGAATTGGTTGGGAAACAGAACCCAGAGGGTGAGAATTACTGGGGAAGTTTCTGAGATTATTAATAAGGAGAGTAGTGTCCTGCAGGGATCAGTACTTGGACCAATTTTATTTTCATTATACATAAATTGCCAAATTTGCAGACAATATTAAATTCGTGATGACACAAAGCTCTGTAACAGAGTAGACACACCAGAGGGTATAGACAGAATGAGAAGGGACCTGCAGAAACTTGAAGAATGGTCAGGGGTTTGGCAGTTGAAATTCAATGCAAAGAAATGCAAGATAATGCATATGGGGCACAAAAACCCTGGCACAATATATCAGTTTGGGGGTGAGGATATAGCATGCACCAAGCAGGAAAGAGATCCTGGGGTTATCATCTCTGATGACCTCAAGATAGGGAAACAGTGTGACAAGGCAGCAGGTAAAGCAAATAGGATGCTGGGATGCATAGGCAGGAGCATCACCAGCAGGAAAAGGGAGGTCATGATTCCACTATACAAGACACTAGTGAGGCCCCACCTGGAGTACAGTGTACAGTTCTGGAGACCTTACCTACATAAGGACATAGACAGGGTAGAGAAGGTTCGGAGGAGGGCAACAAAGATGGTACATGGATTGCATCACAAGTCCTATGAGGACAGGTTGAAGGAATTGAATATGTACTCCCTGGAGGAGAGGAGGGAGAGAAGGGACATGATAGAGACATACAAGTATCTTACGGGGAGGAACATGGTGCAATAATACACTATTTTTAAGTGAAAAAGATGTTCCAGGACTAGAGGGCATGGGATGAAGTTGGAGGGAGGACGATTCAGAGGAAATGTGAGGAAGAATTTCTTCACAGAATGGGAGGTGGACAAGTGGAACACCCTGGCTGAGGAAGTGGTGGGGGCTGAAACAATCATGGGATTTAAGAATGCATGGGATAGACATAAAGGAATTCTGGAGGTCAGGGGTAAGGGGTGACAGATTTCTAGGAAAACATAAACTGAAGTTACAAACTCAAATGGGCAGACTAGGTGGGCCATAGGCCCTTATGTGCCCACACTGTCTATGTATCTATGTACTGTATCTATGTAGGGGGACCTGTTAACTCTATTGAACAACAAGAAACAATGAGAATGAATTTGGAAAAGATTGAAAAATGGGCAAAGCAAAACAAGATGAGATTTAGCTTACAAAAATCTGGGGTGATGTAGTTAGGAAGATCTAATCAGAAAAATAAATATATATTGAATGGAGAGGAATTACAGGAGGTAGAGGAGGAAAGAGACTGTGGGGTTATTGTCGATAACTGTTTGAGTTTTGTAAAACAAAGAACTCATATCATACAAAAAGCTAATTGGTGGCTGGCCTGGTGGCACCGAGGGTTGAGGAGCTGGACGCCACACCTCGCACCATGCTGGCGACCCGGGTTCGGGAACGGACTCAGGCCGCCGGGGGCTGGCAGGGAGAGGTTGGATTGAGCATCCCAGGACTATTCTTCTTCCTCTGGGGTGGGCTCGTGGGGTTGCATCATGCTTGGCCCTGGTGAAGACTGGAGGAAGTACAGGGTGCGACGCCAGCATGGGGAGGAGGTCCGCAAGACGCTAGTGTGTAAGCGCTTGTGCGCTGCCATTGCACCGCCAGCCCGGGGACAACACCAAGGTGGAAAAGGGCTGGGCACGACTGAGCAGCTTGATGGTCGCAGCACCCGCCGAACTGGAGGCCTGTCGTGGAATCGCGTCTGGGGGGTCCGGTGATGGCTGTGCTTAGACCCTCATGTATCGAGTGAGCCTGCTGTCCTCCAGGTTGGTGGGGAGCCAGTGGCTGGATGCCCCCAACGGAGCACTGCAGAGGCGCAAAAATCAAAGTATGATAAAAAAAAAGCTAATTGGCTGTTTATTGCCTATATATAGGTTGTATGTAAGGCCGCATCTGGGTCTCAGTTGTGGAATCCATATAAAAAAGGAGAAATTTGGAGACTGGAGGCGGTGCAGAGAAGGTATACTAGAATGATGGGGCATTTGGGTAATTATGGATATGCTGAAAGGCTAAAGAGAACCTGTCTGTTCTCCTTGGAGCAGAGAAGACCGAGGGGAAACAATGTCATTATATAGAATTATTAATGATAAGGTATTAGTAAAAGAGATAGGGTTGACATTTCAAATTAAACCTAAGGGGCTGAGAAGACACAAATTGCAGATTAGGTTAGATACAGTTAGGAAAAATAGGGCATATTACTCATTCCTGAATAGAACTGGGAGAATATGAAACATGTTACCAACAGAGGTAGTAACCAGTAAATCAATAATAGAATTTAAAAATAAAATAGACAAAATGATAAGGGATAAAAGGCTGAAATGTGCCCACTAATGTGGGGAATGGTTATTATATGGACCAATGGTCTTCTACTGTTCTACACCCAGTATAAGAACCCAGTATAAAAGAAACCAAAACTCCCATTTATCAGTTCATTGAATCATAATACAGCATGTTATGAACTTATCAGATTCTATGTGTAACCTACAGTAAGTCAAACAAAAATTAGACACACAAATGCCTACCTGTTTGCAAGTGAAGCAAATGTGGTTACTATCATTCATTTGTAAACACCTATTGTCACAAATTGTGGGTTAAGATCATTCAGTAGAATATAAACAATAGCCCAGAACTGCCTGCCTGAGAATGAAGTTGGGACTCTTGCTATGCAGTATCCTGCAAAATAGTAGACTGACTCCTCGTAGGATGGTGGTGTCAAATGGTTTAATGAGGTGCTGTGTTCATAGGGGCTATGGAGAACATCAGAGCTTATTTGTTATGCAGAAAGCTCCAGGAAGTGTTTAACCCACTCTGCTTCCAATATCTTTCTATGATGTCAGTACTATCCATTGGTAATCTGACACAGAATGACCACCAGAAGATAATGAGTTAACTTTCTGTGAGCTCAATTAACCCCTCAAGCCAGAGGAAAAATAGTGCTCTGAAGAATCCTGTACACACACAGACAGCATAGTAATGAGGCTTCAGTGGAGGAATCTATTTTTAACACAAAGATGACATCATCCCTTTTCTGAATGCAAAACGCCTGTTGGGCTACACCCACAGTCGTAAAAATGAGCTACCAGATTCAGACTGTAGAACACTTCCTTTGGAGTTTTCGAATGATCTTTCCACATCTTTTCAGCCCTTCAGTTTAACCCTTGCAGTGCTACAGACTGAACATCTGTCCAGAGCTCAAGTCGAATAGATTAATTCTAGTTCTTTTGGCAGTCTAGGGATTAAGAAACAAATGCTCTGGACAATAACCTTTCCTCCCCAACCTTGTAGTGCTTCAGTGAGTACAAGAAACACATGTTTTCTTTTGAATCCAACTTGGTAATCAGCACTTTTAGAGCTAACACAAGAGGGCTGCATACATCCATCTTGCTGTCTGTAGCTGGAAAAATGGAGTACCAGGGCACACATTTTTGGAGTTTTCAGTGTATCCTTCTCCAACTTGCCAGTTGAATAAAATACTCTCTTGTCTATGTTGAGTAGACCAATTCCAAGACTATTTTGTCATTTTTTTTTATTGCAATGTGACTTGCTTTCTTTGGAGACTAATAATTTACTGACATGGCTTTCAACAGATAACCGCATCTAACTGCAGAGTAGTTTCAAATTACATTTGGGGTCATGTTTCCCAGTGTGTGTGTGTGTGTGTGTGTGTAGTAATGATTTACAGTATTTCCTCTGAGGAGTTGATTTATGTTAACCCCTTCTGGACCTAATTAGTGGCATTGGAACTCTCATGGTTTTACACTTGTAGGAAGGGTAAATAAATGCTAGGCAGCTAATGTTTTAGGGGTTTTCAGAGGCTGCAAGGGGCATTCTATGGAATTACAAAGAATGATAGTGGTGTCAACTGCAGTGTTCCCAGATTGAATAAAGCATTTCCCTTTAGGGCACCCTCCTTTTCCCTGTATTTTCCATGTAAAACTGGGACAAAACTCATGTACATTTTCTTGCATGCTCAAATCAATACATGTATGAAACTGACTTCATTTTGCCTGTCAGTAAAATCCCTATAACAAATGTTAAGGCTGTTTTTATTTATTTTAAATGGTAAAACTCACCTGCAACATATCACAGAGGATGTGGAAAAATGTTGGAATCTCTCAAGCCTTGCTCTCAATGTTCACATGTTTCCAGAACCTCTTGATGGTATTATAGCATTGTTACAATGTTCTGACACAGCAGGATAGCCTGGCTGAGGTGCAGTATGTTATATTCGGTGGGGTCATACTTTTATCCATTTTGGCAATGTACTGACACAAGATAGCTTTGATGAGATGCAGGATCTCATTTTCAGAGAGGTCCTAATTTTACCCACTTCTACAATGTACTGCTATAGGTTAGCTTGGCTAAGATGCAGTACAGTCACAGCCAAAGACATGGCCAGATATTTCCTGAAATTTCTGTGATATTTCTAGAGAAATCTCGTCCTTTCTCCATTTACACAGTAGGGGCAGCAGAGAGAAAACACTTTAGGAATTTTGTGAAATATCTGGAAATATCTGGCTATGTCTGTGGCTACTACTGTATCTCATTTTCAGTGGGGTCTTACTTTTACTGGTGCTGACTTAAAATATGCATATGTGAGTATGGCGCATATGTAGTCATGTCAGTGCTGCCATGTTATGGCTGACTATGGGGCAAACTGCACATGCACGAGTATCACACATGTGCAGTTCTGTAATCACAGCAGTATCAGTTATGTCTGACTCTGGTGCAGTGAGAGCACTGCATATTCTTTTCAATGCTCTTGCCACTTGTAAAAGCTCTCCACAGCTGTATCAGCTCAGTGCTGGCAAACGCTAAGGGATGGGCAACACTGGGGGACCTCTGTACTGTCTTCATGTCCACAGTCTCTATTGGCAGGTCATTTTAGAGGGCCATCACCTTCGGGACAAAATATGCTTCCTAATGTTACCCCTAAGCTTGCCATCTGTGACCTTCAGAGCATGTCCCTGTGTCCTGCTGGAGAACATATCCATATGTTCAATCCTGTCAATACCCCTGAGAATTGAAAGGCTGAGCTCATGTCCCATCTCAGCCTGCTGTTCCACAGAGACAAACAAAAGGATGAGAAGCACCCACATATGCAGAAAGTACCAGGACCACAAAAATATTATTCAGAGTCCTTTATTTAACTAAAGTGCACAGTGTACCCACACATAGTGAGCATAAAAAAGTGGTGCCTGAGCCTTTATGCAACTAACATTTCTCCTGACCCCTGCCAGGCATCATCAGAGTGATTCACTCTGCTGATCCATGGCAGATGCCTGGAGAAGCATTATTTTCAGAGTGGCTCAGCCATCACTTTTTTAGGCTCACTATGTGTGGGTACACTATGCACTTCAGTTAAATAAAGAACTTTGAATAATAATTTTGCAGTCTTGGTGCTTTCTGCATATGTGGGTGCTCCACATCCTTTTGCTTGTTTCACTTTTGTCATTGCTGAGCACGATATAACTTGTCCTGCCACTCTGAATCCATTTTGCTTTGTTCCACAGGGAGAAGACGGTAACAACTACTAGTAAACATAAATGTCGATATTATCTGTTAGATCCTTCTGGGTATTCCTGTTTTGAAAATGCAGCTTCCCCTTAACAGTGGTATCTAAATATAAGGCCCACCAGCAAATTTCTTTTTATTTTTAGTACTAAACACATTCTCTTTACTGCTACAGTAAATTTAAACACTGGAGTAAATATGAAGAAACTGATAGAGGGAAGCTTACAAATGGTGTCAGTTGGCATTTGATGTGACTGTATAATTATGCAGTACTAAACAATGCTACATAAATTCACTGCCACTAAGCAAGTGGCAGATGGGGGGGGGAATTGTCAATGCAAAAAGGGGGCTTGGCTTGCACTCTGAGAGGAGTGAGAAGGTCAGTTTTCCTATGTGGGACAGTGACCCACAGGGTGTAAAAAGTTGAGGTTATTGAAAATATGCATCATAATGGTCTACATAGCTCATTTTCTTAAAACAGCAGTTTTGTCATCAAAGAAGAATAAAGGTGGGTCAGAATTGACAACCATCTGACATTTTTCACAATCCCCCACTCAAAAATGAATATGGACACAATTTAACTTGCTGCACTATAAGACCGCACCAAAGAATTCAGCATCTCCTGTATGCCAAGCTGGTGTTTCTCTGTTTGGCATATGTGTTGCATTCTTTTGGCAGGATCTTTATAGAGTATAGTACCACAATAAATTGTCCTTACCTTATCCTCATTTCCATCTTAATGTACCCTAACCCCTTTATGCTCTGATATCATAATACTTAGGGCTTGATTAAGTAAAGCTGTATCCAGGTTTCCTCCCTGTGGACCAAGTTCAACTTTTTCAATGCCAAAAAAAAAAAAATAATAGACTAGCAATGCATTCCCTGGTTTTGAATAAATTTAATATGGGGTGATATTATACTTTGCACATTCTTGTGTTCTATGATTCTAGTATGTTCATCTATTAAAACAGCAGTGCAACAATCTGTTGAAAATGTTGACCTATGCTTTTTATGCTATTTTAGATTGCCACATACCTTCTGACTTGTAGTATACACTTTTATCAATAGTTTGAGTCTGCTTTAGTACTTTTTTTCATGTCTGAAATAATAAAAGGAGCACTCCTTTTAATACTATGCAGGCAAAGTCTTCATCGGTATTTTCAGCTGTTTTTATCCATCTGTTTTTCATATATCAATTATGTTGTGACTAAAATGAACTATTATGCAGCAGGCAGTGCTCTTTGACCTTACAGTACAATAGTTGTTCAAAAACAGCTACAAATACTGATGAAAACCTGGTCCGAGCCATATTAAAAGGAGTGTTCCTTTTATTATTTCAGACATGAAAAAAAAAGTACTCAAGCAGACTCAAACTGTGGAAAGAAGGGTATCATACAAGTCAGGGGGTATGTGACAATCTAAAATAGCATAAAATAGTATAGGTCAAAATTTTCACCAGATTCTTGCACTGCTGCTGTAAGTTATGAGGTTATGTTGAATTTTGCAAATGCGGGTGAATAACTTTGGTAATATTCAATATTTTTACCACAATATTTCAACATAGTCATTTGGGTGCAGTGACTCATTAATGTGACAGCTGTCATTTTTCATTTTCTGCCCAAAATGTGTGTTTGTAGCCCAAACTTTGATTTTGCAGTCCCTGCATGACATCACCTTTAGGCCAGGAGTTAAACATTTTCTCTACCCTTCTTTATGAGGCAGGTTTATCACAAGGTTGTGTTGAAAATCAGATGTAAAAATATTTAAAACAAATAATAATTTTCAATATTTTTAACCCAGATTCCTCTCCTGCAGCCCTATTGGCTCTGGCCAGAGTTTGTTAAAAGCTGTCAACTATTACCTCTTATATTTGCAGTAGTTTTTCTTTTTTCCTTTTGTTAATTAAAATATGTTTTACCTGATGTTAGTAGATGTGTTATGTGGAGCAGTACATTGCCTCACAGCTAACATATCTAGTTCTCCTCATCCTATTACAGTACACCATTAGTATCGTGACTTCACTGAATGTGACATCACAGCTGCTCAGGAAGAAACTCTCTGTAGATGCCAGGTCAATCACCTGTGACTTCACTGTTTATGAGGTCAAAGTGCTGATGCTGTAGTATGAGGAATAAAACTAAATGTGTCAGGTGCCTGGAAGAGTGCTATTCCATGCATCCTACATAATACTATAACATAGAAAACTTTCTAATGGACAAAAGCAAAAAGCAAAAATATTTCAGAAATAAAACGTTACAACCGACTACTGTACTTCTTCAAATTTGTAACATTTTGTTGTGGGCTATTTTTGGTTCTAGTGCTTAAAAGATTTCTTCCTGCTGTCTATGTAAAATATCCTCTGTAATTCCCTCTACTGATTTTGTTGATTTGTTTACTTTATTTTGCTTACAGTCCTATGCAGCCTTGTTTGTGTAATTCTATTTAAAACAGTCAAAAATTGCTGCTTTTAAAACCTTGCCATCATCTCTGTCATTTCAATATCTTTCTTGTTTATTCATTGAACCTAAAATATCCCTCAACAGGAAATTGTCATTAAGAAATACCATTTTTATTTTGTTCAGCTATGTTCCCAAATGGACATTTGACTGTGCTTCAAATATTTATAAATCAGTAGCACTCCATCATTCATTAGTTTTAACTTGTTCATTTTGTTAGATTTGTTAGTAGTACTGTTGGACCATAGAAAAGGAATATCTGGTTTCCCTGATGGATGGTCAGGCATAGCCCTATTTATATAGGTTGTGATGACATTTTCAAAATTGGCCAGATGGAGGTTAGTTGGATTAGAGGTAACTTCACCACATTCCTTATTGTCTTTACAAATTTTCTGGACTATAAGTTCACCGCCATCTGACCTTATATCTTCTCGCTATGCATCCATACTGTAGTTTCCTTCTATTTCCTTAGTCCTTTGACTAAACTAGGATCTTTCTAAAATTACCAGTGCAACTTTATTTAATACTGCATGACTACTTTATTTCCTTTATAGCTTAAGTCTGAGTTTCAAGTGTTCTAATCATTTCCATTAATAGGTTGTCTTCTTCTGATTCATTACATCTCCTTCTCCTGTATTTTGGTGATGATGTAAGTGGACAGGAAACTAACTCTTTCTACAACATATTCTTGTTATCTTTAATCTGTGTTCACATACTAAAATCCATATATTCTTATTTGCTACATAGCTAGCTTCCTAAATTTACTGCTTTTAGTTTCACAGAGTTTTCTGATTTATCCCTGCCCTACAGACTGAGTATGTTATAGTAATTTACAGTGAATAGCCAAAGTGCCAGTAGGCAATACACATTAACCTCAAGAACCTTATTGTATAAAACGTGTAGCAGTAAACCCACTTGTACTGTACTTGGTTGGCAGATCAAAATACTCTAAGATGAAATTTATGCTTCCACAGAAAGTCTAAAAGGTGGTCATACTGCTCCAGGCCCATTGTAAAATACGCCTTTTTAAATACAGAATGTTAAGTCACTCTGGACCAAATAGACCAAATACACTTCCTTCCCCTCGCACATCAAGTTAAGTTGCACATTTTGAGTCAGGTAATTGCATAGCCCATATATATATATATATATATATATGTACAGTATATGTGTGTATATGTATATATATATAAGCATATATGCATAGTATGATAGTCTGTTATTATTATAATAATTTTATTTAGAAGTGAGAAAAAAATAAGTGCTGTAGCTGGGATTTTAACCCAGGCTTGCTCAGATTATCATTATGCTAGACTACCAGCTGTGCTATCAGGACAACAGCACACTTGGAGATACAAAAGGCACTCATCCTCTCTTAATATACACCCTAGAGCCATGGAAATTAGAATGATATTTTTACTTACAGTAGAAGGAATGAAATTTCCATATATTAGAAATACAATTTAGAAGTGAGAAATAAATAAGTTTCCTTACTTGGATATGAAACCAGACATGTTTGGAATACTGTTCTGTTCCTCTACCAGCAATGCTAACAGGATGACTTGAATCCTGCAGATACAAAAGGCACTCATTCACTCTCAGTGTACACCTTAGAGCCACATAGAGTAAATTAGAATTACAGTTTTATTTACAAGGAATTTATCATACCTATATTTGAAATACAGTTTAGGAGCGAGAATGAAATAAATGCCTTAGCTGGGGTTTGAACCCAGGCCTGTTTGGAAAACTGTTGTGCAGTACTAACAGCTGTACTACTAGGGCAACTTTAAATCTAGCAATCCCAAAGGCACTTATCCTTTCTAACTACACAGTTGGCAGCCAAAAAAAATAAAATACAATTTTTATTTACAAAGAGTCGGGTGCACATCTATTTGAAATACTATTTAGTAGTGAGAATTAAATCAGTTCCTGAACTGGGATTTCAACCTAGGCCTGCTCAAAAATACTATTCTGCTGCATTACTAACTGTATAATATTATAGAAATGTTTTAAAATGTTTATTCATTTTCAGCATGTTAAAAACTCATGCAGCTTACTTAGTTCAGAGTACACGAATCAATAAAGCAGGAAAATTATAGAAGTATGGGGCACTCATCTCCCAGGTGTTACTACATAGAGGAAAAAACAATTAAAATAAATAAATAAACCTTTTATATAATGTCTGAAAGAGCTTCTTGAAACAAAACCATGAAAAAATGCTAAAATAGTAGTTCAAAAAGTGAATACATAGTGCCAGCTCTGCTGATATGGAATAATATTACTGAACATTACCTCCAAATATAATACCTTTAACAGCATCACATATATTTTGATACTTTATTTCACTGTCGCTAATCTCCTTATTGTTACCTGCAAATGCATCAGAAGATCAAAAATGAATAAAAATAGTGCTTGTTTTTTAATGGAATAACCATTACTTTCTTTTGACCATCTTTAATCTAATTTTTAGTAAACTTCAACCTAATTCTACATATATCCATTGCTAGCATAATTCCAAAATTTCAAACATGGAATGTTTTTCACCAATAAGTAATAAATGGTTTACATAAACTGTAGATTCCTTTTCATAATCCAAGGAACAGTATTCTGGGATTTATGTAATCTGTGGAAAGTTATTCCATGGTTTACAGAAAAATGTTTTTGGAATTATGTAGAATCAAAAAAGGAATTTTGAAAAGCATTTCTGAAGTGGAACTGCCATTCTACATGAATTCCACCAGTAGAATTCCATATTATGCACAACTTTAGTGTTTATATATCGACATAAGGAAAAAACAGCTACGTGATATACCGTATACCTAATGCCAAGCCTTTATTAAAACAAATTCTGGTCAGAGTCAATACAGCTGGATAAGGATGATATTGATGCAGCCAAAAAAGTGAGAGGCTGCTTCAGACCTGAGGAATGTTGAAGAATTCATCAATCCATGAACAGGCACAGATGTGCAGGGCACTTTGGGATGTGTGCTATGGGAAGACTCTTTCCACCTACAGAAGTATAGGGCCTGATACATTCACTCTTTACACATTCATTTGTTACACATTCAGTACACATTTACTCTTCACAATTCACTCTTCACACATTCAGTACACATTCACTCTTCACACATTGACTCTTTACACATTCACTGTTCACAGATTCAGTCTTCATACATTCACTCTTTACACATTAACTGTGCACACATTCAGTCTTTACACATTCACTCTTTTTTAAATTTTGACCCTAAATGTTCAAGATAGTAATTTTCTGACTGCCCTTATAAACATGATGTAGCATTTAAATTACACTGTCTGAAATGTCATTTCACTCCACAAGTGCAAAAAGACATCTTGTCCAGGATGTAAAAAAAATGCTACCTGCCACTTTTATGAGGTGGTATGGGAAAATGGGCATGTTAAAAGTTTGGAGTCAAAATATTGAAAATTAGTAAACCTATGAGTGAACGCTGAAATACTGCAATGTTCAGTCATAAGCCAGACATTTTACTGTATCTGTACACCAAATTTTCAACATAGCCTTCTTATTGCACTACCCCAGAAACCCTGTATGTGTAAGTTTTCAAATTCCTGCTGAAATGTGATTCTGCACCACCAAAATGTCATTCCACATCACAGGTATGAAAACACATTTTAGCCAGGATTTGAAAAATGGCAGCTGTCTCATTCATGAGGTGATGTGAAGAAAATGGCTATGCTGAAAATTTGAGTTCAAAGTATTTTAAATTACCCAAGTTATGAACAAATGTAGAAAAATTTTAACGTATGCTCGTAACTTTGCCATTGTTGCATATTTTGACCCGAAATGTTCAATGTAGCATTTTTATGAAACCCCCATGAAAAACAGTGGTGAAAATTTTTAAGTCTTGCCGAAATGTTGATTTCTCCAAGTGACTGCAAAATCATCCTTTGAGCCTGATGTGCTTAAGTCTACCACCATTGGTCACGAGGTGAAGTACCAAAAAGGCCATGTTGAAAATTTGGTATCAAAATATGCAAGAATGTACAGCTATGTGGAATGCAAAATTCCACCAGTGGAATGCCAATGGAATTACCATTCTGATTCCACAGAATTTTATGGGATTTGCATAAAAATGCTGTGGCATTTTGCCAAATCTAAAATTTCAGTTATTTTGCTCCAATTTTAAATGTATGCATCCAAATAACACCAGCTGTGGTATGTAGACAGTTAGATGGAGCTTACATAAGTGTATCAAATGTCAGCATAGTAGGTTGAACGGGGCAGAGATATGGGTGGCAAAACATTTAACCAAAATGTAATTTTCAGCTATTTCAATCTAATTTTAGAATTTTGTATCCAGATTTCTACACAATTTCAGGATGTAGGAAAATATACATGATGGGTATGTGCAGCAAATTTTAATCTCAAGCTTCAAAGAGGGCTGAGTTATAGTTAGCCAAACATTTTGTCAAAATTTGGATTTTATTATTTTAGTATAACTTTAACAGTAGTCATTGAAATGTTATAACATTTTACAGGTATACAGGGTATCACTACATTTATATATGTCCATGGTTTCAGATGTCTAGCTTTGAATAGGACTGAGTTATAGCCTGCCAAACATGTTGCAACAATTAAAATTTCAGTTGTTTCCCTCTAATTTTAAAACAGGATATTCAGCCGGCCTGGTGGCACTGAGGGTTGAGGTGCTAGAAGCCACACCTCGCACCACACCAGTAACCTGGGTTCGGGAACAGACTCGGGACACCGGGGGCTGGCAGGGGAAGGAGAGGATTGAGCATCCGTAAGACTGCTCTCCTCTCCTGGGGTGGGTTGTGGGGGTAGCTTCACTCTGTAGCAGCCCCTGGTGGAGACTAGGAGCATTACAAGGGGCAGTGCAGCACAGGGAAACAAGAAAAGCATGAAGATGGCATGCATGCCATCCAGATGATGGTGGCCCCACCTCCTCGCACCACTCAGCTGGGATGCCTCCGTGGCTGCATTTCCATGTCCCACATAGATGTAAAGGAGTGCCTATGTGCACTCCAGTCCCCTCTCCCAATGGCCCTGGGTGGGTAAGGGCCCCCCCAAGTGAAGTGATATGTCCAGGACAATGGGGCACTGGAGCAGCAGGATAGGCTGACCATTGAGCAGTGTTGAGAGGACTGGCCACCTGAATGAAAGGATGACTGGATGCATGAAAGGAGAAGATAAAAAGAATATACAAAAAAAAACCCAACATATCCAAATGTAATCATATTTGAAACAATTAAACTACTATACCACATGGCAATTTCTGACATAAGTCATATTTACAGTTTTAAATGGGACTGAATTAAAAGTAGTCAACGTTTTACAAAATGTTAAAACTTAATTTTGCAAGAATATAAACTGCAAATTTATAAACCCCTGAAACTTTAAAACTAGAGAACGCAATGCAATAACATTTGGCAGGTGCTTAGATGTTTAAAGGGGACTGTGTGTCAATTTTATTATTAATTGATTGCTGCCAAAATTATCAAAATAAAATCAGTACTTAAAGTCAAATTCCATGAGTCAGTGTGAAAATTGTGGAATTTCATGAAAATTCCATAACGTTGGAATTTGCTAATTTCACTCAGCCTTATCTGGGGATTCAAATTAAAGGATTGGATATGAGAGGCAGGTAGTGCAGGGGGTCACCAATTGCAGGAGTTAGATGCATAGTTTCCCCAAGAAATGAACAGCTGAGCTGGGTAGCACACCAATGGTGGACCACCCCCAGTTGGAACAAGGAAGCAATTCCAAAACGAATGCAGCATATATAAGAATCACGCTTACATAGACACACAGAATCTGTCAGCAGAAAAGGACCACCTGGCCCACCAAGTCTGCCCTAAAATCCCTAACTACTGTTCCACTGTAGACCCTAATTGTTCTCTGCCCCCCACCAAGTCCTGTTACCTAGGTCCCTCTGTGTCTATCCTATACATGTTTGAAATCTGTTACCATTTTGGTACTTACCACCTCTGCTGGGACTCTGTTCCAGGTGTCCATAATTTTTTTCATGAAGAAATATTTCCTCACATCCCCTCTAAGTTCCCCCCTTCCAAATTCATATTGTTACTCCTTGTCCTTGAGCATCTTTTTCTGTGCAATGTATTTTGAGACAATGCAACCTAATGTTATGAAACGTGGCACGTTCTTAGAACTCTGATCATCAAGTAAGCATGCCAAATTTAATCTCTGGCCCAATACATGACTGAGGTATGTGCAAATACAAATTTTCATGAAATTTCCCACGAAAAATAAAAATGACAGATTTTGAGCACCTATAATTTTGACACAGTACATCACAATGCCATGACATTTGGTACATTGTTAGAACACCTACCATCAAATAACCATGCCAAATGTAATATCTCTGGCCCAAAATACAACTAAGGTATATGCATATAAATAAACATGTTCATGAAGTTTCCCACAAAAAATAAAATGACAGACTTCAAGCGCTTTTAACTTTGAAACAAGCCATGCTAATTTCATGATATTTGTCACATCATTGGAACTCTTCCCAGAAAGTAGCAATGCCACATTTCAGAGCTCTAGCTCAATAGACAGCCGAGTTATGGCCACATTAATAAATGAAAAAAAAATCCACAAAAGTTCAATGACATTCTGTGAAATTTCAGAGTTTCACAGAATTTCACAAAATGTCATTGAAATTCTGCAAATTTGGAATTTTGGTATTCCACACAACTCTACAAAAAAGGACAAAGTTATGCATCAAAATTCAAACCTCTTTTGAAATACATTGAACTGCACTGACCACATTAATAAGTTAAAATTATTCCAGAAAATGTGAATGAAATTGTGTGAAATTTCACAGAATTTAACTAAATGTCATCAAAAGTCTGCAGATTTTGAATTTTGGCATTCCATTCAGCTCAACAAAAATGACAAAGTAATGCATCAAAATTGAAAACCCTATTGAAATACATTGAACTGCACTTACCTTAATTTCTTATATTGCATTCACTGGTTCCAGCAGCAAGACATGTCTTTCATCAGAGAGTGGATCTTCACTGTGTGACATGTTCATGTGAGTGAAGGTATGTGGGGTGTGTGGTGGTGGTGACTGCTGAATAGGAAGTCAGGGTGATAGGGGTCAGGTAGAGGATGGACCTTTTTTACAGGTTTAAAGGCAAAAAAAAAAACATTAAGGGATAGTTTTCATTTGTACAGCTGACATTGTGAAAATTAATATGGGGACAGTGACTGGAAGGTGGGGGGTACCACTTGACACTAGGGAAGCATTTCAATACAATTTGGATGATGTTCAGAGGGTGGGGTGCAACTAGACACCAGGGAAGCAATATTGTATAATGAGGACAGTGATCAGAGGGTGGGGGGTGCCACTAGACACCAGGTAAACATTACTCTATAACAGGGACAACAATCACATGGTGGGGAGGGTGCCACTAGACAGCAGAGAAACAGTACTGTATAACAGCTACAGCAATTGTAGGGCAACGGGTGCCACTAGACACCACAGAAACATTATAATATACAGTATATAACAGAGAAGAAAACTAGTCCTAGCTCTGAACCCGGAAGTGAACTGGAAGTGAGCGTAGAGCAGGACAGTCATGTGCCTGGTGGTGGTGGTGGTGGAACAGCACTTTAATCAAATGGAGAGGACTGCATGTGCTTCACCTCCACTGCAGAAGGACAAAGTCAAGGTATCTTGTCACATGCTTCCAGAGTCCCCTCTCTCTGCTATGTAACAGCTGTATGTTGCATAGCTCTGCTATGCATCCATAAACATGAGAATTGAGTTCCCAGTTTAAGGGTTCCAAAGTTAGCCTCTTTTTCTCTATAAAGCTTTTTCTCCTCTGATGGCTAGGAGTGGCTGTTAACCCTGTCCCACCTCCTTCTGACCAGTGTCTGCTGCTCTAGGGACCTATGTGGTCTGATGAGTCCTCCACCAGCTTACCACCCATAGCAGGGCTGGAAGACAAGAGCCATCCTCCCCCAGTCCAATTACCCAGGTCAGACTAGGAGTCCCAGTCAGTCGCACTGGCTGGAGGTTGGCGGCAGGGATTCATTAAGCCCCCACCATCCCTTTTTTACCTGGCCATCTAACCCTTCTGCAAGGCATGCTTGCAAATGTGTGGAGGCACCCACACAACATGAACTTGCAGTCCCTTCCTTCTTGCTGCCCAAGCTGCAATGCCACCCCTTCTTGCCACTCAAGTTACACTGCCACCAGGCTTCCACCTGGTGGCATTTTAAGACTGGGCCAACATCCCTCCCCACCCCATGAAAGGAGAGCAGTCCATCGGATGCTTGAACCTCTCCCACCCTGCTGACCCCTTGCAACCCAAGCTTGTTCCCGAACTCGGATTGCTGATGTGATGAGAGGGTGAAAGGTAAGGTGTCCAGTGCCTCATCCCTCTGTGCTTCCAGACTGGCTACAGTTAACCTCTTTTTAAACTTTATTATTTTGATATACATGAAAATATTTTTCTTATTTTAGTCATTGGTAACCGGGTAAGGCCCACTAGGCACAAGTGCCTGTTTTCAGGGATGAACTAGGAGCACTGGGCTGTTAAGTGACTTGCTCAGAGCCACACAGTATGCAAGTGGAGGCAGTGAGAATCAAACACAGATCTGGTCTACTGGATGTACCAAGCTCATTCACAGCTTGTTACTCTAACCTCTAGGCTATACTTTTATATAGCATGCATTATACAAAAGTACAAGTAGCATATTTCACAAAACTATTACCATCTGGATAGTTCAATACATTTTGCATAGGAGATACCTAGGATACATCAGGCCACTAGGCAACAATGTAGGACTGTGCACTCTCAACAAACAACATCATAGGCATTGATCATTATCTCCCACTACTTTGTAGAAGAAAGGTGGGGAGGAACAGATATTCATAACTAAATGGGAGAAGAAAGAACATGATATATACCCTTGTCTCTGCAAGAGTAAATCAGTTATATTTAGAAAAGGCTAACAGTTAAAACTTTTGGGCTAGAAATGTTGGTTCTTTAAATAAAAGTTTAGAGTCAGTTCAGTTTGAGTAAGCCATTTTAATATAGTTTTCATGTGTCGATGCAGATCATTATACATCAGTAAACATCATTACACTTTTTGAAGTGTATTGTTATAAAACAATAAGTACAGTCTTGTATCAAAACATTAAAAATTGGTATCAATATAATCTACCACACTGACTCCACACTTTCGTTAAGAAAAACTAAGTTTCTAGCTCTGAACAGTTTAAATGTTAGTGGGACATATTTTCAAAGGGTCTTGTAGCGCTTGCACCAAGCCCTGTGTCAAACTTTCAAACTTTTTTTTGGGGGGCAGATCCACCAAACACCTTTGCCACAATAGTGCCCGATTTTAGTAGGTCAGGTGCAGTTGCAACACTTTACCCATTTAATGGCAGTTTGTGCCAAATATTTGGAGCAAACCCTGTCAAAAGGGTACCCTGGATAGCCGCAAGCTAGACCAGAAAAATTTGGTCTAACTTGCAGCAACTGGTGCACAGGATTGAATATCATGCTTGCCAGCCCAGAGAATGTAACAAGCCCTGTGCGCAATTTGTTTAGCACACCTGGGGCTTGCATCATTCTGACCCTTTTGAAAATCCTTGGAATTAATTGTGATGAAATACTGTAGCAATATATAATGTTGTTACTGCTTTCATGCAATACATTGATGTATACAAATGTAAGACCATTATCAAAAAACTCTTTTTGAAAAACATTTTTAAACTTTTCAGTTTTGGTTCTCTTGCAGCCTATTATATGAAGAATGGAGTCATAATTACCTTCTTACACCTGCATCTTGTTGCACACAGTTTATTTATTTACCTTTTGTTTATTTGGTGAGGGAGCTAGACATACAGGCAATGGTGCAAGTGGTGGCGCAGCGCAACTGAGCTGCACTGGAGCAACTAAAGGATATATTCAAAAAAGATGTGCCATGGCACATTGCTTCTGGATATATCAAATAATGTGTGCTGCACAAATACAATGCACCGGCGCATTCCCCCAGACAGGTCTGAATACCAGGAATAGGAAATGTGCCAGCACATCAGAGATATGCCATGCGGAAATTCCTGTTATTCAGACACCAATATGCAAATGAGTTCCATAATGCATGCAAGGCACAAATGGATTTGCATGTGTTGTGCTGGGCTGAGCAGCGAAATGCACCTGCCACCCTACACAGCATGCGATCCCTGTACCAGGGTCCGCAGTAGTAGCCCTTCCCCATCTCAACCCACCGATCACCAAAAAATATGCATGTCATATACCTGGTGGTTCAGTACTACTCCCCCTCCCTGCCCGTAACCCAGATTGTGGTAAAATTATTATTCAAAATACCCTGGTGGTCCAGTGGTTCCCCCTCCTGCCCATAACCCAGATCATGGTAAAATTATTATTCAAAATACCCTAGTGGTCCAGTGGTTCCCCTCCCTGCCCATAACCCAGATCATGGTAAAATTATTATTCAAAATACCTGGTGGTCCAGTGGTCCCCCCTCCTGCCCATAACCCAGATCATGGTAAAATTATTATTCAAAATACCCTAGTGGTCCAGTGGTTCCCCCCTCCCTGCCCATAACCCAGATCATGGTAAAATTATTATTCAAAATACCCTGGTGGTCCAGTGGTACCCCCTCGCCACCCGAATCCCCAATCACTAAAATATATAAATTCAATTTCCCTGTTGGTCCAGTGGTACCCTCCTCCCCACCCGAATCCCTGATTGCCATGAAAATGGCCATTACAACTCCCTGGCAGTCTAGTGGTACCCCCCAACCACACAGGACCCCCAGCCCACCTAGCTCCCCACAGTCATTGGCAGGCAGCATGTCCACCCACATACCTCCATGGCTGCCCACCGAATGACAACTTACAGTATGTGCTGCAAGCTCATTGGTCCACACTGTGGACAAGTGGGCTGGCAGTGAAAACTATAGTACTCATTCACAACTTTGTGAATGAAGTCATTAATTCCAAAGTTGTGAATGACTATTACAGCACGACTGCCAGTCCATTGGTCCACACTGTGGACCAATGAGCTTGCAGCATATACTGCAAGCTGTCATTCAGCAGGCAGCTGTGGAGATATGTGGTGGGTATGCTGCCTGCCAATGACCGGGGTGGGGATCTAGGTGGGGTGGGGGTCCTGTGTGTGTGTGGGTAGGGGGGTGGGGGTACCACTAGACTGCCAGAGAGTTGCAATGACTGTTTTCATGGTGATCGGGGATTCTAGCGGGGAGGGGGGTACCACTGGACCACCAGGGTATTTTGAATAATAATTTTATCATGATCTGGGTTATAGACAGGGATGGGGGAACCACTGGACCACCAGGGAGTTATATGGGTGCTCACGGATGGTGTTCTGGGGGGAAGCTACTGTTGCGCCCTGCACTACAGTGGCCCGCCTGTGGATGACAAGCACTTGAGCCATTTTTTACAGGCTCAGCTGTCAACCCAGATATGCTGCATATCTCTGGGTTGTGCCAGCAAATGCGTCATACATCCTGGGATGAATATCGGCATGTGCCACATAAGCATGGGCACACCCCCTGGAGATGTGCCGCATACATTACCTTTGCACCCTGGCGCATCAGGAATTGGGCTGCACAATTCCCACTTTTTGAATATTGCCCTGGGGTGCAGTTCTGGGGTTGCACTGGTGCAACTCAGTTGCACCAGGCACAACTTCTTTGAATATCTCGGTCACAATACCTATTTACATGTGCAACCAGGGAGAATACTAAACTGCAAAGACAAATACAGTATTAAAAATGTATATCAAGTACAGCATAATTAAAAACACAACAAAGATACAGCAGTTATAAAATAGCAATATATACTCCTTTCATGAAGCATGAGCATTACGTGCCAACACAGGAATTTAATGTGTGTAGACATTTTCTTATTTCACTCCTGAAGGGCAGATGAGACACACTTCGAGTACCTTAAAGAAAGTGTGATCTAAAGTCATCCCTAAGTACATTAGTTACACTAAGTAACAATATTAAATTGGGATCCATCAATGCAGGGGACTGTTAAGTAATTGTAGTTTGATTGACATATAGGACTAGAGCCAAACAGCATGGATTAGGTCTTTTTATTGTTTAAAACCTATGTATTATGAAGCAGTCATCCTGGACCTTGAGGAAATTTGACTTTAGATGACTATTTAAATCAGCCAAGTGATGTAAAGTATACCCTAATACGAGGCTGTCAGCATACATTAAGAAGGAGCAGAAGGAAGTGACAAGCAGGAGATTTTTAATGAAAAGAGAGAAAGCAAAGGGCCTGAGACTGAGCCTTGTGGGATACCATCATTAGAGGCAGTCCATTCAGAAAGAGTCATCAATGTATTCTACAAATTGTTTCTGAGTGCAGAGGTAGCTTTTAAATCATATTACAGAAGTGGAGGAGAGACATATTGCTAGTAACTTACAGCATTAAAAGAAGTCATCTGCAAGGTCAAAGTCCTTGGTCAAGTTCACAGACAGCTACTGTCAATTGTCGCTTGTCTATTGCACTGCAGATACCATTAGTTAGATGTACATGACCCTTCCTGAAACCATGCAGGACAGGAGAGAATAGCCTGTGCTCATGAATGTAGACAGTGAATTCTCCAGAGACCATTATTAAGAATTTTACTATGTATAGACAAATTAACAATGGGGCAATAGCTGTCAATAGTCTGAGTCACTCTTCTTAGGAACTCTGGCTACTTTGCAAACATTAGAGACTGAACCTGAAGAAATGGATACATTAAAGATCTGAGTTATGAGAGATACCTAAACAGCGGCAGCCATTTTAAGGGTCTTGGACTCTAATCCAGCCAGACATGCACTGTTACTAGAAAATAATAGCTTAAAGATGTTAGTGTAACTCACAGCCCTTAAATAGGATTGTGGAAGGTCAGGGCTAACGTGGTCATAGGGGGATAAAAATAAAGCAGGCATTTCTAGTAATCTAGACGAAGGACATATATAGGCAGCCAAAGAGAAAAGTTATTACTAAAGACATCAGAAATATGAAATCAGAAGTTATGCACATTGGTGCCAGCAATCCAAGGACCAAGTACCACCGGGGTTGGGGTGGAGGGGTCCAGATAGCAGGAACAAAGGAGGAGAAGGATCTGGGACGGTGATCACTACTGACCTGACGCACTCCATATAGTGCAAAAAAAGTGGCACCAAAGACAAACAAGATGCTGGGGTGTATAGCCAGAGGAATCAGCTTGGAAGAAGTATGGAGTGAGATACTGGTGTCTATACCTTAAGAAAGACATCAACCTGCTAGACAGGGTCCAGAGGAGGGCAGCTAAGATGATTGTGGATCAGCAGGGTATGAGAGGTTGAGGGCCCTGAATGTGTACTCCCTCGATGAGAGGAGGGAGGGAGAGAGGGGACATAATAGAGATCTTCAGGTGCTTGAAAAAGATAAATAGGGTGAATAAGGAGGGTCTCTCATGCTAATTGGCAGCTGAAACATGAGGGGACATAGTCTAAAGCTGGAAGGGGGAGGTTACCCCAAGCACATAACTTCCTTTATAGCAGGGGCTCTGACATCACTTCCCCAAAACTGCTAACAACATACACCTGTTCATATCCTTAAAGGCATAGCACACTGAATAGGGGATAGAGACACTCACAAGCTTGCACACACTAAAACAAGAACAAAACAGCATCTGCAACTGGAAGGGACACAGACATGTGGGGAGTGGTGCAATGCACTGGCTGTGGAGCAGCAGTCTTCCGGGAGACATTCTGGAGACTGCGTAGCTGCCCTATTTGCAGGCACCACTCTGGTCTGAGGGAGGAGGATGTTCATCTCCATGCTAACCTGGCAAGGATTCAGGAAACCTGCTCTCCCACCCAGGGACCACCCAGGCCACCACCACTACCTTAGAGGTTGCCAAGAAAGAAGAGTGGTTGAACCACAGTGGGCTCAGGGAGGGTGAGGATGGTGGAACAGAGGTGCATCCCTCCAGTTGTGCCTCTCCACAATTCATTCACCACTTTGGTGAAGCATGGTTCCTCTATGGAGGCACCTGCAGTGGAGACCAAGGAGGATGCTATGAGCCTCCACAATGGAGACCCACAGGAGGGTGGCCCAGAACCCCACAGGGGAAGGAAACAACTCCTGGTGGGGGACTCAGTTGTTGGGGGGGTAGAACTGGGGGAGGGAGGGAGGAGAAAGGAGGTGGCAGCCTGCCTGGCACCAAGGCTTGGAGGGACAGGAAATGAATCCTCAGGATCATGGGAGCAGCAGCAAGGGGGAAGGAGCTGGATGTCATTATCCACCTAGGGACAAATGACCTGGCTGAGAATGGGATCAAAGCAGTGCAACAGGAGTTTGTGGAGTTGGGGAAGGGCCTTAGACAAGTAGCACCCATGGTAACTTTCTCAGAAGTGCTACCTGTCTATGGCATGGATGAGGCTAGGGCACTCCGCACTGTGGGATTCAATGACTGGTTGAAAAGCTGGTTCAGAGCTCAGGGATTTGGCTTCATTGGGGACTGGGGCTCCACCTGGAGGGATGCAGGCCAATACAGGTGCGATGGTCTGCATCTATCCTGGAGGGGAACCAGGATCCTAGCTGATCGGTCTAAAAGCTTCAATGGCAAGCATTTAAAGTAGCCAAGGGGAGGCACTGAAGAGGAGAAGGGAAATCCTAGCCCCCCTTCAAAAATCAGGGTAATTAGTGAGGTAAACACCAAGATAGAGCAGTTGATAGGGAGAAGGGCAGGGGTAAATAGAGAAAAAGACAAAGGCAGTAGGGACAGGGATGGGGCAAAAAGAAATAAAGCCATAAAAAAATGGAAGGTAATGAGTCTAGGTAAAAAGCTCCCAGAGATGGTGGCTTTGATGGAAGAGGTATGCCTGGATATTGTGCCACTCACAGAAACATGGTACACAAAGAACCATGACTGGGATGTCAACATACCAGGGTACACAATCTACAGGAGGGACAGGGAGGGAAGAAGAAGAGGAGGAGGAGGAGTAGCTCTCTATGTAAGGGAAGGGATCAAAGCAACAGAGCTAAAGGGTAAACAGGGAGGAGAGGAGGAATTGTGGGTCACCCTGGAGACTGGAAATGGCTCCACAATCCGCACAGGGGTTGTATAACGACCCCCATCTCAGGGGGAGGAAATGGACAAGGAAATGATAGAAGGCATCCTTGGGATGGCAGAGAAAGGGGAGATATTGCTGATGGGGGATCTGAATATGCCAGATGTTGACTGGAGCACCTTTGCTGCAGCCACATCCAAGAGCAGGGCCATTCTCCATGCCCTACATGGGGCATGCCTCAGACAGCTAGTTTTGGAACCCACTCAGGAGACAGCAATCTTAGACCTAGTACTCTCAAATGGGGATGGAGAGAGGATCTCTGATCTTGAAGTGGATAGCCATCTGGGAACAGGCGACCACCAAACAGTGTGGTTCACGATAAACTTAGCTGTTGAGTCAAGCCACACAAAAGTGAAGGTACTGGACTTTAAGATGGCTGATTTTGTCAAAATGAGAGAGTGCCTCAGAAAAGCACTAGCACACAGGCAAGAAGGTGGGGTGGAGCAAAGATGGGGAAACATCAAAACCGCCATCACAGAGGCAACAGGCCTTTGTGTGAAGCAAATAAACAAATCAAAATGAAAGAAAAAACACTATGGTTCTCAAAAGAAGTGACGGGGAAGGTAAGAGAGAAAAAGATAGCAGTCAGTAAGTATAAGGAAACACAGAAGGAGCAGGACAGAGAACTGTACCAGTTTAAACAGAAGGAAGCGGGTAAGGCAGTCCGAATAGCCAAGGCCCAAACCGAGGAAAAGATAGCCAACTTGGTTAAGAAGGGGGATAAAACCTTTTATAGGTACATTAGGGAGCAAAGAAAGACTAAGGCAGGGATACTGAGGCTGAACAAAGAGGAAGGTGGATGGGCAGAGAGTGACAGTGAAAAAGCAGGGATACTGAATGAATACTTCTGCTCAGTATTCACAATGGAAAAACAGGGGGAAATACCTAATCCGGTCAATAGAAGCACTCTGGATAAGGGAGTTGATATTAGTCCTTTCACAGAAGAAAGGGTTCTGAAAGAACTCTTAAAACTGAAGGTAGATAAAGCAATGGGGCCTGATGGGATTCACCCCAGATTTCTAAAAGAACTAAGGGAAGAACTAGTAACACCACTGACTACCCTTTTTAATAAATCATGGGAGGATGGTGTGGTACCTGAGGACTGGAGGAGAGCAGATGTGATTCTTCTTCACAAAAGGGGGAGCAAGACAGAGGCAGGAAACTACAAACCTGTCAGTTTGACCTCAGTGGTAGGGAAAATGATGGAATCACTTCTGAAGGAAAGAACTGTTGAGTACCTAGAGGCCAGTGGGGCATAGGGCCCAAGGCAGCATGGATTCACAGTGGGAAGGTCATGTCAGACAAATCTAATTGATTTCTTTGACTGGGTGACCAAAGCAGTAGACCAGGGAGGGGCTGTGGACATGGCTTACCTAGACTTTAGTAAGGCATTTGACACAGTCCCGCACAAAAGATTAATAAACAAGTTAGCCAGCCTGAGAGTGGGTCCCAGGGTGGTAGCCTGGGTAAAACACTGGTTGGACAACTGGACACAGTGGGTGATAGTAAATGGAGTCCACAGTGAAGAAAGGAGGGTTACTAGTGGGGTACCACATGGTTCAGTACTGGGGCCGGTCCTTTTTAATGTCTTTATAAGTGACATTGCAGAGGGACTGGAAGGGAAAGTATGTCTCTTTGCAGATAACACAAAGATCTGCAACAGGGTTGATACACAAGGTGGGGGTAGAAAGGATGACAAGGGACTTGGCAAGGTTGGAGGAATGGTCAAATGTATGGCAGCTTAGAGTCAATGCAAAGAAGTGCAAAGTAATGCACCTGGGAAACAAAAACTCAGAGGAAGAGTACTCAATGGGGGGTGAGATACTGACAACAAAAAAAATGGAAAGGGACCTGGGGGTAGTCATATCAAACAACCTAAAGGTGGGCCAGCAATGTGAGAAAGCAGTAAGGAGGGCTGGGGGGATACTGGGATGCATAGGGAGGGGCATCACCAGTAGAAAACAGGAAGTTGTTGGCCCTCTGTACAGACAGTTGGTAAGACCACATCTGGAGTACTGTGTGCAGTTCTGGAGACCCCATCTCTGCAAAGACATAGATAGGGTGGAGGCTGTCCAGAGGAGGGTGACCAAAATGATGCAGGGTCTGCACCAGAAGACATATGAAGAAAAACTAAAGGAACTAAAGATGTATAGCCTCGAGGAAAGGAGGGAGAGGGGGGACATGATAGAAACTTTCAAATACCTCAAAGGAATCAACAAAGTCCAAGAGGGTAGCATCTTTCAGAAATAGAGCTGTGCAAAAACAAGGGGGCACAATTTGAAGATAGAGGGGGTATGGCTCAGAGGTAATGTGAGGAAGTATTTCTTCACAGAGAGGGTTGTGGATACATGGAACAGCCTTCCTGAGGAGGTCATAGAGTCAAAAACAGTGGGGGAATTCAAGAATGCATGGGACAGACATAAGGCAATTCTAGTGGGGGGGCTAGAAGGAAGTAGGCTGTTGGTTAACTAGGATCTGCAGCTTATCCATTAGGTAGGGAAATGGGCAGACTAGGTGGGTCAAGCGGTCCTTATCTGCCGTCAAATTCTATGTTTCTATGTTTAGGAAGGAGGTTAGGAAGCACTTCTTCATGTAAAGTGTGATGGCCAGCTGGAATGTGCTACCAGAGGAAGTGATCTTAATGAAGTTGATGAGTGGCTTCAAGAGGGCTGGGATAGGTGTAACGGGAAAATATGGGGCTCGGGGGCAGATAGAGAGGTAGGGAAGATCGGGGGGCAAGGTCAGTAGCATAATCTGAGGCCCCTGCAATACAAGCAGACTAGATAGACCTAATGGCTTTCTTCTGCTGGCTTCTTCATATGTTTGTATGTAGCATCTAGGTTGTACAATGCACTGCATTTATGATTAAGTCTTTCAGAGACTGATTACTGCATAACCCCCTTTTAGCACTGCTGTGAAACCAGGAACTATCTGGGGTCACCAGTAGAAGCAGTATGAAGTTTCTTACAATATGCACTCTTGCTTGCCTTACTGGCTGTCTTACAGATGTTCCCCAGTTTCCTGAATTAACATAAAATGTGATGGCAGAAATAGGTCTACCCAACCCTACCCAACCCATTACTTTTGTGATGGCCTGATTGCTCACCCCCCCATTTCCCTCCCTGTTTCACAACTTTCTGCTCTTATCAAGCTCTTGTGCCTTTCCAACCAAATTTGAACTCCTTCATGATTTTGACACCATTCATCTCCTCCAGTAGTCTGTTTCACCTGCCCACCACTCTTTGTGTGAAAAAGAAATGAAGGTATCTGTCTTGAACTGCCCAGCACATCAGCTTCAGTGGATTCCCCACTGGGGTTCTGTTTGCACTTCATTGTTTGATCATCTTGTTAATTGCATGGAGATAACTACATTTATATCATGTCTGCACTCTCCCTTCTTGTCTCCAGGGTATACAAATTAAGATCCTTCTACCTATTCTCATATGTTTTTTAATTAGACCATGGGCCATTTTGGTCACTCTTCTCTGCACTACCCCTACCCTATCAAAGTCCTTCTGCAGGTGTAGTCTCTAGAACCTTGCACAGTACTCCATGTGGGGGGGGGGTGAACCAAAGTGCTATGCAGGGGAAGGATCATCTCGCTGGTTCTGTTACTGACCATGCTTCCTATGTACTCCATAATCTTGTTTGCTCTACCCACTGTTCTGTTGCACTGTGTTGTACTTTTCAAGCCTTCCAACATTATTGCACCTAGGCCCCTTTCCTAAGCTGTGCTCCCTATGGCCACCCCATTACTTCTTGTGTTTTTGATTTTTGTTACTGATGTGTATTACCTCACATTTCTTGCAACTGAACCTCAACTGCAACATCCTGGAAAAACTTTCAAGCCTTTCCAGTTCCTCCTTCATTGTTCTGACCCCTTCCATGCAATCAACCCTCATGCACATCTTGGTGTCATCTGCAAAGATGAAGATCTTCTCTTGCACTCCTACCCCATATCAAAAATGAATTTATTTAAGAGGACAGGATTCAAGACTGAACCATATGGCAATCCACTTGTCACATCTTGCATTTAGCCCTCGAGCCAGTTTTCTTCCCATGTTGTTACCCTCTTCTCTACATCAAGATCCTTTAGTTTCTTGAACAGCCTCCTGTGGGGGACTACTTTGAAGGCTTTACTGAAGTCAAGGTACAATATGTCTACTGTCTACTCCTTATCAGTTGCACTTGTTACCAAATCAAAGAATATGTCAGGTTTGTCTGGAATGACCTCCCACTCATGAACCCTTGTTGCCTGCTGTCCCAAAGAATATTTGCCTCAAGGAACTCAACTAGCTTTTCTTTTGAATGGCTTCCAGCAACCTCCCCACTATAGATGTCAGAATGACTGGTATCTAGTTTCCTGGTTCACCCCTACAGTACTGCCACTTTGTACAGGGACACTACATCGACTGCACTTCAATCCCAGTGTTTACTGAGCAGTTAAAGATGTTTCCTAGCAGTGCTGCTAGCACCTGGGTGCACCCTATCCGGACCCATTGATTTGTCTACTTTTAATGCTCTCAGATACTCCAGCACCCTTTCTTCAGTGATAGGAGCATCATTGATCCGCACTCACCCCTTACCCAACCTGACTGCACAGTCCAGCAGTGACCCCTTTTCTTCCCTTGTGAATACTGAACACTATTATTGGTTCGCTATGTTGGCCTCAATTTTATCCCCTTCCTCCTACTTCTTACTCTGCCTTGGCATCACAGTTGCCTCCTTAGTTCTGCACTCCTCCCAAATATAGTGGAGGAATGTCTTATCCCCCTGCTTCACTTCTTCAGAATTATTTTTATTCACTGTAGTTCTGCTCAACTTTGCTTTTTTTTCACCGCCATTGTAGGTTTCCTTGTTATCCTTTGGTATCTTGCCCTGTGTTCATTCCGTTGACTTTCCCTGTATCTCCTAGAGGCCTTTCCTTTCTCCCTTACTATCTCCTCTCTGATTTGTGAACCTCAATAGCTTTTTTGCTTCTTGCGCTTACTTACTTATCCAAAGCAGTGTGTTGTTGATCCTGTCACTCCATCTTAAAAGTTACAAATTTATTGTCCACTTCAATCACTTCTATTTTCACAATGCCATCCCCTAATATTTCCCACATTCTCTCAAAGTCCATTCTCTTGAAGTTCCAGGGCTCGATTCTCAAAGCTCCGTGCACAGCGCAAGGGGCTTGTGCCACAAAGAATGGCGCAAAGTGCCCCTTGCACCAAACAATGCACTAGAAGATATTCTCAATGGCAGCCTGCATCAGCTGCAAGCTGCCTGCCCCAAAATAGCTGTGCACCACCCATGTACCCGAAAACAGAGTGTGGCATGGTGCTAGGGGGCATGTGGCAGATGCAAGCTGCCACATCCCTGAAAATGGGATTCTCAGAAATCTCCCATAGGGAGAAATTTTAAGTAAGTTTCATATTATTCATAGGATTTCCAAGCAGAATAGACTTTCATCCTTTAGTTGCTTGCCAGTTATACCATTTCATATTTATTTACAAAAAAGCTGTCTAGTCTTGTTTTGAATAGTTTCATTGACGTGCTTGATACTGCATCACTAGGTAAACTGTTCCAAGTGGTTGCCACTCTTTGGCTAAACCTTTTGTTTCCTTTTCAATAAATTCCACTTAGCTGCTACTAACTGAAGATGGTGCTCCCTAGTTTTATATGCACATTCTTTTATTTTCAGGCCATATTCTGTCCATGGAACATTATCATGTAATGCCCTATATATCATACACATGTCCCCCCTCACTCTCCTATATTGTAAAGTGAACATGTCAAGTCCTCTCAATCTTTCATGGTACGGCACATCTTTATTCCCTGCTATTACCTTTGTAGCTCTTCTCTGGATCCTCTCCAACTTTAAAATATCTCACTTCTTGTATGGTGCCCACACCTGCACACCATACTCCAGGTGCAGCCTTACCAGCACCTGGTACAAGGGGATGATAACCCTCTTGTCCCTGCTTTTTATGTGGTGTAAAATAAAATTGAGGCTTTGGTTTGCTTTTTTGGTAACATTAACACAGTGTGAAGTAAATTGTAAGTCTGAGGATATTGTTATCCCAAGATCATGTTCCTCTGTAGTAGTAGGTAATACTTTGTCCATAATCTTATAAGCTATATTTGGATTCTCCTTTCCCATGTGCATAACTGTGCATTTATTCACATTTAATTCTAATTTATACTTCTTAGTCCAGTTTGCTATATCATGTAGGGCATCCTGCATGATGTTACCTTCCTCCTTGGTGTTAACTACTGCCCCTAATCTACAGTCATCCACAAACTTGGTTAGCCAAATATTGCTATGTTCGTATCTCAAAGAAGATATATATATATATTTATTGAAGAGGCAGGGACCCAAAACAGATCCCTGCGGGACCCCACTTGTCACGTTTGCCCATTCTGACAGGGCTTCATTAACAGTCACTCTCTGTCTCCGCCCTCCCAACCATGAGGTTATCCAACTAATCAAATTGGCATCTAACCCTATTTGTTCAAGGGTGAACATCATTTCCTTATGGGACAAGTTATCAAATGCTTTTGAAAAGTCTTAGAAAGCTACATCCACTGCATTACCATCATCCAGAGCTTTACTAACTTGTTCATAAAATACTAGCATATTTGTCTGGCATGAACGGGATTTCATAAGTCCCTGTTGGATTGGATCTAGTGAGTTAGTTGCCTCAAGATGTAATAGTATAATGTCTTTTATTATACCCTCCAAGATTTCACATATCGTAGATGTCAGACTAACCAGGTGAAAATTTCCAGGGTTGGTCCTTGGGCCTTTTTTCAAGACTGGTACAACCACAGCATCCCTCTACCCTTGTGCTACTTCACCCGATTCAACAGATTTCTGAAAAATATATGTTAGTGGAGTTGCTAAGCTTTCTGAAAGTTCTGCCAGGGCTGGTCTAAGGGCACTTAGAAATTCTCCCCTGGAAGAGTTGACATTTGCAGCAATGTGCCGTGGTCCCCCCTTCCCAGCCCCAATTTCACCCATAGTCATAATAAGTAAAATAACCCCTCCTCATGTTCTAGTGCCCCCTCCCCAATCCCTGATGTCACCCATTAGAAATATATATAAGAAATCCCCTTTTCGTAGTGGTCTAGTGGCACCCCTTCCCACTCCCCAATGTTGTCTGTTAATGTACTTAATACATAACACACCCATTCCTGGTGGTCTAGTGGACCCCCACCTCCCCACCCTAGCAGGTAGTGCTCACTACCCTACTCCCCCATCATAAATCCTGAGCCAGCAACTGGCACAGCCTCCTCTCACCACCACAGCCGGTTGCTGACTGACCTGTCACTGAGTACGCACTGTATAATACCATACACACTCACTGATTGACAGCTATGAACCAGCTGTCAATCAATGAGCATGTACTGTATTATACAGTACATGCTCAATTCAATGACAGGTCAGTCAGCAGCCAGCCGTGGTGGTGAGAGGAAGGCTGTGCTGATTGCCAGCTTGGGGTTTAGGATGGGGGCAGTAGGGGCCACCAGATCACTAGGGAAAGGGGATTTCTGATATATATATTTCTAACTGGTGATATCAGGGATCAGGGAACGGGGTCACTAGACCACTAGGGAAAGGGGATTTCTGCTATATGTTTCTAACAGGCGAGATCGGGGAATTGACGGGGCCACTAGACCACAAGGGAAAGGGGATTTCTGATGAATATTTCTAATGGGTGACATCAAGAATCAGGGAGGGGGCCACTAGATCACTAGGGAAAGGGGATTTCTGATATGTATTTTTAATGGGCGACATTGGGGAAGGGGGCCACTAGACTACTAGGGAAGGGTGATTTCTGATAAATATTTTTAATGGGCAACATCGGGGATGGGGGGCACTAGGCCACAGGGACGGGACTTGCATTATGTTATTAGGGGATTGGGGATGGGAGGACCACTAGCCCATGCCACACAGAGCCTGCGGCAAACCCCTCCTGTGCACCCTGTGTTTGTTGCACTGGAGAGGTTGCAGCAAGTGTTGGGACTTAGGTGCTGGGACCCCTCCTCTTCCTGAATCTGGTGCAGGCTCCCTAGCTCACCTGGCTTTGGTGCAAGCTGCTGTTTGCTGCAGCTTGCTTCGATCTAGGCCCTCTTTGAGAACTGATCCCCCATACTTTTATCTGGTTATGTTCTGGCTGATCTCTAATTTGATCTTTATCAACACTGTCCCATTTTTTCTTGAACCAAGTGGTTTCTGGACTGGGACATTTTGAACCCTTTCACCATTAGTAGGAGCTGGTCTAGAGTGGCCCCCTCTCATAGGAGCTGGAACTAGTTGTGACAGGAATGATTCCTGACATTTGTCTACCAGGAACTGACTCATTGCACATGCTGCCACTGGGACATTGCAGTCCATGGCTGGCATATTAAAACTCCACAACAGTATCACCTCCATGAGTAATGCTGACCTCCTGATGACCACCACCCCATTTCCCTTACTTCCTTCTGCTTCTGGGATGGTGGTCTGTATACCATTCCTATTTTGTTCTTTTATTCATTTCCCATGATGGCCTGCAGCCAAAGGATTCCAACCACTTTGTCTCCCCTATGCTATTCACTTTATGGCCTTTACTCCCTCCTATACATATACTGTAGCACCACTCCCTCCCCTCCCATTCCCTGCTTTTCCATGTGTTCCTCTTGATTAACATACAGCCTGAAATAATATGTTACAGTCATGGTTCAGCGTAGCCCACATTTCATTCCGGTCAGAGATAAGGGAAGAGACCTTGCATCTATAAAAGTATTTATTCCTAGTTTTGATTAATTAGGTATAACAGTTCACATTTTATCTATAATACCTGGTGGATGCCCCTCATGGTATCCCAACAATAGAGTGGAGGGTTTAGCATGGGTAGATTTGAGTGCGGGAAAGGAGGGTGAAGGCAATGGGTGCAGTACAAACTTTGGCGCATATGCTCTGACTGCCGTACATTGTACCCTACAGGATCGCTGCCCCTCCACTATTGCTAGCAACTGGAAGTGTTTCTATAATAGTGGGGGATGCAGGGGCAGAGCCCCCCTCCATGGTGTTTAAGTGGTTTCCCATTACCACTGCATCCCAACCTTATTCCTTCTCATTCCATCAGATTTCAACTTGTTGCTGTCATCTCTTGATGTTTGGTGAGTTTGTTTTCACTCTAATGTGGGCGCCCCCCAATTTTCCTTTTAACAGTAGTGGCATGCTGTTCATCAACTTCAGAGAACTTAGATGAAAGAATGACAATGTAGAGAAAATATCTGTTTGTTTAAATAGTTCAGATCTGTCAACAAGGAAGAAAGAAATCAGTTATAAGTTTTTTAGGATTTACCTTTGAAAAACATTTTAGTTAAATTACCTTTGGGGAAGAATTGGGGGAGCAAACCCTTCCAATGCAAAAGGTGGGAGTATGGCCACCAAAAGAAACAAGAAAACATCACAACAATGGATTCTGTACTTTCTGTTTGATAAGATCCAATCAATTACGGTATAAAGGACACAATTACTAGAAAGTCTGGTGTGATCAGAGATAAGCAGAGTTATGTTTAGTTTGGTAATAATAAATTCAAAAGGTTGACTTCTGCAGCCAAGCTAAGCAAGACTAAAGTCTCCCATAATATAAATTAATTATTCTTAACACGCAAGCCAGAATGGTCAATTAAGTGGGATAGGTCAAAGACACCACTAGTGGGAGGGCTATATATGCAGATAAAATTATGTTTTTTTTTTATGTTACCCAGTACGAGTTCAGAGTGCTATAATTCACATGGAGACTCTAAGGAGGAGTCATTGGCTTGGGAATATAGGGTAAAATGGCTCTTAAAGTAAATTAATAATCAGCCACCTTTTTTCAGGGAAGGATAGATCAAGTCTAATAAAAATAAGATTATGAAGTGAAGACTAAGACAGAGTATGAGGCCTCAGCCAGGTTTCACTTATCCCAAGAATGTCGGGATTGTAGTATGTAACCCAGGCTTATAACTAAGTTTTATTAACCAAAAGGCTGTGGATATTGAGATTTATTTATTTAATTTTTGTTGACCAGGTAAGTGCACTAGACAAATTCTGCCTATTTTCAGGCATGACCCAGGGGAGGAGGATACAGATACATGCCAACTGACCTTGAACCAGTTTAAGTTGTTAGTGGTATTTTTTAGTGAATGGGGGAAATTTGGCCAGGGCAATGGGAAAATTTATTTATTTATTTATTATTAATTAGAACATCAGTTTAACAAACTTTGAGCCAGAGGCTCATTTACAAAGGTACCTTGTCACAGTGAGGATAAAACAGTGCAAGAAACAAACATCAAGGCAGACAAAAAATCTGAGTACATTTAGGAATCAGCCAAAAAATACAGGCATTTGTCAAACACAGTATACAACAGGCTTACAAATTCAACTACTCTTTTTCAAGAAGTGCCATGGGATCTTTAACATCCACCTGAACTACCACCAGAACAGGCAGATGAGACCTCAGTTTAATATTTCATCCAAAAGACAGCACTTCATGAGTGCATCACCCCCCTCATGATGCATTACAGTTTCAGTATTGGGATTTAACTCAAGTGCCTGGTGTGGGGATAGAACCCACAGCCTTCTGATCTTCCAGCCTCAGAGGCAAGTGTGCTGCCTGCTGCATCACTGACACTGCTGTAGTATAGTGACACTGCTATAGCATCCACTGAGATATAGTATATGGTTAGGGCTTATTGTGCACCAGAATCAGTGGCTTTCCAAATGTTGTTGTAGAACAGTTCAAAGGTCAAGAAAGTTGTTGTAGTATCGTTCAGATGTCACAAAGATACTACAACAACTTTTCAGTCTTGATATGCCATCCGATTGGTCAAATGTGTGACTTTGGGAAAAAAAAACAGAAAATGGTGACACGGTTTAGCAAGCAGTGAGGCGAGCAGTTGTCTATGGCAGCTGACACAGGTATAGTTATGCTCGATTCTCTCTGTTATTTAACATCCTTTCTTACTTTGAAAAAAAAAAGTGACTGTTATTCAGCCTTGATACTGGTAGGGACTTGGAGCTCAAGTTTCTCACAAAGAGGAGAGAGTGAAGTGGTGTGCAGAACACTGGATAGCAGCAACTAGCAGCAGTAACAGCCTAAGGACACAGTCTCCTCTCTAAAAGAAAACAAATGCACCCACTTCCATTTTTAACCATATACTATACAAAATAGTGTATGGGTGACCATACACAACTAAGGGGAAAGGCATAGTTGTATATGGGTGGAGGCCATGCCAAGGATGATAGCTGAAATAGTGGGACAATCAGTCCTGAAAGATGATAGAAGGGGCAGGGAGAGAACTCATTTAATTCTACATCTGGGGACAAACGACTTGGTTGATAGTACATTAGAGGTAGTCCAAAAGAGGTTTGAGGAGCTGGGAACTTTATGTGAGGGGGAAGGTAGGTCAGTAACTTTTTCAGAGGTATTATTAGTGCCTAAGATGAGCACAGCTAGAAAACAAAGGATCAAGGGATTTAATGAATGGCTAGACAAATGGAGTCACACCAAATGGTATGGGTTAGTGGGAAGGTGGGGAAAGACCTGGGAGGACAGTAGTCTATATGGTAAGGATAGACTTCACCTAACTGAAGAAGGCAAGAAGGTGCTGAAACCGAAGCTTGGGGAGTATATTGAGGTGGCTGGACATTTAAACCAGGAGAGAGGGTGGCAGGTGGATGGAGGGCATACCGTGGCCACGAGATGGGAAGCAGAGCAAGTTTACCCCCCAGAACAAGGGGGATGAATTAGGTAGAAGCAATAAAGGGGATGCTGGAAGTGGAGGGCAGTGGGATGGAGGAAGGACAGTAAAGGGATGGAAGGTGGTCACCATTGATGCTAGAAGTCTGAGGGATAAAATGAATGACTTACAGGTCCTCATAGTGAAGAGGGAGGTGGACATGTCAGCCATCATGGAAACATGGGCCGCTCCATGACTGGGACCTGGCGGTCCCAGGATACACAATGTGGGCAGACTAGGTGGGCCAAGCAGTCCTTATCTGCCATCAGATTCTATGTTTCTATTCCACAGGGATAGGTAAAACAGGAGAGGGGGAAGTGGCATTATACGTGAGGGAGGAGCTAAAGTGCATTAGGGAGGAGGGGAGGAGGGAGAAACAGAATAATTATGGCTGCTAATCCAGGATTCCAGGAATAAGACTGTCTTTGTGGGAGTGGTGTACAGACCATCCTCCCAGACAGAGGAGTTGGACAGGGAACTTGCGAAGTAGATTAGAAGGGCATGCGGGAAGGGGAGTGTGGTGGTTGTGGGGGGACTTCAACCTGCCGGGGGTAGATTGGGGAACCCCAGCCATCTCCAATAAAAGGGAGCAGTTACTGCTGGATGCCTTTCAAGAAAGCTTCCTGACACATGTGGTCAGTGAACCAACCGGGGACCCTTGACCTAGTGCTCACAAATGGGGAGTTTGTGAGGGATATCAAGGTGGATGAACCACTAGTGGGGATTGACCATCACTCAGTAGGGTTCAGGTTGATTATGGGCAAAGAGGGGATGGCATCCAATGCAAAGGTGCTGGATTTCAAATGGGTGGATTTTCAAAGATGGGGGAGGTAGTGAGTAGATATCTGGCAAGGATCAAGGCTAGTATGGACACAGACCAGAGATGGGAGCTCATTAAGAAGGAGATACTAGAGGCTACCAGTTCCTGTATCAGGACTTGGAGTAAAAAGGCCAGGGCAAAAGGGCCAAGCTGGATGAGTAGGGGGGTTGTGGAAAAGGTGAGGAGAAAAAGGGTGGCCTTTAGGAGATACAGGAAATCAGGGAGGGGGAAGATTGGGAGGAGTGCCTGCAGGAGGCAAGGGTGGTGACAAGGGCAATAAGAACAGCAAAAGCCACCAAAGAGCTCAGGCTGGCACAAGGCATTAAGGATGGGGAAAAGAGCATCTTCAGGTACATCAGGGAGAAAAAGAGCTGTAAAGAACAGATAGTAAGGATTAAGGACAGGCGATGGGCTGAGAAGGGGAGAAAAGGCAGATGCACTCAATGACCACTTCTACTCAGTATTTATGAAAGAGGGAGGGGGAGTGCTACCCAAGAGGGGTGGGGGGCACTAAAGGCTGGGGAGGGGGTAATGGATGGGGTGATCATAGAAGGTAGAGTGCTGGAGGGCTTGAAATCACTGAGGGTAGACAAGGCACCAGGTCCAGATGGCATTCACTTCAGGGTACTGAAGAAGCTAGTAGAGATCCTGACGCGGTGATTGGCAGGCCTATTCAATGCCTCACTGAATTTAGGATGCATACCCAAGGATTGGAGGTTGGTTCACGTGGTTCCCCTGCATAAGAGCAGCCCCAAAGATGAACCAGAGAACGATAGACCGGTGTGCCTCATGTCCATCATGAGGAAACTAATGGAAATGATCCTGAAGGAGAGGCTGGTGTCCCTGCTGGAGTTCAATGGGCTGCAGGACAGTAGACAGCATGACTTTGGCACTGGCAAATCCTGCCAACCCAACCTGGTAGATTTCTATGACTGGGTAACTAGGCAGATGGACAAGGGCCACGCAGTGGATGTCCTGTACCTGGACTTCAGCAAGGTATTCGATTCAATGCCACATGGAAGACTTGGAATAAAACTTGAAGGCACAGGGGCAGGACCATAAATGGTGGGATGGGTGACAAACTGGCTGCAGGGAAGGAAGCAGAGGGTGGTTGTGGAAGGGGAACTCTCATCCTCAAGGGAAGTAACAAGTGGGATTCCACAAGGCTTGATGTTGGGGCCAGTGTTATTTAGGATATTTACTGCAGACATTTCCATGGGCATCAAGAGCAGAATCAGCCTGTTTGCTGACGACACCAAGATTGGGGCGATGGTGAATGACATAGATGGTGGCAGAGTTTGCAGGAAGATCTGAAAAAGCTAGAGACCTGGTCGGACACTTGGCAGCTGGGGTTCAATGCCAAAAAGTGTAAGATACTGCATTTTGGGGCAAAAAATCCAAGAAGAAACTATCAACTGGGGGGAGTGCAGCTGGCAGAGACTGAGGAGAAGAAGGATCTGGCGGTGGCCCTCACAAGATCAATGAACAACTCAGTACAGTGTAAGAAGGCAGAAGCAAGGGCCAACAAAATGCTGGGTTGCATCACAAGGGGAATAACGTAGAGGAGGCAGGAGTTGATTCTGCCACTGTATAGATCATTAATTAGACCTCATCTCGAATACTGCATGCAGTACTGGCACCTGTACCACCTGAAAAGGGACATTAAATTACTGGAAGGGGTGCAGCGCAGAGCAACTAAGATTATCCAGGGACTGGGGGACTCACTGTATGAGAGTAGGCTAAAGGAGTTGAACATGTACTCGCTGGAGGAGAGGAGGGACAGAGGGGTTATGATTGAGACATTCAGGTACATGAGAGGGATAAACAAGACTAGTACAGAGGGGCTATTCAGGGTAAGTGTGGGGAGGGACACTCAAGGCCATGACATGAGATTGGAGGGGGGGAGGTTCAGGATGGAAATGAGGAGACACTTTTTTACAGAAAGAGTGGTGGCAGGGTGGAATGCATTACCAAAAGAGGTGGTGGCCTGTAAAAGAGTGGGCTGCTTCAAAAGGGGCTGAGACAGGGCAAGAGGGAGGATAAAGGGACTGTGGTGAGGAGGGAGCGGCAGCTGCAGAATAGGGCTGCTAGCTGCAAAATCGAGCAGACTCGATAGACCAAATGGCCTTTTTCTGCTGGTAAATTTTGTATGTTCATATGTTCATATCTCGGGGATGTGATGATGTCATTCAGACAGCTAGCGCTTTGCTCTCATGGTCTACATGACATCATCACATCCCCTCAATAGAAACACATCCTTGTTATGTATGGTCACCCATACATTATTCTATGTGAGTAGTTTTGAAGCAGTTTTGGTTATGTCATTGAGGCCTAACAGAGTAAGGGGATAGGAAGAAGGAGCAGCCAAGATTAGGCTCAATATCACCAGTTAGAGTAAGACATTACACAAGATGCCATAAGAAAGAAATATATACTGTCAGAGAACTTACAGGTGGAACATACCAAAGGCATCTTTTAACATACAAAGTTAAACGAATAATAACGTTGGTGTTCAATAACCAGGTATAACTAATTATACTGGATTTAGTCAGGTGTATATAAGAAAATCTTAACTCAAACTATAAGACAGATGCAGATACTGTACATCCAGGGCTGGAGAGTTGTAAGGAACAGTATCACTAATAACAGTACAAGTCAACTGGGATCACTCTGAATAATAAACCCCTGCAGAGGGAAAAGTGAAAACTTAACATGTAGTAGCAATTACAGGACAGAAGCTGCAGCAGTGAATAAGCAAGTGCATTCAGGAATAAGATGATTAATCACAAAGGTTTCTCTAAAGGGAGTCACACGTGGGAGGGGGGCAGAATCTCCTGCTGACTGTCACCCCATGATCACCGTTGATGCAGTGGATCCTGTGACAGTAGAGCCACTAACAAGTCTCACCTCTTCCTTCTTGCCCTCCTCACCCAATCGGTTGGAAGGGATTATTATGACCAAGGTGCTGGGTGCCTGATCTCACAGGCCTTGTGGCCTAATGGTCTGTTTTGAGGCATGTGGAGGCCTCCAATTGCCTGCTCAGCCCCACAGGTGAAGCTCACAGCAGCACTGACCATGACCTACTATTGACAATGACAATCAGGAAAATTAAGCTGAACTGTGACTGTGGCTTTCTCCTAGCAAGGCATATATGCTTACTTCACCACTTCTTCCTTGTTCTCCTGGTTAACAGGGGTGATTAAGGGCTTTAGTTCTGTATGCCTCCTTTCATAGGCATTGTGGCCCTAGGGTCTATCTGTGGAATGGTAATGCCTTAGGCAGCCTGCTCAGTCCCCTGGACGAACCTTCAAGTAACTCCTGCCACAAGCTGCTAATGGCAACCGTGATCAGGGAACTCTGTTTGAATCAAGAGTTTGACTGGCTCCTAGTCAGCTATGAACATTTGTCCTTCCTCTTTATTCTTATCCTCCCAACCCAACTGATTGCATGGGATGATTAATGACCTTAGTGTTGGATGCCTGCTTTCACAGGCCTCATGGCTGAAGGGCCCATTTGTAGTGGGGAGGGAGAGGCCTTGGATGGCCTGCTTGACCCCTAGTTGAAACTCCCAGTGGCTCCTTCAGCAAGCTGCTAGTTGCAATGGTGACTAGGGAAGTGCCAGTTTAACAACTCCTAATCTTGCTTACTGTGAAAACATCAGAAAATAAAAATAAAAGTGCAGGTCTGCTTTTGCAGAAATCAATTATATCCCCAAAACAAATGGGTTTTATGGTTGTACAGTAATTACTTTTTAATCTCTCCTCATGATAATGAGGAAGGGCAAGTCAAGCTTTATTCCATCTGAGAAGCTTTGCATTGGTGCTTAAATCCCCTCTGCTGCATCTTCTGTGAAAAAAGACAAGAATTGTGTAAATGCAGTCTGTCTGCAATTGATAAGTTTGCAAAACAGATCCAGTAAAACAGCATGAATTCAAAACCATAAATGCTTAAAACAAAAACTTATGGAACCCCCACAGACAAAGGAATGGATGAAGAAGAGAACCATTAAATATATATTCTCGATTAAAGACAAGTACACTGATTAAGTACTCTTCCAGGAACACCAACCTCGCAGAATCATTTGCTGATTAGTGATGCCAAATTAGCAAAATTAGAAAATGTTGAAAAGCACAACCTCTTAGTTTACACGCTGTCCTTCAGGCATTTAAAGTATTATCTCAGTGGTTATTGTTCAGTTGACAGATGCACCATTTAATATGTGGATCTGTCCTTATTGATACAGCACTGCAGCATATTCAATGATATGTTGTGGCAACATGGTGAAGGTAGCAACTGTAATCATGTTAGCAGCTGTGCACCAAAAAGCACTACATATTAATCACTCTGGGCTCTATGTACTAATTGGGCTACTATACATCAGTAAGGTTGTAAACTAAATCATGCAGCTATGTGATCTGGAGCCAGCCCCAGTGTGACATGGGACAACAATCACTATCTCCTTGTACTGTAGTCACTCCCTTAAGTACGTAGCAATGAGCAGGGAAGAGGGCGAACAAACTGGGACACTAGACTTCCTATCACAAGCCTGTTGGGGCTCGGATGTGAATCCCTGCTCTGTGGGAGCAAGGTATCATTGGATTCATCAGTCCATAGCTGGGACTGATGTACTTCCTTTTTGTCTGAACATTAAAAAATATATAATAGCCTCCGGCAAAGGAGCTCCCAGGATTCCATGTCCAAAAGGGGGTGATACAACGCCAGTGGTTACTTGTTGGGGCCAAACAAGACAAAGAAGATACTTTGTCATGATCTAAGCAGCATATAAGGCTATTTTTTGTGGCAAAGTAGAGGCACCCTGATACACATGCCAAACAGTGTTTCGCTGGCTTAGTGCATAGCGGTCCTTAAAGAGGCCACACTTCAGTTCTGCCCACACTAATTACCAGCCATGTATATGTATGAGATCCAGGCTGGTGGTGGTGGTGGGGGGCTTCTGATGCTTATGAAGCCTCAGAACAGCCACTGTGCATCTGTGGATGTCTATAGAACGGATGTGTGCAACTTGACCCTACAGGCTGCATATCCCTATAGAGCCCCGTAGTAGTTTTTCCTATTTCACATGGGCTGGTAGTATAGCCTAGAGGTCAGAGTAACAAGCTGTGAATGAGCTTGGTACATCCAATAGACCTGGGTTTGATTTCCACAACCTCAACTTGCATACTGTGTGACTATGAACAAGTCACTTAACCAACCCAGGGATCCCGGATTGTAGTTGTGAATAGTGAGATTTGTCTGAGAAATTATAGAACTACAGTAACCTTCAGTGCTTGAGTTACTATTTACAAAGCAGATCACCTTAAGACAGACAAAAAAAAAGTCAAAAGACTACTTTGGGTCATGGGAAATAGAATCTATTATTGACAGTACTTGTGTAAGTTACAGCATAGTTTGTGGTCAGTTCACTTAGGAAAATCATTTGCTGTTCTGTCTGCTTGAAGTTACCTGCCTTTCCGTTTGCACCTAGCACTCTGCTTGTTATTTTTTTCTTTCTCAAAAATTTAGCAGTCTTTGTTCAAAGTCTAAATGTTCTTTGTTCCCTTCAGACAGAACAGCTGGTTACTCTGTGGATCCTATTTATTGTAACGATCACTGGAAATACGATTGTTCTGGTTTCTACATGGAAAGATCGAAAAAGGAAATCACGAATGGTCTTCTTTGTTACCCAGCTAGCAACTGCAGGTAGGAACTATCTGTTGTTTACACTTCTGTTTATAAATTCCAGTGCCAAAGATTAGAAAGTTAAAAAAAGGAAAACATAATGTGGAATGTGGAGTTTTAAAAGATATATCAGGCCTACTTGGTACACAACTATATCAGACATTGCCTTGCTTTACACGTATAATGTTCGGTTCCTAAATATTACTTAATATGTATATGTAGCTGTTATCTAGTTTACTTGGTCTATGGTCAATATAAAGAAAAATTCAGATCTTTCAAAGCAGGTCAAAAAGAATAATTCTAAGTAAATGATAAGTGATAGTGCATGTGTTCATACTCTAATATAAACATGCCCAGGGGCTCTGTAAGCGATGAGGTGAATCTGAATGCTTTTAGTTATCTCAGGAACGTACATGCTACTGTACCTTATGACTAACATCCTGAACATCAGCACTCCAAGCAAAGCAGTCACAACTCAGGATAAAGTTGAATCCAAATCAAAGAATTTTATTTGTAACTGTTTAGAGCATAGTAAAAGTGCCAGCAACCCCTAGCGCCTCAGCATGCAACCTTCAAAAGGGGGATCTGTTGAAGTAAAGTGAATCCAACCCCTAAATACCCCAGAGTTCATAGGTAAACTCTTCATTCAGTTGGATTGGGTAATAATAACAATTAATGCATACTTGATCATTATCATACAAATAAATCCAAAACACAAAAAACTCAGGTTGTACAAAACTAAATGCCTCAGGTTTAAATTATACAAACTGAAAAAAGACAAATGAATGTCAACGTTGGAGCACTAGTTGTATTTTAAGCATATTTTAGGCATTTTTTACGTATTTATAATGCAGAGTGTGTTTAATGACAACTATTCAAAATATAACAGTAGTGGCCATGTAGTCTGCACTTGAAAACTCAGTGTTTGCTCTGGTCTATGACAGTGAAAGGGAGGGGAAGTTTAGAAGCAAAAGGCAAAACAGGATCATGATCTCCCCACATAAAAAAGAAATCAGTAATTGCATTCTTTTTTTTTTTTTGTATCTTTTTATCCCCCTACATGCTCCACCCCAGCCACTCCTTTAGGCTTTATGCCAAGGCCGGATCTGACTCATCTCGCTCCCAGAGCCACATAGCAGCCAGCCCCAGGATAACCTTGACATAACCCTTCGCGGGGTGGGTCCCCCCTCCTCTGAGGGGGAAGGCACTGGCCGAGGGGCCAGACCAGTGCAATGCTTGACCTCGGGGTGCTGCTGAGATGGGTGGCTCTAGGGACATCGATGACCTTGGATAGCCAGGCAGCCGCCATCTGGCTGGACGTGAAGCGGGTATTTCTGCTTTTCTGGTAACGTTCCCTCCTACATCGCATCTGCAGTGCCCTCAGTCTCCACTGGAGGCCACTGCAGAGTAACGTCAACCCTCTACCCACCCCAGGAGAGGAGGGGAGAGCATCCCCTCTTTCCTCTGCCATCCCCCGGCGTCCCAAGTCCGTTCCTGAACCCAGGTCACCAGCACTGCTCAAGGTAAGGCACCAGTGCCTCAGCCCTTTGCACCACCAGGCTGGGCTGTAATTGCATTCTTAACTTGGGATCAACGATCACTAGAAGGAAAGGACATACAAAATACAATGAGAGAGCCTGACTTTCAAACTTTAGAGATTGACTTTTGAATCAATAGAAACAACTGTGGATGCATCAGTGGGGGGAAGGGATGAAAGATTTTGAAACAAGTTAATTTCAGTAGTGATCACCCACATGGTAATTCTGTGTTATTGCCTCCAAATACCAGCAGGGGGATCCACATACCAGGAAATGAGCAGTGCAGATGTTATCTATAGGAAAAAGGCAAAGAAAAATAAGCTAACATGAAGGCAATAGCATTCTTATTTTAATTAATTTCCTTTTTCCTTTTAGAAAGAGTTTCAAATCTCATTAATCATTTAGCCCACATGGTTTGATACTATTCATCCTAAAGATCCAGTGACTCTCTTTCTCTAGCAGTAGATTTTCTCTATCACCCTCAAACCTTGGTGGTAGTGCAGATTCAATCCCCATAAACATAAGTTCTTTTGGGTCAGCATTGTGGTGGTGCAAAAAATGTAACCTTACTGGTTTGTCTTCCCTTTTGTTGCAAATTGAATGAGTGTGTTCCTGTATGCAGATTTTGAAATGCCTAATGGTGTGTCCTATGTATATTAAATTACAAGGTCACCAAGTAGACCCAATGGCACTGAGGGCTGAGGCACTAGATGCCTTACCTCGCACTATGCCAGCGACCTGTGTTCGAGAATGAGCACGAGTTGCTGGGGTTCAGCAGGGGAGGAGAAGGACTGAGCATCCAAGGGACTGCTCTCCTTCTCCAGGGAGGGGGGCTGCCAGTGGTCGGCGTATTACTGGCCCCTGGTGGAGGCTGGGGGGGCAGTGTGCCAATGCTGCAGAAGAGGGCAGAGATGGGGCAGATGCCTGGAGGAGCACATGCGAATGCATGTGTGATCCCTCCACCGGCACCATTGCATGCCTCATCTCCGCAGGGAAAAAATGGAGGAGGAAAATTTGTTGCTGTGGTGCATGATGGAGGGCACCTCACAGGCCCCGCTTCCAGATAGCTATGGTGCTGGCCACACTGGATCCAGTCTCTGGTGAATGTTGGGGAACCTCGCTGGCCCCATTGGGGGGGTAAGCCCTGGGGGTAAGGGTCAGTGGCAGATGGTGGATGCCGGGGGACAGGGCTGGGGGCTCCCTCCTTAGGTAAGGGACCGCAGCAACAGGAGCATAAATTAGTAATGAAAAAAAAAATTACTAGGGCACCAAAGAACATGTATGACAAATGTGGTGTTGCATATAATGAACTCTCAGTTCCATATCACAACAGTGATCACAAAAGAGCAATCACTATTTTGGTGAGTGTATATCGCCAAAAAAGCAAATCGTCGATATACACATGCCGGCAACCAAACATACAGCAACTAGATCAAATGTTTATGCTGGGAGTGGGGCTGTGCCCCCACCCGCTATGATTAAGGATTACTAACTCCAGGGGGGCTGCATGTCAGGGAGGGGATGACACTCTGTATCGAGGAAAAACAAGGTGGCAGCAAGTGGCAAAAGTTCCCCCAGTCCCCAGCCCTGAACCCAGTACCTGCTACACTAGAGCTAGCTATACCACACCACACAGCTAGCTCTGCAGCAGGCACACTATCCCCTCAGAAACCCTTATTTCTATCCCTCCCCTTCCCCTTGCTATTCTCCCCTTCTGGTTGCTCTTCCCTACGACCGCCTTCTCATATGCTCACTACCCTTGCAGGGTAGCTCATAAGGATAGCACTCTGACATGAGTCGCCCTTTTGATGGTTGCTCATATTCAGTCGCTATCCTCATGTGATACCAAACTCTCTAATGTCAATTTTCAGAGAGGGATCTCCATGATGAGTGAAGGAAGTGCCCATGTAGCAATGCTTACATACATTGCATTTTTTACATTTGTGCATTCCTATGGGTCTTTTGGGTAGCCATTGTAGATGTGTGGTAGCAGTTTCTTCCTTACAGTGTGATCTGCTATACACAAGCTTGCCCCTGAGATTGCTAGCTCAACTGAAACTAACTTGAGGTCTTGGGACAATCACATTGATCAATTCTGGATCACTCAATAGTGAAATCCAATTTCTGTAAATGACATTGTCCACTCTTCCTGTCCACCCATTCAATTCTGTAACAAATGTCACCAGTACAGTCTTGTTTACATTTTGTGATTTTTCTCTCTCAATACTGTTTCCTTGTCTTTGCCTGCTGCTTTATCCATTAAACTTTCACAATAACCCCTTTCAAGGAATCACGTTTTAAGCTCTTTGGCCTGATCAAAAAATGTTACTGTTTGAGAACCATTTCTCCTTTCACATAGGAATTGGTTATAGGATACCAATTCTTTTAATCTCTGTAGATGTGCACTATCAGCTGATAGGACAGAATTCATGGTACTGCATTTCCTAAAACTCTAGTGTTAACCCTGTTTTTATTCCCATATTTGCCACTGAGAGTAATGTCCAGGAAATAAATGCTTTCCCGATCTGCTTTGTGGGTAAATCGCAGATTACATTCATTCCTGTTTAACCAATCCATAAAGTTCTCAATTTCACCCACGTCACCTGTCCACATGCATATCACATCATCTATATATCAATGCCATTTTGCTATTTAGGTCAAAAAAGGGTTGCACTGGTGACTGAGAACATATTCCTCTTCCCACAGTCCTAAAAGTAAATTGGTGCAGGATGGGGTGATTGAGGCACTCATTGCTGTCCCACATGTTTATAAACAGAAATTGGTACTTCGTCAAACTGAAAATGCCTTCCAAAAAGTGCTTACATGCTCTCAAGCCTAAATTGTGTTCTAGTATAGAATTATAAATCACCTCTTTGTCTGTTGTCAGCCAAATATCTTTCTCTCCCCAGACATAGTCAGTAAATTTGTTTAGAACATCTGTTGTGTCTTTTAACATGTGACTATAATCTGACTACACATTTCTGTAAGAAATAGTCTATAAAAATCCCAAATTTCTGGGTTAATGAATTTACTCCTGAAATGATTTGTCATCCAAGGGGTGGTGTGAGACTTTTGTGTATTTTGGGAAGCATGTATATAGAGGAGTGTTCTTCCCAAATAAATTCAAATTCCCTTTTGATATGTTCCCACAAGTAACAGCTGTCTGAAGCAATCTAAGGAATTCCTTCCTAAATGTATTCAGTGGGTTACCGGGGAATAAGTTGTAATTTTTAATGTGCCCTAAATGGTCCATCCCAGTCTCACTATAATGACTTTTATCTAGCAACACAATGTTTCTACCTTTATCAACGGGTTTTATGACAATCTCATTATATTTTTCAAGTTCACGTAAAACATTTTAGTCTGCTACACTGAGATTGTTATTCTGTCATGAAAAAAATTATTTGATTTGGATTCAACTCTATCTTGAGTCATGACTGCTTTTGCTTGGAGTGCTGACGTTCAAGATGTTTGCTTGCAGTTTGGACTGGCCGCCCTGTCAGCACTCACCTCCCTTAATAGTTTGCAGTGGCATACTTTTGGCTCTTGTACCTTATGACAGCAGCACAGACCTTGAAGTATACTGCTGCACTTAAAAATGGTTTTAGGGTTAAAACTAAAGCAAAATGTTTCAAGCTTAAGAAAATTTGTAAATCTTGAACTGGAAATAAATACTCTCAGAAAACTGTCTTTTATCTTTCTATTATTTCATATTTATGTAAAATGGTGTTATTAAACTAATTAATGATTGTGATTTAGTCTGGCCAAGCTACAGATACTTCTTTGTATGTGCCTAATAAGTGCTTGCAACTGCTCGTGGATAGCTAAGAACTTTGGGTAGCTACGTGTATGAAATAAGGCTTGACAGGGTGTTGGGTTTTGGGGGATGCCCAGGGGCATAGTGATACTTTATGCCACAGATGGAGGACCTTACAGACCCTGGAAGTGTGGGTATCCACCAACACCCTACACCATAGTGCGTATTATTGACTTAGAAAATTGGTTGGATTCTCAACAAGAAAAGACAGACACAATTTAAGAAGAAATTGGTTTAAATATACTTCATGGGCCTGATTTTAGAAGGTAGATGCAGGGCTTACATCAAACTCTGCATCAACCACAATGTTTGCTGCAGCTATACTGAACAGTTTGTGCAACTTGTGTTACATTTTAGTACCTTTGGCACAGTTGTGACAATTTACTTACATTATCGCAGCTTGTGCCAAAGCTTTGGTGCAAGCCCCATAAAATGACTCTCCCCATGGCTCAAATGTAGATGGGGGGAGCTGTTTTATGTCCTGTGTTCAGCGCAAGGGACTTGCACCATGCAGTTTCAGCTGAGTTTTTGCAAAATCGGAGTTGCCGCATTGCTTGACGTAAGTCGCCACTTGCGTCAAACTCCCTACCGCAAATCCCTTGTGGCGATCCTTAGACTTGTTCAAATCAGGCCCAATGTGTCTAATAGTCCTGTTACCAAAAACATGTTACCTGTGGGCTCTGTACTTCTTATGCTAGCTGAGGTGCTGTCAGTATATTTGCTCTTCAATCTGATGTCAAACTGGGTTGCTAGAAATTGTTTGATACTCAATCAAGCTAAATATTTCTCCATGGTGTTTCACTACAGGATGTTTGCTAGGCTGCCTGAACCTTGACATAAAAACTGCAGATGGTAATACTTTAGAAACTAAAACATAGTAGATATATATTGGTATTATTGCTTTGGGTAAAGTCAATGGGAAGTTTAGGGTGACGAGGGGCAGAGCAACATTTAGCAAACATACATAAGTCTACAACAGGCAGACTCAATAAACCTTTTGGGCCTTCTGCTGGTATTTCCATATGTTTGTATGTTCATATAGAACATATTTAATTTCAGTACTCCGTTAAACTCACGTATGGATACTGTGGGGGTGACTGAGGATCAATATCCAAACTGTGTTGTCAAAGTAATTGCATACAAGTACCCATAATATCTTGATAACCCATAACTTGAAATATACATGCCATTTTATAGAGATTACCACTGACACACTGCACTAATTGTTTAATTGTTTATAAAAAAGCATGCTTAGGGCATAGTATACAGTTAATACCATTTATTATGTTGAACCTTGCTCATTCCTTGGTTGTGTTATTTATTTTCTGAAATATTTGTTTTTTTTATTTTCTAAAACCTTTGTTGTTTAGTGGTTTGCATTGCTTTTCATTATGTTTTATATTTATGCAAATTAGTACTACTTAGAATTGTTGTACAGGGATAAATAAAATATAGTGAGAATGAGACCCTAAATAGTGTTCTTCAAGAACTACCACTACTTTTTATCTTTTAAACAACCACCTAATTTAGCCAACCTGATTGTTAGGAGTAAACTTGCACCAGAACAGAATACCATAACACTAAATGATACACAACCTTGCAATCACCCCAGATATAGGACTTGTGAGCACATTTTCACTTTGGGTTGTGTAGTTACTTCCCAAAACAGACAATTCAGGATACAGAGGAATTATACATGTGCATCACAGAATGTTGTTTATTTCATTTAATGCAAGAGATGTCCCCAAACAGGTATGTCGGACAGACAAAGCAACCTCTCCACACTAGAATAAACTCACACAGACATACTATTAATATGAAGATGACTGACAAATCAGTGGGGCAGCACTTCTCACGGACTAGTCACTCTATCTCAGATATGTTAGTAATGGTCTTAAAGGACATTTCAGAAATACACAACAGGCTTTTGAGGTCAGACTTGTTTTACTTCTCAATATGGTAGAAGATGTCATGAACATTGATTTGGAATTTATGACACATTACCCTACTTGAACTTACACAGACCTTAAGTACAAAGGATGGACCTATAAGGGACTTCAGTGGGTTTTTGGTTTTTGTTTTAATATTGTATGGTTATAGGGTCCCTTTTAACTGGTTATCAGTATGTTGGTTTCTCACCATTAACTATTTGGGGAGTAGGGGAAGAGTGTGTTTTATGGGGGTGGGGTGGGAGTAGATGGGGTTGTGGTTTTATGAGGTAAGGCTTACATTCAGGTAATGACATTGTGATGTTACAGTATGTTAGGGCTCTTGGTTCACATAAATAGTAAATGTATACTTCCTTCCAACTAGTTATCTATATTATATTGTTACCCTCTGGGCTGGGGTAATTCTGTACCTTTTGATTCTGATTCCTAAGACTGTTACTGTACATATAGTAGACTGATTATATTCTGACACACTGTTGAACACTAAACATATTAGGTTGTGTCATTTCATTTACTAGGGGGTCCTTGGTTAATTTTTTTAATGGGCTCTAATTCTGACAATTGATATTTTTTGTAAAAGAATCTGGTTACAGCACAAAAGGTTTTTATGTTTATGGAATATATTACCTGGTTCAGTGTATAGTTGATAAATTGTCTCCAGAGTGTTTTTTTTTGTTTCAAATTGTTTAACCAGGAATAGCACACTAAGCTGAAAGCTTGTTTACAGGTGCAATCTGGGAGAACAGGGAAGTTAAGTAACTTGCTCAAGGTCAAACAGTATGCAAGTGGGGGCTGTGGGATTCAAACCCAGGTCTCCAGATTTGCAGATCAGAGCCTTAAACCACTGCACTAAACTGCCTCCCTTAATACTTAGTAATGTATGAATATGTGAAACAGTTTGTTCACTCTAGGGAAACTTTTCTTTATACCTCCAATTGGCATTGATAGAAAATTTCTACTTTATATTTTTTGACATGGAATACTATCACATTTTTAACATGTACTTTAGTGGGCACTAAATCTAAAGGTCATGCATTTCATTAAGAGTGTATTTTCATGACACAATCCCCCATTCATTATGTAAGTTAGTGCAACTTTCAGGCCTCACAAAGGATTACTCTTACCTGCCTTTGTTAACATTTGACCTTGGAGTGCTTCAAAGCAGCCCGATAGCTGACTAAAACTGTTTCTTTGCATTTAAACCTCTGTTATGATTTAAATAAGGTATTTTAAACCAATGAGAATATATATATATTTTATGTACAATCTGGGTGTTAATAGGATGCGATTTTCCACACAACTGGCATAAGCTTCCGAGGAAGGACTTGGTTAGTCCAAAAGCTTAAGCTCTGTTTTCCTTTGTTACATCTATGTTGGTACAATAAAAGGTATCAAACCATTTGTTTCTGGATCTAATTGTTTAAGCAACTTAGTTGACTCCCACTGGAATACAAAACAGACACCAAATTCACCTCTCAGTTCTCATGTTCACGGCAGTGCAAATGCAACTACAGTACTTTCCTTCTTTCCTGATTAAGTAACAATTTCAACATGGTCAGCAAAGTCCATAGCTAAGCTGCTAGATCTAGCAACAGATGTAGTTTTAAAATTCCAAAAGACCTGAGTAATTAAAATAAAATAAATCCTTTTCTACTACCAAGTGGCTACTCTGTGGAACTCACTAAAACTGTCAATCAAGTGAGCCAGTATCAATCATAAATACAAGACTAAAATGAAATAGCATTTTAACAATATTAAAATGGCCTGTAACATTAGCCTTTGAGTAGCAAAGCGTTATTAACTGTACAGTCATTACAATATACCATATTGTGAAACCCTGTAATGTTTAGAAGCATGGTTTAATTTAAAGGGGAATTGTCATTGCTAAGAGCACCACGTCCAAGTGTGGAGCTCATCCTAACTTACACTTTGTGGTAGAAACATATAACTGTTTACTGCAGTATAGCAGTTTGTGTCACACTAATTCTGTTGACCTGCAAGGTGACATTTTCTGTAACCAAAAATCCTGGAAGCTCCTGCTGCTGACATCAGAGGAGGGCTGCAGCAGTGGGAGATTCAATAGCCTGCTGTGCATATTAGAGTTTTATAAGCTCTGATCTGTTGCTGTTCCTGCGGTCCTCTCTGGGCTATGTACAGTTACAGTTGACTGTGCTTAGCCCTGGGAGAACAGATGAACCAGAAAACATATGATGAGAGCTTATTAAAGCTCTAAAATACAGTGCAGGCTATTGACTGTCTAACTGCTGCAGCCCTCCTCTGATGCCAGCTGCAAGGGATTTTGGTATTCATAGTTACAGAAAATGTTAGGATGCAGGTCAACAGAATTAGTGTGATGCAATCTACTACACTGCAGTAAACAGTAGGTAAACAAAATGTTTTTGCTCACAGAGTGCAAATTAGGACCAGCCCCATACTTGGGTATGGAGCTCTTAGTGCTGACACTTCTGATTTAAAGAGAGAAAAAATGGGCCTCTGGGCAAGCAGGAGTTGTGCCAGTTTAAGAAAGGTACTGTATATTTCCCTTGAGTTTTAATAAAAATTATAGTTTGGCAGTGAAGCTGGCATGGTTAAGATAATACTGAGAGTCCTTCCCATTCCAGGTTAAGCAATGCCTCCTCTTGTGTGGCAATGATTTTCCCAACATTACAGACAAAACACAGAGTGCAATATCTCTTCCCAGCTTATGAGAGCTGAAACATATAATCACTGTTTAACAGCACTTATTCATAAAAGTTGTGCTAATAACATCATAAAATGTTTAATGTTTATTATACACTTATATTACCAAGACGTTCAGGCTGGGACAGTGGGACGTTTCATGATGCTGTTAGTTAAAAGGAAAAGATGTAAATGCAGTAATATGATTCCTACATTTCAAGTCAATGTCCTCTGTGATTTAATATCATTTTGTTTATTAATGTCTTGTTATTTATTAATGTTCTCTATGCATTTAAATATGTGCGATCTTATGGACTTACAGGGCACCAAGCCAATATTATGGCAGGATCTTCTACTTGGAAGACTTTCTGGAACTCATTTGTAACCCATGTCTTGTACAATCAATAGATTTCTGGAACTTTTATGGACTACCCCATAAATGAACTTGCACCTCCAGTGCTGTACCAATGAAGGAGAGGTGCTATTGAGGTCCTCTTGGTTTTTGGGATCCTGAATGTATATAAGTGTTTTAACCACTATGAGGGAAAATTTTTTTAGAATACATTTTATCAAATATAATATAAAGAAATGTAAAAAGAAAATGGCACAGAAGAAAACATATGTATTACAGTGCAGTACATTCATTATAATACATTATATTAAAACAAAAAATGTATGCCCGAAGTCTGAGTTATTCATTAATAAGTAGATTTTTCCTACATACTTTTCCAAACTTTCCCTATTGCAATGCAGTATGTGAACAGGATATTTAATTTAATGTGTTAGTGTCAGACAGTTGTAATAAGAAGTTCACCACCTCTTGGGGTGGAAGAAACAAATTCTTCAGGACTGAACAGCGGAGTATCATAGACAAATTAAAAGTAGAGTTTATGGTTCAAGTCTTCCATTTCACTTCCACCAAATTTAGAAATTATTGAAACAATTGCAATATTCTTATCGAAATGAGATTACAACATATTGCTCTTAAATTGTTAATATCATAAGGTTGTAACGGAGTTTATTTCCAGTGGGAATAATAAAAGCTTTTGATATCATTCAAAACAATGTTATTTCTTATTAATCGGTGACAAGGGGCTGTTTCTTACTGTTGCTTCAGCTGTGTGAGATATTATAGTCTGGACACAAGAAGTAATCTCTGTTTTAATACTTCTTAGTATAAATGATGAGTTTCTTAAGTGAGTATAGCCATATGTAATAAAATCCATTGGTAGGAGAACTGGATGGCTAAGCGGACTAATAGCAGGTTATGGAGCTTTCTTCCCTTAGATCACTGGTTCAAATTCAGCCCAGATTGATGGTGGCTGAAATCCTTTATCACCTGAGGACTGTTCATTGGACTATGTGAAATGACTGGTTTTTGTCTCAGTACAGTTCTCAGTAGGCAAGTGTCCACATCACAAAACCACAAATACACTTGGCACAAATTGTCACTCTTTTTGGCAGTCTCAGATGAGAGGACAAGAACTGAATAAGCATGAAGTCTGTACTAACCTCGTACCTACAGTACATGGTGATCCCTTTCAAGACAGGGTTGATGCACATTGATGAGGCAGTGCGGGGAAGCTTGCACTGTAGTCAGCCATGCTGCATCTGTCTTATGGATAAACAGAGGGCTTCAGTTTCCACTGCTGTCAGTCCAGCACCTGTCACATGCATTACAATTCACACACGGATAAAACAAAACAATTCAAACTATATTAAAAAATAGCTAAATAAATACATTGGTTTCCAATACATGTCTCAATCAGTCTTTGTTGGCTTCTAGTAGTCATATCAATATGATATAGAGCTTTATTCCTTACTCTCATGATGTGTATGGTACGTAATTATTTACCTAATATACTGCTGTGTTGAGTTCAGATGTGCAGATCCATTGCCACACTATACATATGCTAAAGGAGTTAAACCTGTATAAACTATCCTGAATAAATAAATAATTACAGACCTGATATGCTGCATGTCCAGTTCTCTCTTACTTCAAAATATCAGATTCTTGCATATATACCATGACAATTGCCCCAGTGCCACATCATCTATAAGCCCCTCAAATCATATGTTTTGTGTCTTTTTTGTCCTTGCTTCACTCATTGTACAGTAGATTGCCTTTTCTATAGACATTGCTGTGCATGTGCTGCATTGAGCTTATCATACAAGACAACCAAACATGAGCTACTGCAAAGTCTTGTCAGCTTTAGATCATGTACAATAAGCATGTCATCCTCTATGCCATCTTTGTACACTTCTGTGTGAGTGTGCCCAACCATTTAGGGTGCTAGCATTTACTTTCAAACCATGTTGCCTGGTAAAATGGGAACTTGCAATACACAGCTTGTGATGTGCTTCTGACCACACAAAGTGTTCAATTCTCCCAAAGCAGACTGGCATTTTCCCCTATATTGCCCAGTGGTGTAGCTAGGAAAATTCAATTTGTAAGCCAGAACATTCTGGTACCTCTGTGATGACCCCTCCTATTGTGGCATACCCACATTTGTTAACTAGACCTTTGTACACCCCGTATTGTACTACAAGAACTGCATAATAAGAACAACAAATACAGATATTCAAGTTATAACATCTGTAAAGGTGGCTATCAGATAGTATGAGTAACCAAAGTCGGTGTCCAGTCAATGTGTAAGCCAGGGCTTACTTGGTGAATGCATTCCTACAACCATGATAATGATAGGATGATTGTCCTTTACAGTATGTTCATGTAAATTGTGTTTTTGTCACTGATGTGACTGTTGAGTTGTTAGATCCACAACTTTACATAAGTATAGATCACTGTTCACTTGTTCAATGAGAATGTCCTTTCCAGGATCTTAATGTAGGAAGCACTCTTATAAACATAAGAATGTTTCAAGTGCTGCCTGGTAGCTGTACTGTACTTGCACCCCTACCAAGTGTGTTCTAATCCTCAGTTTGAAAAAAACGACTGGGTTGCCATGGAAATGGCTGTGAAACCACTCTCCCAATTAATATACAAACTAGGAGAAAGAAGAAATTGTTTAACTACGAAAGGCACACTAAGCCAGAGCTATTTTCCAGGTGCAACTTGGGAGTACAAGGAAGTTAAGTGACTTGCTCAGGGTCACAAAGCATGCCAGTGGAGGCTGATGGAATTCAAACCCAGTTCTGCAAGTTTGTAGCTCAGTGCACTTATCCACTATGCTATACTGCCTCCCTAGCAAGGTAAATGCGATAACCAGATCAGTAAATGACAACAACTTCTTAGTCCAGCTGCCAGCTCACCTGCCAGCACTGAACCAAAAAGTGACTCAACTCCACATAAAAACTTTAAAAAAACATGGTTCCTTAAATTAACTTTATTTTGTGCATCATATCCAGGGCTAAGCAGTGTTCAAAAACGCTGTGCATCCATGAATACTCAACACACAAACTGCAATGTTTAAAAAGTGCTTGGTACTGTCAGCTGACTACAAATGCATGAAGGCTGTTTATATCAGATGGCCACAGGAGTGTACACATGCTAATGATGCAAACACGTGGAGCCTCCAGCTCATCACCATAACAACCCACAGATCCCACTCCTGCCAGCTTTCAAAAAAGGAAAAATGACAGCTAAAATAAACAAAAGCAAAATTAATTAAGAAACTACAAAAACACATGGGTGATCGATAATAAGTTTACTGGTCATGTCTGAGGGTGTCATATGGATGTAAGAGTGTCGTCTCCTGCATTCTTAGGATGCCAGAACTGTTCACTTTCAGTTCGCAGTTCCCTCTTCCAAAGAACACATTAGGCAGCACTGCTATATCCATAAGCGGCCCTCCAACATGACCAATACACTTACAGAAAAAGCATGATATCATTTTAATTTCACTGTAATTTTATTCATGCGAAGTTAGAAATATTTAGAGACTAGATACCAAAATTGAATTCAATCATTGAATAATTTATTGGAAAGCAAGTGGAGCAGAAAACTCATTTAAACTGCATCCTGCACAATAAGCAATGTACAGTTGGTAAGCACATACGGTGGTGCCCAGTGCCACATTCCTTCTTCTATAATCGTGTCACTCAGAATCTTCAGTAAAGAACTTGCAAGACTAGACAGAGTGATAAATACTAACCGCTTATTTACAGTCAATTGCCAACAGTATCCAAAGGTTATCTAATTATAACGGCATTGTAACAGTAGTGTCATGAGCTCTCACAGCATGTGACAACCAGACACTGGACACCACTGTAACAAATAATAAGATTGCAATTAACACTTTTTTTTGGTTAATATTTTTTTCCTCCTTGAGCCGGCTATCCTCTGGAGGGTGCCCCCAGCCCTGTCCCCCAGCTTCCACCATCTGGCACAGACCCAAACTCCCAGGGCTTGCCCCCCTGGTGGGGTTGGCAGGGTTCCCCAACCCCCACTGGAGACTGGATTCACTTGTCCAGCTCCATGGCTGGCCAGGAGAGGAGCCTGTGAGGCACACTCCTCCATTGTGCCGTAGCTTCTACTTTTTCCTGGTTTTCTCCCTGAGCTGGGGCATGCAGTGATGCCCACAGAGAGGAGTGTGCATGCATCTGCACATGCTCCCTCCAAGCGTCTGCCCCAACTCCTCCCCCTTCTCCAGCACGGCACCCTGTCCCCCAGCCTCTTCTAGGGATCAGGCAAGCGCCGACCACTGAAGACCCCCCCGGGAGAGATGGACAGCAGTCCAACGGACGCTCAATCCTTCTCCTCCCCTGCTGACCCCCAGTGGCCCGTGCTCATTCCCGAACACGGGTCACTGGTGTAGCTCGAGGTAAGGTGTCCAGCGCTTCAGATATGAGTGCCACCAGGCTGGCTTGCAGTTAACACTTGTGATGCTATAGTGTTAATAGTAAAGGGGGTTTAGTTAATATTTTCAACTAGTCTAATATGTGAATTTATGCAACAGGTGTGGACACAACAGCCATTGAATAAAACTCTTTATTTTCACTGCCTTTGAATAAATGAAATTTATGTGTACAGTAAACATGACACAGAAATTTATCTACATACTAAACATGTCACTCTCCATTGATTGGCTGGACTACTTCTCTGCCTCTAATTTATGCCAGCTCATGCCACCTGCCTTTACCTTACACAAAGCACTCTCTGACTGAATGTTCATGTGGCATCATTATTCCATAAACAGCCACTGACACAAACAGACTGAAACATGGCGCATTGTAAACTGCACAGTAATAAGCAAAAAAAAAAAAAAAATAACAAGTCTCACTGTCAATAACAATCTCTTCTTGGTTCCACATTTAAAAAACAAAGCAACCATAAACAAGCATTTGTCAATGTCGAATGTTCGTTGTGTCATGGGGGGAAGGGATGTTTGAAAATTGCTTCAGTGAAGTTGTTTGTGAGATGGGGTCCCAAAAAACATATGTTGAAAATCTGGGGCAAAAATATTTAAAAATGGCCAAGTTATGCCACTAAGTTGAAAATCCTATTGAAATACATTGACGCAGAAAACCCCATTGAAATACATTGAAGCGCTTACCTCAGTTCGCGTTTGGGCTTTGAAGAGCAAAGACATGGCTGCAGTCCAAGGTAGATTACGGTGATGGAGGTCCGGTGAGTAAGCATGGGGTACGGGGGGTGTGGGATGGTGGGTCCTGATTGGGAGTGGGGGTTGGGTAACGGCGGAATGGACAACGATGAACAGTTTTCTATTTTACAGGGAAAAAAAATGACAAGGGTCAGTTTTCTTTTTCAGACACTTTGCTGAACAGATGAGGACACTGTGGAATTGGGCACCTCCAGTGCCTGCATACTGTTTGGCGGGGGGTTACACAGCAGACAACAGTGGATAGACAGATAACACTGGGGGATTGGGCACCCCCCGTGTCGGCATACTGTTTGGGGGGGTTTACACAGTGGACAACAATGGATGGACAGAAGAGGACACTGGTGGATTGGGCACCCCCAGTGTCTGTATTCTGTTGGGGGGGGTTACACAGCGGACAATGATGGATGTTTTTCCTTTTTTTAGGATAAAAAACAAGCATCTGTCAATGCTGAACGTTTGATGTATTGAAACATGTCCACCTCTGCACCTTGTTTCTGCCCTTCAGGTACTTGAATGTATCTATCATGTTCCCCCACTCCCTCTTTTCCTCCAATAAGTACATGTTGAGGTCCTTTTAATCTGTCTTGATATGTTCTGTGTTGCAAGCCATGTACCACCTTTATGTGGACTGCCTCCACCCTGTCAATGTCCTTGCACATTTGTAGCCTCCAGAACTCCACACAGTACTGTAGGTGAGGCCTCACTAGTGCATTATACAATGGCATAACCACCTTGTGTCTTCTGCTAGTGATACCTCTGCCTATGCACCCCAGCATGCCACTGGCCGTTCTTGCAACATTTGTGCTCTGCTTTGACACCTTTGGGTCATCAGAACTGATAAGTCCCAGGTCCCTTTCTTCCTTAGTGATCATCAGCACCTCCATTCCATCCTACAACTCTCCCCAGATTTCTCTCTTCTTAGGTGCATTATTTGGGCTTCTTTGCTTTGAACTTCAGTTGCTACTCCTCAGACCATTTTTCAAGCCTCTCCATGTCCCTGCTCATTTTCTTCACCCCTTCTGGAGCATTCACTCTGTTACAGATGTTGGTGTCATCTGCAAACAGGCAGACAGACCTTTCCTTCTGGTTCTTCCATAATGTCTGCAATGAAGACATTGGACAGGACTGGTCCCAGGACTTATCCCTGAGATACCCCGCTGGTCACCCCCTCTCCCCAGATTGGATCCCATTACCACCACCCTCTGCCTCCTGCCTGTTAGCCAGTTTCTAACCCAGATTATCAGCTTGTGACCCGTTGCCAAACTACTCATCTTGTTAACCAGCCTTCTATGTTGGATGTTGTTGAAGGCTTTGCTGAAATCAAGGTAGATGACATCAAATGTACCTCCCTGATTTACTTCCTTAATGAGGCATTAGGGTTTCCAACCTTAATGCCCCACCCCCCACCCTGCAGAGACTGACAGATATTGGGGGTATCCCTTTGGGTCATCAGCCATAACACTCATGCCATTCCACCCCCACCCTGCAGACACTGACAGGCATTGCAGTGTACCTTGAGGTCTTTGGCCATAACACTCACCCCATTCCATAATGAGATAAGCTGAGATGGATGCAGTATAGGAGAATGAGATAAACGTTTGGGCCAAAGACTCCAAGGCACACCCCAATGCTTGTCACTGGCTGCAGGGTGGGGGCTGGAATGGTGTGATCATTATGACCGATGACCCCAAGGCACATGCCTGACACCTGTCATTCTCTACAGGGTGGGGGGGGGGTATTACAGTTGGAAACCTTAATGCCCCAGATGTTTGTTGGTATTTTCACTCCAAATTTTCAACATGGACATCTTGGGACACCACCTCATGAACAGTGACACTATCTTTTCATTACTCAATCCCAAAAGGTGATTTCGCACAGTGACTGTGCCATTCGGCACCACAGGTGCTAAAACACATTTTGGGTAGGATGTGAAAAATTACAGTTGTACTGTTCATGAGGAGATGTGAAAAAATGACAATGCTGAAAATCTGAGTGAAAATCTGAGAAACTGGCAAAGTTATGAGCATGCATAGAAACTGTGTAATGCATTTTTTGGAATTTTTTTGCCAAATATTTAACATTGGCTTTTTTGGACCTGTCCCTCATGAACAGTGGCACTGTGATTTTGTTACTCCATCCTGAAAGTTGATTTCGCACAGAGACCTCGCCATTCTGCGCAACTGCTGTGAAAACACATTTCAGGCATGATGTGAAAAATTACAGCTGCACTGTTCATAAAAAAGTGTAAAAAAATGGCAATGTTGAAAATCTGGAGTGAAAATATTAAAAACTGGCAAAGTTACAAGCGTGCATAGAAACTGCACAATGCACGCTCATAATGCTGTCGCTGTTTGGAATTTTTTCACCAAATTAGCAACATGGGCTATTTGGGACCCCACCTCATGAACAGTGGCACTGTTGTTTCATTAGTCAGTCCCAAAAGGTGATTACACATAGCGACTGCATAATCACCTTTCTGGACAGAGGAATGAAATGACAGTGACATGTGTATGAGGTGGGGTCCCAAGAACCCCATGTTGAACATTTGGTGCCAAAATTCCTAAAAATGAGTGAGATATCAGCATAAGTTAAAACCCTGTATTGACTCCCATTATACGGCTTACCTTTCATTCTTTCAGTTTTCCCATCGACTTTGAAGAGTGCAGACATGTCCCACTCCACAGAAGATTGCATCTGCCAACCTCGGAGGGTAAGTATGGGGTAAGGGGGGTGTGGGGAGGTGGGTGCGTAGAGGGAGGGTCTGGACGAGGGAGACAACGAGGGACGGTTTTCGTTTTTACAAGTAAAAAAAAGACTGGGATTGAAGGTTTTCTTCATTTACAGGTAAAAAAATATATATATAAATTTAGGCACACTGGGGTGGACTCCCAGTGTGCCACAATAGTGGTGGGGAGGGGGGATTCTGACACCAGGATTGGGCACCCCGATGTTGGATAGGGATATAGACGGGCTGGGGGATTCATCCAACACCAGGAGTGGGCATCCTGGTGTTGGAAAGGGAAAGGGGAAATTGTTTAACCAGGAAAGACACACTAAGCAGCAGCAGGGAAAGGGGACATTGTTTAAAAAGGAAAGACACGCTAAGCCACAGCCGGAAGGCTCACATTTCAAAGGACAGAGCCATGCCCAGTGTCAGCTCTGTCCTTTGAAATGTTTGCCGAGATGAGTCCCCTCAGCAAACCGGTGTTATCAGGACACTGTCTGCTGATTTGCCAGCCACAGACTGGCCCCTGCAGCACCACTGGCCATTGGGCTGGCACCCCTCACACCCCTCTCTAGCAACTCTCATATCAACATGTTCATCTGAGCTTGTGTACTTGATGAACATAAAAAATGAGGAGCCTAGAAAACAGGTTTGAACTTGAAATGGAAGATATTCTTATTCAGATTTAAAATGATACAGAACTACTGCTCAACCCAGAAAAAAACTGAACAAGGCCACATAGCAGAAGCTAACCGGGAACAGCAACCAGCAACCAGCTCACTAACAACCACAGTCATTAACACTATAGATGAATACAGTGCATAGTTGGGTGTTGTTCTGCATAGAAATTGATGGCTCTCCAAATGTTGTTGCACCAGAGTTCAAAAGGTCATCGAACGTGATTGTACTCTGCTGTGGTGCAACAACATTTAGAAAAGCTCTAGTGCTTCACGTGCTGTGTTTTAAACAAACCATCAGCAGTTAGTCACAGCCACCACCACATGCTCCTCAAACAGCTAGGAGAACACTACTGAAACACTACTGAAACAGCTGAGCGTCCACAAGAGCAGACACTCAGGTGCACAAGGTACAGCTAAAGCCGCAACTTTACGCCCACCCACCCTTCCCCATCATTCTTATTATATACACTCCTCCCATGCCCCTTTCAACATCACGCCCATTCATGATCTTCCCTCCCATGACATAACAGCTCTATTTCTTATCTCTCTCCTCCCTCTCTCCATAACTATTAAAGGCGAGCCTCTGAGCAGGCAGAATTCCTGGGTCTAGCAATTGGTTTCTCGTTGAACTCCCCACCCAGCACTTTTAGTTAATTTTACCACTCTGCCTGGTGTTGACATCCTCTGCGGACAATATTATCCCAGCTTACTACCCTTGCTCTCTACATATCAATTCCCTGCTTTTTTTTTCTTTTCGGAGGTGAAACCTCCCCTTTGATAAATCTAGTGTCTGTACCCCCCCCCCACTGGGATCTATCATGTGGGTTACTCAGACTCTTTCATTCTGGTCCCTTCTCCTCTTTGTGCCATGCGGCAGAGATCAGGTTCCACAACATACTGTTTATGGAGACTATGAGACGTTCCTATTCTGCCATATGCTTAACAACTCCCCCCATGGCTACTTATGTATATACAACCTCCCGCTTCTTCAGTGTCATTCTTGGTATAACTTTGTTGGTGGAACTAAAACTGAATTACCTCTGCAATGCATGGCACCTGTCTCCCCTAAGGATGAACCTGCACTGTAAATTGCTTTCAGAGTGTTAGTCTCTGCTATACTATATCGGAAGAACCCTATATGGGGGGACCTGCCGACCCAAGATACTAACCTGTGCAGAAAAAACAAAGCCAGAACTCTTAATCTAACACTTGCTGCCCTAAAAAAGATATTGCTTCTCTTACTATTATACTCAGGCAATGTAGAGCTCAATTCTGGGCCTCCATATGCCATCATGTCGCCTGCTGACCTAGCCAACCTCTAAGGCATGAGCTTCCTTCATGTTAATGTATGCAGCCTATTAAAAAAGATATCCATGATCCAGGCATGGGTCTACCACATCACACCAGATATTTTAGTGATCTCCGAAACCTGGCTTAGACCAGCTACCCCTGATAGAGAGATTAATATCCTGAATTACCTACTATTTAGAACAGACAGGCATTCTAGAGGAGGAGGGGTAGCCATTTACATCAAGAATTAATTCACGTCTTGTCTCGACTCAACAACAGTCGTGAATGAATTCGAATGTCTAATTTTTAAGGATGCGAGCTTACCCAGTATGTCTCTGCATATAATAGGGTGCTACAGACCCTTGTCTGCGGGTCTACAGATATTTTCGCACTTAAACACCTTCCTTGGTCAAGAGTCATTAGAAACAATTATTCTTGGAGACCTCAATCTTGACTGGCTATCCAATGCCTCAACCCTTCTCTCATCCTTTTGTGATACACATGGATTAATGCAACTTATCAACAAACCAACACGTATTAATAAAAAGAATCCTGACAATAGCTCACTGCTGGACATTATCTTAGTGAGTAAACCACATCTCTTCTCCCATGCTGGCGCTTTTTTCAGTGACATAAGTGATCACTGCTTCATAGCTGGTGTAAGATCAATCAATAAACCATCACCCCCACCAAAGTTCTCAGCTAAGAGATCTAGACAGAATTTTGACTTATCTGCTGACATCAACGAACTAAAATACTCCCTGTGTTGGTAAGATTTCTACCTGCAAAAACTGTGCAATCGGCTTACGACATTTTTGAGGAAATACTCTTAGGGGCCTTAAACAAATATGCCCCTATTGTTAAAGTCCGTATATCAAAAAAAACTTGTCGGTGGTTCACGTCGTAACTTAAATCTGCATTGTTAGAGAGGGATAAGTTATGGAAAAAAGCACACAAAACTCAGACCCCTTTGGACTGGTGCCAGTTTAAAAGGGCAGGGAACTTATGCACCAAAATGGTTAGAGATGCCAAAGCAGCCTATTACCACTCTGAATTTGACACTGCCACCAAGAATCCAACTAAATTCTGAGAAACATTCAAAGATCTGTCCGGACATACGCCTGGAAACTGTCTGCCGGACAAGATCATCTCAGGCGCTGATATTATTAGTGATAGGCAGGAAGTATTGGATTCCTTCAATAATCACTTTGCGGTAGGGGGGCGCTGTGGAGCCCAAGCAAGATGGAAGTCTGAACATAGAGCTCCTCGAATATAGCTCCTTAAAGCATCTGAAATTTACGTTATTTGTGAAGAAAATCAGTGTATTTTTATAGTCTAACGTGTTGGAAAGGCTGGTGACAAGGATGGGGAACCCCCGGAAAGATAAATCATCGGGAGATGGATCTAAACTTAAAAATTCTCCAGGACCCGAGAATACATGGTCCACCCTAGACCACGTCTCAGAAGCTGGTGAGGAGGGAATGGAGGAAACAATGCAGTCGCTTGGTCTCAAACTTAACCGGCTAATCAAATCGGTTGCAGGATTGTCAGATAAATTTGATAACCTAACTAACAGAGTTGTGGCCATTGAAACTAGTGTGGAAGCTAACATAACAGCAACAGCCGAGGTTACAAAGTGAGCAGATGCAGCAATGGGAGCTGCTTTGGCAGTCCTGAAGGAAAACTCGCATCTGAAGTCCAGAACTGCAACTCTGGAGAACCAAGCTCGAGCTCACAACTTGAGACTGCTTGGACTAACGGAGGGGTGTGAAGGGGATCATTTGCTGCTGTATTTACAAGAATGGCTAGTTCAGCAATTAGGCGAGAAAGCTAGCCCTGCATTGCAAAAGTTTCAGAAGGCATATAGAATTATATCGAGAGGACCGCCTAATAATCCGGAAGCACCACGGGCTGTTGTGGTGGTAACTGACGGGGTTGGCTCCAGAGATCATCTGCTAGCGCTGGCTCAGTGCAAGAATACGTTACTACAGGATGGCCAAATTGTTAACATGTTCCCTGACTTAAGCTATGCCACGCGCCAAAAACGCAAGCAGTTTGATGGTGCTCACACAATTTTGAGAGAAGCAGGCATCTTCCACGGGTTAGTCTTTTCAGCATGGCTAAGAATAGTGTCCCAGGGCAGGGTTTATGTTTTCTCGAATCCCACGGAGGCGCTCAAGTGGTGTCAAAGGAATACTGCGGCTCGCCCTCGCGATGTGACCAGAGAAGATTTTACATCGGACGAAGAGGAAACATGAAACACCGATAAGTAAACGGAACAATAAATGACTGGGTTTGATGGGGAGGGAAGAGGTTATTCTTACCCAGGTTATCTATTTAGGAGGACTTTTTGCTGTCAGTTTTAATCAAACCCTCTTATTCTGGATTGAAATGTTCCTCTCCCTTTAACCTCATATAATCTAAAGTTAAAACCGATGTGCTTGTATTATAATTTAACTGTGCCAATACAACAATTTTCAGTTGATATGATGTTCAATCAGTCGTGCTTCTACCGTTTGCTTACTGGTTATAACGTTAATATGTGAAGCCAAGTATAGTATAAGGTTGTAATGACGTACTTTACAGATAATGAATATGGAGCAAAGTTTCCTTTTTTCCTCCTGGTTTACGTTATGCTCTTCTAAAAGGAGGTTTGCACATATTAGTGCACTAATTATAAAAAAGGCATGGTGATATAACCTCCCCGTTTTTAAGGGTATGAATATTTGTAATTTTAAGACTTTGGACATACGCACTAAAAACCATGCAGCTCATGGGTTCGTTTGCAGCTTATAGTATATAGACAACTGATTAAGTTTTATATTGATGATATCCTCCAATGTCGTATCTTATAGCATATGCAGACCATTTGAATGTATTAAGAGGAGTGGCACCCTCATGGTTCTATTCCATCATTATGAATGTCATATGCTAGTGAAATGTAACTGTATGTTTGATGAATAATCAATAAACGTAAAGTTAAAAATAAAAATAAATAAATAATCACTTTGCGACTGCAGGCCTAGTATTTGACAACTCTCCTGCAAACTTGCTATACCAACAGCTTAGTGCCCAAGATATGGAACCCCATGCTGTTGATTCAAGATTCTCCCTGCATCCTACCTCCCTTAAAGAGGTTTAAGACTTGTTGCTTAAGTTGGATACAAAGAAAAGTGCTGGTGCCGACTCTCTTGACCCATATTTTCTAACAGTGGCACAGCACATGTTAGCGGAGTTTGTAACTCACTTATTTAACTTATCCCTGTCCCAAGGGGTCATTCCGTCCACTTGGAAAATAGCACACGTCATTCCTCTGTTTGAGTCAGGGGACCCCGGTGATCTTAACAACTACAGACCAATTTCAATTCTTCCAGTCCTATGAAAACTACTGGAAAAAATTGTAAGCAATCAGCTGAGACTATACTTAGAATCTACGAATCTCCTAAATCCTATCCAATCAGACTTCAGAGTGAAACATAGTACTATTACAGCTCTTACAAAGGTGACTAACGATTGGCAAAGAGAACTGATCAATAGAAACTATGTTTGTGCTGTCTTTTTAGCTTTAAGTAAGGCTTTTGACACTGTCAACCATAGACTGCTACTCTCTTCCCTGCAAGCAATAGGGTTGGATTCACTGTCCTTGCAGTGGTTTAATAACTACCTCTCTGAAGGCCTCCAGCAAGTCAAGGCTGAAGGTGAATTCTCAACCCTCGAACCACTCCTAAGATGTGTCCCTCAGGGATCTATATTAGGTCATATATTGTTTGCTATTTACATCAACAGCATTGGTGACTATATAACCAGGGCCAGCATTCATCTGTTTGCAGATGATACAGTACTTTACTTAAGCTGCTCAATCCCAGAAGCTGCATGTAGCGACCTGCAAGTTGAATTCAACTTGTTACAAAACCAGCTCTTAAACAAAAAGCTTTTACTTAACGCTAAGAAAACCATAGCGATGCCTTTCTCTTCTCTGGCACATACAGCAAATCCGGCATATGCAGGTTTAGTACTGCAAATTTCTACAATCCTTGGAGAAAATTGGAATTTGTTTCGAAATTCAAATACCTGGGAGTGTGGCTGGATCATAGGGTCTCATTTACAGAGCACATTGAGGATCTACTAAAAAAACCACGACAAAGATTGGGCCTCTTCTTTAGGATCAGCCACTTTCTAACAAGAGATGCTAAACTACGTCTGATCCATGCAACATTCCTCTCTCTGTAGCTAGGAAATATTTGCAGTCATTTGTGACTAGACCTGGTACTTAACTTCTATAAAATAGGTGTCTGAAAGGAAGAAAGGCACTCCTCGGGGTGGAGGGTCAGAGTTGTAGTTGATTGTTTCTGGATGGCATAGATTTACTCCCTCCCACCCTTCCCACACCCCATCCACCCCAAGCACATAACTTCCTTTATAGCAGGGGTTCTGACATCACTTCCCAAAAACTGCTAACAACATACACCTGTTCATATCCTTAAAGGCACAGCACACTGAATAGAGGGTAGAGACACTCACAAGCTTGCACACACTAAAACAAGAACAAACAAAAAAACAAAAGAAAAGCATCTGTAACAGGAAGGGACACAGACACGTGGGGAGTGTTGCAATGTACTGGCTGTGGAGCAGCAGTCTTCTAGGAGACATTCTGGAAACTGCATTGCTGCCGTATTTGCAGGCAGCTCTCTGGTCTGAGGGAGGAGGTTGCTCATCTCCATGCTGACCTGGCAATGATTCAGAAAACCTGTTCCCCCATTCAGGGACCACCCAGGCCACCGCCACTACCTCAGAGGTTGCCAAGAAAGAGGAGTGTTTGGACCACAGTGGGCTCAGGGAGGGTGAGGATGGTGGAACAGAGGCGCATCCCTTCAGTTGTGCCTCTCCACAATTCATTCACCACTCTGGCAGAGCATGGTTCCTCTATGGAGGCATCCACAGTGGAGACCAAGGAGGATGCTGAGAACCTCCACAATGGAGACCCACAGGAGGGTGCACAGGACCCCACATGGGAAGGAAACAACTCCCGGTGGGGGACTTGATTGTTAGGTGGGTAGAACTGGGGGAGGGAAGGGAAAGGGAGGTAAGGTACCTGCCCAGCACCATGGCTTGGAGGGACAGGAAATGAATCCTTAGGATCATGGGAGCAGCTGCGAGGGGGAGTGAGCTGGATGTCATTATCCACCTAGGGACGAATGACCTGGCTGAGAATGGGATTAGAGCAGTGCAAAAGGAGTTTGTGGAGTTGGGGAGGGGCCTTAGACAAGTAGCAGACATGGTAACTTTCTCAGAAGTGCTACCTGTCTATGGCATGGATGAGGCTAGGGTACTCCGTACCATGGGATTCAATGACTGGTTGAAAAACTAGTGCAGAGCTCAGGGATTTGGCTTTATTGGGGACTGGGGTTCCACCTGGAGGGATGCAGGCCTATTCAGGCATGATGGTCTGCATCTATCCCTGAAGAGAACCAGGATCCTAGGTGATAGGTTTAAATGCTTCATTGGCAAGCATTTAAACTAGCCAAGGGGGGAGGCACTGAAAAGGAGATGGGAAATCCTAGCCCCCTCAAATCAGGGTAGTTAGTGAGGTAAACACCAAGATAGAGCAGTCGATAGGGATAAGGGCAGGGGTAAATGGAGAATAAGACAAAGGCAGTAAGGACAGGGATGGGGCAAAAAGGAATAAAGCCAGAAAAAAATGGAGGATAATGAGTACCAATGCCTGTAGTCTAGGTAAAAAGCTTCCTGAAATGGTGGCCTTGATGGAAGAGGGATGTCTGGATACTGTGGCAGTCACAGAAACATGATACACAGAGAACCATGACTGGGATATCAACATACCAGGGTACACAATCTACAGGAGGGACAGGGAGGGAAGAAGAGGAGGAGGAAGAGGAGGAGGAGGAGTAGCTCTCTATCTAAGGGGAAGGATCAAAGCAACAGAACTAAAGAGGTAAACAGGGAGGAGAAAAGGCACTGTGGGTCACCCTGGAGACTGGAAATAGCTCCACAATCTGCACAGGGTTGTATACAGTCCCCATCTCAGGGAGGAAATGGACAAGGAAATGATCAAGGCATCCTTGGGATGGCAGAGAAAGGTGAGATATTGCTGATGGGGACCTGAATATGCCAGATGTTAACTGGAGCACCTTTGCTGCAGCCACATCCAAGAGCAGGACCATTCTCGATGCCCTGCGGGGGACATGCCTCAGATAGCTAGTTTTGGAACCCACTCAGGAGGGAGCAATCTTAGACCTGGTATTCTCAAATGGGGAAGGAGAGAGGATCTCTGATCTTGAAGTGGGTAGCCATCTGGGAACAAGCGACCACCAAACAGTGTCGTTCATGATAAACTTAGCTGTAGAGTCAAGCCACACAAAAGTGAAGGTACTGGACTTCAGGGGGGCTGATTTTTGTCAAAATGGGAGAGTGCTTCAGAAAATCACTAGCAAACAGGCAAGAAGGTGGGGTGGAGCAACAAAGGGGATACATCAGAACTGCCATCATAGAGGCAACAAGCCTTTGTGTGAAGCAAATAAACAAATCAAAATGAAAGAAAAAAACACTATGGTTCTCAAAAGAATTGGTGGGGAAGGTAAGGGAGAAAAAGACAGCATTCAGGAAGAGCGGGGAAGGCAGTCAGAATAGCAAAGGCCCAAACTGAGGAAAAGATAGCCAACTTAGTTAAGAAGGGGGATAAAACTTTTTATAGGTACATTAGGGAGCAAAGAAAGATGAAGGAAGGGATACTGAGGCTGAATAAAGAGGAAGGTGGTTGGGCAGAGAGTGACAGTGAAAAAGCAGGGATACTGAATGAATATTTCTGCTCAGTATTCACAATGGAAAAGCGGGGGAAGAGACATAATCCAGTCAATAGAAGCACTCTGGATAGGGGGTTGATATTAGTCCTTTCACAGAAGAAAGGGTTCTGAAAGAACTCTTAAAACTGAAGGTGGATAAAGCAATGGGGCCTGATAGGATTCACCCCAGAATTCTAAAAGAACTAAGGGAAGAACTAGTAACACCACTGACTACCCTTTTTAATAAATCATGGGAGGATGGTGTGGTACCTGAGGACTGGAGAAGGGCAGATGTGATTCCCCTTCACAAAAGTGGGAGCAAGACAGAGGCAGGAAACTAAAAACCTGTCAGTTTGACCTCAGTGGTAGGGAAAATGATGGAATCACTTCTGAAGGAAGGAGTTGTTGAGCACCTAGTGGGGAACGGGACCCAAGGCAGCATGGATTCACAGCAGGAAGGTCATGTCAAACAAATCTAATTGATTTCTTTGACTGGGTAACCAAAGTAGTAGACCAGGGAGGGGCTGTGGACATGGCCTACCTAGACTTTAGCAAGGCATTTGACACAGTCCGGCACAAAAGATTAATAAAAAAATTAGCCAGCCTGGGAGTGGGTCCCAGGGTGGTAGCCTGGGTAAAACACTGGTTGGACAACAAGACACTGCGGGTAATAGTAAATGGAGTCCACAGTGAAGAAAGGAGGGTTACTAGTGGGGTACTGTAGGGTGCAGTACTGGGGCCGGTCCTTTTTAATGTCTTTATAAGTGACATTGTGGAGGGACTGGAGGAGAAGGTATGTCTCTTTGCAGATGACACAAAGATCTGCAAGAGGGTTGATATGTAAGGTGGGTTGGAAAGGATGAAAAGGGACTTGGCAAGGTTGGAGGAATGGTCAGACATATGGCAGCTTAGATTCAGTGCAAAGAAGTGCAAAGTAATGCACCTGGGAAACAAAAACCCAAGGGAAGAGTACACAATGGAGGGTGAGATACTGACAATAACAAAAATGGAAAGGGATCTGGGGGTAATCATATCAGACGACCTAAAGGAGGGCCAGCAATGTAAGAAGGCAGTAAGGAGGGCTGAGGGGATACTGGGATGCATAGGGAGAAGCATCACCAGTAGAAAACAGGAAGTTGTTGGCCCTCTGTACAGACAGTTGGTAAGAACACACCTGGAGTACTGTGTACAGTTCTGGAGATCCCATCTCCGCAAAGACATAAAAAGGGTGGAGGCTGTCCAGAGAAGGGCAACTAAAATGGTGCAGAGTCTGCACTAGAAGACATATGAAGAAAGACTAAAGGAGCTTAAGAAGTATAACCTTGAGGAAAGGAGGGAGAGGGGGGACATGATAGAAACTTTCAAATACCTCAGGGAATCAACAAAAGTCAAAGAGGTAGCATCTCTCAAAGAGATGTGCAAGAAAAAGAGCACAATTTGAAGATAGAGGGGGATGGCTCAGAGGTAATGTGCGGAAATATTTGTTCACAGAGAGGGTTGTAGATGCATGGAACAGCCTTCCTGAGGAGGTCATAGAGTCAAAAACAGTGGGGGAATTCAAGAATGCATGGGACAGACATAAGGTAATTCTAGTGGTGGGTAGGAGGAAGTAGGCTGTTGGTTAACTAGGATCTGCAGCTTATCTGTTAGGTAGGGAAATGGGCAGACTAGGTGGGCCAAGTGATCCTTATCTGCCGTCAAATTCTATATTTCTCTGTTTCTGATAGACTACACAGATTTCCTGTACAGTCATTGTCCTGCCCCTTACCTCAGAAAATTGGACACGCTGTACCACAGAGCTCTGAGATTCATTACAGGACTCCCTTTTACTACACACCACTGCTCCCTATATGCAGCCATGGGCTGGACTTCCCTCCAGTATAGGTGGAATAGAAATGCTGCTTTATGGACCCTCAGAGCAATTTCCAAAAAACTTCCACAATATATTGCGACTACCTCCCTTTAAACCAGATAGGCAAGTATGCCCTGAGAAGCCTCACATCCATCTCATTGATAGTCCCCAAAGTCAAATCTCACTTTGCTAGAGCGGCAATAAGCATTGTGCTGCCCTTTCTATGGAACAGACTTCAGAAAACAATGAAATTGAGCACTCCTGTCAGTGTCACTACCTTCAATACCCTTTACTCTCATCTCATTAAGGAGCCTTGCAACTGTTTTCCATGATCCCAGTCTTGTATTTGCCTGCTACATCTTCTTTTGCCTTCCCTGCGATGTTAGGTTACTATTTTCTTACTCTCTTCTAACCTACCATCGTCAGTAAACTCATTCATCATATGAAATTCATTCCTTTCTTCTGCCTTCATTCCTGTCTTTATGGCTCCAAGTCATTCTCCTGTCCTTACTCCTACCTCTCAAATTCCCTTAGTATCCCTTTAGTATCCCTCCTGCTGCAGTCCTTCTTCTGCAATCCTGTCTTCATCCCAACACCTCTACTACCCTTTTGCTTCCTTACCCTGGTCTCCATAAAAGAGATCCCTGGGTCTCTAACACTATACACTTAATCTGGGTTCTTACCCGTCCCTCTCGTTCTTCCCTTCCCTGCTCTCTGATGTACTAGTTTTTTGGCAGTATTTATAAAATGGCTCCTCCAGGTTAAGCTCCAGTGCTATAACTGCACATGGGGACTGCAACTTGTATATGGTTCTCCTGTAATATGTTCTCCTGTGTATGGCTTATTATCTATCGCATAGCAACTTGTATATGGTTCTCCTGTAATATGTTCTTCTGTGTATGGCTTTCATTTATTGCACCATATTCCGTATGTATTATTATTGCTTGTGTGTGTGTATGTGTATATATATATATATATATATATATATATATATATATATATATATATATATATGGTAGCACGGTAGTGCTACCATAGTTAAGGTTGAGGAGCCATTTCTATGTTAAACCCCAAAACTTTGCACCTTAATAACTTTGCAACTGTTTGATGGATTTTCCTGAAATTTGGAATACATAATCAAGAACCATAGGCCTTAGGATCTGCCAAGTTTCGTACTGGTCGGCTATACGGCTGTGGAGTTATTAAGCATGATCTGTGCATACGTTTACGCTTTTTCTGGAATTCTACGGTCGCGCCTACAGGTCGTACGGTTTGTGTGACCAGCCCAAAGTCTTCAGGGAACATGCGGCCAGTGTCCCCAATGTGCCTTTTGAAGATTTCGTGAAAAAATATTAAACGGTTCAAAAGTTATTCAAAAAACAGTTTCCCATTATAAGTCAATGGGAAAAGTTAACAAAAAGTTCGACAGTGTCGCAAATGCATTTTTACTTTCGCAAATGGGCCTGTTACTTTCACAAATCGTCCATTTTGTTTTCAGTTGGTGATCAGTGAAATGGTTGGCATTTAAATTTGGGACCCTCTAGCAACCTAATTCTTTTTGTATTCACCTAGTCGGACTCTGAGGATGCTTGCCATGTCTTTATTTTGTGGTAAAACACCCCAGAAATATGTTTTTCAAATTTCTGGAAAAAGTACTTCATAAAATTGCCGTGCTCACGAAAGTGTCGAACTTTGTGAAACTTTCGCAAATTGAACAGTAGTTTTCCATCGTGAGAAGTGACAGTTATTCTTTGGCACTGCGCTGCAAAAGAACCGTTGGGAGTTTTGGGCTGAAATTTGGAGGGAGCAGAGCCGACATCTCACAGATGTGCCTTTCAGTGTTGTATTGAAAAAATATTACACAGCGGCAAAGTTACAGCACTCCAAATTTGATGGGTTTTCCCATAGGATAACATTACGGTGCCCGACGCATTACAGAAATCCTTTGGCACCCTGCTGCAAAATAACGGTTTGGTCTTTTTTCCTGAAATTTGGAGGGAAGACAGCCAACAGCCCACAGATGTGCCTTTCAGTGGTTTGGTGAAAAAATATCACATGGCGGCAAAGTTCGGCACTCCAAAGTTGACAGTTTTTCCCATAGGATAACATTACGGTCATCGCATTACAGAAATCCTTTGGATCCCTGCTGCAAAATAACGGTTTGGTCTTTTTCCTGAAATTTGGAGGAAGACAGCCAACAGCCCACAGATGTTCCTTTCAGTGGTTTGGTGAGAAAACATTACAGGGAGGCAAAGTTATGGTGCTCCAAACATTTCTTTTTTTCCCATAGGATAACATTACGGCGTTCGCCGCGCCTTTCAGGGCCCGTATCTCGGAAACGGTGCGAGATACAGACTTTTTGTCGGAAAAATTCTTAGCCCCCTAAACCCCCTAGCCAGGAGAGTTGTAAATAATATGACTTTTACATTTTTTTCTACGTCATACGGTTCCTGAGATATAACGTATTTAGTATTCCAAGTTCCCATTTTCTGCGCCGATACTCATTATTATGCATACATTATTTGTACTCACTGTCTTTCTCTATGCAGGTTTTGGGGAAAATCAGCCTGTGCACTTACATTACTGTTACTGTTGCCCTTTCCGCTTGCAGTTCCGTACCTGTTTCACTTACCGTTGACGTCTGCGCCACCATGTGCGTTATCCTTTGCGTTTTCATTTGCGCTTGCGTTTCTGTTATTTTTTGCCATTTCTGTCTACAGTACTGTTTATCTTTCTGTTTCACTTTACGTCACCATGCCCATTGACATTTCTGTTTGCAGGCACCATGTTACTATGTGACAACACATCACGTGGCAGACCGTTCCGTCGCCACCATATGCGTTACCCTTTCTGTTCTCATTGCGCTTGTGTTACCATGTGCACCACTGTTAGCATTTCTGTTTGCATTGCTGTCCCTGTTAGTATGCCACAAGACATCATGAGGCGGGAGCGCAGGGCCTCAAGGGCCCGCAGCCCCACCGATGCATTACATTCACTATTTCTCGTTATCATTCACAAAAAGAAGGGAAATTAGAGGCAAAAAACTCTGTTTAATGCATTAGTTAGGGTTGTTCCACAGTGACAAAAGTGAGGAAATTTGCTGTTAGGGTTGAAAACCCTAACTCCGAATTCACTCCCCCCAGCACCACACACACACAGACACACACACACATGCAAGTATGGGGGAGGACCAAGTCAACACAACCAATGACAGACATCCAGCAGCAGGTGACAGAAATAATAAACAATTGTCTAAATGTACTACGAGACATCCCCACCCACCTGACCAGGTACTGCAGGCTCAGTGGAGATCAACAGTAAAACTGAGGCCATGTACACCAAGCGTACACATCCATGATTGCAGCTGCACACAACGTACCACACTTGGTAGTTGCATGGCCTTACCTACCGAGGCCCCACACCACACCACACCACACCACATGTAGTGGGACACCTGAGCAATAGAGTTCAGCAAAACCAAGGAGTTGTACTGGTATAATATCTCTGATAATAACAAGGGTTTGAAAAATGCAACTTTCTAATTGACTGTAAACATTGTAGCACCCTTATGTTTAGTTTTTATTAATATACATGTAGAGCCTAACCATATGATGAACATGGTTTAATGTTGTTTTAAAAACAGTTTTATTATGATAGCAATAAGCCACTACCAGGTATTATGTTAATGGTCAGTTTATCACTGTCTAGCGACATATGGCACTCGGCTATGCCTCATTCAACATTAAAGCCCTACAGGGTGATTAACAGACCATTTAACGTAACTATTGGTTATGCCTTATTGCTTAATTGTCTTTATGAGTAGATACTCTCCCTCTGCTAGGCACTGCAGCAGGTTTGCAACACAGTGTGCCACCCAGTTACATCATACACTGTCTAGTTACTGGAGAATGGCTGTCAATATGAACTCATGAAGATGAACAGTGTAACTTGATCATTACAGTCATCGAAACCTTAGTGTGATTATAAGTGACAGAGTCAGTGATAGAGAATAACCCCTGCTGTCCTAGTACACGTTCCCCATTGTGAGTTAAATCAATACTAAAAGACATTCTGTTTATATCTACACCATACCTACTTGATTCCTGTTGTACCACAATTAACATAGTTATCACTTTGACAGCATCAGTGACAGAAGTGTGACAAACCCAAACACTAGGCATACAGCCTGAGTATGAAACAACTGTTAAAAAAAATTACACTGTGTCCATAAGTGGGATAGAGCACTCATTGCAACAATAGTAAATGTATTACTATTTGAATAAGTTAGTCATCACAGATGCAATGAGATTGTCTTTATCAGGTACAACATACTCAGTAAGTGCCTACAAGAAAATCTATGCTATATACATCTCCGATACAGGTACGTCATTGTTGGCTCAGTAGTACTATGATGTTTAGAAGCTGCTTGGCCTGATCCATGCAATTACGCTGTTTCTTACAAAGAATACTTACTGCATCTTTAGTATTCAAACACACTGAAAGTCTATGTATGTACATCAACGGTACACCTTCATCAGTAAGAATGCATCTGATACTGGCAGCACGATTGCACAGCGTTGAACAGCCAATGCTTTTCCATACGTTTACATCAGCCTCTCTATCTTGAGTAAACTGTTGCAGTAAATGTACCACTATGTAAATCAGATACTAAATGTAACACTACTTTTATATTGAGCATGCTAGTGTCTTGCAGTAAATTTATGTACTTCTCTTAATAAATGTATGCTCACTATTGTTAAAACCTTTCTACAACCGTCATCATGCACCTTCATCATTTATATTGACTAACGGCACAGTACCAGTTGTGGTGTGGTGTGGGGCCTCGGTAGGTAAGGCCATGCAACTACTAAGTGTGGTACGTTGTGTGCAGCTGCAATCATGGATGTGTACGTTTGGTGTACATGGCCTCAGTTTTGCTGTTGATCTCCACTGAGCATGCAGTACCTGGTCAGGTGGGTGGGGATGTCTCGTAGTACATTTAGACAATTGTTTGTTATTTCTGTCACCTGCTGCTGGATGTCTGTCATTGGTTGTGTTGACTTGGTCCTCCCCCATACTTGCATATGTGTGTGTGTGTGTGTGTGTGTGTGTGTGTGTGTCTGTGTGTGTGTGGTGCTGGGGGTGAATTCGGAGTTAGGGTTTTCAACCCTAACAGCGAATTTCCTCACTTTTGTCGCTGTGAAACAACCCTAACTAATGCATTAAACAGAGTTTTTTGCCTCCATATATATATATATATATATATATATGATGTTTCCCTTGCTGTACCTGACCTTGTTATACCCAGGTCCATCTTGCAAATGAGCCTTGCTCAACGATGTCCTCCTGGATAAGTGAAGACTTTGATTGACTGATTGGTTGATTGATTTTTTCAAAAGTGGCTGATGAGCGGAGAAAGTTCATTGAAGAGCTGGCAAACAAACAATTGCAGTATCAACCATTATTCACAGAAAAATAGCCTTTCGGAGGTGTCTCACCTAGCGGCACTTACAGCCGCCATGTTTTTTTTTAATAAAATCCCTCCCAAACTCCACTGCCAACCAATAATAGCCCATGGCATACATGTATGGATGTTTGATCCTAAACAACAATGCCACTGCTCTAGCAGCCCATCTTAAATTGCAGACTAAAATGCAACAGTAAGAATGTTTTTCTTCATTTAAAAACAAAAAAAATTTATTTTTTGGGGGGGACTATACACTATAAAAAATACTGTATGGGTAATTGTGCCAAACCAGCATGTTCTGCCACCTGGGGTTTCTGATTCCCTGTGACCTCTAGAGCTTAGGCTCTCAAGGTCTGAGATCAGACCCTTCAGACCCACTGGTTGGGCATAGTTGCCCATCCAGTATTCTCTATATATTATGAGGGCCAAAGGCATAAATACATCCCGGAAAGCAGAAACATATATATAGATGTTTATACAGTACATAGCAGAGCAATTCAGCATGATGAAACCCCTGCATAAGATTCTGCCTCAAATACTTGGTTCCATGTCAGAATGGCAACTAAAAAACAGTGACCGTTAAAAGTACCAATGGATGGGGGGGTGGACCTTGGGAAGGGGGTACAGAGACTTTGCCAAATTTCTCATTCGGGATTATCCATTGGCCCTTTTAACATTCATTGTTTTTTAGTCGCTGTCTTCATGTGCTACCAAGAACTTGGCAAAATACTATGCTACTACTTCATCCACTGTCAGAAAAAAGACGGGACCTCTTACGAACATCTCACTCACTGTTCAACATTCCAAAGCTTAGAGAAACAGTTAAAAAATATATCCCGAGTCCATCTCAACATCAATAATACTCCAAAAACAAGACACACTTTACAATCCAGACAAAAAAGCCTCACGGGAGAAGGAAAAGGCAATAAAGCAAGGGCAGCTGAAGAATTAACAGATGCAACTATATACCAACTGTATGGAACCAGCAAGCTAGGTCCTGACAACCCAGAATATCTCCTAAACACGATGTGGATGGTAGTCACCCTGTACTTCAGTGTACGAGGAAATATGGAAGCAAGAAATTTGAAATGGGGATATAGAATTAAAAGTGAATGAAAATAAAATACAATATTTAAAATTCAACAAAGAGAGAAAAACTAAAATGAGAAGTGGTACCAATCCAAAGGAGATGAGGAAACTGAAACCCAGAGCATAGGAGATGATGATTCATGAAGATGCCCAGTATCCAACTATAGATTATACAAGAGACAGCGACCAGAGAAAACACTAAATCCAGAGGCCCCCTTTTCCTGTTCATCAGCAATAATGCCAAACCAAATTATCCAACACCATGGTACAGAAACCAGCTGGTGGGGATCAACCACTTGGGCTCCATTGTGGAGACAATGATAAAATCTGGCATAAAAACTGAGAAATGCCTTACCAACCACTCTATCAGGAAACATTTGGTACACAGACTAACTGACAGCAGTGTGGTACTCAACAACATAATACAGGTATTAGGACACAAATATCTGCAGTCACTAAATGACTACTTCAAGATGAGACATCCTGGGTTCGTTTATTGCCGTGCCCCCTCATGCACCTGTACAACCCAGCCAGCCCCCCCAAGGACCCCAGGTGATTGCAGCAGTGTTACGGGGCAGAGGGGCTTGGGGGCAGTTAACTGCAGGATGCGACTTGCAGCACCCAGGTCCGTTGCGCCATTCCTGTGGCGCAATCCTGCAGCTGCCGCAAGTCACGGGGCTTAGGTGCTGGGGACCCTGCCTGTCTTAGAATAGGGTGCAGGGTCCCCAGCATAGCGGCGCATGGTGCAACTCGCATATGCCCGCAAGTTGCGCCATGCAACTTGGAATCGGACCCCGTAAGTGAATGCACAACAGATACCAAATGCAGTAAATCTGATAATCTCACTGCCCCAACCCATACACAAAAAACACATTCCACACAATGTAATGAGAATATAAAAAGAGCAAACTGTAACATCAAATAAAAGCATTAGCTTGGCTGTCAATCAATGAGCACATACTGTATTATACAGTATGCACTTAGTGACAGTTCAGTTGGCAGCCAGTCATGGTGGTGTGAGGAGGGCTGTGCCAGTCGCCGGCTCAAGGTTCTGGATGGATTGAGCAGGGTGGTGAGCACTACCTGCTGGGGTGGGGGGCTGGGGTCCACTAGGCCACCAGGGAACAATTTTATTAACATTGTTATACAGTATATACAGGCATATCGGGGTTGGGGGGCCACTACACCACTAGGGAATGAATTCATGTACATTTTTATTTACGGGAATATCAGGGCTTGGGGAGGGTACTGCTAGACTACTAGGGAATTAATTCATGAACAGTTGAATTTATGGGCATATCAGAGGGGATGTGTGCTAGATCACCAGGGAATATATTTATGACCACTTTAATTTATGGGCATAGCGGCTCTGGGCTGGTGGTGGTGGTGGGGGGGGGGGCAGCTAGACCACAAGGGAATACATTTATTTATTTTTTTGTTTATTTTATTTCATTTTTTGTAAAAAACTTTTGAGTGAAAGCTCTTTTGCAAAGGTTCCACATCAAGCACATGGCATATACAGTACAGCAGAAGGGGAACTGCCCCCTCTGCGGTTCACACGTCATGGGAAGGAGTGTACACAATAAGAACAACTCAGGGAACATTTATACAAACAGTGCAATGGTAATTTGACCCGGTTACCAAAGACTGAAAAAAAAATAATGCAAACAGAGAGAGACATAATGTGGAATATAAGTACAGAATAACAAGTAATCAGCTACTGAAGCTACTGCCAAAAACCTTAAACAGAGTATGACTATGAGCTTACGGGAGAACACAGAGACAAGGACCTCAGCAGCCCATAGTACAGGCTTTGTCCTGGTAAAAGGGATGGGACTGAAAATAGCTGACTTTAGGGGGCTATAAAGGGGGAGTCAGCTAGTACCAGCCATGTCCTCCAGTAGGACAGTAAGTGCTAAAATAGAGCAGAGTGCATGCCTGTAAAGGGAGATCAAAGCAAGGCCCACCTAATTGCAGGGCAGTTAGTGTGAAGGGCAGGTGAGCAAACTGCCCACTGCTAAGGCCAGCTACAACAGTTACAATGTGGGACATGTGAGGGAGAGGTTCGAGGTATTGGTACTCACGCATATTAGAAGATGGGTAGAGAGGGACTTGTAGTACACCATCTATCTGTAACAACAGGCATTAAGATGCCGTTTCAACTCCAACTTAAATGTGGGGAGTCTGTCAGTAAATAATAGGTAAGCAGAGATCTTGTTTAGCCACAAGGGAGCCCTGTAGGCAAAGGACTGCTGTCCAAGAGACGTTTTTCTAAATGGGACAGCCAATGAACCCCAAGTCTGGCCCCTGGTCTGGTATACTGAAGAACAGGTATGGAGCAATTCACTGAGATATGGAGGAGCTTTTCTGATTAGTGATTTCTTGCCTAACAGGCATGTCTGAAATGTAATCCAATTGGCAAACATGAGCCAGTTGGATTGTTCATAGTGGGAGCAGGAGTGGGTGAGTCAGTCAGCTCCAAGAGTCAGCCTACAGGCCTTATTGACAGCTGTGACCACACGTTTGAGTGCTGTGTCTGAGGCAGCTCCATACACTACAAGGCTGTAGTCTATAACTGACAGGATGGAGGAGGAAACAGAGAGTCATAGGACAGCAGGTGTGAGATAATGCCTATACCTATACAGGAATCCCAGCTTAGTGTGACCAGGTCAATATGCTGCACAAAGGAGAGGGTGTCATCAGTGAAGACCCCAAAGTACTTGAATGATTGACATTGCTCTAGTATGTCCCCCTTTTTATTGGTGATAGTCAAGGCCGGGATGGATTTCTTTAGCCGACAACTGGATAACAGCATCGTCTTTGTCTTTTTGTAATTATGTATCAGTTTCTGGGAGCTGAACAAGTCCTCCAGGTGATGAAAGGAGCACTGTAGCTCATCCTGCAGAAGATGCAACCAGGTGGTGCTACTACGAAGGATAACTGCATCATCGACGTAAAGGATGACTTTCCTATTGCAAGCTTCAGGGAGATGGTTAATAAACAGACTGAAAAAGAGAGGGCCCAGTATGGACCCTTGTGGGACCCCAAGCTTAATTTCCGTAGAGGAAAAAATTTCTGTCCTGATTTTTACACTATGGACTTTGCTGAATAGATATTTCTTGAACCAGAGGACAGCTTCGGAGTAAGACCCATATCAAGAAGCTGATCCAACAAAATGGGGTGGTTGACAGTGTCAAAGGCTTTAGAGAGATCTGTGGAACTAGATCTCACTAAATGACCACCATCCAAGGCCTTGTGGATGAAGTCTGTGAATTTGACTAGGACTGTCGCAGTGCTGTGGCACTTACAGAAACCGTGCTGCTGTGGGCACTGGAGACCATACTTCAAGAGGTACTCAGATAGCTGGTCTGCCACAATCCTTTCAAGTGCCTTAGAGAGGGGGGAGAGGATTGAGATCGGCCTGCAGTTGAATGTGATGGATCGGTCGCCACTTTTTAACACAGGAGTGACAAGTGCCAACTTCCAAACAGCTGGGAACTTTGCAAGAGCGAGTGATTTATTAAAGAGTTTAGTGAAAGGAACCACAAGCTCATCCAGTGCAACTGTCACCCACTTCATATCAATGGTGTCACTACCAAGCCTAGTTTTTCCAAGCAACTTATTTATATAGGTTCTGGCTTTCTTCATCATGACAAGCTTAAAATAGAAGTTTGGGTGGGAGGGGTTGACACATGGTCTTGGCTGGGGAGGTCCCGGAGAGTTAAGATAGTCAGAAGGGAGTAGGGAGCTGAGGTCAGAAAATGCCAGGTTAAAGGATTCAGCAATTGAAAGAGGATCATGGGTAGGGGAGCCATTGACGCTAAGCATAGTTGGGTGCCTTCAGCCCTCCTTGCCAAGCAGGTCCTTAATACTGTATTATCCCAGAAGCATTTCCCATTGCCCCAGCTATTCTCACGTTGCTCTTTATAAAATTTTGCTTTGGCTAACCTTGTTAGATTGGTGCATTTGTTCCTAGCAGCACTCTACTTTTGAAGGTCTGCAGGGTTACCAGAGTGTCTGGCCAAACTCCATAGATTGTCCCACTCCTTCATTTGGTTCAGAAGGTCACGGGTGATCCAACCATTTTTGGCAGCCCTGATCATTCTTTTCCTCAGAGGGGCAAAGATATCACAAATATCATTAAATGCATTTGAGAAAAGCACCTGATCAACGTCAGGGAAGCTATCAAGGAGGACCAGTCAACACTGGCCAAGACAGTTTAAAGGCTTGTGTGGCACCTTGTTTGGGGACCTAAGTATGGAGATGGGGGGGTCTTTTTTTTCCTTATTAACCCAAGTGCAGGTGACAGGTGAGTGATTGCTGAGGCAATCAGGTAGCACAGAGACATTTTTTACCCTAGAGGGGCATTTGGTAAGTATCCAATCTGTCAGAGAGCCCCTGCCACAACTGAGTCTGGTAAGCTCAGTGACCATCTGCGAGAGATACAGATCGGACACCTGGTCCTTATGGGGGTCAGTTTCATTACCGGTCCAGTTTAGTTTAAAGTCCCCTGTGATAATGAGCTCAGAGTTCTTCTTTAACTTGGAGATAGCCTCCAGGACAGAATGAAGACCCTGCTTAGGCTTGCTCAGTGGCAGATACACAGAGGCAACGGTAAGTGCCTTGTTCTGCCTTCCTATGAGTAGTTTCACAGCAAGTATTTCATACTCACTGGTAATCTCAGAGATCAACAACAAGCTCCCTTTCAGTCCTTCCTTAGCATAAATAAGGTATCCCTCACCTTATTTCCCAGGTCTGTCAAGCTTAAAAGTTTCAAATCACTGTAGCACAATAGAGTTATCTTTAAGTGATGGTTTGAGCCAGAACTCAGTCATGCAGATGACATCAGGGTTGTGTAACTGTGTCCAGGCTTGAAACTGGGTCATCTTTGGGAGTAAGCTGCAGATATCCATAGCAACTGTTTTTATGCTGCAGCTGATCTTACCCTGGGGAGGGGGTTGGCAGCAGGAGGCCTAGGGTTAGGATGGATGTCCCCAGAGAGTATCAGAAGTAGGAGGAGGGAAATCCTAGCAACTGAGCATAGTAACAGTTTCGCCTTACGCCTTTTGCTGTCCAGGCTATACATAGAAGGGTTCATCCTTTACCTGCTAAGAGGAGCAGCCATATGTGTCATAGAAACATAGAATAGAAACATAGAATTTGACCGCAGATAAGGACCGCTTGGCCCACCCAGTCTGCCCAATACCCTACCTACTGGATAAGCTGCAGATCCTAGTTAACCAGCAGCCTACTTCTTTCTACCCCCACCCCCCCAGAATTGCCTTATGACTATCCCATGCATGCTTGAATTCCACCACTGATTTTGACTCCACAACCTCCTCCGGAAGGCCATTCCATGCATCCACAACCCTCTCTGTGAAAAAATACTTCCTTAAATTACCTCTGAGCCCCCCCCCATCTTCAAATTGTGCCCTCTTGTTCTTGCACACCTCTTTTTTTGAAAGATGCTACCCTCTTGGACTTTGTTGATTCCCTTGAGGTACTTGAAAGTTTCTATCATGTCCCCCCTCTCCCTCCTTTCCTTGAGGCTATACATATTAAGCTCCTTAAGTCTCTCTTCATATGTCCTCCGTGCAGACCCTGCACCATTTTAGTTGCCCTCCTCTGGACAGCTTCCATCCTGTCTATGTCTTTGCGGAGATTGGGTCTCCAGAACTGCACACAGTACTCCAGATGGGGTCTCACCAGCTGTCTGTACAGAGGGATAATAACTTCCTGTTTTCTACTGGTGATGCCTCTCCTATGCATCCCAGTATCCCCCAACCCTCCTTGCTGCCTTCTCCATTGCTTGCCCACCTTTGAGGTCATCTGATATGACTACCCCAGGTCCCTTTCCATTTTGTTGTTGTTAGTATCTCACCCCATTGTGTACTCTTCCCCTGGGTTTTGTTTCCCAGGTGCATTACCTGCACTTCTTAGCATTGAATCTAAGCTGCCATACATTTGACCATTCCTCTAACTTGCCAAGTCCTTCTCATCCTTTCCACCCCACCCTGTGCATCAACTCTGTTGCAGATCTTAGTGTCATCTGCAAAGAGACATACTTTCCTTCAGTCCTTCTGCAATGTAACTTATAAAGACATTGAAGAGGACTAGTCCTATCAGAACCCTGCGGTACCCGCTAGTAACCTCCTTTCTTCTGAGTGGACTCCATTTACTATTACTCTCTGTGTCCTATTCTCCAGCCAATTCTTTACCCAGGCTGTCATCTTGGGACCCACTCCCAGGCTGGCTAACTTATATATTAATCTTTTGTGTGGACTGTGTCAAATGCCTTGCTAAAGTCTAGGTAGGCCATGTCCACAGCCCCTCCCTGATCCTACTTTGGTCACCCAGTCAAAGAAATCTATCAGATTAGTCTGGCATGACCTTCCGCTGTGAATCCATGCTGCCTAGGGTCTTGTGCCCTCTGGCCTCTAGATACTCGACAATTCTTTCCTTTAGAAGTGATTCCATCATTTTCCCTATCACTGAGGTTAAACTAACAGGTCTATAGTTTCCTGCTTCTGCCTTGCTCCCACTTTTGTGAAGGGAATCACATCTGCCCTCCTCCAGTCCTCGGGTACCACCCCATCCTCCCATGATTTGTTAAAGAGGGTAGTCAGTGGTGTCACTAGTTCTACCCTTAGTTCTTTTAGAATTCTGGGATGAATCCCATCAGGCCCCATTGCTTTGTCCACCTTCAGTTTTAAGAGTTCTTTCAGAACCCTTTCTTCTGTAAATGGGCTGGTATCAACTTCTGTATCCAGAGTGTTACTACTGTTTGTTTTATGTACCTCCCCCTCTTCCTTTGTAAATACTGAGCAAAAATATTTGTTTAGTACAAGGGTGCTGCTGCTGATTGAGAACACCACCTCATGAGGTGGATGGGAGGTCAGCTGTACAGCCTAGTGTATGTGGGCACTATTGCCATGATGTGGCTGATTTGGGAAGGAGGCACTATGTCTAGGTTCTACTGGCCCACCCATTAGCAAGGTCTGACCCACTAGCTGGATGAGGACGATCGCAAATGTGCATGAAATATAAATAGCCTGGACCATCATAACTACACCACGGAGCGGTACAAAGAGACAGCAGAGAAGGGCACCAAAGAATGGTGGGCCAAGAGACACAGGGAAAAGTGAAGTGCAGGACTAAAACTGTATACTAGTGGCAAGTTAAAATCAATCAATGCTACTTAGATGCAGCCTGGTCCTGTAAAATACGTGGCAAAGTTGCGAGGAACCTTAGTGGAGGAGCCTTTAGGTGATCAGCAGGTTAGCTGCCACAAGTTCCCTGCCCACAAGCTTACAACAGCTCTAAAAGCAGGGGCACTTTAGAAGGCAGACAGACAGTATTGTTGCTGTAACTTTAGAAGGCATATAGCTAGTAAAGTTGCTCTGACTTTAGGAGGGCAGACTTCCTTTAAATGAAAGAACAAGGTCCCTCTAGTGGCAGATCTGTATCATCTGCTAATGGGAAACTGAACACACACACACACACAAAAAAAAAATAAATAAAATTCAAGCAGAGAGAGCAATCCTGGCATCAATTTCTTGGCAGCAGTTCCTATATGATCTCTCATTTGTTGCACTTAGTGCAAGGGAAAACTCTGCTGGCAGACAGGAGCAAGTGAGATTTCTCCTGCGGTAGGTGCCAAAATTAAAAAAGTTCCAACCTGTACCTTGCTTGTAGGGGGAGCTTCGGGTGGCTTCACCTTAGGCAGGTTTTCAAACCGTAAATGTGGTTTGCTTCTGAGGAGTAGCCCAAAAGGGCACAGCAGACCCCTGAAGAAAGAAGGGTAGAGGATGAAATTAAATAACAGGCTTGGCAGGGAGAGGAATCAATAAAAGAAAAGGGAGAATGAACAGGATGGGAGAGGTTGAAAATTAAACAAAGGGAGAACAAGCAGGGAGGTCATGAAGCTAATTGGGGGGGGGGTGGAACACTGCAGAGCAGTATCCTCTACAGGAGTTGTAGAAGCAGCTCTGATTAAGCAGGTGCACAGAGCTCAAAATGCAGGCCAGAAACTTACAACAGCTCTGAAAGCAGGGGCACATTTATGCAAATTTTTATTTATGAGCATATCAAGGCTTGGGGAGGACTGCTAGACCACCAGGGAATGAATTCATGTACATTTTCATTTATGGGCATTTTGGGGGGGGGGGCGCTGCACATGATGAGAGAGGGCTCATAGAGTGGTACAAGAGGTCAAATCCTCCCAGAGGGTGAAATTATAAGGCCCTGCCCACACTACACCACTAAAAGCTGTAACGGTTTGAAACCATTACAGCCCTGTAACGTTACAGTGCGTCCACACTACAAAAGGAACAGTGTCGAAACCGATACGATAACGTTACAGCCTGTCCACACTATTGAAAAATACTGGGAGTGGTGTAACCCTTTGGAAGCAGTGGCTATCCCAAGATGCAGTAGGTGCTGAATATCAATGTCCCAGAATGCCAAGGGTTGCCATGCACACAGAACACAGTAGGGTGTGTGAAACATGGCAGCATTTTCGAAAGCAGTGTGTTCCTTGGCCGGTATAATGCACTATTATGCAGAGAACCTGCAGACTGCCAGGTGTAGGAGACAGAGGAGGGCTGCACAACGTCGTGCCTCACGCAGGCTTGCCAGCATTTGCCAAGGTGTGCTTGACACAGTGTCCGTATTACAGGACATATTGATGTGTATCCTTCAAAGTGGCACAGTACCCAGGGCTGTGTGGGCACACAGAAAAAGCACTGTGTGGTGGAACAACATTGTGCGATCCTGGACAGATGAGCAGTGGCTATCAAACTCCGGATGTGCAGGCAGACATTCAACTGCCTCTGTGGTGAGTTGGCTCCGTACATTTCCCAGAGGGATACACACCTATGTCCAGCAATACCAGTGGACAAAAGAGTTGCAATAGCACTGTGGCGGCTGTCAACAAATGTAGAGTATAGAACAGTGTCCCATTTGTTTGGTGTTGGTTGGTCCACCGTGGGTGAAATAGTTATAGAAGTGTGCCGTGCCATAGTGAAAGTACTGCTGCCAAAGGTTGTACGGGTGCAGAATGTGCATGACATAGTGCTTGGATTTGAGAAGGATTGAGGATTCCCAAGTTGTGGCGGTGCAGTGGATGGCACCCATTTCCCAATCATTTGCCCCCCAGGAAATGCCACAGAGTACTTCAATAGGAAATCATACTACTCCATCATCATGCAGGCTCTTGTCGACCACAGGTATTGTTTCATGGACATTAATGTGGGATGGCCAGGCAAGGTCCATGATGCAAGGGTGTTCCGGAACAGCAAGCTGTTCACCCTTGGGCAGAATGGTACACTGTTCATGGAACCACCAAGACACATAGCTGGAATTGCTGTGCCTATTGTTGTTTTGGGGGACCCTGCCTATCCCCTACTGCCCTGTCTCATGAAGCCGTACAATGACTATGGTGACCCCAAGAAGCGCAACTTCAATTACAGACTCAGTAGGGCACGCATGGTGGTCGAATGCACCTTTGGGCACCTCAAAGGGAGGTGGCGGTGCCTGTTGAAGAGAAGTGAATTCAGCATCAACAATGCTACCTACTTCATAGGGGCATGCTGTGTGCTGCACAATCTGTGCGAGACAAGGGCAGAGGTATTCATGGACAGCTGGGAACTGGACAGTGCAACAGACATATATCCACAGCCTACAGACCATGATAGTGTACCCACTGAGGAAATGACTATCACGGGCCAGAGTCGATATGCATCACTGATCAGGGATACCCTAGCTGACTACCTCATGGATGCATAGGTTCGGTAAGTTCTGTTCCTGCACATATACGCACATTGCACCAAGTGGTAAGGAATGGTGTCCACAGGCAGCAGTGCAAAGACCAGCACACACCCGTGACACACTGTGTAACAATTGTGTAGCCATCCACCCTTCCACACACTCACAGATACCAGTGCAAGATACCACCTATCATGTCACAGCATCCCATGCCCACCAGTGACCCATGTACTTCCAACATGCATAATGAATGATACACAAGTCAGTTCAGTTCAGTAGTGCTGTGTTTATTGCTGTATGCATGGCAAGTATGTCGTTAGATGTCTGGTGGTACAACAAACCATGTCCATTATTGCAGCATCAGCCAGACAGAAATGTAGCTTTAGGCCCTATTGGTACACATCATTGTCACGACATGTATTCTGTCGAGGTTCCCTGCCATACACGGTGTACTCCATGTATGAAGTACTACACTGCACACTAAACGTATAATGCAGATGGCCAAACATTGGCACAGCAATGAGCAAACATTAGGCACAGCAGACGAACAACATATGTGACAGAGCATCGTATGTAACAGTGCCTCAGTAGTATGCTTGTTACGTGCACAGACATAATTAAACATAAACAAAATAAACAAAAACATACCAAGTAATATCAGTCTGGTGAGTGATGTTGTCACTTATTTGCAGTTACATGTATTTCACAGCTAAGGAAAACTGTGTCCCTTTTAGGGACTCAGACAGTATTGCATATTTTGTCATACATTCCGGATATGAGTTTCTTTCCACCACCAGGTGTACAGAACATAGTGCTGGACTGTACCGTCCCAAGGTTGCAGTGTCAACAACAGTGGATGATGCGCAACAACGATAAACAAGGCAGAAATGCACAGCTCTGCAACAGACAAAGATGAAATGACATAATGTCGCCAGTGCAGTGTTTCATTTGTTAATAGTAGCATACGATGCCAGCACTTTACATTCAGTGCAATTGTACAATAAAGTCATCCTGAGCTTATACGCTGCTGTGCATTTGTAACAAACATTTTTGCAGTTGTTAAGCAACTACCAGTAGTGTGCTATGAGACCCACTGATTCACACTGAACCACTTCTCATACAGTGTAGCTTACCATCTGTACTGGGTTCCCTGAGTAACATTATGGGAGGGGGGGATAACGACATGTATTATTCTAACAAATTATGTCTCCACAGAACAAGTGACATTCCAAAAGTAACATGGGGAGAACAGCCCTTGAGCTCACAGTGTTGTCCACTGGAAATCTTCACTGTACAGATCATGTGTGAAGCTTGGAACAGCCAATGTTGGTTCAGGATCAGCTTTCCTGGCACCCTGTGTGTGCATATTGGTGGCAGAGGGCAAAGTGGATGGGGCACTTGAGGGGATGCTGCCGTGCTGTGGGTTTGAATCAAAATGTGTCTGACACGACACAGTAGGTGGCACTCCTGTACCACCACCAGTCACCCTCATTCTATCCTAGGGTTGCCAAGCATGGGTGTCTGGTACATGTTATGGGAGGACAGAGAGCCACATGGGACATCATTGGCATGCTGGATGTTGCCATGACTGACTGCGAGATAAGCACTGTGGGACATGACAGGGGTACAAGCGGTGGACATAGTGCCTTGAGTACTGCCGACCTGGGTGGAACTTGTTGCAGTACGGGTGATACCTGCAAACATACTTGCTGCATTACCAGGGTCTGCAGGTGGCACACTACCCTGTGGCTGGACAATGACATTTGTGGCTGCCTGTTGGAACTGCATAGTTAAGAGTTTTAACATGTTGCTAAAGAACTGTGCATTTTGCTCTGCCTCTTGCTTCCTTAATCTCTCCTCCGTCTCCCTCTCCTCCCTAGCCCTCTCCCGTTCCAATTCAAGCAGCTCTCGATGCTGCTGCTGCTGCATCTGCCGTGTGGGCTCCAGCACTGCTCCAATCAGGTCGGCCAGTCTTGATTCTTTCTTCTTCTTTCTCAGGTTGACAAGTGGTTGTCGTTCAAATGAGCGCTTGGCAGCTCCTCGCCTGCCACCACCAGAAGTATCGCTTGATGTTCCAGGGCGTTCATCATTCACAGCACATGATGCAGCGGATGACACTGATGATGCCTCCAGCAGGTCATTATCCAAGGATGTCTGCTCATCATTCTCATCATCTGCAGAACAATAAACATTGTTTATGAGCATGCCACACATGGTTACTCACAGGCTGCAACAGGCAAGTGGCATAGTACTTCTTGGTAACATCTGCTGACTGGCAGCACTGCAACCACCCACCTCCATGACAACAGCTTGTTCATACACAGTGTACAACACAACTGCCAGGCCCCCAGCAAACACCACCAAGCAACCTCCCATCCCCACCAAGAACCCCAACCACACCCAGCCATTTATTTGTTATGATACCCAGTTCCCATGCAATCCGCATTATTCAACTATAACTACTGGAAATACTTCATAGCACTATTCAGTATACAACTGCACTGCAGAACGCTGAACATATACCCCTACCTCCCTAACTACATTAATGCAGTCATTGGCATCTGGTTCCATACTGCACCCCAGATGCCTCTCAGCCGCATCATGCCACCCAGTATGTGCTACCCACCTCTCACCCCCCCAGCACCCCACATAGTGACTGATAGTGCGCATACCTGACTCTCCACCTGCCTCTACGTCAGCATCAATTGCACTGGGCTGGCATGACTCCTCTGTCCCCGCACCATCACCATCATTATCGGACTCCACTGCAGAACTCTCCAGGACAAAGTTGGGTTCAGTTGTTGGCCTTGTTCCCAGTATTTTGTCCAATTCATCATAGAATGGACACACCACACGACCACTACCAGAGCGCCTGTTGCTGTCACGAGTCTTGTGATAGCGCACTTTGAGTTGTTTTATTTTGTCTCTGCATTGTTTGGCACTCCTTTCGATGCCATGTTCAAATAGGTATTCTGACACTTTCTGATACACCTTGGTGTTGCGACGTGCACTAGCCAATTCTGATTGTACCCATTCCTGTGTCCAGTAGTCAGCGAATAATTTCATTGCCTCATCAGGCCATGTGGCACCACGATCAGACATGCCTACACCTCCACTACCTACAATGCTGCCTACTGCCTGTGCAGTTTTTGGGACACTGATGATTCACTGCTGGCTATACTGGCCATGCTCAGACAAAGCACTCTGCACAAACACAGCCTTCGATGCTTTCTACTGCTGGTTCTTGGGCTACTATACCAGCTGGTGGCATTAATTGGAATACCCACGCCTGACTGATGAGGTTCACTGCACTCACGATCAGCGCTGTACACTTCCTGGTTCTTGCCCTGGTTTACGTCCCAGACTGCACCACTGCACTGCCTCGCTGCATTGTGGTATACTAGGGGACTGGAGGGCACACTCTCACGCATCCACACTGCAGGCTGTAACGTTACAGATCTGTAAACGTTACCATAACCGTTGGCAAAACCCATACAAACAGGTTTCATAGCGGTTTAACGCCAGTAACGTTACGATATAAGCACAAACCATTATGGTAATGGTTTGAGCCCTCTGTAACATTACAGAGCATAGTGTGGACAGGGCCTTAGTACCCTTAGACCAGCCCTGGCTGGTCTAAGGGTACTTAATATTTGCCTCTGGGAGCATTTTGAGAATCCTGATTTAGGGGATGTGGGAGCTTGCGTCTGCCGCATGCCCCCTAACACCATACTGCAGCCCATTTTGTGGTGCATGGATGGCGCAAAACCCCTTTGGTCCACACAGCCTGCGATTGACACAGGCTGCCTTTGTGAATTGCTCCTGGTGCATCTTTTGGTGCAAGCTGCACTTTGCACCATTTCTTCTGGTGCTAGCCCCTTGCATCATGCTGGGAGCTTTGAGATTTGGGCCCCCTTTCTCTTGCTAGTGCATGATACCAGTAAAACTAAAACTAAAACTTTGTAACCCCTCGTATGTACTCCTCTCTCTGAGGGATAGTGTATTTAATTGAGCTTCCTTCCTGAATCAACTGATGCACTAGAACGTTACTGGAAGCTGCATTAATTTTTCTCATTGCTTAGAGCCATCTATTTGTTATTATTGCTTAGAGCCATTTGCAAATGTTTGCTATTCTTGTGATTTTTGCTTAGAGCCTTTTACTAAATTCTGTTTTCACTGCCCACCCCCCTGGTTTTAGCAACCTTTTGTTTTCTGTCCTTTCAAGACCCAACTGGCACCTTGCTTCGGTCTATGACTCACCCCCTGATTTAGCCCTGCACCCTTTTCTTTTGTCTGCTAAATTCCCCCTCTCTATTGTGAATCCTCCCTATTTCATCAGACTATTAATTTATCCCCCTCTTTGTCCCTCTCCTCAGGCATCCACTAGCCCATCTGGGCACTGCCACAATCGCAGTCCAAATCTAGGAAGACTGCCTGCCTCCCCTCGAGTCAGAAAGAGAGGAGCCTGCACCCTCCCTTGGAAGCTGAAGCCAGGTACAGTCTGTGAGTCTGACTGCAGCTCATTTTTCTTCATTTTTCCTCTGCCCCAGCACACTTTAAATGCACCTAAGCTCCTCCCTTCCCTAGTAAACCGCCAAACCCAATGGCACAGCAGGCTTAAAGATACAGCCCCTTTCTGCATGACCGCTACACTTGTTTCTGCTCAAGATCCATTAAGCCAACACAGATTTTCTACAACTTCACTTTTTTCCCTTCTGTCTCCTGCACCCTGGCTTCTTTCCACTACATACAATACATTCTATTTGTTTCACCGACTGCCTATCTTTCATTTTTTTCTGCCCTTGGTTGCTGGTAATTTGCCTGTATTTACCCCCAAGCCACCAGCCATACTACCTATCACTTTCTATATCCCCTCAAGCTTTCCTGTACCCCTCCACTCCTTGGCATTATGAACCTGCTATTTTTCACTCTTTTGGCTCTTTCCTTGCCATCAGCACTGCTGCTTGCTGACACCTGTGCTAGCCCAGGATCGAAAATGCCTAATCTTCATCATGACTACTCACTCCCCAGTTCCACTCTTCTGCTTGTCCCGCTTGGGAACTATTCCCCCTTTGGAACTATCACCCTCTGTTTTCTCTCCAATTTAGATTGATGGCTCCTTGGCCACTACTTGTTCTCTTGCTCATAGACCCCTAACATCCCCCCTTGCCCTTACACCCTCTTCCTCTCCCTCTTACTCCTAGATTGCGACGTTGAGTGTAACCCTGGCCCACCAAACTCCTGTATCACCTCATCCACCAGCACCTGGGCAAATGCCACAGGTTTAAAAACTGCACATATCAACATCTGCAGCCTCCCCTTCAAGTTCCCTGACTTGGAAGTATGGGTATCATTCCACAAGCCCCATGTGCTGAGATGCTCAAAAACCTGGTTAAAGCCTCACCTATCTGAAATCTCACATCTGCTACCTGGATACTGTTCCCTACACTTTGACAGGCCCAGCAAAAGAAGGATGGAAGCATAGCATTGTTTCTGAGAGAACCCCTCTCTGCCAAAATTGTCCTCCACTCAGATCCCACATCCCCCAGTGAATGGCTCCTCTCTGACCTAACTCTGGACTCCACAGAGAAACTCTACATTGGTTGCTGCTTAGAACCCACCATCCACTGGGCCTTAGGGTTTAAACAACTTCCTGGCTGGTTTCAGCTCACTCTACCCCACTAGAGACTCCATTCTCCTTGGTGTTTCCAACTTAAACTGGTTGAGTGCCCACCAGTTGGACTATGTTTGCCTCCTAAAACAACACAATCTTGTCCAGACCATTGTCCTACCCACCAGGCAAAATCAACATAGTGCCACACAAAGCCTTTTGGATTTAATCATCACAAACAGACATGACTGCGCAATGCAAGCTGGAGTAATGGTGGATTCCATCAGTGACCCCCCCCCAACATTTATCCTTTGGTCAACCAAGACCAAACGTCCCCCCCAAATACCTGTCCTTTCATAATTTCTGCAGCACAGACACCTTCCTCCTCCTTGCTAAAGCATGGTTGTTGGACTTGTCTACACTCTACTCCATCACAGACGTGTCCTCAGTAGTAACTTCTTTCACGTAGACCTTGCTGGTCCTACAAGATAGGCACTTCCCTATCACCACAAGAAGGGTCAGAGGTGGTTGCTCCTGCTGGATCACTAAAGATCTACTCTCCCACATGAAGGACAGAGATCATGCTTGGACAGTCTTCAAGGTGTCCCCCTTCCCTGCCCTCTGGGATGCTTATAGGCACCAGAGAAACCAGTGCAAACACTTAGCTAAATCCCTGAAGCAGAACTTTTTCTGTAACCTCCAGAAGGATAGTCTTGATGACCCTAGAAAATTCTGGAAATCTATCAGCTCCCTTCTAACCCCTCAAACTGGCAAGGCTGTCCCGTAGCTAAATTCCACTTCAAGCCTGGTGACTGACCCTCTGGCAGTGGCCTGAGCCTTCAATGATAAATTCACTGACCACTCTGTGCTTCTCTCCAAGCTCCTGTGTAGCCAGCCCGGCAGATTGTCTGACCACCATAACCCCCACGTTGACTCCTTCCACCATAGTCCCCCTTCCTCTATCACCCCTTTCTATTTTAAGGCAGTCCCTTTCCGTGACATCTCTAAGCTCTTCAAATGCCTCCCTAACCACAGCTCCCCTGAGTCCTATGGCCTCTGCCCTATCTTCCTTAGACTCATCTCCCCTGTCATTGTCAAACCCATCACTTTTATCTTTAATCTTGCCTTATCCACTCCACCATGCCTGACCCATGGAAGACCACAAAAGTGATCCCCGTTTTCAAAGCTGGTGACCCCCACTCCACTGACAACTACCAGCCTCCATCCTCCCCACCTAAGTAAGCTCCTTGAGAAAGTCATCCACCACCAGCTTACTGAACACATTACAAAGTACAAACTCATGTGCAGCCAGCAACATGGCTTCCACAAGAATCATAGAATCTCCACTGCCCTCACACTGCTGATTGACCACATCCTCATGAACATGGACAATGGGCTAGCCACAGGCACTGTTTTCATTGACCTCTCCAAGGCCTTCAACTCAGTGAACCATACCCTCCTCTTCTCAAACTAAATCTCCTTGGCTGTTCCCACATGGTATCTAACTGGTTCAAGAGCTACTATGATCACTCCCAATATGTCTGTATAGTCCCTGCCTGCTCCCCTACCCTATCTGTCTCAACCTGTGTCCCACAGGACTCCATTCTGGGTCCCCTGCTTTTCTCCTTATTTATCAATTCTCTTCACTTAGACAGTCTTACCTGTCACTCCCTCCTCTATGCTGATGACCTCGTCCTTTTTTCTTTAGTAATAAATCCCTCTCTTGCATTTCCACTGTCCTCGCCCAAAACTATTGAGCTGCCCACAACCGGTTTGCAGCCAACCTCCTCCTGGTTAACATCAAGAAAACAAAGTCAATGTTGTTCTGGTCAAAGCCCTTTCTTGCCAAGCTCAAACCTTCCTCCTCTCTCTAGATAGTCTCCCTGGATGGCAAGGTTCTTGAGAATGAAGAGACCTTCAAGTATCTAGGTGTCCTGCTTGACCCCTCCCTCTCCTTTTCTGAGTACATTAACTCAGTAGTTCACAGGATACACCAAAAACAGTGTGCAGCCTACAGATTTAGGCACCACCTCACCCCTGAGGCTCACTTAGTCATAGCCCAGAGTAACCTACTCCCCAAACTTGATTACTGTTCCACCATCTATGCCAGGTAATCCTCACCTCTCACAGCCAATCTATTCACTGCCTTCAGTAGTGCCTGTTGCTTCGCCTTACTGGCCCCTTATTCCACCCACCATTGTGTCCTCTGTCAGTCACTGGGGTGGCTCCCATTACAAGACCGCTTTGACCTTTCTCTCTGCTGCTTGGTTGATAATACCATCAGCATCAGCCAAGTGTCCCCTCTCGCAGCCCTCTGCAAAGTCAGAACCATGTGCCGCTGCCTCCGCTCAAATACAGTCCCCCCATTCTATGTTCCCAGACTATCTACCAACATGGGTGGGAGAGCCCTATCAGCTGCTGCCCCCTTGCTATGGAATAGGATGCCCACTGAGCTTTGCTCCCTGGACACTCACCACCAGTTCTTATCCCGCCTCAAAGACTGGCTCCTTGTTGAGTCTTGCTGCCAGTGCTTTTCCAGCTAGTGTTTCCCCCTCCCCGCTACATCCACTACTCACCTCAGTCCATTTCTAGTTACTCTTTCCTTGTTTTTTCCGCCAACCCTCCCACTCTTAGCACTTCCCCCCTCCCCAGCTTTTGTCTGCCTAGTTATCAACACCTTGTTTTATACTGTTTTTACTGTTATAGGAGTTCATCACCCTGTATCATTTTTCTGGACCTAATATTGTTACTGTCTATTGTTGTATTTTCTTTTATCACTTTTGTAATCCACGTGCAAACTGATTTTTCCATGTTCTATGTATTGTTTTGCTATCATTGCTCCTGTGCCATTATTTTTGGCCCAGGTCGTGCTTGAAAATGGTCCCTGGGACCAGTGTACTTACCCGGTTATCAAAGTCATAAATAAAAAATAAAGAAATAAAATGATCAATGCTGTAAGATTCTTTTTCTGCCAGTGAAATCTGTCAAAAACATATGTTTTGCTTTCATATACTGTGACTTTGCCTTATCTGTTAGAACATGTCTCTGAATTTTGTATTTTTGCTAACAGAAAATTATGGCATGCCACAAAGAAACAAAAACATTGTGCAAAAAAAAGACATGATTTTACTTGTGGGGAAAGTGTTATGTTGAGGATGAAACATTTTCTGCAAGTCTTGTGACACACTTTTTTTCACAGCAGAAGTTGGAGCTGTACATGAGAGCTAATGGTTTGCTTAGCAGATTTTATCGTTTTGGAAATTGAGGAGAATTATATCCGACTATTAATGGTCCAAAGGTGAAATCCAGCAGCTAGGCTACAGTGTATAATAAATTGACAGAAGGCTAAATTATTTAAAGGGGCAGAAGAAGAAGAGCATATGTGCAAAAGGAAAAATATAAGGGGTAACATTTGTCCAAAATTTGAGGCCCTGATTGAAACACTGGGGACAGCTGCCCAGCTAAAACACCGTTAGGATGATATGAAAAGATGTCAGCCTCAGAAGCTTGAACACTTAATAGCAGAAGTTTCATCCCAAGTGCACTAGCAACAGGAAAAACCTCAGGCAAATTATAAGCTGATTAAATTTATAGAATGAATAAAAGAAATCCAGAACAACTGGTAAAATCCAGTCATATGGCCATGTGGTAATTACAGTACTTGTTGCAAACAAGTGCGGTGCAACTGCAGCAGCCACCTCGTGGAATAAGCTACTGGATTACATCCAACAATCATTAGCTGCTTTTGACAGTATTAGCAAGGCATTTTTTACCATTTGTTGTAACTGTACATGCATACTGTATATCCATGGCAAGGTTAAATGCACTAGCAGTCTGCTAAGGTATGTAACATTTGCAACTGTAAACCACAAGATGGATCCTGAAAATGGACTATGCCTAGCAGCCAAATTCAATATCATATATAAAAATCAATAGGATTAAATTAGAAAAGAAAAGCATTTAAAAATGTGGCTGAAGGAGCCTGAGGAGAAATAGTTTGCAGATTTGTTACCAATACTAGCAGCACAAAAGAGCTTCATAACTGTGGCCGAGGGAACATGAGGAGACAAAATGTGTCATCGTCTTTTTAATAGCTGTTGTGCAAAAAACACTGTATGAAATGTTGCTATAGGAGTCCAATGAGCAATATGCTATAACTTTGCTGACAGTACAAACTGTGCCCAAGGGCTATGCAAATGTGGATGAAGGAGAGGACAGAATGAAACATTATTTCAGCCCACACAACTTTAACTCAAATTGATTTTAAGGAATAAATAAAACAAGCCAATATTTTACGCTGCCCGCTTGAGTAGTAAGCTGCTAAAATATCCCTCACTGAAGTCCAAATACTAATGTTTATCTTAATTTTGTCTTCTTTGCTAGTGTTGAAATAGTCATTTTATGACCATTTTTGGCTAATATTCAGTAGCAGTAAAGTAGTCTGCCCAAGAGCTGAAACATTTAGATGAGTTATCCATTTGAATACTAACTTAGTAATAAGTAAGTAGTCAGTTAGTAGTTAGGTAGAAATACAAAATCATACATACCCCCATAATGCAAACTAGCCCATGATGCTTTGCATTATGGGGGTATGTGTAGTTTTGTATTTCTTTGAAATATGGCTTCCCGGTCAATGCCTTTGGGGTAACCTTTGCCTCAATGCTTACGCACTAAGGTTCTTTGTGTAGTAGTTAGGTAGTCTTATATGCAAATTAAGGCAGTGATGTGAAGATTAAATGATTACTTCATGGTTACTTCTGAATTGTATAAGTGAATACCAATGAACACTAATGAAGACTAGCTGAATACTTTGCAATAGTGGTAAAGTAGTAGTACTGTAGTACTCAATTAGTGTTTATATAGGGCCATATATGCAATTTTCACAGCTTTAGGCTGCATGCTGTGCTTCAGTTGTGCTTGTCAGCTAGCCCGGGTGCAGCTCACAGGGACAGGGTTTGAGTAAGCACCAGCATGCATATGACCTGTATACAGCACCAGTGCGTGGGGGCAGACAATTGCCTGCAGGCGTCCGACTGTATGTGCCCCTCAAAACAGTGGATATCCCATCATGGCACAAGGGTATCCCCATCCCTCCAGATGTGATATGAGGTCTGAGGAGCAGCAGATGGCACCTAGCTACCCTTCATGGTCCTATGTGGATGTGTAGGTGACAGAGACTGGCGTTGATTGGGGTATCTAATTTTATAAATTAAACTTAATTCAGTTAACTTGATGTTTACACCAAATGAGGGGGTCCTGATTTTTCAATGGTATAGCCACATAATGTAAGAAAAATAAGTACTGAAACTATAGGCATACCCTTACAAACAATTTCTTTGGAATACCATTGTAATACCTGTTCTTTACCATTATACTACCACTGCTATTTCCAGTGTACTACCATTGTGGGTTTCATAAATGGTATCATAGCGGATTTGTTTCAATTCCATTGTGATGCCATTGTAACCTTTGTGATACCATGCAGACAGTGGTAGTTCACTGGTAGCACCACCTTTGCTGGTACCACTGTTTTGGTATCAGAGTTTTTTTTCCAATTCCAGTGTGATGCCATTGTGTCCTCTTTGATACAACTGACACACAGTGGCAGCACAGTGGCAAACACTTGTGCAATGGTAGCACAATGGCAAACACCAGTGTGATACCACTGCAATTGGTATCACAATGGATTTGTTTCAATTCCATTGCATTACCATTGTGACCACTGTGGTACCATGTATCAGTGGTAGCACAATGGGTGCACTTGCAGTAGCAATTCATTGATCTCATTCCATGCCTTATGCTGGCATTAGCACAATGGTCATGCAGCATAGTATCACAATGGCCTGCATGGTCACTAGTATCACACTGACCACATTGTAGGGGAAAACCTGCCAGTGGAATAATCCAAAAAACATAAATGAGGCGCAGCCAACAAGATAAGACATCCACGCATCTTAATGTAGAGGCCATCCAACATCAGTGAATCACCAGCTGTACATTGAAAATCCCACCAAAGTTATCCATACACCAGTCGTGTCCCTAGTTTATGCTACACAGTGTACTCCTACCCTCACAGCATGCTGCCACATGGTGTGGCATCAGTGAAGGAACCCTCCTTGTTCACATGGAAAACACAAAAGAACCTTGTGGGACACTCCTTCTCCCTATAAAAATGAAAACAATAAAGTAAATGGCCCCAATCCTACCTGTTCCTACAAGTAAGGGAAAGGGTCTTCATGGGAGTGTAGACAGTTTCAGCCCCTCCTGGCATTGCTGCCATGGGTTGCTCCAATGACATCTCTCTGTAACAGAATTAACAAAGCAGCTCATCTGAGAAGTGACTTTCTTTAGCATGGTATCCTCTGTTTTGCTGCAGGTTGGGCAAAAATTGTTAGAGATCATGAGCTTTTGTCCCAACCCCATGCAAGCCCTTACATGGGCTGGTTGAATTGCAATTCCTAACTTTTTTTTCCCAGTTGTGTGGTCCTGCTGATGGCACAAGCTGATGTGTGGGTTGTGAATCCTGGATAAAATCCATAAGACACCTGCATGCTTGCCTCCCTCCCTCCCTCCCTCTGGGCCATTGATGGAGCTCACTGTTTGAAAAGTGACAACATGTGTGTATAGACACCAGCATAATACTAAATATAATGATTATAGTAATTGTGTGCATTCCTTGCCCAACTGTTGTGATAGTCACTTGCACTTCCTGCTGTATTTTCCTCACAGTCAGAGATACAGCAGCAGCCTATCTTTCACTTACAGTACCTCCGTTGTCTTGCTGAACCTGCCCCTCAGCCTCTCCCAATGCTCCTGGAATACTTTAGGCTGAGTCTGTTCTCCCTGATACTACCTAATCTGCCCCCACATGCCAGCAACCACTCTATTTCTCCCTGTCCTGCCCCCAGATGCCAACCTCTTTCCTGCTAGACAAATTCTATGTTGTTGCCCTGGACCCAGATGCCAGCCCAGCCTTGGCCCACAGCCTGAAAACCCTCTCAGAGGCAGCATATCTAGTATAAACAAGGGGTCATTATCAGTGTGTTATTCTACTGAACCACCTCAGTGCATCTGGAGCAGCAACACCCAGCACATCTTCCAGTGGGAGTCTCAGCCTCCTGGCATCATGCCATCCTGTTCTTCAAAAGGGTCATAAAGAAAGCTTGCCTACTACCTAGGCCATGTTTTACCTCAAGTGGCTACCTCTGCCCATGGCTGAAAATCAGCTTCCTCTGGCCTTTATCAATAAGAAATGCCAGACCTTCTGAACCTTGGAAGATGAGCTAAACCTGGGAAGGAGGCAAAGACTTAACATCCTTAATAACTTACTCAGGGCTGTCCCCACACAGTTATGTTGGCACTGTGAAGGAAAGCCCCTTAAACTGACAGATTTGCTTTAGTTCAAAACATTTCTTCCTGCAGTGTTAGGAAATGCCATGTGGTAACCTAAATACATCTGTATTCTGTTTGTTGCAATCCTGCTGGTTCTGGCATTTTGATTCCTGATGTTCTGCTGCAAATGCATTAACATGATGTGTGGGTCATGGGCATAGGCAATACAAAGGGTGAAGGAGACAGGCAAGGCACAGTTGAGGCAGCATCATTTCAACTTGCCAACTTAGCATAGATAAGATATCTCTTACCTGGGTCCTGGGGAGCCAGGGATGGATGTCGTTGAGTGATGTCCAATCATACCTGTAAAAAAAGAATATCCATGGGGTCACAAAGAATCCATAGTACTTCAAGAACAAAATGGGACCAACAGGGAAGATCAAACATAAACAACACTTATCTGATATGTAGGTAGGCTGTGTCCTGTCAGACTGGGGTCAATGTCCTCTGAGACCTGTAGAAATACAGGAAAAACGGGATTATTATAAGGAAAAAATAAAAGTAAGAGTACAGACAGAGTTCCAGAGAAGTACAAGAGCTACAGGGAGAACATAGATATTACATACACAAGCCCGGTTATCCATAGTTCAAATCCCACCACGGTCACTGACTCAGGATAGGACATTGGGAATGACACCTGACTTCCTAGCTTTAAAACTGAGTTGAAAATGAGTGTCACTGGGAACTGGCCGGGGGATTAGCCAGGCCTTAGCCTTAAAGTGTAGGCCTTCATTTTGATTTAATAATTTTAACATAATATGCCCTAATTCTGCTGCCAGTTGATGCTACCTGACCTAAAGAGCATGTATCACTACTTGGGCCTTCAAGGGTTGGTATATGAAAATAACTGATGCCACAGATGCCTCAGCCTCCATCCCAGGGCCAATGAGCAAGGGCACAGCAATGGTCAACACCAGGAACAGTTCCAGTGGAGTCAGCGGTGCACATGGCACCAAATATTGATAGCAGTGCAGATGGTTCAGTGTGGAATCGGCAGTGCATGTGGCACAGCAAGTGGTGGCATTGTGCATAGAACAGCCAGCTTGCAACTGTGCAGGTGGACTGTGTGGTGATGACAGTGCACATGGCACAACAGAGTTAGCAGCGCATGCAACATTGCAGTGATGACAATACATGAGCCACTGTGTGGTGTTGGCAGAGCATGTGGCACAGCATGGAGTCAGCAGGGCACATGGCACCACACTGAGAAGGTGGTGCATGTGACACAGTGCAGAGGCAGCAGTGTGTAAGGAACAGTGAGGTGGTGTCAATGCATGTGGTACTACATGCTGCACTGCAGTGTCTGCTGTGCACATGATGCAGAGTTAGCAGTACATGTGGAAGTGCATTGTGGTAGCAGTGTACATGGCACAGTGCAGTGGCGGAAGTGTGTGGAACAGTGAGGTGGTAGCAGTGCACATGGGACTGTGATGAAGGGAGTTCATCCAGTACAGCACTGAGCCAGCAGTACTAGCCTTACCAGTTGAGGGCTACAGAGAGAAAATATTGACCCTAATGGATACTACTGACTGACAGTTGTTGTAACTATTAGTAGTCAATAGTTCATCCTGAAAAGTCAAGGTTTCGCATTACATATCAGTCCAACTGCCACCTCCACCATCCAGTGCTTGGATCAGCCTCTTTCCCCCAACAGTCAACCACCCTCCTCTCTGCTAGATAACCCTTCCATGCACCAGACTATCCTCCATGCAGCTGGACAACCCATCTAGCCCCAGCCTCTCCAATGATGAGCAACCTCACTGGAGCTAGAGCACCACACAGCCTCCAGACCAGCCTCTTCCCCAGCCAACCACCCTCCCTGCATCTGGACCAGCTTCTAACTACATGCCATACAACCTCCATGTAGCTGGAGCATCCCCCCACACATCCCCTCCAACACAGCACATGTCTGAAGCTGTCCCCCCAAGCCCTTGGACCAGCACTCCCCCAGTCAACCACTCTGCCTACAGCTGGACCCACCACAAGCCCCATACCAGCCTCACCATCTGACCACCCACCCTCTTGCTGGACCTCACTTCCATTCCTGAACTAGCCCCCCCACCAGCCACCCTCCCTGCTGCTGGCTCACTGGTTTATGCCCTGGGCCAGTCTCCCCAGCAGACAACCCTCCCTGCAGCTGGACCTCCAGGGTTCATTCCCACCCATAGACCAGCCCACCCTTCTCAAGTTGAACACCCTCCTTGGAGCCGGACACCCAGATACCCACCCTTCCCAGAAAATGAACCCACCCTCCTCCAGAGCAGAACCTCCCCAGCCCACCCTCCTGCAACTTCCCTCCACAGATCACCCTTCCACAATCATGGACCCCATACCTCTGACTGTAGTATAAATAAAATGTGAGACACTAGCATATAAAATATAAATTCAAACTGAGAGCCTTTAAAATAAACAGCTACATGGATTCAAAGAATCAGTTAAAAAGGCATGCTTTTCAGAAACAGGAAAATTACTGAAGAAATTCTTCCACAAGTATACACAAATGAGATATTTTCATAATCAGCAGTCTTCAGCAAAAGGAAAAAATAATACACTGATCCCAGCATTATTATTCAATTTAATGGATTTACATATGCTAAAGTTTTAATCTAGTACACTATCAAATGCAAAAAGCACAGTTTTCCCACCCCACCTCAAAACAGTTTATAAACAAACAGGATCCAAGAAAATTTAAATTCCTCCAGAAGTATATAAGGAGATATTTTCATAAACAACAGTCTGCAGCTTTAGGAACAGAACCAAAAAACAAGCACAAGGATCCCAGCATTACTATTTAGTATAATGGATTAACACATGCAAATGTTTTAATCAAATACAATATCAAATGCAAAAAGTACAGCGCCTATGCGTACACATTCAAACACTCAGAATCTGCTGTATATAAATATTTCTTTATCAATCTGCAGGTTACTCCAGATTTCCTCAGATGAAAAAATGTAAAGTCTTTTCTCTGTAAATATAGTTAAATAGGCTACTGAATGGATATGCACACAGAAAATGCATTCATACAATCTTCCAGCTGCTATGTAATTAACTCCCCTGCCCCCCCAAAGAAACTATAAAATTATAACTCTAATGTAACTAAATCAGTAAAATACCACAAATAATATGTAATCTAGAGGCACAATACACTCTAGACACTTTAAGGGGTGAACTGATGGGAAAACTGTGTATTTTAAAGGCTTTTCAAGGGTTTTTAGCCACATGAGTTCAGAGCAGAAAAACATTTCTTCATACCAAAATATTCACCATTAAAATTGCACAGCATTTCAATTAGAAACAATAAAACCCGAACAATAATTCCCTTACTGTATTTAACATTTCACGGCATTAAAATGATGCACTAACCTGATAAATTGTAAATGCAGGCAACACCAGCTTGATCATCTTCAAAATAGAAATTAACATTCAGTCTTGGCAGGAAAAGTAAGTGGTTCTGTGAAATGTAGTTTACTAACTGAGTAGACTTCTGAAAAACAAAGTTAAGTAGACTTTTAAAGGGACACTGTCAACCTTTTTTTTTTGCGTCATATTATTTCTAGGTAAAAACCAACATTTTACGATTGCTAATCTTTTCTAAAATGCATTTGTGTTACTGGTTGTTTTATCTGCCTCCTTGCTTAGTAGATCTGAAATGTATGGTAATGTACCAAGCCTTGTTTTCCTTCAAATGCTTGAACTACTCGGCTGACTACAATCTTCATTTATGATTCAATAGTATTAAAAAAATTGTACTTTGAAGAGCATTGCAGTTCTATTTCTAATCCTCCTTTTGTAATAATTTACTCTTAAACAAGTAGTCTGCTGAATACGTCTAAGAATTAGGTATCCTTAGAGGTTGTATTTTTTTAATGATGATTAAAGATGATTAAAAATGACTAAAATTAGTCTTCAAAGACAAATTAATGACTGCTTTAATACTAAATATAGTACTTGACTGTGGTGAGGGATGAGCCAACTTTTTTGCAGTACAGATTGCAGTTAAGATAACATTACTCATCAAATACTTTAAATATAAAACAAAATATATCAGAACTTCCTTAATCAAATGCTGATCTATGGCACCACTTTTTATGGCATTTTTGTGCTGTTTCCTGGAGTTTTTAAATAATCTTAAGTTTTATAAAAGATGATGGACACATCCTAGGCAGCCCAACCCTTTCACCAGTAACATTTCAATCCAACTGGGCACACAGTAGGAACCATGGGGTTACACATAGAACTGTAATCAACAAAGTGGTCCTTTTTAAGGGGCTTTTACACTACCAGTTCTGCACTGGTGCCAGCAGTGCAGATGAGTTACATCGGTGCATATCTGGCAGTATAAAGAGTTGCAAGAGCATTGCAAGCTACTCCATTGTGGCACAGAGTGTTCACTGATTGTTGAGAATGTGGAGTGTACCAGTGCAGGTGTTTGTGCAGGTGTGTGAAAACACTGCTTCACCTGTACTAGTGCCACTCTCATTCACTAATTCCTGCACTGAAAATTCCCACAAAACATGGGAAGGCCTTCGTGCATGCTGCACAGCTGCTGTGTGTAAAAGTAATCGCAGCAGTGAAAGCAGAGCGGAGCAAGCCAATTCAAGATGGCATCACTCCAGGTAAACTGTAATGTAAAAGCAGCTTTAGATACACTTTACCCTCTCCTCCATCATTTCCTGACAGTTAAAAAAGGCAAAACAATGGAATGCATAATTCTAGCTTTCACCACAATTCATGAACTTAAGTGAAAGGGAAAGAATACAATTTCATACAACCCTAAAAAGAACCTACATTCCACAGTACACATGTGCTCCCTAACACCAGTTTATGAAATACAAAACACCTGCCAAGATCACATCAATATGCTTAGCAAACTAACTAGGTATGCAATATAGACTGTTTTGTCTGTCACACATGAATGGGGTTACAAAACATTTCAAATGTAGCCTGCACTGCCACTATTTGAAGTGTAAATGCAAAGTATTTATGTGGGAAAGAGGTGCTGAGTATAAAATGTCCACTGACTGCTGGCTGTTTTCAGTATACAGTATATATAGTATGGTTCTCATAATTCCCTTCCAAGCTGCACATGCACCTTTCTTATACCACAGTATGGACCAGTCTTTCTAACACTGATTCTCTATCTGCTGTTTTAATTCTGAACTGGGAGAGGTTGAAACCTCTGTAACTAGCCTTATACATGTATTTAGGTCTGGGTGAAGGTGTCCATTTCTGATTAGAGGATTCTCTAAATCACCTCCTGCTACCTGTTTTTTTTTGTGTGTGTGTGTTTGGTAACAAACAAGCAATAGACATTACGGGGTGTGTGCCAGACACTGCTAGTGCACAACCAGGGGTATAGTTGTCAAGTGCCTTCCTACCCTGGCCATGTGCTAGAAGTGTCTAGCACACACCCCAGACTGTCATATTGTGCTTATGAAATGGACACCTTAGCTGTTCATGTACGGTATGTAAACATTTGAATTCAGAGGATTAAGTACAAAAAAGTCACATCTTTGCCTTAATTTGAAATAAACTTGTTCCTCTGCCTGCATCACCGTACTCTATTTTCTTTTTGAATTAAGGACGTTGTCCTAATGTGACACCCATAGTTACAGATTTCCTCAACTGGTTGCTATGCCAGTACCCCCCTCCCCACACACACACACACATATTCATGTTTTTCTCAACGTTTTGAAAGTCCGGACTTTTGAAATGGCACTAAATGTGCCTGTTTTCTTTTATGTTTCTTTTTGAATTCTGTTGTAGTATTGATGATAGTGGGTAGCGTGTGTCAGCAGCAGCCGATGATGTCTGCAACACTCAGGAGAGGCAGAAGTACAGTAGGAGTCATGGCACAGCAGTTAAGGAGTCAGAGAGAGAGAGAGAGAGAGAGAGAGAGAGACAGAGTAGAAACCTGTAAACAGAGTTCTGTGACTGTTTAGAAATGACTACAGGTTACTGACTGCCAAAGCAGTGAGTGACCAGTGGGTTGGAGAATAAATGATCAAGTGAGTGAACAGCTGCAGGTGGTGACTGAGGGAGGGAAGGAGCAAACAGTGGTGAGTTGAGCTACTGAAAGCAGAAGACTGAAAAGAAAAAAACAAAGTATTTTGAAACAACATCTATGAAGTTGAAGATTTTCTAAAGGGTAAAACAGTACAGCATGGAGACATTTTTGAACTTTTTTTTGTCAGTGGGTAGTGCAGGAAGTTGACAAGAAAAATGGCTGCTGTTTCAAATGCTAACATTCTATGTGAGCATTGATATGGCATGCCAGGTTAGGTGAGGCTCACCTACACTTGTTTTTAGCTGTGCATAGACACTTTCAGAGCACAGCTAACAACCATTCAGTGACTCAAAATCCTGAGCCCATTTCATAATACCACACATCACACATGCACCATTGTGCTTCTTATGACATAACTGTTAAGCTTAGTATCATAAGTACATTCATTGTGCTGATGTTTGAGAGGTGACGTGTATATACAGTGGTGCCTGGTGACAGGTTCCCTATAACTGAAGATATATAGATAAAATACTCTCAAAGCCCTAATTATAACTTGTTATGACATAGAGAATATTGCATGGGCAACCCCACACAGTGAGGCTGTGTATCATCTAGGGCTGGGCTGATATCAGTTGGACCTTAAGAGTGAGGCTTATGAGGTCCATGATGTCATCACAACCCCAAGTTGGAAACACAACCTGTGTAGGGCATGGTTGCCCATGTCTGATTTTTTATTGTACAGATGTGGTATTACTGTATGTCAAAAAGGGAAAATTTCAGTTTTTAAACAGTAGTAAGTGGAACCCATCCACTCCTCTTCCACATGCCTTTCATCAATCATAGTAACTATATTAAAAATAAATAATTATGTTGAAAGAGGGCATAGCAGGAAATACACATACACAGAACTGTTTTGTGACCGTTAAACTGTGCACAACTTATTGGGCAGCCTGCATCTTACCTAAACATTTCATAGTTATCTGTCTGCTGAAGGGAGAAACTAACCACCATGAGTAGAATAGCAATAACATTCTTTTAAGAGTACCTGTATGTTGAAAAAATCACTCTGATTTCTGTAGTGGGAAAGTGTCAAAGACTCAGAGCTAACCATACTGCCTGCCATTGTATCCATTCATCAAGTCCTCCCACATAACACCAAAGTCAAGCTGTATCACTGCCAAGTTTGTTTTAATTATACAGTAAATAGCTACTGCTATTGCAGGTTAATGAAGGGTGGCCTTTTGTCAAGTTGCAGCTCCCATAAGAGTCATTATTGTTCCATCTGCTTTGCAAAAGGAGCACCACTACTTAACCGAAATGTAGCTGAAATCATATCATTTGGACTCAGCACATTTGGTAATGGATCCAAAGTGACTACTGTATTATTATTAATAAATTGACCCTTGTAAGAGCACATGGCTAGTACTAAACGCAATTAGCATTACAAGCAGAGGGTTCACTTAATCTGTTTAATTGCTGTTTTATTTTCCTATAAATTGAGTAAAACTGGGATGTCCTCAAAAAAATGTTTCTTACCCATCATAACTGCAGCGTTATATCATCGAGTCCTTAATCTACTATTTTAAGGTTGAAAGGAATGGCAGAGTCATCATGTCTCCCCCCATAAGCAGATATGAGTTAAACAGCATGATTCACAAATGTGTATTAATTTAAAGAGATTTGCTTACTTACAATCATACTGTCAGGCCACAACAGAATGGTGCTCCCATATAGTTTTATACTGTAACCCTTGCTTATTGGTTGTAAAAAATGACATTCGTTATATGTACTGGATAAAGATGCAATGTACAATGTAAGTACTGTACGTGCTGTAAATTTATTTTAATAATCTTTTTCTACCCTACCGGACACATCCCATCTGCTGGACACCCCTGCCCTGACATGCCAACATCCATTGGGACTTACCTGCTAGCCTGTCTTCCCCCTGGACTAGCCTACCTCTTCAGCAGAGTAGAGTGGGTTTCCCTACCCCCATCAGGAACAGGATCCAGTACTTGACTGGAGGGCCCAGCTGGTTGCATGCGGGGCCTGTGGGTGTCGGGCACCATCCTGCCGCTAGTATTTTCCATTTCCCCCAAGAGGTGTGGTGTGCAATGATTTGATAAGGTGCACAGCACGCTCCCATGCACTATGTGGTAGCATGTGCCACACTTCCCCCCCCTTACTCTCCCAGGTACCTTCCCACTGCTTCTGCTAGGGGCCAGGTAGTCACTGGCTCTGCAAACCCTCCCCCCCCGGAAAGGGGAGAGCAGTTCTTTGTACACTCAATCCTCCTCCACCTCAGCCAGCTTTCTGACTTCCCGAGTTCATTGCCAAGTTCAAGTCATTGGCATCCCAAGCAATAGCACTACCACTGTACTGGTGGGATGGCAGTATAACAGTTTTTACTTAAACAATAACGACTCTTATGCAGCATGTATTCAATAGGCTTTTATCAGTTCTGTACAGCAGTTCAAAAACAGAAAGAAAGTATGTGTGTAATGTCTCTATTTTCATGTATTTATTTAAGATACACATATTATAATAGAACCTAACATCCATTTTACAGTATTTAGTAATGCGATTTGGTGTAGATAAAAAAACTTCTTTGGGTTAATCAGACAGGGCAAGGCACTGGAAATGTAATCAGTACCTTACTCTGTTGTTGCTGTTAACGTTCCCCAACTAAACAGGTTTACTGTTCTGATGTATCTGCACCTGATAACTCCCACCCCTCCAAAATGTAGTGGTGTCCTTCAAAAATGTTGCTGTGGTAATAATGAGGGTCATTGCAATACTGGATAGGAGGAAAGAGTTACTGTAGTTCAGGTACTGCTTAACTGAATGCAGCTCAAGGGTCCATAGAACTATAATACTTTTCTAATAATAATAATAATAATATTTCTATGATTCAGAACACTTCCCCCTTTCACCACAAATGCCGAAATAAATTTGCTAAAGTTCTAAGCACTAGCACCGCTCTGATTTAAACGAAAACAAAACCAACACAGAGATGGATGCTGGGGGTGAATGACAAAAATTAGCACACATAACAAATGAAAAGTTCCACACGTATCTCTGAACTTCCTTCAGATATAGCCACTCCACTTTGCTTCTGTGGCCAAGGTGCTGCTTGGGACACACACACACACACACACACACACACACACACACACACACACACACACATATGCACAGATATGCTTTGCCAGTTGTGTGGATGGCTTCCTACCTGCCAGACTTTCTGCCATGCTTATGGAGGCATGGACAATGCTGCCAGGTGGTCAGTGTGGGCTCCCATACCACTGATGAAAAAACAAGCAGTACAACTTATTAAATTAAAATGGGCCAGGGAGAGGGTTCCACTAGGCACAGACAAAAATAGTGCAACTTCAGTACTTCCCATAATGTAATGCTATAGAGCCCTACATTATCTATAGCATTGCATGACAGCTGTACTTCAGCTGGTGCCCTGCTGAGTGTTTCCCTCAAAGTGAACACATGGGGAAATTGGTCTCATACAGTTTTGGTCACACCCACCAATCTCACTAACAATAAGACAGTTTTTTTGCTTCATGCTTTCAGCATTGACTGTACAGTATGTGCAGAAAAGTGCAACAAATTGTATGGTCTGCTCTATGACTCTCTTGTGGCAAGGGTTATGGGAAAAAGACACACTTTCTTAAGAGATTTTTTGTTTATGTTGGACAGTGACTGCAAGTTTGTTTAGCGGCACATTATGAATTACTTGTTTGGTTCAGTTTAAGGGAAATGCTAACAGTTTTTAAGTTAGAAAGATAACTTTTTTGGTGTAGAGTTGGAGTTCGGGAGGTGAATAACATGCAGCCTCAGGCATCTGTCTTATGGGGGCAGCATTTTTACCCAGCACTGGGCCCAGTCCAGTCCTGAGAGCAGGAGCTGAAGTCAGCTCCAACCCAACAAAATTATCGCAAAAGACAGAACCAGTAGGGGTGTCTGGCTCAGGAGCTGGACTAGCATAGAAGAGAACAGAGTGTATTTTCTGTCACGTAGGCACAAGCACTCATCGCATATCAAGAGTTCAAGTTCCCCTCCTGCATTGGCTTGATACCAGCTATTTTCTAAGCGGTAAGCATAATAGCTCATTCATAACTAAACAACACAATTTTTCTAACCACAGGCCTTCCAAGTGTTCAGCTGAGCTCCAGAGCTCCAGCTCCCTCATGGCTTCTGTACATTGATTTAGAATAAGAGGGAGTTCTCACATGGATCACTTACTGAATGTGGGTTGCAGTCTCAATGTCACTCCCAAATCATTACCTCATTGGTTATGTCCACCTGATAGGCTGCTCGATGCACATGTGACTTCAAATGAAATCCAGTACTACCTAGCCCCTGTGCCATCCCAGGTATCTCAATTTGAAAATGTGCATCCTTCAGGCTACAGTACATTACTTCACATCACATTCAACCAGCTCCTGCTTATCAGCAGAATAAACAAAAATATTTTCAGTGTTTACTTTTATTTACTTTACTCTTAACATAAAAATCCTTTAAGTATATTGTTTTCCAGGATTTTTGCATTAATGAGCAGGAGAAAAGCTTTTAAATTTATATTTCTCTGGTATTCCTACCTCTTTCTGGCTTTGTTCTCACTCTATGGCTGTGTCCCACTATTTCCCTTCAGAGGCCCTAGGACTGTGTTGGGCATTGAGTTTTTATCCTTTGCCTTGTAATTTCTTTAGCTGTGCACAGAGTTTTCAGCTTTTAGATGTACCTCCTTGTGCCATGCTAGCACACTCAGCAGTCAGATGTCTCCCCTTTTCTAGCAGGAGCAGTGTGACCTTAGCATGAGCATGAGCACTTATGTAGCTCTTGGTCCAGAGGCTATAAGAAAGCATGCCTACAGCCAATAGCAAGCACACCCTGCTAATGGAGCACCTTGCATTCTGGTATTTGGCCAAACCATTTGTCATGCTGGAGCTCCCACTGCAGCAGCTCCAGGTTAGAGCTGGATTTGGCATGGTTTTCTGGTAGTTTGTTCCCCCTGCATACCAGAGCGATGGTCCAGACTGTCTTGTACAATTGGGCACAGGAAAACAGCATGCACGGATGCCATCTTGGGCTGTGCATTCACACAGTAGGCAGCTGTGCCCTGTTGGCAAAATCTTGAATGGGGACTCCTTGATGCTTCCTGGGCTACTCCTTGCAGGGTGTATCACTTTGGCATCTGATGCATGCCAGACACTCCTGCATGCCAACTGTTGTTTTCTCTGAATGCATGCAAAGGCATTCACGGCTCCAGAAGAGATGCTACCATATCACTTCTGGCAACCCTATTAGGTACAGCATCCCAGGCATGGCTTACTGGAAGTGAGGTGGCATTCCACTTCCAGCAGCCCTCTTGCACACGGCAGCAGCCTCAATACACTGCTGTAATCAAGTTGGCTAGCCTATACTGACATTGCAGATCAGCATGAAAAGAAGGGGTTCCCCAAACACATGCAATATGCATAGAGATGGCAACAACAAGAATGTTATAGCGGGTATGCAACCACACTCATGAAACACCAGTTTTACACTTAGGGAGTTACAGAGTCACTGGCTGAGTCACTACCAGCTCTCACTGCACCATGAGTAAAGTAGGCAAGGAGGCTGTGGCCTGATCTGCCAAAGCAGTAGGAGACCTGGCATTAGGGATATTTACAGAAGTGGAGGCCCTTCCAGTGTCAGTAGTGCCCGATAGTTGCTGCCAAGTGGATGGGGACCTATTCCAGTCTCGGTGACTCTCCTTTCTTCTTTTTGGGTTATGGCGTTGGAGAAGATTTTTCCCTGCAGATTCTGCAGCTCCTTTTCTATCAAAGCTAGGTGCTCCTCCAGCAAGTGGACTTCAAGCTTTCTCTGATGCTTAAGTGTGACTAGGCAGATCATGCAGCAGGAATGCTCGTCTGCATGTAGAATCTGGGTGCTGCAGAACTTGCACTTCTTCTTTCTGATGCTTCATTCAAGCTCGGAGGGTCTGGCTGGGTCAGTAGGAGTGAGGAACCCTTTAAAGACTGTTGCGTGTCTGGAAGCTGGCTCAACTTGACATTGAGGGTATCCTATGACCCTGATGGGAGAGCCTCAGCTGTGCAATCCTCAGAGGAACCGGGAAGTGAATTGTCAGCCGTGGCCATGCAGACGTCAGAACAGCTAACGTCTGACTTATTGGCCTGAGCCATGCAGACAACAGCAGGGCTGGAGTCCAGCTTACTGGCTATGACTGTGTGCTCCTCAGTGGGACAGGGGAGAGACTTATTGACCTGTCTGCTGGTGATAGATCCTGAAGAAGATATGGGCCTAAGGAGCACAATAGGGACTCTGTCGTCCAAGAATAGCCCCGACTGCACTGTGAGTAAAGCAGGCAGGGAGGCTGTGGTCTGATCCACTAGAGCAGTAGGAGACCTACTAGTAGGAGTACTTACCGAAGTGGAGGCACCTCCGGTGTCAGTGGTCTCCAATGGTCACCATCAAGTGGATAGAGACCTATCCCAGTCTCGGTGCCTCTCCTTGTCCTTTTTCTTCTTTTTGGGTTCAGGCATTGGAGAAGAAGATTTTTCCCACAGATTCTGCAGCTCCTTTTCCATCAAAGTTAGGTGCTCCTCCAACAAGTGGGCTTTGAGCTTTTTCTGGTGCTTAATCCGTGTGGCCTGATTAAAGGATTGGCAGGTTGCACCCTCCTTGACCCGATGTTTGGGGCCTAGACAGATCATGCAGCAGGATTGCTCATCTACATGCAGGATCTGGATGCCGCAGGACTTGCTCTTCTTTCTGACACATCACCCAACTGTTCACATTCCTGAATTGTACCTCCAACTATATTCCATGCTGTAAATTTGTCACTGTTATTTATTTGCTTCCCCTTTCTTCTGTATATCCCTCAAGATCTTTGTATTACACCTGTTTATGTTCGACCTGTTTATACTGTATTTTACTATATAATTGTTTGACCTGATGTTCTGTTCTCATTTTCTGCTTAACTGGACGTTTGTGTAAATGGTCATTTTTGCTCACATACCTTTCAGTATAAAATAAAGACTGATTGATTAAAAACTGGACTGACAGACCTGAACCACAGCAGTTCTGTAAAACTCCAAACTGGCTGTACTGGGTGCAACTTGCACAAATACTGCAGATCTGGTCACTCTGGCTGCACTGTTCAGTCTGACTTTTACGTATCTGGTCCACTCCTTGATGTCTGTTTTTCAACCCTTCCTTGGCATGGATAAAAATGGAACCATCATGACCAAACCAGATAGGTAAAGGCCAGACCAGATCATCTGGAGTGAGTGGATCAGCAATATTTGCACAAGCTGTACCTAGTCCAGATTTTACAGCTCTGGTCCAGTCTGGTGATCTGCTTTTTACCCATATCTCACTGTATGTGGTTTAGTGACCTACTGTACAGATGGATGCAGAGTCTAACCCATTAAAGGTTGAAGTTTCAGAAAACTATTATGCTAAAAATTCCAAGACTCACTCAATTCCTGATGATCCCTCACCCCAAGTCACACTTAGTCCTTTACCAAAGCCATGCTCAAATATTAGTGCCTCTCCATCTACACCATTGAGCCTTTAATGCCATCATGCCTCTTCTGCTGTCATGAGTTCCCCCATCCATGAAGTCCCATTCTGCTTATGGCAGCCCCCCCCAATCAGGCAATTTTCCAGGGAGCAGCTCTTTACACCACATCAACTTAATTATTGTTAAACTCCTTATTATTAAACATTTTGTTGAGAAATTTTTGTTTTAGTATATCCATGGTCACAAAAAATGAATTTGTAAAAGAAACCAAAGCCCCCCATTTATCACTTCATTTAATCACAATACAGCATGTTTATGAACTGATCAGATTCTGTGTCGAGCCTAACAAAAAATATGCATGCCTACCTATTTGCAAGTGAAGCAAATGTGGTTACTATCATTCAGTTGTAAACACCTATAGTCACAATTCACAGGTTAAGAACATTCAGTAGAACATAAACAGTAGCCCAGAACTGCCTGCCTGAGAAAATTAAGTTGGTGTATTATTTGGAAACAGGCATCACTTGGACTCTTTGCTTTGGAATGTCCTACAAAGTAGCAGAATGATTGATCTTAGGATGGTGGTGCCAAAAAATAATTTAATGAAGTGTTCATAGGGGCTGTGCCAGCACAGCTTATTTGTTATGCAGAAAAATCCAGGAAGTGTTTAACCCATTCTACTTCCAATAGCTTTCTGTGATGTCTGTACTATCCATTGGTAATCTGACACAAAACGACTGCCAGAAGATAATGAGTTAACTTTCTGTGGGCTCAATTAACTCCTCAAACCAGAGATAAAATAGTGCTCTACAGCTTACTATACACACACACACAGGCAGTGTAACAATGAGGCTTTAGCCAGCCTGGTGGCGCCTAGGGTTGAGGCACTAGATGCCACACCTTGTGCCACGCCAGTGACCCAGGTTCGGGAATGAGCCAGTGTCATCGGAGGCCAGCGGGGAGGAGGAAGAGGATGTGAGACACTGCTGGCTAGCAGCATAGAAACATAGACTTTGATGGCAGATAAGAACCGTTTGGCCCATCTAGTCTGCCCATTTCCCTACCTACAGGATATACCGCAGATCCTAGTTAACCAACAGCCTATTTCTTCCTACCCCCCACAAGAATTGCATTATGTCTGTCCCATGCATTCTTGAATTCTCCCACAGTTTTAGACCCCACAACCTCCTCAGGAAGGCTGTTTCATGCATCCACTACTCTCTCTGTGAAAAAAATACTTCCTCACATTGCCCCTGAACCGCCCCTCCTCTATCTTTAAATTGTGTCCCCTTGTTCTTGCACATCTCTTTTTCTGAAAGATGCAGCCCTCTTGGACTTTGTTGATTCCACTGAGGTACTTAAAAGTTTCTATCATGCCCCCCCCTTCTTTCCTCAAGGGTATACATATTAAGCTCCTTTAGTCTCTCCTCACACGGCTTCTCTTGCAAACCCTGCACCAATTTAGTTGCCCTCCTCTGGACTGCCTTGTGCCTCTGGAGGAGAAACACAACTCTCTCTGAGCTTGGCTGTCCCCTGGTGGAGGCTGGAGGGATGGTGCCACTCACAAGGAGCTCCAATGTTAGGGCAATGGGGAGGGCAGAAGGGACCCAGTCCAGAGCTGTGGTGCGCATGTGCACCTCCATGCACATGTGCCACCACTTCCGGGGGTCCTGGGTAGCAGGGGAGAAAATAGAGGAAATCATGGGTGCTGACATGGATGATGCCCCTGGATTGACTTTGGGGATCTGCCATGTGTACATGGCACTAGAAGCCCCTGAAGGACCCCGAGTTAGGTAGGCTTGGTGGATACAGAAGTCGACCCACCACAGGAGGATAAAAATAGTCGACAAAAAAAAAAGAGGCTTTAGTGGAGGAATCTATTTTTAACATTCTATCATGTTGTTTGGTAGCAAAAATAACATCAGCCCTTTTCTGAATGCAAAACGTCTGCTGGGCTACACCCACAGCCATAAAAATGAGGCTAAAATAAAAAGAAATCAGTTTAAACTAGGCATGGGCAGCTAGTAAAATACCCTACCCTAAACTACTACCAATGAGTACCTCCAGATTGCCCTAAATTACCCTAAAATACACTAATGAAAAATGGGTAGTTGGTTAGGGTTAGGTAGTTACTACCCTAGTCATCCTACTACCATAATAACCTATCCTAACTATGGCAAAATGTGAAAGACTTTGTTTTTTGACTGCTCTAAACAGTGAAAACTGCTCAAAAAGAACTGTCTTGAGTCAGGTAAGATGCGCACAGCTGCTCAGAGCAAGCCTGCTACTGTGTCCAAAAATTATACCCATGGTGGGCATTGCTGAGGTAGATATGACAGGTGCAACTGCTCTTAGTGAGCCTGCTGCTGTTTCCAAAAATTATACCCATGGCAGGCATTGATGAGGTAGGTACAAGAGGTGTGGGGTTCTCTGAGTGAGGCTACTGCTATTTCCAAAAATTATACCCATGGCGGGCATCAAACATAAACCGATGATTGACAAAATGAAGAATAGTGTGACACATGTGGCTGTCATAGTGGCAGTAGTGATGGCATATTTTGTCAGTAATATGTGTCTAAGGAGAATGACAGTACAACCAAGGGAAAGTGATGGCAATGGAAGAAACTGCGGTAACAACTATGATATAAGGCCTATAAGGTATTCGCAACTGTCCTTTTAGGATGTGTGTTGTGCTCACATAGAACAGGACTGGAACAGTATGCGACACATGGAACACGTTTGATGGGAAAATGTAAAAAATAAGAAAAAGTAAGTGAATTTAAATAATGGTGCCAATATTGTTAGAAAAATAACAAACATGCCTGTTTGTCCATGAATGACCTGTGACCATGGCAGGATTTATTTCAAAGGGACAGTTGCAGCTGCTGAGAGAGAGATGTGTTAGCAATGTTAAGTTACCAAATATGGGAGCACGCCACTCCACACAGGATTTTCTGCTCATTTTGTACACAACCTAGTCATCATATTCAGTATCACTGTTTGCAGGATGTTGTTCATGTTCAGGGTTAGAATTGCATAAGTGTTTGTGACAATTGTGAAATTGTCAGCATTCATTTTGATAAATGGAAGCTGTTCCACATGTACAGGACATAGCAGTGTTTTTAGATCAGTGACTATTCCTCCAGCTGCACTAAATACGTGGTGTGAATGTACTCTTGAAGGTGGACAGCCGAGGTACATTATTGCAAGATTTGCTACAGCTGGCCATATTGTTCTCTTTTGTTTCCAACAGAGTAATGGATTTTCCTTGAGACCAGTCACAGCATGGTCTGCAAAATACTCCAGGATCATTGTGCTGTGTGAGACACTTACCAGTCTGGCAGATAAACCAGCTGAACTTTTTTTTACAGGATACTAGCCCATGTTGTCGCAGGTGACTCAGAACTTGATTTGCATTTCTGACCCTGAACATATTATGCCCAAGAAGTAGCTGTAGGTGTCCTTTCCCTCACTGATGACACTGGTAATTCTGAAGAATTTTTAGATGTGTTATTGTCTGCACCAGAGACACACTCTGATGGTTTGGCAGAGTTTGACTGCTATACATCAGTTAATAGTGTTGGTGGGGCAATGTCACATTTTGTTAGCAGAAGATCTCTCCAGTACTCAATGCCTTCCCTTGCACGAAGGATGGCTTCTATATTATCCTTAAAATGGGGATCTAGCAACATAGCCAACACATAGGTGTCATTCTTAAACATGGCATTTATTCTATGATCAGTTGACAGTCGGAGACTCAAGTCATCTACCAGCATAACAGCGGCAGTGCCTTCTTTTGGCCAAAAGTTTTTCTTTATGGCACCAAGGAAAATGTGAAGAAATCTTATCTGAGGAAGAATTTGACTCAGAGTTGCACTGTCCATACTGACATAATGTATGGCAGTGTCAAATGGCTCCAATAAGGTGACCAAAGATTCAAGAATACTTCAACTGCTGGAACTGAGCGTGATGTACACTTTACCTATTTGATGCTGCATAGTGTAGTCATGTACAGCTTTTTTCTGTTTAAGAGCTCTTTCCAACATGTAAAATGTTGAATTCCAGCAGGTTGGAACTTCATGTTTTAATGTATGCAGTTGTAAGTTGTTTGACTTCTGGAGCCCCTTCAGGAATTTTTGCTCTTTCACAGAGTGGCTGAAATGCTCACATATTTTCCTAGCAAGACCTAACAGGTTTTCAACATTTCTGCTTTCATTTAAGAAATTATGGATGAGAAGATTTAAACAATGTGCAGAACAAGGTACAGTATGTGTTAGTACTAGTTGCCATCTCTAACAGCCTTGACTATGTTGGCACCATTACCTGACACTATGAACTATGGAGATAAGGAATATGGAGTAAGCCATTTCTAGAATTGTTTTTCCAGCTCCTGCAAAATATTCACAGCAATGTTGTTTTCCTCAAAAGTGGTGACATATAATACAGCCTACTTCCTACTGCTTACTGTATAGCAGAGATTATTACTCTCTGATTGAAAACTTGCCCAATGAGCTGTAACAGTCATGTAGTCAATTGGTTGGTTGCTGGTCCATATATCTGTACATCTAGTGCCAGTCCTGATGATGTTTTTATAGTATTAGTGTTTCTGTGTTCTTCATTTGTGCTGCAAATTATATTGTCCATATCGTTAACTGCTGCACATGCAGTAGCACTGTGCTTCCTTTAAGTAGACTTAGACTGGGAAATATGAAACACAGCAGACATAGCATGAAAGGATCTTGTTTCCCTAACTGCTGCAGACACAGACAGTGTAGCTGACTATGTCATAGTAATCAATGAAAATGACAGGTCTTAGGCCTTGTGGGCACCTCACAAATAGTGTTAGACAGCCCTAAATGGATTTTACTAACTGCTGCAGAGACAGACAGTGTAACTGACTATGTCACAGTAATAAAAGACATGGCTCGAGCCTCAGGGGCACCTAGCAAAGTACAAACTGTGTAATACAGCCATAAAAGGCTTTCACTAACTGCTGCAGAGACAGACAGTGTAGCTGATTATATCACAGTACTAAATAACAGGGCTCAGGTGCACCTAACAAACAGTATAATACTTTCAGTTTTTAGTTTCAAACAAGCTGCCTTTTGTGTTTTTGTCAATGACTTTTCCCCTACCTTGCTCCTTCTCTGTTTCTTTCCCAGCACCACTTCTGAGGGCAACTGTTAGATGCCTCTCCCCCTGAGATCGTTCACAGTCCCCCACCACTGCTGCCTTTCTTTGTCTCTCTCTCTCTTATTGCTCCTGCTGTTCTTCACCCCACCCCGGCACCACCTCTGAGGGCAACTGTTAGATCCCCCTTCCCTGACAGATTTTTTTTCACAGTCCCCCTGCTGCCTTTTTTTCTCCTAGTTTGCTCTCATGGTGTCCCTTCTGTTTTTATGGCTACCCTCTAAAACTTCCTGGCATACAAACGTAGCATAGTGCTTTTTAAACTATAAACTTTAACAAAGTATTTCTCAGATTTTTTTCCAAAACAGCCGCGAATGTGCTGCAGATTGCAGAATGAGAGCGATGGACATGCTGTTTCCACCGAGCTGCCCAAACTAGTCTGAGCCACATGTAGAGTTGGAGCACAGCCTTTGACACCACTGTCCAATTGGGTGTCAGCCCGGTATTATGTGCCTCTGATCTGCTACAAACTCCATGAAGGACCCCACAGGCTGCCCTTTTGAATGCATGTTTGGAGACTGCAGTGGAGTGCTGAGCTCTCTAGTACATTAAGTGAGCTGTTACCCATCTCTAACTACCTGACCCAACAATTACACTGTTATATCAGGTAGGGTAGTACATTACCCAAAATATCCTACCTGGCCAAAAATGGGCGATGCCCGTACTACCCGACCCAGCTACCCATCGAGCAGCCCATGTCTAGTTTAAACTGTGTTTTTATGTGTATCTTGTAAAAAAAATAATAATTCCTGCTGTAGCTTTGTCTCCATATGTGGCACTTTTACTGCATATGCCATTGTGCTATTGTGTGACTTTCAAATGTATTTTTTTCCTTTTGTTTAGCACAGCTTTAAAGAATATGTGTTTTTATAGAACTGTTGAATTAAAAGTTTACTTCAGGCTTTGAAATACTGCTATAATTGTATATATAATATTAAGTATTCACATAGTCAATATAATGGAATTTGTTAATATTTTTATTGCAGTGGTATGAATGACTGGCCTGAACCCCACTGTAAATGAGCTTCAACTCAACTGCTGGGTTATCCTATTATTGGGTTTGGAATAAACTGTTTTATTACTACTTTCACTACTACTTTTGTTGGGTTTTATTGGTTTTCATTGTTTTACTTTGCATTTGTTTCATTTGCAAACAGGAGAAAGTTTTTATGGCTGGGTTTTAGTAAGAAGAACATGAATAAGAGAGAGAGAGAGAGAGAGAGAGAGAGTGTGGCTTGAGTGGTTGGTGATTTTATTCGGACAAAATCAGCAACTGCAAAATGTCCAAAGTACTGAGAGAGAGAGAGAGAGTGAGTGAGGCTGGAGTGCTCAGCAGTAAAGGCTCAAATATTTGACTTGAATCTCATTAAGTGTCTTTAGAGTGTTGTGGTCACAGCTGATGGAATGGCTGGGTGAGGGTTTGTGAGGGAGTGGGTAGCTGAGTAAAGAAGATGTTGGGTGCATTATTGACTTACAGAGCTGTGGCAGCATTGAACTCTGCCATAGAGATGAATGGAGCTAGAAACAGAAAACAAAATAAAATTGGTGTTCAGAGCAGTTATACATTCTTGTGACAGTTGGAAGATGGTGACGGGAAGAATGCTGTAGCAGGCATGCGGAGGTACACTTCACTTTTTACAATTGATAGGCAAGATTTTTTTTTATAATCAGCACATCTTTGTCATTAATTAAGTTCACTTGTTCTTTCTGAATTTTTTAAAATGTTTTGAAGCTTATCTTTAGAAGTGAGATTCTCTTCTTCTCTCTCTCCACCCTTCAGGTGCCATCGTAGCTGGAGTTGGATCAGAGGAGCAAGGAGTCAGTTCCTGGGGCTCGAGAGGTTAGCAGTTTGAACCCAGAGTGTTAGGAGTGTGAGGAGTCTGGTATTGAGGAGACACAGAGGGAGAAGGATAAGGAGGCTACTGCATAGGTACACTCCCAGAGAGAAACAGTTTCAAGTGCTATTGGAGGACTGGGCAACAGTACCGGGAGCTTGAGGAGTGCACAGAGTAGTTTAATCATACTGTCAGGGAGGGGAGTGGAGTCCTATGATTTATTAACTGTTTGGACAAAAAATTGAAAAGAGGAAACAGAGAGTACTGTCTGTGATTGCACACATTTTAAAATTGATGCGTGTGATTTGTAAGCATTTACAAAGTAACAAGAAACTATGGTTTTGCCAAATTTTGTTATTAATAATTTACTATTCTTATTTCCCACAACTGCCTTTAGGATACTTTTTAATATGTTTTGCACAGAAATTTTCTTATATTTTGTACCGTTTTGGCACTACGTGATCTACTCTGGCCATTTAAAACGCAGTGGGTGTTCAAGGCTTATGTAAACTGAAATCAGATGCCATTTTGCAAAAATAGAGGCCATGGAGGGAAGTGTGTGTGTGTGCAGATCGGCAGAAAACTAAAATCTGCAGTGTGATCTCTGAGCCTTTTGTCACTTCTATAAGGCATTTGTTACCCTTCTTATTTAGAACTTTGAATTTTAGAACTAGACAATATTTGATATATCGTTGGTGGAAGTTTTTTATAGGTACTGTTTTTCAATTGTTCCTAGGACACAGCAAAGCCATTACAAAGTTCTTAGCTATTTCTGTGTTTAACATTTAAAAACATAGCTAGTTTTAAGCAGCAGCAAATCCTGCAGTTGCTGGGGACCATTGCTCATGGGGGGGAAGGGGTCAACCAGAGCAGTTTATCTTATTAATTTTAATTGTGTTTTCTCCTCCTCTGCGGGCTTCACAGGGGCTATAACCCCTCCATTGGAGGGGTTCATCCTCTGGACCGACCCCAGCTCATCCACCCCCCTGAGTTTCCCCTCATAGAGTCCCCCTACATGGCAGGGCCAGGTGAGGGGTGCTGGCATTCACCCACGACCCTGGTACATCAAATATGATGGCAGAAGGCAGACCCACCAGCGCTATCAGGCCATCATGGGTCCTGTGAAGCCCTGGCATTTTCAGTTTTTCTCCCACATCCGTGCACCCCAAAGTGACATGCACATGTGGAGGCATGCCGACAGATGCCCCACCCTACCAGTTGCACCGGGAACTGCCTACGCCTGTCACAGGTGATGGAAGGACTATGGAAGGATGGCCCCCTTCCCAGGAGAAAAGGGCGATTGCTCTATCCTGCTCCCACCCTTCCCCATGCTGGCACGGCACCCCAGCAACCCATGATCGTTTCTGAACCTGGGTTGCCAGCGTAGTACAAGGTAAGGCGTCCAGCACTTCAGTGCCACTGGGCCAGCTTACCTTATTACTTTTTAAGTGTTTTTATCTTATTATCTTCTTAAGCAGCAACAAAAGGCTGTGCAATGCCTTCTGATGTGGCATCACGATGTCATGAAATCCTTCACTAAACTATGGCCCAGCCAATAAGAGGCAGATGGGCAGCAAAGGCTGAGATGGGAAGAACAGCTCCAGAGACTAACACTGCAGTCTCCTCGTAAAAATGATAAATATGCCACTGGTTGAACTAAAAATAAAATGTGCATATGGACTACAGTCAAACACGTGGAAATGGGTCAAGTAGGCGGTCCTGTAACTTCACTTATCTTGCTGGGGGCCCCCAGACCCTAAGATTGCCCATGTTTAAAAAGAAGGATGTGAGCAGCCCTTTTTTATCCCAGTTCCTTCGTATTCCTATTGAATTAACCATGCTTACATTTGCTCAATTGTATGATACTGATATAGTTTACTATAGCCTGTACTATCCTACACATGTTTTGTTCTACACCTACAGGTAATGTGTTGCAGCTTTATTTAAGTTAAACAAATGCAAATTAATAACAAAGGTCTATTCTGCTATCATAGGTTTTGTTCATTTAATTGATAGTCTATAAGAGGACTTAAAAACTGTTTTATTTCTTCAATGGCAACAGATACCTATATAGTACTTCGGAGGCTTCAGTTTACTTTGAAGCTGTGATTGGTGTTAAGGTAGTAGTAGTAGTAGTAAATGTTTATTTCTGATATTAGAAACAGGATAAAACCCAATTTAGCATCAGCTAATTTACAATGGGGTCCTACTGTACAAAACTGTCGAACCATCTTTGTGGACTGAATAAAAGGTGCTGAAAAACATGGACTCTGGCTGAGCATTTGTGCAAGTAATTTCACCTTCAAGAACAAGATCTGTACTTTTTAAAAAACATGGCTAGAAAAAGCTGAGCATAGAACATAACATTACCGAGATACTGCAATACACTATTTGGAAAAACAATTCTAAGCCATTATCTTCAGGGGTGAATGTTTGAAAAGACCCCTCATTAGACTTTTGATATATAATAACATATTTTCATACTTGTGAAATTGTTTTATTGTTCTTATCCGCAGTGGTTACTGGTTTTATAGAAATATTAAAACATAGAATTTGTAAGCAGGTAAGAACCACTTAACCCACTCAGTCTGCCCATTTTCACTACCTACAGTATCACTACAGACCATACTTGATCTCTGGCTTTTTCTCCTTTTACCAATTCCTTTGCACTAAGATTCCCTTTTGCCTATCCCCAGTGGAGGAGCCAGGTTTGGGAGCATTTGGGAACCAGGCGGTGCCATTCAGTCAATCACAGGTTCCACAATGATCACTAAACAGTGAATAAAGATGGTGGCGGGGCGCCATTATTCACACTGGGGCAGCCGGGAGGGGGGGACTGCCTCCCAGTCCCCCCTCTAGCTCCGCCACTGCCTATTCCATGCATTCTTGAACCCCACCATTGTTTTTGCCCTCACCACCTTGGCTAGCATGCCATTCCAGAAAACCAAAAGTACTTCCTCACATCTCTCCTGAATCTACCCCCAGCTTCATAGCATTTCCCTTTGTTCTTGAGCACCTTTTTTTCTGAAAATACTTTCCTTCTGTACCTTATTTAACTTGTGAGGTAATTAAAGGTCATCACCTCTCCTCTCTTTCAGGGTGTACATATTGAGTCCCTTTAGTCTCTCCTCATAGGGCTTTTGATGCAGACCCCACACCATTTTAATTGTTCTTCTCTGGATCGCTTCCACTCTGTATATGTCCTTCTGGAGATGTGGCCTCCAGCACTGTACAGAATATTCTAGGTGAGATCTAACCTGTGATTATGCACCCCGATTCTGGAATTCACTCCCTCTAACACTTCATCAATCTGCTTCCCATATCTCCTTTAAGAGAGAACTTAGACACTATCTCACCTCATCCCACTTATGCTCCTGTTTTAAACCACCATAGTCCTTACTCTATAAACCCACCCCCCTCTCAGTTGTCACCATGGGTGCTGTGGTCTATCCCACCTGGCGCACTTCCTGTCAGCATCACCTCCTATCTCTTACTTTCTCATCCTCTATTTTCCCCTTCCCTCTCCAGCATAAGCTTAATTACTCCCCCCCTCTTCAAACTCTATATCTCTCATTGTCTATACCGTTGACACTGCTGCCTCCCTACTCCTCTTGCCTCTCTTTCTCTCTCTCTCTCTCTCTCTCTCTATCTCCACCTCATCCACTTCTGCCAAACTAGTATCACTCCTTAGCACTTTACACTACTTTTTAAAAAAGTGTCTGCATGTTTTAATTTGCCTGATTTATTGCCTTATGTAACTTGAATACTGTATTTTTTTTGTTCGGTTGGTTTTTGCTACCTAAAATTCCTTTGTCAAAATTTCCATTGTTATGCTCAAATATCTACATGTAACTTTTATTTTGTATTCATGATTGTTCTTATGAAGTTTGCCTCTGTACTCTCCCGGGTCGTGCCTGAAAATAGTCTTTCTGGCTAGTGTACTTACCCGGTAAACAAAAACTAAATAAATAAATAAATCTATACAGAGGCAACACCACCTCCCTTCTTTTTCTGCAGAAACCTCCCCCATGCACCCCAGAATCCTGTTAGTCCTACCAACTGCCTTGCTGTCTGGCCACCTTTAGTTTACCATAGATGATTACCCCCAGGTCACGCTCCTGCTTAGTGGTTGTCAATAACACTTTCTCCATTTTGTATTCTACCCCTGGGTTTTTGTGTCCCAAGTGGATTATTTTGCACTTTTTTGCATTCAAATACAGTAGCTGTACCACTGGCCATTCCTCAAGTTTTCTCAGGTCTCTGCTCATCCTTTCCACCTTCACCAGTACAGTCTGCACCCTGACAAGATTAATGTGGGATGTCTTGGATTACACTCAGTCTGGTCACTGTGGCATCTCAGAGCTAGAATGGGATGAGCAGGCAGCTAAAAACAGCTGAAGTAGTTTTCTTTCCTGTCAGAGAGGGTGCATGTTGCCTTGTGAGAACTCTGCTGGCCTGATTGGCCATTTCCCTTTTTGGCAAAAAAGGTCCAGTGTAAGGTGAAGCAGAAAAGTTCCCTTTCAGGGAAGAAGAGAACTAAAAAGAGACCAGGGTCCAAATTCTCAAAAAGGCTGAGAATGCCGCAAGCCCCGGTGAGCCCAACCTATTCTGCATGGGACTAGGGACATTCTCTGGCTGGCGATCAGGTTCTTAACCCCATATGCCAATTGCCACAAATTGGACCATCTTTTTCTGGTCTAGCTTGTGGCAATTTCAGGTACCCGGTATACAGGGCTTGCGCCAAATATTTTGGTCAAGCTGCCATAAATCAGGAAAATTGTTGTTAATGTGCCCAATCGTCTTGAATTGGGTTCAGTCTGTTGTAAAGTTTTCAGCACAACTGCACCAATCACTGGGTTTGATGCAGGGCTTGAAGCAAGCCCTGTCTTGCCCCTCATGAATCTGGCCCCAGGTATTTACTGAATGGCCTGTCCCATGGCTACTGGGCCTGTTCCTAAGTTGAAGTCCAATAGCAGTTTCCTGAACCAGCTATTGAGACTATCCTCTCCATAACAGCTGTCAAATGCAGAGCTGCACCCAACTTTGAGTAGCTGTGAGCAGACCAGAGTTGATCTGTGAGTGTAATCATTCATCCACTGTTGTTGGAGCAGGGAATCCCCAGTTTTTACTTCTGTGGACTGTGGAGGAGTTGTGGAAACACTGAGAGGACACAGAATCTGGTGGTCTAATGGGTGGTGAGATAGCCAGCTGGCTCAAACCCTTTTTCTTACTTGACTGGCATAATTATTTTGTGTGAGAGTTCTGCTTATTCAAGCTTAATGGTTACTTTTTAGACTTAATTCTGTTGGGATCAGAATGCTGTGTGGATGGGATAACCCCCTGCCCCCTAATTTCTGTTAGAAACAGAACTTTTGGTTGGGGAATTTACCATCCCATTTTTTCCTTTCATTTATATTAGAACTGCACTGAAAGCTGACTCTGTGGTGCCGAGTGAAGGGGTTCGTTTGGAACGTTGATGACCTGGGTTCGTTCCCCAAGCTCAGGTGTCAGGAGTAGAGACTGGCAGGGAGGGGATTCAAAGCATCCATTGGACGCTTCCCTCCTGGGGGTGAGGGGGGCAGGGCATTGGCACCTGGAGGTTGATTGGGCTGGGTGCAGAAGCCTGAAGCCTCGACATGCCCCCGCACATCTCCGCCTCAAGTTGCCGTCCCATGCAGACCCAATCAGGGGTGAGTGGGAGGGCCAGAAATGGAAAAATCACCCCCTCAATTGACCAGGTAATGGTCTTCATTCCTGTAGCCACAAAGTCCCCAATTGTTTTTTTTTTTAACCAGGAGAGACACACTAAGCTGAACACTTGTTTACAGGTGCAATCTGGGAGCACAAAGAAGTTAAGTGACTTGCTCAGGGTCACACAGTATGTAAGTGGGGGCTGTGGGATTCAAACCAAGGTCTCCAGGTTTGCAGCTAAGAGCTTTAAACCACTGCACTATACTGCCTCCTTAGATTGCCTGGACTGACCCCTGCAGCACCCAGGTCAATAGAGTTGTGCCTACTAGCACGTCTTCCTCGGAAGGGGGGACCCATCTGATGAAGGATACATTGGGTTTCCTGGGAGGCTGTCAATATGGGGTCAGTGAATGGTGATGGAGGAGGATGGGTCGCCGAATGCCCTAGGAGGCCAGAATGAGTGGCCAGTAGGGGATGCTCAGGAGGAGCAAAAAAAGAAAAGAACTGCATTGAACTTCCCTGGACTATATAGTCATTATATTTTGGACTCAGTAAATTATAATTACTGTTTGCCCAGACACTTTGGCACTACTGCATGGAATACTTTTATTCTTTTAGAGATTGAATTTTATTTTGTTGTGTTTATGTGTGTGTGTGTTTAGCTTAGGGTGTATTATGTAGGTATTTATTATATTAGTGAGGAGTGGGTAATGTACGAATGTGTAGGGTTAGTAGTGTGTATGGTATATGACTAATGATTTGATTGTGTGTTGTGTAAGTAATAATACCCGACAGGGTGGACATTATTGGGATGTAACAGACTGCTCAGGGGTGTAATGAGGCCCGATGCCACAGGCGGAGGGCCTTATGGTTCCTGAAAGGTCTGTTATATATAGAATAAAGTCTGGGGTGGTGTATGTAATGAGAAATTTACACATACCCAAGGGGTTAGATGCTCATTATCTTAACATCTAACCCTGAGGGTGTGTGTAAACTTTGAGATTAAACACACTACCCCATATTTTATTTCATAGAATTGCTGGATTTCCCTTTTTCACCACAGCAATTCTACAAAATAAAGACGTTTCAGTGTGGCCGCGGTTCAGCTTAGTTTTACTTTGGTGCTCATATTTGAATCAGCCATCTTATAAAACTTTTTTCTTTCTTTTTTTCTCACAATTCCAAAAATTCTGGCATTGAAGAGGCTTAAAAAAATAACTTACCGCCAAGTTCTTCAGGTGGTGCTGTTTCAGGCGTGTCTGAAGCAGTAAGCGGTCAGGAGCAGTTGAGATGTGTCATGTGCATGCGCAAAGTGAGGGAAACCATGCGCATGTTTGCTATTATAAACATTCCTTTATAATGGCAAATTACACCATGGTTTTCCTATGGGAAAATAAAAGTAGCATTGTGATTGGCTGAAAGAGCCTGGCACCCGGGCTGTTATTTCTTAACAATGCCCACTCAGAAAAAGTGCCAGCTCGATCATTCAGAACCGAAACTTGCCGGCCGCCATTTTATTATCCAGTTACTGAGATGGCAGTCGTAACCCGAACCCCACCATACTCCTAAACTAAAATGTCACCAACAGCCCGATACAGCCTCCAAAACTCACTCTCTTCCTCATCACCACCGGAAAAAAAAAAACATTCATTTTTAAATAATTACATTCCCAGATCACTCCACCTCTCATAATGTAAACGTCCCACTCTTCCGTGTTCCATTTCCCTTCACTGTTGCACTCCCTGTGAAATGTCTCCTCAACTTTAAACCCATCTACAGACTTGTGCTACACTTCTAAAGCATATCACAGTAAAACTGAAGTACCTGTCACAAAAAATCACCAGTATACATTCCTCCCATTCTCGGACGTTTTTCAATCAGGATACGTGTGTGTGTGTGAGAGAGAGAGAGAGAGAGACACACACACGAAGCAGGAGGGCAAGCTAATTCGAAACAGCATAAAAAAATACACAGCAGCCACCTCATGTGGTGATTCCAGCACTTCACACTATAGAAATTACTTTACATCAAACATTGCTTCTACTTAGTTTTTACTTATTTTTTATATATAAATTTTTTTCTTATATATTCTTCCCAAAAATGCCATCTCTAACCCATTATCTAAGTGTAATAATACCCTCTAGGGTGACCTTTATGGGATACAATGGACCTTCCAGGGGCTATAAGGCCCTCTGCCTGCGGTGTTAGGCCTCATTATGCCCCTGTGCGGCCCGATATATCCCAATATCGCCCACCCTGTTTGATATTATTACTTACATAATGCATAACCTGGAGGGTAATATTGCACTTAGAAAATGGCCCATATGTAACATTTTTATTAAAATAGCATTAAAATTAAGAAGAAATTGAAGAAATGTTAGAAATAGAATAAAAGTACAGTTGTTTTGCTACAGCTGGAGGTGCACCTTGCAACTCATGACATATATAAGCCCTTTTAATCTGATTTTAGATGTAGGCATAGCACTGAGATGTCATTGGTCAGGGTGCATATGACCTTCTCAGGGTGAAAGATAGGGATGAAAGGTCAGTTCTCATTCTTCTTGAGCATGCGTTAGTGTTCAACACTGTGGACCATGGGTTGGTGTTGGACCATCTGTGAGAGTACTTTGGACTCACTGGCACTGTCTGTCACAAGATAGGCCTATATCCATTTATGTGGGTTCATGCTGCATGTAATCTAATAGACTTTAGAATGGGACACTGTCTCTTTAAAAGGCTTTTATGGAATCAACTTACAAAAATGGCCTTAATTGTTCTAATGGCTAGGGTGAATCTGGTACATATCCAGATAAGGAAGACAGTTTAATAGAGCCAGGAAAACATAACTCTTAGAGAAAACTGGGTATCTAGTGTTCCATGACAGGAAGAGGTCAGGGGGATGACCTAGGGGTCAGGGATTAAGCCAAATGCATGGACCAGATGTCACTGGGGTTGACATAAAACCTGACATGGAACTACAGTGACACCTACAGGGAAAGGTAAACTGTTGCACCCCATCACACTGTGGGTGTGGCTTGAAGATGACCAGTCTGTATGTATAAGACACACATTTTGAACTCAGAGCAGTTGATAAACAGTTAGCTGTGGATCAGATGGCCTGTCCAGCTGGCATATACTGTACTTGTAGACCACAAGTATATGTGTAGGCCTAGAAAAACCTCTAAAGTCAGAGCTGAGTGTGTGGAAGTTTGACTTCTCACATACTGAACAGAAAATTCTGATTTTTAAGTCAGAATTTAGGAAACCAAGACTGTTCACCAAAGAAACACCTCAAGTCTTTTTTAAAAGGACATTCAGAGGAACTGACTTGGGATACAAACTTGCTACAAGTGCTTCTGTTAATTGGATTAGGGGAAGTGCCTAATCCAATTAACAGAAGCACTCTTGATAGGGGGGTCGATCCCAGTCCTTTCACAGAAGAAAGGGTTCTGCAAGAACTCCTAAAACTGAAGGTGGACAAAGCAATGGGGCCTGATGGAATTCACCCCAGAATTCTAAAAGAATTAAGGGGGGAACTAGTGAAACCACTGGCTACTCTTTTTAGTAAATCATGGGAGGATAGTGTGGTACCCGAGGTCTGGAGGAAGGTGGATGTGATTCCCCTTCACAAAAGTGGGACTAAGACAGAGGCAGGAAACTACAGACCTGTCAGTTTGACCTCTGTGGTAGGGAAAGTGATGGAGTCACTTCTGAAGGAAATAATTTTTGAGTACCTAGAGGCCAGTGGGGCACAGGACCCAAGGCAGCATGGGTTCACAGCGGGAAGGTCATGTCAGACGAATCTAATAGATTTCTTTGACTGGGTGAACAAAGTAGTAGACCAGAGAGGGGCTGTGGACATGGCCTACCTAGACTTTAGCAAGGCACTTGACATAGTCCCACACAAAAGATTAATAGTCAAATTAACCAGCCTGGGAGTGGGTCCCAGGGTGGTAGCCTGGGTAAAACATTGGCTGGACAACAGGACACAGAAGGTAATTGTAAATGGAGTCCACTGAAGAAAGAGGGGTTACTAGTGGGGTACCGCAGGGTTCAGTACTGGGTCCAGTCCTTTTTAATGTCTTCATAAGTGACATTGCAGAGGGACTAGAAGGAAAAGTATGCCTCTTTGCAGATAACACAAAGATCTGCAACAGGGTTGATACACAAGGAGGCGTGGAAAGGATGAGAAGGGACTTGGCAAGGTTGGAGAAATGGTCAAGTATGGCAGCTTGGATTCAATGCAAAGAAGTGCAAAATAATGCACCTGGGAAACAAGAACCCAGGGAAGAATACACAATGGGGAGGTAGTAACAACAACAAAAAAGGAAAGGGACCTGGGGGTAATCATATCAGATGACCTTAAGGTTAGCAAGCAATGTGAGAAGGCAGTAGGGAAGGCTGGGGGTATACTGGGATGCATAGGGAGAGGCATCACCAGCAGAAAACAGGAAGTTGTTATCCCTCTGTACAGACAATTGGTGAGACCCCATCTGGAGTACTGCATCCAGTTCTGGAGACCCCATCTCCGCAAGGACATAGACAGGATAGAGGCAGTCCAGAGGAGGGCAACTAAAATGGTGCAGGGTCTGCAAGAGAAGCCGTATGAGGAGAGACTAAAGGAGCTTAATATGTATACCCTTGAGGAAAGAAGGGAGAGGGGGGACATGAGTAGAAACGTTTAAGTACCTCAGTGGAATCAACAAAGTCCAAGAGGGTAGCATCTTTCAGAAAAAGAGACATGCAAGAACAAGGGGACACAATTTAAAGATGGGGGGGGGGATTCAGGGGCAATGTGAGGAAGTGTTATTTCACAGAGAGGGTAGTGGATGCATGGAACAGCCTTCCTGAGGAGGTTGTGGGGTCTAAAACTGTGGGAGAATTTAAAAATGTATGGGACAGACATAAGTCAATTCTTGTGGGGGGTAGGAAGAAATAGGTTGTTGGTTAACTAGGATCTGCAGCCTATCCTGTAGGTAGGGAAATGGGCAGACTAGATGGGCCAAGCGGTCCTTATCTGCCGTCAAAGTCTATGTTTCTATGTTTCTACAAACTGTTGCTTAAGAACTCATCTCTACAAGGACATTTAAAATCTTGTCTGGACTCTAACATCAAAACAAGATATAGTTTAGAATAACAGTATCTAGCGTTTCTGTAAACCAGCCAGTTTTACTTTTGATATTGTCTGCATTTCAAAGTTCTTCCAAACTGTAGAATTTTTCTATATTGCTTTTTAATTTAAGTAAACTTTTATGATTTTCTTATCAACTCTGCCTGGGGTCTGATTGTGTGATCTAACATTTTTACAGAAGGGTTTTGAAAAGACTGTGTGCCTTGAAAGATAGTACTGCTCAGCTATCATACCAAACTGCTTAGCAAGATGTAGCCAGTGACCGTGGTAGGCTTCAGATACTGAACATAGTGCAGAGTCAATTGAACAAAAAACTACAGTTTCCACCCTCCCACTAGGAACAGGAAGGCTGGTGAATTCTTCCTGAACCCTTACACTGCTCACGAGTTCTTGAAAAGGGGAATCCTCTCTGCAAACAGGAGGTCCTACTAGGTTGCCTGGGGTTTGGGGACCAGGGTCTCGTAACACTGTCATCCACTGGTTTGAGTCATATCTAAGGGATAGGATGCAGAGGGTGGTGATGGGAACTTTCTCATCGTTCCTGGCACCCCTGCTCTGTGGTGTGCCCCAAGGTTTGGTCCTCTCACTTAAGTTGTTCGCAGTGTACACTACATGTGCTTCCTGGGAGGGATCATTTGACAATACAATCTAGGTTTCCATTGCTATGGGGATGGTACCCAGTAGTATTTGCCTTTTGCACACAGGTCACCTGACGCTGTTGAGGTGCTTTATTTGTGCCTGTCTGAAATTCAGAACTGCATGGGATCCAGGTGGCTGAGACTTAATCTGAGGTATTGGTGACTGAGCTGGGTTGGGGGGAGCAGAAGTAGTCATGGGAGAGATGAGGCTTCAGCTCAGGTCACCCAGGCTGTTGGTTCATACAAGGGTGAGTAATCTAGGAGTTATTTTTGATGAATGGTTGACACTGGAGGCTCAGGTATCAGCTGTAGTCAGGAGTGACTCTTACCATCTTAGGAACATCAGGAAGATTAAGTCCCTTATACCTCCTGAAGACCTGCCAACACTGGGGCATGCATTCGTGTCATTTAGGCTCAACTACGGCAATGCATTCTACCTCAGGGTTAGTAGAGGTACAGTACCATACTATGCTTGCAGCTGGTACAAAATGCAGCAGCCAGGTTACTGACTGGCCTTTCAAGGTGTAGTCATGTGACCCCAGTCTTGTGTGATCTACACTGGTTGCCTGTGAAGTGGAGAGTTACCTTCAAGGATGGTGTACTAACCTACAAAGCCATGCATGAGATGGGCCCTGACTACCTGACAGAGTTAGGGTCTGGCTTAAATCTTCTGGCAATTGTTCATTTGAAGTAGCTGGCCCTCTTGTATGGCATGCCGTGGCTAGGGGACTGAGGGAGGCTCCCTTGGTGGAGGCTTTTAAAAGGGGGAACCTACCTGTTTAGTCAGGCCTTCGGGGTCTAGTGTTCCTTTTTAGTTTCCCCTGTGATTCACTTACTGCTCTTCTTTTAACAGAAATATTTAGATATGCTATTTTAAATTGTGAATTTATTTTATTTTTGAATACATTCATTCACATATCTGGCCCTGTGTAGTACAGTATGGTCTGCAAGCCCACTGGCCTACACTGTGGTCCAATAGGCATACAGATCATACTGTATGCTGTCATTCAGCGGGCGGCTGGGTGGTATGCGGGTGGGGTGCTGCCGCCCGCTGATATGAGGGTGCTGGGTGGCCAGGGGTCCTCTGTGGGTGGGTGGGGAGGGTACCGCTAGACCACCAGGTATGTCTTTGTTTTACAACAGCCTGCGATTGGGTGTATGGGGAGGGGCTGCTAGACCACCAGGTAATTTTATTACATTTACAGATGCCCACGATCAGGCGTATGGGAGGAGAGGAGGTTACAAACGCCCACCAGGGACCCACCTCTGAGGACAGCAGCTGGAGAGGGTGCCAGGCACATTCCACAGAGCTGCCCTGCGCGCAATGCATGCAAATGGGGCCATAATGACATGCAAATGGCCCCATTTGTGCCTTGCATATATTATGGCCTCATTTGCATGCCCCCAGCTGAATATCATGGGTAATGCACCTAGCACAACTGCACTTGCACTGGCGCATCCCCGTGCTCCCTCTCTGTGGCTTGCGCTGGTGCAGTGCCACTATGCCATGCGCAGTATGTGTGCTGACCTTGCCATATTCAACAGTGCTGAGCCATGGCACATCACCGTTGAATATTGCCTGGTCCTGGCCCCGGTGCAGCCCAGTTGTGCTGCACCCAGGCTTGTGCGCCAATGCCTGGCACAGTCTGAATATCCGGCCCTTTATGTTTATTAACTTAAAACCCCACCATCAGAAAGTATGCAGGTTTAATTTTATTTTATAAAGTGCAAATATGTAATGCATTGTATTTTAGAGCTGAAATTCTGCCAAGGGGCCATATCAGGCAGTAACCCTTCCCTTGTCCATTCATTCTTGCCAGCCCTAGGGACAAGAGGAGCTCAGACTTGAAACAAAGACTACAGTAGGAGCCATCACTCCTTGTAGTAGTTGTGTCTTCAATAGTGAAACAACAATGGTTGCAAATCAGAAATCATCTGAAAGTGTAACCAGTCAGAATGGACTGGTACTGTAGGGGGGTTACAACCATAAATTTAAATTTTGTACATACAGTACTCTATCCAACTGCCACTCTCCACCCCACTGAATTCTGTATGGTCATATATCCTTGGGTAAAACAATACCTACAATAGGACTGGGAATAGGTTTAAAACATTTAGATCGTTACTGAAATATTTTTTTTCTCATGTTTCTGAAATGATTGCAAAACTAAAGAACATTTCATCTAATCTCAAAACTGGTGCATCCATGTCCTAAACATTAGAATTTAGACTGTCACCATTACTTAATGATCACTTTAAAATATAAGCATTACACACTCTCCTTTCATCCAAATCAGAATGATAATAGTTAGGAAAAAGAAATGGTTTAGGCAAATTCATATAAAACTCAAATGTAATCAGGGAGTATGCTTGCCTGTACCCTGGGGAGGGGTGTTGTGGGTCTGTGAATGAGACGTCTGGCATCAAAACATGAAGAAAAGGTCTAGGGAAGTTATATTTTGTAGTAGGAGGTGGGTGAGACTGTTAAACATAGACAAGCTTGATAGACAAGTATGCTATACACAAGTGTGTCTTTTTTTGCAGTTGCAGTTAGGTACGTATTGGCAAAAAGCTCACCTATTATAAAATTAGAAATATCACTTTCTCTCAGTGCAGTTTAACCCCTGCAAGGTATACATATTTTTAAATCAAGGATGGAAATAAGAAAGGAAAAGTGTGGCCTACTGGGATTCAAACCTCAGATCTCTGGTATGCCGTTCCAACGCTCTAACCATTAAGCTACAGGCTCACTGATCAAAGCGTCTGAGGAATTTCCTTACAGCCACATCACATTCTTTCTCTAGTGTTGCAATTATGCAACTAGGAACCAATGTTAGAAATATCACTTTCTCTCAGTGCAGTTTAACCCTGCAAGGTATACATATTTTAAATCAAGGATGGAAATGAGAAAGGAAAAGTGTGGCCTACTGGGTTCGAACCTCAGATCTCTGGTATGCCGTTTCAGCTCTCTAACCATTAAGCTACAGGCTCACTGATCAAAGCGTCTGAGGAATTTCCTTACAGCCACACACACATTCCTTTCTCTAGTGTTGCACAATTATGCAACTAGGAACCGATGTTAGAAATATCACTTTCTCTCAGTGCAGTTTAACCCCTGCAAGGTATACATATTTTTAAATCAAGGATGGAAATGAGAAAGGAAAAGTGTGGCCTACTGGGATTCGAACCTCAGATCTCTGGTATGCTGTTCTATTATAAAATTAGTAAGATGTCTAGATAATATGAGCCCTATGGATATGCTGCTGTCAGTTTGCTCTCCTTGGAGAACTGACACATTACTGCTGCATTTTGGCATTGTACAGTTATTATCCCAGTGCTGGGAAACGTAGTGTGAGTAGAGTAGAATGCTATTCACTGGAATTATGTGAAGTGCTAGCTGAGGCTGACTGTTTCAAGTCACAATGCAGCAAGACTTAGAAACCAAAATAAGAAGCTATTGTGTTAGCAGTCTATAGATTTTCTTTTTTTTAATATTTTATTTTTTATTTGATTTAAAAAGTGTTCACACTTTTATATTTTACCATGTTCAAGACCAATCGGTACATTAAAGTAAAAATATTCCTTCTGGAGAGAATAAGCCTCTCCTTAATCTAAGGAAGTAAAAGCATCCTGAACATTTTGATACCATTAGGAGGTAATGCAAGATATAACATCCCAGGTAAGTATTAACAGTAAATCAGCTGTGGTGAATAGCCCATGAGCAGTGTGACTAATTTCGTCTTACTAAAGTCCATTTAAATATAATGTCCAGCACGAAGCATTAACTCCACAAAGGTGGAGTAAGAGATGTCACACTAAAAATCTAAAGTTAACTATAAACTTTTAATTTTAAACACCAGCAGCAGAAAAACAAAAGCCCTGGTAGCTCTTAATATATTCCTTCGAGCTATATTTGTGTTAAGTTTAATTAATATTATGCCACCAAACTAAATTAAACCTTCCAAGCTGTAGGTATAAATTTTAACAATTACAAGAGTCCTTCAGTACTCTTCGGTACAGTACCGAAACATCATCAACAACGATGTAGGCATACTGTCAGTTCAGCCAGCTCCTAGTACCCCAATTTCCTCATCTTCCGATTCAGACTCTCTGGTACGCCGAGCTGTGGCAGAAATGAAATGCATGGCCCATTTCCCGGCCTCAGTGGGATCAGAAAACAGCCATACTTTCCCTGGGTGCACAATGAGTAACCTGGCTGGAAAAATGATAGAATGGGGAATGGAGGCTTCGTACAACAGGCGCCGTGTACCATCAAACTTCTTACGGTGCATTCTGGTGGCATAACTAATGTCAGGGAAGAAAAGAACGGTATGCTCGTCCTGCATAATGGGGCTCAGCTGTCTGGCCAACCTCAGATTTCGGTCTCTCATCCCCACTCCATCCATCACTACCAGCAGCATGTGGAGCACCTCCGATTCCTCTCTTTGACCCCTGGGAGTTACGCGGTAAACTTTTTGGACATTAAAGGAAGAGGGTTGACCCCTCAAAGTAAGTTTCTCCTCTAGCCAATCTTTAATATTTAATAGAGGATGGTCTCTTTCAACCCCCTCTGCCAGTCTTAGAATACGCACATTGGAGGAGCGAGACTGATTTTCCAAGGTCTCCATACGGGCCCTAAGGTGAACATTTTCCTTAATGATCGTGGCTGTAGCTACTGTGGAGGATTCCACTGCTTTTTTAACGTCATGGAATTCAGTTTTGAGGCCTTCCACATCTGTTTCCACTACTGTAACCCTTGTGGCAAAGGTATCCATTTTATTATTTAATTCAGCTACCGAAGTAATGATTCTTTTCAGCTTCAGACCTATGGAGGCCATCGTTTCCTCCGATTCTAGATTAGATGCAGCCTGACCTTCACCAGGAGTCTTAAGTGGATTAGGGATTCCACTTGTTTTTCCTCCAGTTCCACCCTTATCCTTCTTCGGGTTGCACATCCTAGAGTTTGAAATGTTCCTCTTTCCAGTGGCACCAAAATTTCTTTTTGAAAACTGCCAGAAAATACAGTATTTTAATAAAATCTGTCCAAATGCTCAGAGCTATGTTCTCCTGCTGCTGTTTGGCTCGGGCTCCAAAGCGCCCCCTCCAGTCTATAGATTTTCAATCAGCACTGTGAACAGCAAAAGTAAATCAATCTGTCTTGATTCAGCAATACCATTAACACCAATCTGCCAATTACAATCAAAGGTTAAAGGAAGAATAAGAAGTGCTGTCTAGCTCCTACTCCAGATAATGCAAGAAGTATTAATAGCCAATCACTAACAGAAGAATGTGTGCCTTTGGCAGGAGTTATCTTTTGGATCTAACTCTTTACAAAGCATTTAGAATCCCATAGCTGCTTGTAAATGAAAGTTTACAAGTGATGTAAATGGCTTGATTTCAGTGTGCAGAATGCCAGTAACAGGACAAAAACACAAGCCACATTTTAGATCATATACAACTATTTTTTTTTTCAGAAATGTACATTGCTGTAGTAGGTTTGCATAATGTGTCATAGTTTGCTACTTTCAGCCAGACTCTTAGAGATATAAAATATGATCTGTTTGACCTAGAATAAGCTTTATAGAGTATGATGGGGCATTTGTTACAAAGACATGGTGGGGACCGCAAAATTATATTGTTGCAGATTCAAGAGAAATGGTTGTCACAGTAACCATCAGGGGAAAAACTCGAGAGGTTTTTTTAGCAACCATTTCTTGAGAACCTGCAACTGACCTCATTCTGTGCTCCCTACCATCAGTTGTTATGTGTGATTTATAAAAAAGGGTCATGAAAATCCTGTGATCTAATTGGTTGCAACTGTCACATGACTTTATTTATTTTCCGAGAACTGCACACCTCACCTGAACTACATATTTATTTTTAACAAATGAAAGTCATTTTATATGGACAACACACCCTGAGGCATGCAGTCATACTGTAATAATGCACTTCTCAGGTGGTTGAGGCAACCAGGTATACTTCATGCCTAACAACTACCGGCAGCATGTATTATTTAAGCAATAACACCTAGAAGCCAATCATTTCTGAGGGATTAATGACCGCCATCCAGCCAGTAGTTACTCCAAGGAAATGGCCAGCTCTGAGGCCATTATTGTGATCATAAGCCTAATTGCAATATCAACTTTCATTGTTGACGGGGTTTATTTTGTTTTATTTAGGTTTTACCTGTGTGGTACAAGCTGTGCATGCTTTATAGCATCAGTTTGCAGCTGGATTGGTCATTTCTAAGAAGTTAATGACCAATCCAGTAGCCAATCAGGAGCCTTGCTAGGATCATGAATAATTAATTAGATTTATAATCCTTTATAACCACACATCCTGTTATGTGTTATAAATCATGTATGGAGGAGAATGCTATGGTTGCAAAAGATCTTTTACTCTCTGTATAGTTTGTCTTAAACAGCAGCATTCTGGATTATACCACAGCTGCAGCATGAGAACTGCGACACCTGAGGCACTCAGTAACAAGACTGTGACATCAGCAAAACAATGGAACATCATGATAACACTAGCAGGAGAGTTGCAACTGATTTATTTATTTATTTGAATAACTGTATGGGCCCTCTGAGACAATTGTGTCCTTTTTACAGGGGTGAGCCAGAATTAATTGCATTGCATGTCCTTGCAGAGTAAGACAGAAATTGAACCAATACAATCATACATACATGTTACATACAGTAAATTAATTACAATCAGAGGAAAGAGAAACACAGCCAGTTTTAAGCCATTATATGACAATACATAATATTGCATATTGCTCAATAGGAGAAATTCAAGCCCCTGAGAAGAGGACAGCTGGTGACTGCTTAGGACCCCCTGAAGTTATTGGGCTAACTGAAAAAATTGTCAGTGGTAGCACCTGCCTTGGTTTACCACTACAGAGTAAACCTTTTCTTGAACAGTGTAAGCGTTGAGCAATTTAGTATCTTTCTTGAGAGTTTGCTCCAGTGGGATGGGGCAGTAAAGGAGATGGATCTCACCCTTGTCATCTCTATTAATGGACATGCCATGGAACACAGGAGCCTCTCACATGATTTGAACTTAAGAATTCCCTTGAGGCTAGGGTTGTAGCGACTTTTGTAGTTTAAAGGTTAAGAAGAGCAGTGGATCCTTCATTCTTACTTCAAACAGTTGCCATTCCAGAGTAGCAAACACATCACAGTGGTGATCCCTGGAGGAAGTGCTAACCACAAAATGTGCTACTTTATTATACAGAACTTTAAGTCTACTTTTCTCAGAGCCATGAAGGGACTGTAGAATGGGGACTCCATAAAGGAACATTTATTTATTTATTTGTAAATCAGTTTACAACCTTTGAGCCAGGGGCTCGTTTCCAAAGGTACCTCGTCACATTGAGGACAAAACATAAGAAATTTAGGGTACAGAGTACAGGTAGCTGAAATTGGCATTACCAAAGGTGCCTCGTCACATTGAGGACAAACATAACAAATTTAGGTTACAGAGTACAAGTAGCTGAAATTGGCATTACACAAGTTGATTTCATACATTGTACAGTCTAGTGGCAATTACAATAATACAGCAGGCACAGGCCAGTTATAGCATAGGTATGGTGCACAGGGGGAGAAGATGGGGGGGTGAGGTGGAGCGCCGCCCGGTGGGCATTGTCATGTGTGGAGAGATCAAGGCCATATTTAGAGACAGAAGCAGCTATGAGTGTTAAAGAGTTGGCTCTGAAGGGTGTTTTTGAAGTTGGAGATTGTGGGGGCACTGGAGATGGGAGCAGGTAGAGAGTTAAACCAGGATGGGGCTCTGTTGCAGAAGGACCTCTGACCATGGGTCGTTCTTGATCTGGGAACAAGTAGGAGGTTCGTGTTGTGATAGTAGGTGGGGTATGATGGATGGAGGCTGTCACTCCAGGAGGGGAGAGCCCAAGTAGGATTTTTTTGTGAGGGAGGCAGGTTTGATAGTGTAGCCATTCATCTAGGTTAAGGAGTTTAGCCTCATCATAGAGCTGACAAGTATGTGTGAGCCTGTGGGCACCAGTAATCAGTCTGCAGGCCTTATTTAGGGTGAGGCAAATTTTTTTGAGGGCAGTCATGTCAGCAGCACCATAGACTGGCAAGCCATAGTCTACAAGGGACAGTACTGAAGACATAACAACAAGCCAGAGAGCATCAGGGGGGAGGCAGTTTTTATAGCGGTAGAGGATGCCAAGCCGTGTATTAGTGGTGGATGCAAGGGCATCAATGTGGGTGTGGAATGTGAGGGCTGAGTCGAAGGTAACCCCAAGGTATTTGTAGGAGCAAACTTGTTCAAGCGGTTGTTTGGTAGTAGGAAGGATAGGGAGTGGGTGGTTGCAGACTTTGTTTTGGGGGTGGGCAAAGAGCATAGTTGTTTTTTTTAAGATTAATGATGAGTCTGTGCTCCTTAAACCAGGCTTCGGCATCACTGTAGGATTGTTGTAGGTAGTCCTGAAGGGAGATGGGATTGCGGTGGGTGGCAAGAATGACAGCATCATCTGCATACATAAGAATTTTGCCAGAGCATGCATTGGGCAGGGTGTTTAGATAGAGTGAGAAGAGAAGGGGGCCCAGGATGGAGCCCTGGGGTACCCCTGAGAGGATGGGACGGGTATCAGAGAGTGTCCCATTGATTTTTACACACTGTGAGCGAGCGGATAGATAGCTCGTGCACCATGCGAGGGGGCCAGCAGAGAAACCAGTGTGGTAGAGGGCATCCAGCAGAAGAGGGTGGGAGACAGTGTCAAAAGCCTTACAGAGGTCAACAAACACTGCACCAGCTAGGGAGCTGGCATCCAGGGTAGAGTGTAGGAAATTGGAGAACTCAATTAGTGCAGCGCCGGTACTGTGACCAGCACGGAAGCCATGCTGCTCAGGGCATAAGATGTTATGCTTAGTCAGATAGTCAGTGATTTGAATGGCCACCACTTTTTCTAGGGCTTTGGGGGGGGGGTGGAGATTGGTTGGTAGTTGCTGGCGGAGGACCTGTCACCCCCTTTATGAATGGGCTGACTATGGCTGTTTTCCAAGCAGTGGGAAATTGCCCCAGGCAGAGGGATCAGTTTAGTAGGCTGGTTAGTGGGGCAAGGACTTCATCCAACACCAGCCTGAGAATACAGGGGTCCAGGGAGTCGCTGCCGGGACTATTGCCATTTAATGCTTTAATTAGGAGGGGTCTGGCATCCTGGGCAGATACCTTGCGCAGATGGAAGCCGGGGCGTTGGAGGACAGGGGGAGGTAGGCTGGGGGAGGGTCAAAGAAATTACTGGGGAGAACAGAGCTAAGGTCAGTAAAGGAGGTGTTAAGGCAGTTAGCTATGAAGGCAGGATCGGTGGAGGTAGTGCCATCAATAGCGAGGTGGGATGGGGGAAGGGAGCATGATTTTCCATTTAGCTGTTTAATATTGTCCCAGAAAGTCCAGGCAGACCCCCAGGAGGAGGAGGTGAGGGTGGCCTGGTAATGGTCAGCCTTGGCTTTATGGACGGCCCAAGAGCACCTGTTCCGGGCAGCATTGTAGGCCTGTCTATCAGCAAGCCGGCCCGTTTCAGTGGCAAGGTGCCAGAGGTTATCCTGATTTCTAAGCATTTGTAGTAGGGTGTAGTAGGGCGGGGTAACCCAGGGTGCATTATGTTTTTTGGATCGAATTTTGGTGAAGGGTGCAAAGAGGTCACAGGCCTTGTTGAAGGTTTGGGAGAAAAAGGCGAGGGCAGTGTCAATGTCGGGTGCATGATGAATGGGGGACCAGTTAATCTGGGCGAGAAACTGTTTAAGTTTTTTCATACCACCAGGGCGGAGGTGCCTGTGAAGTGTGGTCTGGGCTTTGGTTTTGGGAGTGGGGGCTGCCCAAAGAAATAGGATAGGGGAGTGGCCACTTATGGAATCTGGGAGGACCTGGATGTTATGGATTTTTTGGGGGCGGTTGGTGATAATTACATCCAGAAGGGTACTGGTTCCTCTTTTTGGGTTTACTCGAGTGGGCTGGGAGATGAGTTGCATCAGGTCTTGGGCAGCGAATGAGTCCCAGATCATGGAAGAGGAGGCACTGAGCCAGTTTACATTAAGGTCCTCTACTAGGATTTGTTCCACCTTGTGGTGGAGGGTGGCCAGATATTCAGTTATAGATACCAGCGCTGGGTTCTGGTTCTTTGGGGGAACGTAGGCATTGGTGAGATAGAGAAGGTCCCTGGAGGGGTCAAGAGTGAGTTTGAGGGTAAGGGCCTGGGCCCCATTTACAAGGGCGGGGGCAGGGAGCGCTTGTCCAATGATTGTGTCCCTGGTGTAGATTGCACAGCCACCCCCCTCCTTTGCCTACTCAGTCCTCCCGGTATAGGTTATAGCCTGTGAGGGAGACAAATGAGTCAGGGGTGGATTTGGACAGCCAGGTTTCAACTAGGGCTATGATGTCTGGTTGATGTACCATGGCCCAGCACTGGAGGGCATCAAATTTTTCAGTAGGCTGCATATGTTCATGGAGACTATTCGGAGTCCAGTGAGCCTAGTAGGTGGGCTGGAGGGGGCAGGGCCTGGGTTAGGATGTATGTTGCCAGATAGGAGTAGTAGGAAGACCAAGACTCTGGTCAGGGGATGGCAGTAAGTCAACTTCTGGGGTGTACGCTGGGATGGGGAGGAGGCCATAGTGGAACAAGGAATGGGCAGGGTTTGAAGGGTTGGGAGGGCAAGGACGAGTTGCATCCATGGGGAGCTAGGATAGTCAGTGGGGGAGCAGCTAGGGAGTGGGTGCTGTGGGCCAGGGTACATGGTCAGTGTAGGGTGGGATCAGACTAAGTCAGGGGGAGTTGGGGGTGCTGGGACAAGTGGGCCTGGGAATATGTCTGGCTGATGGGATGTGGGTACTAGCAAGTAAATGATGGGGAGACATTTGAGGAGAAGGTGTACAAACATGATGCCTATGGTACAAATATCTTGGCTGCCTCTCAAAAAGTGTGGATACCACTTTGGAGTAGTGGTCGGGTCACAGACTCTGGTGGACAGGGTACAAGGTTCAAGACCCTGGTAGGGCAGGTGAAATAGGACTTGGGTGAGAGTGGGGATCCACGTTCTGGGTGACTCAAAGCAGGCTGGAATTGGGCTAAATCCATGGTGGAAATAGTGACTCCTAGTGGTCACTGAGGGTTAGAGGCATGCTAAGGTGAGGGTCCAGTGGTAGGGCAGGGGTCAGCATGTAGGGCTAGCCTGGAGGCTGGGTATAGGGGTGAGGTGTGGGCAGAGCAGAAATGAGAGTAAGGGAGAGAAGTAGTGTATGTGGGTAGAGGGGTTCCAGGGAGGAGGAGGAAGTTCAGGTAGTGAAACAGAGGTGAGTAGTCAGAGGGTCCTTCTGGTGGCTGGGAGGTATGACCTGCTAATGGGAAAGTGGGGACTTAGTACAGTGATTGACAGGAAGTGATGTCACAAGAGGGAGACTATATAGGTAGTGATGTGGGTGGGTGGGGCAGTTGATGTGTGCAGTGTGTTGATGGGCTAACCTCCCTCACAAGGGTGCTATTGCTGGAGGTAGTTAAATTACCTCTAAGTGCCTGGCTGATGCCCTGCTCCAGGAGGGAGTGTGTGCTTGTGTGTGCTGCTTATTGGTGTCTGGTGGGCTGATGATGACTGATTTGGGGCCTATATGGGGAGAGGAACAAAGGGTTAGATATAGTATGCAGGAGGCAGAGTCGTTACTGCGCATGCGAGGGAAATGTCCTGACATTGCTACAAGTGTGTTGTTTGCTATAGCAAAGGATATAGCCTATAAAGAGGCCAAATTTCAGGTGCAGAGATATAGGGATCAGTTTTCAAACAGCCCTTAGAGCGACACAATAGTTGCTCTAGATGTGGTGAACTTTAGGTGCATCAGGGACCCTGCACCGAAGTTTGTAAATGGGGATCCTTGCACCAAAAATCCAGAAGTTGCCACAGCTTCAGGCTAGTGCAAAACATTTGTTACACCTGCAGGAATTGCCAAAGGGATCAGCCTCCCCCCCTTCCCCAGTGCAACAGTAAAGTAACTACATGGGTTGGGGGTGTGTGACAGTGAATGCCAGGAGGGGATTGGGGGAAGATGGTGCATAGAGGGTGCACTAAGGGACATGTTGGACATGGAGGAAGTTCAGAGTGATAATGTGGCACCTGGCATGGGTGCATTGTGAAATGCCATCAGTCGATCGACTGTTGGTCTGTGGAGAGATGACATGGTGGGAAATGGATCTAGCCCCAGGTGGGTTCTGGAGGCACCATGGGCTCACCTGAAGCCACATTCAGCAGCAGCTTTTCTGTTAACTCAATAACACTGTCTAGTTACTGACTGTGATGCATGTTTCCAGACCTTCATTTCAATGCACTGTTTTCAGCTTAATGGTGCCTGATTAGTTGGTACCTTGCACAACAAAAAGGACTGCCATCATGATCAGTCATTCAAATAAACATATTACAGTCACAACAACTAACTGTTAATCTCTCTTTACACTTCCCTTCCATCCCAGTTCCTGACATATTGATGAGGTCTGTTTCTCTCCCAGCCCACTCTCCACAGACTGCCAGTCGATTGGCTGCATGGCATTTTACAGTGCTGCCTGGCTGGGTGCTACATTACCAACCTGAACTTCCTCCATGTCCCACATCCCTTTGTGCATCCCAGATGCTCTGTCTGCCCCCAGCTCCCTCCTGGCAGGTCACCCCAATTAAATCACCGTCCCCTATTGGCACATGACTCTTAGACCACCTCCTGGCTCATCTAAGTGGAGCCCCTTCCTGCGTCCATGGCGGGGCTTGCAAAATTGGAAAAAAGAGGATGTTGCAGCCCCACTGTGGTGCAAACCCCTTTGTGACCTGGTGCACCCTGTTTTATGGTGCAAGGCTGGTGCAGTACCACTTTGGCACAACGGCTCACCTTTGATACAAGATACCACTTGTATTATTTATGTTTGATGCAGGGACCTTGTGTCAATCACTGTGCTTTGAAAATTGAGCCCATGGTATCCACATGGGGACTAAATGTGGGGGTTTGGTCAAGAATAACCCCTAGATATTTCATTGAGCTAGGCACTTCTAAATGAGAGCCACTAAAGGTGGATACCCTAAGCAGATGCCGTCTCTCACTGCTTAGCCATCTGTGGCTGAAAAGCATGGTTTTAGTTTTTCTAATTTTAAAGATAACTTTGTTTTGTGGGAGTCATGCTTCAAGCAGCTTGAAGTCACTCTCCAGTTCCGTGTTCATTCAGTTGACATATTTATTTATTTTATTTATTTATTTATTTAAATGTTTCACCAGGAAAGACACACTGAGCAACAAGATGTTTGTCTCACGGTGCAACCTGGGGGGGTTACAGCTGGAGGACAAATATGGAATTCAAGCTTAACATTGTACCGTCTTGAACACAACATACTGTATATGAGGAAAGTTAGATTACATGACATTTTGGTTACATTGTTCATAGTAGTTCAGCATAAAATGGGTTAATTACAATGGATGCACTATCATACTATGCAATTTGAGACAGACATTTGGCAATGAGAACATAGGCAATACATTGGCATATTAAGTGCAGTAAGAGGCAGAAGTGCAGCTGTTGAAGATATACGCCAGCAACTAAGGCTGCTGGTTAGACCCTAGAGGGATGAGGAGTAGGTGAGATCTCGGAGGGGTACTGGGGAAGGAAAGGAGACCGGGGAAGAGTAGGGGAGGGGAAGGAAAGGAGTAAGGGAGAGGATACTTAGGAGGAAGTATGGAGATGGTATCAGGTGCAGGTGCAGTTTACCATGTAAAGGTTGGATAGGGTGGTGAATAGAGAATGAATAGAGGAGGAGTGCCTAATTTGGTGCAGGAGGTTGTTCCATAGTTTAGAAAGGCAGACCTGTACAGGACAGAGTTGCAGTGAGCCTTCACCCCCCACCCCACAGTTGCTGGGCATAGCACTGATAAAAAGGGAGAAGAGGGGGGCCCAGTATTGAGCCTTGAAGTACACCATCTGTTATTTTCCTTTGTTCAGATATCCTACCTTTTCACTTTATGTATTGTTTTCAATTGGACAGGTAGTTATTAAACCTAGGGCATGCAAGATCATCTAATCTGACAAGCCTAAGTTTAGCTAACAGGAGCTCATAGTTCACCAAGTCAAATGCCTCGATAAGGCCTATACAAAATTCACCAGTAACCTTCCTGTTCTCCATTGTGTCTAGGATATTGGAGGTCACATGAACCAGGGCAATGTCAGTGCCATATCTTTTTCCAAACCCATGTTGGACACTGGTAAGCGAGTGATGGCATTCTAGGTAGTCTTGAAGATGGTAATACACCAGCTGCTCTTGGATTCTAGCAAGTATGCAGAGGAGGGAGATAGATCAGTAATTTTCAACAAGTTCTTTCTGTCCCCCTTTGTGAATGAGAACCTCTAGGATAAGTACATTTTTTCAGGAATTGGTCTCTGAAGTAATGATTTGTTTTTAGATTTTTCAGGGGAATGGCGATGACAATGCAGCAGTTCTTATGAACTTTGGCTCCATATTGTTATAGCAAGGTGTTCCATTAATTTTCATATATTTCAGCTGTGCAAGAACCTCCTTTCTGGTCATTAACCTGAAATGGAATATGGGTTGAGGTCCTGGGGTTAGTGGTCGGCTAGGAAGCGGGGAGCTCAAAGAATTCCCACTTAAGAGAGTCATAAACCCTTAACAAATGACATGCTTCAAACTCGCAACACCACATGGGAGTCGCAGCTGCTTTTCTCAAGACTTATTGTGCAGCACACAGAAAGAAACAGCAGCTACGACGCCACAGACTGTCCCCCAATGTTTTGCACATCTGCACTTTGTTAAGGAGATGTGAGTGTCCTGAGTGTTCTCAACAACTCCAGAAGCAATGTTATCCCAGAAATACATGCCCTAACTGCAATTTATAAAATGTCTCCATTTATGTGTTTACAGTTGTAAGTAGGTGGTTTTGTTGGCATCAGTTTCATGCTATGTTGCCCTGAGATAGCATCATGGGTGAAACTGGCTTTCCACCAATTAACATTCAGTATTTTGTCTATTAATTTCATAAGTGATAATAAATGTAAATCAATTTTGGGTTATTACCAATGCTACTGTGGGGATCAAACCTATCCATTAGAAATGATCTCATTGCTATAAGCTATATGGAATCCCTTATTACAGGACAGGAATTCAAAGATGGTCCAGATAAATTAGATTATATTGATAATGCCTCACTGATTGAAAATAATAAAAAAAAATGAAAACATGAAAGAGGAAATGTTATATGTCAAGTCATGATTCACAATAAGAAAAAGGTTAGACAAGTAATGATCAATATAACAAAAACAAGAGTTACTGTAGTTAGCAAGGATTAACAGTTTCTTAATGGAGCTCTTAAAATTTCAACTACACTTGGTGAAACAGTGGCATCTCTTAATTTTAACTATATGCACAAGTTTGAAAACAAATTGCACAACATATATATAATAGTACTTCTAGTCAAACCGATGACAATTCTGTCTTAGAAATTAACTCAGGAGACCATTAAAATCTACACTCTGAGGAACTGACCCAAAATCAGCCAATAGCTATGCTGTACATCCGTCTAGCACTGTAAAATGAAGTATGAGTAGCAAACCAACTTGTAACTAAATAAACTGTATGTGGGGTGTCAAAATAGAAAACCCTGGCACTGTGCAATCTACTATTTAAACATGTTGCTATTATTACCTTTTAAAGTTTTGTCACATTTTATAGTTACTCACAAATTGAGTTCTGACTTGTAATATGGGGACAGGCTGGCTCTTTATCAAGCACACATTGCACTTTGTTTCTGCACCAAGCAGTATACTTTAATTTAAGGAAAAGTATGTAGATATAGATTAGATGTATCCGGTTATCATTATCAGTTCTTTCTCAGCAAAACTCTTGCACATACAGGTTTAGATTTATAATGCAGCCTTAGGAGTGGTTTAACTTTTAACTGGTCATTTTTGATTACTCCAGGTTTCTATAGCTTATATTGCTGAATGAATCCCCTAAGTTGAACATACCCATTGAAAATGAAAGGATATAAAACCTCTTTAAACTTCTTCAGTTCTCAAAAGATAGATCTCTGTAGTCACATTATTAATAAGTTAGGACCTTTATTATCTTCTGATGCTTTTGCAGCCTTCAAAAGTGAGAAAGAATTAGTACTGCTAGAGGGGAGACTGAAATGTTTGCATTGTGATTAATATCAAAAGATGAATGAACATTAAGTTGAAAAATATTACTAATTAAATTATGTGTAGTAAGTCCAAAATTGAGAAAAAGTTGAAGAATGATTTTTTATTAATTTAAAAAAAAGTCATATAATTATATGTATCAATACAAAAAAGTTTCAATACAGTCTAGCAATAAAAAATTGTATTTACGTTATGTAGTTGCCATTTTGTGGCTTGTTGACTAGACAGAGGGGGTGAAAGAATGATGGAGCAGGATCAAACGGGAACTCCAAGAGGCGTTGGAAGCTTGTGCAAAGGCAGGTAACAAAAAAGGAACAAGCACAAAAGGCCAGTTTGGTTCTTGAATTGGTGAGGGAGGCAGCGACTGTGAAAACAAGGATCTTCACTGAGTACAAGAAGAAAATAGGGGGAGGAGGCCTGGCAGTATTGTCACACTAAGCTCAGTGAGGCAAGGGTTGATGTCAGGAAGTCAAAGGCAGACACAGAGCTGTGGATTGCCGTGGGAGTAAATGGTGGGGAAAAATAATGCTTCAGCTAAATAAGGGAAAAAAGGAAAACAAGACAAGGGATTGTTAGGTTAGCTGAGGGGTTAGGAGGATAGTGGAGGATGATAAACAGAAGGCAAATGTATTACAAAATTGCTTCTGCTCTGTGTTCATGGTAGAAGACATGGTATACTGCCAGAAAATGGTATAAAGGTCGCCACAAGTGAGTCCAGGAAAATGGGTAGAGTACAGCTGTTAGAGGACAGGGTAAAAAAGAACTACAAGCTCTCAGGGTAGACAAGGTGCCAGGCCCAGATGGCCTGAACCCGCAAGTGCTAAGAGAATATGCCCCAATATTGGCAGTACCCTTAACCCACCTATTTAAAGACTCACTGCAGTCTGGAGTGGTGCCAGCAGACTGGAGATCCATCGAGGTAATAACACTCAATGAGGGGAAGGGAAGGGAGGATCTGGGCAGCTACATGCCTGTCAACCTTACTTTCAATGTAGGAAAGTTGATGAAGATGGAGAGTTTGGCAGCCTACCTAGAGGATGACAAGATTAAAAAAGCATAAGTTTGTTTCAGGGAGGTCTTGACAGACCAACCTGATACTGTTTTCAAATGGGTCACCAAGGCAATAGACATGGGACATATAGTAGATCTGCTCTACTTTCACTTCAGCAATAACTTTAATTTGGTACCACACTGGAAGCTGCTGAAGAAATTGGAGGACTTGGAAGAGGACCCATTTTTAGTTAGGTGGTTAGGAAATTGGCTAAGAGGCGGTAACAGAGAGTAGTGGTTAATGGCAAAATCAGAGGACAGAGAGGTTACAAGCGGAGTACCACAGGAATTGGTCCTGGGACCTGTCCTACTTAATATGTTCATAAGTCACATTCAGGAGGGTATCCAGGGAAAGTTTTGTCTCTCTGCTGATGACTCAAAGCTATGGGACACAGTGGATCATGGGGAAGGGGTGTGGGAGCTTCAGAAGGACCAAGAGAATCTTTCTAAAGTCTGGCAGCTAAAGTTCATTGCCAAGCAGTGCAAAGTAATGCACTAATGTATACAGAACCCATGCACAGAATACTGGATTGAAGGAGTTAGACTGGTCACTTCAACAATGGAGACATCATAATCAGTGACTCCTTCAAGCAAAGAAATCAGTGCAACACAGCATACAGCATACCTGTCTCATTCGGTGTCCCCTAAGGGTCAATCCTGGGTCCAGTTCTTTTCTCACTCTGTGTTAAGGATCTCCCTCATGTAACTGTCCATTGTAGTTCCACCCTGTATGTTTATGATAAATTCTCAACTGGATGAGGATTTCCACCTGTTTCATTCTGGCTATCTGCTAATAAGCTAGTCCTCAATCAACAGAAAACTCAAATTATGCTTTTTGGCTCTTGGCAAAAATCAGGTCATGCTCTGAGCCCTGATTGTGTCCAGTATTGAATGTTTTCCCCTGACCACTGCCTATTCTTTCAAGAACTGTACCTTGGAGTCACCATCAGCCCCCACCTAGATCTCTCCTTGCACATCATTAATGTATGTAGTGTTGTGAATGGTAAACATAGAAACATAGAAATTGACAGCAGATAAGGACTCCTAGGCCCACCCAGTCTGCCAATTCTCCTTACCTGCTGCAAAAACCACAGACCCTACTTGATCTCTGGTTTTATCCTCTTTCCTATTCCTAGGATTCCCCTCTGCCTATCCCATGCATTTTTGAATTCCCCTACAGAGTTAGCCCACAAAGTCTCCACTGGGAGGCTGTTCCATGCATCCACCACCCTTTCCATGAAGAAATACTTCCTCATGTTACCCCTTATTCTACCCCATTCCAGCCTCACGTCATCTCCCCTTGTTCTAGAACTTCTCTTTTTCTGAAAGATGCTATCCTCCTGTACCTTATGTATGCCCTTGAGATATTTGAAGGTCTCAATCATATGCCCTCTCTCTCTCTCCTCTCTGCCAAGGTATACATATTTAGGTCCTCCAGTCTCTCCCCATATTACTTTTGGTGGAGACCCTGCACCATTTCTGTTGCCCTTCTCTGAACTGCCTCTATCCTTTCTATGTCCTTACAGAGATGTGGCCTCCAGAACTGGATACAGTACTCCAGATGGGGTCTCATCATTGATTTGTACAGTGGCATAACCACCTCCTTTCTTCTGCTGGTGATACCTCTCTCTATGCACCTCAATGCCCCACTGGCTCTCCCAACAGCTTTCACACATTGCTTGGCTACCTTCAGGGCATCTGATATGATTGCCCTGAGATCCCTTTCCTGTTTGGTGGCTGTCAGTATCTCCCTTCCCCATCATGGAAGCCTCCCCTGGGTTCATGTGCCCCGAACACAGGATTTTGCACTTCTTTGCATTGAATCTTAGCTGCCACACTCTTGACCATTCCTATAGTTTATCTAGGTCCCTCCTCATTTTTTCCACCCCTCCCAGAGTGTCTACTATGTTGCAGATCTTAGTGCCATCTGCAAAGAGGCATACCTGCCCCTCAAACATGGCATGGCTTACAGAGTCAAACACTTCCTCATCCCGGCTGCACACAGTACCCAGTAAATATGTTGCATCGATTATTGTGTAGTATAATCCTTGTGATAAAAATAGCATACAGCAGAATAGCTACAGGGATAGCGTAGCAGAAGTACATTACTGCTATCCATGCAGCTGTTGTCACTCGGGATGAAAACAATAACATGTTGCCTGCATGCTGCTTTGCCAAGCAGCTGCAGTGGAACAGAGGTTAGGGCCATGAGCAGTGAAAGGTGGCAGAAGGTCTGGATAACCATGGTTCGATATCTGGTCCCTTAACTTTTTTTTCTCCCCATCCTGACTTTTATTTTTAATTTGTTTGCCCCCCATCCTGCACTTTTGCCCCCAACCTATCCTGCAGAGACACCAACACATATATCTTGTTAATCGAGTTCCTGTTAGGTGGCTTCTGCAGTTAGGTTTTGGAAAAATCACCCAGTCATATGTTTTTAACACATTTTAAAATCTTTTTTCATGACCTGAATTTCTTTTGTCAGATGGCAATAACAAAAGAGAATAGGGCCATACAAAAAAAAAAGATTCCCTTCATACGAAAAAAATATTTTTTTTTCCACATTTTTTTTTTGTATGAAGCAATCTTTTTTTTTTGTATGAACGACACAGCCTCACAAAAAAAAAGATCTCTTCATACGAAAAAAGAATTTGGACTTAGTCCCCCACATTTCAATTTTAACAAGCCATAACTCCATCAATATCTAGAGTTAAGGGACAATATATATATAAGATATATCTTAATAAGTACTATAATACTAACATATAACATCCCCCAAAAAAAAAAAAAATGTATGGGCCACATAAAAAAGTATAAAAAATAAAAAAGTACAATCCCCTTAGGATAACATTGCAACTTTTAACAAGCTGTAACTTTGTCAATTTTTGGAGTTAATAGACAATGTACTGTATGTATCAATACAAAGATCTTAATGACTACAACAACACCAAGCCCCTAGAAAACAAGAACTGAAAATGGTCCATCCCTACAAAAACAATTACAAGGAAGCACATAAATTGATTTTCTTTGAAACGGGAGTGCAGGGCCAATGGGGTCTTCCTTGGGGTTATTAACCCTAACTGTCAACTGCTTCCATCAGCAAATAAGCTCAGATGTGTAAACTATTTTAGATGGGGTGAGTGCTAGGGTTGATAACCTGAAGGAAGACCCCAGGCCTGATTTGCCAAGACTCAGGACAGCCAAAACCATAATGTTTTTCTCCTTTTGCTGCTTTCAGGGTGGGGGTGGGGTGTTAGGGTCAGAAACCCTAGTAACACCACATTTCCCTAGTTTTGTCAGTTTAACCCTAACTGGTGCATTAATGAAGTTTTCTGCAATGAATAATAATATATGTAGTTAACCCTCTCTGCAGCCTCCCTCACACACCATTGTTACCTCTACTACAAACTTGGATGGTTGTCTCCCTTAATAGTCATGCTTTTGACCTGTTTATTTTTTTTTTGTAGATGAGCTGATCTGAACCACCACTCCTTCCATCCAGCCTGAGAAGCTAAGGGCTACTAACTTTGGTTACTCCTTAAGATCCAGTGACATGTCCCTGCTTACTGTCCCTAAAACTGACACTGCTGTGGGAGATCAGGCCTTTGCTACATGTGCTGCAAGGCTCTGGAACTCCCTCACACTATCTGTTCAGGGTGTCTCCTCTCACTACCTCTTTAAAAGAGCTTTATGGAACTACTTGAAATACTCTTCTACCTGGGGTGACAGGCCCTTACCTTAATCTAATGACTATGGGCCTAATTATTCCCTCCTTGTTTTTTTCCCTGTTGGGACATGCTGTGCTCCTTGTGCTATGTTCATTTTGCTTTTTACCTCAGGTCTTATGCTAGTACTGCACCAGACTTTTATGATACCACTTCTGACTGTACAATTTATATTACATACCTTGCTTCTTTGTATCCTATTATTTGTTCCTGTTGTTATCATATATACTGTAATCTATATATTTGTACTATTCTGTTATAACCTCCCAAGTCATACATAGAAACCTAGAAGTTGACAGCAGATAAGGACCGCAAGGCCCATCCAGTCTGCCCATTTCTTTTTTCTACCTTATGAAAATGAAAATAGGCATTTTATTATCTAGTGTGCTTTCGTGGTCAATAAAAACTTACTAACAAAATAAAGGCATCAAGGATGCTGGGTTGTACAGGGAGGGGTTTTGACAGTAGAAGAAGCAAGGGGATTCTGAAACTGTACAAATCCCTACTACTTTTTGGTACAAAAGAGATAGAGACAGTAACATCACAGGAAACCGAAGATAAATATGCCCTAAAAAGAACATTGGGCACACAATCATCCTTTGATCCAATGGGTAATACACCACCCAACATTATAGCTTTCATTGAACAAGTGAATAGAGAAATAGGAAACAGTAAAGAAAAGAGAAACACAAAAACCACAATACAATCTAACAAAGAAACAACAAAAAATATTAGAAGATCTTGAACAAGATAAAAATATAATAAAACCTTCAGATAAAGGAGGTGGTATGGTTATATTATATGAAGACTACATAACAGCATGTTTGAATCAACTTGAGGACAGAACGACATACAAACAAGTTCCCAGAATTCCCTTTGAAAACTTGAAACAAGAAATCAAGGAACTTTTAACAGAAGCTATGGACAGAGGACAAATAGAAGAACGGTTATTTACAGAACTTTTAAACCAACACCCCCATATACCTCTATTCTACTGCCTTCCGAAAATACACAAAGACCCTGAAAATCCACCAGGAAGACCAATAATTTCTGGAATAGGGTCTATAACTGAACCACTGTCTAAATATGTAGATCATTACACTACAAACTTAATATCCCTTACACCATCTTACATTAAAGATTCTAAGCATTTTATACAAACTTTAGAGGAATTCAGTACATCACATAAAGACCAAACAGATTTTCTTTTAGTTACTTGTGATGTAAAAAACCTGTATACAAGTATTCTGCATGAAGAAGGACTAAGATCAATGGAATAGTACTTGAGTACTAGAATCGAAAACAAACCAGATAAGGAATTCATTTTAAAACTAACAGAATTCATTTTGAAAAATAATTATTTTGAATTTGAGAAGAATTCCTATATACAAATAAAAGGAACACCAATGGGTGCTACGTTAGCACCCACATATGCAAATTTAACAATTGCAGCCTTTGAAAAAGAATTTATTTACAATGAAAACAATCATCATTTCACCTCAATTAAACTGTATAAACATCTTATTGATGACATATTCACAATTTGGACAAATACTGAAGAAAAATTATTTGAATTTAAAAACTATTTGAATACCTCTACCACATTCTTAAGCTTCACTTTGGAATATAACCAAAGAGAAATTCATTTTCTAGATCTTAAGGTTATCAAAGAAAATAATAGATTAACTACAGATCTATATCTAAAACCTGCAGATAGGAACACCATTTTACACTTCAACAGCTTTCATCCTACAGCCCTTACAGAAAGCATATCATATGGACAAATGCTTAGAGTAAAATGAAACAGTGGCAACATGAATAACTGTACACAAAACATAGGGAATCTGAAAAAAAGATTTGAATCAAGGGGATACAAAAAACAAGTTCTAGACAAAGCAAAAGAAAAATTACAAAGAATACCAAGAGAAGACCTGCTAGTAGATAACAAAAAAAATGACAATCAGGACACATTATGTTTCTCAGCCACTTTTTCTGACTTTTTCCCACAGATTAAACATATTATTTTTAATAATTGGAAGATTCTAAGGACCACTGACACTGGAAATAGGATTTTCAACACCAAACCATGGGTCACAGCAAAAAGAACAAAGAATTTAAAAAATAAATTAGTGAAAACCCAGCACTGGATAGAAGAACCAACACAAAGAGCCTGGATAAATAAAGAAGCCAAGGGATTCTATACGTGTGAACACTGCACACCTTGCAACAATGGAATAAAAAGCAAGATGATAAAAAGCACTTGTCAGGAAAGTTCCTTTGAAAAAAGAGATTTAATTATATGTGATACGGATCATGTTGTGTACTGCATTATTTGCCCGTGCTCCCTATATTATATAGGAGAAACCACCAGGCCTCTGAAAAACCAGATAACAGAACATAAATGCCCTATTAGATGTAAAGAAATGAAATCACCAATAGTAGAACATTTTATAACCCACAACCATCAAATCTCTTCATTGAAGTTTTTTGGAATAGAGAAAGTCAAGAAAATGACAAGAGGTGGTGATTGGGAGTCTTTGTTGAAAAGAAGAGAGGCATGGTGGAATCACATTTTAAAGACACACATAGCCAGATATGGACTAAGTGAAAGCTTCATTTGGAGCTCTTTTTCCTGAACAGGATTTTTCTAAAGGACTACAGTGACATTTGGCTAATGTTTAAAAAAATGCTTCATGTGGAAGCATTTTATAGACCTCTTGATACACTCAAATATGTAAAAAATGTAATTGAGCATTTATGGTCCGTTTTTTTCTTTATATTAAACCACATAAAAAAACAAATAGGTTAACAAATCAACTTAAATATGACAATGTGATTTAAATAGAGATTAAAATAGATATAAAAACTTCTAGTATTTTGGTTCAGGTAGTTGCTCAAAACCTCTGTCAACAACAGATAAAGTCCTGTACTCTGGGACAGTGGAGATCCCCTCTACAAATGTAAAAGTCACAAAAGCTATATAATAACTTAGAATTTGAAGTAAATATAAGTGTGAAAATATAATAAATAAATTACTAAGGAAGGGGGACTACCCAGGCTCTATTATGAGCCAGCCTTTATGGCATTAAGGTAGTTTTCCTTTTAGGACTGAGGCGCGGGACTCGTCACACGGTGATGTCATCACGCTCTGCCTCTTGCATATAAACCCGCGGCTCAGCCCCTTCCAGCTGTAAAGAAGAAACAGCAGTTACTCCCCACACAGAGTGGCGTTTGTGTTAATTGTGGCAGCGTTCGAGATCCTAAGAGGCTTTCTGCACTTGAAACAGTTTCCAGAAAAGGGATTAAAGACTCGTAGTCTCGATCAAAACCTGCATAATTGTCACATTATTTCAAAACAAGGTAGATATAAAACGTAATATGCCTTTCTACAAAAACTACCAATTGCAACAGTACAAGATTGTTGTCAGCTATGGAAACAGTTATCAAGAGTGCTAGAACACCTTTGAATATTTTAACAGAAAAATATAAAAATATAAAAATATAAAAGTTTAATGATGCAATTTTAATGCTGGGGGAGTTAGTAATTCAAAATTACTATGTTATTTTTCTAGATTAAAATGAAAAAGTGGGGAATACAGGAATAAAATGCTGATTCCAATAAAAACTCTGATTTGAGGAGGTAAGTAAAGAAACTGTAGAGGTTTTCAAGATATTTAAATCCCATAATAAGTTTGAAAGTATTGAACTTCTACAACCCCCCCCCCCCCAGATTACCAGCAGGTAGCTCTAATTTAACAAAGAGGCTAACTAAACTTTGTTTTTCATTTTTTAACACTTACGTTTAAAACAGAAAAGATATGAAACTGAAATAAAGAGATATAAACTGAGTATATATTTACAGATATGTTCTCCTGTACTAATATTGCTGGAGTTTAAAACATTGATTTTCACATCAGAAAAATACCAGCATTTTTGGCTATTTAAATCTGATCTTTATGTATTATTTTAGAAAATGACCCCACTAGTGTTCTGAAGAAGGGACGTCTAAGTCCTCAAACGTACGTCAACACTTTAAATAAATATAAAGGGGTAAAGTTAAAAATATGGAAATATTTATCTTTCAACATTGAAATAAAGCCACTACTATAAAACTTTGGAAATAAGATGGAAACATTTATGTCTTTATGGAAATAGAGAGGCTGATGAAGAAGAAAGAAAAAGAAATAAAATAAAGAAAGAAGTAAACAGTACTACTCTCTTTTCTTCTGGCAGAGATGTCCTATCTACTTTAAATTGGGCAGATCCCTACTGCAGCATCATCTGGAATACTACAGTCAGTTCTGGAACCCTTACTGGAGGAAAGACATTGACAGATTAGAGTCAGTATAGCTAAGGGTCACCAAGATAATCGAGGCCAGCATGACAGATCCTATGAGGAGCAGCTATAGGCCCCAAACATGTATTCACTGGAGGTCAGGCAGGAGCAGGGGGAACATGTTTGACACATATATGTTTCTCAGAGGTATAAACAAGGGAACAGGTGACATGATTGAAATATATATGTTTTTTAGAGGTATAAACAAGGTAAATAATGAGGACCTATTTTATATTAACTTGGGATGCAACCAGTAGGGGGTATGACTCGAGACTGGTGGGAAGGGCACATTCAGGAGAAATTTGAGAAAGTTCTACATCACTTTGAGGGTGGTGGAACCATGAAACAAACTAGTATTGGAAGTAATGGGAGCAACAACCCATATCAGATTCAACCATGGCTGACATAGGGCAAGGCAACTCATAGTCCCTATTGGGGGGGGGGCAGAGAAGGATTTGAGGGGAAGGGTATCAAAGGGTACAGCCCAGCAAGGGACTATGTCAGTGGAGTGAGGTAATATTCTGTAGCAAGCCCAGACTAGATGAAGCTTTGGTCTTCTTTGATGTATGATTCTATGTTTCTATGTATTTGTTACATTTCTGATCACTTTATGGCTATTGTAAGTTAAATAACATACTCCGAGTGTGGTGATGCTATATTCTCAGATGTCTATAAGTCCTTGGCAGTGCATCATGCCTCACAACCCAGGATATGCCGTTATTACATCATCATCCCACACCTCGTTGTGTGTTACTTCCATACCCTTAAATGCATAATGTTTGTTTCATATGGGTTCTATTCTCCCATTTAAAAATATCCAAGCTGCATAAATGCTGTACAAATAAAGTCAAACCTCAGGCAGTCTTACCTCCAAAAACTACTTTCATTGAGGTGACGATAGTGTTAAACATTTAGTTGTTTTATTATTACAAGTGACTATATTTTTTATTGGGTGTCCATATTTTTTATTGGAGAGGCAGAGCCACCAACTCTTCAATGATTTTGGTGTGCCCAGTGTTCCCTAGATGCTTCAAAGTTATTTGTTTTAAAATGTATTTACCCAGGACAGTCCAAGTAAGATGCAGCATCCCAGCTGCAGTACCTGAGAGGACTGAAGTACTGAGAGCTGAAGTGATTTGCTCAGGGACACAGAGCAAGTAACTGATTCTGGAAGTTATGCCAATAGTATGTATGAAGAGCTCATACTGTACTGTAGTTCAAAGGGAGCGAGTATGGTTATTTAAACTATAACAGCAATTAGTCTGGAATGACAATTTTTAGCATATAAAACTTGGGGATAAATGCTGGTTACACTGACCTGGATGCACATATGTTCTCCAGAAACTAAAATCATCTTTCGGAAACATTTGGAATGCTAGTGACAGTGACGAGTCAGGGGTTCTACCTCCCCTGATCAACAATCTGGGCACCATACACCATCATATGATCCCTGGTATATATGGAAGTTCAGCATCCTCCTCCTCATCTGACAACAGTGGTACTGTATGTCAGCTGTGTGGAGACATCTGTAAAGCTGTGTGGAGATAAGGTCAGTAGTGCATGTGTGTGTGTACAGGTACATGACACATATATGCACTGTGCTGTGTAGACTTTCTAGCCATGGTATCCAGGCTAGCTTCTTCTCCCTCCACTGTAGTCTGTGTTATAGTGCCTTCAGCCATGTCCTCATTAGGGGTATGGTCCAGTGGTGTGAGTGGCCCCCCACCTGTGGTTTTTATTGGCTACCTTCTCCTGGCCAGCTTCTTCATTACAGCTGTCCTCAGATCCCACCGTTTGTGTTTGATGGTCTCTACTGACCAAGAGATAGGGTAAGTGACAATGACTTGGGTCTGGATCTTCTTCCATATCCTGACCTTCTCTTGTGTGGCCCTGCCTGTCCATAAATCGTGGAATAGTTTGTCCGTATTTCAGTCACTGCTGCATTTCTATGCCCAGCATTGGGGCTTTGGGCCTAGCAATGGGTGGTCCCGCTGATATGGATGTGGCCCCCTTGATATATTTGGCCTTGATCTCTTGCAGGGGCCACTGTTTGGGGTGTTTTTGCTACCTCACTATTTTTCATGGGACCCAGCCACTTGCATGGGCCTCTTTTATGTTTATTCACTGGAAGTGCAATTGGCCTATCCCTGCCATGCTCTGTCACATCACAGCCTCCTGTGAATCCCATCTTTTTTAGCCATTTAAAATAGAAGATTATTTTGGTCCAAACTTTTTATTTGGTAAGTCTATGCTTCTGAAGAGATCTACCTGATGGAATAAAGAATGGATTATGTTCTAATTATTTCAGGTGTTATGCATTTTATCTCCTCAACATACAATGTTGGGATATGTGTGCAGTTACCAATATTAATTTGTTTGCTGTTTTTACTTGAATCCCTCTTCCAGTAGAGGACATATCAATTCAAGTGGCTTAAAAGCAGGAAGATAACGTGTGCGCTGAACTTCTTTGTTTCAGACAGCAACAGTATACAAATGCTGACTGACTCCACTAATGTAAGCAAAGATGCCCGACTCCAACAAAATAAAATTATTCAACAACCGCAATCAGATTCAGTTCAGCACCCCCACACACACAATAATAATACTCAAGATTTCATCCTCGGGTTGACGCCTTACACATTCTTGAGCAGTTGTTAATACAGTTCATTTTTTAACAGTGAAACTATACTTCTTCCCTGTCCTGTCAGTCCACACACTGCCCTCTTGGTTAGTTCTGCCCCCCTTCCTCCATGTGAGATTAGCCAAGAAAAACTGGCATGCTGTTATGTTTCCCATCCCAATTTTCAGATTTTGTTGGGGTCGGGATGGACTAGGGGGAACGCAGGTGAAATGGGTGCATTGAGGAATTTGCTGTTTCCAGGCTTCTGGCCCTGATGGAATTCAGGAGGGCCAGTGGAATGAAGACAAGCAGCTGTCAGCTGGAAAAGATCTGATGCTGACAGAGATTGATGGTGCTGCTGGGCCAAATGAATGGGGCCAGAGGTAAGCTAAGCTCCCATGGGAAGGGGGGAAGTGATACACTAAGCAAGAAGTCAGGGTGTGGACTGACGAGACAGGGGAAAAATACAGTTTCACTAATAAAAATTCACTGTACTAACAACTGCTCAGGAATGTGTAAGGCGACCAGCTGAGGATAAAGTATGTGTGTGTGTATGTCTGTAGGGGGCTGAACTGAAGCTGACTGCCATTGTTTAATAATTTTATTATTTTGTTGGAGTCGGGCATCTTTTACTTACATTAGTGGAGTCAGTCAGTATTTGTATACTGTTGCTGTCTGAAACAGAGGACTTCAGCACGTACGTTATCTTCCTGCTGAATCGGGGTTCTATGTGATAATGGCAAAAGCCTAAAGATGATCGCTGTTATCTACAAAACAAGAGTGCCAAAATAAATTTTCGCCACTCTGACACCCCTATGCTCAGCAAAAGGGCACCAGGGACATTGTTTTTTAATGTTTTACATGGGGCTGCACTCCCTGTACCCCCCTACTTAAGGATTCTCAACTCCAGGGGGGATGCATGTTGAGGAGGGTGAAAACATAAAAAAAAAAAAAAAAAAAAGGTTTGGGCTGGGCGCAACAAAAATGCACCAGTGCCTGGACCCAGTACCCTGGCAACCAACATTGCAAACCCACCCACCATGCCATGGGGTTGGCTCAGCAACCCACCGCAGCACTACTCCTCACATACCCTCCTGCCCCTCGCTGTGCATGCCCGCTCCCTTGCTGAGTGTGCGTATGTATTGCGACATCCTGTCACTATATTTGCCCACTTCCCCCATCTGGCTGCCCTACCCTCCCATAGCCATCCCTGAAATGTGCTGGGGAGTGGGTAGCCGTTGTTGTATGGGGTAGCCATTACTATAGGCACCCATTCCCAGCACTAATATCACGGGATACCCTGAATCAGAGTTAGTGATGTCAGCCTTTCAAAACAGGGCTTGCCCTGACTCTGATGCTGAAAAACTATCTGTGAAGCCGGTTTCAAATGGCACTGAGTCGGAACATAGCTGACCACAATGCCACCTGCAAGATTAGCGGGGCAAAAATGCCATCATTTTTATTTTTTGCGCACCCCCTGGACTTAATAATTCTCACTCCGGGGGGGGGGGGCAGATCATGGGTAAAGTTAAAATTTGTGGGGCCTTGGAATACTGTTTCCATGGCCCCACGTAAACAAATCAAAGTCCCGATTTTGCAAAAATGTAGGAGACCAGAATTAGAACCTCCACTGCTGAGCTCTTCTATGCCCCAGCCCTCCACACCACAGGAGCAGCTCAGCCAGTGATCCAACTCCTAGCATCCTTCTCCCCTCCTGGTACCATGGACAGTGCTGCACATCCCTTATTGCTGTCCGTGCTAGTGCTACAGGGACTAACGCTCTCTTGATTGGTGCTGTTCCTGTAGTGCTAATCTAACTGGGTACTGCTGTTTCAAATATTATAAAGAGCATAACAAAATGCACAATAAACATTGAAAAATAAAGAAAAACACACACACAGGTCACTGTCCTTTATTTCTGATTTATTTGTCAGTTAAAAATGTTAGTAAATTAATTTTCTATCTCCTTTAAATACAGTTGGATAAAACAGGCTCTTTACATCCTTGACTTCATGGGGCCAGATTTTCTATGGGTCAAAATTGCCACAAGCCCCATGTGCGCCAAAGATATGGTGCACTGGGCTTGCTGCAATCAAAAGGGAATAGCTATCCCTTACAGCAAAGTGACACCTGCTAGACCATCTTTTTGTGATATAACTTGCGTCAATACCAGGGACCCTTCACACACAGCTTGTGGGCAAAGTTTGCTGCAAGCGGCCATTAATTGGGCTGATTGTCACAACTGCACCTGAGGTCGCTGTGGGACCAGCCTGGAAAGCTTTGTTTGGAGACCTGCTTGCCGCTCCTCCTCCTCCATACTGCTGTTCAATCAGAGGGCATATTCATGTATTTACTGACTGCTCTCCAAGCGGTCCTCCCCCTTGTGGCCCTTGTGCAAAGGACACGTGCAAAGGACAGTGATTGGAGTCTGGCCAGAGTCTGCCCAGTGTCTGCCATCTGCCAGACACTCTGCCTCTCAGCATCTCCACACGGACACAATAAGGTCTGTTTGTTATTTCCCTCACTCAACAGGCCAAAGTTTCAATCTCATAGTCAGTGTCTTATTGCTGTAGTTTTCACAATGACTCCATAAGTGCTGTTAATCCCTACCTGGGACACTTATTATGCTGTTGCAGTACAATTTTAGCTAGTTTCATATTGTTGATTAACCCTTGCTGTATCCATTTCTACTGCCTGTTTATCCTTAGGTCTGTCCACAGCTCAGGGGCACTTCCTCCTAATTTACTGTCTCACTTAAGTACTATGCATGCTATACTTCTCCTGTAAGGTTCACTGGCACTAGCCTAATATCTTGGATACTGCACTCTCCCTAATCTGGGTCAGCTAGTAATTTTTGTCTGCAATCTGTTAGACTCACAATTGGTCTATCAATTTAGTTGCTGCTATTTACTGATTGTTGTCAGATCTTGTGCTCTCTTCACTGCTTAACTGTTTTACTTTAGGTATCCTGTTACTGGTCTAAGGACTCCAGTTGCAGAGAACTCTGCCTATTTGTTGTCTAAGGTGCGGAGTTGCTACATTACTCTGGAATGTTAATACATGTGCTATTTACTTATCCAGGCTCCACACACTCTCATTACCATGCTTCTCATGCTCCCCTTCCATCTCACCCTCTTCTCCCTCCTATGCCTATGATCTCCTTCCCCCCTCAGGCCCTGTCTCATTTCTCTAATTCCCTCCCCTCTATCTCTCGCTCATTCACCCCCTTCCCTGTTTACACTGTCACCCTCACTCCTTTCCCTCATTTCCACCCGCATACTACCCCCCTCCTTTTTTCCTGCCTTCTCTTCCCCCACTTTACATCCTGGTCTCTTTCACTCCCCCTCTTAACCTTGAACTCCTACACTGTAATTTTCCCTCCATTCTACTCTCACCCCTCCCTCACTTCCCCCACCCATTCAGTGGGGCTTAATTCTCATCACATTCTCTTTTCCCTCTTCATTTTCCTCCTCTTCCTTGCTGACAATATTGAATCTAACTATAGCCCTCAGTCTTCTCCCTTCCCCTCAACCCTCCCCAAAGGCCTCAGCATCTACCACATCAATGCTAGGATCCTCCTACCCAAGCTTGATCCCTTAAAGTCTAGCTTTCCCTGCATTCTCCTGATCTCCTGTGCATCTCCAAATCCTGGCTTTCCTCTAGAGTACCTGACTCCTCTCTAACTCTCACCAGCTACTATCTCTTCCATCAGGACCAAGGCAAGCGTGGAGGTGTGGTTTCCTTATAGCCCACCAGAACTTGTCCTGCTCCATCTCCATCTGCGAGTCTGTCCCTTCCTCTCACGAGCACCTGCTAGCCAAACTGTCTCTCTACTCCACTGTCCCCATCTTTGTCAGTGTCTTCTATGCCTCTCCTAAAATCTCACCCTTAATCATGCTTGACTCACTCTCCTTTCTTACTTCCCTTGCCTCCGCTGGTGAGCTCATCCTCCACATGGACTTCAATGCTTATTGTCTTTCTCCCATTTCCAGGCCCACAGTCCCCAGAATTCAGTTCCTAAATTTCACACAACTACTCACCCAACCCACCTGGCTCAATCCTCACTCCTCCAACCACTCTCTCCTGGACTGGGTGCTCTCCTCCCAGCCCCGCTGTATAATTGCAGCTGGCATTCTCCCACATGCCTTCATGGACCACTGCCTATCCTACTGCATCAGGAAAGTGTGTCCAACCCATTCCACTCCCAAATACCTGCAGTTTAGATCCTTGGGTCTCTTGACAGTGATGCCCTCCTAAATGATCTGACAGCCTCAGATTGGTCCCCCATATATTCAGCCCCTGACATCAACATAGCCATCTCCCTCTTCACTGCTATACTTACCTATAACTGGAAAATTCATGTCCACCTTAAAAAGTCCAGGGTCAAATTTTCCCACCACCCTCGGATTACTTCTGACCTCATCAATTTGTTTAAATTCCAGGACTAAGCATGGGCACATTACAAATCCTCCCAATCCCTGTCAGACCTCCAAACCTGCAGGACTCTCAGAAATTCCTGTACTAAGGTTGTCCACATCGTGAAGGCTCACTATTTCAAGTGAAACCTGCAGTTTAGTCTAGACTCCCCTGCTCATTTTTGGAAGGCTATCCATTCCCTATTCGACCCTCCTGCCCAGTCTCCCCAACCCATCCTCCTGGTAGGTGGCTCACTTGTCTCTGACCCCCACCCCGTTACTGCTCAATTTAACAACTTCTTCACCACCCATGCACTTCCCTCCCCTCCTTCTCCTGCTCACTCACCCCTTTCCCCTACTTCTTCTACCCCTTCTCACTCCTCTGGAGGTTTCCAGTTCTCCACTGTCTCTTCCCAGGAAGTCCTCTTTGCTCTCATGTCTCTTAATCTTTCTATGTCCAGCCCCGACGGGCTGGACCCTAAACTCCTACAGCTCTTTGCACCTGCAGTTGCCTCCCTGCTTGCTTGCCCTCTGAACCTTTTCTTCTCCATCTGTACTGTCCCTCACATCTGGAAGATTGCTAAGATGCTGTCTCTGCATAAAGGTGGTGACCTGTCCTCTTCTAGTGACTTCTGGTCGAACTCACTCCTCCCTTCTCTTGTTAAGCTTTAGGAGACTTTAGTTTACTTCCGGCTTGCTGACTTCTTCTACTCCTCCAACTTTCTCTCCCATTTCCAGTCTGGTTTTAGGAAGAACCACTGTACTGTCTCCTCCCTACTGTATGTCACTGACTCTGTCCTCTTCAGGATGGATCAGGACCATATTACTGCAGCCATTGTCATTGATCTGGCCAAGGTCTTTGACTTGGTGTCCCACCCACTCCTCCTAAACAAGTTGAGCACTGCTGGACTTTCAGCTCTCGCTGTGGACTGGTTCTGCTCTTGCCTCACAGACTATTAATAGTCTGTTCAGGTTGGAGGCATCCAATCCCCCCCCCCTTTGCCACAGTCCCGCAGGGCTCCATCCTAGGTCCGATCCTTTTCTCTGTTTTTCCAAAGGACCTCTCCTCAGCCTGTATCTCTTTGCATATCAACATACAGTATATGTGGACAACACGGTCATCTAAACATCTGGGCCATCTGCTTCCACTGTGGTGGTACCACTCCAATCAGACTTCCATAATGTGCTACACTGATTCTTTGCCAACTAGCTTAGTGTCAATACCAAGAAAACCATCTCTATGACCTTCGGAACCAGTCAGAAATTGACTAGGCTCTCACTTTCTCCTATTGTCTCAACATTGGATGGTACTCCCCTGGAAGTTTTCCTGACCTTCAAGTACCTTGGTATGTGGCTGGGTAGTAAGCTCGACTGCACTACCCATATTGACGCCATCCATGCCAAGCTTTGCACCAGACTCATTGCCTTATACTGTAACAAGGACTGCCTCTCACCCCATGTCTGATGAGAGCTGGTTACTAAAATGGTTCTCCTGATTTTAGACTATGCAGATGTGGTCTACGTCACTGCTCCTTCATCTTCCCTTATCAGTTTGGACACCCACTGCAATGCTTTCTGTCTCTTCACTACTAGCTCTCCACCTCCCACTCATTATTTCTCCCTCTATTCCTCCCACTCAATCCTCACTCTAGCTTAGAGATGTGCAAAGTCCATGAAATTCGCTCTGCAAATGGATTTGCAGATTTTGCAGAATTTGTGGGGCGCAATTACTGAAATTTGTACAATCCACGACATGTGAATTGTGTGAAGTTCATCGAAAAGCGCAAAATTTCACCTGTAAATTTCGCAGATTTCACTGCAAAATTCTGGCAATTCTTGTGCAGTGAGTTTCTGTGGGTTGACCAGAACTCCGCAAATTCCTTGAAGTGTGAATTTTTGTCGCTTTGCGAAAAATTTTACTTCACAGCATCTCTATTCTAACTTCACATCACCAGTCCCACTCTGCCTCCTTCATAGCCAAATACTGGTTTGGCTCCCTTCCCTCCTACCTTTCCTCACTCCTCTCCCCAGTCCTATCCTCTGTTTACTCTCTGCACTCCAGGGATTCCTGTACCTTTTCTATTCCCCACCCTAACTCCACTTCTGGGCAAGCTGCCTTCTCCTACTGGCATACGGACCCTCTGGAATCTGTTGCACCCCTTCCTCCAATTCTCCTCCTTACTTTATGCCTTCAAACAGCTGCTAAGGCTTGCTCCCACACTCCCTTGTACTTGTCACTCCTCCTCCTGACCCCCCAACCTCCATCCCTCTGCTTACCTTCCATGACCAGACCATTACACATTAGAGCACTCTACATCTAGCACTGCACACTTGTTGTACCCTTGCATGTACTGTAACATATTTTCCATATGGTGTATTTATTGTTTCAGTACAGTTTGTGACTTGTATTTGTATTTGCATTTCATGATATATTAATACTCTGTGTTAATCCCACTTCTACATCCCCTGGGTCACACCTGGAAACGAGACTCAGCTCAACGAGCCTTTCTCTGTTACCAATTTTGAAATAAATAACTAAATTATATAATCAGGTGCGGTTGCGGCGCTTAGCACTGCCACAACACAGCAGTGCAAGGGTTTGACACTGAGCTTCATACAAGCCCTTGATCAGCCTACTAAAAGCCAGCCTCATGGGTTTCTGCTTCCTCGTGCTCTGAAGTCATAATCTTGTGCTTGTGATATCAGAATATTTCTCAAGTCAACAAGTTCATCAATCACAAGCAAAAGATCACTGTATGTCTCCACAGCAGATTTAAGCAGCTTGAGATCATGAAGCCTAAACAAAAGGATCTTTTTTTTTTTCAGTAACAATAAGATGGAAAGTCCTACAATTTTAACTGTGGGAGAATGTTGTGTTTCCAAGTTCTGCTAATGACAATTGTGATTTGTTTGGCTGAAAACTGGAACATTTCTTTAAGTAAACAATACTGGTGTAGATTTTAAAAATGTTAGTGCATGTACTGTAAACTGGTGATTTTTGCACATTTTAAACACTTTTGGTAAACAACATCCTGTCCAGAACTTCTAGTGACATTGCCAAAATACAGTGTAAAAGAGTTATAAATTCAAGTAGCTTCTGCAAAGACCTGGGCAAACATAGCAGTGGGGTGGTTTGGGTAGATTTACATGCATACCATTAAGTAAACATTGTACAAAGTGAAGCATCACACTACAGGACACGCTTCTGGAGTGGTATGATCACCTCAGCAGAACGTATAGTACCACCTAAGTTCCTTAACTCCTCACTGGCACTTCTGGTCCCATGTCCTTTTATTTGAAAATTAGAGCCTGCTCTGACCCTTGGTTCATTAGTTATATTGATGTTACTTGATGAAACATCATGCCCTCCTTTAAGTATTTAGGAGTGACCCTGGACCCTCACTTTGATTCTTCTCTTCATATCCTAAGTACCCGCAGGCTGGCAAATGCAAACCTGTTATGGCATATTAAGCTAGACATTTTCTAATCCCAGATACCTGCCTAGCCCTTGCCAGAGGTGTCCTCCTCCCCACCCTAATTTATGGGTGGGTTTATCTCGTTCTCCTACATATCTATGTCCTTGCTGACCAAGCAAAACATTGCTGATAACAATGGGCTCTATGCATGAAGGAGTGGAAAATACGTGCTGGAGGCACGTATCCTGCCCGCAGACCTCCGTGGCCCCGGACAAGTGCAGGGTGCACGGTATTCACCACCACATGCACCCATGGAGCACCTGTCTGCAGCCCTGCCCCCCAGCATACAGGACTGCACAGGGCAGCCAGGGGCAGTGTAGCAGACCCAGGTGGGCATCCAATGGGATGTCCATCCTGGGTCACATAGTGGATCACTGGTACTGCAAGGCACAGGTCTGGTGTGCGAATGCCTACCACAGGCACCTGGATCCACATGGCCAGACCCCAGCATCCAGGTGATGCCCCTGGCCATGCCCAAGTTTCATAGCACTCTACCAGTGCATGGATGGACCCCCAGCTGTAGACCCCCTTCCCAGTCTGTATGGCAGCCAACCCCACCCCATGGTACACAGCTATGCCCTCCCTGCAAAGCACACATGTATGGGACCCAGTCCCAGTACTGCAATGCCTGACTACGCCCCTGATCCCAAAACACCCCTCCCATCGAAAGTGGACATTGCCCCCCTGACACGGCAGAGTCTAGTTTCCAGGGTAGTTGAACCCCCCCCACACATAAGCCCTGTTATGACTGGCCCCATGCTGTAGGGCACATCCCAAACACCCCCAGACCCTGACACCCCTGCACCTCAATGGTAGCTAGTGGTTCACCCCGAGGCACCAATGCTCCAACTGTACCTGCTCATTGGTGCCGCAGCTCTAGACAGCTGGCAGCACAGTCTCCTCACACCTCCCTGGCCACCGGCCATACAACTGATGCTGGGAGCATGCTGTCTATACATAAGGGCATGCTCCTAGCTTCAGTTGCCTGGCCAGTGGCCGAGGTGGCATGAGGAGGGCTGTTCCACTGGCTGTGCATGCCTGCAGCACTGACAGACAGGTATGGGGGGCATTGGTGCCACAGAGGAGGACCACTGGCCACCGATGTGTACGCGGGGGACCGGGTCCGGGGGGTGTGCCAGGGCAGAGGTTTTCTTGCTTTATCACTATTGCACACTGTCACAAAGATAGGGATACAGGGCAACAAGGGATCGGTTCCAGCAGCATTCTGGGGATTGCTCCTTTGTGTGTGCAGGGAACTACACTGTATTACACTGGGGCAGGCACTATGAGTGCTTGGGGAGTGTATGTACACCTAGGGGATGGCCACACACATGTGTGTGTAAGGGACAGTGTGCATTCAATCAATGGGTATGGGGCAGCCATGTGTTGGGGTGGGCTGTATTGCCTCTATGGAGATGGGGAACACTTGTGTTTGGGGCAGGGGAAGCCTTGGCTAGGATGGGGATGGGGCATACATGGGCTGGGGGTGCTGTGTCTTGTGTTGGGTGTGGGGGAGCCCATTCATGTCTATAGGGCACCACTGTTTGGTGGGGGGCATGACTGGGTCAGAGGGTCTGGGCAGACAAGCAATTGCAGCAGTGCAGATCCATGCCAATGGGACTTCCCGGAGTGCCTGTATGGGCACCCACTGGAGCAGCTGCCCCAGCCCACCCCGGCAGCCTAGCAGGCTGGGGTGGTACAGACAGTCTTTAGCCAGTCTCACTGCACCCAGTGGATGAAGTCCTTGAGGGCACACGGTTGTGGCAGGGTTCCGCATGCCGTAACCTGCACCCTCCTCCTTACTCCTGTGATCAGCACTACACACCTTAGTGAATGACATATAGTGCTGGCACACCCCCTGCCTGCCATCAGCATGTTACTGTCTGCGCAGCCTGGGGGATCAGGTGCATATGGGTTGCATGCCCCTTTCATGCATCCAGAGCAGGGGGCACAATGGATGCAAGGTGGGTACGCACTGCCACTCTGTGCATTCATGCATAGAGCCCATTATTTGTAGATCTGCCCTATTATTGAACTGCCTGACCCACCATTTTGCTCTTTATAGCTATCTTGGTGGCTATCCCCATCAGTCACCTTTTAGCCTGGGATGCTTTGTAGACAAAATAATTAGGCTTGGCTTCCCCTATGGTGCAACTTCAATTTTCCCATCCATCATATCCCCTTAGATCCAATAGCAAGTTCTTAATTATTGTTCTAGAACTTACACCAGTAGAGCGGATCAGGCCTTTACTGTTACCACCCCTAGGTTATGGAATTCTCTGCCATTCCCTGTTTTTATCTCCCCTACTTACTCTCCATTTAAACAATCTCTCTTGGACTACCTAAAAACTAACTCAAGATGTACTTGCACTTGATTTCACTCTCTAAACATGTTGTATACACTCTGCAAACCATTTTTGCAATGTCTTTGCTTATAATTTTGGTTGTTAATTATTGGACTAATTCTTATTCCTAGAAATTACTTTTCTCTCAATGGATGTTTCAGTGCTCTCTGGTTATTGTACTGTTTGTTTTTACCCACTTTGTACAGCATCATTTTTTACTATTGGCGTGTTTGCTCATTATCCAACCTTTCGGGTCATACTTGAGAATAGGCTCAAAGCTGTCTGTTGTACAGCCTTGGTCAGAAAATGCAACATACATAAATACATACATACATAAATAAATAAATAACTGTGATGGTGTCATCACTTGTAATGGCAAATCCATCCCTGCCTTTTCATAACATTTTTAGACACTACTTTTCCAAAAATGGATAGAATCACATAATGAAACCCCTGAGGCTCAAAATGATGTCTTTCTGCAATTTCGGGTCACCTTGTTGTGAAGAGCTAATGTACCTACAAGTAACAGAATGGAGAATATAATTCAAAAGCATTCTTACTTTTCATTTACATTATTAGAGTATTTATGAGATAGATGTAAGAATACTCTACCTAAAGGCTGAAAATTGTGCACGTAGTATCCTTTGTCATAGTCTGCCTCCTTAGCAGTATCACTTCACAGTTTGTGATTTCGTAGTAAATGCAGGCTATGAGATTGCTGGGTTGATGCCATTCATCCTGTTTGGTGGTCCATGTTGACATAATAGTGAGTGAGGTTGCATCGCCGCTGGAGTACAAGGAAACCTAATGAAGACTTGTACACTACAAGCAAATCGAGTACCCCATCACTCTCTGCTCTCCAACATATTACCTCCAAAAACCATATAAACACTACAAACAGGTATCTGCCTCTATATCTGAAATCAAACAAAGGGGCAGAGGACACTGCAGAGCAGGACACTGCAGCACAGGAGCTAGCACAACAAAACTCACCCAAATCAGGAAACAAAACAAAAAAAGCAAAAAGGAAATCCAAAGAAATTCTGATCATAGGAGACTCCATGATTCAGGGAGTTGATACCCATCTCCAGCCAGGGGTAATGGTCAGATGTCTCCCAGGTACATCAGCATGGAGAGACACTGACCGCATTGCTAAAATTGTTCACAAAGCAGAAGAAAACATTGACGTCCTGGTACACATAATGATCAAGCCAGCCAGTCAGTTGTGGAGACCAAGGAACACCTGACCAGGCTGGGTGAAAAACTATCATCCATTTCATCCAGTATCTCCTTCTTTGAGATCCTGCCAGTCTGGGAGAGGGGGGGGCAGATGGACGGAAGGTCAGAGAAGGGGAGATAGGGGAGCTAAACATGTGGCTCAAGGACTGGTGCTAGGAAAAAGGACACATATTTGTAGGGAACTGGCAACAGTTCTGGGAGTGAAAGTCCTTTAAATTTGATGGACTGCATCTGACTAAGGAGGGAGTCAGTGCATTGGGGCAGAAGTTTGACATCTTTGCAGAATATTTAAACTAGCAAATGGGGAGAGGGGTGCAGCACCCCATACATTGAATGGGAAGAACACCCCTCCCCCCTCAGCTAGTGGTCAAACAGGGATTCAGCATGTTTGCAGTTCATTTGCATCACCAGGTAAGAAAAAAGGTACATCTCCCCATACAACACACAGGGGAAATGCCCAACCTCACCCAACAACTAACACACTGAAATCTGGCCAATGGAAAATCATGTACACAAATGCTCACAGCCAGGGAAATAAGATCCCAGACCTTCAGGCAATAATGTCAGAGGCTAAACTGGACATAGTAGCAATTAGTGAGACATGGTTTACCAGTAACCACACTTGGGAGACCTCAGTACCTGACTATGTACTGTTCAGAAGAGACCGAGGTGCAAAAAGGGGTGGTGGAGTGGCCCTGTATGTCAACGAAAATATCTAAGCTACAGAAATTCAGAATACACATAAGGAGTCAGAAGAACTGTGGGTCACCCTGGAAACAGGAAATGGGACAGCCATAAGAACCGGGGTTGTCTACAGGCCCCCAGACCAGGGGGAGGACATAGACACATTACTGTTAGAAGATATACAAAACATGACAGCTAAAGGGGAGGTTCTGATAATGGGAGACTTCAACATGCCGGATACAGATTGGTCAATACCAGCAGGAACATCTGCCAGAACTAGACACATGGTGGATTCCCTGCAGGGGAGGGCCTCAAACAACTGGTACAACGACCCACAAGAGACAGGGCTATCCTAGATCTAGTACTGACTAACAGGGAAGGGATCACAGATCTCCAGGTAGAAGGTCACCTGGGGGCCAGTGACCATCACATGGTATGGTTCAATTTGGCCACTACATCTAAATCACCCCATTCCAAGGCAAAAATATGGGACTTCAGAGGAGCTGACTTTGATAAGATGGCCAACAGAGTTAAGCTAGCCCTGGCAAAAAGAAACACAGGTGAGTGGGTACAGGCAAGTGGACAAGCATTAAGGATGCAATACTTGAAGCAACATCCATTGTGTTAGACAGAAAAGGGCAAAGAAGAAGGAAACCACTTTGATTCTCAGATACAGTAGCAGAAAAGGTCAGAGCCAAAAGGCTGGCCTTCAGGAAATATAAGGGAACAGAGTGGGATGAAGATAGGGAGGCATACCAAACTGCCCTAAGGGAAGCAGGGAAGGCAGTAAGGCAGGCAAAGTCCCAAACTGAGGAAAACTAGCACGAACAGTAAAAGAAGGTGACAAGATTTTCTATAGATACATTAGTGAAAGGAGAAAGTCCAGAGGGAGTATTGCTAAGCTCAATGGAGAAAAGGGGGGCATGTGAGGAAGAGGATCTGTAAAAGCATCTATCCTAAATAGATACTTTTGCTCAGTATTTACTGAAGAGAAAGTAGGGCAGGCCCCACAGCTCAGCACCATGGACACAGGGGGAGGGAGGTGAGCACTACACCCTTCACAAAAGAAAAGGTCCTACAAGAGCTCGCTAAGCTCAAGGTGGATAAAGCAATGGGACCTGATGGCATACATCCCAGGGTACTTAAGGAGCTAAGGGTGGAACTAGCAGAGCCATTAGCAAAACTGTTTAGTGAGTCTCTGAGCACAGGAGAGGTCCCAGAAGACTGGAGAAGGTTTCATGTGATCCCCTCCACAAGAGTGGTAGCAGGAGGAGGCAGGAAACTACAGACCAGTCAGTCTTACCTCAGTAGTGGGCAAGATTATGGAGGCACTCCTTAAGGAAAGGATAGCAACACCTGGAATCCATAGGGGCACAGGATCCAAGACAGCAAGGGTTTACAAAAGGAAGGTCCAGTCAAACTAATCTCATAGATTTCTTTGACTGGGTAACCACAAGTGGTGGACCAAGAGGAGCAGTTGATGTCACCTACCTTGACTTCAGCAAAGCTTTCAACACTGTTCCACATAGAAGATTGATAAATAAGCTGGGTAGGCTCGGGGTGGGTCAGAAGTTGGTCAACTGGGTGGCAAACTGGTTGACAGTCAAAAAACAGAGAGTGGTGGTAAATGGCATACAGTCAGAAGAGATGCAAGTCACAAGTGGGGTACCTCAGGGATCAGTCCTGGGGCCAGTCCTCTTCAATATCTTCATTAGTGACCTTGCATATGGACTAGAGGGTAAGGCTTGTCTGTTTGCAGATGACACCAAGATCTGCAACAGAGTAGATGATCCAGATGGAGTGGGCAGAATGAGAAGAGATCTGGATAAACTAGCAAAATGGTCAGAAGAGTGGCAACTGGGATTTAATGCAAAGAAGTGCAAGATCAAGCACATAGGGAAGAGAAACCCTGAAGTCACCTATAGGCTGGGAGAGGAGTTGCTGGCAGTCACAAAGAAAGAAAGAGACTTGGGCATCATCATCACCGATGACCTGAAATCATCCAAGCAGACCTCTAAAGCAGTAGGTAAGGATAGGGGGATGTTAGGGTGTATTAGTAGGGGTATCACAAGTCATAAGAGGGAGGTAATAATCCGTCTTTACAAGACACTGGTTAGGCCTCATCTGGAGTACTGCGTGCAGTACTGGAGGCCACACCTTCACAAGGACATTAACCAAATTGAGCAGTCCAGAGAAGGGCAACCAAAATGGTGCAGGGACTGCATCAGAAGACATATGAGGACAGATTAATGGAGCTCAATATGTATACCCTTGAGCAAAGGAGGGAGGGAGGTGATATGATCGAGACATTCAAACACCTGAAGGGCAATAACAAGCTGAAAGAGTCTAACATGTTTAAATATAAGAAAAATAGCAGGACAAGAGGACACAGCATGAGATTAGAGGGAGGCCGATTAAGGGGGAATGTGAGGAAATTCTTTTTCACAGAAAGGGTGGTGGATGCATGGAACGGCCTACCTCAGGAAGTGGTGCCTATGAATATAGTGCAGGGCTTCAAACAGGCATGGGATAGGCATAAGGGGAGCAATACAGATGAGTATGAATAGATAGGCCACTGACAGAGCAAAGGCCGATGGCACATTTATAAGGTAGAAAAAGAAATGGGCAGACTGGATGGGCCTTGCGGTCCTTATCTACCATCAACTTCTATGTTTCTATGTTTCTATAAGTGCTGTTGTAGGCTGTGTACTGTATATTATATGGCTGAAGAAAAATATAAATGTAATTTAAAAATATAAATGAACTGTTTTCAGAAATGGTGGGGCGAAAGTAGAGTCTAAAAACAAAAAGCTTTTATGTTACTATAGAACAAGAGATGCTGTGGTTTCATAACAAAGGAGAGGACTTCTCAAACACAGAGCAAGATTAACACAGCAAACAACTAAATAAGACGGCATGCTGTGGAATACAGATTCCAAGAACACTCAGTACTGGTTCTTTGTGGCTCAGAATAAACTGACACATCCTTTGAAGGCTGAGAAGAAATGTCTGCAAAATAAAAGTGACTAAAACTCTTCCAAAAGATACCAAAGAAGGAAATTAAACCTTTTAGAAACTAGTTTATGCTCTTATACATACACCACACAGGAATCTTATATAATTATATAAATATTGTCATTGGTCATTACTTGCATCAACTGCAACAACTGGCTGTGCATCATATATTTCACTTTTTGTATTGTTAGAAAGATCAGTGGTTCAGCACAAGCTGTCATTTCTATGGGTTTCTTGTGTATGATTTTTTCAACATGTACCTTCACTTTGACCTGTAATTTGCTATAAATTACATTGTACCTTTTGTGAAACTATAACAATGTACAGTATGTGGGTTGGCAATTCATTTGTACTGAATAGGTTTTGCATGGAAAAAGTGTAGTTGAGAAATCAACTATTCAATTCAATTTTATTTTACCAGGATAACACCATTGAGACAATTCATTTATGAGGCGGTCCTGGGAGGGACACGTTAACATAGATGTACATAAGCCATGGTAAACAAAAGTAACAGAAATATGGATAAAACATGATAAACACAGGCTGATACAACAATGGAATTTCAATATGAAACATGTAAGATAAAAGAGCATATATCATACGGTACAGAAAATGTAATACAGGAACAGTCAAAAAATGAAAACAAAAAGGAAAAAAGGAAATACTAGCATTCCTAAAAGTACATTAGAGGGTCAGGGTAGATAGTGAGCAAAGTGCATCCTAGAGGCAGTTGAAAAGAAGTAAGAGGGGGTAAAGAAAGAAAAAGGGGAAGAAAGGGGGCAAAAGGTGCAGGATCATATTGGTAGGAAGGGGGTACCAGCATGGGTTTGGGTAAAAGTACAGGGAAAGGGTTCCTTATAGAAGCAGGCATAGGTATGAGTAGCATACTAGAACTAGTACTCAACTAAAATATAATACATAGCCAAGTACCGCCAGTTCATCATTCAGAAAGCGAAGAACAGTTAAGCATCTGTTGAGATTAAACACTTCAGATTTGGAGGCCTTATTTTTAATATGAGCACTAGTTGAGCATTAAAGGGCCCAGATGAATAGATCTGCACATTTTGAAAACACAGAATTACTGTATCTGCTGTTAGTGCTACCAGTTAGTTAAAAAAATGGGTGTTTACTCACCTGGTAAAGGTGATTGCATTGGTTGACATCCATGGCACTCCCGACATTACATCATGGGTTTTAGCCCACCTGATAGGCTAGTGAGGCACATGACTCTAGGATCAGATTTATTGTATATCCAGGTCCCAGACACCCCTGTTCTCCAGTTTGAATCTTCCATAACTGAAATCAAGGTTAATAAAGAGCAACCACAAGAAAAAAACACTAGCTATCCTATACAATAATGCAGACTGAGGTGATATGAGATGTGGTCCAGCGTCCCTAGTTTTATTTACCTTATTAATACAATCTAAACTTGACCCGGAAGTGGTCGATGGTCGACATCATGGATTTCCTTAGTGAATATAGCTCAGTTCCCCTCAAGTTAATTCTTCATCTTAGTCCAATCCTGGTCGCTCTGAGAACTCTGTCGGGAGGGTCGAGGAGTGCCATGGATGTCAACCAACACAATCACCTTTACCAGGTGAGTAAACACCCATTGTGATTGTTTGACCATCCATGGCACTCCAGACATTACATCATGGGTCGATAAGTAGCAGTACTGTACCATAGGGAGGGAGACAGAGTGGTCTAAGAGTGAGAGGAGGAACTGGCGGCTGAGAGGACCTGGGTGGCAAAAGTGGGTTGTAACCTGTACAGGTGCTCCAATCTATAGTGTCTGGCAAACGTATGGATGGAGGTCCATGTTGCTGCCTTGCAGATGTCTTCTGAAGACACATTAGCCCTTTCTGCCCACGAGGTGGCTACTGCTCTCGTGGAATGGGGCTTGATACCCTCTGGAGGTGTCAGTTGCTTAGCTCTGTAGGCTTCCTGGATGGTTCTTTTGAGCAGCCAGCAATGGTAGTCTTAGAGGCTGCCCTGCCTTGTCTTTGTCCCCTTGTGACAATGAACAACCTCATTGTCTTGCGTAAGGGTAGCGTTCTAGATATGTAAATGGTCAGGGTGATCCCGACATCCAGATGGTGTGGGACAGGCTTATTGCCCTGTTAAGTGTCCCCGGTAAAGGTTGGCAACTCAATGGGTTGTTCCCTGTAAAAGATGGAGGATACCTTTGGTTGGAAGGCTGGTACCATGCGTAGGCATACCCCTTGAGGGGTGAACACGGTGTATGGTTCTTTGTATGACAGCTCCCCTAGTTCCCCAATCCTTTGAGCTGAGCAGATAGCAACAAGAAAACAGGTTTTCAGACCCATCCAGAACAGGTCTACCTCGTGTAGTGGTTCGAAGGGAGATGTACTGAGGGCATCTAATACCAAAGGAAGATCCCAGGGAGCGATGGATGGTCTGACTCTGGGTCATAGTACCTCCACCACTTTCAGGAAATGCAAGGTGTCTGGGTGAGCCCCCGGACTGTGCCCTCCAATGGCTGATCCAATGGCTGAGGGATGAGTGGGCCAACCCCTTGTCTACTCCCCGTTGCAGGAATAAGAGGATGGTGGACATGTCTGCTAGTTCAAGATCCTTATCCTGTGGCTCGGCACCACTTCACGAACACCAACCATTGTCTGCCATAGGTAGAGGTGGTCAAGGATCATCTGGATTGCAGCATCATGGAGATGACGAATTTGTGGTAACCTGCTCTCATCAGTCTCTTCCTCTCAGGAGCCAGGCTGTGAGTTTTAGCGCCCATGGAGCCGGGTGTAACACCAGTCCCTGGGTCAGCATGTCTGGTTGGTAGGGTAGCCCGAAACTGTCTATTGTCATGGCCAGCACCATGGAAAACCAGGTTCTCTGTGGCCAGTATGGTGCCACTAGAATGATGGTTCTTTGTGATGCTCAGATCTTGGCTAGTCCTTGGGATGACAAGGGAATGGGAGGGAAAATGTATGCCTGATCCCAAGACCAATGTTGTGACAGGGCATCGGTTCCTTGGGACTGGTTTTCCCTGTATCTTGAGTAGAATTTCTTGACCTGTGCATTTTACGCTGTGGCCATGAGATCTATGGATACTGGTCCCCAAGTCTCCTGAATCCTTTTGAAGAGACTGGGGTGGAGACGCCACTCTCCTGGGTGGACTTGCTGTTGGCTGAGCCAATCTGCTCACATGTTGAGCTTGCCCACGGGATGGACTGTGCTGAGATGTGTGAGACTGATCTGTGCCCAGTTGAGGACCGTCACAGCCTCCCTCAGCATAGCTCTGCTTCTGGTGCCCCCTTGCTTGGTGATGTAAGCCACCGTGACCTGGTTTGTCGGAGTGTACCAGAACCGACTGACCAGAAATGGAGGATCTGAAAGCTCTGAGAGCATGGTATACTGCCCTCATTTCTAAGACGTTGATGGACAACTTGGTCTCTGATGTCCATTGGCCCTGTGCCGTTAGGTTGCTCAGGCATGCTCCCCAGCCCAATAGGCTGGCATCCATTTCTATAGTGGTGTCGTAAGATGTCTCTAGTGGAACCCCTCATGTGAGATTGGAGCTCACTGTCCACCATGTCAGTGACTGTCTCACTGATGGTGGTAGTGGGACTATGACATGCAGGTTGTACTCGTTCAGTGATCCCTGAGTGAGGATGTAGGTCTGTAGGGGTTGCATGTGCCACCTGGCCCAAGGGATCAGGTTGATGCAAGATGCCATACAGCCTAGTAACTGGGCTATTTGTCCCATGGTTGGCTGATGGCAAGCCCTCAAGTGGCGAGACAATTTTATTAGGTTGCGCACCCTTGTCTGGGATGGTTTTGCCCATCCTTGTAATGTGTGGATTTGTGCCCCTAGGTGTTCTATCTGTTGTATGGGCACCAGATGGCTCTTGACTTGGTTCACCACCCAGCTGTGCTCCTTGAGAGCTCTCAGAGCGAGCACAGTGTCTTGATGTGAGCGCTCCTTGGAGCGTGCTCGAATCAGCCAGTCATCCAAGTGGGGAATGATATCCAGACCTTGTACTCGGAGTCTGGCTACTAGTACTACTGACACCTTGGTAAACACTCTTGGTGCTGAGGTAAGACCGAAGGGTAAGGCCTGATATTGGTAGTGCTGGCCTAGGATGTGGAATCTGAGGTACTGTCTGTGTTTTGGTCTCATAGGTATGTGGAAGTATTCATCCCTTCAAATCTATGGGTGTAAGGCAGTCGCCTACCCGGATACTGCATAGAGTCGACTTTAGGGTCTCCATCTTGAACCTTTGGGAGATTATGTGCTAGTTGAGATGCTTCAGGTCCAGAATGGGGTGAAGTTCCCGATTTCTTGGGCACGAGAAAGAAGATGGAGTACACTCCTAGCTTCTGTCTGTGAGGTGGAACGGCTTGTATTGCTCTGTTTTGTATCAAATCCAACAGGATTTGTTGGACTTGGTGAGCTGTTGCCTTCTTCTTGGTAATGAGAGAGCTTATGAACCTGTGTGTGACAGGGGATTGGGATAGCGCTATGGAGTATCGTCTCGACACCACCTCTTGGACCCACCTGTCCGAGGTTGTGCAGAACCACTGGTGTCTGAAAAGTGACAATCTTTGTCCCACAGGGGGGCACAGTTGCTGCCCATGTGGAGTTCTGGCCACGTAGTCATTGTTTTCCCCTATTCCCTCTCTACCTCTTCCTCCAAACTTGGACCCGCGGGGTCTGAAGGAGGTGGGCTGCTAGGAATGGGTGAAGGAACTGCGGTATCTGTTGTGTGTTCCTCTGCCTTAAAATGTATTGTTTTGGTAATGGCTGTCTCTGCGTCTTTGATGAGATATGTTCCTCCCCGAAACCTCCACCTAGCGGAAGGGAGGTAGGTGTGCTCATTCTTATTTTTGAGTAGGTCTTTGCCCTCCTCTTTCTGTTTTAGGAATTCCTGCAGGCCCTCCCCAAATACGTTTCCCCTTCATAGGAAAATTTTGTAGGAGTGTTTTGGATTCATTATTGGCTTCCCATAATTTTAGCCACAACGCTCTTCTGGCACTGTTAATGATGGCTGTAGCCCTGACATTCAGCCTGAGAGTGTCCACTGCCATGTCCGCTAGGTATTTAGCTGCATCAAAAGTGCATTCTAACAGTTCTGCCTCTCTAGATTTTGGGTTTACCTGGTCAAGAAGCTCCTCAAGCCAGCGGATCTGGGCACGTGCTGTGTAGATGGCCGTAGTAGAGGCTTTGGTGGCCGTTCCCTCAATTTCAAGTGTCTTTTTCAACATGTCTTCCACTCTTTTGTCTGTGGGGTCCTTTAATGATATGGTTCCGCATGGCGGAATGGTTTTCTTACTGAGTGCCGCCACCTGAGGGTCAATAGTCGGGGCTATGCACCAGTTGCTGGCCTTGTCCTCCTGAACCAGATACATGTGATCCAGGTTTCTCTTGTTTGACATTCTGCTAGGCTGTGTAGATTGCCACTCCTTGTTGAAAATGTCCTCGATCGCTGGGCATATTGGGAACGTCTCCTTGATAGTCGCTTTTTGCTGAATCATGGGGTCTAATTTTGACTCTGGTTTGCTCTCTTCGATGTCAAACCCCATAGTGGCCTTGACTATTTTCATAAGGCCTGGAACCATGTTGAAGGAACAGAGTTTAGATGTGAGGGATGGCATGGATTGTGGTTCCATGTCCTCGTCATCGGTCTCCACCCCATCTTCCTCATCCGGTATCTCCTTGTCTTCTCCGGAGTCTGGCTTGTGGCTGTCTGGTGCTGGTTCTAGAGGGCCCGAATCGTCTTCATTGGCCCCCCCACATTCTCTGGTTCAGGAGGTGGTGCGGTTGTTGCCCTGAGCTGGGTAAGGGATTCTAACTTTTCCATTATCTTCAGCATGAAATTCTGTTGGCTCTCCATCATTGCTACCATGGCCTGCTGATTCTAAAGTAGGATAGCTCCAGGATCCATCAAAGTAGAGCTGCTGGGATCTGGGTTACTGGAGCCCATGACTGAAGTTTGCTCCAGCGATAAGTCATCGTCGTCATGTAGACAGGCAGGGCATAGGGGGCCCGGAGCGGGGGGCAAGAGGGTAGCATTGCAAAAAGTGCATTTCTGTGCCTTGACCATCTGGTGGAGAGAGGAAGAGAGGAGGCGTATTGTTAGGACTGGGTGACAATGGGCATCCAACTCAGTGGGTGCCCCATAGCTGTTTACTACAGCCTTAAAGATACAGAACATTCTAGGAGTGTAAATGCCCTGGGGGCTACTAAAAAATGCAGACCTTGTAGTGGAAGGTGTATCAAGAACTACAGGCAGGGTTCAGCATGGGGGGTCACTATAATGAGGGACCCCGCATGGAGAAGGCCACTGAGGAGGTCGCTGTGGTGAGAGACCACCAAGTTCTCTTTTAATGCATATGGGATTGCTATGGTGAGGGACCCCATATGAAGTAGAGGGAGATTCCACTAGGTTCTTTTGGGAAGAATATATATATATATATATATAGAGGGTCGCTATAGAGAGGGACCCCATATAGAGGTAGAGCAGGCACGGGGGAGGGGACCAGGAGGCTTTTTAGGCCTGCAGAGCATTATTTTAATTCAGTGCTCTAGGTTACAGCTCAGAGCCTCTAGTTTTCTTTTTAGTCCCCACTGTAGTATGCCAACACTTTGTTTTATTTGCCCAAGAAAAAAAATAATACATATATTTATGCGCCTCGCTCCCAGTAAAATGCTTGAGGTCTCAGCAGTACTTATCTCCGTTGTCTTTTTTCCCTTTGGAGAGTATTGAAGGAGACCTGGGGAAAATGTAGTGCTCAGTTCTGCTTGGGCCATGCACTGAAGACAGGCATTGAGTGGCCACAAGCCCTAAGCAGGGAGGAATCGCTGAGATCACAGCAGGACTGAAAAAATCCTGAGGTCCAGTGTTTCTCTCCTGAGCTACCTCTGTTACTTGCTCAGGAGGAGAGAGAGAGAGAGAGAGAGAGAGGCATCCTACCCCCCCAACGCTAGGCCTGGAACCTGATGGCTGGAAGTAGGCCACGAGAACCATGCTGCCGAAATAGAGCATGTGGGTCACAAGCAGTAAACCTTCCTGACAGAGAAAATCCCCTGAAATAGGGATTGTAATCCTAGAAAGAGCTACTGCTATTGAGGGGAACGCTCTCCCAATGTTTAACAGCAGGGTCCGACCAAGACACTGATACCGTGCACCAGGGGGAGAGGGAAGAGTGCCATGTGGATCTCAGAGTAGGCCAGAGGCCTTGAGAGTTAAACTGCTCCCCTGCCGAAATGCAGACTAAAAATGGAGCTTCGGAGGATAGAGGCTCCCCTTTTTTTCCTGTTTGAAGGGGAATCACTTTGCCACCCACTCGTGGGACTATCGAGTGAGTGGAAGGAGGACTGGAGCAGCCTGTCTGTGCTGCTCTGCCCACGTGATGCAGGGAAGTTGCAGGCGGATGTCTGAACCGCAAACAGACCTGGGGAGGATAAACCCCATCCCCTTACCAAAAAAGGGGAAGAATGCATTTTAGCAAACCACAACAACAATACAAACAGTAGCTAGGTTGCAGAAACTCTTTGCTAGGTTGAAGTGATGCAGACGTAAAAACAACAGTATTCAATTAGGCCAGAGAGGCCAAGGCAGTAATGAATTTAAAAAGGCATAACAAACTTTTGCTGGCTTTCACTTCCAGCACAAATGAAAGATATATATCATAGAAAACAACACTGCATTAATAATGTATAGCAATAAAATTCACAACGTTGTGATTTCATTTCCCCATAGGGATATATATTAAAAAATGATGTGAAAAACACAGACTACAGTAGGAAGGATATAATGAGTCTCTATGCAGAATAAACGAGTTAAATAAGTACAAAGGAGAGGCCTACCTTCCTAGAAAAGAACAGGGATCCTGGTGTGTTAGTAGCCTGATCATATGCATGATTTGAACTGGAGAACAGGGGTTTCTGGGACCTGGATATACAAGACATCGGATCCTAGAGTCGTGTATCACTAGCCTATCAGGTGGGCTAAAACCCATGATGTAATGTCTGGAGTGCCATGGATGGTCAACCAATCACAATGGTGATTTTTCAAAGTAGTTAAAAATTGCAGTGCCTGTAAAGACAAGCAATGAAACTGTATTTAACACAGATCAACCATATATTTTAAAATGGCTCACAATAACCCAGACATCTCTCTTTTATATGTTAACAGAACCTCTAAGGGGCATTATTCATTTATTCATTCAGTTCTGATAACTGGGAAAGCCCACTGGGCCCCAAATGTCCCTTTTCCAGGGGTGACCCGGAATTAGTTACACAAAATAATAACATATTGCATATACAGTACATGAGTGAGCAGACAACATTTGATTACATTCAACACAGTTCACAACAGGGGATCAAGCAGTTCCTAGTAGGTAAATGTATCTTTTATAGTATAAGAGACTATTAGCCTGAAGTTTGGGTGACAGAACTGCAAAGTGATACTGAGCAGTTTTATCTGCCCAAACCTCAGAAGAGGAGTCTTATACCATGAGAAAACCCCTCAGATGCCATATTATCTTATTATAAAAAGGGAAAATAGAAAGTCAAAATCTGAATGTCTCACAGACATTCTAAATTCCTAGATTAACTGCTGGAAAACCTGAGGTTGGAGCCCCATCAAATGAAGGCACAGTGGATCCATACTCTAGAATGGGACAAAACAAGGTGCTGGATTTACAGCTGTCCTGGGACTGAGTCCCTCTCTGCAGCGACTGGCATGGAATGAATTCTCTGCATCCATAGACTTTACTATTTTCAGCCCAAGATCCACAGATGCAGCTGTGGGAGATGTTACACCTCGGGCTGGATTTTTAGTAATTCAGTGACTAAGTCCCACTCCATAGCCAGCGCTGCATTAGGAAATCTTTGCACCTGCAGAGATTCCTATCTTCAGCCTATGCTCTGCATGAGTGGCAGGCACAGGTGTGGGAGATATTATGCTTGGTCCCACCAGTCATAAAATTTTGGTGCAGCTGCACCGACAAAAATGGCCAAATGCTGCTGCTGCAAATCGTGGCACCAGTCATAAACTGGTTCCATCTTTAAAAATAAAGTGGCTGTGGGAAAAACACTGTGGCTCCACAATGGAGACCAACTCACACCATTTTTTTCCTGCACCTGCACAACATTCAAAGGCTTTGAAAATCTAGCCCCTGGTCCCCTTATAGAAATAATTATATGAAATGTTTTCATGCTGCATACATAAAACTACCCAAGTGATATGCATGCTGTAAGTACAATTTAATTGTTAAATTGGAGCTGACTGCATGCATATGGCATGCGTGCAGCAAGCCAGGGTGGAAACCATGATTTTTATGTTAAATTGGGAAAGACTGCATGCATGTGACATGTGTGCAAAAAGCAAGTGGTCACTGATAACCGCACACATAAAGGTTAAATGACTTGCTCAAGATCACATCACATACAGCTGGGGTGGATGAGTTTCAAACCCAGATTTTCATGCCTTCAAGTTTCGTGGCTTGAAGTTCATTGCCTTTAACCATTAAGCCAAACTGCCAGCACACATATAGCTTACTTGTAATTCAATACATACTGTATCTGAATACATCTGCATGCATGTGGCATGCTTGTAGGCACTGTTATGCTTTTCAGTGTTCTTCTCTCCTTCTCAGTTTCACAGTTTAACTGTAGCACACATGCCAATAGAAGCAGATGTGGTTTTTCCCACCCCCAATACACAAACTTACCCACAAAACCACTTAATGACTTCTTTCTGGCCTGTACTCCTACTATTTTCTCTCCACAGTTTCGAATGCTTCCATGCAAACAGGCTTTAAGGTGCAAACAAAAAAGTAGCAATAACTCAGCACACACACCCACATGGCCAGTCCTCCCCCCATGCACACACACTGTAGTGGGTATGGCCATGCTGCTACAAACAACTCACCAAGTATAGATATAAGCAAAAAGTCTCTTAGTTGAGTACTAGGGAGCCAGAGGCAGGAATCTTTAAGAGACGATGTCCACAGGTCAGAGTGCCACAGTGTACCCACTTAAAATGAATGGAGTTATTTTTTATTACTATTTTATATGTTATGATGGTGAGTTGGAGAATAATGAAGTCCACTGTTCTACTAATAAGGCCCTTGTTAGTTGAGCGGTGGCCTTCATTAGTCTCCAACTCTTCATCAATAATGTATAAAATAGTAATAAAGAAATACCCCATTCATTTTAATGGTGCACAGCCCTGCAGTCTCCTTTGCCCTTTGTCATAATGTACCTGAGCATGAGGATGTGGAGGTCTGTTTCAACGGGAGGAGGAGCATAAGCCTGACTATAGTGGGGCTCCAAGTTTCTGTGCATACCATACCGCTCAACTGTCTGTGAATGCAAGGGACAGCTCTAGAATGTCTGTATCATCTCTAAAAGATATAACTTCTTTGTTTTGACAGAAAAGTGATATGTAATTCAGGAAAAATTAAAATGTATAAGATTCATCTGTATATACCCCAGAGCAGTACATCAGATTTGGGCTTAAATCCATCCAGTTACTAAACAATTTTTTTCCTGGCTGAAGTTCTGCCCCCCCCACCAAAAGAACATTGTCCTGCTTTTTCTCCCCAACTACATTCCATTCAGTACCCATCCCCTATGGGTCATGAAGCCACCCAAAGGTGAAGAAACATGAAAAACACATCAAGATTTCAGTTCTTGCTCCTTCTCTAATCCCCCTGTAGAAAAAATGATTTACTTTTACTTACTCAGCCATATGGCCAGAGCCTACAGCCTGGCATAGTGTGCCACCAGCCCAGTCTTCAATCCACTCCCCTCTGTCCTTCCAACAGAAGCTAGATGCTAGAACTGACCATCATAGGCCCCCAACATGGTCCGCGACCAAGTTACCTCACCAACTGAACCCAGCCAATCTGGGTTGCTTGCTTCTTGCTTGGTTGCTACTGTGGCTGCTGTTGCACTGCACTAATCAAGGCCTATGAAGGCCACCCACACTGCTGTCACAACTGTTGCTAAGCCTAGCTTGCTACTGTGGGGGTCTGTGCTGTATTTTTTTGCAAGGTGAGCCTAGTAGAGTAAGTAGGTAGCCTAGTCTTGAGTTACCTTCTAGCTCATCCTCTGCCCCTTCAGCCACCAAGGGAGATGGAGACTCACTAAGAGTAGATCAACAAATATATTTTGCCACAACACTGCTATTGATAGTTCAGTGCTCATTGACTCATACAAGCTGTAGTGTGCAGTCTGTCTGCTCTGTGGTGGAAAAGACAGTGTAGCACTTTCAAGACTCATGCATACTTTCTTGGGTGGAGCTCATCCACATCACATGTGATTGTGCCGCTGCTGTTTGGTGGAGAAAGTGGCAACACAATAAGCAGTCTAGTCTGGAGAGTACTTGCTACGTGAGCACACACAGGCTAGGTGAGCACTTATTGTGCAAAAGATGAAATCCAAATTTAAAGCCATTATTGCCACACCATAAGAACAACCTAGGCACAAATACGGGGGGGGGGGTGGCAACTGCTCCCCTCTGCCCTACTTAAATGGCCCCCTGCTTAATGGTAGAAATTCATTCTCAGGTGCTAATGCAATGGTTTCCACTGTGTTCTGAGGTACTGTATCTCCATGTTTCATGATGTGTCCTGATCATCATGTGGGTTAGTGTCCCTCATTGTCACTCATTTTCAATGTCCACGTCCCTCATTTCAGTGACAAAATGTGAGGTATGGTGCATGCATCCAAGACCCTACTCAGCACAAATAGTGCTGAGCATGGTCATACTGTATATGCTCAATACAGAATGACAAAAGGGAAAGTAAGTGAGATGAAACAGTCATGGAGAAACACATTTGTAGCACTAAATATGTATGAGGGATTGGCATGGTCCAAAACAAAAAGGATAGGTTTCACAACACAGAGGCCCTTCTTCATACATCTGGAGTGGGGGGGTGTTGATTGTCTATATCCTAGGTATGTAACGCAATAAGCAAACAATACTTTACGGATTAATGGAAATTTAATGACAAAAAACAAAAGCCATTAAACAACTTGCAAAAGGATCAGAATGAATGAGTTTACCAAATTTTTATGGGAATTCAAATAGAAATGTATTTTAATGACTAATTCCTAGCAGTCGTATAATACATAGAAACGGATGTGTTTTTTAGATGAGATTTGCACCAGCTTAGCTGCTGCATACATGGCAAGCATGCAGCATGTGAACCTGATGTGATGTTTAAATGATATTCACACCAGCGTAACTGCTGCACTCATGTCAAGTGTGCAACACGTGAACCTGATGTAATTTTTAGAAGGTGTTCACACCAGCTTACCTGCTGCGCACATGTCAAGCTTGCAGCATGCAAACTTGATTTGCATTTTAGACCTGGTTCACTTAGGATCACTTTGTGTATGCGAACTGCATGCACACATTGTACAATTAGGCCTGCGGCATGCATTCTGCATGTAGCACATCTATATTTCTCTACGGGAACATTTCAGTGCAACTGTACTGCAAACACAGCTACAAGTTGTAAATCAGGAAGCCGGTTGTAAACTGGATCCTGCTTTGGAAATACAGCACATGCAGGAAAAACTGCGGCTCTGCAAGTGAAGACCTACTTGAGGCAATTTTTCCCCATACCTGCACTAATTTTGAGGGACTGAAAATCCAGCCCAAGATCCGTCTAAAATATCAAGCATTCTAAAGAAAACTCTCAGGAAGACATTTACATTTCAGGTGAGTTTTCTACTGTAGGCAGTGGACACACACACTTCTACTATCTACAATAGAGCATTTTTTGTGTTAAAGATAATTTTCAAACTCTGTTTTTTTTTTTAATTAAAGCATAGGACTACCACACAAACATAGCAGTGAAATAAGTAAATATATAGTTTAGAAAGTCAGTAGTTCCTAACTTAATCATCATGTTATCCCCTCACACCTAGAATTTGTCCAGATGTGTCCTGTTGTTGAGTAGCGCCATCACCCCCCCGCCACTACCTTCTTGATAATGAAAGGAAAATGTGACCAACTGAACTCCCTCCTAAGCCCAGCTCACCTGCACAACAATACAATATAATTCCTCTGAGCCATTGGGCTGGTGAGTGTGTTTCATAAAAATAAAGTTTACAGCTTTATATTACCTTTTCTTTTTCAGTGTTGTGCAGGTAATAGGGAGGATCTTGCCTGTTTACTATCACAGGAAACTTGGACAGTTGGGGGGGGTTACATAAGCAAGCAATAATACCTGACAGGGTGGGCAGTATTGGTCTATACCGGACCGCCCAGGGGTGTAATGAGGCCAGATGCCGCAGACAGAGGGCCTTATAGCCCCTGGAAGGTTTGGTATAGACTAATACCACACACCCTGGAGGGTATTATTGCACTTAGAAAATGGAAAAAAACTTTCATGCACATTTTTTAAAAGTTTTAAACATTTAAATGATTTATTTAACTTTTTATTACAGATTTTGTGAGCTTTGAGGTAAAGTAGTCCCTTTTTTAAAGGAGGTGGGTTAAACTAAAAAACACTAAATTGAGCACTCAGTTGCACTGTGCTAAATTACTGCCGATAAAACAACAAATAACAGTCACCACTACTTATTTGCAGAGATAAAATTAATTGGGGCATTGAAGGTGCAATTCACTGGGTTGAAGTTAGTGGTTGTGGTGCTGGATGTTGCTGGTTCATGAACTTGGAGTTGATTGCTGTCTCCTGCAGATGGCATACTTGCTGCTTGCTGCTGCTGTGCTTACTGATTGGATCTTCCTAGGATTGTACTTCAGTTTCATCTGTGGCCAGTCACGCTGGTGATTTCACAAGCTGGCAGTCCTGCTTGAGTTAGCAGTTGCACAGCTGTTGAGCGTATGCTGTGATTGGTGTATCTTGTGGATAGCTGTGCTTCTTTGCTAAGTCTTGGCATCATATTTCCGAGGAAATTCTTGCCCATTGATTCCTTCATGTACCAGCAGTCCTGGGTGTCAAGGTGAGTCTGAGGTAGCTTCCTGGGATGAAGGAAGAATGCAGGGGCATCCTCTGGCAATTTTGAGAGATACTTGCAGAAGGATAGGAAGGGCAGAGAGGGTTGCCATGATCCTCAAACACAAAACCACGTGAATTTTCTTTGTTGTCCTCTAGTGGATTCTTGTGATTTTTGGGGGGTAGAATTATGGGAAATTATACAATGGCGAGGAAATTTCCTGTATTCTGATTGGTCGCTGGGTGCCTGAGACAGTGATGTTATTACACAATAACATCACTGTATGAATTTACTTGAGCATATGGAGCATATGGAGCATTTCATTGTGCACTTTTTTCTCTTCAAAAACACAAAAAATCTACTAAAAATATTTTTAATGTTTTGTTTATTTTGTATAATATCGAGCCATTGTATAATTACAATAAGGCACTCCAAGGTATGTGTTATCATGTAATAATGTCACTCCTGGGGTGGTGGAAGCACTCGGCTTCGCCTCGTGCTTCAACCCACCTCAGGAGTGACGTTATTATACGATAACACACACCTTGTCGTGCCTTATTGCTTAAGTGTCACATACTTTTGCCCATGTTCATCACTCTTGACTGTAAATGAATCTGCAGGTCTCACAATCCTCTTCCTTGGGGAGCCATGTGCAGCTGCAGGTCAAACCAAACCTTGCAGACCAGTCCCTGTGCTATATGTGGTGACATGGCTGATGAACATTTTAGTTTCTCCAGGTCTGTTTCAGTGATGGACCTGTGGTGGGCAGCAACATCTTTCTGCTCCTTGCGAAGTTTCTTTAGTATGGATGTCATTATATTGTTGCTGGAATGAAACACTAGCTCTGAGATTATACTGGTGTGATGATCTACTTCCAGGGAATTTAGGTGCTGGTTGATGGCTGCACGAAGAGCGCAGTACCCAGACACTGAATACTGCTCACCTGATGCAGTTCGGGCTTCTGCATAGAATTTGCACAGGTGGCTATTTAAAATGTCAAAACTGTCATTTTTCTAGCCAATTTCTATGCCTTCTTTTCTAGCCCACTCTGCAAAGACTGCCAATGCCCACTGTGTATTTTTCTTTGTGTTTATTTCTTCCCTCTGACTTTCAATGCTATTAAAGTCCGAGGTACTCACACTGATAAAATGCGAGGTTGCTTTAAATTTCTTGTTGCTGGGTTCTGGTGCCTGCTCAACTATGTTGTCAGCTTCTGGGAACAAGTGAATTACTGTCTCTTCAGGTGGCATGTTGAATATGCTTTTGAGGAAATCTGACATTTTTTTATGCCTTTTGTGTGGTCTCTGTGTGCTTTTTCTTTATTATGGCAGTTTGAATATTTTTTTAAAATGAATATGTGAGCATGTACACAACGTGCCTGCTTGTGCTTCGCTCAGGGCTGTCTTTGCTTTCTGCAGGTAAGAAACAAATGTTTCAGCTTTTGTTATTGTTTTATTTGCTTTTTTGCTTCTTTTAACAGCTACAGGGGCTAATTATATGGTGTGCTGGAGAAAATGCTTTTTGTTTCATGTTGTTGCTTTGCTACCTGTCTCTGAGGAGGATTCTGTGGTGCTTGGGAGATCACCGGTATTTTGTACTTCTGCCATGCCGCATATGGGCTTCCATCTGTGGTAGGGAGATGTAAGAAAATACCAATGGTCGCATGCTCGATCTGCTGCAGGCAAGCTACCTGTAGGGTGAATTGAACCACTGGCTGCTTTGTGGACTGGAAAGTATGTTTCTGTATTTTATTTGGTTCTGATGATTTATTTGGACTGTGCAGTTGTTTTTTTTTAATGTGGGAGACAATGGCCTGAGCTGGCTATTCAGTGATGAAAGTGAACAGGACCGCACAGGAACTCAGTCCCTGTACCTTTTTTGCAGCAGGAATGGAGTTCCTGTACTTCTTCCCACTGACGCTGGAACAGAAATTCTTAAACCAGCAACAAAATGACAGTTTCTGGCCCTGTGACCTGAAATTAGGGTTTTCATAACAACATTTGACTTGTACAACAGTGCTATTTGGCTAGAAATACTTCAATATTGCTAACTAAATCTACTAGTGTCAAAACAGACAGACGTGTCTTCACACAGCTATCCTTCAAACTGAAGTGCTTCATTCTGCATTTCATACTTGCCAGTGCCTGAGATCCTGTACTTCTTGTCTACCACTTGCACCACTGTGGCTATTGTGATGCTTTGCCGAGCAGGGCAAGATGGTGGACGCATTTACTGAACATTCAGGGTGCACACTAATTAAATTGGTTATGGGCACCCTGAATAGGCTCTACTTTTTATGCAGGCTGTATCGGAAAATAAGTGAATCTCTACTGCCATACTTTAACCAGTGAGATTCTTTTATTTTCTGATGCCATTTTCTAACAGTTCATTTGAGTACAAGTAAGTCAACTATAAATGTTTAATTCCATTTTTTCACTAGTGTACTCCTTTGACATGCCTGTGTTTTAGAATAAAAGTGCACCAATCAAACAAAACTTCACTAATGGGTTTGATTCCTAACTAATAGGAGAAAAGGTGACAACAAGGAACAATTTTTCTCATGAAGCAGCAAAGTATATTGGTAAATACAAAAAAATCTCTTTAAAATTTATGAGTATAGCAAAAATGTATAGAAAAGTTTCTGTATGTCTGTTTCTTTTTTGTATTTTTGTAATAGCATTAAGGTACTCATGGGAGTTTGCTTACCAGTACTTAATCCTACTTCAAGTTGCATGAGGCCCTCTGCTATGCCTGACGGCTTCATTGTATATCTGGGCATTAAATTAACTGCTGGTAAGCCAGCCCCCAGTCATACTTAGTGCTTAATTAGAAATCACGTAGGGGGGGATTTTCAAAGCGCTGGATGCAACACGTGCATTTGTATTTTGGATGGGTGTTGCATCTATGCAAATGTGTCAGAATGTCTGCATCCTATTTACATACTGTACATCCTGAGACATTTGCAACATTGTATGCCATTTATGTCACTTTTGGCTGCAACTGCGGTACTAGTGTTCATTATCCAGATGCAACTATGGTACTTGCACCATAAAGTTAGACTACCTTTGTGTGGTCTAACTTTTCTGACAAAAATGCACAATTGCATCCAGAAAACAGATGTAAAGCTTTGAAAATCCCCTCTCCCTTTGAGTTTAGCAAGTGATTTATAATAGGTATAGAGTCATTTTATTTTATTGTGCCATCCTTCTCCCTCATGCCAAAGTGGATCACTCCCTCCTGACAGTCACGCAGGAAAGCACACTGAACACAGGATAAGAGTTGCAGTGTCTGTGCACTTTGGCTGAAATCATGATAGTGATTTATAAGTGGGAGTAAAAGTACAAAATTACATCTTTTCATAAATGTGGTTAGACTGAGAGTGGCACAGTTAGTCAAAATGGTAAACACCGTGAGCAGGGTTTTCAAAGAGATCTGTCCAGCATGCATCTGATCCTATTTTCAAAGCAGAAAATTGTCCAAACTTCCTAGATCATATTTTAAATGGCATAACAGCACTGAATGTTTACATCGAAAAATGGATGCAATTGCAGCCAAAAATGGATGCAGTTGTGAGTTGCATTCAGTTTGGATGCAATGGAGATCATTTTCTGCTGCAGATTGTGACTTTTGTTCATAAATGGATGCAACTTCTGAAATTGCATTAAAGCTGACTGGACACAATGGAATAGAAGCAGGTGCAACATGCATTTGCATCTGTGTTCAACCCTTTTGAACCCCCTTCCCATATATTTGAGCATATTCTTAGGTAAACGTCGCTCCCTTAACGGAGAAACTAATGTACAATAGATCTTACAGTGAGTTTGTCACTTTTAAGAAAACTTTGAAAATTGTAATGGATAGGAGTTTCTAAAGTCATAAAATGGATGTAACTCCTTGTTACATCAGGTGGGATTCTCAAAAAATTTAGTATTTTTTTTTGCAATTCAACTTACCTGCAGAATTTCAGACTGTTTTGTGGTACTTAACATTCAGTTTTCGGATAAATATATATATATATATATATATATATAATGTAACTAGTCTAGACTACACTAGATAGACTAGGTTATACTCAGTCTGAAAATAGTGTCCAAGCACCTTTGTATATGAACTTGGCAAAGTGGACATAACTAAGTCAGAGTTTCAAAAATGTTGATGTATCTATATCCTAGCTTTGAAACTTGTGCATAGGAGCAATGCTGCTTATGTCCAAAGTTGTGCAACAGAAAACTACATCTATACATAGGCTTTCAACCTTCCCTCACCCATATTTAGGCACAACTCATCTGACATTTTATACACTGTCTGTATTTCTTTTCCTTCTGTTCTTCGCTGCTCAGTTAATTTGCTTGCACACAGTACCTTGACCCCTGGAGATCATCTGATGCTACTGCTCCATCCATTTTCTGAAGTCATAAACCTTAGAGGTGATATCCCTCACAGCAGAAAAGACCAAAGGCCCATCCAGTTTGCCCATTATTCTCAGTCAGACCCTGGGACTTATTGACCATACAGGGTTCTTGCCCTCCCTATCCACTCCCCCCCATTCCCTCCCTGTTACTGTCACAGTGAGTAACCATCATGCCCTTCACCCTGTTCCAACCATGCTTGAAACTATTAATGGTTTTGTCACCCATCTCCTCAGCTGGTAGACTGTTCCATGGTTCCACCACCCTTTCTGTGAAATAGTACTTTCTCATATCCTGCTAACACCTCCCTCCTGTCAGTTTCCAAGTGTGTCCTTATGACCTCAAATCATTATTCATGCTAAATAATTCCCTGCAGTTTACCTTGTTTATTCATTTTAGGGACTTAAAGGTCTCTATCATATCTCCTCTTTCCCAGATGGATTCCAGCAAGTACATGTTCGGTACATTGGTGCAATCCCAGTAAGACCTGCCCCGTTGGCCCTGAATCATCTTTATTACCCTTTACTGCATCTTCTCTAGCCTGTCCTTATCCTTCCTGAAATGAGGACTCCAGAACTAGGCACTGTACTCCAGGTGTTGCCTCTCCAATGATTCATAAAGAGGTAGTATTACTGCTTTTCTTCTGCTGCCAGTACCCCTCCTAACATCCCAGCACCCTATTTGCCTTACTATAGGCCATGTTCTATTGCTTAACCATAGTGCAAAGTCTTACCCCACCCATCCAACTTACCCAAACTCACTTTAAAATCTATTGTACATTACTTTCTCTGTCCTGGGGCTCTTGTTCCCTTGGTGCATCACCTTGCACTTTTTGGCATTGAAGTTCAACTGACAAACCTTAGACAACTTCTCTAGCCTTTGCAGGTCAGTCTGCATTTCCCACATTCCCTTGTCACTATCCTCCCTCCCATAGAACTTGGTGTCATCTATGAAGAGACGCAACCTACCCCGGACTCCTTCTCCAATGCCACTGATGACATATTGAAGAGGACCAGGCCCAGGACAGATTCTTGTGGTACCCCACTTATAGCATCCCTATCTTCTGATTTGACACCATTAACCACAACCATCTGCTGCCTCCCCTTTAGCCAGTTACCAACCCATCTTACTATGTCCCTAGCCATACTCAGATCTTCCATCTTCTTCAGCCAATGTCTGTGAGGCACCAAGTTGAAAGCCTTAGAAACATAGAAACATAGACAATTACATCAGAAAAAGACCACTGGTCTGTCCAGTCTGCCCATAAACTCTAACAAACCCAGTTCCTATTGTCTATTCAGGGTTCTAATCTACACCATCCATCCCGATGCTCCCCACCCTTGTTAAAGTCAAAGTAGAGTAAATCCACAGTGTGGCCCCATCCATTTCCCTCATCACCCAGTCAAAGAATACTATCAGTTAGTCTGACAAGACCTCCCTCTCATGAATCCCTGCTGTTTAATATCCTGGAAAATAATCCTATCCAAGAAGTTCATGAGGTCTCTTTGCCCAGTGACTCCATCAGCTTCCTTACTACACAGGTAAGACTGACAGATCTGTAGTTTCTTTCTTGTTCTTTGTTCCCCTCTTGTGAAGCAGAACTATGTCTACCATCATCCAGTCCTTTGGAACTTCCCCATCTGTAATGAGCTACTAAACAGTCCCACCAGGGGTTCAGACAGTTCTGCTGCCAGTTCCCCGAGTATCCTTGGATGAATCCCATCCAGTCCTGGGGTCTTATCTATCTTAAGGGCTACTAGCCTTTTCCAGACACTTACACATGAAATTACTTGCTGCCTCATCTCTAGGACTTCCTTTGTGGCTGCTTTACTGCCATTTTATGGCAAGGGCTCACTGTCTTCCCTTCCCTTACAGAAATATAGGTGTGCTGTATACTTGCAGAATGCATGCCACATACTTAATTGTTCAATGTTTGCATGCAGTTCGCATACACAAAGTGAACCTAAGTGAACCAGGTCTAAAAAGCAAATCAGGTTCACATGCTGCAAGCTTGAAATGTGCACAGCAGGTAAGCTGGTGTGAACATCTGAAAATTACATCAGGTTCGTGTGTTGCGAACCTAACAGGAGTGCAGCAGTTAAACTGGTGTGAACATCATTTAAACATCACATCAGGTTCACATGCTGCATGCTTGCCATGTGTGCAGCAGCTAAGCTGGTGCAAATCTCATCTAAAAAACACGTCAGTTTCCATTTCTTATACTACTAGCAATTAAAGCCATTAAAATACATTTTTTTCATTGAATTCCCATAAAAATTAGGTAAACTCAAATAATTCTGATTCTTTTGCACGTTGTTTAATGGCTTTTGATTTTTGCCATTAAATTGCCATTAATTTGCAAAGTGTTGTTTGCTTACTGCACTGAATGACTAGGATATAGCCAGCCAACATCCCCGATTCCAGATGTATGAAGAGGGGCCTCTGTGTTGTGAAGCCTATCCTTTTTGCTTTGGACCATGCAAATCCCATTATGCATATTTAGTACTACAAATGTGTTTCTCCATGACTGTTTTCGCTCCCTTACTTTCTCTTTGTCATTCTATATTGAGCATATACACTATGGCCATGCTCAGTACTCTTTGTGCTGAGCAGAGTTTTGGAAGCATGCACCATACCTCACGTTTTGTCACTGAAATAAGGAACATGAACACTCAGAATGAGGGACAATGAGGGACACTAACCCACATGATGATTAGGACACATCATGAAACATGGAGATACAGTACCTCAGAACACAGTGGAAATAATTGCATTAGTACCTGAGAATGAGTTTTTACCACAAAGCAGGGGTGCCATTTAGGTAGGGCAGAATGGGGCCGTTGCCCCCCATGTTTGTGCCTAGGTTGTTCTTATGATGTGGCAATAATGGCATTAAATTTGGATTTAAACTTTTGAATAATAAGTGCCCACCTGGCCTGTGTGTGTTCATGCTGCAGGTACTCTCCAGACCCGACTGTGTCTGTGTTGTGTTGTCCACTCTCTCCACCTATTAGTGGTGGCACCATCACATGTGATGTGGAGGAGCTCCAGCCAACAAAGAGCACATGAGTCTTGCAAGTGCGACAGTGTCTTTACTGCCATAGAGTAGACAGGCTATACACTACAGCTTGGAGGAGTCAATGAACACTGAACTCTCAATAGCAGTGTTGTGGCAGCATATTTTTGTTGAGCTACTCTTAGTGAGTCTCCATCCTTCCTGGTGGCTGAAGGGGCAAAGAGTGAGTGAGAAGCTAACTCAAGACTACGCTACCTACTTACTCTACTAGGCTTGCCTTGCAAATAAAAAACAGCACAGACCTCCACGACAGCAAGCTAAGCTTAGCAGCAGTGGTGACAGCAGTGTGGATGGCCTTCATAGGGCTTGATCAGTGCAGTATGGCAGCAACCACATCAGCAACCAAGCAAGAAGCAATCAACCCAGGTTGGGTGGGTTCGGTTGGTGAGGTGACTTGGTTGTGGACCACGTTGGGGATGTATGATGGTCGGTTCTATCATCCAGCTTCTGGTGGAAGGAGGGGGAAGCAGACTGAAAACTGGGCTGGTGGCACACTGTGACAGGCTGCAGGTTCTGGCCATATGGCTGGTAAGTAGAAGTAAATAATCTTTTTACCGGGGGATTGTGGAAGGAGGAAGGACTGAAATATTGATGTGTTTTTCATGTTTCTTCACCTTTGGGTGGCTTCATGACCCATATGGGATGGGTACTGAATGGAATGGAGTCAGGGAGAAAAATTGGGACAAAGTTCTTTTTTGGGGGGAGCAGAACTTTAGCCAGGAACAAAAATTGGTTAGTAACTGGGTGGGTTTAAGCCCCAATCTGATGCACTACTACAGGGTATAAACTGATGAATCTTACATATTTTAATTTTTCCTGATTTGCATATCACTTTTCAGTCAAAACAAATAAGTTTTGCCTTTTAGAGATCTTACAGACATTCAGGAGATGTCCCTTGTATTCACGGACAGTTGAGCATTATGGTATGCCTAGATTATTGGAGTCCCACTATAGTCAGGCTTATGCCACCCCCAAGTGAAACTGACCACCACATCCCCATGCTCAGGCACATTATGACAAAGGGCAAAGGAGACTGCAGGGGTGTGCACCATTAAAATGAATGGGCGTGTTTTTTTATTACTATTTTATACATTATTGATGGAGAGCTGGAGATTAATGAAGGCCACCACTCGACTAACAAAGGCCTTGCTAGTAGAACAGTGGCCTTCATTATCCTCCAACTCACCATCATATCATATAAAATAGTAATAAAAAATAACTCCATTCCTTTCAAGGGGGTATGCTCCAGCACTCTGACCCTGGACATCATCTCTTAAAGACTCCTGCCTCTGTCTCTGTAGTACTCAAGTAAGAGACTTTTTACTTATATCTATACTTGGTGGGTTGTCTGTAGCAGCACAGCCATGCCCACTGCAGTGTGTGTGCATGGGGGGGTGGCCATATATGTGTGTGTGTGTGTGTGTGTGTGTGTGTGTGTGTGTGAAGTTATTGCTATGTTTGTGTTTGCACCTTAAAGTCTGTTTGCGTGGAAGCATTTAAAACTATGGAGAGAAAATAGTAGGAGTACAGTCCAGACAGAAGTAATTAAGTGGTTTTGTGGGTAAGTTTGTGTATTGGGGTGGGAAGAACCATATGTGTTTCCATTGGTATGTGTGCTACAGTTCAACTGTGAAACTGAGATGAGGGAGAGTAGAAAACTGAAAAGCATAACAGTGGCTACAAGCATGCCGCATGCATGCAGATGTATTCAGATATGTATTGAAGTACAAGCAAGCCATATGTGTGTAGACAGTGTGACTTAGTGGTTAACAGCACTGAACTGCAAGCCAGGAGACCTATAGGCATAAAGACCTGGGTTTGAATCCCATCAACCCCCACTTGTGTATGGTGTGATCCTGAGCAAGTCACTTAACTTTTATATGTGCAGTTATAAGTGACCACTTGCTTTTTGCACACATGCCACACGTATGCAGTCTTTTCCAATTTAACATAGAAATCATGCTTTCCACACTTGCTTGCTGCATGCATGCCAAATGCATGCAGTCAGTTCCAATTTAACATTTAAATCATATACTTGCAGCATGCATATCTCTGGGGTAGTTTTATGTGTGTGGCATGAAAACATTTCATATAATTGTTTCTGTAAGGGTTATGAAGACAGAGCAAAAGTAGTCATTAAAGACATTAACCTTTTCCATATCCTTGATCACCCTACCCCACTCAAATAACCTAACAATTCCCCCCTCCTTTCTTCCATTTTCCCTAATATACAGAAAGAATTGTTTTTGTCCACTCATGATCCCCTCTGCAATATGCAGCTCAGTGTCTGCGTTTGCCTCCCTAACTGCTCTCTTTGCCTCCTTATTTCTCAATATGTATATATATATAGCCCATCTCACTGCCCCAATTCTCCACATCTTCAATCTTTCCATTACATCTGCTACTGTGCCATCCTGCTGGAAATCGGCACATATCCTCCCTCTATTTAAATCTGGTGACCCATGCGATGTAAACAACTATAGGCCTATCTCCATATTGCCTATCCTTTCTAAAGTTCTCGAAAAACTGATCCATATTCAGTTAAAATCTCATTTGGAAACCTTCTCTCTCATTAACCCAGCTCAATCCAGCTTCCGGGCTAATCATAGCACAATCACTGCACTAGCAAAAGTAACCAATGATTGGATCTCTGCTATAGATGCTAAGAAGGTAACTGGTGCAGTCTTTTTGGACCTCAGCAAAGCTTTTGATACTGTTGATCACAAACTATTAGTCAATTGCCTTGCAAAGTTGGGTGCCACATACCATACCACCCAGTGGTTCTCTAGCTACCTAACTGGAAGATTCCAAAAGTAAAGGCGGAAGGCATTTTTCTGCTGCCTTGCCAGTTGCAAGAGGAGTCCCCAAGGATCCATCTTAGGCCCTATCTTGTTTTCTTTGTACATTAATGACTTAGATGCTAACATATCTACGTCCAATCTGCACTTTTTGCAGATGATACTGTGTTGTATACTTCTGGCTCATCGTTATCTGAAGTCAGAGGAGTGCTTCAAGCGATTTCGCACAATTTGAGCATAATCTAATAAAAGGAAGCTTCTGCTCAATGCTAAGAAGACTAAAATGATGATATTCTCCCGCAGTGCTGGCACAGGCCCCCGCAATACCCTTGCCCAAGACTTCATTGTCACCACGCTAAATGAGCCTCTGGAAGTTGTAACCAAATTTAAATATCTGGGTATCTGGATCGACAATAAATTATCTTTCAATGACCATGTCGAAGATGTCTCTAGAAGATTAAAAGCAAGGTTAGGTTTCTTCTACAGAAATAGGCCTCTTTTCCCCCTTGAAACTCGACACAAGCTTGTACAGGCCACTTTTCTCCCCCTACTCGACTATGGCAATGTAATCTATTCCTCCACCACTCTTGCAAATCTAAGTAAACTGGACATCCTTTATCAACGTGCGTTACGGTTCATTACCAACTCCTCTTACCGTTCGCACCACTGTGACTTATATGCAGTTGTTGGTTAGACATCCCTTACTACTAGACGCCTGCTCCATGCTGGGCTATGGACTCTCAAACTGCTCCTGCAGAAATTGCCAAGCTATCTCTCTTCCCTTATTAGTATCTCACATAGTGCATACTCATTAAGAAAATCTGACTTTATTATGCTTGACATACCAAGGACGGGACTTCCTTTGGTAAACGTATATTGCATATGCCCTTCCCTCCATTTGGAACCAATTACAAACCATACTGAAACTAACTAGCATCAGTTTCAATAAACTTCTACAAATCGCTAAGTTCAGCCAAAATAAAAGACACCTGTAACTGTCATTAAGTCTTTTCCTTCCCCATGTGTGCCATATTTATCCACTGGTAAGGTATAATTGATTTGTCATATTAACTGCTTCCTTCCCTTCTACCCTGGCTTTATCTATGCTTACGCTCCACTGCTACTCTATCAAATCACTCCTCCCCCATATCAGTTGTAGTCTGTTGTTTGTTCTAGCTGCCAAAATATATGTAGTACACACCAGTCGTCATGTTTCATTTATCAGTATGCAACCTGTAAATCGCTTCCTGTCTCATATCAATGTTTACCATGCGATCTCCTATGTGGTACCCTTGTATGTATATCCAGCCTGTATCATGTAACGTGCATTTCATGTATATACTGTTATTACCTATCTGTGTTTGTACTTTAAGTGTTTATGTCACAGGACCTCCTTGTGAATGAGCTTGCTCAATGGAGTTTTCCTGCAATAAACTTGAACTTGAACATGTATTCTACCCATTTTTCCTCCCCCTGCTTTTTTTACCTGTGAATGCCTTTTATTGGCCCTCACTGCTTCTCTGACCTTCACCAAGAAGCATAGCAGGCTCTTGTACCACTTAGTTTTGGTTACTGTTCTTATGCATAACTTAGATGCCTTGAGAATGGCCCTCTTTATTGTCCCCATCTCTCTTCCACACACCCCCATGCTGTCTACCCCAGCTAACTTGTCCCAGATCAACTGCCTCAACATGTTGAAGTCTGCCATTCTAAAATAAAGAACCTCTCCTCTTGAATGGGGTTTATCGATCCCAAGGGCCAGGTCAAACCAAATAGAGTATTGTTCGCTGTTCCCTGGTGTCTCCTCTACTCTCACAACTCCTACCATCTCTAAGCTGCTGACCACCACACTGAGAATAACAGCCTGCCTGATGGGTTCCTTATCTAGCTGTATCAATAGACAGTCCTGGAATGTGTTCAATAAGGCTTTACTTCCAGTGCTCCTGGCCATCGAACATCCCAATCGATATCTGACAGGTTCATATCACCCACTACCACTACTTCCCCTGCTGCCACTTCTACTTCTAGTACTTGCCCAAGCTCCCCTGTCCCTCACTTCCCCTTGCCTGGGTGGTCTGTAGATCACCCACAACCACAGTTTCTTGCCTCAGGCTGCCATGAGCTGCACCACAGTAACTCTGTTTCTCTATTATTGCCCCAATGCACCATCTTCCATAAACTCATGCCATCCCTTACATAAAGGGCTATGCCTCCCCCTCTACCTTTTCCTCTATCCCTCCTGAACATTTTGTACCCAGGGACTATCAGGTCTCAGTCATTATTTTCTGAAGCCCACGTTTCTGTGATGGCCATATGGTCCATCTCAGTGTTTGCCATCATTGCCTGGAGTGTATTGATTTTATTACCCAGGCTCCTAGCATTAAGATGAACCCCCTTCCATCTAACTCCTGAACCATTTTTGGTATTTAACTGTCTTTCACCCTTACTCTTCCCTTGTTTTCTTAGTTTCTTGTTTTTTGCGGTAATTGCACTCTTTGTGTTCCCCTCTCTATTGTCCCTTCCCCCAGTCCAGTTAGGATCTCATCCCTATTTTTACCTGCTGTGCAGCTACAAGCCCCAAGATATGGGGGAGTACTAGCTAGGTTCCCCTTCCTACCTCCTATCACCATAGTTTCCCTAGTCTCATGCTCACCCACAGTCAGTTTAACTGTCTGATGTCGACATCAAACTTCTGCCGAAGCACACTGGTTCCTTCTCTTGTCAGGTGGAATCAATCACCCTTAAAGAGCCTCCTGTCTCAAACGTTCCCCCAGTCCCCCACAAAATGGAACCCTTCTCCTAATACCATTCCATAAGCAACCCAATAAACTCTTCTATCACATCCCTCCTTATTCTACCCTTCTTCCCCTCCCTGCCACACACAGGGAGGGCCTCAGAAAAGGCCAGGGAGACTGAGTGTGCTGTCAAGCCTGTCCCCCAGTCTGCAAAATTTCTGCTTCACCATCTCTGCCATCTGGTTGTCCAGATCACTAGTTCTCAGGTGTACCAGCACCCCCAGCTCCCCACTTCCTCTCCACCATTCTCCCTATCCTGTCTATATCTAAGATGGCAAATGCACCAGGATGGCACCTGTTAAGCCCCCCCTCCCATCCAGAACCCCTATGACCACCTTCTCAACTCCCCTAATCATTGAGTCCCCTACCACTAAAACTGTCCTGATAGACTTGCTCCTTTTCACCCCCCTGGGATCCATCATGTTGTCCTGTCCCTTTCCTCTGGCTGACTTGAGTCCCCACCCCCAGTAAAGTCAGGTACCTGAGCCTCCACTATGGATGCAAAGTGGTTTACCATCTGGATGGTGTGGTGTGGACAGCCTTCCTGTGGCAAGCCCTGCATCCCTTCCCCTCTCCCTCCTTATCACTCTTCACCCCCTGGACCAGTGGACCTCTGGGGATGTGGGGGTATGCAGGGGCTGCAGCTGAGCTGGTGACACAGCTCAGATATTTCTTCTCTTGCTACCACCAGCTGCACACGGAGCTCCACCAAGGTCCTTCAGATGGGGTAGTGCCACCTCCTTCAGAGCATATCCCTAGAGAAGAGCACCCCACAGCCACCACAACTGACTGTCTCCCCTCTATACCCCATCCCTATACAGAATTTATGAATAAGTTAGGATACCTAATTAGCCAACACGATGCTGTAACACAATGAGTTGCTACAATTGTGGATGTGACATGCAAATAATAGAGCATCCTAAATATGGTCTCTCAGCCATGACTTTTGGTCCTGAATTTCAGAGTCATCTGAAGGGGAGCTGTCAATGGGTGGTAGGCATGGCCGAGGGTTTCATCAGGCAGTGGGGCACCATCTACTATATCATTTCAGCTGCTGCAGATGGGGATATCAACAGCATGTAACATCTAGCCAGTGTGCCTGCTGCAAGCTGTCTTACTGAACTGGTGTGTTCCCAAAAGATTCTTTCCTCTAAGCCCTGTCAAACTGCATTTTGAACTGTCACCTCTGAGTCATGACTGCTGGTTCTGAGTTTTAGAGCTGCCAGCACTGGTAAGCAGGAGGGCTGCTGCTGGGCAGTAGGAGCAGCTGGGGGCATCATGAGGGAGTGTGGCTCCCTTTATAATATCAATACAGCCATTCCAGGTGGGGATATCAGTGGTGCATAACATCTAGTCAATGTGCCTGCTGCAAACTGTCCTATTGAACTGCTGCATTCCCAAAAGAATGTCTTTTCCTTTGAGCCCTGTCAATTGCATTTTGAACCATCAGCTCTCAGCCATGACTCACGGTCTTGAGTTTCAGAACTGCTGACACCGATAAGCGGGGGGGTTGACAGTGTGCAGTAGGTGCATCAGGAGATGTCACCAGTGGGCAAGGCTTTCTCTACTATATTAATGCAGCCACTCAGTGGCTGACTGCAGAGAAACTGCCTACATGAGTGGCTCCTGTAGGAGTGGTGGAAGCCTCCAACAGGAGGCTCATGAGGGAGATTAATGGGGGAGGTTATTATATATTTTAGGGGTTGCTATCCTTACTGGTTTGACTTCCTGTGTTGATATAGAAGTTTGCTTAATAAGTCATTTGTAAACAGTTCAAAGATGGTTAATATGGGAGTACTGGTCTGTAAGCTTTGTAGCAGCATATTGAGTGGTGTGAATGGAATATTTAAAAGAATAATATTGTTAGAGTTGGCAATTATTATAATATAGAAACTTTGCCATTCAATACTGAATGCAGTCATTACTCTTATGGTCTACTTAGTTTGGGTTCATTAGAAAAAAGAGAGGGATTGTACTTAGAATACTTTATCTAGCATAAGAACTCTCAAAGGTAGTTCTCCTATTTTTAACTGATCAAGCTACTTTTAGCTGGAGATATTGAGGACATTCTGGGACCAAACAAAACCAGCAAATAGCTAGACTTGCAAAATTGGTTCAAGGCAAAGGGATTTAAAATAGGTATTTTAAATGACTATAGTTTACTTCACAAGTAACAGTAATACGAGGCTTGGCTCTGGACATATGCTCCTGATGTATTACTAATCACAGAATTATGGTTAACCCCAAATGTTGATGATTGTTTATTAGCTATTGATGGGTACAAGTCAATTAGAAGAGACAGAACAGGAAAAAATGGTGGGGGGCTAATTGTCTATGAAAAGAAGACATTTAGTATTAATAAATTAGATATGAGAACTCCCCTTTCAGGTTGTGAGGGTTTGTTCTGTGAGGTTATTCTGGGTAATAAAAAAAATGTTGTATGCTATATTTACAACCCTCCTAAAATAAAACTACCTGGTTTATAAGAAGTAATAAATGTGGTAGGTGTCCTTAAAATAGGGAAATTATTCTTATGGGGGTATAAAATTCAATCTGGCTGGAAACAAATGAATTTAAACAGGTGTTACATGACTGGTTAGATAATAAATAGAGGCAACTAGAAAAAATACTAAATCAGGCTTGAACACGTTATTAGATTAGATCATGACAAGCCATTTAAGGAGCATCTTATGTGCTGGAATTATGCCAGACTCAATCAGTGACCACTCATCTGTGTATTGTATGTGGAGTAATAGGAGACAAAGCATCAGGGTACAGTGAATAACACAAGAAGGATACATGAACATTCTCAAAGGAAGTGGCAGTGAAGGTTCAAGAGAAAAAGAAAGCATTCAGGAAGTACAAGGAATCACAGAAGGAACAGGACAGAGAACTGTATCAGTTAAAGCAAAAGGAAGCTGGGAAGGCAGTCAGAACAGCAAAGGCCCAAACCGAGGAAAAGATAGCCAACTCAGTTAAGAAGGGGGATAAAACCTTTTATAGGTACATCAGGGAGCGAAGGAAGACCAAGGGAGGGATAGTGAGGCTTAATAAAGGGAGGGAGGGTGGGCAGAGGGTGACTGTGAAAGGCAGAGATACTAAACAAATATTTTGCTCAGTATTTACAAAGGAAGAGGGGAGGTACCTAAACAAACAGTAGAAACACTCTGGATACAGAAGTTAATACCAGCCCATTTACAGAAGAAAGGGTTCTGACAGAACTCTTAAAACTGAAGGTGGACAAAGCAATGGGGCCTGATGGGATTCATCCCAGAATTCTAAAAGAACTAAGGGTAGAACTAGTGACACCACTGACTACCCTCTTTAACAAATCATGGGAGGATGGGGTGGTACCCGAGGACTGGAGGAGGGCAGATGTGATTCCCCTTCACAAAAGTGGGAGCAAGGCAGAAGCAGGAAACCACAGACCTGTTAGTTTAACCTCAGTGGTAGGGAAAATGATGGAATCACTTCTGAAGGAAAGAATTGTCGATTATCTAGAGGCCAGAGGGGCACAGGACCCAAGGCAGCATGGATTCACAGCAGGAAGGTCATGCCAGACAAATCTGATAGATTTCTTTGACTGGGTGACAAAAGTAGTTGATCAGGGAGGGGCTGTGGACATGGCCTACCTAGACTTTAGCAAGGCATTTGACACAGTCCCACACAAAAGATTAATATACAAGTTAGCCAGCCTGGGAGTAGATCCCAAGATGACAGCCTGGTTAAAGAATTGGCTGGAGAATAGGACACAGAGAGTAATAGTAAATGGAGTCCACTCTGAAAAAAGGGGGGTTAGTAGTGGGGTACCGCAGGGTTCAGTATTAGGACCGGTCCTCTTCAATGTCTTTATAAGAGACATTGCAGAGGGACTGGAAGGAAAAGTATGTCTCTTTGCAGATGACACAAAGATCTGCAACAGAGTTGATGCACAAGGTGGGGTGGAAAGGATGAGAAGGGACTTGGCAAGGTTAGAGGAATGGTCAAATGTATGACAGCTTAGATTCAATGCTAAGAAGTGCAAGGTAATGCACCTGGGAAACAAAAACCCAGGGGAAGAGTACACAATGGAGGGTGAGATACTAACAACAACAAAAATGGAAAGGGACCTGGGGGTAGTCATATCAGATGACCTAAAGGAGGGCAAGCAATGTGAGAGGGCAGCAAGGAGGTCTGGAGGATACTGGGATGCATAGGGAGAGGCATCACCAGTAGAAAACAAGAAGTTATTATCCCTCTGTACAGACAGCTGGTGAGACCCCATCTGGAGTACTGCGTGCAGTTCTGGAGACCCAATCTCTGCAAAGACATAGACAGGATGGAAGCTGTCCAGAGGCAACTAAAATGGTGCAGGGTCTGCACCGGAAGACATATGAAGAGAGACTTAAGGAGCTTAATATGTATAGCCTCAAGGAAAGGAGGGAGAGGAGGAACATGATAGAAATTTTTAAGTACCTCAAGGGAATCAACAAAGTCCAAGAGGGTAGCATCTTTCAAAAAAAGAGGTGTGCAAGAACAAGGCGGCACAATTTGAAGATAGAAGGGGGGCGGCTCAGAGGTAATTTAAGGAAGTATTTTTTCACGGAGAGGGTTGTGGATGTATGGAATGGCCTTCCAGAGGAGGTTGTGGAGTCAAAACAGTGGTAGAATTCAAGCATGCATGGGACAGTCATAAGGCAATTCTAGGGGGTGGGGGTAGGAAGAAGTAGGCTGCTGGTTAACTAGGATCTTCAGCTTATCCATCAGGTAGGGAAATGGGCAGATTGGGTGGGCCAAGTGATCCTTGTCTGCTGTCAAATTCTATGTTTCTATGTTTCTAACATAAAGGGAGATTTAAAAAATATTAGTTGCCAAATGTGGCATGACATAGATAAGTTAGAAGATCCCAGTTCAATTCAATTCCATTCACTTTATTTACTGGGTAAGATCACTGGGCCAAGGCCCTTTTTCAGGATCGACCCAGAGCTTCATTCAAAGAGAAGCTTAGATGGCATACAAATAGTACAAACATGTATACAAAATACATTACATTACTAACAAATATACAATATTTAGAATTGTAAAAGATTAATATATCTAAAAACAGTTATACACAGCAAAAGATCGCAAACAGAACAGTTTTTTTTTAATATTTCTTGCTTAGAAATAGTAATGCAGTTAATAGGCAATGTGTTTCATAAATTTGAGCATTGTATGGAAAATGCTGTCTCCCCCATACAGGTAACAGTCTTTGGAATGGACAACCGTAGCACACTAGATGAATGTAATAACCTCGTATCATCCCTTTTTTTTAATAGACTGAACAAAGGAGATTTATAGCCCTGAACAAGTGTTATTAAACAACCCAAATTATAAGAATATGCCAACTTAGAAGGCAGCCAACCAAGATCATTATATAAGACACACTGATGCTTTTTAAATGGTTTGGCCAAGACAAATCTACAAATGGAGTTGAAAGATCTGTTAACCAAATCCAAACCCTTTTTTGCCAACTTTGTGAACAAAAAACAAATTTTAATATAAAATAGACAATAATACACTCTTAGATATCATATCTCTTGCTTCTTTGGTTAAACAATCCTTGATTCAGTGTAAAGCACTAATGATTTGGTTTGCAGACTTTACTGTTTTCCTAATGTGTGCCAAATAAGTCAGACAAGGGTTAAGTGTTATTCCTTAATATTTGGTTTCTATAACTTGTTGTATAATATTCCCTACTAAATCATAAATTATTAAAGGTTCCACATTACACAATTTAGGCATGGAACCAAATAGAATACATTCTGTTTTTTCAGAGTTCAGTATTAAACGATGTTCTAACAACCATCTGTTCAAGGTTGAAAAATCTTGATTTAGAGAAACATTTATATCACTCATTTCTGAAGAGCTTGTGAACAAAATTGTATCATCTGCATAAAGCAACATTCTAGAAACACTAGGGACCATAGCAATGGGGTCTATGAACATGGAGAACAACAGGGGCCCCAATATGGACCCCTGAGGCATCCCATGTCAGAGCTCACCCATTATCGACTCCAGGCCCCCAAGGTTTACCTTTACTGGGTGGGCAGCTAAGTAACTCTGAAACCATTCACAGGATATATCTGTCAGACCAAGGCTCCTCATTCTCCAGAGCAGCATGGCATGACTGAGTAAATTGAAGGCTTTCAAAAAATCAATAAATACTGCACCAGTCAACATCAATCCATAGATCTTAAAGTTTGATTTGTAAAATGTGCTAGTGCTGTACCAGTACTATGAAGCCTCCAGAAGCCATGCTGCTCCAGAGGGAGAAGACCCATAACTTCCAGATATTCTACCAGTTGACCATCAACCAGTTTTTCAAAGATCTTACTTAGTGGAGAAAGAATAGAAATAGGTCAGTAATTATCAATATCATGAGGTGGGCCAGATTTAAATATTGGCTTAACAATAGTGTGCTTCCAGACCTCAGGAAAACTCCAGTGAATAAGGATAAATTATAAATTTGTGTCAGAGGTTCGTATATAAAGTTAGAGACAAGTTTTAGGAACTGAGGTTCCAAACCATTGGATCCTGAATTTTTATTAATAGACATTTGTCTTAACAACTTTTACACTTGTTGTGGCTGGATCATTCTGAAACAAAAAGAGCTATTGGAGTCAGGACAATTAGGTACTAAGTCACTCAAGGTACAGAAAGACTCAATACCAGTTAAATAACTGGATAAATCAGTGAACTTTTTAAAGAAATGATCACAAATGTCTTTTGTATCAGTTATAACAACCCCATTTAAGTTGATAGTCCCAGTTCCTATACTTGTTTCTGAATCCGTACGTTTTTTGATTGATCCCCAAAATTATTTGAAGTCTCCTAAAGAATTTATTTGTTGCCTTTGATAGTAATCAGATTTGTTTTTACACACAAGCAATTTGCATTTATTTCTCAGGGTGCAGTAACAATGGAAGGCCTCAATATTTTTAGTATCTTTATATGTTTTCCATTGCTTGTCTCTCTCCCTCATCAATGAAAATAGATTAGGTGTAATCCATTTGCTGTTTTTATCCTCAACCCTTCTTTTAATTAGGGGAAAATATATATCTTGCATGTCTAAAAGTGTAACAAGAAAAAATCAACTGCTGCATTAGGGTCAGGAATAACATTCAAAAATGATCTATCTATCATTTGTAACTCTAAATCCAGAGTATCATAATCAATATTATTGTAATTTCTACGGGTAATTATTTTAGGTGGTATTTTTATCTTAGTATACCTCCAAGTACAATATATTGGCATATAGTCACTAATACTATCTAAATATGTCCCGTTTTCTATTATCCTATCCACTGTCTTTGTTAGTATCCAGTCAATCAAGGAATGTTGATTGCTACGGTAGTTCATCCGGGTAAAGCCTGAAACCAATTGGATTAATCCTGCACTTGAAACCATTGATTCAAGTTCATTATGAGCATCCCCATCCAATTCAAGTTAAAATCACCCATTACCACAACATATTTAGAAGAAACAAACTGCTGAAAGTACTCTAAGAACTCAGTTAAGCCCCTCGCACCAACCTTAGGAGGGTTATATACCGTACCAAACCCTAATTTAATATAACTGGGCAGCTGTAGTTCTAAGTGCAGCCATTCACAAAGTGTAGATTGATGAAAAGAAACATCTACACTCACTACTTCAAGCCTATCTATGACAAAAGGGCCTTATATCTTTTTTTTAGAGCTATACAATAATGTTTTAACTAAAAGAGTTAGGAGAATGAAAAACAATTGGATGAGTAGTGAATTAATGGTTTGTACAAAAGTTAGAGATACAGCGTGGGTTAAATTCAAGTATAGAGAAAAAAAAAGAAGATTGGATAGCCTACTGGGAACTCTGTAATATTTGCAAAAGAAAAATAAAGAAGGAAAAGGTGGACATTTACAAAAGTGAGCAGATGGCAAATTTTAAAAATAAATCATTTTGGCAGAGATTTATTATTTACTAAAACCACAGAAAAAATGGAATAGAATACCTGACTAAAGGAAATCAAGAATTGTCAGATAGTTTAGAAATGACTAATTACCTAAATGTGATGCATATAGATTTGGGTGGCTATGTAGGGGCTTTTGATCAAACAGAAGTTGATGAAGAGCCACTTGAGATCACTAGCCAGCATTTTATTTTAAGCAAATTAGGAGGGAAAACATTTTTAAATAGCTGGTTAGGCTAGATGAAACAAAGGGTCCAGGACCTGTTCAGGTCAAGGCAAAAATATTGAAAGCAGTTGCTTTTAAATTATTGATGCCTTTAGAAATAATTTTTAATAAGTTCCTGTGTAATCAAATTGTACCTGATGTGTGGAGAAAGGCTCATGTTATATCAGTGCATAAAGGAGGTTAAACAAATCTAGTAAACAGCGATAAACCAATATCACTGTTGCCACTAGTTAGTGAAACACAAGAACATTTGTTAAACTCCCAAATAACAGAATATTTGGAGAAATACAAGATATTGAGCCTGTGCAACATTGCTTCAGATGGGACTGTAGCACGGTGACTGCATTGGTCAGGTTCATGAACAACCTGCAGGAAAACATGGAGAGGAGCTGGTTTATTTATTTATTTATTTAAGAGTTTTACCAGGAAGGCATATTGAGCAGGGTACCACTCGATTCCAGATGCACCCTCGGGGGTGTGGGGGGAGAGGGAGAAATACAGTGGAAATACATATTGCAATACATTCCTATATACAGAGTAGTCAACAGCATTCATATATACAGAGTAGTCAACACAGAAGTAAAAATATACAGACGAATAGGCAGCAGCCGACATGACTACTTGGACTTCAGCAGTGCAAGTTGCATGAGCATGTAGTGGAGAAGTGTGTCTTGAGTAGTGCGTTGAGGTGAGGTTTGCTGGTGGAGTGCCTAATATCAACCAGCAAGGAATTCCATAAGTTTATGCAGGTGGTGTTTGTGGATCTGTCCAAAGCATTCATTCTGGTAAATCATTCCCTTCTAAAGTCACAGCTGTGCAGAGTAGGATTTTGTAAATCTACAGTAAACTGGGTTTCAGACTATTTAAGCAACAGATATGAACTAGTAAGAATCAACGGAGTACCGTCAGACCCCTGTAGTGTGGGATATGGAGTTCCAAAGGGGTCCATGTTAGGACCATTATTATTTTGTTTATAAATTATTTGACAATTGCATGCTGTACAGTTAAAATGGTATTAGATGCTGATGATGTTATACTTTATGCAGCAAATAGAGATACAGCTTCCCTAAATATAGTCATGGACAATGAATATAATAACTTAGCATACTGGTTTACAAAAAATAATTTCATGATAAATAAATTTAAAAAAAAAATTGATAGTGTTCTGCTTGGCTCAAAAAAGAGATCTGTCTACAGATTCATTTCAAGTCTCAACTGGGGAAGAGGAGCAGTTGGAAGTGGCTAAGGAGTTGAAATATTTGGGTATATTATTGCACCCCCATCTAAATTTTGAAAAAATATGTAGCTGCTGTGTCAACATATTTAAATAAGAAACTGGGGACTTTATAGTCACTTAAGGATCTTTTGACTGATGAAGCCAGAAAATTGCTTGACCAGAGCTGTTTATTGCCAGCCATGGATTACGGTAGCCTGATTTGGGGAAGGGTATCTAAAAAGATTTTAGATAAATGCTTTAGTATGTACATCACGATCTGTAGGTTGGCACTGAGAGCAAAACACTGGGAACTCCACTGTACCCTTTATGATAAATTAAAATGGTTGTCTGTTGAGCAAAGGGTCAAATCATATACAACTTGCTTAGTGTACAAGGCTATTAAATTGGGGAGGGAGGAGTCTTTAGAAGGTGTGTTTGCACCCAAAGACAGCACCAAATCTTTAAGATCAGGTAATTCTCTGACCTTACCCATACATTGTGTAGAACAATAATAAATAATAATAAAACCCAAAAAGCTTTCAAATGCTCTGCTGCAAAAACATTGAATAACATCAATTTGGAATTAAGAGAAACTTCAAGTATACAGTAGTTTAAAACTCAATTAAAAAAAAGCAAATCCAAGCTGGACCCTATGTTTTTAGCTTTTAAATATATTGCATTTCTAAGGTAGTGAGTTAATAATTTGTTTAGTCTAAGTGTGTTTATTTTTATATGCAAAGTAATTTCAAATATTTGTATTGTACCTTTGTATTGTATGTCTGAACTGGGGTCTAACCTGTAAAAGGGCCATGTGGCCCAGTGCTATTTACCTGGTGAACAAAATTTTAAATAAATAAATAAAATGAAGCAGGCAGGACAACTTGATATGCTGAAGCTGAATATTCTTTTATCACAGTGGTACCCATGCCTTACTTTCACAAGGCCAACAGCCATCAGTAACCACATAGAAAATGCACCTGCTCAGTCAAAAAGATGCACAAAAATGGCAAATATCCTGCTGCCTGGAAAAGTTCCTGTTCTTACTGTAGCCCTAGCCCCAGCACTTCGACTCTTGCCAGAGTCTTTGTCAGGAGCGTGGCTAAGGAGAGACATCATCACATTTAAATATTCAAAATCTAGTGATGTCAGTGAGCACTGTTGCCATGGTAGAAAATTAATAGTGAATTTACAAAGTGACATTCAAACACTATTGCAGAGTTGCTTGAGAAACTATAGCTACCTTTGTGAAGTTAGATTGAGCTGGCCAGAGAGAGTATTATAGAGAGAAATAACTGGGTGTAAGCCATGCAATCATCCCTGTGGCTAGTGTCAGTGGCTAGAGCCTGGAATCAAGCTTTTAGTGTTTCTAAGGGGGATCAACATGGACAAATGAGCCAAGTTCTGGGTAGCAAAGAGAAGCTAGACTATGAATGATAAACAAAGGAAAGACAAATTAGTACTGTGTTCAAAACATATCATTGACAGTCAGTTTCTGTCAGGATCAGAAATATAAATATTGGACAAATGCAGAGATCAGGGGCTAGATTCACAAAACTTTGCCCTGTTGCAACTGGGTTTTGCCCCAGTGAGGTAGTCACAAAAGCCCAGTTTTCACCCACAAATTGGTTTACAATGGGGCAAAGTTTTAAGGGAGCTGCAATGCAAATGAGGGAAAGAGGACATGCATATGGGCACAGTCTGACTCACCAAAGATTTTCTCCATGCAAGGGCCATTGGCGGGGTACCCTTGTGTGGAGAAAATATCGCCAACAGAGATCTGGCAGTATTCCATGCAACCCTTGTGGTTGCCGAAGGTACTGCTGAGCCCTGACCCTGCCATAATAATAAGAAACTGTCATTGGTGATGTGTTGATCCCTTCCCTGTCCCCAATCACTGTTTCTGTACAAAAAAAAATAACTACCCTGGAAGTCTTGTGGTCTCTCCTCCTACCCATTTTTCTGATCGCCGTCCTTACAGTTTCAAATATGTTTCCCTGGCAGTCTAGTGGCCCCTCCCCCAATCCCTGAGAGCTGTGTCTGTAGCATAAAAAAAATTCCCCTGGTAGTCCAATGATCCCACCACCCTATCCCCAATCCCTCTCTGTCATACTGTATCACATTACCCTGGTGGTCTATTGGTCCCCCCACCAATCACCAATCTGTCTGTATTGGGCACTGTATTGTTTTCCCTGGGGTCTAATGAACCCCCCACCCACCCTGTGAAGGATTTCCCACCACCCCACTGCCCTCCAACCTGACCCCTGTCTGGTGACCAGCACAGCCATCCTCACACATCCACAGCTGGCAGATGACTGAGCTCTCAGTGAGCATGTACTGTCTACAGTATGCACTAATTGACAGTGATTGACAACTCATTTTCAATGAGCAAATATTGTAGATAGTATGTACTCATAAAGGGACAGTTCAGTCTTCTCCACACTGTCATGTATTTTGGGGACCCTAAAATGGAGTATGCCCCCAGGGATCTTGTGGGAGTGAATTTCTGTAGGAATTGTAGCTTTTCCACTTTGGTGCCTAAATAGACCTGGAGGGGGGAGCTCTAGCTTTGACAGACAGATGGATCAACCAACCAAAACTTTTGGATCTCAGAGGAAGTCCCGTGCTGCCTGCAGCAGAGTGTCAGTCTGAGATTGGAGTTGAGAGAGTGAACAGCTCGAGACATTCGAGCAGCTGCTCCTGTGTAGTCACGTGGGAAACTGGTGGAAAGGCTGAGTTTGGCCTGTCTGCCTGTTGTCCCTCAAAAGGGATCCTTATAGAGTGCTTAATAACCGGACTGTATCTGAACCAATTGTGACAAAAGCCATTGAATTGTGACTGTAGCATTGCCTGAAGAAGACCGGAAGATTTTCTGTACATGACTGGCCTGTCAGGACATCTGAAATCACCACAGAGATCACGGTTTTGCTCAGAAAAGCTGAAATTGCAACTGGACTGTCATCCAAACTGTGGTGTTTACTCTGCTTTTACTATAAGTGTGCTGAATGGTGTTAGTGGGTCGTGATTTGGTTCCCACTGCCTGCTTGTGTCACGCTTGCCGGAAGCTGAATCCAGCACTACTGGACTGCCATCCGATTGATGACCTGCCCTAGGCCCTGCCACCTTGGCCCAGCCAGCTCCTTACACCACAGAGAAGACCATCAACGAGAGACTTGCCTGGGGATCAGCCCCTTGCTCAACATCATGAACAGGAATGACACCATGGTGAATCGTGTGGGCCCTGCTTCTCCTGGTAAATCAGCAAGTCATCCTGCAGTCTCCATTTCATCCATCCTGTGTCCTGTACTGGGCAGCATAAGTAAACACCAGGGTAGCTCCCTGTAACAACAGATCATTCAAAGTGTGCCATCTGATTTAATTGCTTTGTCTAATTATCAAGAACTGAGCCTCCTGGCTCCGGATTACAAATTGTGGGTTAATGTGCATGACTTGTCTTTCCATCATAGGGCCCTGACCAGCTGCAACATCAGCCTGCCCCGGTCACAGAGTCAAGCTAGCCTTCCTCGCCGCTGGGTACCCAGAGTGTGTGTGACTGTGTTGAGGGACTCTAAAGTGCATGCCTTGTAGCCTGATTGAATCAGTACCAAAATCAATCAACCTGATTATGCCCCTTCCTTGTTCATTTCCCCTGAATAAATCAGATCTGAATCTTTTTGCACTTAACCTGCCTGTGGTGCACTTCTGTACAACTAGCACTGTGGTACTACTGTTTTCTGTGTTTAACCTTACTTTACAGGGGGTCTCCAGGGCAGAACAGATGGAACCAGCCCTGGTGGTAAGTGCAATCAGAGTGTGGATATATCTGCTGTTTGGGGACTATTTTACCTGTGTATTCTGTTCATTGTTTAGGCCACTAGAGGGGAAGGGGGGGTCAGTGTCCTGGAGGGCTGTACCCAGGTCAGCCACGCTACCACTAACCCTGTCCTCCGGGTGGAGGCACCTGTTTTCAGTACCCAGGCCCCTTAACCTGCAACTAGTCACACAGGTGGGGTAGTAGCCCTTGGGATAGCGCCACCTAGGGGTTACACAAGTACAGTGTGGAGATGGGACAATGAAGACTTCCCCATATGATGATGTATTTCCTGGTGGTGAAAGGTGAAGGACTGACAACAATGAAGACTGAAGCCCTCTGTTTATCCCCAGGGATAGGTACACTGTGGGGCAGTGACAATGGGTGTTTTCTCCACACTGGAGAAAAGTGAGGGACTTACAGCACTGGAGACTGAAGCCTCTTTTTATCTTCAGGAATGGGTACAGTGTAGGGAAGGGGCAGTGTAGGCTTCCCCATACTGTAATGGTTAAATGCTGGTTATAGGTGAGGGAATGACAGCACTGGAGACTGAAGTCCTCTGTTTCTTCACAGGGACAGGTGCAGTGTGGGGCATGGACAGGGGGTGTTTCTCACACACTGTGATATATTTAGTACTGGATAAAGGTGAGGGACTGACAGCACTGGAGAGTGAACCCTCTGTTTGTCCACAGAGACAGGGACAATGTGGGGCAGGTAAGTCGCAGGTATGTCCACACTGTACATAGATACATAGATACATAGACAGTGTCGGCAGATAAGGGCCTATGACCCACCCAGTCTGCCCATTTGAGCTTGTAAGTTCAGTTTATGTTTTCCTAGAAGTCTGTTGCCCCTTACCCCTGACCTCCAGAATTCCTTTATGTCTATCCCAAGCATTCTTAAATCCCGTGATTGTTTCAGCCCCCACCACTTCCTCTGGCAGGGTGTTCCACTTGTCCACCACCCGTTCTGTGAAGAAATTCCTCCTCATGTTTCCTCTGAATCGTCCTCCCTCCAACTTCATCCCATGCCGTCTAGTCCTGGAACATCTTTTTCGCCAAAAATAGTGTATTCCTGCACCCTGTTCCTCCCTGTGAGATACTTGTATGTCTCTATCATATCCCCTCTCTCCCTCCTCTCCTCCAGGGAGTACATGTTCGGTTCCTTCAACCTGTCTTCATAGGACTTGTGATGCAATCCATGCACCATCTTTGTTGCCCTCCTCTGAACCTTCTCTACCCTGTCTATGTCCTTACGTGGGTATGGTCTCCAGAACTGTACACTGTACTCCAGGTGGGGCCCTCACTAGTGTCTTGCAGGATTATGACCTCCCTTTTCCTGCTGGTGATGCCCCTGCCTATACATCCCAGCATCCTATTTGCTTTACCTGCTGCCTTGTCACACTGTTTCCCTACCTTGAGGTCATCAGAGATGATAACCCCAAGATCCCTTTCCTGCTTGGTGCATGCTATATCCTCACCCCCAACTGATATATTGTGCCAGGGTTTTTGTGCCCCATATGCATTATCTTGCACTTCTTTGCATTGAACTTCAACTGCCAAACCCCTGACCATTCTTCAAGTTTCTGCAGGTCCCTTCTCATTCTGTCTACACCCTCTGGTGTGTCTACTCTGTTACAGAGCTTTGTGTCATCAGCGAACAATGATATTCTGCCTTCTAGGTCCTGTGCAATGTCACTGATGAAGATGTTGAATAGAACCGGTCCCAGCACTGATCCCTGTGGTACCCCACTGGTCACTCTTCCCTCTGTGGAGTGACAGCCATTTACCACCACTCTCTGTGTCCTGCCGCCCAGCCAGTTACCTACCCACCACACTACTGTCCTGCCCACGCCCATATTCCCCAGTTTGTGTAATAGTCTTCTATGTGGCACAGTGTCAAAGGCCTTGCTGAAGTCAGATAGGCCATGCACTGCCCTCCCCTGATCCACCTCCCTAGTCACCCAGTCAAAAAATTCAATGAGGTTGGTCTGACATTACCTCCCCCTGGTGAAATCATGCTGCCTTGGGTCCTGTAGTCCATTGACAACCAGATGTTCCACCAATCTCTCCTTCAGTAGTGCTTCCATGATCTTCCCCACTACCGAGGTGAGGCTGACTGGTCTGTAGTTCCCTGCTTCCTCTTTGTTCCCGCTTTTGTGTAAGAAGACTACATCACTGTGATGGTGTTTCTGCTAGGAAAGCTGTTGGTCTGACTGCATTGAAGACTGAACCTTCTGTTTATCAAGAGGGGCAGGTACAATGTGAGGAAGGAACAGTGCAGGCTTCCTCACACTGTGATATATTTCCTGCTGGTGAAAGGTGAGGGACTGACAACACTGGAGACTAAAGTTCTTTGTTTACCCACAGGGACAGGTTGAGTGTGGGGAAGGACATGTATATTTTCCCCAGACTAGGATGTATTTAGTATGGGTGAAAGGTAAGGGACTGATAGCACTGAAGATTGAAGCCCTCTTTTTATCCATAGAGGCATGTACAAGAGCTCCACAGTTAGTGGGCAAGTGGCTGGAACAGCCACATCTACCTATCCCTCTCGGGCAGTGTTGTGCAATACCAGTTCTATTAAGAACAAGATGGCAATTATTGCCGATCTTGTTGCAACATCTAATCTGGCTTGCATCACCAAGAGGTGGCTGGACAAAAATGCTGCACCTGTTTTGGAATTGGCTGCTTCAGCTACACCGTCCCAGAGAGGATTGTTGGGATGGGGGTGTGGCAATCTGTTTTAAGATGGACTTGAACTCATGGACTTCCAATAGGAACAACAAGGTCTTTTGAGAGTGTGACTATTAAAGAGCTTGCAGGTGTAAGTTGCAAGATCCTCCTCATCTACTATCCCCTGGGAGATGAGAAGGAATTCCTGCAGGAAGTCATGAATTTCATCGTTGACTGGTGTTGGAGTCGCCCAGATGGATTATTCTGGGTGACTTCAATGCCTGGGTCGATGATGAACTCTCGCAGTTTGGTCAAGACTTCCTCCAACTGATGTGTTCGTTGGGCCTAACACAGGTTGTTACCTCTGCAACCCATATATATGGCCACTCACTGGACCTCATCTTCCTGCTGAGAATGGAGGTCTCTGACCTTATGGTGGAGCTGGACATGTGGTTGGACCACCATATTGTGAGGTCCTCGTTCAAGGCCCCTCCTAATAAACCTATCCATACAGAGATGGTCCAGTACCACCCATTAAAGGGTTTGACCCCACAGGGTCTGATGGCAGGATTGGACCTATCAGGTTTGATGAGTGCATGAGAGGAACCTGGGAACTGGTGATGACCTATATTAGGGTTATTTGTGAGGCCCTCAGTACCATCACACCTGTCCGTGTTCAACCCCTCACCTCATATGGGGATCCCTGTGGTTTGATGGGACCCTCAGGGAGATGAGGATGAGGGGTCAAAGGTTGGAATGGTGCTGGCGGAGGACCGGTTTGAAGGGGGACAATCTTATATTGATGGCCTATTATAGGGACTATCAATTGGCAATCTTCCATAAAAAGGCAGAGTTCCTGTCCAAGGAGATTGCCACAACAATCAACAGACCAGCTCAGCTCTTCCGTACTATAAATAGGTTGTGTGACCCAGCCTGTCTTCAGCCAGGGGAGCTTTTTGACAAGCAAAGTGTGATAAGTTTACTCTGTTTTTTGCTAATAAGATTGCCTCAATCAGATCGGAAATTCGGTCGGCACCCTCTAATGGGATTTGGGTGATGAGCCTGACGTCACGGGCATTTGGTCAGTCTGGTCCGACTTCCACCAGTGGGCAGTCATGGATGTGGTGAGGGTCATCTGGGAGTTATGGCCAACCTTCTATAGTTAGGACATGGGACCAAAACGCCTCCTTGTGGGGTATGTTGATATAATCGGCCCAGTCCTAGCTAGGATAATCCAGAGTTCCCTAGTGTCAGGGGTTTCTCCTGGGCCCTTGAAGGAGGCAGTTGTCAGACCACTCCTGAAAAAACCTACACTGGACTTGGACTGCCTGGTGAAGTACAGATCAGTCTCTAACCTTCCCTTTGTGGGGAAGGTTATTGAGAAGGTGGTGGCCATTCAACTGGAGACCTATTTAACAACCCACAACATCTACAACCCTCTCTAGTCAGGTTTCAGAAAAAGGCATAGTACTGAGATTGCCCTGGATTGGATGTTAAATGATCTCCTGGTGGCAAAGGATCGAGGAAGATGTCCCATCCTGGTTCTCCTCGATCTCCTAGCAATGTTTGACACCATGGAACATGGGGTGCTGATGGAGCACCTGTGGGTGTGTTGTGGACTGGTGGGTACCGTCCTCTACTGGTTTAAATCTTTCCTCACTGGCAGGATGCAGCAAGTGATGTCTGGGATTTTTTCCTCGACACCCTTACCCTGTCATGTGGGTCCCACATTGCTCCGTTGTATATCACATACTGTTTGTGATGTATACGCCGCCAGTAGGGGATATTATAAGATGGTATGGGCTGAGTTTTCACTGTTATGTAGATGATACTCAGCTATACATGTCTTTTGCACCATGTAACAGGAGACGGTCTCGGTGCTAAATCACTGCCTTGCTGATATCCAAGACTGGATGAGAGCCAACTAGTTGAGGTTGAATCTGGACAAGACTGAGGTACTGGTGCTGGAATCTGGTCACCAGGGGGGTGAGGGTGCAATCTGGTTGAGTCTCAGGGCTGAGGCTCAGGGATTCCCAGTTGCTTACCTCAGACCGGATAAAAAATCTTGGTGTTGTTCTGGACTGCAGCCTGACACTTAAATCACAGGTGTCAGCCATGGTCCAGACCTCATTCTACCAGGATCAAACGCCTGGTACCACCTAGTGATCTGCCATTGCTAGTGCAAGCTTTTGTGACCACTCGTCCTGATTACTGCAAGGCCCTGTACGTTGGGCTGTTGGGGGGCAGATCTTCACCACCTGCAGCTAGTGCAGGGTGAGGCAGCTAGGCCGTTGACCGGTCTACCTAGATTGTGTCACTTTGCACCTGTGCTGTGTTCTCTCTCCAGGCTGCTGGTTAGGTAGCGGATCTCCTTCAAGGTTGCTTTGCTGACCTATAATGCCCTTCATGGTCAGGGACCCAGCTACCTGCAAGACCTGCTGTGTCCCTATCACTCTTCAATCCCTCCGCTCAGCAGACGAGTGATTATCAAAGATCCCACAGGTTTGTTTGAAAACATCTGGGGACCGTGATTTCTTCTTTGCGGCCCCAACTCTGTGGAATGCTCTCCCTCATTATATCCGAGATTCCCCAGCATCTGAGATATTTTAACAGGAGCTCAAAACTTTTTTATTCATGCAGGCCTTTCCTCAGAACTTGTCATGTTTTTTATTGATAATTTAAAATTGTTGGTTTTAATTGAATGACGGGGAGATCTATTTGTTTGTATTTATTGTATTGTATGTTAATATTTTTAAATGTTTTATAAACTGTATATAAAGCACATTGGATCGCAATGAGAACTGCGCTATGCAAAATAAAATGTGATTGATATAGTGAGGGCAGAAACAGTGTGTGTTTCCCACTCACTGTGATGTTTTCAGTACAAATGAAAGGTCAGAAAATGACTAACACTGGAGATTGAAGCCCTGTGTTTAGCCACAGGAACTGAACAGGTATAGTGCAGGCTTCCCACACTGTAATTTATTTACTACTGGTGAAAGGTGAGGGACTGACAGCACTAGAGACTGAAGCCATCTGTTTACCCACAGGGGCATGTAAAGTGTGGAGCTGGGACAGTGTGTGTCTCCCCCACAATGTGGTATAGTTAATGCCATTGAAAGGTGAGGGACGGACAGCACTGGAGACTGAATCATCTGTCTAACCAGAGAGACAGGGAAAGTGGGGGCCAGGTACAATGCCATCATCCCCACAGTGTCATGGACGTAATTCAATTAAATTTTTACTTTACCAGGAAAAACACCATTTACAAGGTGGTCCTAGGAGGACACAAGTGAAACATAGTATAACAAGATCACAGTTACAAAACAATAACAATATACTGTATTTTACATATGAGGGACAATACATGACTTACATTGAGATTATCTGACATTATAAACCTGGGTATGAAGGAAAATACATGAATTACATTAAAAGTATCTAATGACATAATTCTAGGTATGGAATAGGGGGATCGATACAGTAAGAATAACACTAGTGTTCTAGGAGGCACAGTAGAGAGGGGGAAGGGGGTCTGGGGTTAGGGGGAGTGAAAGATGATCAGCAGAGGGCACATTCGAAAGGGGGAAGGTGCAGGAGCAATAGTAAATTAAAAGTAGCAGTTACCAGCTTCTAGGACTGACAGCACTGGAGAATGAACCCTCTGTTTATCTACAGGGGCAGGGACAGTGCAGGCTTCCCACACTATATTGCATTTTCTGCTAGTGAAAGGTAAGGGAATGCCAGCAATGGGGACTGAAATTTTCTGTTTATTCACAGGGACATGTACAGTGTAGAGCCAGGACAATGTGTGTCTCCCTCACACTGCAACGTATTTAGTGCTGGTGAAAGATGAAAGACTGACAGCACTGGAGACTGAACCCACTGTTTATGCAAAAAGACAGGGACAGTGGGGGTCAGGTACAATGCAGCCATCCTCACAGTGTAATGGAATTAATGCTAGGGAAGGTGAAGGTCTGACAGCACTAGATACTGAAGCCCTCTATTAATCTACAATTTAAGAAAAATACTCCAGCAGCATCAGATCTCACTGGCAACCTATGACTGCTACCGCTAATTTGCCTTTACCTTGATCCTACCATTTGCAATCTCTGTGATGTCTACTGATTAGTAAAATGTTACGCGTCATGTTCATTTCTTGAGCCCCTGGTCAAGTTAACACTTTCATGGGCCTTCTACCCCTGCCTAAATTATTTTCCCTCCTACTTCCCTCCCTCCACTTCCTCTTCCCTTTTTTGCCCCTCGGTCATTCCATACCTCTTTCCTCCCTGCCACCTTAATACATCTTCATCATCACTACACTACCTACACCACCTCTTCCTACTCTCCTCCACCCCTGCCTTTCCCATCCTCCTCTCGTTTATTCCACTTTGACTACATTGCTGTTCTTCCCTTTCCCTCCCATCTATCCCCAGCCTACCCTCCACCTCTGCTTGCCTTCTCCCTTCCCCCACTTTCCTCCTTCATCCCTGTCCCTCTCTACTGGTACAAGACCTTCCTTCTTTCTTTGACCCAGGCACAATCCAATTATCTGCCTATGATGTTAGTTGTACAATTCTCCTTTTTAAACAAGCATCCTCATGTTATGTTACCGTTACCTAGTGAAACGTTAGCCTTTGTTTTGACTCTGCACCCTGTACGTGCTTAGATTGTGTAACTATTGTTAGAATTTATGCCTGGAGACAGTTTCAATTGTTTCTTGGTGTACCTACCTCTGTTGAACATATCTGTATTCTTGTTTGTATCATACTTGATGTGAAACCTGTGAAAGAGCTTTCTGCTTAAAGGTGTTAAGCCAAGATCTCAATAAAGAATAAAAGGATGGGAACAGTGTGGGCCAGGGACAGTGTAGGCTTCCCCACACTGTAATGTATGTGGTGTTGATGAAATGGGAGGGACTTACAGCACTTGAGACTGAAACACTCTGTTTATGCACAATGACAGGTACAATGTGGAGCAGGGATAGTACAGGCTTCCCCACACTGTGATACATTCAGTGCTTGTTAAACGAGGGACAGTTTGAGGCTTAAAGAGGTTGACAGTGTCCCTTTAAGCCTGCATGTTCTATAAACAGCTCCAGTGATACTGGTTTGTAGCCACATTTAACTTGATATACTTAAGTATAAACTGGGCAAGGAAATCCCTGTGTCCAGACTGGCTGAGACTTGGTTATAGTCATTGCCTTTAGAGAGCACTACTAATGGCTAAAAACAAGTCCCTGCCAACCAGGGCAACTCACAAGTCACATACAGAATTCATAAGCCAGTTCCTGAATTCCTTCACAAACATGATTGCAACCTGCTAATATATATAAACCTTCAACTAGGCCCTTAAAATAAAAGGCCATTAAATAACATAAAGTAAGTAAATAATGTAATGTTATTTTCACTCGAGAGCCCCTCATAGACACACACACACACACACACACACACACACACACAAATTTAAAAAAATGAAATACTATTCCGTTTCCACTGCTGATATTTCTTTGATGACCATGAAAAATCCTCCTCCTATCCCTACCAGTTTGCCAAAGAAGTCCCTGTTCCTTACTTGGTGTAGTGACCCAGAGTTCTAGGTGCCCTCCAAAAATGGGCATCCAGGTGCTCTGGGGGCTGGCTAGGTAGGGAAGGTGCCCCAGAGTTAGGGAGGTGTCCTGTGCTGTGCCCCAGGATAGGTCCCAGTTAGGACCCCCCCAAAATGCAAGCCCCAGTGGGCTGCGTTTTGAAAATGTTTCTTTTGCTGCTTGTTTTTCCTGCCTGCTGCAGTCACCGGGCACCTGCTGTCATGGGCCCAGTTGCGAGGGCAATCAGGCAGGGATGGGCTTGTGAGGATTCTGAGATGGAATCCTCAGCCCTAGTTTTGAATGGCAACAGCCGTTCACCATTATTCCGTTGAGGAGGAGTAAGAGCAGCAGTGTGTGACAGAAGCAGTAGGCTGTCCAGGGCTCAGACAAAAAGGGGGGGACTTACCGTTGCTCCTGCATCCTTCCCCAATGTACCAGCTGGTCTTTCTGTCAACCACTCCTTCTCTGGATGTTGGCTGCAGCCATCCAGTGGTGTTCCCAGGTCCCCTGGTGGTGAGAAGGTCCCATTAGAAGGGGTGGTGGGTCCAGGCCGGCCACTCCAAGTGCCAGTAGCAGTCCCGTTGGGAGGAGCAGCAGGTCCAGACCAGCCCCATCAGCAGCAGAGATGCCAGCACATCCCATTGGGAGGGGCGGTGGCAACAGCAGAAGGCCATCCTCTCCAGTTTAGCTCAACAGTGCTGTCGGGAGGGGCAGCGGGGCCAGGCTGACTGCTTCAGCACCAGGAGGTCCATCGGGAGGGGTAGCAGGGCCAGGCTGCCCCCTCCAGTATCAGCAAGAGGTCAATTAGGAGGAGCAGCAACAGCAGCAAAAGGCTGACCCCTCTGTCAGCAGCACCAGCTTCAGTGGAGGCCTGTGGGAGGAGGCAGGTCCAGGCACCCCCCAGTGCCAGCAGCAGTCCTGGGCCAGGAACAGATGGAGGGCAGCAGGGTGAGTGGCAGCAGCTCTGCAGTGACTTTGGGGCAGGCAAAGGCTCCAGAACTGGACCGTCCATGGTGCGGGGATTGGGGAGGCTCCTTTAAGCCAGGGAAAGCCATTGGGATCCTGCTTTTACCATTTTATTCCAATATATGTACCTACAACATCTCATTTCCAGTGGAGTCTGGGTTTTACCCATTTTTTTCAATGCATTTACCTACAACAGCTCATGCAGAGATGGGCTGAAGTTTTATTTCATAGGCAAAGTTCATGCAAAATCTGCAATTTCACCGTGCAAAAAAGTTTGCGAAATTCGAGCATTCCACAAAATTTTTCACAAGTGCGAAAATGTCGATTTTGTGGGAACTTCATCCACAAAATAAAACTTCAGCCCATCTGCATGGACTCACTCCCACCCTCAACCTGGTAAACAGTACAGTTTGCTCCCTTAGATATCGGGCTTTCAATACACTGAACAGAAACTGTCTGCATCAGTTCACACGTGAGAACAGCTCACATATTCTCAGAAGATTCAACAGCAGTGGGAACAGTAACAGCCATTAGAGGGTGAAAAATCATCTGAGTTGGCAGTCTCTGATGGTGCTGCATCATTGGATCATATCAGGAGCAGCTGAGCTGTCTTGCCAGTTTCACTGGTTGAGGGAGAAGGAACCACATCCTAAGATGTGGGATTATGTTGCCTGGTATGCAGCTGCATTCACCTACTTTATGCAGATATATAAGTGTTCTGCTTCCTCCATCAGCTGGGAAGCTGCTGCCCCCCTCCGTACCAGGTTATAATGTTGTACGCTTAATTGCATACGGCATTATAGCGAAACCCAGACCTGTGCACTCTCCGTGTTGGACCCCCCAAGAGTTAGAATGTTAAGTGAGAGGTCCGAGGGGCACAGTCCCCCATAATGGGGGGTGTGGGGTTGAAACCCCCACAGAAAAGACAATACACCAGAATCGTGCAACACGATTAAGATGCACGGCATTCTGTCGTGCGACATTTTGGCCCCATGCTGCTGCTCTCTATTTGTCAATGCCTGTTGTAATCATGCAACATTGTCATCTAGTACCGACTGCTCCAGCTCCTCAGTAGCAGCTGTAGGACCAGGTCAACAACTATGTCCATCTCCACATCAGATGAAATTAAAGGAATCGAGGTAGACTCTTGTGAAATAGAAGCAGAGGAGGATGCTATCTCCCCTGCTTCTACCATGTTGGGCATTCCCCTCTCTGAGACAGGGTCAGTCATCTTGGCTGATGGCTAGAGTTCCCCCTAATGACAAGAGTAGGGGAATTTTATTGAGGAAGAGGGGTGTAAAATACAGAACAAAAACATACACAATTAGTGATCCACTGGCATCAATGACAAAGAAGATACAGAAAAAACATGCTGTAATTGCAAAATTCCACCTGCGAAATGCAGTATTTTGCCATGAAAGTGTGGAATTTCACACTTTGTGGGTGAAATTCCGCATTCTGCAGTCAGAATTTCTCCTTTCGCATCTGCAAAAAAATTTAATGAAATATGCAACAATTTTTGCTGAGCATAGTTTGCCAACTTCACCCATCTCTAATCTCAAATCCAGTGGGGTCCTGCGTTTACCCATTTTTTCCAATGTATTTACCTACAACATCTAATTTCCAGTAAGATCTTGCTTATATATATTTTTTCCAGTGTATTTACTTACAGCATCTCATGTCCAGTGGGGTCCTATGTTCACCCATTTTTTTTCAGTGTATTTACCAACAACATCTCATTTCCAGTAGGATCCTGCATTTATCCATTTTTTTCAATGTATTTACCTCAGGGTTCAAAGTTCGACAAATCCGATAGCTCAATGTCCCAGGCTGTGGAGTTAGGGAAAAGCAGTTTCTATAATGCCAGTTTTTATTTTGTTAACTTAATAATTTTTTTTTTTTGTTCCCTCCCAACTTCAGGCTGGCCTCTGCTTCAGGCCACCTATGTCCTCCATGCCACACTGCCTCGGATCAGCCACCTCTTCACCCCATATTACAGCCCCCCAGGTAACCCCGGGACGTAACCCTTCACTGGGTGGTCCCTCTCCTCCAGGCGGCACGTGTCTGTGTGCAGCGCCAACACTCCGGTGCTGCTGGGGATGGTGCATGAACTGTCCTTGGACTCACAGCAACAGGAGCTGGCGACTGTCATCCAGTCAGCTATGGGGCTGTTTTTCCCATTTGCTCCTTGGGGGGCATGGTGTGCCACTAATGTAAGGCTGACGCCAGTATTCACCATGCCCCCTTAGTGAATGGGACCCCATGAACTGCCTTGCCCCCAGCCTCCACTAGGGGTCAGCAATCGCTGGGTTATGTCCCTGCCCTCCCCCCGAGAGAAGACAAGCGGTCAACCGACGCTCAAGCCTTCTCTCCCCAGCTGGCCCTCCAGCACCATATCCCGTCTGAACCTGGGTAAGCTGGCCATAAGCAGTTCCAACCGCTATGCCGATTGGCTGGCTCATTATCAATTTTAATTATTCTTTGGTCAGTTCCACAACTTATTGCTTGGTAACTTACTTTTGTCAGTTTATTCTTAGGCATAACTGTCCTGTTTCTTTTTGTTACATGTATTCCATTTCTATGTATTATGTTCTGTATTTTTGAATCTGTTATGTTTTCCCCTTTCCCCTTCCCCCAGGATGCATCTGAAAATCAGCTGCAGAAATATAACAAACGAAGGTGCACGGATGTATCCACTGGCCACTAGTTGCCCCGTCAGGGTAAGAATCCCTTCGTCAGGGAGCAGGATTAGCAGGAGAGAAGTGATGTCAATTTATACAAGCATCTGTTGAATAAACATAACATTGATTAGAAAATAAAGTTACATATGTACATGAATACAAAAAAGTGAAAAACATGAGAAAATACAGAAATCCTTTGCTAGTCAAAATATCAGCAAGACCATACAATCATAACATTTCAAACATCATTTCTTTTAAATAAAATCCATGATTAAGAAAAAAAAATTGTTTGCTCATTGCAGCAACCTGAAACAGGAGACATGGTGGCTTAGTAAGCAATAATACCCGACAGGGTGAGTGGTATTTGGAAATACTGAACTGCCCAGGGGTGTAATGAGGCCTTTCCAAGCCAAAAATATGAGACTTCAGAAGAGCTGACTTTGATAAGATGGTCAACAGAGTTAAGCTAGCCCTGGCAAAAAGAAATACAGGTGAAGGGGGTACAGGCAAAGTGGGCAAACATTAAGGATGCAATACTTGAAGCAACATCCCACTGTGTTAGAGAGAAAAGGAAGTGCAAAAGAAGAAAGAAACCACTTTGGTTCTCAAAAACAATAGCAGAAAAGGTCAGCTCCAAAAGGCTGGCCTTCAGTAAATATAAGGGAACGCAGCAGAATGAAGATAGGGAGGCATACCAAACTTCCCTAAGGGAAACAGGGAAGGCAGTAAGGCAGGCAAAGGCTCAAAACAAGGAAACACTAGCATGAACAGTAAAATAAGGTGACAAGACTCTCTATAGATACATTAGTGAAAGGAGAAAGTCCAGAGGGGGTATTGCTAAGATCAAAGAGGATAAGGGGGCATGTGAGGAGGAGGACCATGTAAAAGCATCTATCCTAAATAGATACTTCTGCTCAGTATTTACTGAAGAGAACGTAGGGCAGGGCTCACAGCTCAGCACCATGGACACAAGGGGGAGGGAGGTGTGCACTAGTCCCTTCACAAAAGAAAGGGTCCTACAAGAGCTCAATAAGCTCATGTTGGACAAGACAATGGGACCTGATGGCATACATCCCAGGGTACTAAAGGAGCTAAGGGTGGAACTAGCATAGCCATTATCAGAACTGTTTAGTGAGTCTCTGAGCACAGGAGAGGTCTCAGAAGACTGGAGAAGGGCTCATGTGATCCCGCTCCACAAGAGTGGTAGCAGGGAGGAGACAGGGAACTACAGACCAGTCAGTTTTACCTCACTAGTGGGCAAGATTATGGAGGCACTCCTTAAGGAAAGGATAGTGCAACACCTGGAATCCATAGGAGCACAGGATCCAAGACAGCATAGGTTTACAAAAGGAAGGTCCTGTCAAACTAATCTCATAGATTTCTTTGAATGGGTAACCAGAGTGGTGGACCAAGGGGGAGCAGTTGATGTCACCTACCTTGACTTCAGCAAAACTTTCGATACTGTTCCACATAGAAGATGGATTAATAAGCTGAGTAGGCTCGGAGTAGGTCAGAAGTTGGTCAACTGGGTGACAAACTGGTTGACAGGCAGAAAACAGAGAGCTGTGGTAAACGGTATACAGTCAGAAGAGATTCAAGTCAGAAGTGGGGTTCCTCAGGGATCTGTCCTGGGGTCAGTCCTCTTTTAATATCTTCTTCAGTGACATTGCAGATGGACTGGAGGGTAAGGTTTGTCTGTTTGCAGATGACACCAAGATCTGCAACAGAGTAGATGATCCAGATGGGGTTGGCAGAATGAGAAGAGATCTGGATAAACTAGCAAACTGGTCCGAAGAGTGGCAACTGGGGTTTAACGCAAAGAAGTGTAAGATCATGCACATCGGGAAGAGAAACCCTGAAGCCACCTGTAAGCTGGGAGGGGAGTTGCTGGCAGTCACAAGGGAATAAAGAGACTGGGGCATCATCATCACCAATAATCTGAAATCATCCAAGCAGACCACTAAAGCAGTAGATAAGGCAAGGGGGATGTTGGGGTGCATTAGTAGGGGTATCACAAGTCATAAGAGGGAGATAATCCCTCTTTACAAGACACTGGCTAGGCTCCATCTGGAGTACTGTGTGCAGTACTGGAGGCCACACCTTCACAAGGACATTAACCAAATTGTGGCAGTCCAGAGAAGGGCAACCAAAATGGCGCAGGGACTGAGTCAGAAAACATATGAGGACAGATTAACAGAGCTCATTATGTATACCCTAGAGCAAAGGAGGGAGAGAGGTGATATGATCGAAACATTTAAACACCTAAAGGGCATTAACAAGGTGAAAGAGTCTAACATGTTTCAATATAAGAAAAATAGCAGGACAAGAGGACACAACATGAGATTAGAGGGAGGCCAATTAAGGGGTAATGTGAGGAAGTTCTTTTTCACAGAAAGGGTGGTGGATGCATGGAACGGCCTACCTCAGGAAGTGGTGGATATGAATACAGTGCAGGGCTTCAAACAGGCATGGGATAGGCAGAAGGGAGCAATACAGATGAGTATGACTAGATAGGCCATTGACAGAGCAAAGGCTGATGGCACATTCAAGAGGTGGAAAACGAAATGGGCAGACTAGATCGGCCTTGAGGTCCTTATTTGCTGTCAACTTCTATGTTTTGTATGTTTCAGGTGGAGGGCCTTATAGCCCCTTTAAGGTCCAGTATTTCCCAATACCACCCACCCTGGAGGGTATTATTGTACTTAGAAAATGGCCCATCAGTAAGCAAGCAATAACACATGACAAGGTGTGGGTTACGTGCTGATAAGAGCATGGCCAGGGGTGTACTAAGGCATGAGGCACTTGCGACGAGTGCCTTATGCCCCTGGGCGTGCTCTTATCAGCATGTAACCCACACCTCGGAGTGTGTTATTGCGCTTATAAAATAGAGTCTTAAGTAAGTAGTTTGTAACAAAAAAAGAACAAAAAAATAGGAAAAACATGTAAGGTAAGGTTTAAGACTGAAGTAGTAAAAAAATAGTCCCCCATTGGTAATTCCTGATGGTTAGTACATGTGGAAGAGTGACTTCTGAACTCTATCCTACCTCCCCTATCACTATGGTCAAGATTTTATTTAGCTTATTCAGTTATAGTTTCATGTTTTATTCTTTGCTGCCTGTTTGCTTGAAGGGGCTGATACTTCAGTTTGGCTCCAAAACATTTAGAGAATGTTGACTGAGCCAACCGGTGAAGGATGACTTCCAGTTTTCCGCTGAAGGGGCTGGAGATCATGGTCAGCAGTCTTAGTTTTTTTATTGTGTCTGGTATGCTGTCTTTTCTGATGAGGAAAAATGTATCAATGACAGCTTTTTTATATTTATCGTCGCTGACCACCGAAAATTGACTTCCGGTTTTGCTGTCGGTGGGATTTTGAAAGCCGAGAGCAGAGGTTTACATTGATTGGGGTTGGGTGGGTAGCAGTACAGGTTAGATGGATTCACTTTAAAAAGGAAACAATTGCCTTCATGATTTACAGAAACGGACCTCCTGTAGGCTGTCTTCCGGTTTTGTTGTCGGTGGGATTTTGAAAGCCGCAAGTAGCAGTTAGAATTGGTTGCAGTGAGCTCGGTCACAACACAGGTCAGATTCACTTACTTTTACAAAGTACAATTTGACGTTACAAATTACAGCAATGGACTGTGTGTGCATGTGTGTGTGTGCAGGGGGGTGCTGCCGCTGCTTTCACAGAAATTAGTCGGATTCGCAGAGGTGGGCTGCAGGACGTGGTTTTAGTTTGGCACGGAGCTGCAGGTTGCTGTTTAGAGAGGAGGACATTGGGCACACTGATACTTTACTGTGATGTGGCTCAGGTTGGCACAATTAGTGTAGGTTGGCAGTATACATTCTGATAAGGACACAGGAGAAAACTGCTTTCAGCCAATCAGAATCTTGGATTTCTTTAGCCCATTTTATAATATTTTTTATAGAACAGAAAAATGTTTTAAAATAGTTTAATCAATGTTTAAGAAAACATTAAAATATATTTTTTGTAAAGTAGTCCCTTACTGTGATAAGTATGCCACTAGTGGGCGATGTCTATAACATTTTGCTTATATAAGGTATATAGCAGCCCCGATTGGTTTATGGGACTTGTAGTCCTATAAGTAATATATTGATGGGGTTCAAGGCCACATAGTAAAATGATTTGAGGAATTAGCATGTGGAGCCCAGTACCACTGGTTTGGAGAGCGGGCAAGGTATTGGCAGTACTGCTCATTTGAAAAGCGGTTGAGAAATCGGCCATACCAGTCATTTTGAGAACTGGTAAGGAATTGGCTGTTGGAAGTTGTGACCACAACAAGACGGGTGCAGTTTAAAAAAAAAAAACAGGAACAGCCTGACTAGTAAGTTCAGCATACAGGAGGAGGTAAGCAATAGCATGGAAAGTATGTACGTTGTGAGGCAAAGGCGGAAGAAGAGCGGAGGAGGCACTTTCTTGAATTTGGCTCCCAAGATGTGTAGAATCTTTGCTGGCTTGCTTCAATACTTCATCAACCAGCTTTTAAGGGGGTTGGAGCTGCAATTCTCTTGGTTGCTCTGTAATTGTCTGTGCTCCATTGAAAGGCTTGATTTAATCTTTTATTGCGTTTTTGTTCATTTTTGATGGTTTTCCTACTTGTGGAAGGGGTGGGGATTTCTAATGGAGGGGGTCTTCAGTTGTTCAGCCGGTAATGGAGAAAAACATAGCGGCTCGCTGGTTGTGAATTTTGTGTCACAAGGATACCAGTTTGTCACTGGTGTATGAAGTTGGCACTTGTTTTTTAGAGGGCATCTATTGAAAAATAGATTCCCACCTCACAAAGGTTCTCAGCCAATCAGGTTTTAAGATTTTTCTTTGCCATTTTCTAAGGATAGATGGAAAAGGGGGGAGAAAAGGCTGTTGTGATGTGGCAAGGCAAGTGCAATCAACAAACACTGATCTCCACGATGGACAATATCAGAAGATAATCATCTAACAGAGAATGGACACAAATTACTTAGGCTAGCATTTCCACATTATACATTTGATGAACATATATACATGTTACAGGTTGTGATAGCAAACAAAAATGTTTTTCTTGATTATGGATTTTATTTTTTAAAAATGATCTTGGAAATGTTATGGTTGTATGGTCTGGATGATATTTTGACTGGCATAGGATTTCTGTATTGTCTCGTGTTTTTCACTTTGTTTTTGTATTTCTATACATATGTAAATTTATTTTCTAATTAATGTCAAGTTTATTCATGAGATGCTTATATAAATTGACATCACTTCTCTCCTACTAACCATGTCCCCTGATGAAGGGTTTCATACCCAAAGTGCTGGGGCAACCAGTGCTCAGTGGATACAGCTGTGCACCTTCGTTTGTTTTATTTCATCAATAAGCATTTGAAACTGATAAAAAGTTAGTGCCTTGGTTGTCTTCAAGTGCAGGTTTTCTCTGACCTTTTGTGTGTTTTGGACTGGCTGCTCCTTGCTTGCACCATCTCTGTCCTGAGGATTTGCAGTCCACCTTCGGAAGTGAAAGTGAGCTGCTACTAGCTCAGTATGTCTTTCCTGGTAAAACCTTTGAAATACATACCTACATACATACATACAAAGATAAATAAATGAGTCTTTTATCACATTAATGTATTAGCAGCTGTTGTGACTCTGACCAGTGTTTGTTATTTCTGTTCTGGCCAGTTTTATTTAGTAGTCCTGTCTGTCTAAGCTCTTTGCCCTGTCATGTGATTGAAAAGACTCAATACCTTATAACCAATTTGTGAAATTGAGGGGCAACTGCAGCTCTATAGAAGCATTTAATGAACAAGTGGAGGAGCTTGAAAAACCTTTTAATTCAGAGCGATTATGACAGACAGGTTAGTAAACTCATGTTACAAGGAGAGAACATATTTTATCGCTGCCTATCCTCACATGCCCCATCATGCTGTCCCTGCACCATCTTTGTCACCCTCTTCTGCACTGTCTCAAGCTGGATGATATCCTTCTTCAGGTAGGGAATCGAGTATTGTATGTTGTACTCCAGGTGTGGCTCATCCAGGGATATGTACAGTGGCAGGATAACCACCTCCCTTCTGTTCAGGAACCCTCTATCAATGTAACCCAGCATTCTGTCGACCTTGGCTACAGCCTTTCTACACTATGTAGGCTGCTTTAGGTCACTGGTAATGGCTATCCCTAAGTCCTTTTCCTCCTCCTCCTTCGATACAGTGACCTTAACCCTCCCGCCCCCAAACTGTAAGTGGCCCTCTGGTGCTTTAATCCTATGTGAATGACTTTGCATTTTTTAACATTGAACCCAACTGCTAAATGCCAGACCACCTCTCCAACTTTGCTAGTTCCTCCCTTAGGTCCTGTGCCACTTATGCACTCGTGTCCACCCTCCTTCAGAGCTTGGTGCCATCTGCAAAGAGACAGATTTTCCCTTTAGTGCTATCTCTCATGTCATTAATGAACATGTTGAATAACAGTGGGCTAAGCACTGACCACTGCAGTTATATCCCACGTACCTGAGAGCTCCCCCACCACACTCTGGGTCCTATCACTGAGCCCCTTGTTAATTTGTTTCCTGTCCCTAGGTCCTCTAACTTTCTTTTTTTCTTTATTTTTAAATGTTTCACATGAACATATACATGAGAGTTACCATATCCAAGACAGTCCATTTGTAAAAATTATACTAAAAATGGAAAGGAAACCCTCCCCTTAATCAAAGGAGGCATGCATCTCAGATATATTGATACCACATTGAGGGTATACTGAAATCTAATATAGCAATTCTAAATTACAATCAAATAAAAGCTGAATAATAAGCCCATGAGTAGTGTGACAAATTCGAAGTTACTTAAGAAATTGTTTAAAGTCCAAACAATTCACGCCTCACCAAGAGACTTGTGGCATCACACTATATTCTAAAGAAGAAAAAAATCTCCGTTTTTTATCATTATAGGCAGCATCATATTTATGCAGCATGAACTTGCTCAACAAAACATAATTGTTTTACTTAAACAGTACCCAAACCCAAAATACATATTTATTATATCCCCAGTCTATAAGAAAAAAAAGTCAGTTTGGGGTAATACTGGTAAATTACAGATCTAAATAAAATAGCCACAGTCTATGTAATGGGAGAAATCTTGAGTTCCATGTGGATCCTGTACATTAATTTACCAAACAAGAGATTGGGCTAAAACGACTGTTGTAAAATAACTGAATGTCTCAGCATGTAAATTGTTAAGGTTCAAACCAGTTCATGGTGCAGTACTAAAGATGGATCAGCCTTCCTCCATCTCCTCAAGGTTATTTTTGTTGTCACTGTATTCTATGCGTTGTCTCCTGTGGTTGGTGATACAGCAAGTTGCCCATTTACCCGCTTCTCCTGGATCTGAAAAAAAACAAACCTTGCCATTGTGGACTATTCTTAATCTGGTTGGAAATATCATGGTATGCACAATGTGAGCCTACCTCAACAGTTTCCTGGTGGCATCAAACTTTTTTTGACTCATTCTTGTAGCGTAACTGATGTCAGAGAATAGGTACACATTTCTCTTATCCTGTAGAATTGGGCTCACTCTTCTGGCCATATTCAAAATTTTAACCCACGTACCATCACTGCCAGTAATCAGGAGAAGTGTACGTGGGACATCCAATGCCTCACTATAGCCTTGTGGGGTTATTCGGTAAGCTTTTCGGAGTGAAAAATGGATATTTTGCCCTTCAGGCACCAGTTTTTCTCCAAGCCAGTCCTGTAAGAACATAAGAGGGTGATCCCCCTCGATCCCCTCAGGAAGTCCCAGAATCCTAATATGAGAAGAACGCATTTGATTTTCCAGTGTTTCCAAGCATGCTTGGAGATGTGCATTCTCCTTTACCATCATTGTGGTTGTAGCAGCCAAGGACTCAGACTGTCTCTTCACATCTATCATGTCCGTTTTTAGTCCCGCAACCTTCGATTCCACCATGGTGACTCTAGTATTGAAAGAGTCCAGTTTAGTATTAAGGTCTGTGATGGATGAAATTATTCTCTGCAGCTTTGTGCCAATTGAGGCCATTGTTTCCTCTGGCTCTGATGTTGAAGCAGCCTGCACTTCATGGCTGGTCCTCTTGAGCTGAGATGTCTGCTGCGATTTTCCTCCGGCACCGCTACCTTTTTCTCTATGAGGATTTTCCATTTGCTGTATGAATAGTTCTTCTTTCTGCTGGTCTGCTTATTTTTTGTCATGTTATGCTGAAAAAGAATAATGTTTGATGTTTTATGAGCAAATATAGCGAGCTGCGTCAAAATGCTGCCACAGAGCTTGGGCTCCAAAGCGCCCCGTGGTCCTCTAACTTTCTGATCATTTCAGTGGTGCACTAAGTTGGAGGCCTTGCTGAAATCCACATACAGAATGTCAATAACCTGACCCTTGTCCACTGCCTTCATTACCCAGTCACAGAAGCTGATCAAGTTGGTTTGACAGAATCTCCCAGACTTGAACTCATATTGTTTCTCACCTTTCAGTCTGTTTGCTTCAAGGAAATTGACTAGCCTTTCCTTCTGAATGGGTTCCATCAATTTAGCCACCCTGGAGTTAAGACTGACTGGCCTGTAGTTTCCAGGGTCAACCCTAGACTCACTCTTGTGCAGTCATACTACATGAGCAGTTGTCCATTCCTGCAGTACTGTCCCCATATCAAAATGAGCTGCTGAACAGATCTGCTAGCAAACCCACAAGTGCCACCACCAGTTTCCTCAAAACATTAGGGTGCATGCTGTCCAGTCTCAGGGATTTGTTCACCTTTGGGGACTTGAGCCCCTTGCTTTCCCTGTCTTCTGTTATCATGTCTTCTGCCATGACCCCCTCTGCCTATCCCCCATCTTCCCTTTTTTCACTGATATACTTGAAGAAGGCATGATCACCTTCTATAATCACCTCTGTAATTTGCAGCTCATTCTTAGACTTGGCCTGTCTGACTGCCTTTCCAGCCTCCTAGCATTCTTCAAGTATCCCCCGTTATCTTCATCTTTTGGAACTTCCTGTACTGCTTGTGAACAGTCCTCTTATCCCTCACTGCCTTGCTCACCTCCCTGCTGAACCAACTTGGTCTCCTGGCTTTGCAGTTCTTCCCCATCTGCTTAAGCCAGGTGTTAGTAGCTGCCATGGTCCCTTCCCTGATAACCATCCTCTTTTGATCCACACTCATATCTTCCTTAAGGCTAGCTAGGTGTACCCTCACTACCCCATCCATCTTACCATAGTTAGCCTTCCTGAAATCTAATATGTTTTTCTTCATTCCTGATGTTTCCTTCCCCATGTCTTCTCACAACCAAACCATTCAATGGTCACCATTTCCCAATAACTCCTACACCACAGTGTCATGGATGTGATCCCCATTATGCAAATACCAGGTCCAGGATGGCTCACTCCCTTGCCGTCTTGGTCACCCAGAACCAGGAACCTCTCCCGAACTGCATTCAGTATCAGTTTGTTCCTGGCACAGAGGTAGACAGGACATCCCAATCCACCTTAGGCAAATTAAAGTGCCACATCATCACCACTTCACCCCTTTCAGCTGCCATCCTGATTATGGTGCTCAACTCCCTGTCCTTGTCCTTGACATGATTAGGTGGCCTATAAACTACACCCAGAGTCCATTTACTTCCTGTTGCCAAATGGATTTGTATTTACAGTGCCTCTATTTTCCCAGCCCCTATTTCCTGCATAGTAATGTACAGTGCCGTCCTTCATCCTTCCCTTTCTCCCTGTCCTGTCTATAGGAAGCATACCATCTAATAGAGATGGGTCCAGTGATTTTTTGGAGCAGCCCAGGTCTCAGTGACCACCACCAGATCCACCTTTCCCTCTGCCATCATGGCCCTGCAGGTCATTCATTTTGTTCACAAGGCTTCTAGCATTAAGGGGCACTATCCTCTACCACTCTTTTCCTCTTCTCCTTTTCAGCCAAGTGGTCCCACCCCTTCTGCTTGGTTGCCTGCTCCTCCCCATTAGCAGTTAAAATGTAATGCCAAAAATTCAATGGTCTGCAGACAAAGATAAAAATTCTAGCATTGAATGTAGGCTGGGGGAGGAACTGAAGTAGTGGAAAACACTATGTAGGAAAAGGATTTGGGAGTAATATATCAGACACCCTGAAGCCATAAGCACAACTCACTAGGGTGTTGGGCTGGGCAAATAGGATGATGGGGTGCATAAGGTGAGGAATCAGCAGAAGGAGAATGAAGGTGTTGCTGGCTCTGTATATGTCACTGGCCCAGCCCACATGCAGGTTATCCTGTGATAACAGAGACTGAATATGGGTGACTGTCAAAACGGTGACTCATATTCAGCGCTATTATCATGGGTGACCCACAAGGGTAATGACACATTGCTACCACAAGGGTAGGAGAGGGTGACTGGAAAGGGAGGATAGCAAGGAGAGGGATAATGAAGAGGTTATTATCATGTAGTGTGCCTGCTGCAGCTGAGCCAGCCATGTGGTGTGGTAGTGAGGTGGCTAGATCCAGTGCAGTAGGTACTGGTACTGAGGTGGGGGGACTCTTTTGCCACTGGCTGTGGCTGCTGTTTTTTTTAAGTCCATGGAGTGTTACCCCTCCTTGACATGCCCCCTTGAGTTAGGAATCTTTTAGTGGAGGGTATGGGGGACAAAGACCCTTGTAAGAGGAGGTGCAGGGGGACACAGCCACCCCACATAGACACTAGTATATTGCCGAATGTTTAATTACCAGGATGTGTATATCGCTGAATTGTGTTTCGGCGATATATACTCACTATAATAGCAATCACCATTTGTTGTTCACTATTATGTAATAGAACCCACATGGAGTACTATGTGTAGTTTGAGTCCACATCTGAAGGACAGAGACAGGGAGGAGGCAGTGCAAAGGAGGGTAACTGAAATGATACAGGAACAGAAGAAAAGGGCATACAAGGAGAGATTAGCAGATCTGAACATGTACATGCCTTGAGGTGAGGAAAAGAGAAAGATATGATTGAAACATATAAATACCTGCATGGCTAAATAACATGATTCCAGAGAATTGCTCAGTTTGAGTGGGAAGAAAGGCAATGGAGCAACTCCATAAAGCTGACAGGAGGCAAGTTTAATTCAAATTCCAGGAAATACTAGTTCATGGAGATGGTGAAGGGAGCATTGAATCTATTGCCAGAGGATGTGGTCTGTGTAAAATTAGTGGCAGTATTCAAAAGAGAATGGGGCAGAGACAAGGGCTTGATAGAGACTAGGGCTATGCAAATACCATTTCCCAAATTTCACCATGAAAGTGTATGTCCTAGATGCTAACATGAAAGCAATAATGGTGACTAGTAAGTTTAATGCATGTTAGTGTCTTTTCTCCCTGAGATCGTTTGGCAAGCAGTTTGTTCGTGCACTTTATGGAATTAAGCAATTGAGCCAGAAGACTGCTACACAGACCCTTGGAGTCATTTTGATGCACCAATATAAGTGAAGTGAGTTTTTTTTGAGTGCAGTTTGAATACGCAGAGGCTTAAGCTTCTTTTGAACTTGGCACCAACCGGTCACCCCGTGTGTATAAGTAAAACGGTCTAACGTAAGACTATCAATGTGTGGTTCTGCTACTGCAGTGTGTTTGGACAGCAAGTAAAAATTCACATTGTCACAAAAAAGCTGTCATGCTGGTTATTTGAGTGCACTTAAAGCTATGTAAATGCTTAGGCTATACATGTTTCAACTTTCAAACCATTTCCCAAATATTTGGTATTCCAGTCCCAAATATTTGAATATTCAGTAATCAGTATTTGGTATTCAGCCAGAAAAGGTGATTCCTTAAAGAATTGTTCTAAAACATTAGTTCTCAGACATTGTAATAGTGAGCCTCCCCCAAGCTATGGAAAAGATCTCGAGCCTCCACAAATACTGAAATAAACGTAGGCGTCCCCACTGGAAAATAGCATACTTTGCAGAACTACTGGCAACAGAGAAGCCCCGACCGCTGCACAGATCGGGGCTTCACCACTCTATTTATTTTATTTTATTTATTGAATACAATTGGAATTACAAACCTTTGAGTCACAGACTCTTTTGCAAAGGCTCCAAGTCGGTTACAGGGGGGTGGAGGGTAAGCAAATACAGACATAGACGAAACATAAACAGGCAGTATTTACAGAAACAGTACTGACAGAGCAGTCCAGGCTTAAACTTATAAAACAGTGAGGTATTTAGCATCATTCTTGTAATCCCTAGACATAGACTAGTAGGGGGCTGATCCATGGGGTCTGGAGAGACCCTGTGTCCAGAAATGTGGAGGGTTTGGCAGCAAACTTGAGTGGGCATCATTAGCTACAGACACATTTAGCACTCTCAAGTAGTAGAGCTTTGAGACCTGCTTTGAATAGTGAGATGCTGCGTGATCCCCCCCCCTGCAGTCACCATAATAAATCATTTGTTTAATTACCTCATCTCTCATAAAATGCTGACAGTTCCCCAGTGGCCCCGTCATTTTTAAATATGGCGCTGTGGAACCACTGCGATCTTGCTGGAAACGTGAGATCATAACATATCATTACCCCAGTCTTAAAATAGTCCCTATGTACGGACACATAACCAGGTCTGTATCTTCAGTATCCAGTGCTGTTTTCACAGAATTTGACTAAATCCCATGGATATAGCATGGGAGATGGCTGTCTCTGGTTGTGTGTTGCCTTGCCTCTTTCGCTGCTTGTGGGGGTGCAGAGTTAGGGTTAGAAACTCTAACGTCATATTTCTCAACCTTTGTCACTTTAACCTGAACCCTAACTGATGCATAAAGAAAGTTTTTTGCAAAGAATGGATAGATAGAGAGATAGATAGATAGATAGATAGATAGATAGATAGATAGATAGATAGATAGATAGATTGTCTTCCCCCCATCTGAGTCGTAATGAGAACATTGCTTAATTAAGTTTCTGTTCTGGTCCTTCAAATAAATTATTTATACCCCACACACACACACACACACACCCCCACTGGCACCCAGTCAGTCTCCACATATCCTAGAAACATAGAACAGTGATGCAGAAGGAGATCAATGGTCTATCTAGTCTCCCTGTAGGTTTGCAGAGACTGCTAATGGGCCCTAGAGTCTATCCTTTAGACTTTGCTTTTCAGGCAGTGCCCCTTCCCTAACTCATGTTGTATGTAAGTCCTGTCTCACCTTAGTTTGAATGCAGTGATCGTTTTTGCCTCCATTACTTCAGAGGGCAAACTGTTCCAAGGTACTATCACTCGCTCTGAGAAAAAGTGTTTCCTGATGTCGTGCTTGAAGTCCCCCCACCTTGAGCTTTCAGTTGTGTCCTCTCATGTTAGTGTTATTAGACCTAGTAAACAATTCCAAGTAGGGAACTTTGTTGATGCCCTTTAGGTACTTGAATGTCTCAATCATATCCCCCCGTTCTAGATTTAAGTGAGAACAAATAATTTCCTTCAGATGTTCGTCATACGGCAATTGTGTAAATCTGATATCATCTTTATGGCCCTTCTCTGGACTGTCTCCAGCTTATTGATGTCCTTCCTAAGGTGAGGGCCCCAAAACTGGACACAGTACTCCATATCATCAGTGATCTACAAAGAGGTACAATGATGTCCCTGTTCCTGCTGTTGAAGCTTCTACTGATGCATCCCAACATTCTGCTGGCCTTGCTATATGCAGAGTTACACTGATTTGATGTTTTAAGGGTTTCTGAGATTAATACTCCTAGGTCCTTTTCTTCAGATGATGTGATGAGTTTGATTTCATTTAACCAACATTCAGTTTTGGGGCTATTTTTTCCTAAGTGCATCACCTTACATTTCTTTGCGTTAAAGTTCAGCTGCCATCCTGTGGACCATGATTGAAGCTTTTTAGGTCAGCTTGGAGACTTCTGATAGACTCCTCTGAGTCCATCTACCTCCCAATTTTGTATCATCTGCAAAGAGTGATAATTTACCTTTACTATCCTCTCTGATGTGGATGATGAAGATGTTGAATAGTATGGGACCAAGGACCGAGCCCTGGGGGACTCTACTGATGACATCTCCATATTTTGTTCAGAGTCCATTGATTACCACCCTTTGACTTCTGCCCCGGAGCCATGCTTTCATCCAGCTAATGATGTTTTCTGCTGTGCCTGTGTGCTTAAGTTTAGTAAGTAGGGGATTGTGTGGGACCAAGTCGAAGGCTTTACTAAAGTCGGAATACAGCAGGTCCACTGGGTGACCCATCTATTTCTGTGGTAACCCAATCGAATAATGATATGAGACATGTCAGGCATGATCTATCTGCCATGAAACCATGATGCCTTGTATCCTGGAGATCGTTTTTGTCCAGGTATTCCACTATGTCCTGTTTTATTAGAGTTTCCATCAGTTTACACACCACTGATGTCAGACTAATGGGCTAGTAGTTACCCACCTCTTCCTTGCTCCCACTCTTGTGCAGTGGGATTACATCTGTGATTTTCCAATGTTCAGGCACCTCCCCCAACTGGAGTGAGAGGTTGAATAGCATGGACAAGGGTTCCATTTATTCCGTAGCTAATTCCTTTAGGATCCTAGGATGCATCAGGTCCAGGTTATTTATCATGGTTTAGCTTTTCAAAGGATTCCATGACTCTTTTTGAGATAAAAGCAGGAGGAGCCATTGCTTGAGCCTCTTTTGTAAGAGATCTAATACCACTAATTGACCTCCACCTTTTGTCTGTCGTCTTGTACTAGTTAATCCCCATCCTTAATTTTAACCACCCCTTCTGTTTTTTTCCTCTTCTCTCGGATGTACTGAAAAAAAACTGTTTGATACCAGATTTGACATTGCTAGCTATGTTGAGCTCTGTTCTTGTCTTGGCTTCTCTGATCATTTTTCAGTTACTTTGCTTCTTTCTAGATACTCTTCCAATGAGTTTTTGACAGGGTTCTTTTTGTGCTTGAGAAAGGCCCTGTGCTTGTCTCTGACTGCAGTCCTGAGTTGAGTGTTGAACCATATAGGAATTTTCATTTGTTCTTTTTTGTTTATGTCTTCATATAGGTCCTTGTGGCTTCTAAGATTACTTGTTTGATTTACAGCCACAGTTTATTAACACTGGAGTGTTGCTTGATGTTTTTTAACCTCTTATGGGTGAACTCCCTCATCTTGACAAAGTTTGCCCTTTGAAGGAGACCATGGAGATTCAATGGATATGGCCCAGAAGTGCTGAAATCAGTTTGGAAGTGCCCTTGAAAAAGAAGGTGGTCCCCCTCAGTCACGACCAGCCTCTGATCATCACCCGCTTATTCATTACAGTGAATGACTTGGTGATGGCATGGTAGTAGTAATGGCTGACCACTGCTGCCATTCAGCTGTTACTACTAGCAAAGCAGTTCATTCATTGTAATGAATTAGCCAGTGATGAACCAAGGCTGGTCCCACTGTGGGGGACTGATTTATTTTGCACAGGCACTTCAAGAATAATTTACTCTCTTCAAGAACCATAACCATTCTAGCTGGCCTGGTGGTGCTTAGTGTTGAGGCCCTGGATGCTACACCTCATGCCACTCTGGCAACCGGGGTTCAGGAGTGGACTCTGGTTGCCAGGGGTCAGCAGGGGGAGGAGAGTATTGAGCATCCAGAGGAGCATCACCTGTATGGTGAGAGAGGTTGTGTAGAATTTGTCCTCTTTCTATATTAACTACAACACTAAGAGAATTTTCACCCATTCAGGTCACACTTACATTTAAATGAAGGATATATGGATATGCTGTAGCTGGGCCCATTAGAGGATGCATATATATATTGTCTGGTGGTTTATTGTGGTGGGGATCCATGAAGCCAAAAGTAAATCTACATGTACCAAACAGCAGGAATGGGAAGCATGTTTTTAAATCAAGTTTTTTAGTGGAACGGCAATCACATTGTTTAGAAGTCAGGACAACTGAGGATGAGATGCTCAGTGGTAGTGCGCAAACAGGACAGATAAGCAGACTGACAGAGACTGTGATCAGAATCCCCCCAAAAACAAACACACACTCACTGGAGCTCTACAACAGAAACACCATGCAAGTGCAAGCAACATAATAATTCAGTAACTGTCTTAAATTAATCAAAAGGCATATTCAAGAGCAATCGCACATAGGGCTTCCACTGCAAAAGAACAAAAAAAAAACACTGCAAAATGTAACTGGAAAGCTTGAAGGGTTGGCTTCTGAAGTCAAGTTCCAGGGTGGGAAATTCATAAACTACAAGACTTAGCTGGCCCAGTGGTGTGGCGGGTTGAGGCATCCATGCCTCTCCGTAGCCACGCTGGTGACCTGGAGTCGGGAATGGACTCCGGTTGCTCAGGGGCCGATGGAGAGAGGAAGGATGGAGCATCCACAGACAGCTGTCTTTCCTCAGGGATGGGGGAATTACATGGCATGCTGCTTACCTGACACCCATTGTTAGTTGGATGCCAGCACATGCAGGCCACCAAAAGCTGAGAAGGGACCCCATGTCCAGGGCTTCAGGCCATCTCTGTGGAAGCAGAGCTCAATCACTCTGCCCATTGCACATTCATGGGCCCAGGGAGAAAACAAGTGGAAAAACCCCTACAGCGGTGACATGGCGTCTGACCCTTCGCTGGTCCTGCTCCTGATGGCTGGATACACCCACAGTTCTGTGAGAGAATGGATTAGCAATGGTGAGTATTGGAGGAGCCAGGGTGGTAGAGCAAGGGGGGGTCAGTCGGAGGAATGCCACTGGGGATGAGCAGCAGAATAAAATGTAAATAAAAAAAAACTTCAACACTGATGGAGGCTAAAGCTAAGGCAGTGGAGTAAGTATAACGTCTATGGGCAGCACTGCATGCCAGGGCAATGGAGATTAGGTACAGTATGGCAAAACTAAATACTGAACCTATTAGAAAAGCAGCATTCACAATGCTGATGCTGCCACAATAGCCAGTAGTGAAGCCAGCAATTGAAATCAAAGAGAAAACAGTTACACTCAAGCTTTCTTCTTGTCTGTTTTTGCCTCTTTTTTTCAAAATGAGGTCTTTTAATAAGAGAGACAGCACATTGCAAGTAAAGTGTAGTTTGATATGTTCATGCAAGCATTCTTTGTTTTTCTTGGGTGCCTTCAGCAAACCAACAAATAAATGGAACGGTTTGCTGAATAAATTGTCCCTGCATTGCAATGTTAGCAGATGTTGGTGCATTAATACAAATGTTATATAATGTTTCTTTGGGGTGCGTGCGGGATCAACAGTGGGCATTCCTGTTTGTGGCTGCAAGTGTGAGTGTGTGTGTGAGTTAAGGATGGGGGTAGTTCTTTAAGCAATGCAGGGGCTGTCCTGACTTGCCTTCAATACTAGCACTGGAAAGAATGCTCAATGCATCGCAGCTCCATCCATCCTTTTTGCAGACCAGTAGCAGCTAGATTTTTATCTCTAAGCTCTCTGGACATTTTTTATTATTTATTTCCTCTATACTCTATTTTTATTCATTAGTAGTAACTGAGTAGGTTGTTCAGAGTGCGCGCTTACCAGTGAAACATTCTGTAAGAGGCATCCACAGGGTATCTCCTGATGCCAGTTAGCTGCTTTCTGGGCAGTTCATGGAACAGAGCAGGAAAGTGAGATTAATGGAAAACAGAACCAAGTGGGGTTTGACTATGGCAAAGCCAGCAGGAACGTATCAGAGCCAATATGGCTGCTTCAGAGAAGTTAGTGTGAATGAAAAGTACTCGCACCTGTTGCTGTGGCAGATGCCGTACTTGCACGGTACTCAAGCATATGCAGTTATCAATAATCACTCTGCATCCACAAGAAGAAAAGTAGCCAGGAAAGCGGTGGGAAAGGGGTCACTGCTGGCCAAAGTCATGGGACTGATGCTAGTGAGAGGGCAAGTGAACCAAAGCTATAACTGGGACAGTTGCAAATGTAGACCGGTTAGAAATTATACGACTGGTGTCAAAAGAAGCAGTGCCAGCAGGAGATCCAGTTGAGGTAACGTGAGATGTAGGTGAAAAGTGTAAGAGCATGAAAATGAGAGGGAGATGGAAGGAACCACCACAAACCCTAAGTACTGGCATCAAGGTTTGATACCCATAGCAAGGTGTACTAATGAGCAAAACACACTTAGGACATGCATCCACTAATGCATGCTATATGGTGACAGGTACTAAAAAAATAAAATATGCTTAGGACATGTGCCGTCTTATACAGATGAAATAGTGATGGGTTGTAAAGGAAAAAAACACACTTGGGATATGTACACACCTATACAGGTTACAAAGTAATAGGTGCTGAAGAAAAAATGCATTCAGGACATTTACCCACCTATACAGATTACGTTATATGGGGTGATAAACAATTGCTCACAGCATGCACTCACCTGTACAGATTATATATTGAGGGGTACTAAAGATAAGCAACACACTTGGCACATGCACCAACTTAAGCCGATTATAAACTGAAAGGTGCTGAAAAAAATATGCTCCAGACATGTGCCAGTTTATATGGGTTACATAGTGAGGGGGTACTAAAGACAAAAACACTCTTAGCACATGTACCCACTTATGTAGATTACAAGGTGAGAGGTGCTGAAAAAAAAAGATAAGCTCAGAATATGTACCCACTTACTGTATACAGATTACATAGTGAGGAGTTATAAAAACAATATGCTCAGGGCTTGTACCTTCTTACACTTCATTGTGCCCAATCTCCAAAAAGCCTATAAATATTTGTTTTATTGTACTGGTAATAACTATCTGTTATTGTGTTTTACAATATGTATTTCTTTTTCAATAAACATTTCAATTAAATGTAAAAGACGCTGCTAGAATGTTTTTCATGGCCTCTGTGGATCTCTAAGTCACACATAAGTTCTCACTCAACCCAAATATAAATCGACATAAAATCCATGTACTTCTATTTATAGTCCTTCCCAGAAACTCCGTTATTTTTTGTTTTTGTAACTTTTCAGAAACAGAATTGTTCCTTCTTCAGACAGTGAGCTTTGCATCAATTGAATGTATTTTCATTCTACAATTAAAAAGAAAATAACAACATAGCAAATTCTGTACTTCCACATCTTGTGTGGGATATTCAAACGTTTTGCACATGGCGCAACAGAATTGCACCATGCGGAACCCACTGATGCACCCCGGCACAATATTCAATGGGGGAACAGGCGCAGCACAAATTCCCATGTGCTGGGGCACATCGGTAACATATGCAGCACAGGTAAGGGAGGCGTGCCCATGCATATTCTGCACATCCTGATATTCAGCCCAGGGATGTGCTGTGAATATGCAGGCACAGCCCCTACATGCACTGCACACAGTTACGCCGTGAAATAATGGAGCAACAGCTGGCCACCCACAGGTGAGCTGCCAAAATGCAGGGCGCAACACGGCAGCTGCCAGCTGTGGGTGGTCACCCAAGCTCTGGCGGCAGTGTCCGGTGGTGTAGCGCCCCTCCCCCCATGCCCAATCGCAGGCTGTAATATTAAAAACACTCCCTGGAGGTCCAGTGGACCTATCTCCTTGCCCAATCACGGGCTGTAATAACAAAAACACTCCCTGGTGGTCCAGTGGACCTATCTCCTTGCCCGATCGTGGGCTGTAATATCAAATACACTCCCTGGTGGTCTAGCAGTACCCGTACCCTCCTTCCAACCCACCCACTCATTCCCGCCACCCTGCTGCCCCCCCGGTCAGTGGCGGGTGGCAGCATCCCACCCGCAAGCCACCCGGCCGCCCGCTGACTGATGGCATACAGTACGGCTGTACGCCCATTGGTTCACAGTGTGGGCCAATGGGCATGCAGACCATACCATACTACACAGTCCCAATATGCGAATGGATTCACATATCGGGACTGTGTCTGTAGGCGAGTGCCAGGCGGTTTGTGGTGGGGTGCTGCCACCTGCTCTGACCTGGGGAGCAGGGTATGGGAATGAGTGGGCGGTTGGGAGGGGGTAATGGGTACCACTAGACCATCAGGGAGTGTATTTGATATTACAGCCCACAATTGGCAAGGAGATAGGTCCACTGGACCACCAGGGATTTATTTACTATTTATGGCCTGCCATCAGTCATTGCAGTGAATTGCCAGTGGGGGCAGGGGGCGTCGGTCCCCGACAGCTGCTGCCTGGCAGGGTGCCAGGCACAAGTCACTGAGGATCGGCGCACCTGCATGCAAATGGGGCCATAATGACGTGCAAATGGCCCCATTTGCACCTTGCATGCATTATAGCCCCATTTGCATGTCCACCTCTGAATATCGCAGTTGATGCACCTAGAGCAACGGCACTTGTGCTAGCGCATCCTCCTGCTCCTCTCTGGCCACTTGCACTGGTGCAGTGGCACTGCGCCATGCACTATGCGGGTGGCTATGGAGCAATATTCAATGGTGCTGAGCCATGGCGCAGCACCGTTGAATATCGCCCTGTCAGCGCCCTGGCGCATCCCAGTTGCACTGCACCCAGGCTTGCACCACAGCCTGGCGCAGTCTGAATATCCCACCCCTTGTGTACAAATAAATTTCAAATTTGTGGATCTCCCAGCATTTTTGACATCCTGTTATTGGTATGGCATGGTGTACCCCCAACTCTCAATTCAACTCAATACAAAACTAAAGAGGACTAAAAACTTCAAAAAAATGCTTTGCTTGAATTTACAGTTTACCCTTTTTTTTGGTCTGTGCACCACTCCCCAGTAGTTTTACCCTGGAGTCTGACTTTTATATACTGAATTAATATTTATCTGCCATGATACTCTCTGATTCAAAAGTCTCGTACAGAGACAAATTGCTTCTCTCACTGCCTGTTCCCTGACAGAGATCAGCATGCTGCTTGTCAGGAAGAAGCAATTGCCAGCTGGTTGATAGGAATAATATGGACCAGACTGGGCAAGGTCAGTGACAGATGCAGTATTTCTAACTTTGCCTTTGCTAGAATCTGTATTTTACACATACTGTAGTGTCAGCAGTTGTCATTATCCTTTTCATCATCTTTTTCATCTGTATTGGACCTTTTGGCAGCAACCGACAACACCACAGAGTTACATATGTGCTGCTTGTTCCTATCATGTGCCATGCCACTGTAATTTTAATCTGCGGCACTCTTCTGTCATTTGCCTTGTACACTGCCAGGTGGAGTGCACATGTATCTTGTATGCTATAATTTGATAGGACCCTGTATGTGTATACTGTATGTTCTATCTTTAAATGAATTGTTCATGTATTATATGTTTGTACTCCCCCTACCCCCAGGGCACAACTGGAATTGAGCAGTAGTCTGCTCAGCATGCCTTCCTGGTAAAACCTTTAAATAAATAAACAATCAGGCATACTCTAATGAAAACAGTATATGTGTATGCTAACACATACAAAGCTTAATGTTCCCACCGTCTCCCAAATACATCAAGTCTTAAAGCTGGGACTGGAAAATAGCCTAACCAGAGTTGGTAGGGCATTCCACAGATCGGACACCATACTTGAGCAGTACTCACACATGTGCAGTGACTGATAATCACTGTACATGTGCAGTGACTGATAATCACTGTACATGTGCAGTGACTGATAATCACTGTACATGTGCAATGACTGATAATCACTATACATGTGCTAGAAACAGCCTGAAATGCCCAAGATGGCCACCATGATAATGAGCTCTGGCCAGAGCCGATAGGCCTGCAGCTGAGAAATTATGTGGACAAATGCTACACAAAGCACAAGAGAAGCTGGGGACAGAGAACAACAACAACAAGGAAAACATAATAATTTAATTAGCTGGGCGAGATGCCAGGAGGCAATAGGGTGGGATACTTTGAGTGGAGATAATGTGCATTCTGCTTACAAGGGAACCAGGGGACATGTTGGGAGTAGTGGGTGAATAAACATTAATAACAACAGAACAAACACTAGCACAAATACTGTAAAAATCAACATTAAGTGGCAAAATGCTGCCTACATGGGAACTGGGGAACATGCTGGGAGCGGTGGGAGAAAAAAATGGTGCAATTGCTGGGAGAAGCAGTGCAATAAAAATACACTTAATGTGCAAGCTGCTTGTACACTTCATTGTCTTATTGTTTCTGTACATTACATTTGTTAATCTGGTGATATTTGACAACATTTAGGTATACCTGTATGCTTTTTGGGGTTTCTTACTGCTTGATGTGCACTGCAGCTTCTTCCCCATTATTTTGCTACCCTCATAATTTTGTATGATAATTTGTGCCTTTTTCTCATTGATGACACATCTGAAGAATTCTGTTTCATGTTACATTTGAAGCAAGAATAGCTCAGAATATAACTCTTCAGTCCTACAAGCAATATTACCTTGCCAGCTGAAAACCTGAGGATAATTGTTTGTTTCTGGTATTCCAAATATATGCATATAACACTCCTTGGAAAAAAAAGATGTGATTTTAAGTTGTGTGACTCCAGGGTGTTCACCGAGAAAAGATGAGTGCCTTTGGGATCCACTTGTTTTCAGTTGTCCCAGTAGCACAGCTGGTAGTGCAGTGTAATGGTATCCTAAGCAGGCCTGGGTTCAGATCCCAGCTACATCACTCATCTGATTGTCACTTTTACACTGTATTGGAATTCTATTTTCCAATTTCTAATCAACTTTTGACAAGGATATATTATTAACATCTGGAATATACTGTATGTAGCTCATAGGGTACCATTTTTTTTATAAAGTTTCACCTTCTTACACTATCAAGTAACAACTAAAGGACTTCATCTCACCCATTCTTATTAAAGATACAGTGACATTAAGTTCAGCTAAATTTTCTTCTTCTCTGAGTTTCAGTAAGATGCTTTATTTTTTCTTATTAAGGTTTTCTTTAATAATTGTAGGGTTTAAACTCTTGTTTTTCCTCTTTCTTTCTCCTCCTGGTGGTTTAGTGTTTTTCCTTTTTTTCTCCGTGGAGTTACTGTTGCTCTGGTGTTTTCTACTTTGTCAAACTACAGGGATTCCTCTCTTACAGTTTGAGGTTGTACACACTTGCTTTTAAGGGTCTGCAAGACCTTTAGAGATGTAAAGTACAGTATATCTTTGGTCTTGAGTCCCAGAACATGGTGTTTTGAGGTATGTTGTCTAGAGGTTTTAGTCTCTTATTTTTAAAGAGTCACTGACATGTTGAGGTGCATCCTGAAAAAATATTCAGATACATTTTTGTTTTATTTTTATATGTGTACTCTATTTAGTTGCCTTTTTCTTTATAACTGTATTGATTAACATGAAAATTGAAACACTGTTGACTATGCATCATTGTTTTGACTGCTTGCCTACACTTCACATCTAATGTTCTGCATGTGACATCAAAATCCATTGTTGTGGAAAGGATTATGATGTCATTAAGTGGATGACTATGTTGTCAGGTGCAGACAAGTTGCCAGAGTAGCAGAATTAAGAGGACAGGATCCAAGTTTCATGTTAATGTGCATAATTATGATGTAAAAAGGGGATAGTACTGAATGCAAAAATATAATAAATCTAAACTGAAATAAATCTAAATTTTATATTTTATATTTTTAAAGTATCCCTTGAGGTGTGGAGGCTGTTTATGGCCCTTGGGCTTTGGTGCATCCATTTCCCTTCTTGCTGGGGGAGGCTGGAATAATCATCACGAAACAGTGTGGTTTGTATTGCAGAATCTACTTTCTTATAATGTAGTTACAGACTGTTTTGCCTAGAGATTTCACAGTCCACTAACTTTGTTAAGATTGTTGGGTTTGGCAGGTGATATTTTTTTTTTGCAGTTGGCTTTAAGCACAGTGGTCTCTGTGCTCTTTCAATACTTAACAGAAATACATAGTCTCAAGTTTGTTCTTCTAGATCAAGTCTCCAAACTGTTAACTCTAGTATCTCCCAGGTGTTAAATCTAGTATCTCCTATCAAAAGAATTCCTGTTTGCATGATCACTCTCCTATCAAACGAAGTCCTGTTTGATAATCGGGTCATAGCCATTGCTACTGTGAAGCATTAAATAAATTGTAAAACAAAATTTCTTCCCACAATGAACCACACACCTGTGAGACTATATTGCACAGTGAGCAGCTAACTATTAGCCTCTCAGCCAGAAATGCAGGATGGATTTAGATTCCTTCAGATACTTCACAGCAGCAAGAGCTATGGCCCAATTACCAAAAGTGAGTTATTTTGATAGGAAAGCGATCATGCAAACAGGAGTTCTTTTGATAGGAGAGGGATTGCTTAGAAAACAAGCTGTCGCCAGTCGAGATATGGCGGCACTCAGCCTAACAAAATTCTTGGCCAGGCAAGGTTTGCACTGGCGCTGCATCCCAGCTATCCAGGAACCATGGAAGAAAACTGGAGAATGCACCCACGAATCAGAGGACTCCAGGGCAAAGAGCCAGAATGCCAAAAAGTACAGCAACAGACTCAAGATGGAACTGCACTAGAAAGACAAAACAACTGAAGTCCCCAAACTGAAAAGACTGCTGGATGCATGAAATGTAAGAGAGAGACACAGAAATCTCAATAGCCAGCACAGAGTAACCCAATTGTATTAACGTTTGCCATGCATGACTCAAGGGATAGCAGAGGGGTCAGCAGGACAACAGGTGACATAGTGTCCACTACAGGTGGGGAAGGCAGCAGCTGCAACACCAGAGCAGTCAGCTGGCAAAGGAGAAGTCAAGTAGGTCACCTCATGGAAGTTCAACACGTTTCCAAGTGAAGCCACAAGGCTCTTAGCGCACAAGGTCAGTAACATTATGCAACAATTAGCACTGCTGTTAAGGGGCAGCAATAGAAGGCAGAAAAAAATAAAACAAAGTAGTGCAAAGCAGACCGTGAAGGGGGAGGGGTGTCAGAGAACCAATGCCATACCACTGACAACAGCACTGTGGAAGCACTTAGAAGTATCCAATCACATGCTTCCATAGTCCCTTCTCTCTCTACCCATTAAAATAAGTCAGCATGGTTCCACCCATGCAACCATAAAAAGTATGTGCTTTTGCAGTACTATTAGATAAATGAAAGGCATTTTTCTTCAATGTAATTAAATGTTATCCACATTACAATAACCTTTCATAGACGAATTGTCACCTGAGTGACAAGTGACTTTATGGTTTACATACAATAGCCTATATTAAATTACAGCAAAGCATTTCCTAATGTTTAAGCTGTGATATGTTGTGAAGAAATGCTGTCACTGCATAGTTTTGATATAAGGAGACTATGTTCAAACTAAATTGTGTGTAAATGAAGGGTAGTAAATGTAGACAAGTCTAATAATTACACTAGTTTGCCTCTACTTGTATTTCCCACCACAGCTCTGTGCCACTCAAAAGGCTGAGCATAATATGTGATATATAAATTCCCCCTATGTACATCACCTCTGGTTTGGCAGCTGATACTGTTAGTCTCCAAGACATTCTTACAAAAGGGTTTTAAGTCCCACTGGTTATTTAGACTATTTGGTTTTACTGCTTTTAAACTCAAGATCCAGTAACTTTCTCTGTGGAGGATGGTATTTAGCCTAGCACCTTCTGTGTGTTGGTGGGCACTGATTCCAGAGTTCCATGCCTTCTGGATCGAATAGAATACAATGCAGTGCAATAAAAAACAGAGCAGGCAAAATGCTGCAAAGCAAAACCACACATCTCAAAAGCAACTAAAGCAAAAAGAGCATGGACACACACAGATTAGCTATTACAATGCACACCACCATGGATCATCACAACAAGTATAACAGTGGACTTGTGCAGATGTGCACTTGAGCAAATTTACTATTACAACACCATGTCACCACGGATCACCACAAAAAACATATCAGTGGACTCGTGCAAAGTCGGACTCACACACATTTTCTATTACAACACCACACCCCCATGGATCACCAAAAAAAAGCATATCCATGGACTTGTATGTTTATTGCGCCTCCTGACTATGCGGTATCATCATGCACTATGTTGTATCCCATGCTGTTCTGTATTTCAACAATTTGACAGCGTGCTATTGACCACACTACTTTTGTCCTTGCAGAGTTGATGTGATACCCTGATTCCAGACCTATGAATTTGACAGCACCAGGGTTAGAAGTGGTTAACAACCAGAGTATCTAACTTGGCATTTTGGATGTATTTGATGTGTTCTTCTATTCTGGTTTTAAGTTGTCATATTGTACATCTAACATAAACCAAACTGAAAGTGCATATACCACAAAGGTGATATTGCAGGTAAAGCCCTGGCTCTTTGGTATAGCAGGTAATGGAGGGAGTGATAGGTGCATTGTCCACTGCAGCTAGGGCCAGCTGCATCAAAGGCAGAGAACAGATTGGGGTCATGCTCTTAATTCCCCAAAGGAACCAGAGCCTAAGCAAGGGGCATATTTTATGTTTAGGAAACCAGGGAAAGATTGCAGGAGAACGTGTGTTGGCATACTTTTCCTTTTGTTTTCACTTATTTATTTTTTTTTAATTCTATTTTTTCACCCTCTCCTTATGTCCCACTGAACTCTCTCCAGCAACCACCCAACACCATGGACTCTGCCTCCGTGCATGGCCTGAGCTCTCCTCTCCCCCCGACACCGGGCATCCCCGTGTCTACTCTCCAGGGAAGGGCTGCCCCCACCCAGAGTGCTCTTTCTATAGGGTTGAGCACTGGGACTGGGAGGAGACTGGGCCAGGAGATCAGTGTCCGACTATGGGAGTGTGGTTCATGGGTGGGAGGCACTTTCACCTATCGGAGGGAGGAGTTTTTTTTTTCTTACTTAGTTATGCCCCCTGTGAAGCCCGGCTGCCAAGGCAATGTATTGCCGCAGCTCCACCCCCCCGGCATATGCCACAACGCTACTTTTGGCCACTTCTGGCTTCTGCCAGAGGTCACTCCTTGAGCGGTCGTCTCCCCAACCCTCCCCAGGGAGAGAGAGCAGTCCTCTGGATGCTCAATCTCTTCCCCTCCCTGCTGACCCCTGGCTGCCCGGGCTTGTTCCTGAACTCAGGTCACCGGCATTGGTGCAAGGTGTGGCGTCCACCACCTCAACCCTCAGTGTCACCAGGCCGGCCTTTTGTTTTCACTTAGATGTTACTGGACTGGGTAGGAACTGGGAGGCTAGCAAAGAAAAAATCAAGTGGGGACCATCATAATGCAAAAAGCAGCAAAGCATTAATGTGTCTGGTGAATTTAAAGAGATTCATCAAGTTATGGTATTCCACCCCGGTATATGGGTGTCTTATCTCAAGGGGAATCTTTGTAGGTCCACATGGCATGTTATAGTGCAATAGTTTTCCAGGGAAAATGCCCATAGTTTAGGAAAACTGGGTCCCATAGGACTTCCAGGTCTGAAGAGCGGCCCAAGTTCTGCCCCTGTGCTCAGCAACATTATGATGTGATGCCAGGGAGAGCGTGGGTGTGCGCTCCATTATAGTTAATGGGCGGCAGCTTTCCAAGTGTTTTTTTATGTTATTATGGTCTATTTGTGGCGAAACGTGGGCACTGGTTGACTAATGAGGCACTTGTTAGACGACCAGTGCCCATGTTTCACCGCAAACAAATTACGAGCATTTTCCCTGGAAAACTATTGCATTATAAAATGCCATGTGGACCTACAAAGATTCCCCTAAGGGTTAGGCACCCATATATCAGGTGAAATACCATAACTGGGTAACTTGAATCTCTTTAAGGGGTTTCAATTAGCTGTTTAGGATAAATCAAGTGTTATCACTGGATATGAATCATAAATTACAACTCAGATTGTTATTGCCATTTAGACAGACCTCCAGGCGTTATCCAGTTCATAGATCCAGTAACATTTATGCTGTTTCAGTTTTTTCGCAAAGTCTCCTCGTCTGGGTCGTTTGGTTTGATCATTTTCACAATATCTTGAAACGGTAGGCTTACACATGATCCGTGATTTACTTCTTTATAATGTTTTGCTGTTGTGTACATTGTAATACCACCATGTATTGCTTGTTCATGTTCTCCAGTGCAAGTTTTGAGGGCACATTTTGTTTGTCTAGTATATGCAAGACTGTGCTTTTAACTGTGCATTGTCTATAGCTCAGTCCTAGGAATATGATTTTTGGCTGACTAATTCTTTTGCAGGTGTGGAGCTGTACTATGCTTTTTAGTTAAAGTATGATACAAATTGATGTGAGCCTGATGTTGGAGTTTATTTTTTAGACAAATGATTATTTAATGATAATTTAATTGTCCAACTACAAGCTTGGGCTGTGCATACTAATTTGGATCTTATCATTATCACTGAATCATGGCTCAAAAAGGCTAACTCTGACTAACAAATTACCCTTCCAGGCTATAAACTTTTCAGAGCTGATAGGCAATCTCAGGGTGGGGGGTAGTAATTTATTCAAAACTCAAGTACATAGTCTCAGATATCAGCTGCAAATCGTTATCAAAGGAATTTGAGTTAGATTCCTTGAAGCTCCACCTTCCCTCCTCTGAATGCATCAATATTATTGGGGGCTATAGGCCCCCATCTGGTGGTTCAGAAATCTTAAATACACTCAGATCATTAATCTCCACTGCTAATACAGAAACAATATTCATAGGAAATCTTAATATGGACAGGCTAACATCAAAATATCACTGCCTTAAATCTCTCTGTGATGAACTTGGCCTTGTGCAAATAGTTAGTGAATCTACAAGGACTAATACCATTAACTGTGACAAAAGCTCCTTCTTAAACATCATTTTATCTATTCATCCCCATAAAATTTCTCACACAGCAGTCTTCCACAATGATATGAGTGACCATGGGGTTATAGTATGCATAAGGGCTCAACCTAAGGCCCGCCAGCAGCCCACATTTAAAACTAAATGTTCCTTTTGAAAATTCAACGCAGCTAATTTCCTCTCAGACCTAAGTGAGGTTAGATGGCAGGATCTGTACCTTGCCAAAAATGTTAATGAGGCTGTCTCTGTCCTCAATGGTAACCTTGCCGCACTGACAAATAAGCATGCCCCCGTAATCAAAGTCCGGGTGCGTAAAAACTCTCACCCCTGGTTCACCTCAGGACTTAAGCAGCGCTTACTAACCGGGACAAGCTCTGGTCCCAAGCTAGACAATCCAAGAGCTCTGCAGACTGGCAGGCCTTTAGAGCAGCTAGGAATGCCTGTGTAAAAAGCGTTCACGCTGCCAAAGCCCACTTCTACATCTCTTCCCTTGAACAGGCAAACGGGGATTCCCGCAAAATTTGGAGGACACAAATCCATTGAAGGGCAGCCCACTACCCCCTCCATTCCTACCAAGATACATGCAAATGGCAGGATTGTGAAAAGTAATTCTCAAATACTCGAAGAACTCAATTTCCACTTTGTTACAGCCAGACTAGCGTTCGACTCCTCAACCTATGCCAGCTATGCTATGAGTCAGCCTAGCTCCACCCCATCCACCTGCACCTCATCCTGCCCCTTTCAATTGCACTTGTGTAACTATAAAGAAGATGAAGACTCACTACTTAAACTTGATATCCAGAAAAATGAAGGGGATGACGGTCTTGAACTTTTCATGCTAAGACTAGGCTATGCCCACCTCACAGCCCTGATTCTCCATATCTTCAACCTCTCTATCACTTCTGTTTTAGTTCCAACCTGTTGGAAATCTGCACACATCCTTCCCTTTTTAAATCAGGGGACCCATGCAACCTTAACAACTACAGGCTCATTTCCATCTTGCCCATCCTCTCTAAAATCTTTGAAAAATTAGTTTATGACCAATTAAAACTTCACATTGAAACCTTTTCACTCCTTAATCCAGCCTAATCCAGTTTCCAGGCAAATCACAGCACTGTCACAGCTTTGGCGAAAGTAACAAATGATTGGATCTCCGCCATTGATGCTAAGATGGCTACTGGTGCTGTTTTTTTGGACCTTAGCAAAGCATTTGATACTGTTGATCATAACCTTCTAGTCTCTTGCCTGTCCAACTTAGGTGCTACTCGGTCCACCACTGAGTGGTTCACTAGTTACCTATCAGGGAGAACACAGAAAGTCAAAGAGGATGGCCTATTCTCTACCCCCCTGCCAGTTGTCGGAGGAGTCCCCCAAGGCTCCATTCTAGGCCCGATCCTGTTCTCTCTGTACATAAACAATCTTGACTCTCATATAACGAGCTCCAACCTGCTCTTCTTTGCAGATGATACTGTCCTGTATACCTCTGGGTCTACGGTATCGCAGGTCAGGGATGTATTACAAGTTGACTTCGCTCAGCTTGAAAAGAATCTGATAAAAGCCAAGCTACACCTTAATGCTAAGAAAATGAAAGCAATGATTTTCTCTTGTTGTACCTTCCCTGGTCCCCCCCATCCAACCAAATGGTTTTATAGTTACTGCACTAGGTGAATCTTTGGAAATCGTTTCTAAATTCAAATACTAATAAGCTCTCATTTAACGACCACATTGATGAACTATCCAGAAGGCTCAAAGCAAGATTAGGATTCTTTTTTAGAAATAGGTCTCTCTTCCCACTTGAGACATGTACAAGGCTCGTACAGACCACATTCCTTCCCCTACTCGATTATGGTGACTTAATTTACACTACAGGTTCAATTTAAAGCCTAAGCAAGCTGAACGTCCTTTATCACTGTGCATTACAATTCATTACTAACTGCCCCTACCGTACTCACCACTATGATTTGTATTCAGCTGTGTATTGGACATCTCTCACCATGAGACGCCTGCTCCACACTGGTCTTTGGACTCTTAAATTGCTCTTGCTGAAATTACCATGCTACCTAACATCATTAATCCGCATTTTCCGCAGTGCATATTCCCTTAGGAAAACTGACTTTGTCATGTTCGATGTATCTAGGACTCGTACCTCCTTTGGCAAACGTGCTATTTCATATGCCCTCCCTTCTATGTGGAACCAACTCCAATATATACTAAAACTAACTAGCATTGTCTTGGTTAACTTCTTCAGAATGCTAATTGTATCTAAAATAAAAGATATTTGTAACTACCACTAAGCCCCTCTAATTCCTATGTGTGCTTCCTGTCTATTGTCTGTATTGGCCCCTGCCATACTGAGACCTTTAACCCTCAATCTACTTTACCCTTTGCTAACCTATCCCTCCCCCCTACCCTGCTCACCCTTATTATTGTTTCCTTCTTCTAGTTCTTCACCACTTTTTTGATTATCTATTGCATCATACAGTGATAAAGTGTTTAACCACACCTGATACTGACTGTCCCGTAACTGTACATATATCTGTAACCTTGTATCTCGCTATGCATTACCTGATTAGAGCCTTGTGCACACTCTGTATATTTGGTTATCAAGGCACTGTACTGTATATTGTGCCGTTGTATGTGTATAACCTTCAGGACCTCCTTGTGAATGAGCTTGCTCAATGGAGTCTTCCTGCAATAAACTTGAACTTGAACTTGAATATGAATACAGTCTTTCAATGAACTCATGGTGATCTATTTGATATCATGTTACACATGTTGTTCAACAAATCGGATAAGGAATTTTTACATGCTGTTTATATTTATTCACTTGCACTTCTTTAAGGTAAAAGAACAGATACTAGAATGGCAACCTCCGATGCACATCAGTTTAAACTGAAAAGCATAGTGCAGCACCACGGCTGCAAAGGAATTAATCGGCTGGAATCATATTCATAGCATTGGGCTAAAGATAAATGTAGCCCTACTTATGGAACCACTTGGAATAAATAGAAACTCAGCTGCTAAACTGATAAACAAGGTACGCATGTGCTTTATGCACAGTTAAAAACATAGCTTGGGGCCAAGACAACTATTGAAAATAGCAACCGCCAGCTACAACAATTAAAACAATAATAATGCCCATGTACCACCACAGAGGAAAAGTTGAACAACACACATTTGTTATAGAAATTATAAAACAACCATAGTTTTACACACATGGATTTAAGATGCAGCAGCATATGAGTGAGATAATCTAACAGCTGAGGGGTAAAAAGCTTACCAGCACCACAATGATCACAGCAGAATAAGGAGACTCAACAGATCAAAAAGTGCAAATGAATGACCCCCACAAGAAAACCAGAACAGTGTCAAAACTTGAAAAACTGCCGACCCTTCAGCACAGTGGTTAGATTTCCACTTGCAATGCCATTGACCCAGGTTTGGGAACAGACCCAGAGATCTGGAGGGCTGGCCAGAGAGAGAGGGCTCGAACGTCTGATGACTGCTCACCTTCTCTTGGGGGAGGGCAGGGAGATGACCCGGTGCTTGCTGATTCCTCTTGGAGGCCGGGAGCATGGCAATGTGCTGGTTCCCGTTCGATAAAGAGGGGCATGGTGAACATCGGTGTATGCTTAGACATTAGTGGCACACCACACCCAAGGGGAGAAAATGGGAAACCAGAGCCCCATGACTGACCAGATGATGATTGCCAGCTCCCACTGCCATAGAAGCCACAGAAGCAGTCTGCACCACTCCAGCAGTACCCGAGCCAAGTATAGTGTGCTGGTTGGTCCCTACCGGTGCTTATCTCCCTTGGAGGAGGGGGACACATCCAGTGAAGAGTTATGCTGGATTACCGGGGGGGCTGTTATGTGGAGTGGGGGCTAGAATCAGGGGGTGAGGCACCAGCGGGGTGCTTATTTTGACAAGTGCTCCTTCAGACTTATTCCAGTGTGGATCCACATTGACAGATGTATTAGCTTGGATAGATGAAGATGAATGGAATAGTCTAAAAGGGAATAAAACAGGAAATTGAGAAACTGAAATACAGAAAATTAATTCTAAACTAACTAATGTCTGAATTGAGTAATGAGCAAAATATACTTGCCAACTGGGAGATCGCATTACATGTGTCCAATTCTGTTTTTCCTTTTGGGTTTTTAGTCTTTGTTTCCACTCAGGCATTAGTGTAAGATTGTATCAAAAAGCATTCATCTAGTGTTAAAAGAATGGATTGTTATTTTTATATATTTTTAAAAATAATCTTTTTCACTCTAGGGTATTTAAAGGGACGTCAACTTAATAAGTCTGAAGGAGCATTAGTTTGAATAAGCAACTCTGATGTGACTAAGGGAAGAGCATTGTTAATGATAAGCCATGTATAGTTTATTATGGCTATAAATAATTGCCTTTGACAGTTTTTTTAAGTACTGATGCTGTTCTGGCTAAGGGAATTAAACTTGTGTTTATGCTATATAGGGTTATGTGAATACAATCCTCGATTAGCCTTCAGCTCTTGAGTTGTATGCCTAGACTTTAAAGCATGCTATTAAGTTAAAATGAAGGTAGCTGAACTGTTTCAATAGTTTACTTTGCACTCTCATGATTAGCTGTAACAGGCTATAAAAAACAATGGTATAGCACCAAAAACTGAATTATATTCCCTAACCACATCAGCGGTATATGTTTAACTTAATAGCATGATTTAAAGTCTAGGCATACAATTCAAGAGCTGACAGCTAATTGGGGATCATATTCACATAGCAATATGTAGCATAAAGGTAACTTCAATTCCCCTAGCCAGAACTGCATCAATACTTGAACAATAACATGGTTTGCACCAGGTATTGAAGAACAATTTGTTCCTTCTAAGGAGTTCAAATGCACAATTTTTACTTTGAAAACCATAAATATTATTTTCTAGGACTCAGGAATTTATTACTGATTAAGAAAGTTACACCAGTCATACTAAAATGTAGCAGTACCGTAGTTTAGCTGGGAACATAAACTTTACACATATGAGTTGTGTAGTAGTACTAATAAACATTATATACATGCAGTGTAACACAATCACTTCCTGATCATGGTGTGCATTAACTGGAAGGAATGCAGTACTTAATCAATAGTAGCTATCTGCATTGTTAGTGACTGCAGTATGTGTACTGTTGTTATGGGATATTAAGGTGCATGCTCTCATTATTTAACAAGTGTGATTGTTTTGCTTGAATACAGCTGTAGTTGCAACATAACCTGTTGACAGAGTGTGGTCATATCCATTCTATTAAGTAGTTGTGCACATTGGTTTTCATTTAATTTTATTATTATTTTTTTAAAATTTTATTCTTTTGGTAACCAGATAAGGCCCACTAAGCACATGTGCCTGTTTTCAGGGGCAACCTGGGAGCACTGGGTGGTGAAGTGATTTGTTCAGAGTCGCACAGTATGCATTTTCAATCACATGGGTGTGGTGTGCTTATTTATGGAACACATACAAACAGAGGGGAGGAAGAATAAGTGCCTTAGTTGGGACTTGAACCCAGGCCACCCAGAATACCATTCTGATTGTGCTAACCCAGTGGTGGGCAACCCAGTGCCTGTGGCACATGCGCCCTTGGTGGTTAAGCTGTGCCCCTAAGAACATTTCTGCCACCACAATGGGACTGCACTACACTGCACAAAAGAGAAATAAACTGCGTTTTAATTGTATTTAATACTATTTATACTGTTTTTAAACTTTTAATGATGTTACCAGTCCATGAAATAAAGTTTTCTTTGCATTCAAATCTGTCACTTTTGATTAATTATGTGGTGAAATGGGGCTGGTCTGGGTCGTGCGTGGGCAATAAGCCCTCAAGAGGGTTTGAGGGTCACATATGTAGCCCTCGGGTTATTTTACACAACGATGATGATTGCCAGCTCCCACTGCCATAGAAGCCACAGAAGCAGTCTGCACCACTCCAGCAGTACCCGAGCCAAGTATAGTGTGCTGGTTGGTCCCTACCGGTGCTTATCTCCCTTGGAGGAGGGGGACACATCCAGTGAAGAGTTATGCTGGATTACCGGGGGGGCTGTTATGTGGAGTGGGGGCTAGAATCAGGGGGTGAGGCACCAGCGGGGTGCTTATTTTGACAAGTGCTCCTTCAGACTTATTCCAGTGTGGATCCACATTGACAGATGTATTAGCTTGGATAGATGAAGTTGAATGGAATAGTCTAAAAGGGAATAAAACAGGAAATTGAGAAACTGAAATACAGAAAATTAATTCTAAACTAACTAATGTCTGAATTGAGTAATGAGCAAAATATACTTGCCAACTGGGAGATCGCATTACATGTGTCCAATTCTGTTTTTCCTTTTGGGTTTTTAGTCTTTGTTTCCACTCAGGCATTAGTGTAAGATTGTATCAAAAAGCATTCATCTAGTGTTAAAAGAATGGATTGTTATTTTTATATATTTTTAAAAATAATCTTTTTCACTCTAGGGTATTTAAAGGGACGTCAACTTAATAAGTCTGAAGGAGCATTAGTTTGAATAAGCAACTCTGATGTGACTAAGGAAGAGCATTGTTAATGATAAGCCATGTATAGTTTATTATGGCTATAAATAATTGCCTTTGACAGTTTTTTTAAGTACTGATGCTGTTCTGGCTAAGGGAATTAAACTTGTGTTTATGCTATATAGGGTTATGTGAATACAATCCTCGATTAGCCTTCAGCTCTTGAGTTGTATGCCTAGACTTTAAAGCATGCTATTAAGTTAAAATGAAGGTAGCTGAACTGTTTCAATAGTTTACTTTGCACTCTCATGATTAGCTGTAACAGGCTATAAAAAACAATGGTATAGCACCAAAAACTGAATTATATTCCCTAACCACATCAGCGGTATATGTTTAACTTAATAGCATGATTTAAAATCTAGGCATACAATTCAAGAGCTGACAGCTAATTGGGGATCATATTCACATAGCAATATGTAGCATAAAGGTAACTTCAATTCCCCTAGCCAGAACTGCATCAATACTTGAACAATAACATGGTTTGCACCAGGTATTGAAAAACAATTTGTTCCTTCTAAGGAGTTCAAATGCACAATTTTTACTTTGAAAACCATAAATATTATTTTCTAGGACTCAGGAATTTATTACTGATTAAGAAAGTTACACTAGTCATACTAAAATGTAGCAGTACCGTAGTTTAGCTGGGAACATAAACTTTACACATATGAGCTGTGTAGTAGTACTAATAAACATTATATACATGCAGTGTAACACAATCACTTCCTGATCATGGTGTGCATTAACTGGAAGGAATGCAGTACTTAATCAATAGTAGCTATCTGCATTGTTAGTGACTGCAGTATGTGTACTGTTGTTATGGGATATTAAGGTGCATGCTCTCATTATTTAACAAGTGTGATTGTTTTGCTTGAATACAGCTGTAGTTGCAACATAACCTGTTGACAGAGTGTGGTCATATCCATTCTATTAAGTAGTTGTGCACATTGGTTTTCATTTAATTTTATTATTATTTTTTTAAAATTTTATTCTTTTGGTAACCAGATAAGGCCCACTAAGCACATGTGCCTGTTTTCAGGGGCAACCTGGGAGCACTGGGTGGTGAAGTGATTTGTTCAGAGTCGCACAGTATGCATTTTCAATCACATGGGTGTGGTGTGCTTATTTATGGAACACATACAAACAGAGGGGAGGAAGAATAAGTGCCTTAGTTGGGACTTGAAGCCAGGCCACCCAGAATACCATTCTGATTGTGCTAACCCAGTGGTGGGCAACCTGCGGCCCGTGGGCCACATGCAGCCCTTGGTGGGTTAAGCTGTGGCCCCTAAGAACATTTCTGCCACCACAATGGGACTGCACTACACTGCACAAAAGAGAAATAAACTGTGTTTTAATTGTATTTAATACTATTTATACTGTTTTTAAACTTTTAATGATGTTACCAGTCCATGAAATAAAGTTTTCTTTGCATTCAAATCTGTCACTTTTGATTAATTATGTGGTGAAATGGGGCTGGTCTGGGTCGTGCGTGGGCAATAAGCCCTCAAGAGGGTTTGAGGGTCACATATGTAGCCCTCGGGTTATTTTAGGTTGCCCACCACTGCGCTAACCAGTAGCATCACTAAGGCAACTGGAACCTGGGCTGTCCTGGAGCACACATTACTCTTTCTCCAATGTACAACCTGGTGCTGCACAAATAATTACTACATTTTCAAACACATGGATGCGGTGTGCATATTTATGGAACACGTTGGAGAAAGAGTAATGTGTGCTCTGGGACAGCCCAGTTTCCAGTTGCCTTGGTGGTGCAGTTGGTTAGCATGACCAGAACAGTATTTTGGGCAGTCTGGGTTCAAGTCCCAGCTGAGGCATTTACTTCTTTCTCCACTCTGTTTGTGTATGTTCTATAAATATGCACACCACACCCATGGGATTAAAAATGCATATTGTGTGACTCTGAGTAAATCACTTCACCACCCAGTGCTCCCAAGTTGCCCCTGAAAACAGGCACATGTGCCTAGTGGGCCTTACTGGGTTACAAAAAAAAAAATTAAAAAAGTAATAATAAAATGAAAACCAATGTGCACAACTACCTAATATAATGGATATGACCACACTCTGTCAACAGGTTATGCTACAATTAGAGTTGTTTTCAAGTGAAACAATTGCACTTAAGTAATGTGATCATGTGCCTAAATATCCCATATGTGTTTGAAAATGTTGTAATTATTTGTGCAGCAGCAGGTTGTGCATTGAAGGAAGAGTATTGTGTGCTCTGGGACAGTACGGGTTCTAGTAGCCTTGGTGGTGCAGCTGGTTAGTGTGACTATAACAATATTCTGGGTGACCTGGGTTCAAATCCAGGCTATGTCACTTTCTCCTTTCTTTCCTCTGTTTGTATGTGTCACACAGTATGCAAATGGAGGTTATGTGAATAAAACCCAGATCTGATGGATGTACCAAGCTCATTACTCTATGCTATAGTGCCAGCCTTTTTTTATTGACATCAGTACGTATTTTTTGTTGTGTCTTAACTACAGCAAGGGTGACTTCTGTGGCAGATGTAGTTAATGCTTTTAGAATAGCACTGTTCTAACTGGAAATGTCACAGTGGTTAAGTGTGAACAAGCAGCTAACCCACTTCATGGTATTGCTAAATCTGGCACTCACTCTTGCACATTTAAAAAGTTACATTACCCAAATATTTTTCCTTTTTGGTAGTTCAGAGTGCTACCCTTCACAGTCTGTACTGAGTTGGTGTCAGGGGGTTTGGATTTATGTGTTCACTCGCAACTGCAGAAGTGATGGTCAGAAACTAACTAATGCCCCCGCTGGGTGGAGGGAGAGTTGTGTGGCCCACAGAAGTGAGGGTCGGCAGAGAACCAATGCCACACCACTGACCACAGCACTGTGGAAGCACTTAGGAGAAGTATCCAATCATATGCTTCCACAGTCCCTTCTCTCTCCTACCCATCACAATACATTAGCATGGCTCCACCCATGCAGCCGTAAGAAGGACAAATCATGTGCTGTGCTAAAAGGTCTGTGATTCTACATACTGATTGCATTAGAAATATGATAAGCCAGCCATGGGAAATTAGGTTATATAAAGAAAATAGCTATTCTGTTTATAATTACGTAGCATCTTAAAAATAAATGGCCCTGTGCAAAAGGTAGAGTTGTGGAGAGGGGGTTTCAGTGCAATGGAACTCAGATCCTAGCAGCTCGCCTTGATGGCTTATCATATCAGTCACCTTTTTCTCTGCTGCTTGTGTTGTCCTGGCTTTATTTTTTTATTTATTTTATTCTTTGTTAACCAGGTAAGTTGGTTTCACTACCAGCATGGGATAGAATGCTTTGTCCATCACAGTTCCATCCCTGCTTGGCTCAGAACAGAAGCAGCCAGATTTTTATCTCCAAACTCTGTGGACTTTTTTTTTTTATTTCTGTATACTCTGCTTTTTATGGCTTTGGGCAGAGCCTACAGCCATCTTGCTCTCTGTAGCTGGAAAAATGGAGTATTGTGGAACACATATTTTGGAAAATTTAATGTATCCTTCCACATCTACAAATCACTATGCCAACTGAAATAAAATATTCCCTTCTTTCTGTTTAGAATGTTGGAGACATAACTCCAAGCTGCTTATCAGATGGCCATTAAGAAATTGAAATAGCTTGTTAAATATTGATTGCCTATTAAACTGGAGATTTGTTTACCCCCTTCGAAATGCAACAACTTACACATTTCAATACTTAGCATTTAAACATGTTCTTGCTACAAGCTTCAGTTGGGCAGGTATTTTCTTTCAAGAAAGATTCATATCTCATAAATGTCACCCTTTCCCAGCAAATCTAAAAAGATTTACAGTTTCCTTTAACCTCTTATGATACTATCTGATAATCACTGTCTCTGACATACTGTATGCCAGGTCTTCTGTGAACTATGCAGGTGAAATATATAGCAATCATCAGACATTTACTACTATGCTTTTTGGGAAAAAAATATATTGAGCTACAGCACAGACACACACACACACACACACACACACACACCATCTTTATGGCCACAACATTCAAAATAATTACTGCAATTTCATATGTTACAAAACAATAACAAAACTGTTTATGTCAGGGAACAGAGTGAAGTTCAGTTTACAGTAGATTTCCTTTAAGTATTTCTTATCCTATATTTTGTATCCAGGATATCGCAGGTGAGATGCTACATCTCATTGTCATAGATATCTCCATTTACACATTTTTGCACTGTATTTACTCAGGATGTCCTAGATTAGATGCAATATCTCGTTTTCAGTGGGGTCATGATTTTATCATTTTTATAATGTACTGCATTTATTCAGGGTAACCTAGTCCATGTGTAAAATATTGCTTTCAATGTGTTCTGAATTTACACAATGCAGCATAATATATTGTATATGTAGAGCCCCACTGAAAATTTGATTAATTTCTTCTATGAACTATCCAGGCTAAATATATAGCAATCCGCAGCCATATTCTAGGGAAACACATTATAAAAATGTGTAAAAGGGAGATCACTTTGAAACTGCCTCTCAGCAGATCTGCATTGTGCAGATTCATTAGAAATAATGGGTAAAAGCACCCTAAAAGCACTCCACAGCCATTTCAGCTCTGACCAGACTTTGTTTCATTAGGGGTAACTGAGAAGGTTGTTCATAGTGCATGCTTGCCAGTGAAATATGCTATAAGAGGCATCCACAGGGTATCTCCTGATGCCAGTCAGCTGCCTGCTGGGCAGCTTCATGGGACAGAGTAGGAAAGTGAGATTATTGGAAAACTGACCCAAGTGGGGTTTGACTATGGCAAAGCTAGCTGGAATGGATACTCTGTACTGAGCACTGCAGCAGCTACTGAACATGATGTCTGTCTGTCTTTCTCTATCTCTCTCTCTCTCTCTCACTCAGAGACATCCTGTGAGCTGCAGACAGATGGGCTATTCCTGGCACTACTTACCAGAATAGGAAACTAGAAATTGTCACCTTTGACTGTGGTGATGCTGGGGTCAGGGAGAGTGGAGGATGGGGAGAAAATTCAACAGCTGGAGTGGGTGAAATGAGCAGATAGAATTTAAAAACTAGGATGATCAGCAGGTGGATCATGATACCACTCAACTGGATGCTGGGTGGTGGATGAAAAGACAGAGACACTCTGAATTGGAGCAGCTCTTTCCTTTCAACTATGAAAACTTTCCACTTAGCACTGGTGTCATGACCAGCTTCACTGACAACTGGGCTGTAACAGTCGAGCCCACTGCAGTCTGAGCTGCATTAGACCCAACAGTGACACACCTCTGATAGCCCTTATTGTAGCAAGATGTACACTTCGTGCTGTGTGTGCAAGCAAACATAAAAAGAAGGACAGCAATGCCAAGCCTAACTTTTCTGATGCTGATCAAATTTCAATACTAACCACAGAAGCCTGTGGAGCAAATAAAAAAAACCTTTGGGGCAAGTTTTTTATACTTGTTTATTAAATTAATTCAATGAATTACAAGATAATTTTAACAGTAAACATTAAAACTGTTAACATTTCGAATACATCTAATTGAAACAAAGTTAAAAGAAAAATGTCATATAAATTTACAATCAAACATTTATAGCCATAACTCAGACCTGTTCAATATTTAAAAAATTAAATATCCACCTTTTTAACATGAATAAAAAGAATGAAACACTTAATAATTCATAACATATACATTTGTTGCCAACTATGATATAAAGAATCAATCTGGTTTTAATTAATTCGGAGAGCCTTAACAGAAGATAAACTGATAATAAAAAAATTAAATACCAAAGCAAAAGTGTAAGATGTGTGTTCATTTGTAGTACAAATAACTGATCAGAAAGTTTTATTAAAGTTACAGAGAAAATTGTATGTTATGGTAGAGGGGAATAATGGTAGGGTGATTAATTCATGTGATAAGATTCAAATATATGTTCAAGGTCTGGGAAGTAACAGATATAAGTTATATAGAGTAATTATGGTGTGGAAGCAGTTCAGCTAGTATAAGATGTAAAATTATTTTGATATACATCCCACCTCGTCCATCAATTTATATATAATGCTTTCTTGTATAGAACTGCGAAAGTTATTCACTCCATCTTTTGGATTCGTTGTACAAGATTAAGCCAGTCCCCTAGTGTGGGCGGGGTCTCCTGTAGCCATTTCTTCATAATCACTTTGTTGGCTGCTGTCACTAGAGCTGAACAAAGATAAGGTCCCTCCCGTTCTGTTATTTCCCAGTGATAAATACCCATAATTAGGTTCTCAGGCACTAAGAGAGAAGAAATGTCAAAGAGGGCAATAAGGTGATGTTTGATTTGTACCCAATAATCTGTCAGAGCAGGACATGCCCAAAATATATGGGCATGCATAACAATTGATTCCCCATATTTTCTCCAGCAGGAGGAGTTGCTAGCTGAACTTCTCTTTGCTTATAATTGTGGTGTTATAAAATATCTAATTTTAAGCTTCCAAAGAAACTCATTCCATAGTGACGAATAAGTGGTTGACCAAGTAGTTTTCCAAACTTTAGCCCATTCATGCTTGTCTAGTCTTAAATTAAGTTCTTGCTCCCATCTGTTCTGCAGATCCTGAATATTATACTGTTGGTCTGAAGTAAAATCAGCATAAAGCATCGTAATGGCCCCCTTACCACGTGTTGATTACCATATATGTTCTATAATCTGTGAATATGGGCGGGCATCTTCCAATTGGGCCATCACCTGAGCCCTAGTGTTTATGTAATCTCTAAACTGATAATAATATAGTAAGTGTGTTTTGTTCCAGTCATATTTTTGTATGGCTAGATCAAAGGGAATTACAATGAGTTTTTGAAGGAGCTGCATGGGGGCATAGATACCCTTATTTACCTCTCTTTTGTACCCAGAATCCTGAGGTGCTGACTGAAAAGCATGGTCAGAGATCCACCAGAAATAGCTCCTAAGGCTTTGAGCCATACAGCCCCTCCTAATCCCCCATAGTCCAGCTGGGTAAAACTGCCCTAGTGCCCAAGTAAGGAGGGGACTGTACCCAACAGGACCTAAAATTAAGTTGAAAAATAATAGTTTGAATTAATTTGGTGAGATCTGATTTATGGGAGATTTCTATTGCTCAAATCAAATGTAGGAGAGCAGTGACCTTCATCTAATTGCAAGCTCCCTATTAAACACCTGTGGGCCTTTCATTGGCCAGAGCACACTATAAGTAATAAGGCCAGGAGAGTGGTCTCTTCATTAAAAATAGAGGAAGCAAGGAGACCTCAGCTCTGATATGGCAAGTTAAAATGTAATGCTTTTTACCTGACCAATGGAGGTGGTCACTTTGCCAAAGTGGTCAGGCTTAATCATGGTTCAGCTGGATAATGAGAACTAAGAGCCCCTCCAAAACGTATGAAAAGTAAGAACATCAGAGTTATTTTTTTTTAAAAATTGCAGGCTAGCTGGCCCGGTGGCACTGAGGGTTGAGGCACTGGATGCCACACTGGCAACCCAGGTTCGGGAATGAGCTCGAGTCATCGGGGGTCAGCAGGGGAGGACTAGGATCAAGTGTCAGGAGACAGCACTCCTAGTCCTGGGGCGGGCTGGGGAACCTACACTGTGCTGTGGTGGCCCCTGGGGATGCCCAGAGGCACTGCATGTGATGGTGTGACTGGGGGGGAGCACAGCGGGTGTCAGCACGAATGTGCGCAGATGTCACTGCATGTCCACACTCCCAATGGGGAGAAAAAGGGAAAAATGGCTGGTTGCAACCAAGCAGTTTGATGGCCGCACCCTGCCTCGCTGGGAGGACTCATGTGGAATCACACTGGGGGGAGTCCGGGGCCAATCTGGCTGGACAGGGTATGGGGAGGCCCTTCAGTGGACCAGCGATGGCCGTGCTGGATTCCCCATCATGTGAGTGAGCCTGATGCTTTCCCGGTGGCAGGGCCAGCAGCTGAATACCCCCTCCGGTAGTCACCGCAGCAGGTGAATTAATACGAATATAAAAAAAAATTGCAGGCTTTAAACACAGCAAAATGGTGGGGGGGGGGAGTGCCCTGGTAATTTAATTGTAGATTTCAATTGCTGCCGCTGCCAATGAGCTCTATAAATTGGATGTGCCCATAGCAACATGAGCTTCATTTGAAAAGCATCCCAGTATCCTGTTAAATGTAGGGAAGCTCTACCCTCCTCCAGTTTAGGTAGATGTAGTGTTCATTGGGCCACTCGAGGGTGTTTATGTGCCCAAAAGTTTTTTTTACAAAAGTTTCTGCCAACTTGTCAAATCCTTCTGGGATACCAGGCGGGGACGCATTGTAACAAATATAAAAATCGAGGCAGGACATTTGTCTTTATTGCCTGAATTCTGGCATATAGGAGCAAAGACAACAGAGACCATCTCTGTAGATCTGCTTTAAGCTGTGCTATTGGGGGGATAATTATTAGAAAACAGTGTGGACGAGATGTGGCCCATCCAGATTACTAAGTGTTTAATAAAATCCAAATTCCACCTCATGGGATACATGTTTTGTATTGTTTGTGGCACCTACTGTGATAAGACCAAGACCTCTGTTTTCATCCAATTTAAGGTGGACCAAGAGAGTATCAAAAAGGTTTGAATCTGATGAAAGATCTCAGGCAACACGGTCTCAGGGTTAGTTAAATAAAGCAGAATATCAGCAGCATAGAGTGCTAGTTTGTGGTTGGTGCCCCCCCCTCCCAGCTCCACCACCGGTATCTGCTGATTTTGACAAATACTTTGAGCTAATGGCTCAATGTATAATGTAAAAATGAGTGGGGACAAGGGGCACACCTGTCTTGCACCCCTCTGTAGCTGTAATGGCCTAGATATATGTCCATTTGTATACATGTCAGCAGAGGGGAAAAAGTGTAGCTTAGATATAAAAATAAGAAAAGAGGCTGGGAAACCAACACCAACCAGGACCCCACTCAAGAAGGCCCAAGACACTTGGTTGAAGGCCTTCTCTGCATCTAAACTCATCAGGTAGATTGGTTGTTCTGTTTGGGCAAAGTGGTCTATGATGTGAGCTGATCTTCTGATGTTGTCCATAGCCTGTCTCCCCATAACAAAACCAGTTTGGTAGTGGTGTATTAGGGTTGGGATAATTTGCTCCAGCCTCCTGGTTAAAATTCCTGTCAATAGTTTGTAGTCAGTATTCAAAATTGATGTTGGCCTTTAAGAAGAACACAGGGTGGGGTCTCTGCTTGGCTTTGGAATCACTGATATTATTGCATGTGCCCCAGAGGGGGCTAGTTTGTCCTCGAACGTCAAAGCAAAATTAAATGCTTTAGGCAGAAGAGAGGACAAAGAGTCACTAAACTGATTATAAAAGTCATTTGGAAGCCCATCAGTCCCTGTGCACTTTCCTGATTTTAACTGTTTAATTTCAGCCTATAATTCTGCTAGAGTTATCGGGGAGGAGAGAGTTTGTTTTTGTTGGTGGGAATGTTTAGGTAAATTTAGGGGTTTCAAGAAGTCTGCAACCACCTCAGATGAAGGAGAAGCACCTTCACTATATAGATCTTCATAATATGTATGAAATGCTTCAGCTGTGTCTAAAGTTTACTGGTGGGGGGCTTAGTGATACGGTGAACAATTTCAGTTATTAAAGCTTTTGCACGTTGTTGATGAAGCCTACCTGCCAAGAGCCTAAATGTCTGAGGGCCTCCTTTGTAGTAACATTGTCTCAAATACATAAGCTTCTGTTCAATTTGGCAATCTAAGAGGGAAAGTGTGGTGAGCAAGGTTCCTCTCTTTTTATCTGTTTTCTGTTGTGACATTTCTAATTCCTGTATTTGCTTTTAAAGTTGTATTTTATGGGCTTCTCTTTTTCTTATGGGAAGAGATTTGAATGAATTTACTTCTTAGCAGGGCCTTTACAGCGTCCCAGAGTATTGTAGGGGAAATAGAATGGTCTGTGTTGTCATTGACAGCTTGTTTAATAAGATCAATTATTATCTCATGGTCAGGCTCATCTTGCAACAAGATGTTTAAACATCAAAATGTAGAATGCTTCATCGGGCAAATTTTATACCTCAGAAATTTGAAGAGTTGTTGCAGCTCTCTAAAATGATGGTCCCTTGTCCTCTAGCAACTAAAAGGTGAGGAGATCACATGGTGTTCCTGGCTGTGAGCTCCAGAAACAGCTCCTGATTGGCCAGCAAAACTGTGCAAGACTTAAAAATCTCACTGAATAATGCTTCCTAGATACTGTCAAATATTGAACTATTTGGGAGATAAATCCAAATATTCATACTGTATGTGGTTTCAGGGAAATGCTGTTTGGACTATGATAATCCCTAGTAAAGACCATACTGGAATTGGAGGGGGGGGATAGGGAGTGAGGAGCCTCTTGGGCTCTTTCATTCATCATTATTTAGGTAGGAAGTGGAAGACAAAATAGGCCAACAGGCCCTTTATATGTTAAGTTAGTAAGTTAGTTATTCAGAAAACACCTTTGAACACATGCACTTATTTACAAAGATTCCATGTCTAAGACAAGAAGAGAAGCAACATATTACAGTAAACGATGCAGCAGCATGAAATCACAGCTTCAATGGGTGGTGTAGTCAGTAAAAAGAAATAGAAAGCCTTAGGTACAAGATTAGAACAATATCAGTTTCATCAACAATAGAGGAAATACAGTTCAAACTTGGTTAGTTATTTCTAATAATGAACTTCCTGCGAGTGTCAATCAGCCACTCCACTGTGGCCAGAAGTATCCCTTTTGCTCCCCTTAGGAGCTCCATAGGGAATGTAGTCAATGACAAGATGTATAAAGCAAGCAAACAATTCATTATTTATGAAACGCTATTCTAAGAGATCATAGCGTTATACAAATATCATAAAAACAATTATCAGTCAACCATAGCAATAAAAACAGATAATAAAACAGTTGAACTTTGGGTATTCGGAAAAGCTAAATCAAATAAATAAGATTTTAGGGCAACTTTAAAGGCCTCAACAAACGAGCACTCTCTAATCTGGTGAGGTAGAGAATTCCACAGGGTTGGAGCAGCAAAAGCAAATGATCTGGCTCCCGAGGTTGTCAAATGGACTCTGGGAATCTCTAGTAATCTCTTATTGGCAGAGTGGAGAGGTTGAAGGGGCAGTAGGGACAGAGGAGATCTTGCAGGTACTGCAGTCCTTGTCCATGTGGGGCTTTATAGGTCAGTAACCTGACCTTGAAGGTGATACTCCACCATACCAGCAGCCAATGCAGGCCACGGAGCACAGGTGTGATGTGGCAAGATCTCAACAAGACAGTCATCAACCTGACAGCCATATTTTGCACCAGCTGTAGGTGGCGGAGGTCCACCCCCTGGTAGCCCTAGGTATAGGACATTGCAATAATCAAGGTGCCAGGTCACAAAGGCTTGGACCAGTGTCAGAAGATCATCTAATGGGACCAGGTGTTTTATCCAGGTGATATTCCTCGGATGGAAGAAAAAGGTTTTGACAACAGTTGACACCTGAGATTTAAGTGTCAGCTTGCTATCTAACATAACGCCCAGATTTCACACCCAGTCAGAGGACACTAGCTGGTTGCCTCCTAGCCAAAGCCTGGATGGCTGCCCAGCCAATGACCCCTCCTCTCAATGACCTAGATCCACAACCAGCACCTCAGTTTTATCCGGATTCAGCCTAAGTCAGCTGGCACTCATCCAGTCCTGAATCTCAGACAGGCAATTGTTAAAGACCAAAACAGCATCATTTTGTTCAGGCACAAAGGACATGTACAATTGAGTATCATCTGCATAGCAGTGAAAACTCAACCTGTACCACCTAATAATGTCTCCCAATGGCAGCATATACACCACAAACAACATGGGAGGAAAAAAGCATAGGCCCCTGCAGCACCCCTCAAGGCAAGGGAAGAGGAGCTAAGGAAAACACACCAGACTCCATCCTTTGCATCCTGCCCATGAGGAAAGAATGGAACCATCTGAGGACTGAACCAGCAATGCCCTATGGTCTACGGTGTCAAATGCTGCAGAGAGAGATCAAGGAGGACAAAGATGGAACGGCTCCTCTGATCTTTTGCTATCAGGAGATCATTAAGTACCTTAACCAATGCAGTCTCGGTACTATGCCTCTTCCTAAAACTGGACTGGAGAGTATTGTAGATATTGTGGGTGGTTAGATGCTCCTTGAGCTGCGACATGACTACCTTCTCAATAACCTTGCCCACAAAGGGCAGGTTAGAGACAGGACTGTAGTTTGCGAGACAGTCAGGGTTGAGAGAAGGTTTTATTCAAGAGAGGGAGAACCATAGCCTCCTTCAGGGTGTCTGGAAACACCATGGTCTCTAACGAGCACCTGACTGTCTCAGACAGGACCGGTCTGATCACCTCCACACACTCCACCAGGAGGCATGTTGGAACAGGGTCCAAACTACAGTAAGTCAGCCGCAAGCCCCAGATCATCTTCATGACATCCTCAATCACCAACTGGCCAATGTCTGACCAGACAAACTGGATGCTTGTAATCTCACACTGATCTCCACTCTGCCCAATAGAATGGGCTGTGTAGATCTTGGACCTGATGATGCCAACCTTATCTATGAAATATTGAGCCTTATGTGCAAGATTAGAACAATATCAGTTTTATTGTCAATAGAGGAAATACAATTCAAGCTAGGTTAGCTATTTCTAACAATGTATTTCCTGAGATTGTCAATCAACCACCCCACAGTGGCCAGATATATCCCTTGTACCCTCTTTAGTCAGGATGGTATTAATTGCACAGACCTGTCAATGCACAGGGTGTACTTCTTGCCTATTCCCTAGATGCTATCCTGCCCAAGTTCTCCCAGCTACCATCCTTTACCAGGCTTGTAGATAATCAGAGGGCTTCAGTTATTAGTACTGCAGTCTCTTATCTTTCACCAGCATTAAATCTATTGTATTATGGGGAAGCCTTGTAGCTGGTGCTGTACTTAAACCAAGGTTTTCAGTCTCCAGTATTGCCCCAGTCCCTTGTCTTTCTTCAGCACTAAATAGGCTTCTTTACCATCATCAACAATATCAAACAAATTCCATTTCAAATAACATCCAAACTGCTACCGATAAATTAAATTGTGTTGTTCTTGCAAACAGAAACTGAATTAAAGTAAATCACCTGAATTCAGAAAAACTATATTGAATGGATGAGGAAAATTGCAGGCTCATGCAATAAACAAATGTTTGGAATTTATAAACTGTGGTTATTATTTGAGAAGAGATTTTCTTTTTTCATTTGCTTTATTTATTATTTTTTTTTTACTGCACATAACATTAGTTTTTTATTGCAAATTACTTAGTTTAAACAAGATGATGTATGCCAGTGAGTAATACATTGAGTTGATTAGCAACATTGTGGATATTATTTTGGGCAGAAAATGTGTTACCCTTTTGGATGTTGTTTACCAATCCTATGGATAAACAGAGTGCTTGGTGTGTCCTTTAAGATTACTCAGATTCTCATACTAGGGTCTCATACAAGGTATTTAGACCAGTAGAAGACTCATTGTCCATATAAACTGTTTCCCACATCAGTGGGAGCACTTTACTCTACTTTCTATTATATATTTGTCAATTTTTCTTTTAAACTGTGCCAATGTTTGACTTTTTAATATATCAACTGGTAATTTATTCCACGATCTTCCAGTTCTATTTATAAAAGAGTAGTATACACTATTTTTTGGACCATTCTCAACCTAATCTGATTTACACATCTTCTTAATCCATTTGGTTTTTTTTGTAATTCTAAATTCATCTCACTTTTCAATTCTTCATTATTATCTTAAATAACATCATTAAATCTCATCTTTCTCTCCTTTTCTCTAAACTTCACAGGCCTGTTTGTCTTAGCCTCTCCTTATACCCATATCTCCCAAATTTCCAATCATCTTTGTATATCTTTTCTGTACTTCTTCAATTCTTTTTATTTCCATCTTCTTATATGGGTTCCACAATTGTGACCCATAATCCAAGTATGGCCTAACATAAGACCTACAGTATATACTGGTACCATACATGCTAAAGATTTATTAATAAAGCTTCTTTTTATATTCCTCACCATATTATTAGCTTTATGTATAGCCATTGTTCGATGTTTAATAAAATCTAATTTATTGTCAATCACTATCCCACAGTCTTTTTCATCTACTTTTTTAATTTCGTTATCATTTAATAGATACTTATTTTTCTATCTTTTTTCCTAAATGCATTACTACTGATTTGTCTGTGTTAAACTTCATCCCATTTTGTTCTGCCAACCTCTCAATTTTTTTTAAATCCTCGTTTAGTCCTTCCTGTTGTTCTAATGTTTCTACTTGTCCTCCTAACTTAATGTCATCAGCAAATTTTGCAATTTGATTTGTTATTCCTTGCTGTAAGTCACTAATATATAGAGAAAACAAAATGGGTCCCAACACAGATCCCTGTGGGACTCCACTTTCCACTTTGATTGATTTCGACATTTTGCCTATTAATCTCACAAGTTGTGTTCTATTACTCAGCCAATTTTTAATCCATAATATAATTTGACTATCCAATCCCATATTTACTAATTTTTTTATCAATTTATCATGAGGTACTTTGTTGAATACTTTTTTAAAGTCCAAAAATATTATGTCTATGGGGATACTGTTATTTAAATTAATTTTGATATTTTCATAGAAACACAAATGATTAGTGCTGCATGCTGTTCTTTTTAAATCCATGCTGCTTCTCATCCTTGAATTTTAATATTTCAAGACCTTTTTCTATTTTAGTTATTAATCTACTCTCAGCAATTGTTCCCAATATAGCAGTTAGGCTCACTGGCCTATAATTTGTCACTTCTGCCCTTTTACCTTTCTTAAACAATGGTACCATGTAGGCTTTTTTCCAGTTATCTGGAATTTCCCCTGTCTTGTATGATCTATTAAATATATACGTCAAGATTTCTGATATCCACGGTAACACTTCTTTAATATAACGGGGATGTAATAAATCCAGTCCTGCTGATTTATGTATTTTGACTTTATTTACCAATCTTTCCACTTCTACTTTTGTAGTTTCTATTTTTATATTTTGATAATATTTCTTTATTATGATATTTTCTACATCTTTTCCTTTTTCAAAAAAAGACCCCAAAAAATCAATCAGTGTATTGGCCATTTCATTTATATCATTAATATCTCTTCCACCTATATGTAATGGCCCCACTCCCTGTTTATCTCTTCTTTGACAGTTTACATATGAAAAAAAAAACTTTTGCCATTATCTTTCCTATATACCAAATTAGACTCTATCTTTTTCCTTTCTTTTCTTATATTCTGTTTAACTATTTTTAGATATTTTTATAACATTCTATTGCCTCCTCTGTTCCTAATTTCTTCATATATTTAAATGCTTTCTTCTTTTTGTTACAAGATTTTAATACCTTATTGGTGCACCATAACAGTTTTTTTCCTCTTTTATTATACACTTTTTTTCTGGGACACACAGTCCTTCTAAATTTAGTAATTTGTTTTTAAATAATTCCCACATTTGATTAACAGATTTATTAATCAAATCCTTTTAACAATTCCATATTACTCAATTCTTCTTTGATTTTATCAAAATTTGCCCTATGATAATTTTTTACTACAGTTTTACCTTTAGTACCTATTATTACCTGTTTAACATTGAAAGTTATCATTACATGTCACTATTCCCTAACTGTTCCCTTATTTTAATGCCCCTAATAAGATCTGATCTATTAGTTAACAATAGGTCTAATATAACCTCTTTCTCTAGTAGGTTTAATCATCAATTGTTCCAACCCTACCATTTGCAACATTGAGAAAAGATTCCTGCTATTTGAATTACTTCCTTTTTGATTTCCCCAACATATGTCTGGGTAATTAAAATCTCCTGCTATAACTATGTCTCCTTCCAGAGCAATCTGTATTATTTCCTCTTTTATTATTTTATCCATTTCTTTTTTACTATTTGGTGGTCTATAATATAATCCAAATGAGATATTTTTTCCCTACACCATCAACACTTGAATCCATAAGGATTCCACCTTTTCATTTTCACTATCTGTATATAAGCTACTGTTTATTCCTTCATATATATATATATATATATATATATATATATTGCTATCCTCCTGCTCTTTTACTCCTTCTTTCTTTAGAATACAACCTATACCCTTCAATGTTCCTATTCCATTGAACTCCGACATCCCACCACGTTTCTATCACCATACACATATACATGTTATCAATAAGTAATTTAACTTCTAACTCTGCCTTTTTTCCTGTGTTCAAGATTCTAGCATTTAGAAACCATATGTTCATTCCATTTTTTTTACTCTATATACCATTCTCAATATTTTATTTTTATTTCTGTCCGATTCTAGTTTTCTACTACCTTCCCTTCTCCCCTTAATCTTTAGTTTACATTTTTGTCCATTATTGTCTAATGCCCATTCCCAGTTTTCTACTGCCTTTCTTACTTATATGTACTCCATCTCTATAATAATAAGAGGGATCTTTGATATAATCTTCCCAATGTTTTACCAACCTATGTTATTATATATTGACTACTGTCTTAGCCAATTATTGATTTTTCTAATTTTACTATTTCTTATGTTGGTTTCCTTTACCACTGGTAGAATCTCTGAAAAGTATATTTTGCATTTCCATCTTTCTGTTTCTTTCCAAATATCCTCAAATTCCTTTTATATTTCTTCTAATTCTTGAGTTCTGATATTATTTACCCCTAAGTGCAATATCAGCACTGCAGATCCGTCTTTTTCTTTTACAATGTTAGCTAACATATTCTTAACATCCCTAATTTTTGCTCCTGAAAAATGACTTGTTGTAATAATCTCTTTATTATCCTTTGAAGTATATCTATCTGTAAATTTCAAAACTGAATCACCCAATATATAGATGATTTTTACCACATCATTCTGATTCATTTGTTCACTGTCATCGTTTCTTATATCAAAATGCTTTTGTCTTATCGAATCATCCTGACTAATAACCACACCAACATTTTTATTATTTAAACCACTATGTTTATTTCCATCCTGTTTTCCTTCATTTTCCTCACTACTCTCCATGTCGTACCTTATTTGTTTTTCATCTCCTTTTTGTTCATTTACAACTATTTCCATGCTGTCTTTTATTTCCATCCTTTTCTCACTTTGTATGAAACTTTCCAACTTTTCACTTCCAATATCCAAATTGTCATACTCCAATGTATTTATTATATTATTATCTGACCCATCTTATTCTTTGTCTCTTCCCTCATCATCCAATGCAATCAATGGTTCAAATGCATTAGAACATTCTATTGGTAACTGCATGGCTCTTCATTGCACCGTTTTCTTTTCCTTTTTTGTCTTTTTTCCACTAAACTTCAGTCTCCTTCCTGATCTTTTTCTCTTCCTCTTTTCTTAGATTTTCCTTCATTCAATTCTTCACATTCTTGTTCTACCTGTATAATCTTTCTATCATTTTTTACTGCCTTATCTCTAAATACAGCTAAATCCCACTTCACTTCCTCCAATTTATATTGTAACTCTCTTATCTGAATATATTGACCACAAGTATATACCAACAATGCATTTGTCACATCCGTGCTTATCATTTTACACTCCAAACATCTCATTCCTAATGTTCCATCCATCAATTTTACTATATTTGTATCCATTGTTCTTTTCTTGTTTATATATTCCTGCTTATTTGTGATACTTATTACAAACAACTAGTTTTCTGTCTCTATCCTTGCCTTCCTCATCTGACACCGTTAGATGCTGCTGGCCTCTACCCACATTGCCTCCACTCCGTGCCTGACTCTGCTTACTGGAGCCGAGCATTTTATGCTGTAGATGCGAGATGTCACCAGTTGCTATGGCAACGCTCGCAACACTAACCACCTCCCTGCAGGGCTGGAACAATGTATATGAGCTACTTTTAAAAAGGCAGGTCAGCCAACACACAAGAGTGCTTAAGTAGCTCTCCTGAAGCACCAAACAGTGCCTGTTCCCAGTTTTCTTAACTCATGGAGCAGGGGTCAAAAACACCTCTACACAGGTACAGCGCTTCTTTTTAGACTTAAAACAAAGTTTCCCCAAGTACCAGGCAGTCATAACTGTCCTGGAGAAGCAGCTATGCACTGAGAATGTCTCTCCTGGAGAAGCATGTTTGTCTTGCCTTCCCACAGCTACAGTACAGTACCATAAAACATTCAGTTCTTAATGTTTTATTGTCACTGTGGTGTCGGGGAGCAAGATTACAGCTTGAAACCTGAACAAAAGCAATAAAGTGGACTCCTGCAAATGCCCTATCATAGTTCTGGAGAAGTTTGTCACAGTTTCTTCTCCCTCTCCCTCTCCTTCTTATCACAGCCATTAAATGTTTCTGCTTTACTTAATGGTATTACAATGATCAAATGAAGTCACACACTGCCATAAAAAACTACTCATGTCCCATCTCTCAATGCTTTTGCTTTTGAAAAGTGTCACTGCCAACTCCTACGTGTGATCACAATAGAAACTGATCAGCCCTATAAAGCAAATAAATATAGAATTAATTTTACAGCAGAACAATGAAATAATGATGTGCTGGTAGTATACACTGATGAGGTAGGAGCAAATATAAAACTATGGTGCAGTTAAATACAATGACCAGCAACATTATAAATATGGTAAGAGACAAATATGTAAGGAATAATGTATGGATGACCATACACAGTGACTCTGTGTTTCCATCAAGGGGTTTAGATAACAGCATGTAGGCCTTGAGATTGATACTCAAGAGGACTGTTCTGTTATCTCAATCCCACAATGGAAACTCAAGACACATTGTTTATAATCGCCCATATTTTATTTCTTATAGTGTATGGTTTTAAAAATAAAGAATGGAACACAAGTAGAATTGTTATCTGGTCAGATGAGCACTACATTAATAGTGCCAATCAAGAGAATGCTAGTCCATATAGCACTACCAGAGACAGTGAGCAGGGATTTACAGCACTAGCCATATGTGCTCCACTGGTTGCTGTCCATGGTACCACTATATGGACAAGGGCAGCAGAATCCAGAAGCCTGGCCAAGCTGCTTCCCATGGCATGGAGGGCTGGGGCACAAAGCAGCTCAGCTAGCAGCAGTGAAAACCAGGGTTCTAATCATGGTCTCTGACATTTTGAACGTATTGAGACTTTGTTTTTTTTTATATGGGGCCATGGAAACAGTGTTCCACAGCCCCATGAAATTTAACTTTCCCCAGGATCTGCTCCCCTTCAGAGTGAGAATCCTATGGATGGGGGTGTGGGGGTAGAGCACCCTCATTGGGGTTGTGAGGGAAGAGCCCCCTCAAAAAAAACCACATGCTATTTTTACAGCGTGCTTCTTGCAGACGCTATTGTTGTTGGCTCTTTTTGGACCCAGTGCCGTAGAGTTTCTAAGAAGAAGGACTCTGTGCCATGATAGAGTAAATGGGGGTAGTTTTTTTAAATTAGCTAATGATCTGTGCTACCTGAAATTCTCCAGTGTTGTGAGCTCATACTCTGTGCCATCTACTCTTTTTAACTTAACAATTAATTCAGCTGGTATGGGATCATGTTCTGCCACTGGTATAGTGGAGCTTTCCCTAGTTTCACCTTTGTCTAGAAAGAATGAGGTGACAAGTTTAATGTCTAAGGAAGTTTTTTGTGCTACTTTTATTTTGCTGGTCCAAAATTAACTTTTCTCTTCTGGTTGGTTCTTTGGAGAAAACTGCAGATGACATTGTTCTTGATAAAATGTGCTCATGATCTATGAGAAAAATGAGCACTGTTCAAAAAGTGAAAGCACTGGCAGGACTGAGCACAAGGGGAGTGCTGCTGCAGCTGAAGATTTCAGAAAATGTACAATAACTTTAGAATGTGCACAAGCTTTTCATGCTGACTCATTTCAGTGCACAATAAGCTCTAACCATACACTATAATATTGTTTGAAAATGAATAATATTGTGCCAGAAAATGCAACCAATAGTGTGCAGTAGGAAGGGTAACTGGCACTGACTAGGCATAAACTTGTAAAAAGAAGAGATGGAAGAGACTGAAAAAACAGGACATGGGAAGGGGCAGAGAGGATAAGAGGGATACTTGCAAGAGCAGGAAGGTGGAGAGGTCACAAAGGAAAGAGAGGAGGCATGGAGTTCTGCAGGAATGAGTTCTAGGAGAGGTAGAAGCAGGAGGAAAAGACAGACTGCCCCACTGAAGTTTTACTATAAGCAAAAGAGAAGGAGTAGGTGTCAAAAAAGTGATTAAGAGGATGGAAGAGAAGGGGAGAGGAGAAAATACAAGTAGCAGTGGAGGCAGGGGGCCAGAATGTATGTATTTATTTATTTTACTTATTCATTTAATTAAACAGTAAGAGAATCCTTGGTGTAATAAACAACCTCATTTAGGAGAGTGTCCTGGCATACTGGCAGGCATCATTTGGGAATATGGTGGGTAACAAGTTACTGTGAGAAAGGCACTTGGGTATGAGGGAAGAAAGGGAGGAAGAGGCTAGAGTAGAAGACTGAGTGAATTGTGTAGGAAAGATAATTTAAGGCAAAGTGGCAGAAAGGTGGATATTTGGTCCTTTCTTGTCAGAGGGCCCAATTTTACAAGGTACTTGGATCAACACAAGAGACTTGCGTCGGGGAGTTTGATGTAAGGGCGACTTGCGGAAAACATTGTGAGTAGTATGATTATGCAAAGAAGCCTGCCTCAAACACTGACACAAATCCCTTGCAATGAACACCACTGGTTAGACCCACTCCCCCCTGGTCTAACTTTGCAGCATGCGGGGAGCCATTTTATGGGTTTTGCACCAAAGCTTTGGTGCAAGCCACTGTAAAGTGTAGAAATTGTTGCAGCTGTGCCAAACTTCCTAACATCAGGCTGTATTGCATCTCAGCAGTTTGGCATCATTGCAGTAAACAACACAGTTCATGCAGGGCTTGATGCAAGCCCTGTGTCACCTTCTAAAATCAGTCCCATAGTGTTTTCTAGGGGCAACACTGTTCACCACATCCATGAAGTCAAACACAGAATGGATCATTTTATGGAAATCTCTCAGCAGACCATGAATGGATGGCTATGTTTGTTGCATTAGTGAACAAACAATGGGGAGAAGCTTTTTGTGTAGTCACATTTATGTGAAAAGAGAAATCAAGGTTTCAAGAGAGCTATACACTAAGATACTTCAGGTGGGGGACTTTTTCAAGGATGAACAAAGTTGGAATCATACAGAGTCTTGAAAATTGGAGTTTTGTGGAAATTTACAAGTTTCTGCCTAGTACCAGGGCCATGCTGTAAAGGCAGTTTTCAAGACTCATTTATGCAGAACCAGCAATGGATGTGATCAAAGTCATGTTGCAGCAATGCTTCTAGTTTAGGGACTGAGGCCATCTCTTGAGTCAAAAAATACAGTGTGATCTATGTATATACAGTATGAATGTGTGTGGAAGTCATTAAGGAAGATGGAGAACATGAATGCACACAGGAAGGAACCTTGAAGAACTCCTGAGGAAATAAAAACAGGGGGAGGACATCACTGGCTTGCACCAATTGGTACCTGCCAAACAGGTAAGAGCAGAACCAGCTGTCAGGTTGGATAGATGCACATCTGTGAGTTTGTAAAGTAGGAAGAGATGGGAGACACTGTCAAAGTATTTTGCAAGTTCAACAAAGATTTTAACATAAAACAGTCCTTAGACTTTTCCCTTCAGTATGAAGCCAATGAGTCATAGGAGGGATGAGAGAGTGGCATGGGATTTGTAGAAGCCAGACTATAAGGGTGACAGCCTGAGAAGGGCATGTTTTTGTTGCACTTTTGCAGGACCAAGGAGAGAAATAGGAGTGTAGCTCCAATGGGAAAAGGGGTCACCTTATTTGTGGAGGAGGAGGACTTGGGCATGCTTCCAAGACCTAGGAACCTAAGAGAGAAGGATAGGTTTAAGTGGGATGAGATAGGGACAACTATAGCAAGGCACTGAGGTAAACAATTGTAGGGTCATGCAAGTAGTGACAAGGCAAATGTACTTCCTTATGGAGACGCTATCATTTCGTGCCAAGGACCACATGACCCAGCACCTATTTTGGCAAAGGACTCAGAAATGATCCTACCCTGTTCTGGAAAACAATAAAAAAAAATGATGGATGAAATTTCAATTTACAGCACAACAGAATCTGAATGGGAACCTTTCCCCGGACCTGCCACCAAATTGGAGTATTCAGTTCTATCTCTGGAAGCTTATACTATATCAGATTCATAGGAATTTAGCTTAAGGCCCAACCTTCTCACAAAATCCACTCATCATCCTGCAAACCATTCGAAGCTGGTAACAAATTACCCAATCCCTTTTACCCCTAGATTAATTAATGCTTTAGAGGCTACACATATGGAAAATGTTCTCTTACTAGAGTAATTACACATACTGAGTGATGCGGTAACCACAGCAAAATCTACCCTAGCACACCATGAAGCACTGACATGCAATTTATTTACAGTGTTTGTTAAAATGGATTTGGGGTCAGAAGAGGACTCAATGGTTAAAGGTCCCTTAAAAAATACTAATGTACAAGAAAATTCCCTATTACTTGAATGGGGCAGTCTACTAAGGGAAATAAAGAATATAAAGAAAAAAAGTAAAAAAGGGGGGGGGAATAAAAGAGAGGATTCCACACAGAATGTGGAACAAGTCAAACCCCAAGTTAAACACCAACAATCTCCCCAAATATTAACAGGAAAAGGAAAAAAATGAAAAAGGGGGAAAAGTAGAAAGATAGGAAAGAAAGGTAAAGAACAAGGGGAAAATGCTATCTTAACAGAAGCAGATGTTAACAAAGAGAACTTACAGCAAAATTTAGAAATGCCCAAGGACAACTTTCTTCCAGACAAAGATGCTAGCAGGGTTGAGCAACCTGAGTATAGGTTCAGACATAGGACAAACTCTGTACCATTATGTTGTACTCTCCTGGGTCGTTCCTGAAAATAGGCATAATACTTGTCTAGTGTACTTACCCAGTAAACAAAAGCTAAATAAATAAATAAATCTAGGCATATTGCTGATGCGGAATGAAGCAATGTTGGTTTGCACAAGGTACACTCTAATAACCTAATCGATAAGGAGTCTATGATAGATTTGGCTATTCAAATCCTAGAGGAAGTACTTGAAATCCCTCAAGCGAGGAACAGTATTGTCCATGTCACAAGTACTGCCACAGAGGGAAACACTCTGCTCTTAATTCTTCTTTCTGATAAACAGATAGCGAATTGGGCTTGGCAGCAAAAAATAAAGTCGGGGAAGATGGAATTAAATTTAAAACTGTTATAAATATAGAGCAAATTTTAAACAAAGCCAACAAATTTCACTAGTGGCATTTTTCCGTTGGAACAAGATCTGACATTAGCCATACAAAAATGCCATTTTAAATTATCTGTCAATCTGGAAAACATTATATTCCATCAATACATGGGGTTGAGCAACCTCTATTAGAAACAGAAAGAACACTGTTGAGAACGGTTTGTTCCCAACTTGACCTTATGGCGGTCAAGTTGGGAAAAAGGGGTTGTAAGGAGGAGGGAGTCACAAATCAGGGACAGATAACATTTGCTGTAAGACAACAAATTTGATTTAATCTAATACTAAGATCAGCCACAAGATTAGATGATATGGGCATTTTAATATGTTCACTGGATGACTGCGAACAACCTAAAAAACAAAGTTAACTTCAGAAGGACTCACAAATGGAACATCAAATGAAGAACCATTAAGACAATCACAGGTGTATAATGTTCCTATTCAAAACAGATTTCATATATTTATGCATGAGGAACAACAATGCCTTCAGGAAAAGGATAGTACACTGAGTGAAATGTCTATGAAAAAAAAACAATGTACAGAATTATATAATGTCCTGGAATATTTCTGTTTTTTTAAAAACATTGATGGATGCAAAACTGGAAATGTTCCTCTCAGGAGATTTAATTGTTTGCCTTCAAGAAACATGGGCTCTTGAAGATTTGTGCCTCAGGGGATATGCTTCTTTTGAGGCTAAGACCCATAACACTTCCAAACAAGGCCGACCCTCAGGTGGCATAATAACATTTATTAAAATCACAGAGAGAATTAGAATTAAAAAAAAAGAACTCATCTCTCCTAATATAATAACTGCAGTAATTGAAATAGAGGAAGAACTGTTTATAATAATGAATGTATATTCTCCTCCTGTAAATACAAAATTATTTTCGAATACGTTTTGGACAAACTTGGATTCACATTTGGAAGCAGTTATCAGTAAATACCCCCATGCAATTTAATGCTGATGGGAGATTTTAATGCCAGATTGGGACCACTTACAACTGGATTGCTGAGGGGTACCTCGATTGTACAGAATTATACCCAGGATAAAACAATTAATGTACAGGGAAAAGCATCATATCATGTTTTGGAAAAACATGGTCTAATTACCTTAAATTGTAGCATTTGGGGGGAGAACACCACATATTTTACCTACTTAAGTGGGAGGAAGGCTTGTGCAATTGATTATTTTTGTATAGTTCCATGGCAAATTTACAATATAGTGAAGTCTGAAGTCATATTATGTCCTGAAAGTGACCACTAACCTCTAAAGGTGGCCATTGAGTTACCAAAAGGAAATATGGGAATACAGCCAGAAATGCCTCCAGAAATTCAAATTAGAAATCAGAAAAGAGTGCAATATTCATGGGATATAGAAATGGATATTAGTTTAATATTAAAGTCTGCAGAGATAAAGACCATAATAGAAAACATTACAGAGGAAATAAATGTAATTTAAATTTATAATTCATTAAGAGCAATAAATAAGATAATCCCTATACTCTATAAAACAAATAGACCAAGACAACAAAGATCTTGGTAGGATAAAGAATGTCAGAATTTCAAAAAACATCTGAATAAACTAATTAAAGTATTACAATCAAATAGAACTACTAAAAATACTCAACATCGGAACAAACAGAGAAAAGAATACAAGACTCTACTGACAAAGAAGCATAGCAAGTAAGACTCTACTGACAAAGAAGCATAACAAGTATATTCAGGAACAATGGAAATCCATGTTAGAAATAATAGAAAACGGTAATCTTAAAAGTTTCTGGCTCAAAGTTGCAAAAGGGACAGGGAACTTTGCCCAAAATATTTCTGCATATATTCCAGCTGGAAATTGGATTACGTACTATGAACAATTATTTTATTGTGAAACTGATCCCAGTGTACATAACGTTTTTTATAACAATTAAAAGATGCTCATACACCATTAAATATTACTCCATGGGAAGTTTCCTAGCTAAACTGAATAAAGCACCAGGTCCCAATCGTGTCCCTCTTTTTTTTATATAAGGTGGAGCAGGAGTGGTGGTGCAGTCTACTGGCAATGTTATTTAATAAAATAATAGATGGTAATGTGATCCCTCAGCTATGGAAAGAAAACATAATTATACCACTCCACAAGAAAGGAAATCCCAAGATGCCAGAAAATTGCAGACCATCAGTCTCTTGGATAGTCCAAGTAAAATCTTCACAAGAATAACATTAGCTAGGATAAATAAGTGGTTACAAGAAAAAAATATAATCAATGATTATCCAGCAGGATTTAGACAAAAATATTCAACAGTAGATGAATGCTTTGTATTGTCTCATATTATAGAAAAATACTACATAAAGAAACACCCACCAATATACATTACCTTTGTTGACTTCCAAGGTGCATTTGATAGAGTTAAACTTACAAATTTACATACCAATCAAACCATATTGAGAATTATAGTAAATCTTCACTCAGAAAATAAAACATACATCAGATACAATTTGGCTGGTAATTTAACAAACCTTTTCACGCTAATCAAGGTGTTTAACAGGGCTATATTCTGGCCCCCACCCTGTTTAACCTTTTCATAAATGATTTGCCAGAAAAACTAACTCCTGTATCGAGCCATTCTCCCTCAGTAGAAGGTAAGTTAGTACCAGTCCTCATTTAGCTGCCGATTTGGCATTAATCTCACTCTCACCCATTGGACTGGGCAGACAACTGAAGATTCTTCAGTCCTATTGCACTGAAAATGAGTTAACGATAAATACAGGTAAAACACAAATAATGATAATCGGAACGTGTTCAACTAAATACAAATTGCATATTAATAACACACCTTTAAGGATTGTTACAGATTATAGATATCTTGGCTTTCAAATCTCTAATAACTTTAAGTATCACAAACAAAGAACTTAAGTTTTGAATAAATTAACACAGTCCAAAAATGCATTGTTAAGACTGAATTTCAAATTTGGTGGAAACACTATTATTGCAGCAGTTAGGACTGCAGAGATGAAAATGAATCCGATAACTTTATTTGCTATTGAAATCTGGCTTGACAAACATGTTATAAAGTTAGAAAAAACATTTGACTCACTGTAAAAAAACATGCTGGGCTTACCAAGGTCGACCCCAGCAACGGTGGCAAGGGCTGAATTGAGAAGGATTCAAATGAAATACCTGACACTTCTAACAAAACTCTGATACTGGCTCAGATGTTCAAATCTGGATTCAAACAGATTAGCATATAAATGCCTAAACAAAAAGGCAAAATGGATAGGGCAGGGTTAATCATCCCCATGGTTATCACAAGCAGTTTTCACCTTAAATAAAACAGGGTTTAACCACCTGTGCACTGATCAGCAGCGAGGCATAACGATTTCATCTAAGATCAATCCCCTAATTACAAGCAGACTTTATAAAATTTCATTCAAAGATGATATGACAAGAATGAGGTCCCTGAAGGCCTATTATTGGTAAGCCCAAAATAAAATCAACCATATTTTGGAACTGTATTTATGCTTTTTGACGGATAAAAATGTGAGTTTCCTTTTTACAAAATTCAAATTAGAATTGTATCCCTCAAAATTCAAACAATATCTGTATACCAAAACCAAAAATGAAATTCAAGATATAAATTGTGACTGTGGTTTAAAAGAATTTGAAACATTAGAGCATATCACATTATACTGTCCAAAATATGCAGACCTGTGAGACAAGACTGTATCCCCCTATCTCTGGACAAATACATTATCAGAGATTGAGGTATTGAGAATATTGATGAATCTACCCCTTGAGTTCATCACTAGGGATATGACAAATTATGCAAACTGGATATTTAAAATAAGGCATAAGAACTCCACCAAGTGCTAAATAGTCAGTAGATAATTTATGGTCATGTGCAATACTGGATTTTATATTTTAGAAAAGGAGTTTCTACTTCGTAAATTTTGTTATCTGCAATTTTATGCAAATGAGTTTGTTTGATACTGAAATTATGCTGTGCTTTTTAAATTCTTGTAATGACTAAATAGTCAAACAATAAGATAATATACTGAATACTGACACTACAAGGGTCAAGCCATTGTGGGTGCTGACCTTGAATGCATTTAGGAAAAGTTGAGTGAACAGTGGTCAGACAGGACTGACTATAGCAGAGACAGAGAGTTGGGGAATATTTGGATCACGGCCAGTGAGACTTATTCCCTTGGAAGGATTTACAGTAGTAGCCTGCATCGCTAGCTACAGTATATCTAGATTAATAGCAGGAAATCATCATTCATATTAATGTGATTTCCTATGATATATATATACATATATGAAATACAAAATCACACATACCCCCATAATGCAAAGCATCATGTGCTGTATATGCAAATCACCACAAAATATTATGGTGGTTCACCTTTAAACAGAAATGCATGGTGCCAAAAAGCCTCTCACACAGTTTGCAAAGGCTGCCAACAGAAGACATAGACACGTGTTTCGTCCTACCAGGGCTCATCAGTATGCCTCGTCTGTCTGACACCCCAGTGGAATGAACCAGCTACACTAAGATAGTCTATCTGGGTTATGTTGTGGTGAACCCAATTAAAACAAAAAAAATTTAAAAGACAAAGAACCTCTGTGCGCAAGCACTGAGGCAAGGGTTACCTCAAAGGGCATTTGGCTGGGAAGCCAAGTTTCAAAGAAATACAAAGTCACACATGACCCCACAGTGCAAAGCATCATGGCCTGCATATGCAAATCACCACAGAATATTATGCTGGTTCAACTTTAAGCAGAAATGCATGGTGCTGAAAGGCCTCTCACACAGTTTGCAAAGGGTGCCAACAGAAGACATAGACACGTGTTTCATCCTACCAGGACTCATCAGTATGCCTTGTCTGTCTGACACTCCAGTGGAATGAACCAGCTACCCTAAGATAGTCTGTCTGGGTTATGTTGTGGTGAACCCAATTAAAATAAAAAAACATTTAAAAGACAAAGAACCTCTGTGCGCAATTGGGTTCACCACAGCGCAGTCATAGCCTTTGATTTCAATGTGTGTCTGCAAATTAGTGATGAGTATGTGCTTATGCAACATCACTGATAGACTTATAGTATTTGAATGGTTATGTTGTTGATTATGATAAATAGATACTTTGTCCATTCGCACTCTCTGTCCCAGAGGGAACTACCACTCTGCTGGGGTACTGTGAAGGCAATGGAACCCTCTTGAGGGGAGTTCCACCCCTAGAAGTGCCACAGGAAGGTAATTTCTTTGGACTAAAGGTACTTTAGGAAGGAGTCCCCCAAAAAGTCGAGCAGCAAGTGGTGAATGTTGAAACTGGAAGAGCATGGATTAAGAGAGTAGTGATAACACATAACAGACATAGGAGGATTGTGCAATGACTGATAATTTCAGTATTGATAGCAAAAGGGGCATGACTTTCATAAGAAGAGAGGGAATGGTAAATAGAAAGATAAATTTGGTAATTATATTTTGGCTGTTACTGTGCCATGTACTGTACTTGGAATGCAATTTAGAAAAAAATGAAACTGAATTCTCTTTTATCTTTGTCATGCTATAAAGTGTGTGTTAAAAATGTAACTTATGAATGTGACTGCTTCAGATGAATTCATAAACAAAACTAAGTTTTAATGGATGTTATATGGCATGTCTTTTATGTATTTCTTTGTATTCTATTTTTATTATTAAAAGTTGGATGCAGTTGTAATGGAGCATATACTCTCAATTTGATTTCCAATAAATAGAAATTGAAAATTGAAAAGAAGACCACTATCCAACCCCAACTCAACAGCAAAAACCTACCTGGGTCAAAATGTACTACTATAGAAATAATTCTAGATGGATTACCTAACCTTTATGACCTTGGGCACAGAGACGAGTTAAACCCTCCTATGAGGGGGGAAACCTCTGAGGATCCAAGGCCTTGGTTACCTTCCCTCAAGGCTTGGGATGAATTAATGATGGCTCACTATTGCAATTTAGAGACCCAATTTAGGAGAGATTTTTAGAGGAAGAGCTTTCACTCTACTCTTCTAATGGGAAAGCCATGAGAGTGTTGCAAGTAGCGGCCTCTGTGGCTAAAGAGGAACACTGCTGAACCCTCAACCTCCTGGCTGAGAAAGAGAGCATAGACCACTGAAAGGCACTGACCTGGTATCCAAGCAAAGCCGGGGGGGGGAAGCCAAACCCAGGAGGGGTAAGGCTAAGCCCTGGAGGGGCAGGAAGGACAAGGAAGGGTATAGAGTGGAGACAAGGTGAACTGTAGGTGGCTGTAGGGAGTATAGCTTTCAAAGGTGCTGCCAATATTGTCAACAAGTAGAGGAACCCCCTGGGACTTGGAGACCCCACCCTTCAGCAGCTGAAGTCTTAAATGCTACATCAAGAGGTGCTGCTGAAGCTGTCCACACAGCCAGACTTCCCCCAGAGTGGAGGACCTTCTCACCCTAATGGTAGAAGAGAGGGTTCCCACCCCTAGTGAGGGAACCACCCTTAAGATGTGGACTTCAAAGGGGCAGAACTGTGCTTGGTAGATAGAGGCAGGGATGCAACTGAGAATGCAGGGCTGGTAGTGCAAATGGTAGAATTGAGAATGGCAATAGAGAGCATGAGCAGGTGTGCAACTGTTAGCACTGAGAATATGAAACTGCACAGAGTGAAGTGCATCTGTTAGCACTGAGGACAGGGAGACAGCATGGATACATCGAGACAGTATGAGATGGAGTGCAACTGCCATTGGTAGCATTGAGTATGGCAAGGAGGCACGCTGGAGCAGTGAAAGACAACAATTAGTACTGGTAGGAAATGCAGTAGCATGGGGAATCAAACTAGGAAGCAGTGCACTGCTGGAGTAAATCATGAAACCACTAAACCCAAAGGGAATGGTTGCTAGGCTACAAGCCAGGTGCAAGCAGTTAAGGAGTTGAGATTAACAGGAGACTGTAAATGGTACAAACAACAGCATAGATAAGCAGGGATACTGCATTTTGTCCAAAAAGACAACAAACATGAGAGCTTGGAGGAGCACAAAACAAATTAAATGAGCAAAGGCAAGGTAATAGGAAGACTAGAAGTGTCCCAAAAGAATTGGAGCAGAGAAAAAAACAAGGAACTGGAAAACTGGAGGGCAGCACAAAACAGCCGAAAAAGTAGTACAAACTGCAGCAAGAAGCAGGAGCAAAATACTGACCTAGGAAGGAGGAGGCACAAAGCAAGTAGAAATCCCAAAAGCACAAAACGAAGCAGGAGACAAACACCTGGAGTGCGGGTGGGGACAAAGAGCTCCAGCAGAGCCTCCGGCTGCAGCAAAGAAAGAATGTATTTAAATGAGACTGCAGGAAGCTTTCTTAAATGGCTCAGGCAGGTGGCATGGCTAGTTGCCCCCACCCACTGAACTGCAGTCATTGCCTTTGATAAAAACTCATAACACGCAAAACTTTTACTTATTGATTTTCCACAGGTTACAGTGCAGAATGCTGAAACAGTATATCTTCTAGGGTGCTCGGATTCTCAGTAATCTTTTCTAGCATGCAGAAGTCAAAATCTGGAAAATGTAAATTTGGACTCCGATTCCATTCAGCCCCTGATTCAGACATCAGAATGGAATCAGAGATGGATTCAGAAATTCCAATTCTGCATCTGACTCCATTTTACTAAATACAGTACCAACTCTCTCAACCCCTACATGTCAAGCAGCCTTCCCCTTTCCCTTACCTGTCTGCCATCATGGTGTCCTGGAGGTTAAGGTGCCAACAGGGAAAGTTGCACTACAGTCAGGTCCCGGAGAATGAGGTGTGACTACTGACTGGAGTTGTAGGCAATCCTGTCCTCCTGCTGGAAAATTGATCCAGGTGGCAATCCCTCTAGAAATAATAATAAAAAAACCATCTGCAACTGTCCCAGTAGCCGTGAATAGTTCCACACTGATGGCCAGCCAAGCGCAATGCTCCCAGTATGCCAGTTACTCTTACCTTCCCAGTCCCCAAGAGACGAATGAGAATGATGCCCAAAAAGTTCCTTTCAGGACATGCTCAATTTTAACTTTAGTTCAACTCCAGTTTATTTTGAATTTGCATAGTCTGCTCAGTTGCAGAACTGCCAGCACCCTCACCTCAAGGTTGCTGCTGCTGGTCCAACATTGCTCCCTCCATCCTGTTCTCCATACTCCTCAGTAGGTATTGGTAACAGTAACTGCTTCTGATATTGTAAGGCCTTTCCTCCCTTAGTAAACAAATCATACCAGAAGCCTTGTTTCTTTTGGAATGACCTGGGGGTGGCCAACCTTACAAAAGCCCTAGGTTTCCTCCACCAGATGCTGTACTATACAACTAACTAGCTGGCCTCCTGATGTTGCATACAGCAATGGGGAGGGGGCTATCATTTGTGGAACCAAGATATGCTTCTAGTGTCAAACACACTGGTGGGAGGAATACATTGTTTGCAGCAGAGATGGTCTTCTGCAGCTGTTTTTCAAGAACAAAACTTTAAATGCAATTAGCAGTGGGGGTGGGCCCTTGGTGTCACATTTATCATGGTACGGGGGACATATCAAGGAACCACTGGCTTTGTGATCGTCACGTGCCTGTAATCATTACATTCAATACAGATAGGGGAAAACAACTTATGCATAATCTGCAAAAAACTGTTTTGCACATATCGGGACATCTACAAAAGTCCCTTAAACTTTCTAATCTTACCAGCTTAGCCAGCTTCAAAACCCTCCTCAGACAGGTCCTTCGGGATCCCTGTAATTGCTACACCTAAGTCCTAACCCCCTGTGCTGGTGCCTACAACCACTACTTCCCTCTTAGCCTTTGTTTTTTTTCCCCATACTAAGCTCTCATTCTGCCCAGTGCAATGTGTTCGGCCCCACGCCTCTTCAGCTCACCTGGTGTCACATTTATAACAGTATGGGGGAGCATACCAGGGAACCACTGGCTTTGTGATTGTCATGTGTCTGTAATCATTACATTCAATATAGGTAGTGGAAAACAACTTGTGCATAATCAGCAAAAAACTGTTCTGCACATATAGGAACATCTACTAAAGTTCTTTAAACTTTCTAACCTTACCAGCCTAGCCAATTTCAGAACCCTCCTCAGACAGGTCCTTCGGAATCCCTGTAATTGCTACACCTAAGTCCTAACCCCCTGTGCTGGTGCCTACCACCAGTACTTCCCTCGCAGCCTTTGTTTCTTTCTCCCGTACTAAGCTCTCATTCTGCCCAATACAATCTGTTCAGCTCCACACTTCTACAGCTCAGCTTGTTATCCTTTCCACCTATGTACAGCACCCACCTCATTACCTTTTTATCCTACCTCCTCAGGGTTAGCACACAACATATTGCACCTTGTTTCACCTGGGTAATGGTACTTTTCATTAAACGTCCCCACCCCAATTATGCCCCGTGAACAAGCTCAGAGGAGCGAAACGTAGGGGCGAATAAAGGAATAAAAGACTGAGAAAAAAGAAACACAAGATGTGGAAGATTTTATTTATTTTATTAAGATTCTGTATGTAAAGTGATTACCCCCTGATCATTGTATAGTATTAGCACACAACATATTTCCCTTGCGCCTGTGCAAAGAACCCAGTGTTTTTACCTGCATGCTCTGGGGCTATCGTCTCTCAGCTATCCTCTACATTCCTCTATGCACTTATTGTTAACAATGTAGATTATATTGCCTATTTGGTTGTAACTTTGGAGGTATCTACATATTCATGAATGATTCATTATTTCATGTACCTTATTGCTTCAATGTAGTAAGTACTGTATGTCCTTTCTTTTACCCTGCATCTTATTCTATCATAAACCTGTCCAGGTCCATCTTGTAAATGAGTCCTGCTCAATGGTGTTTCACCTGGTTAAATAAAAAATGATTGTTTTATTTGTTTATAAATTAAAAATTAAAAGCATTTTTGTTAAAATACTCAAAGTGACACCTTTCAGACAGGCTCTAATGATTCTGGAAGTTTTAGATTTCAAATCTTTGCAATTTTTAAGTTAATGGAAAGCACAAAAGCATCTTAAAAGGGATAAGTTTCATGTTGTCAACCCTACTGCTGATTTAAGATCTGAAGCATATTTGATACACTCTATGTTCTGAGTCTGAAGATCCTATTACCAAGAGTTCCCATGGCAATTTTCAGGAGACTAGGTCATAAATGATTGAGTTGTGTCTGCCTTAAAATGGGGGGTTAACATTACAGAGCCTACTGAACCCCAACTATATAGGTTCTACCATGCACCGATAGTTTGCTTTGCCATTAGGGATGGGTCCTTTTAATCATGAAACCTTCCAACCTCCCAAATAATGCCTTTATTGGGCAATCAGGCTTCTGGACTACTAAACGCAAACAGAAATGGGCCATTGTAAAAAGGGACTCTTTCCAAATCCAACAGCACTGATACTCAGACATCTGTGGAGACAATGCTAGATGTGGACTATATATTCTGTTATGTAACAAACTATTACAGGGTCACATCAGGGGGAGAACTTTATATGCAATGAACCACAAAGGTCAAGATGATTGGTAGAGATAGTAGATGCCCATAATAGAAAACATTAAATCAAAATCACATCATTCAATGGGCACATTAAAAGGAGTGTCTCATTATGATTGCCAGCTGGAAACATAGTAATGTTCAGGATATCCATTGTCCTTATAGAATATAGAGAACACATGGGAGAAGAGAGTCCATGTCCGATAATTAGTGTCCAGTAAAAGGGGGGTGGAGGGTGTAAGCAATAATACCCAACAGGGTGGGCGGTTTTGGGAAATACCGGACTGCCCAGGGGTGTAATGAGGCCCGATGCAGCAGGCGGAGGACCTTATAGCCCCTGGAAGGTCTGGCATTTCCCAATACCGCCCACCCTGGAGGGTATTATTGCACTTAGAAAATAGCTTGCTTGTGACATTTTAAATAATAAATAAAAAAATTGAAAAACATGCCTGACAAATTAAAAAAAATATATATATATTTTTTTCTTGTTAAGTAGTCCCTGCAGTGTGGCATTTTTGCCAGTAGATGGTGCTGATGTTTACTACAGTCTGCATTGCTGCCCTGTGGCTTCCTGGGACTTGCAGTCCAAAGGGACAACCATGAGGAAGGCAGCTGACTTTGTTGTATAAAATGGCCCTAGTTCGTTCCGTTTTTTTGAAGACAACAACGGAACAACCGTGATTGCAAAGGACCAGAAGTTTTAAAAGTCAGGGAGAGCTGTGCGCATGGTCGGTGAACGTGGTCAGTAAAATTAAACTTCAAGCTCCAGACACTGTCATCCAGTAATTATTGTTGGTTAGCAGGGGAGCCAGGGCTGAACAAGAAGGGGAGACAGCTGCAGATGACTGAGCGGCTATGTCTGCAGTTACTGTGAGTATCATGTGAAAAAAAAACGAAGAATGGATCCCGAGCGCGAGAATGAACAACCAAGTAGAAGAATGGAGAGCCGAGCACTGGTGATGGGAAATTTGTTTGAGCTAGCATTGGGAGTAAAAAATTAAAAAAGTTTTATGTGATCGGGTTGAAATTGTATAATTCAACTGACAACTGTTTGGGAGGGAGCATCACCTCCTAAATTGCTTACTCACTGTCTCCGGTAGCGGTAGCGGTAAGCACGCGAGGTGCTTAATTTACTGGTTTACTGCTTTTTTTTTTTAAAATGGCGTGTGAAGGATACAGCTGATGCGAGTGATGGCTTCGGGGACGGCTACCTTGTGCAAGTACAGTTTGAGAAAGTGCAGTTAGGAAAGTGGTGCCATTTTAAAACAATACTGCTGTTTTCACTCTCCTGACCACAAAATCTGGGTTACTTTATTTACTGCTAGCAGCTACTGAGGGAAAGTAAATTGGGGGGTGGGCACTAGTCTCTCGCTAAGCGAGAGAAAAATGGTGGTGATTTTAAATTTCATCAGCAGCCTTCAGCCAATGAGGAAGTAGGCTTGGCAGCAGGGTAGAAGGGTACCTTGTGAAGTGGCACTTTGGCTGGCACTTATTTTTAGCTGGGCATCTATTGAGAAATAAATGCCCAGCTTGGAGGCAGTGTCAGCCAATCAGGGTTGAGAATTATTTCTTGCCATTTTCTAATGATTATCAATGTCCATTGTGTTCATAATATATTTTTTATTTCATCCACTGGCCATAGCAAAGTTTAACATTTTGTGGACATGCACTTAATCATGAAATGTGATCTGGGGGTTAAATCTGTCAGTTCTTCTAAATCTGACATCTAAGCATTCATTACAGCTTTGGCTGTTGGTTCTTCCTCCTGGCCGATTACATGTGCGGTCACCTCGGCCTACATTTATTAGGAGTTTGTGTCTGGCATTAGTGTTCTTTGGTGTTAGTAGCCACTGGGAATTTTCCTTTGCTTTCTTACAAGTTTGCTGTGTGATGAGATTCTGAGCCTTGAACAGTCAATGAGACAAGTAAAGATATTATCAACCTAATGGACACTGTGTTCCTCTGTCTCCCCTCCACACACTGAGCCAGAGGAACAGAATAGCATTCCGTACTCTCGTATTTCCTCCTCCTCCACCTGCATTCTTAAAGCCCTGTAATTACTCTCTCTGACTGTTGCCACCTTTTCTCAGCAAACTGAGGCTTTTCTGATGGGTTTCCTCTGCCTCATCAAATGCACATACTCTCTTCTTCCCCCTCTTTCCTACTGTGAATAACCTTCTACTCTCACACCTTATTAAGTTCCTTTCACTTATGACTACCAGCAAGCTCCATGTATATCTTGTACATATTGAATTTTAGGTATATGCCATTCTTATTCATTCTGTACATTGTATATTGTTCACTGTCACAATTCATAATTGTATCCTGGTTTCTGTTATAAACCTTTTGTGCTAGTAACCCCATTTTATGTATTGATTATGTATATTGTCCAGGTCCATCTCGAAAATGAGTATTGCTCAATGATGTTTCACCTGGTTAAATAAAGATTTTGATTGACTGATTGAGAAGTGTGGGAATGCTGTATTGTATGACCCTGACAGAACTTTTACCAATCATATACGGTGTTGGGGAAACTATCATGTTGGACAGTCAGAGAGAGAGAGATATCATCTGAAGAAAGTACCTTTCTGGCTCACCATTCTAATCACTGTGTGTTAATTCTAAATCATCCTGTATGGATAAACTGTACCTCTGTAGTAAGAAATGCAGTAGTTTATTTTATATTCAATGTCAGATTTTCTTTTTCCTTAGCTACTGTTTGTTCATACAGTAGTTTCTTGTTATTTATCTTTTTGGGTGTAAAAAGGACACACTAGCTTTCTTGTGGGTTCCATGTCATCTGCACGCAAACAAAACTACCACAGTAAATGTCTGCGTGGTCAAATCACAGTCCACAGTTAGTGCGCTGCACAACTTCAGCACACTCTATCTTGGCGCATGGGCAAAGATGTCAAATCACCACTGCTGGCTATTATCTTGCGTCCCCAGTAATACTTCATAAAGTAAACATCAATGCTACTGCTGCCATTAAAGAAAACCAGTAGACAAACTGAAGAAACTAGAGTTTGGAGCAAGTAATTTCCTCTTAGAACAGGGGATTAGTTTTGCAAACTAGACCTAAAGAATGCATAATTCCGCATCCAAGTCTGGTTGTGCCATCAGTGCTGTCTATGCTTCAAAGTCCAAACAATGTTTTTCACTTTTGAGCAATACTTTTTGGCCCATCAGTGTCACTTTCTTCAGTTTGTCTACTGGTGCTGACAGTCCATCTTTGTTGATTAATTAGTATCGGGGCCAGGTTCTGAATAACCAAAAGAGAGAGTGGGATGGCACTGTCTGTGACCGAGTCTGCTTATCTTTGGTGTGCTGCTTTAATTACTTAAACAGTTTAGATTTGTTGTTGTCACAGATCGCGGAAAGACAAAATGTGGATTGAGCATGAGCAAAGTAAAGTGAGTGAGTGAATGAGAAATTTGCACTTTTAACTGAATATCATCTGATAGTTTATGTTGTCGCTGATCGCCGAATTGGTGCATGTAGGTGATAACTTACGAACATCTTACCAAATATATATGTTTTCACTAATATTTTATGTGTTTAACACTCACACTTAGTGGACAATGATTTGAACACTAAAAGTATTTGCAATACAATGGTCCGCACTTTGTAAAGGCTTACACTTTAAATGCTGCATGCTAATGCTTCCGTGGTATTAATGTGATACCTTTCTTGTGTACCGTAGACATACTTGCATTGTTCACATTTCATGATTTTGCAAGTAATATAGACTTAAAGGACTAATACCCCCTCATATCTTGTCAATGTGATTTCTTTCTTTGTTAAAAGATACTATTACTGTGTAGATGTTGAGGATATACAGTATGTGCTTGCTTTAATTTGTTTTCACTGCTCAGACCAGCTCCTGTAACTTGCCTGAGCATCTACCCCCTAAGGATGAAATGTTTAGTTCAAAGTGCTGAGGTGTTTGTTATGTCATTTTATCCAGCAGCCCACTAATACATTTTTTTGTGTACATCATACATTTTCAGGAGCATTTCTGTAGTCCTCAGGTAGGGCTTTTTTATTTTGTGTTGCTCTAATTACAGTTGTGAGCCAAGGCTTCTATGGGTCCATTATGCGCCACAGTTTTTTTGCTATATTGGATGCCTCCTACAGTTGTACAGTTCAGCTGCATCACAACCCCAAACAGAGATAAGACAGTACCATCCTATAGTGTATAGTTCAGCTGCAACCCAGTCACAAACACAGCACAACCCCCAACCCAACTCAGCTTCAACACAAACCATAAAAAGACACAACCCCCAACCCAACTCAGCTGCAACACAAACCATAAAAAACACAACCCCCAACCCAACTCAGCTGCAACACAAACTCAAAACACAGCCCCAACCTAATACAGTCCCAAAACCCTTGAAATGTACAGTTCAGCTATAGCACAACCCCTCAACCACAATCCTACTGCCAAACCCCCAATCAATACAGAGGCACCTGGGTTCTGAGGGGTAGAGTAGGGGTACTATTTGTTGGCTGTCTCCTTGGCTGACTCTTGCAAGACTCCTGATGTTCTTTGATGTGTCCTTTGCATGAGGGCCACAAGAGGGAGGAGGTAGAGAGGACTGATACAGTGGGAAACAGGGTCTCCTATTTCCACCCCCACCAAATCAAACATCCACCAAACTGGTGGAAATCCCCCTTCCCAGAAAAGAATAGGAGCCAAGCTTGCAGGGTCCAAACAGTTGCCATGCAAGAAAATTTGTGCACACATTTAAAGCTCAGACATTCGTTGTAGTCATCAAATGGTTTATTTAAATTCCATCAGCAAAATTGACAGATTCAAACCTAGAGGTAGAACAGTTCACAGAGCTTTGATCAAATGCTGTGATCTTCATCAGGGAGTGTCCCACAATGAATGTCTGAGCTTTAAATGTGTCCTGGAGTGTGAGAATGTTCTTGCATGGTATGAAATAGAGGACTAGCAGCCTCTTTTTCCTATAGCACCCTCAGTTTTTCTGTGATGCACCAAAATCCTTGTGTCCAAACAGTTGCCTTCCTTAGTGGAAGAGAGGGGGCGGTTGCTGATTTAGAAGGTCATTCCCCTCCCTGTTGCTCTCTTCAACAGTGTCTACCCTCTGTGGGTATAGCAAACCAGGGGCATTCTGTGAGTGAAGAAAGACAGGGCTGAATGCCAGGAATCCACTCAATGGCCCTGGTCAGGACTGGCGTTAATAAATTCCCTGTTCTGTGCAGAGCAGAGGATTAAGAGATGCAGTAGTCCTTCAAGAACTGCCAATGTCCCATACGGAGTAAGTGTACATTGAAACATAGAAACACAGACTTTGACGGCAGATGAGGACCACTTGGCCCACCTAGTCTGCCCATTTTCCTACCTACAGGATAGGCCTCAGATCCTAGTTAACCAACAGCCTATTTCTTTCTTTCTTCCCCCCACAAAAACTGCCTTATGTCTGTCCCATGCATTCTTGAATTCTCCCGCAGTTTTAGACCCCACAACCTCATCAGGAAGGCTGTTCCATGCATCCACTACCCTCTCTATGAAAAAATACTTCCTCACATTGTCCCGGAACGGCCCCCCCATCTTTAAATTTTGTCCCCTTGTTCTTGAACATCTCTTTTTCTGAAAGATGCTACCCTCTTGGACTTTGTTGATTCCACTGAGGTACTCAAATGTTTCTATCATCCCCCCCTTCTTTCCTCAAGGGTATACATATTAAGCTTCTTTAGTCTCTCCTCTACGGCTTCTCTTGCAGACCCTGCAACATTTTAGTTGCCCTCTTCTGGACTGCCTCTATCCTGTCTATGTCCTTGTGGAGATGGGGTCTCCAGAACTGGATGCAGTACTCCAGATGGGGTCTCACCAACTGTCTGTACAGAGGAATAACAACTTCCTGTTTTCTGCTGGTGATGCCTCTCCCTATGCATCCCAGTATCCCCTCAGCCCTCCCTACTGCCTTCTCACATAGCTTGCTAACTTTAAGGTCATCTGATATGATTACCCCCAGGTCCCTTTCCTTTTTTGTTGTTGTTACTACCCTTCCCCATTGTGTAATCTTCCCCTGGGTTTGTGCTTCCCAGGTGCATTATTTTGCACTTCTTTGCATTGAATCCTAGCTGCCATACTTCTGACCATTCCTCCAACCTTGCCAAGTCCCTTCTCATCCTTTCCATGCCTCCTTGTGTATCAACCCTGTTGCAGATCTTTGTGTCATCTGCAAAGAGGCATACTTTTCCTTTCAGTCCCTCTGCAATATCACTTACAAAGACATTAAAAAGGACTAGAACCAGTACTGAACCATGTGGTACCCCACTAGTAACCCCTCTTTCTTCAGAGTGGACTCCATTTACAATTACCTTCTGTGTCCTGTTGCCCAGCTAATGTTTTACCCAGGCTACCACCCTGGGACTCACTCCCAGGCTGGTTAATTTGACTATTAATCTTTTGTGTGGGACTGTGTCACATGCCTTGCTAAAGTCTAGGTAGGCCATGTCCACAGCCCCTTCCTGGTCTACTACTTTAGTTACCCAGTCAAAGAAATCTGTTAGATTTGTCTGACATGACCTTCTCACTGTGAACCCATGTGCCTTGGGTCCTATGCCCCACTGGCCTCAAGGCAACAATTCTTTCCTTCAGAAGTGACTCCATCACTTTCCCTACCACAGAGGTCAAACTGACAGGTCTGTAGTTTCCTGCCTCTGTCTTGGTTCAACCTTTGTGAAGGGGAATCACATCTGCCTTCCTCTAGTCCTCAGGTACCACACTACCCTCCCATTATTTATTAAAAAGAGTAGTCAGTGGTTTCACTAGTTCCCCCCTTAATTCTTTTAGAATTCTGGGGTGAATTCCATCAGGCCCCATTGCTTTGTCCACCTTCAGTTTTAGGAGTTCTTGCAGAACCCTTTCTTCTGTGAAAGGGCTGGGATCGACCCCCTATCAAGAGTGCTTCTGTTAATTGGATTAGGCACTTCCCCCTCCTCTTTTGTGAATACTGAGCAGAAATATTCATTCAGTATCCCTGCTTTTTCACTGTCCCCCTCTGCCCACCCACCACTCATTCTATTCAGCCTCATCATCCCTCCCTTTGTCTTTCTACGCTCTCTGATATACCTATAAAAGGTTTTATCCCCCTTCTTAAATGAGTTGGCTATCTTTTCCTCAGTTTGGGCCTTTGCTATTCTGACTTCCCTCCCTGCTTCCTTCTGCCTTAACTGGTACAGCTGTCTGTCCTGCTCCTTCTGTGTTTCCTTATACTTCCTGAATGCTATCTTTTTCTCCCAGACTTTCCCAACCACCTCTTTTGATAACCATAGTGGCTTTTTCTTTCATTTTGATTTGTTTATTTGCTTCACACAAAGACTTGTTGCCTCTGTGATGGCAGTTTTGATGATTCCCCATTGTTACTCCACCCCTCCTTCTAGCCTGTTTGCTAGTGCTTTTCTGAGGCATTCTCCCATCTTGCCAAAGTCAGGCCTCCTGAAGTCCAGTACCCTCACTTTTGTGTGGCTTGACTCTTTTGCTGAGTTTAATGTGAACCACACTGTTTGATGGTCACTTGTTCCCAGATGGCAACCCACTTCTAGATCTGAGATCCTCTCACTGCCCCCATTTGAGAGTACGAGGTCTAAGATTGCTCCCTCACGAGTGGGTTCTGAAACTAGCTGTCTGAGGCCTGCCATCTGTAGTGCATCGAGAATGGTCCTGCTCTTGGATGTGGCTGCAGCAAATGTGCTCCAGTTAACATCTGGCATATTCAGGTCTCCCATCAACAGTATCTCCCCTTCCTCTGCCATCCTAAGAATGCCTTCTATCATATCCTTGTCCATTCCCTCCCCTTGACATTGGGATCTGTACACAAGCCCTGTGCGGATTGTGGTGCCCTTTCCAGTCTCCAAGGTGACCCACAGTGCCTCCTCTCCTCCCTTCCCTGTTTACTCTTTTGTTCAGTTGCTTTTATCCCTTCCTTTACATAGAGAGCTACTCCTCCCCCTCTTCTCTCCTGCCTGTCTATCCTGTAGGTTATGTACCCTGGTATGTTAATACCCCAGTCATGGTTCTCTATGTACCATGTTTCTGTGACTGCTACGATATCCAGGCATCCCTCTTCCATCAAGGCCACCAGCTCAGGGAGCTTGTTGCCCAGACTACGGGCATTGGTACTCATTACCCTCCATTTCCTGATGGCCTTACTCCTTTTTGCCCCATCCCTGTCCTTCTTGCCTTTGTCATTTTCCTCATTTCCCCAACCCTTCTCCCTATCGCCACCTCTACTGTATGTTGGTGTTTACCGTACTTTCTACCATGATTTTTTTGGGGAGGCTAGGATTTCCCTGCTCCTTTCCAGTGCCTCCCCCCTTGGCTAGTTTAAATGCTTGCCATTTAAACCTATCACTTAGGATCCTGGTTCTCCTCCTGGACAGATGCAGCCCTACATGCCAGTATAGGCTTGCATCACTCCAGGTGGACCCCCCAGTCCCCAGTGAAGCCAAATCCCTGAGCTCTGCACCAGTTTTTCAACCACTGATTGAATCCCATGGTGCAGAACACTCTAGCCTCTCCTACGCCATAGATGGGCAGCATCTCCGAAAAGGTTACCGTGCTTGCTACTTGTCTAAGGCCCCTCCCCAATTCCACAAACTCTTCCTGCACTGCTCTAATCCCTTTCTTAGCCAGGTCATTTGTCCCTAGGTGGACAATGACATCCAGCTCCCTCCCCTGTGCAGCTGCTCTGGCAATCCTGAGGATTCGCTCCCTGTCCCTCCAAGCCATGGCACCAGGCAGGCACCTTACATCCCTCTCCTCTTCCTCCCCCAGTTCTACCTTCCTAACAATGGAGTCCCCACCAGGAGTTGTTTCTTTCCCCTGTGGGGTCCCATGCCACCCTCCTGTGGGTCTCCTTTGTGGAGGTTCCCAGCATCCTCCTTGGTCTCCACTGCAGGTGCCTCCATAGAGGAACCACACTTTGCCAGAATGGCATAGGAATTGTGGAGAGGTACAACTGGAGGGATGCACCTCTGTTCCACCACCCTCACCCTCCCTGAGCCCACTGTGGTCCAACCACTCCTCTTTCTTGGCAACCTCTGAGGCAACGGCAGTGTCACTGGTGGTCCCTGGATGAAGGAGGAGGTCCTGCAAATCCTGGACAACTCAGCCTGGAGATGAACAACCTCCTTCCTCAGCCCACAGAGGTGCCTGCAGATGGGACAACACCGCATCCTCCAGAACGTCTCCCAGAAGACTGCTGCTTCACAGCCACTGCACTTCACCACTCCCATCATGTCTTATTTCTGGCCCCTTAACTGTTGTTTGGAATCCTTACTCTTTCCTCTGTTTTTTTTTTTCATTTCTCTTCTCTCTCTACTTACTTTTTGCCTCTGTGCCCTTTAAGCTCCTGATTGTCCTGTTCTGTGACAAGAATATCCTATATTTCTCAGTAGACCCCTTACTTGCTCAGAGGCAAGCCTCCAGCAGCTAGAAGGGGCCGGAGGGCTACTCTTGCCTTTCTAGGATCTTGGGTCTTTGGTGGCTCTGTGATCACTCACTTCCTGCTCCCAAACAGGAAGTTCCTGTTGTCAGTCAAATCCTGTGCCTATAAAAGTACTGCAGTATTGTATGTGGACAACACCATGAGATGGAGTCACCAAAGTGTGACATGGGAATTTTGTTAAGCATTTTAAGATGCTGCTCCAAACTACTTAAAATGAAAGCATGTTATGAGATAACTCCCTTATAGGGATGTGAGAAAAGGGTCTCTAAATGTGCACGTTACAAGGGACAACAAATTAAGAGACATAAGTGTCTATTTTCAAAACACAGTAGAGAACATTTATATGCATTTTAAGACGTGTGGCCCAGCATTGGATAAGGGGACTTGTAATGCGAGAACTCCTTCATAAGGACATGAGAAAAAGTATCTTTAAGGTTGCATGTGTAACAAGGACACCAAGTAACCACTTCATATGAACATACAAATGTGCCAGCAGAAACAGACCACCTGGTCTATCCAAGTCTGCTTAAGTGCACAGCTAGCACCCCCTAGTTTGCAGCTCCCCCCTTTGTCATCCCACTGCTGCCCCCCCAAATACCCCACCTTCACTCTCCCCTGTTCCCTGTCCCATGCCCTTTTAAAGCTGTTAACAGATTTACTTGATATCACCCATTCTGGTAGCAAGTTCCATTTTGCTACCACCCTGTCCATGAAATAGTGTCTCCTCATTTCCCTCCTAAATCTCCCCCCCCCATTCTTAGCCTATGCCCTCTGGTGTCCCTCCCCCTCCTTAGCTTAAAGATATCATCTGCCCCATCCTTATAAATTCCCCTCAGATACTTAAATGTCTCTATCATGTTCCCCCATCCCGTCTATCCTCCAGGGTGTACATATTCAGGTCTCCCAACCTGCTATCATAGTCTCTCCCCTCCATTCCACATATCATCTTCATTGCCCTCCTCTACACCCCCTCCAGTTGCCTGATATCACGCTTCAGGTACGGCCTCCAAAACTGCTCACAATACTCCAAATGCAGTCTTACTAGAGATCTGCAGAGGAGCAAGATCTCCTCTCTTCGCCTGGATGAAAAAACCCTTGCTATGCAACCCAGGATTTTGTTTGCTTTTTCAGCCCCTCTTCTGCACTGGGCAGTGTTGTTCATGGTCCATATTACCATTACGCCTAGGTCCTTCTCCTTCTCAGTGCTCCCCAGCTTAACCACCCCATGCCAGTATTCTCACCTTGGGTTCTTCACCCCAAAGCACATAACCTTACACTTCTTTGCATTGAACCCTAGCTGCCACCTCTCTGACCACTCCTGTAGCTTGCTTAGGTCCCACTGCAGCTGCTTCCATCCTTCCCCTCCTTCCACCACTGTTCCCATTTTAGTATCATCTGTGAACAGACTTACCTTGCTCACCTCCTCGTGTGCAATGTCTCATAGGAAGAGCCCAAATAATACTAGTCCCAGCACAGAGCCCTGTGGCACCCCACTCATCACTGGCTTTGGAGTTGAGAGCTCCCCTCCCACCACTACCCGTTGCAGCCTCCCACTCAGACAGCTTATAATCCAGTTCGTCATTTTTACCCCAAGCCCTACACCAGTTAGCTTCCTCCCAAGTCACCCGTTAGGCACAAATCAAAGGCCTTGCTGAAGTTCAAGTAAAGAACATCCACTGCATGTCCCTTATCCAGCTCACCTGTCACCTAATCATAATATTGTATCAGGCTGGTTTGACAAGGCTTCCCCAAAATCAACCCATGCTGCCTCACATCCTGGAGGCCGTTGTCCTCCAGGTATGACACCAGTCTTTTCTTTATTATCATTTCCATGAGTTTGCACACTATGGAGGTGAGACTTACCGGACAATAATTACCTGGTTCATCCCTTGGTCCACTCTTGTGCAACGGCACTGCTGTACATGTGCCATCCTCCAGTCCAGTGGCACACATCCCAACTCCAGTGAGGTGCTGTACAGATCCACCAGTGGCTCCACCAACTCCTCCACCATCTCCCTCAGCACCCTGGGGTGGATGCAATGTGGCCCTGGTGCCTTGTCTACCCTTAGTGCCTTCAGTCCCTCTAGGACTCTACCTCCCTCTATTCTTCCATTTATCACCTCCTCACCCCCCCATCCACACCCTCCTAGCCCATGGTGATGGTGGTGGTCTCCCTTTTCTTCCATGAACACTGAGCAAAAGTATTAATTCAGTGCTTATGCCTGTTTCTCCCCCTTTTCTGTCCACTCCCCACCCTTTTTTATCTTCACTATTATCTGCTTGCACTTCCTTTTCTCCCTGATGTGTCAAAACAAGTCTCCCCCCCATTCATTCCCTGCTCCAATCTGAGCTCCCTCTCAGCCTTGACTTCTCTCACTTTTCTGGTCACCTCCCTGGACCATCTTGCATACTGCTCCATGTCCCTTTTGTTCCCCATTCTCCTATACCTCTGGTGCACCAATTGTTTTGCCCTCACTACCTCCACTATCTCGCTGTTCAACCAGCATGGTTTCCTTGCTCTGCTCCTCTTACTCTGAGTCTTGGTGCAGTCTTTCATTGCCTCTGTAATCCCTCATATAATAATATCCCATTTCTGCTCTGTGTTCATCTCCTGCCTTATGCCCTCCAGTTTCCCTTTCAGTGCTTCCCAAATCCTCCCAAAGTCTGCCCCCCTAAAGTTTACCACCCAGGTTACTAATTTCTCTGGCTCCCTGTACATCATGATATTAAACCACACCATTTGGTGATCATTGTCAGCTAGTGAGTCCTCCACCCTTATTTCATTTACTTCCTCCCCATTCAACAATACCAGATCTAAAGTGTTCTTTAGCCTAGTAGGTACACTGACCAACTGCGTCAGGAGACCCTCCTGGATTGCATCCAGTAGCACTTGCTCCCTATCACTGGAGGTGACCGGAGTGCTCCAATCAACCCCCAGCAAGTTGAAATCACCCACGATGACCATCTTCCCTTTTCTACATACCTTTCTGATTTGCCCCACTAATTCCCTGTCAAGCTCCTCAGATTTCAGTTCAAATAATTTCACTAAGAGTTTACTATTCATCACATAATAGATAAAATACAACAACATGCAGTAGAAATGTGCAATCTATTTATAAGAGGACTATAAATGTCAGCTGTGCAGTGATATTCTGTGCAATGTTACACAATCATTCAATGTGCAAAAGTGGAATAGTGAACAAAATATTCTGGTTATGCAGACAAATCTAGTTAATTAAATGTTTCTGTACAGGAAGGCAAAATAAGTTAAAATTGTTTGATTGATTTGATGTTTTGAATCCCAATCACTAAACAGCACCTGACACCATACTTAACAGCCTTTTGTGAAATCAATGGTAAATCTAGCAGGTGCACCATTTTGTGCTGCATTACTTCAAAGGGCACCAATTTTCTAAAAAAACCTTGGGGGAAAAGAATCATAGACACATTTCTAATTATTATATTTTTCTTGTCTGCCTTGAAAATTAGCAGTTAGTTGTATATTAATTCCCACAAGTGTTACTTGTGATAAGCTCTGATAAAGCAGGTGCTTAGTTAATCCCATTCTTGTCTCAGTTTGTCATGCTTTTCAAGGATTTTTTTCAGTTCTTCCATCTTGATTTTAATGTTGATATGTCCCCCAAACTCTATAGAACCATAAAATATTCCCTGTTTCAGTCTGTCTTGGTACTGAAGATGTGGCCATGTAACTGGCATATGCCCACATTGATGAAGAAACTTAAATGAGCATGGCTGTTTTAATGCATCTACTCCCATGATCTGACTGACAACATGTCCATGAATAATAAATGCCATACAATGTGTCACTTTGAGTTTGACCTGAAGTTGATATCCTTGTTGCTGGCGGCACACCAATGTGTAGGCTGGTTTTATGTGACTTAGCAACACACACATCCTTGGTGTGATTACTTTGGGAGGCTATCAGTTCTGCCAAAGTGCCAGGTATTTGATCATTCAGCAAGCCAGTATCATGCTAATCAGTTGGCATGTAAACAAACATGGGATCTGTAAACAAAATGGAAAGAATGTCACTGGAGTGACCACTAGGTTTGGTGGTGTCAGGTGTCAAAACAGGGTGCTCCACAGTGTGCAGCATGCAAATGATGGTTGTTGCTGAACTGAGCACAGAAATAGTGGAATTTGTGGAAGTCTTCACTTTACATGGTTTAACATACCTCATATTCTCACATCATAGATCTCCATTTTGACATGGTGTGCAGAAACATGAGTAGTTTCTGGTTGCAACCAAACCGGTCACCATTGACTTAACACTTTGCATTTGGTGGGTCCCTTGTACTGTTCAGGTGACTGGTAGAACTTTTTATTCGATATCATTCTTACCAATCCAAAAGAATATACAGTATGAATGAAATGGCTTCACCTGTCAGTGGCAGGCTCCCTACTAAGATTATTCTTATAGTACATAAAGAGATTTTCTGCATCTGCAATTACTGCTTCATGTTATATTACTGCACAGGCTGCAATGGATGGTATGATTGCACTTTACCAATCCAAGGGTCCTTTTCCATGGCTGGACCCAAAATATTCTCATTCTATTGGAAATCCATATTCTGAGGGAGTCAAAGAAATGGATTAGAATGCCTTCTTTGACTTATATTGGCTCGCACAGTTATCTGAAAAATGCACCTTTTGCCTTATATCAATACTGTGTGTATTCTAGAGGTGGCAGTTTGAAATCAGACAAAATTCCATACAGCACGATGGTCATGTGTTATGTCACTGGAAAAGAAGACAAGTGATCCTTTGACAGTTCCCCCATGTGATCCACTGGTTTTGTCCATTGCTGGATTTATTTATTATGCAAGTTATAATAATTGCGAGTGCTGGGGGTAGAGATGTGCGAAATTAGAAAATTTTGTACCAAGAAATATTTTGCGAAATTCGCATATTTTAAAAAATATTTTGCTGGTGCAAAAAGTGAGATTCCATGGGTGAAATGTGAAATTTCACTCACAAAACATGAAATCATGCTACAAAATGTGAAATTTCACCTGTGAAATATGGAATTGTGCCCAAGAAACAGTGAAATTTGGCAATATTTGAGTGAAATTTGGTGAAATTTCAAATTTCACAGCAACATTTCACATTTAGCAGGCAGAAGTTTGCAATTTCACACCCAGCAAAAAATTTTGTGGAATGGTGGAAGTTTACGTAATGTTTCACATGGCAAAATTGCCGATTCTACAGCTATTTCACTGGCAAAATTTAATTTCGCAACATTTCTAGCTGGGGAATGGAGGATAGGATTTGAATTCTGACAGAGGGTAGGGGACAGGGGTTGTATCTGTGGCATTTTGGCTGGTTGTGGAGGGATGTTTCTTTTTTTTAGTAGTCACCTGAATATCAGATACCTTGTCCCAAATAGTTTTATGCCAAATATGGAAATTTCAGCAGAATATTCAGGAAAAGGTATTTGCACACCCCTAGTTAGTATACCTTTTAATGCCACATTATGCAAACAAAAACATCTATTTAAATTAAAGAAAATAGTGTTAGGTAGCACATAATGGAAGCTCAACGCACAAAGGTTGCTAAAGTAACAAAGACCCTAAATGCTAACCAGATTCCACATATTTGTGAAAAAAATAACATAGGAAAAAATGGCAGCAAATACTAAAACATGGTGCTAATTTAAATATATTCTGATTAAATATAGTATGCCACCTAACCAGTTTACTTTAAGGGTGATTCATTTTACCAAAAACCTATTTACTGGTGAGAAAAATTATGGGGGCTTACAAGCACATTTGTTGCTAAAGTAAGAAATGCCTCCTACGCTAACCAAATTCTACATTTAAACAAAATAAAATAATATAGGAAAAAAGGTTAACAAAGCCCAAAACATTTTGCTAGCTTAAATATATTGTTCCAAAAAATCAGTTTATTTTGAAGGTAATTCATTGTACCGAAAACCTTTTAATGGGTGACAAGACAGTAGGGACTAAAAAACACATGGGGCTCAATTTTCAAAGCCTTGATTTTGATACAAGGTGCCTGCATCCAACAGTAATGATGCAAGGGACACCTTGCATCAAAACACGTGGCAATCCTGACTTCTGGTTCCGCCTTGTGGGTAATGGCTGCTTAGTGGCAACGCTCCCATCTCCCTCGGGCTAAGAAATCGTTCCAAATCGGTATTATTTGTATAAAATAAGTAAATATTAGTGCTAAATGAACATCAGAATGCACAGGTGGACTTTTTTGGGGAACCTGACTAGCATATGGCAAGAGATGAGGTTTCAGCAGATCACTCAGACACGGAGGCCTCAGAACCACAAGACTCCCTGCCACGCGACTCCAAACATAGACCTGGTAAAAACTCCTGCAAATTCGGGGCAGCTAAAACCAAAAAAGGTAAGTTGGACTTGATATATCAGGAAATTCTGACCTTTAGAGCAGAGATAAAGGAGCTATATGGGAAGCTCCTTCGGGATGTGGTACAGCTCGAGCAGCAAATGGATGACCAAGAACGTCAGTGAACTGCTACAGAAAATCGTGTGGACGATTTAGAACAAACCCTCCAGCAAATTAAACTCAAGAATAAATACGAGATTGCCAGGAGGATCAAGAGAATCATGCAAGGCGCAAAAATATCTGTATATACTGCCTGCCAGAGAACTCGGAGAGCTCTAATATTAAAGAGTTTATAGAGTCATTGCTTCACACTGCTTTGGAACTACCCTATGATTTTGACCTGCATCTTGACAGAGTACATCAGGCACTTGCCCCAAAACCTACCTCCACCAAAGTCCCTCCATGATCGGTGATTCTCAGGTTTAACAGTTATTGCACCAAAGAACAGGTTTGTTTGACGGCTTGGAAATGCCAAAAAATATTTTATGGTCAAACACGCATCTACTTTGACCACGATTACGCTCCTAAAATGATGCTGCTTAGAAAAGCATATCTTCCACTGCTACCTGTCCTTAAAGTGGCAGGTTATAAATTTACAATACTGTATCCTTCTCATCTGGTTGTACAACTACCCTCTGGAAAAAAGGAGTTTGTTACTGCACAAGAGGCAAGAGAGGAACTTTCTAAAATGGGTCTACAATTTCCAGACCGAAGTTCAAGCTCTCAGAACTTGGATCAACGTCCAACCAGATGGCAAACAGTACCTATGAAACCAAGAGAGAATGTCCTGAATTTGGCAGCAGTGAAGACTGCTTTGGTGGCCTACAAGAGGGATTCTGGCATTAAAGTGACCTGAAAAACTCTCCTATGTATTTGCTGGTTCAATATTCAGGTTGGTGGGAGTTTAGTAATGGGGGAGTATTCTCACTTCAGTGGGGTTTTAGAAGGCTTTACGACACCCAGGCCTGGCTCTAGGTCTGAGGAGGATCCTCTATTTTGGGTCATCCCCGAGATGACTGTTGGTTTGTGATGGAGGAGAGCTTCTACCCTCCCTTCCCCTTCCTCCCACCCACCTAGCTCCTATTATATTATATTGCTGCCTTATTATTGTCCAACTATGGTGGGCGATATTACTAAATGATTACCTTCCCTGACTATACAAGGGAAGAAAGTATTTGAAAAACTCTACCTAATTATAGTGAGATATAAATGAAGCACGGTTTTGGATTTCCCCATTATTCATAATCATACCAAGATTTGCTAGAGTCTGACCCGGGGGGAGGGGAGTAATGTTGTTTTGAGTTGCTGGATGCCACAGAGAGGCTTTTCCATGATTTGTTTTTCACTTTCTTTTTCTCCCTTTTTTCTTGGAACAGCAAGTTGCATCCTTGGAGGCCCCAGCCACTTTGGGTCTGGGATTACCTCCACAACAAGGGAAGGTTTACACCTATCAGGAGATATGTTGTTTGGATCCCCATGGGTGCAACTATCCATCTCCACATTTGGAAGTCCACAAGATCATGAGTTACGAGCTGATATATCCAGTTACAGCTACATTTAATATGTTTAAAGCTATGAGGATGTATCAAGAAGCAACATTTGTTTTGTATATATGTTTTAAAATGTTGTGCCCTCAAAGGTTCGAGTGCCAGGATAGCAATGTTCAGTTTTGTATGAGGTACAATGTGTTTAACCCTAAGAGTAATAATACCCTATTTCTGAAGTGTGCCATATCTTTATGGCAGCATAACAACAATGATGCCATTTTAGAACAATGTAGGATGGTTACAGGCTGGTAATCCCATACTTGGCTTTGGTTCTTTAAATCTCTGCTGTTATTGGGGGAGGGAGGGAAGTCAACTAGACATAATGCTACCACTATTGATTTTTCACAATGCAGACAGAGTTAGCAAAAATAATGTTGACAAATATAAATGATATAAACCATCCCATAAAGAGAGCTAGGATCCAGCAATACTTGAGCAGGCTAAAAGCAGACTGCATATAACTGCAAGAGACTCATCTCTCCCAGACCGAACATGCTAAATTGGCGATGGAGGCAGATACACAGTTTACTCTTCCTCCAGTACTATGGGGAAATGAAGAGGGTTAGCAATCTTGATCCCCTTCTCAACACCTTTCAAGGTAGAGAAGGAATGCTCTGATCAGAATGGACATTTTTTCATAGTACATGGTTGTATGTTTGAATCAGAGGTCACGCTGGCAAGCGTATACCTTCCACCAGGGGCTCCCCTCTATTACTTAGACGTTTTATTAATAGACTGTTAGAGACACAGAAAGGTATCATGCTGGTAGGTGGAGATTTTAATATCACCTTTTTCCCTGTTTGGACTCCTCAGCCCCAAGAGTACATAGGACTTCCCCCATTCAGAAACTCCTAGAAGCACAACTCCCAAGACTAGGCCTTACAGATATCTGGCGTAATTTATTTCCCTCATCAGAAGGATACACCTATTTCTCTCCAAGGCACCACTCTTTCTCCAGACTCAATTATTTTTTTATCTCTACAGAGTATTTGGACAGAGTACAGGATATTTATCTGGCAGCACGACAGCTTTCAGATCATGCCCCACTTCTACTGAAGGTGGATTTAGGCAAAAAACATAAAACATCCTTGTGGCAGCTGAATCTAGCTTTACTAAAAGATACTGAATTTAAAACTAAAATGGGGGATCAGATTACTCAGATTTTAAATAAAAATGCTAACCCTGATACACCTGCTACTATTATATGGCATACACTTAAAGCAGTGGTGCGTGGAGAAATTATATCCTATTTTTCACATAAGAATAAGCAGAGAGAATCTAGATATGCACAATTACAAGTATTGCTTAGGTATCTTCAGGAGACATGTGCCAGAGGAGAGGGGGTACCTCAGGGGGAACTCAGAAGAGTACAATCAGAAATCCAAGGGATATTGGATTATAAGGTACAGATGGCCTTCTTATACCTTAAGAAGTTTGATTATAAGGATGGTTCAAGGGGTGCTAGAAAGATGGCGAAACGAACTAGAGCTTACAGACACTCAGTGACCATAGCAGGTATTAAACACCCTCAAATGGGGATATTTCAACATAAGGGATCACAAATCATGAAAGTATTCAGGCATATTATGAGATGCTGTATCCTGACCGGAATCCTCCATCAGAGGATATAATTTGCCAGTTTCTGGACCCACTCACCTTCCCCAAATTGACTGCTGCACAGCAAGCTTCCCTGCTGAGCCCCATCTCCACTAGGTAACTCCAATAAGTCATTTGTAAATCTAAAACTCTAAAATGTCCTGCCCCAGATGGGTTTGGAGCTGAGTGGTACAAAACCTTCCAAGTTAAATTACTGCAACCAATGCAACAGGCCTTGTCCTACACCGCCATCTCAGCTATCCTAAAACCAGGGCGAGATCCATCATCACTAGATTCCTTTAGGCCTATATCAGTCCTGAACAGTGATTATAATTTTTTTGTGTCAGTCTGGTCGAGTCGGCTGGAGACAGTCCTCCCAGGTCTGATTCATGCAGACCAGGCTGGATACCTCTGGATGAGGCAAACTGCTGATAATGTCCAAAGAACATTTCATACTATGGCTTACCTCTCTAGATCAAAGACACCAGAGGCCCTGGTGAGTCTGAATGACTACAATGCCTTTGACAGGGTCTCCTAGAGATACCTGTGGGAGGTCTTGGTGGTCTTTGACTTCCTGAAGGACTTTATAACCTGACTGGGGCACATTTACTCCTCACCGAAGGCCTATATTAAAATTAATGGTGGCATCTCCATGCCCATCCCCCTAGTAAGGGGCACGAGACAGGGATGCCCCCTTCCCCCCTCATTTTTGCTTTATATATTGAACCTTTAGCTATGACTATTAGAATCTCCATGAGGATCTCGGGCGTCCTTACAGGGAGTCAAACTTGAAAACTTACATTATATGCAGATGATGTCCTCCTCACTGTAACCAACCCAGAAACCTCCCTTCCAGAACTCTGGACTATGTTAGATTAATTTGTAAGAGTTTCTGGATATCAGACAAATCTCGCCAAAACAGAAATACTTACTTTTAATCCCCCCCCCCAAATTTAAAAGTGCAATTACCTCTTAGATCTAATAAGACTAAAATAAAATATTTAGGTATACACTTGCCGCAACAGATCTCTAATCTTTTGTTACTTAACTATGAGCCCTTACCCAACAAATAGAGCTGGACTTCCATCGTTGGTCCCAACTTTATTTGTCATTATATTCCAAAGTGGATTTAATAAGTATGAACATCTTACCCCGTTTGTTGTATTTATTTTCAACAATCCCAGAATTTCCTTCACATATGTATTTCATTTCCTGGAACAGATCCCTTGCTAGGTTTGTTTGGATGGGTAAGAGACCAAGAATAATGTGGTCAATATTGCAACTACCCAAAGGAAGGGGAGGATTAAATTTACCTGATCTCCATAAATATGCTCAAGCTACAGTGTTAGCTCAAATCTTTAACTGGTGCAACCTGAATTATGACCTTCCCTGGAAAGTGCTCGAGATAACTCTAAATCAATTCCAGGATATCCCAGTTTTGCTATCCTCCATTAGAACCTCCCATAAAAGAGATCAGTCATTTATATAGGAGCACAGGCTAACCTCCAGGTTTGGCATAATCTTAAAAATTCCCCAGACTTGCAACATACCCTATCCCACCTAGACTATCTCTCTCTGGTGGTTAAACCCCTTTTCACCACATGATAAACAATTCTTGCAGAGATGGGCCAATAGGGTTCTCACTTCAATTTTAAAATTACAGATTTGGTGGGTGTTATCCCTTTTTTGAAATTACAGTGTTATGTAAACAATCTCAGATAGCAGAGTAAATAATAATAATACAGATTCTTATGTCTTCGGAGTCTGCCATGAAACATTCGTAAACAAGCAAGAGTATTAATAAATGTTTATTAGACTACTTGCACCAAGCATGTGACAAAGAAAGTTACAAGGGAGATGGGTTTCTCACCACTCTCCTGGAGAATGTACATAATCTCCAGGGTTGTAGGCTCTCAGGTTCTCCAAGATGTCAGTCTCTCTCCCTGCTCTCCCTTGGAACTAGGATACACAGACTTATATACTACAGATAACAGCATAGCAACAGAGATTACCTCATCGTTACAGATATGAGAAACAATATGTATTGTTCCTAAGTCATTCTCCATTGGATGATGACTTAGGAGACAGAATTACTAATGAGTATCATATGAAACAAAGAGTATGCTTCCATTTGCATTATATCTTGGACAAAAGAAATGCTGACTGGGCTCTATTACATGTGGCATTTCTTGCTTATGTATAATATAAGACATAAAAAAGGATTTCTCTCTGTCAGCTTGCTTAGACAAGGAGAAGTGCTAACAGGGCTCTATTGCATGTGGTATATCTACCTGAGTGTAAAACATATAATTATATGAGAATATAAATATATAATAATCACTGATGATCCCTCAGAGTCATCTTATCAGTGATTAGGTAGATTATATATGTAAAAGACAAACATAATGCATTATAGTGAGGTATAATAGTCATGCATGATCTAATCCTATGAAAGGATGTAAACATTGACATATATGAGCAGCTAAGAACATTTCTGGCACTCATGCGTATATGATGGATGCCTAAAATCTACATGTTAGTGCAAAATAGCAGTATCACAGTATAATAGACCAGGAATACAGTGTAAGTTGTATGTGAGGTGTATGTGGGATGATAAGGGGCATAACCCAGGTGTAACAACAGGATAGCTTCAGGCTCACACCACAAGATCACCCGTTGTACATACAGTAGTAGCCAGAAACATTGCCAGCCATTTCCAAATATTTTGAGAAATTTCTAGAGTCTCTCTCTGCTGCCCCTACTGTGGAAATGCAGAAAGCAGGAGATATTTCTGGAAATATCACATAAATTTCGTGAAATATCCGGCAGTGTCTGTGGCTGCTACTGTACAACTTAAGGAATAAATAGGGCAGAGGGCTGTAACCATAGTTTTTTTTCCTAAACCCCTTCCTTTATTGTTGCACCTTGCCATAACCACTACAGCGGGTCAAATCTGGTCACACTTTATAGGTCTACTTTATAAGAGTCTTCAGGAATTGTTAAGAGAATCCACTATGGGTATATCGGAGGCTTGGAACAGAGAGCTCCCCATACCAGTCGAAATAGATGAATGGGACAAATACACTAAGCAATCTTTTGGTCTTCTAAATGCACCCTACTGGAGAGAATTCGCATGGAAGACCAGAAGCAGATTTTATTACCCCCCTGCAAAACTTTATAAATTTACGACTACAATTACTGGGGATTGTTGAAGGAAATGTGGGGAACAATATGCTGGCCACACCCATGTTGTTTGTTCCTGCCCAGGCCTGACAGGGTTCTTGTGTACAGTATCACATGCTTTGGCAGAACTGGTTGGAGAGGAAGCTGTCCTGACACCAGAGTTGGTACTTTCATCTATCCCACTAGAAAGCCTCTGTGTTCAAAAAGGCACTTTGTTGAGTACCTATATCCTGGCGGCAAAGAAAGCCATTACTAAGCGATGAGGCAGAGAGATTCCCCCCATTGGCATGGGATGCTCAGAGAAATTTATACCTTAGAAAGGTAGATTGCTAGGTCAGTAGATAAAATTGATTTATTTGAATTGAGATGGAGAAAATGGGTATTCTGTATTTGACCACTAGATCCTTCTTTTGTCCCATGAAAGTTTATTTTACTATGTCTCAGAAGGACATTAAGAAATGTTTACTCAATGTTCAGATTCAGTCCTGCAGTTGAATGACCAGCTTTTGCTTTTACAGGAACTATAGACATTTTACTGGACTTTCAACCTATAGTGTTGTACTATTTATGATATTGACCACCATGGAATTCTGTCCTTATTTATAGTTACCTAATTTATCTCCTAGGGAATTGCTCAGACAAGATGATTTATTTAAGTTATGTATACATTTTATGTATCACCTGATGCACCTCAATATTGTTTTTTTATCTGAAAAATATTATAAATAAACAATATAAAAAAAATGTGGCAATCCTGATTTCTGAATGCAGGCTGCATTGAAAATAGGAGCCCCTGTGTCGAAGTAGCCTTGCACTACCCCTGTATTCAAAGTGGGGATGCACCATGGCAGAAGAGGGCTTGCACAACAACAGAGCTGCAGCATCCCCTAAATTAAGATTTTCAAGGCCTTGCAGTGTCTGTAAGTCCCAGTCATGGTTAGACCAGCCAAGAACTGGTCATATCATCCTTGCACCAAGAGCAGGACACCTGTCACTGCCTGGACATCAGGGTGTCACATAGGAATAGACCCTGCTGCCAGCTATGAGGGGGATGTGGGCATAGTTCAGGCACAACTCATTGGTGTCTGCACTCTCCCTACTGATGTCCATGGTGGCCAGCAGGTGCTTCCTCCCCAGAACTGGCTACCACAGTGGCTATTGGTTGGGCATGACCCAAAGCTTGTGGTACTGCTGTGGCCATGTGCCAGGGACTGTAAGTGGTGGCAGGGATCTGCCCTGGGTGAGGTGTGGAGGGACACAAGTTTCAAGTTCAAGTTTATTGACAGGAAAACACTACATTGAGCAGGCTCATTTACAAGGCGGTCCTGAGACAGACAATCATATGTACATCATATGCAAAAGGATACATATAAGTAACAGAGAGTGTACATGAGCATTTACAATTTGTACAGAAATACATGTAGTTGAAAAAAATGAATGAAATACAACGATGGTATACAATGCAGTCAGATATCACAATTTGGATAATACAGAAATAAGACACAGATCTGAGTGATGGAGAATTATATAGAAGTGCTTGGCATGTAGCTTGATTACAATTTGGGAAGGGAGGCAATTGAAGTATGGGAAGGGTAAGTTACCCAGATGTGCTTGGCATGCAGATAAAGTACAGTCTGGTTGGGGAAACATTGTAGGAAAGGGTAAAGTGAGTGGAGCTGCATGTACGTGGGTAGGTGGGGGATAGACAGGTGAGGGTGATAAGGGTAGGCGGTTAGGGGTGGAGGTGGGGAGAAAAGGTTAGGGAAGTAAAGAGTAGATGGATGAGGTGGAGGTGAGGAGTGAAGGGTAGGGGTGAGTGTAATAGGTGAGAAATACTTGGGGGAAGTGGGTGATTTGTGATTTATTCTTGGGATATAGAGTGAGTGACTCTTACTGGCAAGTACAGGAATCATTAAATTTGCTGATGACCAGTTTCTTGAAACTATTTAGGGGGATTAAGTTTTGAAGTATAAGGATAGATTGGGTTTTGATCCAAGCAGCCAGAAAATCATAGCTAAGGGCCATTTCACTGAAATTGGTGTGGGTGCATGGAACATCCAACATAATGTAGAAGTTTTTACACAAGGGGTATAAGCAGGTTGTTTGCTGAAAGAGATTTGATATATGAGAGGGGAGTTTTGACAGGAGAGCTTTGTAGAGCTAGGTAAGGGAGTAAATGAAATGTCTAGTGGTCAAGGAAGTCCAGTTCATGGATGCATATAAATCACAACATTGTGTGTGATGGTGGGCATTAGAAATGAAACATATTACCCTGTGATAGAGTGTGTCTAACTGGTATAGCAGGGAGTCTGAGCAGTGACCATATAATATGTCCACATAGTTGAGGAGTGGGATGAAAGTTGTCTGGAATAATCGTAGCCTGGCATCAGTGGTAGAAAGAGTTTTGTTTCTGTAGGTGAAGCCAATTCTTTGTTGCAGTTTCTTCACAAGAGAGGCAATATGGGTGGAGAATGTTAGATGTTTGTTCAAGTTGCAACCTTGGTATTTAAATTTATTGACTACCTCGAGGTCGTCATCAAGGAGAGTTCTGATAGGGGGCAGGGATACGAGCACATTTCTGATGGCAGTCAGATGGTTGGAATACAGATGGTTGGAATAGAAGTATATTACTTTAGTTTTTTTGCATTTAGGAGTAGTTTGGATTTTGCAAGGCTGCGCTGTAGCACATCAAATTCAGATTGGAGCTCTATGTGAGCTTTGGCTGCTGCTGGTCTAGATAGCTATATTACCCTGTCATCTGCAAATAGGCATAGTTTTGCTTTTCTGATGTCGCTTCCAATTGAGTTTATATAAATCATGAAAAGGAGAGGTCCAAGGATAGAGCCTTGTGGTACTCCTCTCATGAGTGGAAGGAGAGTGGAAAGGGAGCCATCCACTTTCCCCTATTGTAGTCTATTTGTTAGGTTGCTGTTGAATCATGACAGTGCAGAGCTAGAGATGCCATGCCAATTTAGCGTGTTGAGGAACAAAGTATGCTTGACTTGTCTCTTATCCATTGCAAGGACCCAGTCATTTGTGACAGAAACTAAGGCAGAGGTGGTGCTGTGGGCTGGTCTAAAGCCAGATTAGACTGGGTTTATTAGATTGGTTTTACTGAGATAGTCTCTTAATTGGGCGTTTACCAGTTTTTTGAGGCATAGTGCTGGAGCTGATGGACAACTTAAATAGGTGCAATATAGGGGCTGTTAGAAACCAGAAACCAACTTTAAGGAATGATGGTCCTGTACCATCAGCACCAGCACCTTTCTTAACTTCTAGGTGGAGTAGGAGGTCTTCTACCTCTTTGAATTGGAGAAAATGTTATTGGGTGGAGTGGTGGAGTATTTAGGTAGGCCGGAGGTGAGGATGACAGCTTTAGAAGAGTCAAATGCAAGACCTATGGTAGGAAAGTGATCATTAAAGCTATGTAGAATGTCGAATTTATAAGATTAGGTCTTGCTTTTAAAGGAGACCTTTCCAGGTAGTGAGGAGGACAGATTTTCACCTTCTGCCTGCTAATGATTTGCCAGAATTTGCTGGAGATATCCATAGCAGAATCAAAAGCAGATAGGAAGTGGTTTGTTTTTGAGGCCCTGATCATTTTGGTACAATTGTGGCAGGCTCTAAAGACTGCTTAGTCCGAGTGGAGTTTGGTCCGTCTGCCTGTGGACCAAAGACTTTCCCTCACTTTTAGTACAGCCTTGAGTTCAGCTGTAATCCAAGGGCAGGAGAGCTTCCAGGTTCTGCATTTTGATATGGGGGCTTGTCTGTTGATGATGTTACATAATAAGTTGTTAAAAAAGGAAGTCACATTATTGATGTTTGTGGCCAGGTAAAAGTCTATCCAATTAATATTACTGAGGTCAGTTAGATAGTGGGATGTGTTGAATTTATGGAACCTCCTTTTCCATGTATACCTATTTGTTGGTTTGAGGGGTATCTGTCCTCTAATAAAGGCCACAGCACAGTGATCATTGACATCATTGTGAAATACTACTGTGTGGGTGAGCCTGTGTGGTCCATTTGTGAGGATTAGGTTGATGAAAGACCCACTAAAAGGAATCTTGATATTAGGACGTGTGGTCTCCGTTTCTGGTTGGGTGAAACCGGCTTCATCGCACAACTCTTTGATTTGTAAGCTTTTGTTGCAGATCTTTTGCCAATTGATATTTAAGTCACCAATTATGATGATTTCTTTCTGTCTTGTGTCAGTGATATTATGCAGGAAGTTTAGGAGCTCCATGCCACCAGACGTTGGCCTGTAGCAGCCTATTACTGTAACAGTTTCTATAGGCGATACAGATGTGTTTAGCATCAGGGATTCAAATTCCCTTCAGTGAGCTGGCAGGAATGATCCCAGATACCATACATCTGTCTTTGATATAAATAGCTACACCCCTTCCCTGGTTGGCCTATCACATCTGAAGAGGTTATAGGAGGGGAGGGATATTGCGGAGTCAGGAGTTGATTTTTTAAACCATGTTTCAGATACTACTTGAATATCCAGGTCCATGTGGGAGGTCCAGACATGGACAAGTTCTAGTTTTTTCAATACATTGTACATGTTCATGTACAAGCATTTCAGACCTTTAGAGGCTGCGAAGACAGTTGGTGAGGCTAGTGTCTGTGGCAGACTGGGGTTTAATTCAATATTACCAGCACAGACTAGCAGCAGGAAGATTATGTACTTAATCCATCTGCAGGAAGATGTAACTTTGGTGGAATTTGAGCACCTCCATAAGGGGTAGATGTGTGGTATGCTTGTGCTGGTGTAGCGAAGGAGAGTTGGGTATAAAGTATATAAGATCAGTGATGCCCAAAAAGGTTGAGGGTAGGAGACAGTAAGTCATATAGATAATTGGGTTGTGGGAGAATTCCAGAGGGGGTTCATGAAGGTACAGGTGAACGAGATAGGAGGGTTAGGTTATGGCTTAGATCCAGTCTTAGATGTTGTAAGATTTATGTTAATGTCAGTGGGACAGATCACTGGGATTGAGGATGGGATGGGAGGGGGAGGGCTGTAGGCATGAGAGAGTATGGAGCAGAAGAGGAGTAGTCCAGGGGACGAGAACATGGACACGCAGAGAATGTGTTTATGCATGGTGTTAAAATCTTGACTTCCTTATTACAAATGACCTAAAAACACAGGGCAGGGTACCCAAGGTTTAAGCTAGGGCTACGTTAGTGAGACGTGATGAAAGCATGAATAAGGGAACCACAGCAAAGAGCAGAGTAACATTATTTGTTTAAATATTATGAATAACCCTAAGATGGCTACCATAGCAGTTTTAGTAGTATAAGCAGTGTCCAAATATTTTGAGGAACAGAGGCCTGGGAACAGTGCAGAGACTGATGGGGAGACTGGGTGGAAGAAGGGTGGCTCAGCTCAGACTGGGCGGCTGAGGTGTAAAAATGCTTGCAGATCCTGGAGATGGGATCCTTAGTGCTTACTTAAGATAGAAAAAGCTAAGGGGGGTAGGTGGCAGGATGCTTTTAGTCTCCTCACAGAGACTGGTAGTCAGGGCCCCTCACCAGTTTTGCTCCGCAGCCTGTTTCCAGATGTTTTTCAGCATGCTGGAAGCACCTGCAGTACATAGTAGGCCAGCTTGACACAGGGCAGAGGATGATGGCAGCCTCCATCATTCCCCTTGGGTACACCATCTGTTTGGCACAAGGCACGGCTTGCAGGATCTCCAGGGACTTTGGCGCAAGGACCCCTGTTGTACCAAAATATGATGCAGGGTCCATGACACAGCCAGAGTTTGCTGCAAGTGGGAGTTTGGCACTACTTGTGCTGATTAAGGAGTTTTTTTTTTAAATCAGGCCCATGGTAGCTAATGTTACAAAGACCGCAAATGCTGAGCAAAAGCCAAATTCTATAAAACAAAATAGAAATAAATGTTGAAGTAAAAGAAATATTAGTAGCTTAAAATAGCAATACAATGAAAAATGTTTTTCCAAAAAACTAGTTTCAGCTGCAAGTAATAAAAATATTAGCATAGCTGTCAAATTTACATTTTTAGGCACCTCCTATGTGGCACACCATGAGCTTTTTTCCTTGATGCTTACCCTTGCCATGTCTACAATGCTATTTCTAAGACGAATGTGGTAGCTATGTTTTTTTCTTGAGAAAAAACTAAATCAAAACCTGGTGACTAGTTGTCCCCTCCACCTGCCTAATGTATTGTAAACACTAAAAGATAAAACAAGTTATAATTCCTTGGTGTCCCCTTCCCTATCCTCGATCCCCTTAATAAAAAAAAAAGGCAGTCCACATTATTTCCTGGTGTCTAGTGGACCCCCCATCCCCAAACTCAACAGGTAGTCTCCCAGCATGCTGCCCCCACCCTGACCCTGGTGGGTGACCAGTATAGCCCTCCTCTCTCCTTGATGGCTGGCTGCCCACTAAGCTATCAATGAATGAGTGTTTACTTCTACAAGCATATGCTCATTCACTGACATTGCAGCCCCCACTCATGGAACTGTGTGGCAGCTTTGTGGGATGGCAGACAACAGCTGAGAGCTGTTTCAGTGGCTGGCACGAGGTCAGGATGGAAAGAATGATATGGTGGACCCGTTGTGCACAAAGATGTAAAATCATGTCATACAGAACGGGAGCTGGCAAAGAATAAGCATGTGCTTGTACAAGTATGTGCTCATTCACTGACAGCTCAGAGGGTGGGTGGTGGCTGAGGAGAGAGGAGGGCTGTGCTGGTTGCCCGCTTGGGGTCAGGGGGAGTAGTGTGGTGGGGACTACCTGTCATGGGGGTGGTCTGCTAAACATCTGAGAATAGAGATTATTTTTTTTTTTGCAGGGGATCAGGAACAGGGAAGGGTTCCACTAGACACCAGGGAATAATGTGGACTGCCTTTTTTATTAAGGGGATTGGGATGGGGGGTCCTGTAGACACCAGGGAAGAAAGGACCACTTTTTTTTATTACAAGGACCAGGGGTAGGGATGGAGTGTTTGCTAGACACCAGGGAATAAAGGACCACTTTTTTTTATTTAAGGGGATTGGGGATACGGATGGGGGTCCACTAGGCATCAGGGAATTATAAATTCTTTTTTACATGGGGCCCACAATTGGTGAGTGGGTGGCGGAGACCACTAGACACCAAGCAGGGAATGATATTTTATATCGGCCCCACGATAGGTGGGCAGTGTCTAATTTTACTACAGGCCAGCAATCGGCGAGGAGGGGAGGACCACTACACACCAGGGAATTTTAATCTACTGTGGTCCGTGATTGGTGGAGGGAGGAGTAGATTAATGTATTAAACTGTGGGAAAAAAAAGGCCTCAGAACTGACCTCTGACAGTAATCAGTTCCGTGAATTTGTTTGCTGCAATTTAATACATTAACCAACTGGCCATACATTTATTCCATGGTTTTAAAGTGGAATTTCTGTGAATGTTGCCAAAATGATTTCCAAACTTTCGTAGAAGAGAAAATTGCACTTTCGAGGAAATTCTGCCAATGGAATTTTTTTTCTGCTCTCCTCTGTCATTTGCAAACTAAATAAAGCACCAATACCCCATTTACTCACAGAAACACTTTCTTGTAGTTGCCAGCAAATTGTCAGTAATGACTCCAAATTGATTTGCTGCTTGGCCTAAACTGACATTTGTTTATTTGTTTAAGGCCTAACTATGTGACGGCCACCTGCCTGGCTGCTCACATGACACTGGTGAGTTGTGTTGGATGCCATCTATTACTGACAGGCTGGACTGCAGCAGAAGGGGACTCCATGAACATAGCATTTTTATAGCAGTTAATATTCCAACTCACTCCCCCTTTACTCCCAGTCTTCACAGTCATGCAGGGGCATCTCAGTGTGATCCCAGTGTGACAAACATATATACAGCGAGCCTGGGCACAGCAATTTATCAGGGGCAAAGGCCATGTGCAGCAATTGTGCTGTGCATGCTCAGAAGGAAATTGCATCTCTGTCTGATTGTGAGAAAATTAATAAAAGTAAGCACACAAATGGGGTAAAAAGCATTTTTAAGCAAAATGAACTAATATGCTGTAGCGATTGGGGACAACAGTGGCTACATTAATCTCCTTAACTTTTATGCTGCTTTTGGGGAAGAAAATAACACTATCAAATGGAATACAAAAGAAAGACAGGACACATGCATTAAGGCAACAAAAATTATTAAACAAAAGCACATAAAAATAAACATTACAAAGACCATATTCACAGTGTGTTCAGCCATGTCACAATCACAAATCAGTTTTCCCAATCTGCAGTGTTTACAATGAAGTCATCTTTTTGTGGAAAGGAATGCATGGTGCCATTCACTTTGTTATCTATCTGCTCATATAGCATATTGTTAAATGGCATCATAATGAATTGGCCACAGTTTATTGAACAAGTGGGGCTTTAAAGATCATTTTTGGACTTGACTGGTAACCCTTTTTATGTCTGCAGGGGGTGGAACTCCGCAGATGTATTGCCATCATCTGGAAAGGGGACTGTGGAAGAATGTCAATGGACAGTGCTCCAGAATTCTTCCATAGTGCTCAGGCACAATTCCAGATGGCTATGTTTACATAGCCCTTCCCATCCCTGGGCCACGTAAACACACCCCATTCACGGGGCACTACTTTGTTTCCACAACTGCAGAAGATATAGCCACCATGCCCAGGATGGCCGCTGATGCTAACTGTGCATACGTGAGTATAGCACATGCACTGTCTTCTCACGGTGGCCATCTTGGATACAGCTAGCTCAGGCACCATGGCGAGAACTCCTTCACAGTCTCAACGCTCTGTGCAGCCATATCAGCTGTGACCAGAACTTTTTAATAAAGTTGCCTATGTATTATATAGGCACAATAGTGCCCTTATACTTAGGGTTACAAACACATTTCTATGTTAAACCCCCTATTTTTTCAGCTTAATAACATGACCATTTTGGGACAGAATACCATGGAATTTGGAATGCATATTTCAGAGTCCAGGGTTGGATGGTTTCTAAAAATTTGGCCATGATCAGTTCAGTAGTATAAACATTCTAAAAGGCTGAAAATACATCATAATTGCTAAATTAAGATCCTTTTTGCTCAGCTGTAGCACAAAAATGCTGACAATTAAAACCTTAAATGTACAGGTTTGTTACAGTGGACCACTGAACGTGCCTTTCATAGGCGGTTTAACTGGAAAAGGTTTAGTATCTAAATTATTAACATTTTAAAATCCTGCTGTGATGCATGTGCAAAACATGTTTCTCAACATTTTATATATATGGAATTTTGGGTGACAGCTGGATTTATGAGTTATGGAAATGAAAACAAAAATGCTTTTTAACTGACATCGTCTGTATTGCATTACTGTGAAACTCAACTACTGTATATATACCTGCCTCTTCTGTAACCCTTCCCCCAGTTCGCACTGTGAGACGAGTATCTTGTTGCTCAGCGTGCCTTTCCTGGTGAAACATTTTCAATAAATAAATAAATAAATAAATAAATTTGTAGTCCAGCTAACCTTAAATCTTCAGGATGAGCATACTGCCACCCCATTTCATGGACATATAAGTGTTATTTTGTTAATGTATTCTGATACATTAACACATTTTGTGCAGATTAACAAAATTAAATTTCAAGGTACAGTGTGTGTGTGTGAAGGGGGGGGCTGGCATTTCTAGTCTTTCAGTGGCCCTCCACACAAGCATCAAGAACAGAAATGCTTTGTGGTTCAGGCACTCAGTGCTTATTTAGGATAATAGAAATATCTAATACATATGTGTTGATGTATCAGGATAAAAGGTAGAGCCAATAATAAAGAAAAATGCAACTCAAGCTGACAGGAAATGAAACTGTTAGTGTACAGTAACGTTTTTAAATGGTTAATACAGTTCAGTTTTGATAAAAGTGGAAATACAGTACAGGACGAGAAAGGAGACTTTGAACTAAATGGAACAGTAGGTCAGAATTTTGACCACACATAGAATTTGTTGCAGATAAGAACCACTTGGTCCACAAAGTCTACCCGTTTTGTCCCTACCTATACGGTCACTGCAGACCATGTCTGTCTTATACTGCATCCACCACTGTTTTGTGGCAAGTAAAGGGAAGATTTCAATGAATCAGGGTGGAAACCCCCTACTATAAGAATTATAACATGTCTGTAATTCTTGTCTTGCCCATCCTCCCATTAGTTTGGTCACCTCTGCAACATTGTGATATATCTCCTGTAGACATGCAACTTGGGTATTAAGATGTTTAAGGTGTCATAGTAACTGCTTATGTTTAAATGGTGTGGGTACCCTCTAACGTTTCATATAACCCAGGCAATATCAACCTGTTGACCAAGTCCATCAGTGCAGGGGACAACCACACCAATAACCATTTTTTTGTTTTTGAATCATTGATTTTTCTGTGCCAGCACCCCAAGTCCAGATGTGCTCTCCAGGCTCCTGCAGCCGCCACCTCATACTCAGGCTTGCCCCCTCCCAAGTGGGGCCACCGACAGGTGAGCTCTGGTGGCCAGAGGGGATGGCAATGGAGCTGGCTCATTAGCGGGGGTCAGCATATTTCTTTTTGAAGGCTGTAAATCCCATGGGGGGGACGTGCAATGATGACCTGCATCCACCCCACCCCACAAAAGTACAGGCACCAACCACTGCGGAACTCCCAGCCTCCTCCAGGGGTCTGTTGTGCATCAAACACTCAACCCCACCTCCCCCCAGAGTAGGAGAGCAGTCCTCTGGATGCTCAATCCTACTGCTCCCCAGCTGGCCCTCCAACTCCCAAGTCCATTTCCGAACCTGGGTCATCAGCACCACAGATGGCGATCATGCTTCTGTGCCAGTGGGCCGGCTACTAATCATTTTTATGTACCTCACAGTACTGTCCCATGTACAACAATAATTTTAAACACAAATACCAAAAACAATAAACAGTACTCATGGCCCCAAATTCCTTTCTTCCCATAGCAAGTAAACACATGTAATTCCCCAGTACCCCAACCCTCCCTTTCCTCTGCCCATGAACATTTAGGTTAACACATACTGTACAGAACAGTGTCCCTACTCCCTCCTTTTCTCACCCCAACCCATACATATATGCTCCCTCCATCCCATCTTCACTGCTTACTTCAGTGCTCATGTGTCCCTTGTGAGCATGAAGGGGCTCAGGGTTGCAATAACACCTTGCAAATGTACACCTTCACAGGTGCTCGGCCTGCATCCCTCTAACCCCTAACTGGTGAAAAGGTTTTAAAGCTTCTTTCCCAAGGCACTTCCTTGAACAAATCAATACATTTCAAACATAACTTTAGCAAATTCAGTATACTTCCCACCACTGTCAGCAAATATACAGTAAGGTACAAATACACTGGAATGGAGTAATGTATCCTTTCCCTTGCGTTCCCACCTCTACTGCTGTGTGGGCCCCATCAGTTTTCATCATCGTGCATATCCATATGGGACATTGCCCATAACCCAGCTCTGAACCACACACACAACCTACCTTTCCTCTCAGTTTGATAGAATACCATTGAGTGAGTACGTCCCTGCAGTAACAGTCCTTACTCCAGGGAAAACTAAATTGTGTGGTGGAGGATGTTTTTGTTCAAAAGCCCCCTGATGATCTATTTCCTACCAGAAAGCACACTTTGCTCCTTGTGACAAAGCCAGCAGTTCAAGGCCTGTCAAATCAGAACCCCACTTCCACTATGGCAAATGGTGCTCAGCCTGTTCATGTTGTCGTTGAGTTGCACGGAAGCATGCTATACTGTGCAGATAAAAAACAGGAAAGAAGTAGCACAAGATCAATCAGTTCTCCTGCTGGCCATTATATCAATGGGCCTTGCTTGCATTTGTGCATTGAGATGCTGTCTCTCCTCTGCAGTCTAGACAGGCCTAACTGCCTAGTCAGCCACCCATTGTCCCTTAATGGAATGTGGGCATATCCTCAGATGAACCCACTGTCACTCTTGCTGAGCTCTCAGTATTTTGTCCTTTCTGACCATGACCCATGTGATACTCTGCTAGTCCCAAAAAAGTATTTGGATTGCATTAGGTTGGAGTCCTTCATGATACTGGTTGATCGATGCTGTACCATATGTCTGTTCTTCACACCCCACCACATAATACAATACCTTTGGGATAGTGTACAGTACAAAACCTGCCTCTAGTCAAGGGTATCCAGATACCAATCCATTGCTCTGCCACCCAATGGGGCCGAGGGTCACCTCCATCCAACTGAGCAAAAAAGATGTTGCATCTATGACGTCTTCAAATTGGCCATAGAACCAGTTTAAAATATGGCAGATAACATCTGCAACCCAGCAGCTGCCCAATGCATCCAGCTCATGTCCCTGCCAGGACCACTTATTCAGGACAGTTCATTGACTCATTCTGTAGCCCCCATGGTAAATCTCCCCCACTTTCAGAGTTATGCCAGTGTTACCCTCTCAAGTAGTCAGAGCATTGTGTCTTGCACCTAGTTTCCCTGCAACCACCACCTCCATGCACTCTACATGCTGCTGTACTTCTTTTGGTCCGTACAAGAATTTGGACAGTAGTCCTGGTCCGTATCACCCTTCGTTGTCGACACCCTGATGGCAAAACACAGAAAAAGACCATTGCGGCGACATTCGCAGTAATGGTCATTTTTCTGTGTTTCACCTTCCCCCAGTGTTATGCCCCTTCCCCGGACCAACTCCGACCTGGAGTTGGAATCCTAGATTCTGTCGGTATTGTGCCACCACTGTGGGGGAGGTTGGCATTCTCGCTGGCAAGATAACTTGGTGTTTCCGTTCTGGTAATTCCATGTGAAGGCTTGATGAAAAAAGATGTGCAAAAGAAAAATGCGACTCAAACTGAATGGAATAGGAACTGTTAAGTGCTATACAGTACGTGTTTTTAATGATTACTACAGTTCAAATTTGATAAAAGTAGTAATACAGTGTAAACCATAGGGTAAAGAACCAAAAAGGAGACTGTGTACTGAATGGAAGTGTAGGCCAATATGTTAATCAAGAATAAGACTGGGAGAGACTGTAGAACAAATCCATGAACTCCACAACACAGTGCTATGCAGCTGTGAGTAAGACAAACAGTTTGCTAGAATGCATAAGCAGATGGATAAAGTATATATCGTAAACAGTTCTGCTAAGAAAACACTGGTTAGAGCAGATTGGTAAGTGCTGTGTACAATATCAGTTACCACATCACAGGAAGGAGGTTTCCCTAGCAGACAGTTCTGCAAAGGGTAATCACAATGACAGCCAGCAAAGATTAAAGACATCAGGTTAAAGGGCGAGCTGATAGCCCAAGGTTAACATGGCACACCATCTTGTTAATGACATGGGTTGCAGGGGGTTCCATGTCATAAGGGTGAACAAAAAACAGCACCAGGCATCTTAGCAAGTGCACGTCGCCAAAACCAGATACAGCGACCATGCACTACACCGAAACCAGCATGAGCGATGGGCCCAACACACTCTATGGGACCTGATATGTGGCACACAGTTTTTTATGTGGGGGCTATGCCACCCGCACACCCCCATGTGGGGGGCTTTGCCCTCCTTATCTCCCTTTATTAATATAATCAACTCTGTTGGGGCCTGACACTGGGGTACAGGAGATCCTACACCCCCCTTTCATTAATATAATCATCTCTGAGGGGAACCTGACACTGGGGTACAGGAGACACCTTGGGAAGGGCTATTTGGGGGGGAGGGGACTCAAGACACCAGAATGGGGGTATGGGTACTATGGAGCACAAATCTGGTCGATAGGGGAACAGAAGAAAAACAATTACGTTGCAAACACAGAAGACATAAAAATGATCTACCCATCCCAACGCTGTTCAGAACCTATGACCTTTTGTATCGCCGACATGCACTACCTCCACAAGACCAGCCAGCCAGCTAAAAACTGTGTGGCAAAACTTCCTCCCATATCCTTCCAAATGTCAGCTCTCTTCCTACCATCACTCTATCCTTTGATTGTGGTTATTGTTCCCTGACACTTGCTCTTCCAATGTTTGATGCTCATACACCCTCGCTCTCTTGATAGGCAATCAAATTGAGTAGCTCAATTTGACTCACCCATATCACGGGATACCGTTGCAGAGCAGACCCACATTGCTGGTGTATATGCAGGTGGCTGGGATGAATGCTGCCTTAGGCTTGGGGGAGACAGCACCCCAATCCATTGCTCCAGTGACCCTGTCAGACAGCCAGGTAGCTTTCTGTTCCACCAGGGGTATGCATCATATACATAGGTCCAGAGATGGGCTGTATGTGGTGCAAGGGGTGAAAGAGAGAACTAGGGTCAGGGGCAAAACTAGAGGACAAAATGGCAGCCATCAGTAGGACAACACTGTCATACTCAAACAATGTAGTACCTGCTGCTCCACATGGATTTATGACCCAACAGGAGAGGTTGAAAGGCCTCACTGGTGACCTCACACAGGGGCCAAGCTTTGGGGAAACCAGAGCAGGTAAGAGGGTTTTAGGTTCTTATGGTTGGGTGTACATCCAAAAGAAAGAAATCTATATGGAATAAAGAACTTGGCTTCATCCCTCTAAAAGAATTGTAGTTGCCGTATTGGTCCTAGTAAGAATAGATCCAGAAGCAAATGATTTGATACCTTGTATTGCACCAACATAGATGTTACAACAAAAAGAACAAAGTGCTCTAGCTTTTGGACCAACCAAGTCCTTCTTCAGAAGCTTTAAAGGTATCAAATAATTTGCTTCTGGGTCTGTTCCAAAAGAATTGAAAATGTAAACTTTGAAATTGCTTAATAGCAATTGATAAAGTTAAGCCATGTAAACTGTTAAACATGGTAAGGGTGGGGTTAAAAACTAGTTGTCATGCAAATTCAGCAGCTACTGTATGAGTAAAATAGAGGGCAAAATAGAAAGAATATTTTAAGTTAAATGATTTTACATCTGAATAATTATTCATGAGGCCAGCATGCTTTCTGACTGGTTGCTGTACTAGGTGTTAATCTCCTAGAAACACCTGCTGCAGCTCATGCACTGTGGCACACATTTGAGTAGCATGTTTTTCTTTTTTAAAATGACTTTTTAAATATGCAATTCAATTCATGATCACAGTAGTGTACTTACAAGCAGGCATTTTCAGCTATTAGCACCTGGATTTGTGTTAATGGGCCTTAAATTCATCTCAGACTGTCAACGCCCTTCCCAAGCTGATCATTAATCTCCTGGAAATGCCAGCTTGTTTGTGCATTATTGCCGAAATAAACATATGAAAAAGCTGTCTTATGAAGCCAATCAGTTCAAAAAGGCTTATGAGAATAGTTGATGCTTTTTATAGAAAGTAAAGGTAGAGGGATACAGTATGGAGAAAGGGTTGGAGCTGAATTAAGTACAGGAGGTGTGATTAGATCAAATGGTCTTTTCCTATTTTCCAATAGTCTCATGTTATTAAACTCAAATGAGCCCTTTTACTATCCTGTGTAAAACCATTACCTCAGACCTAAGAGAAAGCTGCTGGTCATGCTACCTGTCTAAGACCACTTCCCATCTCTCTAAACTGCCCCTGCTGCCCTCAGCCCTGTCCCTAGCTAGGCCTTTGGTCTCCTGGTGGACAATGACATCTAGCTCACCCTTTCGTCTTGTTGCCCTAGTGATCCCCAGCATCCACTCTCTATCCTTCTGGGCTGTGGCACTACATAGGCATTGGACCTCCCTCTTTGCCCTCTTCCTAGTCCCAAATCTAGCCCCCTGACAGTTAAGTCCCCCAACAGATGTTGCTTCCTCCTTTTCTGTGGTCCTCTCCCACCCTCCTTGGGATCTCCACTATGGAGGACCCCACATATTCTCTGTTCACTACTATGGGTGCCTTTTCCTGGCAGTCCTACCCCGCCAGATAGCATAGGAATATTGTAGTGGTACCAGCTGAGGAATATGCCCCAGACTTAACACCTCCAACTTTCCAGAGCCCACCACCCCACCCTTCCAGAGCCCACCATAGTCCATCCAGTCCTTCTCTCTGGCATTCTCTGAGGTACTGGTGGCAGAGCTGGTGGCCCCTGGGTGGGGAGAGAAGGTCATCCAAATACTAGCCAACTCGGCCTGGAGTCTATCGACCTCCTCCATCAACCCAGGGAAGTTCATGCAGATGGAGCAGTACCGCAGTCTCCTGACAGTCTTTTTGAAAACCTGCATCCCATAGTCACTGCACTGCACCACTCCCAGCATTCCAAATTCCTACTCTTCATGTTTTACTAGGAAGCAATTATGTTTCAATAGGCTTATGCAACTTACTTTAGTGTTATGCTTGTGCAACTTGTTGATAAAGGTTTGTTGCTGTTTGCCTCTCTATTCCACAGAAATATCACCCTGTTGGGGTACTGAAGCCAAGGAACCCTCAAAGAGGGTTCCACCCCCAGAGGTGCAGTGGGAAAAATTTCCTTGGCTAAAGGTACCTTAGGAAGGAGCCCTGAGGAGAGAGGAGAGCCACTGGTGGAGGAAGGGAGGCTAGTGGGGTGAAGAAAAATGCTTCTGGGTGGAGCTGGAAGGACTGCCTTATAAAGCTTAGGCAGTGGATGTGTCTGGTTGCTCCAGTCCATCGAATCACAGACAAAGCCTTTCAATTCAATGAGTTTATGCAACTTAGTGTCATGTTATGCTTGTGCAACTTGCTGATAAACCCTTGTGGCCATTCACCTCTCTATTCCATGGGGAATACCACCTGTAGGAGTAATGAAGGCAATGAATCCTTGAGGAAGGTTCCACCCCTAGAGGTGCCACAATAAGGACTCCCTTGGCTAGGTGTACCTTTGGAAGGATCCCCTAAAAGAGTGTTGAACAGCAAGAGGAGCTTACAAAGGAGGAAGAGCATGAATTTTCAGAAACAAGTGGGTTAATAGCCATTGGTGATGAGCAGAGATGGACATGAACTGAGAGCTGTTATATAGAGAAACTGAGCAGGAGGACATGACAGCCTAGGGAGAGGGAACAGCAAAGGAGAGCCACCATCCAACTCCATCCAGCAGCAGAAACCTATCTAGGTCACCTGAAACTCTAGTATGATATAAACTAAGTGGTATTATGACGTTCTGCATGGAGGAGAGGAAAATACCCCTATGAGGAGGAAACCTCTGGGGATCCAAAGCCACCTTCCCTCCAGGAATGGGATATGTTTAGTGATGGCTCTGATGCTGAAATTTAGACACTCAATTAGGGGAAGATTCAATTTGGAGCAAGGCTGTTCCTCTATCCCTCTAACAGGAATGCTGTGAGGAGTTGTGAGTGAACTCTGCAGCAAAAAGGGGCTCCCACATCAGATGCCCTCCCCCAAGGCAGGAGGAGGAGGAGGAGGAGAGTTATGGCACTCAGCCAGCCTTCATGAGCATAAAGAGCAACTGGTGGGTTAACAGCCACTGGTGCCAGTAGACCAGGTGAACCTCAGGTGGTGGTAGGCAGAATAACTTACAAAGGTGTTGCTGAGGTTGCTCATCAGCTAAAAGAGCCCCCTTGGGATTGAGGGCTCCACCCCTCAGCAGCTGAAGTTTTAAATTCTACATCAAGAGTTGCCAGCCACTGATAGGTTAACAGTCACCAGTAAAGGGGAAAGCACCGCCCAGAGTGAGGACATTCCCACTGCAGAGCAACCGGTGGGTCAACTACCACCAGTGGTGCAGGATAAGAAGGGCCCCGCCTGAGTTTCTCATGCTAAACATTTATTTTATTCTTTTGTTAACCGGGTAAGGCTCACTAGGCACAGGTGCCTGTTTTCAGGGGTGACCCGGGAACACTGGGGAGGCTAAGTGACTTGCTCATAGTTGCACAGTATGCAAGTGGAGGTTGTGGGAATCAAACCCAGGTCTATCTGCTGGATGCATTAAGCTCATTCACAACTTGTTACTCTAACCTCTAGACTTCACTGCCAGCCCAATGTGAATTTCATAGGTCCGGAGTGAGACCATCAGCTGCAGGGCAAGTCCTGAGCCATAGTAATTTATGGTTGAGGTCACCACACATCCAGTTTTGAAATCAGGCAACCAGTGGGTTAATAGCCACTTTGACACAATAGGTGACAAGTCAGGAATAGCACATTTAAGACCCACATAGGTCGCAAGCATATATAAGACCCACAATTAGGTCAGTAACATGTACATAGGTATGTTGCAACCTGTATGATGCAGCATGGTACATGAGGAATGTATGCCAACCAGTTCCATAGGGGAAGTCAAATTATTTGGGAAATTCAGAATTCTCATTACCTTTCAGTCATAAGGTTTGCATCTCAACATGTGAAATACCATCCCAGGATTAGGGAACTTAGTGGTAGTACTGGCTTTATTTTAATACATTAAATATATGAGACAGACCATGTTCCATAAGGGAGGTTAGTAGTAGTTGCTGATGCATTGCACAGCAAGTAGGCTGAGGCAGCATAAATGATTTAAACTACTAATGAAGCAGCAGTAAATGGCAGTAGAGCAACAATAAAACTGCTAGAAAAGCAAACGCATAGGAATTGAAAGGTTGGGTGTTGTAACTGCTGAGAAGAGCCAGACACTGACTGGAGCCAGGTGTAAACAATTAAGGATGGATGTGCACAGGGAGAGTGTTACAGGCAGGGAAAACAGTAAGTGGGAGCAGAATAGCACACTGATAACAGTTGTAGGAAAACTGAGGGATTGCTAAAAGTATGATAAAAGTAAATAGAAGCCTGAATAGCACAATTCAAGCAAAAGGGAGCAGCAGGATGCTAGTAAAACTATAAGCCCCCCAAAAAAGAAAAAACTGAATATACACAAGGACAGGAGGACAGGAGAGCAGATACAGATGACAGAGAGAAGCACAAGCAGCAGCCAGAGGCAAAATCAAAATACTATCCTAGAAAGGCAGAAGAAATACAAACTAGCATGAAGTCCAGCACAAACTAAGCACAAAGGACAAAAGCACTAGAGGAGGAATACAAATGTAAAAGGGGGAGGCAGAGTCCAACAGAGCCTCTGGCTTCAAAGAAATAATGCTTTGGGGTGAAGCTGGAAGGACTGCCTTATATAGCTCAGGCAGGGGGCGTGACTAGTTGTTCCAACCCAACAAACCACAGGTGAACCCTTTCAAATCCTTACCCTTGATAAGGTTTTTCTAGTTCTTCCCTTCTATTGTTTGCTATACCTGTTTGTATAGCTACCTTAAATAGGGTGCTGCTCCTTTTCCTAGTTTTGGCCTACCCATTAACTTTCATCCATCCCTTGTGTACCCTTTACCCCTGATAGGGTAGTAACGGTTTTACCTCTTTTGTTGTTTGTTGTCACCTTTGTTCACTTATGCTAAATGGGATGTTGCTCCAAGTTCCAGTTTACTGTAGATCTACCTTTTACCTTCCGCCCTACCCAGCTTTGAATGCAACAACTGGGGTGAACAGGTGCCATATCTTAGTCAACTGGCAGAGTCCCCTGTTTTTCTGCTTTTCCCTGCTGATGTCTGCTGAAGTGCTGATGCCTATGATGCCAATCTTACTCCAGTTCCACTCCTGCACTGGGACATGAACGTGTGTAGGGACAAGTTAGGAGTGTCTGCTTTTATCCTCCCTTAGGGACACCCCTAGGCAAGACTTCCTACTTCCACTGGGTTGGTATTTGCTGCTCACGTGACCCTCTTCTGGATCTCCTTTGCAACATGGCTACACTGTGGGGCAGACAAGAATACCCTCACATCAGGCTAGTCAGCAAACTTATAGATTCATAGATGATTACGAGCTAAGGAGGCAGATTATGCCTTTATTAAGCTCGCCACCTATCATTGGTGGAAAACAAGTTTTTCATCGCTCATGTAAGTGTCCAAATTGTTTTTAAAGGTGTCCATTGTTCTACTCTCTATGACACTTTTTGGAAGAGTATTCCAAGCTGTTACTACTCTCTGAGTGAACCAATGATTCCTTTTTTTTGTATTATTTTTGGTACCCATGAGTTTTTTATCGTGCGATCTAGTATTTACCTTTAAAAGATTTCTTGTCAGACCAATTGTTGTGAAAGTTGTTTCATCATGTATAGCTCTGTACACTGTACATAGATCACCCCTTAATCTTCTGTAATGTAATGAATAAAGATTTCAATTTCTCAGCCTAGTGCCATAATCAAAATTCCGCATAGTATTGATTTTTTCTAGTGGTTTTTCTCTGTATGTTTTCAATTACTTTGCTACTTCTTATAAGTAAAGGGCTACATACTGCGGAACAGTATTCCAGGTAGGGATGAAACAGGCTAGAGTAAAGGGGGATAATCACTTTCTCATGTCTGCTCTTAATATTTCTCAGAATACATCCCAATATTTGATTCCCCTTTTTGATGGTATTTCTAATATGTGTGGCAAAGAAGAAATTGTTAGAAACTGTTACTCCTAGATCCTTTTCATTGTCAGTGGTTTGTAGATACATGTTGTTCAGTTTGTAGGGGTAACAGGGATTATTTTTTCCTAAATGCATGACTTTGCATTTCAATGTGTTAAAATGCAGCTCATTTCTGATTGCCAGGTCTCAAGATGAGAAAAATTATTCTGAATCTGAGCAGCAGAAGCCCCATTTGTTACTATGCCTCCCAGTTTACAGTCGCCGGCATACTTGGCCACCCAGCAATGTTTGTTTAGGGGAAGCATGGAAGTGATCAGTATGTTAAAAAGGACAGGTCCCAGGACAGAGCCTTGAGGGACACTGCTGGTAACTGGACCCCATGGGGACAAGTAGCCTTTTACTGAGACTCGTTGTGAGCGATCAGAGAGCCAAGAAGTTATCCAGTTTATTATTTGGGGTTGTAGGTCTATCATTTCTAATAATCTAATTAGGACACAGTGGGAGACAGAGTCGAAAGCCTTTGAAAAATCAAGAAATGTAATGTCGACTGACAATCCCTTGTCTAATGCCTCACTTACGGGTTCAAAAAAGTTTAGTAAATTAGTTTGGCATGACCTGCCACTAGTGAACCCATGCTGAGTAGTGTCAATATATCCAATGTTGTTTAGATGCTTAGTGATTCTCTCTTTTAATAGTTTCTCCATAAGCTTACAAAAAACAGCTGTTAAGCTTATTGGCCGATAATTAGACACAAAGGCTCTTTTGCCCTTTTTGTGTAAGGGAATTACAGTGGCCTGCCTCCATATTGGAAGAGTAGTTCCTGTTTTAAGTGAAACGTTGAAAAGATAAGCTATGGGTCCTGCAATATAAGAAGCAGTGTTCTTGATGAAAATAGGGGGTATTTCATCTGGGCCAGCAGATCCATTCTCTCAGTGTTAATTCCCTGCCAGCTGTGGATTTGCCCTTCTTTGCCCTCCTCTTGACTGGCTAAGTAAGTAGCAGGTTTAAAACCCCTTCCAATTTAAACTTTTTCTCCCAAAAGCCTCCCGACTTCCCTTGCTCTGACTGCTTAGTTAGTTCATTTTTTTGGGGTGGGGGTGTTTTGTATTTGTTTAAATGCCACCTGGATAAGCCCTCTGTCTCCTTAAGAAATTGAAAGAAAAAAAATCTCACCCAAGTGTACACTTTACCTCCCAATTCTGTCCTTCCTGTTTGTTACATTAGACCAGAAATGCACCAAAATTTGACACCCCAACACACACTCAGAAGTCCTTGACTGCCTTAAACAGTCAACACTTGCACAATCAGAGAAATGTGCACAGAAAAGGGAGCTTTAACTTTTATAGCTGCCACACTTACTCTTCAAAACTTTGTGCTTCCACAGGGTTGGTTTTTACTGCTCATGTGACCCTGCTCTAGATAGCAATGGCAATGTGGCTTCCCTGCTGGGCGGACAAGGCTACCCTCACAGCAGGCTAGTTAGGAAGTTGTTCTGTTAATGATTATTCACTGCTAGCTATGGATTTAGCTTATTTTGCCCTCCTGTTGGCTGGATAAGTAAGTAGCAGGTTGAAAACCCTTCTGATTTCAACTTTGTCTCTCAAAAGTCTCCCAGTTTCCCTTGCCCTGCCTGCTTAGTTATTTTTTTGTTTCATATTATATTTGTTTAAGTACCTCCTGGACTAGCCCTCAGTCTGCTTAAGTAAGAAGAAAAATCCCACCCTAGTCTTGACCTTACTGTACCTCCCAATTTTGCCCTTCCTGTTTATGGCATTAGACCAGAAGCACACCAAAACTTTTATTTATTTTTATTTATTTGTTCAATTCAGACATACACCTTTGAGCACAAGTGCTCATTTACAAAGGTTCTTCATCATCAGTGTATTACAACACAACAAGAAAGAGCTTACAAGACAGTTGCAGTAATAACAAGGCAGCACCTTTAGGCATGAGTCCTCATTTGCAAAGGTACCTTGTTATCAGTATATTACAATACAATAGATACAGAGCTTACATACACTAAAAGTAGTAACAAGGCAGCACACATGTGGCTTTGTCTAGGTACAGGTCAGTATGGCAGAGATAGTACTAAGAGCAAGACAATGACAAACTACAAGAGCTAAGTCAGGTGCTGAGGTTACTCAAGCATAGTTGGAGGGTGATCAGTGGCATGGCATTCACAGCAGGCACAGGGAGTAAGGGTTTGCCTTAATTCCCATTAAAACTGCACAATTTTGGGGAGGCTCATCAGAGTATCCAGTAGGTCATTCAACCACTGCAGAGCCCTAACAGCAAAAGAGCACACTGCAAGGCCTTTCCTATGAAAAGGTAGAGTAAGAGCATTTTTTGACATATTCCTGGTAAAATATTGGTTTAGGACAGGATGCAGAAGGTTTTTTAATGCCAGTGTTGTGAGGCCCATAAAAGTGTTTTGCCTAGACAGCACCTGTGGGATTCAATTCATTCCTGCAGGGGAAGCCAGCTAGTCAGAGAGTAGAGAGAGTATGTGTGGGGAGTCTATCGGCATCAAGAGCTAAATGACAGGCCTTGTTAAGAACTAGTTTAACCCTACTGAGGACATTGTCTGTGGCCACACCACACACTATGATTCTGTAGTCAATGGTGGGATGTACTGCACTGACCACTGCAACAGGCTTGGATTCCTGGGTGAGATTATGTCTTTGCCTGTACAGGGCACCTTGTTTTTATTGACTGCATTGACATTATTGTTAATATGGGGCACAAATGAAAGGGCCTCTTCAATGGTGACACCTAAGTATTTAAAGGTGCTGACCTGTCCCAGGGAGGTACCATTCTCATTGAAGATAGTGAGGGGACAAATCTTTTTCCTCAACTGTGGCCCTGAAAACATCACTGTCTAAGTCTTTCTGTAGTTCAAGACTAATTTATTTCATTCGAAGAATTCCTCAAGAGTAGTAAAGCTATACTGTAGATCACTGGTGAGAATATCCTGGCATGAGCCCCTAGAAAAGATGATAGCCACCACTGTTTCACAAAAGTGGTAGCAGGGAGGAGGCAGGCAATTAGTACCCTTATGTTCTGCTGAGGCTCACTGTCCTGACACTGACCTGCCTGGGCGGTATCACCCGACAGGTTTAGTACCCAGGCAGTGAGCAGCCCGATAGTAGAGAAACCCAATGGATGTTACAGGGGTAAGGTAGGGGACACAATGGCTTGCTACCTTACCCTTGTACATAACAGTGAAGTGGCAGTGGAATCGAAAGGCTGGCCGAGCTGCCCCAGTGGTGTTGAGGGGTAAGGCACTGACAGCTCAGCCAGCATGCTCAGGGAGGCACAGGTTCTATCCTGCCTTCTGTCATGCAATGTTTGTATTTTACAATCAGGTGCCTGAAATAGTATTTTTGGGCATCTGATTGTTTTGGCATGATGCATTTTGGGCCAGTGGGGTCAGTATCCCGAGACTCAGGAAACTGAGTTTAGGGATGCCATAGTAAATTCAGGCAATTATAGACCAGTCAAACTGACATTGGTGGTGGGAAAGTTGATGGAAATGCTGTTGAAGAAAGGATTGTGGAATATCTTGACTCTAGCAGGCTACAAGATCCAAGGCAGCATGAATTCGTGGGTGGGGGGGGTCATGTCAAGCAAATCCAAAAGAGTTCTTTGACTCTGTGACCAAGGAATTAGATCAGGGTGGGGTGGTAGATGTTGCCTATTTAGATTTCAGTAAGGCTTTCGACACTGTTCCACATAGGAGACTAGTAAGCAAGCTGGGTAGCTTAGGTCCTCTTTAATGTCTTTATAAGTGATGTTGCAAAGGAACTAGAAGGGAAGGTCTGCCTCATTGCAGATGATACCAAAATCTGTAACAGGGCTGACACTGTGGGAGGAAATTAGAAAGGATGAGCAAAGACCTGAGAAAACTCAAAGAATGGTCAAGGGTGTGGCATCTGGATTTCAATGCAAAAAAGTGAAAAATAATGCATTTAGGGCACACAAACCCAAGATGGAGTATAAAATGGGTGGAGTGGTATTGGTGACCACTAAGTAGGAATGAGACTGGGGTTTAATCATATTGGATGACCTAAAGGTGGCCAGGAAGTGCTACAAGGTTGTTGGAAGAGCTAGTGAAATACTGGGGTGCATAGGGAAGGGTATCACCAGCAGAAATAGGGAGGTGGTGATGCCCCTGTATAGATAGCTGGTAAGACCCCACCTTGAGTACTGTGGCCAGTTCTGGAGACCACATCTCAGGAAGGACATAGACAAACTGAAAGCAGCCTAGAGGAAGGCAACTAAAATGGTGAAGGGTCTGCACTAAAAGCACTATGATGAGAAACTAAAGGATCTCAGTAAGTACACCCTGGAAGAGAGGAGGGAGAGGGGATATGATAGTGACCTTTAAATACATCATGGGACTAAATAATGTACAGTAGGGAAGTATTTTTCAGAAAAAGGAGCTCAAGAACAAGGCAACATGCTATGAAACCAGAAATGGGGTAGATTCAGAAGAGATGTGAGAAAGTACTTCTTCGTAGAAAAAGTGGCGGATATCTGAAATAGCTTTCCACATGAGGTGGTAGAGGTGAAGACAGTGGTGGGTTGAGGAATGTATGGGATAAAAGGGTGTCATAATGGAAGGAAGGAGGAGGGAGGAGGGAGAACGAGCCAGAGACTGATTAAGGTCTGTGGTGATACAGTACTGTAGATAGTGAAAAAATCGGCAAGCCGAGTCTGCCAAGTGGGCCACATATGCCATCTTATAACATAGGGATGAGTAAGGCAGTTAGCCCATTGGCAGGCAGCCATCAGCTGACCATACATTAATCTCTGTTAAGTGCACAGCTGGTGGTGCTCAGGTAGCCTTGGCAGATCAGGGGGCAGAGCCCTACTTGTTATTCCTGAGCAAGTGCAGTCTTGAAAGGCAGCCATGTAAATGCCTCACTAAGTAAGAGACAGCTGCAGCTATTTGCCCAGTTTGTCTTGTTTCCCAAGCATATTCCCCTGCAGCTGCTACTAGTCAGTGTAAATACCATATTTCAAGGCATTGTCAGTTGTGGCAGTGGTATATTCCCCTTGCAGGTCTGTGTCTGCCTAGCCACCTGCCCTGCAGACCTCCTTGCAGCAAGCTCATAGTGAAGTCCTGTCCCATTCTGCAGATATGCACAGCATGTATGACAGGCTGAGATACAAGGAAATTAACCACCCAGCCACCACATGGATCACCTAGTTTTCCCCTGCACTGCTGTCAGCCAGTACAGTTCTGTCATCCTGTCAACATGTCATGCTTGCAAATGGCCGAAGTGCCCTACAATTACATTTGTGTGCTGCACCACTCTTTCATGCTGCTGATACTTTCATCTTGACTGCCATTCCTGTGACTTGAGAAACAGATGTCTGCAGCATTGAACCATGTGATATTACCAGCAGATGTCCTTGCACTGCAGTCGTTTAGCAGCTTCTGCATTACATGTTAATATCCTCTGTTAGATGGGTCCTACTCCCCATGATGTCTGCTCCCCATACCAGCAACAGTATTTAGTGTCCTACATGTCTCTCTCAGAGGTCAAGTCACGCAGTGTGCTTAGAGAGAGAGACACAGAACAGTGCTGGTGTTGTTCTCTGTGAAGTTTGCGGTCTGTACATCCCACCCTCACCCTGACAGTGACAGAGTACAATGGAGAACACAGCAGACCCTTCAATGGCAAAATGCCAATTGTCCCTGTCTCGCAATGCCCCTCGTGGAAGTTGCAGACACAGAAAGTGTGATGACAGCGAGTGTTTTTCGTCCTCTGTTCCATGCTGTTTCTCTAAATTCCTAGCTGTCTTCAGCCTTTGCAGTGTATGAATGGGACCTTCATGGCAGCCATAATAGAGTAAGTATTTGTGCCACACATGCTGTTCTTGAAGCACAAGCTTTTTATTTAACAGTGTGGATGCAGTGTAGAGAGAAAGAGACAAAGAGACAAGTAGAGAGACACCGGGAGTGGCAAATGCAATTGAATGGTGTGGGAAGTGGCTGCCCATGTGTCTCTGTCTGTGTACCACAGTCCCATGTCTCCGCAGTGAGAGGGACACAGTGGTCACCGATGCACAGCCAGAGCAGCACAGGGAAACAAGACAGAGCACAGAAGCCACAGACTCCCTCGGCATGGCTTGATTAATCATGTAGGGAGGGAGGGAGAGAGAGGTGGTGAAGGCACACAGGGAGAAAGAGTGAGAAGCAGCACAGGGAACAAGGTACTCAGCATTGCTGTAAGTTAACATCGGTCTTACACTGCAATCCATGATATGTTATTTATGTCCTGCACATGAGGATGTCCTCAATCAGTAGCACATCAAATGAGCACAGTAATTTGAGCAAACACATATGGATGACTTTATTTGAGTGACTCCCAAATGGGTGAATATACAGTTATGGTGACTGTTATATGTGAAGCGACCAGTAATTTCAGCGACTAGTACATTTGACTTGAACAGGGATATAGCTTATCCCCTGTGTCAAGGTGTGGCGTGGTGTTGGAATATAAGAGATGGAGGGATTCATCCCGTGGGAGTGCAGGGTGATGGAGCCCCCCTGCATAACATTGGTGTACCTGTGGGTGACTTTTTTTTTCGAATGCATCCAGGAAGAAGAGCACATGGCAGAGGTGCACATATTGCATATCATGTCCCGGTGCAGCAGATGGCAGTAGCAGGTGATACCGAGAGCTAACGGACCATCTGGCACAGGTGATAGGGGAGTATACATTCTGTACATGACTGGAATGTCTGTGTGGTGTTGCCTACAATATACAGATGCAGTAGTAGAAAATCACTGGAATTGAAGTTGCTGTATTGCACAGTTGACCAAAATACATTCACTATTATGGAGTCACTCACATTGAAATCACCCAATAATATTCGCTCAAATGACATGGAACCTCAACAATCATGTTCCCAAGGCTTTTTCTCTCATTTGTATGGTGTACAACCAATCACAAAGGCATTACTTCTGGGGACTACTTTCCCAGTCGTCAGGACACAGTCACATTTTCCACATTTAAAAAAGGACAAAAAGAGATTTCTTTTTTTTTTTTATATTCCTAAACATACCCCATGTTATAAGCGCAATAACCCACTCCAGGGTGTGCAGGTATTGAAGATTAATCAACACCCCAGGTGCAGTGAGAACACTCGACCTGCGGCCTCGTGCCTCACAATGCACCCGGGAAGTTGATTAATCCCCTATAACTGCACACCCTGTCATGGGCTATTGCTTACAAATTCTATGTTTCTATTACTATCTTTTAAGACATTTGTGATAACCAAGTAGTAGTAAACATTTTACTTGGCAAATCCAAATATCCTTTCCATGGTATACTGTAACTGTAAAATTGCCATCCTCTCCATTCTGAGAGATGTTACTTGGGAAAAACTCCAAGGCATCATCACCTAAAGATCTGACTTGAGTATAGAAAAGTGAAAACACTTGTGCACAGGAGAGATAGCAATTCTAAAAGAAACAATTAACCAACTACCATTAAATATATGCAAAATCCTGAGAACTTCTGAAAATTAGATAGACGCTTAGATGGGATATTGTTGGAAACAGCTTTTAACTTACTCTATGTTAACCATGTCACAAATTTTAAGTTTTACGCATTTGTTTGGAAATTTGCTACTGAATATTCTAAAACAGTATCTTGAGAAAGAATGATGCAAGATACTCTGAGAAATAATGAAGAGATTCCACTGCAGAGAAAGCTGACAACTTACTCATATTTCTTCAGTCCTGACAATTCACCCAAGCATGTTTTTTTTTATTTTTTTATTCTGGAAGACTTATGTTAGAATGGCCTGTCTGAAGTACAGAAACTTATATTGCCTATTTGGGTTACTGAAGCCAAGAAATGTATTCATAAAATGCAGTGGTGCCAGAAATAAGCCTCAGAATGCTGTATAGTGCATTGTGTCATATCCAGATACTGTACAGCATATCTCAAAAAATTCCATTTAAAAAAAATTGTGATTTCCTGTGATAGATCCAGATATATCTATATATAATGTATTGGGACATATCTATGCCTAACTGTACCTTAAAAAAATCTCTCTAAACAGGAACACATTGCGGTGGGATATAGCATATTAGATTCATTTGATAGAAAAGCTGATATAAAGTGGAGTCAGTTATGATGTAGTGTTCTTGTTACAGTTTATGTCAGTGACATGCTGCAGAATTTATTTTATTTTTGTTTATTTTAAACATGTTTTACCAGGTAAGCACACTGAGCTGAGGGCTTGTTCCCTGTTGTAACCTGGGGGGAGGGAAGGAACAAGACAGTGAGGCATCTTTTAGCAGGCATACATTACACACATTACAAAAACAAATGAAACAAGTACATGGTAAGCAGCATGTCGTAGTGCAGTAAATTATAGCAACCAGCACCCTGCAAAGGATCACAGCAGTTAGCACAGTTTACATCATTAGGGTAATATAATATGTATTAGATAGGCTTATGGGGGAGGGGCTTGGCATTGTGGATGTGACATCAGGGATTTGTAGATGGACTTGATAAGAGTCTTGCTTAATGGAGGGGGAGGGCACAGTGAGATTGTGTGGGAGATTGTTCCAGGATTTAGGGAGTCTGTAGCTGATAGAGGCTTGGTATAGGTTGTGCTTTTACCGTGGGACATGGATGTGATATCCTGCCTTGGATTTGAGCAGATAAGAAGGGTTCACTGGGGACTGGGGGTCCACCTGGAGTGATGCAGGCCTATACTGGCATGATGGTCTGCATTTGTCCAGGAGGGGAACCAGGATCCTAGGTGATAGGTTTCAATGTTTTATTGGCAAGCATTTGAACTAGCGAAGGGGGGAGGCACTAGAAAGCAGCAGTGAAATCCTAGCCCCCCCCCCAAAAAAAAATCAGGGTAGTAAGTGAGGTAAACACCAAGATAGAGATGTCAAATGGGATAAGAGCAGGGGTAAATGGAGAAAATGACAAAGGCAATAAGGACAGGGATGGGGCAAAAAGGGGTAAGGCCATCAAGAAATGGAGGGTAATGAGTACCAATGCCCATAGTCAGAGCAACAAGCTCCCTGAACTGGTGGTCTTGATGGAAGAGGGATGCCTGGATATCATAGCAGTCACAGAAATATGGTATACAGAGAACTATGACTGGGATGTTAACATACCAGGGTACACAACCTACAGGAGAGACAGGGAGGGGAGAAGGGGGGGGAGGAGTAGCTCTCTATGTAAGGGAAGGGATAAAAGCAACTGAACAAAAGAGTAAACAGGGAGGAGAGGAGGCACTGTGGGTCACCTTAGAGACTGGAAATGGCACCACAATCCGCATAGGGGTTGTATACAGACCCCCATGTCAGGAGGAAGGAATGGACAAGGATATGATAGAAGGCATCCTTAGGATGACAGAGAAAGGGGAGATACTGTTGATGGGGGACCTGAATATGCCAGATGTTAACTGGAGCGCCTTTGCTGCAGCCACATCCAAGAGCAGGGCCATTCTCGATGCCCTACAGGTGGCATGCCTCAGACAGCTAATTTTGTAACCCACTCATGAGGGAGCAATCTTAGACCTCGTACTCTCAAATGGAGACAGTGAGAGGATCTCAGATCTAGAAGTGGGTAGCCATCTTGGGACAAGTGACCACCAAACAGTGTGGTTCACAATAAACTCAGCTACAGAGTCAAGCCATACAAAAGTGAGGGTACTGGACTTCAGGAGGGCTGACTTTAACAAGATGGGAGAGTGCCTTAGAAAAGCACTACCAAACAGGCTAGAAGGAGCGGTGAAGCAACAATGGGGAAACATCAAAACTGCCATCAGAGAGGCAACAAGCCTTTGTGTGAAGCAAATAAACATATCAAAATGAAAGAAAAAGCTACTATGGTTCTCAAAAGAGGTCGTGGGGAAGGTTAGGGAGAAAAATATAGCATTTGGGAAGTATAAGGAAACACAGAAGGAGCAGGACAGAAAACTGTACCAGTTAAGGCAGAAGGAAGCAGGGAGGGAAGTCAGAATAGCAAAGGCCCAAACCGAGGAAAAGATAGCCAACTCAGTTAAGAAGGGGGATAAAACCTTTTATAGGTACATCAGGGAGTGTAGAAAGACAAAGGGAGGGATAGTGAGGCTGAATAGAATGAACAGTGGGTGGGCGGACAGGGACAGTGAAAAAGCAGGGATACTGAATGAATACTTCTGCTCAGTATTCACAAAAGAGGAGGAGCGGGGAGGTGTCTAATCCAATTAACAGAAGCACTCTGGATAGTGGGGTCGATCCCAGTCCTTTCACAGAAGAAAGGGTTCTGAAATAACTCCTAAAACTGAAGGTGGACAAAGCAATGGGGCCTGATGGAATTCACCCCAGAATTCTAAAAGAATTAAGGGGAGAACTAGTGACACCACTGACTACCCTTTTTAACAAATCACGTGAGGATGGTGTGGTACCTGAGGACTGGCGGAAGGCGCATGTGATTCCCCTTCACAAAAGTGGGAGCAAGACAGAGGCAGGAAACTACAGACCTGTCAGTTTGACCTCTGTGGTAGGGAAAGTGATGGAATCACTTCTGAAGGAAAGAATTGTTGAGTACCTAGAGGCCAGTGGGGCACAGGACCCAAGGCAGCATGAGTTCACAGTGGGAAGGTCATTTCAGATGAATCTAATTGATTTCTTTGACTGGGTGACCAAAGTAGTAGACCAGGGAGAGTGGCTATGGACATGGCCTACCTAGACTTTAGCAAGGCATTTGACACAGTCCCACACGAAAAGATTAATAATCAAATTAACCAGCCTGGGAGTGGGTCCTAGTGTGGTAGCCTGGACAAAACACTGGCTGGACAACAGGACACAGAAGGTAATTGTAAATGGAGTCCACTCTGAAGAAAGAAGGGTTACTAGTGGGGTACCTCAGGGTTCAGTACTGGGTCCAGTCCTTTTAATGTCTTTATAAGTGACATTGCAGAGGACCAGAAGGAAAAGTATGCCACTTTGCAGATGACACAAAGATCTGCAACAGGGTTGATACACAAGGAGGCGTGGAAAGGATGAGAAGGGACTTGGCAAGGTGGGAGGAATGGTCTGAAGTATGGCAGCTTGGATTCAATGCAAAATAATGCACCTGGGAAACAAAAGCCCAGGGGGGGAGATTACACAATTGGGGGGGTAGTAACAACTACAAAAATTGAAAGGGACCTGGGGATAATCATATCAGATGACCTTAAGGTTAACAAGCAATGTGAGAAGGCAGTAGGGAGGGCTGGGGGGATACTGGGATGTACAGGGAGAAGCACCACCAGCAGAAAACAGGAAGTTGTTATCCCTCTGTACAGACTGTTGGTGAGACCCCATCTTGAGTACTGTGTCCAGTTCTGGAGACCCCATCTCCACAAGGACATAGACAGGATAGAGGCAGTCCAGTGGAGGGCAACTAAAATGGTGCAGGGTCTGCAAGAGAAGCCATACAAGGAGAGACTAAAGGAGCTTAATATGTATACCCTTGAGAAAAGGAGGGGGGGGGGAAATGATAGAAACTTTTAAGTACCTCAGTGGAATCAACAAAGTCCAAGATGGTAGCATCTTTCAGAAAAGTGACGTGCAAGAACAAGGGGACACAATTTGAAGATGGGGAGGATGGCTCAGGGGCAATGTGAGGAAGTATTTTTTCACAGAGAGGGTGGTGGACACATGGAACAGCCTTCCTGAGGAGGTTGTGGGGTCTAAAACTGTGGGAGAATTCAAGAATGCATGGGACTGACATAAGACAATTCTTGTGGGGGGTAGGAAGAAATAGGCTGTTGGTTAACTAGGATCTGCAGCTTATCCTGTAGGTAGGAAAATGGGAAGACTAGATAGGTCAAGCGGTCCTTATTTGCCATCAAAGTTTATGCTCCTATGTACTGCAGGGGAGAAGAAGTCAGACAGATATATTGGCAGTTTGCTGGGCCAGTACTTGGCACCCAGGAGGGCAGTATGCTTCATTTGTCTCGTGGGGAAGGGAACCACTCTAGCTCATTGTACATACTGCATTGGTGGGAGCGGGGGGGGGCAGTCTAAGATAATGCTACACAGTGTGTTGAGCAGGGTGTTGATTTTATCAAGGGAGGTGATGGAAACTTCTGAGAAGCCTATGTCCCAGTAGTGTATAAGGGGAAGGATTGATTGTTCCACAGTTTATATTTTGATGATTCGATGGATGCATCCCAATACTCTGTATAGGGCATCTAGCTTAGCATATGACTTGGATACTGCCTGCCAGATGTGCCCCAAGTAGTCAAGGTGCTGCTCCAGGTGGAGACTGAGGTATTTGTAGGAGGAAACGGAGTCTAAGCAGGATCCATTTGGGGTAAATAAAGACTGACTGGGGGTGCTAGAACTGAGCAAATTCCTGATGCAGAACAACATGGATACCATTTTCTTTTGGTTCATGATGAGGTGGTTATCCAGGAACCATTTTTGTACTGTGGTAAGTCCTGTTGGAGGTGACCCTCAATGGAGAGATTAGAGGTGTTGGTTACATAGATAATGGTATTGTCTGCATGCATATGTGTTTTGCTGGAAGTGAGAGAGTTGGGTAGCTTGTTATAGCAGGTAGTGAAGTGCAGGGGCCCCAGGACTGAGCCCTGTGGGACCCCGAAGATGACTTTTAGGGCAGGGGTGGAGCATGGGCCAAGCCTGACAGACTGGGTCTGGTTGATCAGGAACAATTGGAACCATGCTAGGGCTGATGGGGAGACAACAGAGTTGGCTAGTTTGAGTAGGAGCTGATGGTGATCCATGGTGTCAAAGGCCTTTGCTAGGTCTGTAAATTTGGCACCTGTACCCAGACCCTTGTCTATATTGGTGTGTATGTGCTTGGTGACTTTTAGAAGGGAGGAGGAAGTTGAATAATTGGAGTGAAAGCCAGATTGGCAGGGAGTTAGGAAGCCAGATTGGGCATAGTAGTTTGATAGCTGCCTGCTGATAAACCTCTCAAGGGATCTGCAGAGGATGGGGAGTGGAGAGATTGGTTGGCAGTTGGAGGCAGAGTTGGCTGGGCCACCTTTGTGGATTGAAACTACCAATGCATGCTTCAAAAGTGAGCATATACTGGGGCGGTCAACTAGAGGCTAGTTCTACTGAAGTCCTTTTCAGTTCCAATAAATGAGAAAAAAACTCTCCTCAAGGTTTCTCTTCAAAATTGTTAGCTTGATTTATTCAGTGTATCATGATAAAAACATATACAATAATCATACAGACCTGCTCCTGTCCCGACACAGCAAGCCACCACATAATGCCATTGCTTCACCACACAGGTTTCCTCCAGGGGTGTCCCCTGAGGAAGACTCTAACTGATCACGCCTGGTATGTGCTCACTTTGATAATGTAGCACATATAAAGGAAGGAGATATTGAATTGAGAACCCTATCCAGGGTATCTGTAGAAGGGCAACCCCTCCCCCAGTTAATTCACAGAGTTCACCACTTTTGCCTTATGGAGAATACAGTGAATGCTTCCAGCTGTGAGGAAAGGATCTGATACACAGTGATCTATTAAGTGTGGCCATTAAAGACAGCTACTGCTAGAGTACCAATTTTGAGGAATTTGGGAATGATGCCACCGGCTCCACAGCTGGATGCAACGTTTAGTTATGAAAGTTCTTTACAAACATTGGCCTCCGAAATTGCCAGCAGGCTGAAGCTTCCATCAGTGGGTGGATTGGGTAGTAGGGGGTAGGGAAGGTTAAGGAAAAGAGTCCTGGGGCCTTCTGTGAAGTACTGGTTGAGGGCATAAGCAGTTAAGAGGGGACAAGAATGAGACTGTGCCAAGCTAGGGGAGGGTTTAATGAGGCTATTAGCTGTTTCCCCAAATTGGGGCACATAGCCATGCAGTGTGCCAATCATACCAGATGTGATCTTTGTGAAGAGTATGGCCACATTTTTGGTGAATGTCCCTGGGCTGCCAAGAACAAAGCTTCCTGCACTAGTCCTGAGCTTTTAATACAGCAAGCACAGGACTCCGCCTCTGTTCCTATAGGGACTGATATTACCCCCCCGATCCCCATCCCCACCTACTGCTACTACAGTTGAAAGCCCCTCCTCTCCATCCTCTGGTAAGGTAGGAGAGCCTGATACCATAATGGTTCTTGATCACTCCCCCCATCTGTGATACCTAGCCAAGAAACTCCAAGTGGCAAAGTTTTGCCATGTGATCCACTGTTAGCTCCCGTATGTTATGTGGAGCAGGGCTCTACTAACAGGGGCCTTTCTCACCCCAGTGTGATGCAGCCATTGTCAAGAAGACGTTCTTCAAGGAATCTTAAGCTAAAGCCTCCACCTTCTTCCCTTGACCTCCCCCACATTTGAATCTGACAACACCTATGCAGCTTTATTTTTGCCTGATGATTCTGAGATGGAGCAAGGTGAATCAGGTTTACAAACAGTAGGCAGAAGTCTGCCTTCTACAGGGATTAAGCACAATGATTATAAAGGGAAAAAGAAGAAAATGAGAAAAAAACGGTTTAAATATCCATTTTTACTTTGACACATGGCTTCCTTTTCTATAGGATCCCTAAAAGTTCATAGCTTACTTAATAATCTTAAACGGCAAGCTATATTCTCATTTATCTATAAATCTAAATTTGATATTTTCTTTCTCCAAGAAACTTGGATGTTTTCCAGGGAGCAAGTAATGCTTTTTAAAAGGGAATGGATATGGGGACCTTCCTACTGGTCCTTCGGCCCAGATTGTGCCGATGGAGCAGGTATTCTGATGGGATCTTATCAATTTTTTCTAATACAATTAATAGATTTGATTCCAGGTAGATATTTTTAATAGTTGGGAAATGGAAATCAATGGCTTGCTGTTTTATAACTGTATTTTGCCCCCAACAAAAGGCAGATAGGGTTGCCCTTTTTAGAAATGTTCAACCATATCTTGTTAAATCATATACATTTTTTTTGGAGGAGATTTTAATTATGATGTTCCTAGAACACAACTGAGTGGTGGGAAAAGAAACAATTATTGTGATTCTAATATGTTGAATACAGTCATTAACACCGCAAGCTTGGTGGACTGTAGTATTTATAAAAAAGGCCCTAGGTTTACATACTCTCGAGTACTTTACAGACCACCATTGATCATTTGTTTGTTTCTAAACATTTACCTAAAGGTATTTTTCAGATTTTACCTAGTGAATTTTTGGATCACCTGTTGTTGAAATTTTCCATACCAAATCTTTCTAACAACTATCAAATTAAAAACAGAAGGAAGTTGAATATTTCCTTGCTCACAGTCCCGGAAGTTAAAAAGGGAGTATGTCTGCTTACAGCTTATCAGTCTTATGTTTGTGTACTGATATTGGTGAATGGTGGAGTGACACAAAGAAAGATCTAAAATCCTGGTTTAATAAACATAGTAAACAGGTTGGGAACAATAGATTCTTAAAGTATTTATCCCTTCGAAGCCAACTGCAACATTTGTATTCTATCTCTTATCTTACTAATTACGACTATTCAAAGCAAATCAGAACTCTTAAGAATGATATGCTTGCCTACCAATATGATAGGGCTAAAACAATACAGGCTATGTTAAATAATGGAACACAGAAATCACCAATAGGAGATCCTTATGAAGCTTGTAAAAAAATTCATGAGGATATGACAATAGACTATTTACAAGATACTGGAGGAAATAAAGTGGAAGGAGTTGATGGTATAGAGCAAAGGTCTGCAACGTGAGGCTCGGGAGCTGCATGTGTCTCTTTGCTGTGTTCATGTGGCTCAGTAGCTTCTTACCCCTCAAAGGTTCAGCATTTATGGTTATATGCATCACTGCTACTGTGCTCCATAATAAAAGGATCTGGGACACTAAATGTAGGGTTTTTGGCAATCTATTTATGTAGGACCACCTTTTAAAGGTCATGTATACACACTGATGTGCATGATGCTGGGGCAGTTACACGTAATCAAGAATAGTTATAGAGGGGAGGCTATTGACTCTGCAGTGTCCCCCCATATTTTAAGTCTGTATCAATATTCCCATCTATGTTGTAGATCTTGGCCAGTACGAGACGAGCCAGCAAACTTTTAAAAGCTTGCTGAAGAACTGCTTGATGCATAGTAGTAATGTCAGCAGGGCTTGTGATGTCTGTAATTTGATGCAGAGGTACTAGACATCAAGTTAGGTGTGTTTATGTAAACAGGCTAGGCTTGTGAATGGCCATGCCCAGTCACACTTGCCCAAGACATTTGTGCCCCAAGTGGGAGGGAGAGAGTTGAGACAAAGGTAGGAAAATGTAATAGGATTGGCCAGCAAGATGAAATCTTACCATCTGCCACACAGGATTGTCCAGCCAATTCTTTTATTATTCTTCCTTGTCCCTTGACTATTCTTGCTGGACTTTTGAGGGGTAAGAGCTACTGAGCCGTATGAACACAGCAAAGAGCCACATGCGGCTCCCGAGCCTCACGTTGCAGACCTTTGACTTATTGTGTCTCTCTTGTGTTCGATGAACCAATAGTTAATAAATATATTATACAGCACAGCTGGCACTTGTAGTCCATTCTACTGTTTGAATATGTTAGGAATTAAGGATGAGTTACTAACTAGTTACCCTTGTGGCAACAGGATCAGTTTTAAAGTTTTCCAGTTTTCTCAGAGAGGGTTTGGAGAATGAGAAGCTATCCATGGATACACTTGGTTAATGTCTGACAGACTGTTCATCTACTGTAGCATGATAGTCCATACCAAGTGAGATAGAAGCTTGAACCTCTCAGAGCAACCTGGTGGTACATTGTGCTTTGTAAACTGGCATATCCTGCAAGCTGAAATGTTTGCACGTTTACAATGGATGCATCACTGTTGTTGAAAACAATTGTGAAGTTACACTTCTTAGTGGTTTGCTTTGAGTAGTGCTCCAATTATATAACATTTGTTTTATTCAAATACACTTGCAGATAATTTTAGGTAAAATTAAGCATTACAAAAGACATCTGCTAAGCATGCACTCATAAGGCTCTCTGGTGATCAGATCTGTCATGGCAGGTGGACATGTGGCTCCCAGACCTGAAAAGGTTGCAGACCCCTGGTATAGAGCATATCATGAAATCACATTACCAATCCTGATGTCCATCAGAAACCCCTTCTGAACATGATATCCAGGATTATGTGAAGGGTGTACAGGTTCCGGCCTTCCCTACAGATGTTCAGTCATTGCTTAAAGACATCACTGCAGAGGAAATTATAAGTGCTATTAAAGCTCTTCAAGCTAATACATCTCCAGGATTGGATGGCCTTCCAAATCAGTTTTACAAAACCTTTGTTTCTGAAATTTCTGTTTTTTTATACACCATGTATCAGTTTTTTTTTTCAAACTAATAATATTTTTTTCCTTTTCTGAAGGTCTATTAGTTTATTTATATAAAAGTGGTGATAAAACTAACATAAAAAATTGGAGGCCCATTATCTTGTTGAATGCAGATTATAAAATACTCACTCATATTCTTAATACCAGGTTGAAACAATATGCCTCACTTGTTCTTTCTTCACTACAATTTTGTGGTTTGCCTAATAGGAAAATCCAAGATGCCATTGTCATTATTAGAGATATAATAGAAAAACATTCCATATCCAACACTAGAGGATGTATACTTTCGGTCGACCATGAAAAAGCCTTTGACTGGGTTCATCACCCCTTTTTATTTTCCACACTATTAATTTATGGGGCACCTTCAAAAATAGTTAACTATATACAGCTGTTATATTCTCATGTCCATGTCCGGGTGCTTATTAAAGGACAAGTCACTCAGGGGTTTATGATTCCTACTGGGGTCAGACAGGGCTGCCCCCTGAGCCCTTTATTATATGTTTTCTCTCTAGACCCCTTGCTTCAGTGTTTGACTGATACTCCTAAATGGGATGGCTTATTGGGATCAAATGAACATGACCTATTTATTTTACAAGCCTATGCAGATGATATTTGTGGGTTTTATTCACACTATGACCAAATTCCAATGTTTTTACAAGAATTACAAAAATGTGCTATGGTTTCTAACTCTAAATTAAATATAGCTAAATGCAAAGGGCTACTGATTAGCCCTTGGAATACAGCATTTTATCAAGAACACAGGATTGCTCTAGCAACTGACCCAATAAATATTTTAGGTATAACCTTTGGGACATCTAATCTTCCTTTGAAAAATTGGGAAACTGCGTTACACAAAATATAATATAAAACTCACAGATGGCAGCATTGGAAATTAACAAAATACAAAACAATTCAAATTCTTAAACAATTTGTTATTCTTTGGTTACAATCTGTTGCTTACATTTTTCCACCCCCACTATCTCTGGAAACTACACTATATGGTCTTTTTTTTTCAAATATTGTGGGGTAATAAAATGAACCCAATTAAACAGTGTTATACTTATTTGAAAAGGGAAATGGGAGGTTTGAGCATGATTGAGCCTGTGTTTTTTTTTTCATACTCTCTTTCTGTATCATACAGTGTTGTATAGTATCTCTGCCATTACCACCGGAGCTTATGGTATGGTACAATTAATATTAAGACATTATTTAGCTGTATGGCAAACAACAGCACCAAAATTGCACTCTAGACTGCAAATACCAGAGTATGTTAGACCTACTGCTCAAAAATTATTTAAGTGGAAAATCCTGAAAGAACATATTTCACAAAGTACTAGGAACAATTTTTATCACACATTTCTTGCCCAGATCTATCCAGCTGAACCTTGCTTTAAAAATTGTCCCTCTATCTCTAATCCACAGGTTCTTAAACAGTTGATGAATAAAAGAGTGCCACAACATATGTGTGAGACTTTATGGCTTACAGTTTATGGTAAACTTAATGTTAGAGGAAATGCCAAACATAAGAATTTAAGGGACAGGAACTGCCCCTATTCAGATTGCATCAATATTGTGGAAACCATGTGTCATTTTCTTTTTTTCTGTTCATATTCTAAATCTTTGTGGATTTTTTTAAGTGAAAAGTGGAAGACAAATTGGTTATCATGTGTGAATTATGAAACCTCTGTCTTAAGTTTTCTCCCCTATGATGCTGCGCAGTTGCATCTTGAAACTTATATGCTTTTTCTTTGCTGTTTAAGATGTTATTTATGGCAAGCGAGATGCCAGTGGGTATTTCATAAAAAGAAAATGCCTTACACCGTTTATAATTTTTTAGTAGCTCAAGCAATGGACACTGTATATCACACGGATTTATTAAAATATCCAGGGGATAAAGTGTATAGATGGTGGAAAGGTTTTCAAATCTTTATAAAATGTAAGTAATATTGTTTAAGTTAGATACATTTTATATGTTTTAAGTCTGGTTTTTTTCACCTTTTTCCTTTGTAGGTTTTTTTCACTCATTTTTTATATTTTGTTCCCTTTGTTTCTCATATGTTTTATTCATTTATGTAACACCTTCATTCTTATGTAAACACAGTATGCAATATGTGATTTCTCAATACCCCCACTTCCTGTGGACAGGATGGTGGGACTAATTTTGGAGCTGGACACAGGAGGAGGAAGTGCTGATGTGGCAGGAGAGCAGGCCTCCTCTTCTGACCACATAAACCTAGGGGCTGTAGAAAGGCAAATGCTTCAGCAAGAATTTCAAACTCCTAACATGATGGTGGAAAAATGGGATTGGCAAGGAAATGACCCTGGTATGGACATTAACATGGAATCTGACTCAGAAATATGTCATGCAATGGATTAGACTGTAGACTCAGATGAAGCTGTGAATATAAGGAAACAAATACAAAAGCAAGAATTGTTATTTTTTAAATGGAAAAAAAATCTGCAACAGAAACTGGGTAGCGTACAACAAGCACAGATTACTGTTGAAGCTGATAATTTGTCTTCTGATAATCAGTATCTAGTTTGTGCAGCTGATGGTAGAACTTGAGCCTCATCAATGACTGTCCCAAATACAGAGAACTCGCTTAGTGAAAAAGTGACTGGCAGTGAAAGTAGGGACACTGTGTCACTCCGGTCAGCAGAATGTCCGACAGTGCTGAGATGGAAGACGGAGGAGAAGGAGATCATGGAGAACAGCTCCCTGCAAGTACAAGAGATATTTTTTCTAGTTCTATGGACATACCAGTGGCAGAGGTGATATCTGTATCAATGGAAAAAGCAGCTATAACAAGTGGATTGGCCAGAAGAAATTCGCAGATACAGGGGTTTTTGAGACCCATGCTTATGGAGACAGAAAAAAGCATTTCTGGGATGAGTTCCCCTACGAGACAAGCAGCTGGCACAAGTAAGCTGCTTACCATGATTCTGGAGGGTATCGAAGGTACTCAAGGGAGTACTATTATAGATCGTAGTGAGATGATGGAAGATTCCTCAGCCAAGGATCCAGATAGAGTGACAAATGCAGGGATGTGGTTGCCGGAAAGGGCTCTTGCTGCAGCAGGTTGGTCTCTTGCTCCAGACGGAGTTCATTGGCTTCCTGGTGATGCTCTGAGGGCAGCACAAATAATGACTTTGGCTTCCCAGCCAACTGCGGATGTTTCCAATATCAACACTGGGGAAATGATTACTCAGCCTGATGCAGGTGTATCACAGGGAGATGAGCAGTCTCTGGGAGAAACTACAGCACGGCATTTGAAAGCAGCCACAGTGATAGAAAACTCTACACAAGGTACTATTAATGTTTTCTGACACTGGTGTAAATGCTGCTAATATGAATGCTACCAGGGTAAATATACCAATTGCTACAGATACAGATACTAGGCCTGAGTCAAATGCGATTAGTTGCCCTGGGCCACCAAAGACTGTAGTACAACCAATAGACACTAGGGATGGCCAAGAGGTTCCCTCTATATCATGGGCTGACCAGACAACAGCAGAAGAGCCAGAGGCTAGAGGAGTAGAGGGTCAGGAGCCTAATACAAATCATGCTCTCCCCTTCCCCCTCAACCCCAGCAAAACCCGAGAAAAAGAATGGCAGACCTATTTGCAAATTTAGGAAAACCTCGATCTAGAAGAAATGCGGTACGCATAAAATACAACGGAGGCCTGGAATCTCCACCTGATAGAGTGTATGTGGCATGAAAACTGTTAAAAGAATCAATGCAATTCCAGGCAATAGACATTTTTGCTTTGATCCACATATCAGGAGGTACCATTTTCGATATAAGCTTTAACACGCCAGTCCATCTTGAAAAATTTTGGGCAAAGTTTTCTTATCTGAAACAAACTCATGTGTGGGCTGCCTTTGTGGCCATTCCTCTGACAAGGCCATCAGTGAAATTTATAACCATATTATTCCGAAATGAGAATGTGCATGTCTCAGACATCTTATACTGGTTGAAGTAGCGAGCAGATGTTATGGATAGACTGGCTCCGATTATTGATAGTGAAAGTATATGGACTGGAGGTTGGAAGATCAAAGTAAAGTTACGGATGGTGGAGGAAGGCCCTGTGCATCTTCCTAGTTGCTTTTACTTAGGATTGGATAGAGGTTTTTGTTTTTATCCAGGCCAACCCAAAACATGCCACAGATGTGGGTCGTTCTCACATCTCAGCAATACATGTGAGGCACTCATTTGCAGTTTTTGTCAACAAATGGGATATCCTAGCAACCAGTGTCAAAACCCTCCAAAATGTAACTTATGTGACGATCATGGACACTTATTCCTACAATGCCCTTGGGCAGTACATAACAAGGGCTCCTTTTGGGATCAAGACATCATAGTGCATGCAGCCCAGGAGAAACAGTTGGGTCAACAGCAATACTTAAGCTCTGAAAAGGAGCCTGAAGCAACAGTGGACCGGCCTGAAATTTCTCAGGAAGTGATAGTGGACGTTACTACCAATCATGCTATTCAGGGCCAGCAGCCCGAAGAGGACATAAATATCCAGCAGACTACGGTGGAAATTGCAGACGAGCAGGCAGGGCCTTCTACTGTGGTAAACCAGGCAGGGGAAATTCAACCCCCACCCCCCCCTTTTGGAGGAGGGCTTCCAACCTGTGACAGGGAAGAGAAGATCTGCCAGAAATATCCCTTAATCAAAGCTACCCCAAACAGAATTCATTGTGGATTCCAACAAATATGCAGCTCTGAAAGATCTGGTAGTGGAAAAGGAGGATTCTGAAGCCTCTTCAGTTGCCTCATCTCAAAAAGAAACCTTGGACATGGAAGAAGAGGTAGGGGAGAGGCCTAGAGTATGAAAACGAACCAGGAAGAAACCATCCTGAATACCCCCTTCCCTCCTGTGTTAAGTCTTAATGCCCGGTTCTGCTGAAGATTGTATTATGGTCCATTCCTTAAACGTTAATAGCACAAAAAATTACAAACATAGATGTATCACTTTTCAGGCTCTACAGGACATGCAGGTGGATATCTGCCTTTTGCAAGATACCAGACTTTGCTCAGAGGCAGATATTTATCAAGCAAAAAAAGCATGGGTTGAGGGTTCATCTCTCTGGTCCTTGGGAGAGGAGGTGTGCTCAGGTCTAGGTATATTATTTAAAGGCTTTATTCACTTGTCTAAAATAATAGAGATAGTGCCAGGGAGAGCATTATTTATTGATATTACCTACCAGGCACAGGATCTATGGGTTGGGGTGGTGTATGCACCACAAACCAAGAAAGCTAGGGTGCAGTTGTTCAAATCCCTCCAACCTTATTTACATACCCATCATAAACTCATTTTAGGGGGTGATTTCAATTGCCCATTGGATTTAAAAGACAAGACAGGGATCACATCTAAGATGTATTGTGATACCAATATGTTAAAACAAATCCTAAATACAGCAGAATTATGGGATACCTATAGAACCTTACATAACACAGGGGGGCACACATATTATAGGGCTTCATTGTCCACCAGGATTGATTATGTATTTGTGTCTAAACAGTGGTCAATACAGTCTGCGGCTACCTTTTCCTCAGTCTCATCAGACCACTTTAGTTTGGAGTTATGTTTGGGTCAGTTGCATAAGAATAACATAGGACCTGGTTATGGCACTTGAATAATAATCTTTTAACTGACTCTGACATAGTACATAAGGTAAAAGAACATCTCTTGGCCAGAGCTACATTAGTGGCTTGGTATGATTTGGTTGCTGACTGGTGGATGGACACGAAAGTGTTCCTCTGTCAGTCATTTCAGAAATGGGGAAGGCAGAAAGGGAAATCTGCTTATTTTTCATACTTGAAGCTCAGAAAGTGTCATTATCAACTAATTACTGCACAGAACATAGACCATATAGACCATTCCATGCAGATTCAGGCTATAAAAGAAGACATGCAAACCTATTTATACTCAAACTCAAAATCCTTGCAGATGGAACAATCTGCAGGGACTCAAGGTACAAATGCATCATTAGATATATTTAAGGATTGCCAATCATGGGTGGGGAGACAGATTTGGGATACAGTTAAAGATTAAATGGGTGTGGTACACTCTGATTTTCATAAGATCATGGAAATAGTACAGGTACATTTACATTCCTCATTTGGAACCCCACTCCGGACTGAGGATAATTTGGGACAGTTTTTAGTGGATTTTGAAAGTCCAACACTTGATCCAAGTGAAACCTCAAAATTGACAACCCCAATATCCAAGGAGGAAATTTTTACAGCCATGAAAAAGTTAAAACCTAACACGGCCCCAGGACCTGATAGATTAGGGCCAGAATTCTATACAACATTTCAGGATACCCTTATCCCCCTATTGGTAGAAACATTTAATGATATTATATGTAACTTGGATATGCCCGACTCTATGGGAAAAGCTTTATTGATCTTGCTATATAAAAAGGGGATAGGTTGGATGTGAATAATTGGAGGCCCATTTCATTATTGAATGTGGAATTTAAACTGCTTTCAATTATTCTAAGTAACCGTTTTAGTGGGATAGCTAAATTAGTTATCTTATCCTCTCAAAATTGTGCAATCCCAGGATGTACTATGAAGGATAATTTGATTTCCCTAAGAGAGGTTTTTTCATGAGGACATTTGGGGTTACTGCAGGGGTATGTGGTTACACTAGACCAAGAAAAGGCTTTCGATCGGGTGTCACATAATATACTGTTTCAGATCTTAGCCTTTTATGGTATCCCCCAGCAGTTTGTTGCATGTTTACAGTTACTGTATAGCTCAGCACACTTGCACTTGCTCCTGAATGGTACAGTTGGTCACTGAATACAGCTTAGGAGAGGGGTACGGCAGGGGTGCCCATTGAGCCCCCTGCTGTACATCTTTTATATTGATGCTTTGGTGAAACACTTTGAGTATTCCGGGCAAATTGTAGGCATGAGACTCTCTCCATGTACTTTGCCTATCAAGGTACTGGTGTATGCAGATGATCTCTGCCTCTTCTTAAATTCGCAAGTGGAAGGAGAGATAGCACATAAGGCATTGGTTGATTATTCAGTGGCAGCAGGAGCTAGCATGAATTTTCATAAAAGCAAAGCTCTGACAGTTGGTTCAGTAGCACTTACAGACCAAATCTGCGGAGTGCCTTTAACTCAAAAAGCAGTCATTCTTGGCATTAAATTTGTTCCTAGGGAAATGGAGAAAGTAAATTGGGAATCTAAATTAACATTATGTGATGCACGGATAAGGGCATGGCAAGGCCTACAAGTTACTAAACTTAAAAGAGTGTATTTGATAAAAACTTTCGTAATTCCACTCCTGTTATTTGTGGGATCTATATTCATTTTACCTGACACATTGGATTCTAGGTTGTATAGTACATTTTTTAGGGTTATTTGGGGGAGTCAGTTGAACCAATTAAATGTAACATAACATACAGATCCGTTGCACAGGGTGGGATAGGGATGATCCATCCATTGGTATTTTTTCACTCCATTTTCTGGTATGAGAACTTACTCCCCAGTCTCAAACAAGGGACACAGATCTGGATGACCTGGAGCCAGGAATGGCTGAAAAGGATTCTGCCAATTTGGTCCCTCAATAAATGGACCTTTAAGTTACAGAATACAGGTATCCCTACTTACGTGGGTTTTGCTTTGCAAAAAGTTCGAAATTGGAAGATTACCATAACAGACTTAACATCCCTTTCAAGACAGTTGATGTACCAACAAATAGTGATAACATATTTCACAGAACCATTCTCCTTTCCAAAAGGAACTCCACAGGGGATGGAGGTTGCAACACAACAGTTAATGGATGTTAGAATCCCCAAGTTTTATGGGACACTACGAGGCTGGCGTGGCATGGAAGACGGGGGGTAAGAAATAACCACAAACACAAGAAAGTAGAAGAGAGGTATTGCCTTAGAGACACATACAACATGATCCTGGAATCACAAGAGCACCTTTTTTTTGAATGTCCTTTTGTGGTTTCCTTTTGAAATTTATTAAGTTTTATGATTCAGGATCAAACATTTTTAACTATGATGTACAATGTTTTAGTTTTAGGTACATATAATAGCCTGTGGAAGAAATACACTGTTAGTACCCTTAGGTTGATATGTGGGATTTTGAAATATCACATTTGGCAAGCCAGGTGCCATTGGGTACTACAAAAGCAGTACCTTTCTCAGCAAGAGCTTGTTAGAATTATATTAGGACATGGTAGACACAGCTACGAGTTAGATAAAAAACTGAAGCATGATCAACAAATAGATGTGTCATGGAAACACTGTTTGGGGTGGATTAAATAGGAAGAAAAAGGAAAAAAGGGGAAACTGGATAGTCATACACTTGGATGAACTGAAGGGCAGGGGTCCAATCCCAATAGGTCCTTGGAGTCTGTAATATGGAGTCTACAGATAGGGAACTTCACATATTAAGGAGGCTCTGTCTCAAATAGATAAAACTGAGAAGGTTAGAAAACTAGTGGTTTAGATTGATATAATTTATATGAATATATAGTCTAGTTAGAGATAATTCCTAGAGAAATTAACCCCCCTAAATAGTCTTAGAGATTTCAAAAAAATGATTGCCCTCTAGTATTGTTCGATTTTCCCACAATACAAAACTTCCCCTACTCTCCTGAGGGGGACTTTCTGGTCATCTAAGATAGCGGACGACAGTCTAGGTGTGCAGGAGGTTGCTATGGAGGTGGGTGAGTATGTCTCTGCTCACACCTCACCACTACCTAAGTCTGCTTTGGAAAGCTTGGCTGTGGATGTTTCTACAAGAACTAATTTGTCTGTACCTGAACCTGCATGGCATGAGTGGGGTGACTCTGTTGTTGGCGATTTGGAACAGAAACCTGCAGAATCCTTTGTTTGTAACCCTGCGTCTGATATCTCCGAGTCAACCTAAAATTTGGAATGACCTCAGATACTTCGGGAGACGCACTGGAATTGCTGCCTTTGATTGAGTCTGAAGAACAGTCTTTCCATTCCAAAAAATCAGCCCTACTGCAGAAGATTCGGTGGCTGAAGGTTGACAGTGCATCTGGCTCTGTCAAGTCGTCTCAGCTGAAGCTAGAACCTGCTTTCGCTAATGAGCTGTCGTCTGCTGGGGAGAATGCTACTGCTGTGAGTGTGCCTAACATTTCCCTTTCTCAGCCTTCTACTAATCTGTTGCCTGGGGCTCCGGTCCCTAGTACTGAACCTTGGTCCGTTGACAAGGTGCTCTGTGATGCGGGTTGGGAAAAACACCCCTCATTGGGTCAGTGGACTTCTGGTTCATCTCCTACTTAAATGCCTACACTTCCAGCCCGGTTGCTCCTTCAGAGGTTCTCAATGCTGTTCCTATAGGCCATGTTATGCATGGGACTCTCCTGGATACTGAGCCTTTAGCTATTCCTGATAGTTTACTGCTGACCCCAAACCCTATTCTTGCTTTCCCTAACTTGCTCACTGCTACTGAGGCCCTACTTCCAGGCCCCAGCCTAGTGCAGACTCCACTGAATACTCTTCCTGACAGACAAAAGAAAATTTTTTCATCCCTGTTTCGCCTTCCTGTTTTGCTTGTTAAGTGGCATAACGCTGTCAGACCTTCCTACATGAGGGGTCTGCAGGAACCACCATATCATCTTTTTGTGGCCAGGACTTTGTTAAGGGATTCCATGAAATTCTTCGCCCATGAAATCTATGCCCTTATCCATATTTCTGGACAGACCACCTTTGACGTTAGTTTTAAAACTTCTAAGGGCTTGGACAGGTTTGGTCTAAATATCACACCTTAAAATGGTCTGCCTTATGGTCTCCCTTTCTCATCATCCCCTTGACTAAGCCAGCTTATAAAACTATCTCTATTCTTTTTCACAATGAAGGTGTGTACCTGGCAGATGTTCTGTACTGGCTCAAGCTCAGATGTACGGTTATTGGGGACCCTGAGGCCATTCTGGATTCATAGAATATTTAGACTGGTGGCTGAAAAGTGAAAGTTTTATTGAAGTCTGATGATTCTGGTGTTGTTCACCTCCTGGACTCCTCTTTTTTGGGCAGGGATAGGGGTGTTTTGCTCTATCCAGGTCAATCGAGGGCATGTTATAGGTGTGGGAATTCCTCGCATTTAAGCAGCGTTTGGGATACTGTGAGGTGTAATCTTTGTGGGGAATTGGGTCATTTAAACACATCTTGTTTAAACAAATATCACTGTAATCTATGTGACGAGCCTGGTCACACCTTTCAGAATTGGACCTGGCAGCTCATAATCAGGAGCACCATGATGGTGGGGCAGACCAACACTTTATTATTACACAAGCTCAGAAAGCCAATTTCCGAAGTAGATCCTGTTCTTCTGAGCTTTTTTGAGACCCTGTTGGACCCTCCTCCTCTACTGTACTACTGTCTGTCAAAGAGCATATCTTGCCTCTGGGTAACCCTGTGGTGTTACCCCCCCCACCTGTGCACAAGACTCGGTAGTAGTAGACCACAAGGATCAGGTGCTGGTTTGTGATCTCCCAGATGCTATGCCTCCTCCTCAGGAGCCTATGCAGATTGTTTGCAGGTGATCTGTGTGCTTTAAGCTGAAAGCTGCCTCCCTCCTTTAAAAGCTGTTTGGACCACCCCTGTAAACTTATCCAACTCCTATGATGTTTTACAGGAGACTTCAGCAGACTCTGGTGAGGATACTGATTCCTCCTCTGCTCCTTCTTCCCATCCTGAAGGCAATACAAATACGGAGGTTCATTCAATGGGTAGAGGGGTACAAAAATGGAAAGCCAGGTCCAAATTGAAAGCAGCTGGTGTGAAGGATAAAAAAATAATGGTTGCTTGGCTTCCCTGTTTTGCTCCCCTTTTTCATTACCATGTCTTCTCATACCTTTGCATGTTACTCTCTGAATGTTAACAGTATCAAGAGACTGGACAAACATAGCACTGTTTTTGCTTTCCTAGCTTCTTTGCAATGTGGTATAATATTCTTGCAAGATGTTACAGTAGGTTTCATGCTCTGCATGAACTGAAACAGGCTCAAAGATACTGACTTTTGGGCCCTTTCTATTGGTCAAAGGGTCTGGACCGCTGCTCAGGTGTGGGGATTTTGGTACATTCTTTTGCCTTGGTACTTTTAAAGCTTTATGATGTAGCCTCTGGTCATGTTTTAATTCTTGATGTTTTACTTCAATAGGTCCCATATCGCCTTATCTGTTTATATGCCCCCCAAACTAAAACTGCATGGATTGACATTTTATCTCAGATTCAACCATTCTTACATACTTTTAAACATGTGATTTTTGCAGGTGATTTTAACTGTGGGCTTAATCTTTTAGATCAAAGCTTGCATGCTAAAACAAGAATGCTGTATTATGATTCCCACTCGTTGAATTCTATAATACGCACTGCGAATCTGCAGAACACTGTTTTGGAATTCACGAAGAAACAGTCCCCAACGTTTCAAAAAGGTGTCCAGGCGACCAGGATTGATTATGTTTTTTTGTCCCCACATCTCACTATTTCTATGGTCAAGGTTGATCCTGTAGAATTCTCTGACCATAGAATGATCTCACTCACATTTGATAGTAACCCCCCCGCTTTCTAAAGGCCAAGGAATTTGGAAATGTAATATTTCTTTGCTTACAGATGACGTTTTTTATGCTCCTTGAGCCACTTTGTAGCAGCCAGAAAATCTGTGCTAGTCTGCTACAAGAACCCTGTACAGTGGTGGGACGATTCAAATCTCAATCTTTCGAAACTCCCCCAGTGGTATGGTAAGACTAAAAGCACCTTGGCTTACTTATCATACTTACAAAACCACTTACAAAACCACCAGCGCTTGCAGTCCCTTTTTACCCTTGCTTATACTACTGGACTGGATCTGAGCATGCAAATTTAATCTGTCCAGAAGGACAAGTTTGTTTATTCTAAACAAAAGGTTGCCCACCTTTATTGGCAACATAAATTTGGCACTCGGGGTATGGCTCATGAAACTTGTCCCTTTACCCATAACAAGTCGCAAGTCAGTAAGAAAGGCATTACTGGCCTGCTGGACGAGTCAGGTATTCTTCATAACTCCCCACATGAAATTATGCAAATTGTGACTGATTTTGCTTGTAAATTGTTTGCGGAAATACTTTCAGATGTTGGGAAGATCAAAGACTATTTACATGATGTTTTTGTTCCTGATCTTGTTCCTCAGGTTCTTGCTAGTTTATGTCAGCCTATAGCCTTGGGTGAGGTGCTGGATGTTATCCGCCATTTGAAGACCAACATTACCCCGGGTGCAGATGGACTTCCAAATGAATTGTATAGGCTTATGGGTGAGACCGTGATATCTGAATTAACCTTGGTGTTTATTACTATGTTGGAATTTGGTAATATTCCTCTCAACTTTAATAAAGGAGCCTTATTTTCTTTGCATAAGAAAGGAGATAAATCTGACTTGCATAAATGGAGGCCCATATGCATGCCTAATGCAGATTGTAAAACATTGCCCAAAATTTTGACCAACAGGTTATTATCTGTAGCTGATCTTGTCATTTCCCCAGAGCAGGTTTTTGTGATCCCTCAGCGGAAAATTCAGTATCATCTTATTCGAGTGTGGGAAATTTTTACCTCTGGGTATTCTGGTCGGTGTTCAGGTTATGTTGTTTCCTTGGATCAAAAGATTGCTTTTGACTCAATTTGTCATGATTTTTTATGGGGAAATTCTGTTACATTATCACGTTCCTCCTACGTTGGTCTCCTGGATACAGTCTCTGTATAAAACCGCTACTGTAGTGCCTCCTGTCAATGGTTGGCAGGGTCTCTTGGTCCCTATTAAAAAGGGTGTGAGACAGGGGTGCCCTCTGAGCCCCCTTTTATATGTTTTCTTTATTGACCATCTGCTTCATAAATTAAATACTTCACCAGACATTACCCTGATTTCTAGTCCTACCGTTCAGGACATGTCCTCCTCTTTGGCTTATGCTGATGATCTGTGTTTATTGACTGCAGATACATCCTTAGTCCAGGAAGCCCTTTCTGAATGCTTTTCTTTTGGTTTGGTTTTGAGGCGGCTCTGAATCTGGACAAGTGTCATGCTTTTATGCTTGGCTTCTCCTCACAGCCTGACACCTCTATTGGCCTGATTCATATTTTTTCCTCTTCTGTTACTGTCCTGGGAATTAAGTTTGGCCCTCCAGGGATTAATGTTCAGGATTGGGAAGAAAAGCTAGCCATTGGGAGGTTCAAGGTTTCTCAATGGAACCAAAGTAAGATTGGGAAAAAGAAAAGAGTGTTTTTGGTGAAAACTTTTCTACTTCCTGTTTTTTTTATATTTAAGTTATGTTTTCCCCATTACAAAAAAAACTAGAAATCCCTATCTTGAGTTTATTTCTTCAGATGGTATGGGGTAGTCGCCTTAACCCCATTAAAAGGGATGTCTTATATCTGCCCATTCTGGAGGGGAGAGCTGAATATGGTAAATCCGATTCTTTTTTTTACTAGTGTGTTTTTGATGTCCAATTTCAGACCTCTCTTAATTAATAGACAAAGAGGGTGGGAGAGCTGGCTATATGGTAATTGCAGCTCTTGGTTCCATTCTTGGGAAAAGAACTCCATTACATCCCTGAAAGGGTCAGAAGCCCTTCAATACTTAAAAGACACATTTCTGGCCATCCCGGTGGGGTTGAGGGCTGAGGCGCTGGATGCCTTACCTCAAGCCATGCCGGCGACCTGTGTTCGAGAACGAGCACGGGTGGTCGGGGGTTGGCAGGGAGGAGAAGGATCGAGCATCCATTGGACTGCTCTCCTTCTCCAGGGTGGGGGGACATTAGCTGTCAGTGCTCCACTGGCCCCTAGCGGCTGCTGGGGGCAGCGTGCTGATGCTACAGCCAAAGGGAGGGAGACGGGGCAGACGCTTGGTGAGAGCATGTGCGTAAGCATGCACGCTCTCACTGCAGGCATCATTGCACGCCCCACCTCCACACAAGGGGAGAAAAGTGGAAAAAAACAGCTCCAGCAGAATGAAGTTGTCCCTGCAGTGTCACCTCGGAGAAGGCAGCTCCCTGGCATGGATCCGTTTGGGGTGGGTTGAGTCACTCCCCACCACCCTGCCATGAAGGGTAAGTCATGGGGTACACAGGGAAGGGGGTCTAACCTTCAGAGCTGCACTGGGGGACAACTGAAGGTAGGCTTGCTTGCAAGTTTGGAGCTCTGGAAAAAATAATACATCCCAAAAAAAAAGACACATTTCTTCGGTTAAAACAATGGAAGGTTACTCCACATCAGCTCTTGACGCTTCCTCACATAAGGTATTATATAAAACTTTGAGGGCTTTTATCTGTCCCTCTCCAGACTCTTTTAATAAATATGATGCTTTGTACAGAGCTTCCCTGAAAACCCTGTTGATAAATCCTAGGATCCCTGCACATATGTGAGACTTTCATTTGCTCTCTTGCCATGAGAAGATTAATGTCAAAAGCAATCACAAACATAAGCAGCTCTCTGACAGGTTCTGCAGTAGACCCCAGTGTAATAACTCTCTTGAAACGATTGATCATCCATTTTTTCAGTGCTCCTTTATTAAGGATTTTTGGATATATCTAGCTGATCACTAGGGGGAACAACTATTCTCTAAGATCTCTTATGCAAATCTTATGTATGGACATGTGTCCTCTGCTTGGGGGAATGTGTGTTTTATTCTCAATTATCAAATGGAATATCTGGATGTCTCACTGCTCATTTACTTTGCAACAACATCATTGCACTTATGTTGAACTTCGCAACATAATAGTTGCAGATGCACGAGTTGCCTTTTTGTCCCGCAGTTCGCATCTTTCTGCTCTGGAAATTTCTGCATTATGGAAGCATTTTCCCTGGATCACAGATACAGATGCAGCTGTCACTTGATTATGTGGGGATTGGTGTTATTTTTTTACTGTTTTAGACTTGCTGCACTGTATACTTGCTTTGGAATTTTTTTTGTTCTTTTCTTGTTATATTTCTGTTATGGTTTATATTGTGTAATTTTGGAAATGCACCTATTTGTTCTTTAATAAAACTTTCCCCTACTCTTTTTGATACAGTAAGTGCCATTGGATCTTTAACATCAACCTGAACTACCACCAATCCAGGCAAATGGGACCTTGGTTTAACGTCTCATCCAAAAGACAGCATCTCAGAAGTGCAGCACCCCTCTCATGCTGCATTACAGTATCAGTATTGGGATATTAACCCAAGTGTCAGATGTAGTAACTGAACCCACTGCCCTCTGATCTCCTGGCCTGTGTGTGTGCTTGTTTGTGAATGACACTAAGATCTGCAACAGGATGGACACTTTGGGAACAGTGGAACAAATGAGGAGGAACCTAGGAAAACTAGAGGAATGGTCCAAAATCTTGCAGCTGAGATATGATGCAAAAAAAGTGCAAAATCATGCATCTGGGTTACAGGAATGCAGAAAATGATTACGCCGGGGGGGGGGTGACATAAAGGTGGCTAAACAATGTACCAAAGCTGTGAGGAGAGCCAGTGGAATGCTGTGGTGCATTAGTGAGAGGTATTACCATCAGAAGGAGGAGGTGGTGATGCCACTGTGTACAGATGCATATGCAGCAAATAAGTCCAAATGTGCTAACTTACCCTACAACTGTTAAGTGTCACAGTCTACATTTTCTTGTTGAAATGGTTACTTTTGCATTTATGTTTATTTTAAAATATTACATTTTCTGTCTGTGCGGTTATGTCATGGACCATAACTGATCTAAGATCACTATAGCTGAGGTTTAAGCTTGCAGAAAAAAAGGCAGTACTGGGGATTGCTCAGTTAAAGGAAAACTACATGATACGTGAGCGTGTGTTGATTCAATTGCTTGTGTCTTGAATTTCAGCATTTTAGTGAAAACTTTGCGCTCTGATTTTCTTATTCTGAATTTTTGGCAGTATGTTGACTGTATTTATATTATATCTGTTAGCATTCCTGATAATGTACAGGGGTAGGAGACTGAGTTGTGACTGGGTTTGAATAAGGAAGGGTTGCAGGAACCCATGGAACGATTATGGGGGGGGGCGGCTGATGGTCATCAAAATGGAAAGGGATTTTGGGGTAATCATATTGGATGACCTAAAGGTGGCTAAACAATGTACCAAAGCTGTGAGGAGAGCCAGTGGAATGCTGTGGTGTATAGGGAGAGGTATTACCAGCAGAAGGAAGGAGGTGATGATGTCACTGTGTAGATCACTGGTGAGGCCTCATTTGGAATATGGTGTCCAGTTCTGGAAGCTGCATTTCTGTCATGCAACTTTAAATCACAAATGGGTGAAATGGTTCTATTTTAGATTTCTATCTCTTTCCCCTACTTCTCCTACTGGTTAGCCTTATGGAATGCAACCAGAACATATCTTGGCTAGCATGATGAATTCACCTTCACAAGCTGCTTCTCAGTCTAGAGCACTGTCTTTTTAAAATGTTAACTTCTACTTGAAAATATGGCATAATTTTTCCATCCATGTTATTGCTAGACATACTATAGCTAGCTTGGCTTGAAGAAGGGTGAACATGGTCAGGATCCCTTAGCAATTAAGATGCATATGCAACAAATAAGTCCAGATGTGTTAACTTACCCTACAATTGTTAAGTGTCACAATTTGCATTTTCTTCTTGAAATAGTTACTTTTGCATTTATGTTTATTTTAAAATATTTAATATTTTGACCATGTGGTTATGTCATGGACCATAACTGATCTCCAGTCTTAACACCCCCCCCCCCCCCCATGCTCCAACTTGCATAGAAGACAGTGCTTGTAGACAAATCTAATCATTTTGCCACTGTGTTCTGGTATGTTCTGGTGTGTGTGTGTGTGTGTGTGTGTGTGCTTTTGATTCAATTGCTTGTGTCTTGGTGGAAAACAGTGCTTGTAGACAATCTAATCATTTCACAGCTGTGTTCTGCTCCGTGTGTGCATGTATGTGCATTCTTCTGAGGCTGTTCTTGCAACCTAGGAAATGTAGAAATGATGAGATATCTCCTCCCTATTCCTGGATGGAAGTTCCCTCCACTCTGTTAACACCTGCCTGCCCCTAGTGGGTGGCACCTGCTTGCCCTCTTCCCCCCAACCTGTTCATCTAGGTGTCCTGGTCATGCCCCTAGACAAAGTCCTGCCTCTGCTGATGTCTTGCAGGGAGGGAACATGAGCCAGAGGAAAAATAGTGCTCTGTAAATCCCATACACACAGAGGCAGCATAGTAATGAGGCTTCAGTGGAGGATACAATTTTTAACACTCTACCATGTTGTTTGGAAGGCAATTATGCAGGTAGTCCTTTTCTCAAAGCAATACATCTGCAGGCTCCACCTATTGCAGCCATAAAAAGGGTTGTCCCAGGGATATGGCCTAACAGACAATGTCTGGAAAGGCCTGACTAAACATGAGGGTCTTGAGGAGGACCTTGAATACTTCAACTGAAGGGGCCTCCCTTACAAATGGAGGAAGTGAATTCCACAGGATGGGGCCGGTGACACTAAATGCCCTGTCACCGGCAGTTTTTAGCCTCATCCTGGGAATAGCAAGAAGGCCCCTAGAAGAAGAATGGAGGGAGCAGACCGAGGTAGCTGGTGTAAGAAGATCAGACAAGTATCCAGGACCCAGCCCATGTAGGACTTTAAAGATGATCCTCCACCTGACCGGCAGCCAGTGCAGTTCATGTAGCAGTGGGGAGATGTGACAGTGTTTTGACTGCCCTGTCAACAACTTGGCAGCTGCGTTCTGCACAAGCTGCAGCTAGCAGAGGATACTTCCTGAGACACCGAGGTAGACTGCATTGCAGTAATTGAGCCTAGACATCACAAAGGCAGTGGGAAGGTCCACGGGCAAAACAAGGGGCTTGATCCCTGTGATATTACAGACATGGTAAAAGCCATTCTGGACAATGGATGACATCTGAGCTTCAAATGTCAGTCTACTGTAAAAGGTTACACCAAGGTCATGCACCATAGAGGAGGCCTTCAATGGCACAGATCCCAGGAACAACCCTGTTGCTGTGCCACAGGCCATCCTGTCACGCCCTCTGTTTGACTCCACCATCAGTACCTCCATCTTAACAGGGTTAGGTCTCAACCAGCTGGAGGCCATCCAGTCACTGCTCTCAGCAAGGCAACTATTTAGCACTTTTACCACATTGGATGTCCCGGGGCAAAGAAAAGATACAGTTGGGTATCATCGGCATAGCAATAAAAACCCAAACTGAATTTCCTAATGAGCTCTACCAGGGGCAGCATGTACATGACAAACAGCATTGGTGACAAGACTGAACCCTGAGGTATTCCACATGATAGGAGGCTAGGGGAGGAGGAGAAATTCCCCATCACTACCCATTGCTTTCTATTCATGAGATAGGGCTCAAACCAGCAGATGACAGTGCCAGTGAGTCCACAAAATTCCCTCAGGTGGTCAAGCAACACACAACATTCTACCATGTCAAAAGCTGAAGAGAAGTCGAAGAGAACAAGAACTGTCCCGCTCCTCAATCTCAAGCCTTGACATGAAACCCTGACTGGAGGGGCTTATAAAGATCAAAAGCCATGAGGTGTTCCTCAAGCTGCTGAGCCACAATCTTCTCAACAACCTTCCCTAAAAATGGGAGGTTGGAGATTGGACAGTAATTTGATCTGATGTCAGGGTCTAGCAATGGTTTATTCAGAAGAGGTCTAACCAGAGCCTCCTTCAAGGCATCTGGGAAGACCCCCTCTGAGATAGAGCACTGGACAATCAAGACAAACACTGAGCCACTGGTGTCGACACATCCCATCAAGAAATGCGTTGGCACCAAGTCCAGTTTATAATATGTGTGCTTCTCAGCTTGCGAGCAACCTCAATGACCTCTGCCACCTCCACTGGTTTAAACTCCCCCAACTAGGCGGAGTGCTCTACAGATGCCAAAGGTGACCACTGTCAGCCTCAATTTAGCACTCTGGTGGAATACCCTGCCAGATGGTGGACATCACATCTGAGAAGAAATGAACAAACTTTTCACATAAAGCATCAGAAAAGGCTTTCTTCAACTGTAGACAGGCAGGGTTTAACAACCTGTCCACAGTCCGAAAGAGCACTGTTGAGTGATTCTTCCCAGCAGCAATCTCCCTGGACAGGAACTCTGCCTTCTTATGGGTGATTGCCCCCAATACTCAACATAATGGGAGCACAGGGCCAGTCTGTCCACCTCCAGCCTGGACTTCTGCCAGCAACGCTCTAACCTCTGACCCAAAACCTTCATCGCCTTGAGCTCCCCATAAAACCATTGGGACCACAAGTGGGAGGATTTGGGTCATACATGGACTGGTGTGAGAGAGTTAATTGCAGCTGACATAGCCCTATTATAGGCAGTGACAGCCTCGCTTGTAACTCCTACACATGCACTGCTCACACTAGATAGATCTGCCACCACCAGAAATCCCTCCGGGGTCAAACCTCTCAAAGGGCGGTAGCTTACCATCTCAGTAGGGGGGAGGGCTCTCAGGAGAGGCTCTGAATGAGAACTCCACTGTGCAATGATCAAACCAAATGACCCAGTCAGTCTTGAGATTACTAATCTCAAGCCCCATCAAGAAAACCAGATCCAACATGTGGCCACCCTGGTGGGTCCCTAAACAAGCTATTAATGTAGTGTTAGTAAGAAAGCTACAGCTGCTCCATGGATTCATTATTTGCTGCACTGCTGTTATGGCCAGATTAATGGACAGGAAAAACGAGACAATGCCCAGGGTCCTGACCAGTAGTGGTCCCCAGAACACAAGCCTTTAGTTAAAATAAATTACTTTCAGTCCATAGACATTTTCATTGTAAAAGATGCACTACCTGGTAAAATCAATGTAATACATGCTGCTGCTGTAACTGTAGACCAGCTATAAGGAGTTACACAATTGCAGTAACTGAGCTTTACTGAAACAATGAGGATATACTGAAACAATGAGGATAGCAGTGCAAAGCTGTTCCTCATTCACTGTAGTGGTACAGCTGATTCAAAAGTGTTGGGCCATTTCATTGCTAGTTTTATTAAACAAAGCAATGAAACAAATGTTATCTAATACATGAGAACTTGCTTGAAGTCTGATAATTGATATCTTTTTATACCCTATAAACCTTTTTTAATTTTTAAATTAGAGCGGTGAGAAATTTTTGTACTTCACATTCATAGATGTTATGAATTGTGGAAAACATCTTTGAAATATGCCTACAATTTCTGAACCTAGTGAAAATGCCAGGAAAAGCAACATGTGAAAAAGTTTATGTTTTCACATTAATTATGTAATTTTTGGGATTTATCGTTCTGCTACTATTTAAAATAGAGTTACACAAATTTCTTCTGTATGTTCTTGGAATGTGTGCATACAATCTTGTATACGGTCATTTGCTATGATCAACAAACTACAATTTTGCCTGTAAGGAAATTCTGCATAAAAGGGATCTTTGCTATAGCACTGTACCCACTTAAAACCCTTTGGCCCCTGTGAGATTAAAGAACTAGTGAAACCAAAACAGATAGGCAGGAAAATGATGCAAATTTTAAGATGTGGTCAGTTGTAACTTTTCATTTCTGAAGCGTTTTTCTTTTTGCTCATTAGAACATTCTCTATGTGATAATATTGTGCTGGATGTGTAAAAAAGCTCTCAGCCTGGCAGCTGACATATCCATATCTGTTTCCCCCACTACATCATCATCATTGTGATCTCACTGACAGTGACATCATAGGCACTTCACTTGGCAGCTACTGAATGGCTGTTCCTAAGCAGCAGTGATGTTATAGTCAGTAAGGTCTCAACGCTGAACATATAATAGGGGGAATAGAATAGATATGTCAGTTGCTAGGCTGAGTGCTGTCCACATCACAACTGCTAATATCGGGTAAACAATCTTCAAATTAAACAATGGTAAAAGAAAAAGTACCTCAGATATAAAAGGCAATGCTTGACTGCTTTAAAAATCTTAGGTTTAGGCAGCACACTAGCTCTTTAAGGTGGGTGTTCAAAACTTTTAAATGTGTTGCCCATTAAGAACAATATTGGTTTTGTTGCAAGAATGTGCAGTAATGTTTGATTAAATATCTGCAGCTGTAATTACAGTAGTAGTAGAAAAATTCACAAATCACATACTTAACATGAAAGTGAAGAACTATTTTTCATATTTCACTTTGCCTGGCATTTTCACTAATTCACAAATTGCAGACATTTTTCAAAGATGTTTTTCACCATTCAGAAACTCAATGAAAATGAAGTGCAGACACTTCTTGCTGTTCTAATTCTTAAGAAAAAGAGTTTATAGTGTATGGTGGAATGCAATTGTGTATGGAAGCCATACACTGCAAAAAGTCATTCTGCTTTAGTAGTGACATAGCTACTAATGCAGAATGACTTTTCGTTCTGCGTTAGTAGCTATGTCATAATGCAACCGCCCCCATCATTGTGTTTCATAGGACAGGGGGTGGTTGATGAGTCTGGTGTGTGAGCTGGCCAGTGGGCAGATAGCCCAGAGATGTGATCCCAGACAACAGAGACTGGCTGCCTACAGAGGAAAAAGTAAGCAATTGTGTTTTTGGGACCATATACTATATAGAATAGTATATGGTAGCCCAAATACACAACATCGCTATTCTTAAACCTCTTGGTTACTGTACCATCAGATGGACCATTCAAGCTTTATTCTCCAGGTCCTTGACATCATAGTAACCACTCAGTATAAGAATAGCATTGTTGTGTATGGGCAACCATACACTATCCTATATAAAGTAATAGGAAAGATAAATTCTCAGGGTAGGATTTTCATATGGGGCAGTCCAAAGGCATACTTTGGGAAGAGGCATTGCCCCCCCCCCCCAAATTTGTCCTGACTGACACTTTTTTCAGTAATTTTAAATTAATTACACAAAAATCCTACCCCCTGCTTCTCCCACCAATGTTAAAGTCAAACTACACCTATGGGGCAGTCACATAATCACATGCATGTCCCACGTGCACTTACTATTGTCCAGTTGTACTAAAACTTTGGAGCCCTATTTTCAAATGGTCTCAAATGTTTACAAGTTGATACAAGCTGCATCAGTTTACATATTTTTGAAACAAGCTGTTCTTGTTTGTATGTAACTCTCCATCCAAAGTTTGGATGCTGCAGTACTGCCTATTAGATGAGTGTTCGTGCAGCATCCTAACACTTTTCCTTATATTTACCAATATTAAACCTTTGGGAGTGGTTGCCTTGAAAGGAGATGTTAAATTTTGAAAATTTTTCTCTGTGTCTTCAAGTAAATATTCAAATACTAGAAAATACAAATTGCACATACCCCAATAATGCAACGCATCATGGGAAGCATATGCAAATGTGCAGGAATTAATTTGGACTGGCTCAACTTTAAGCAGAATTGCATGGTGCCACAAGGCCTCACGATATAATCAGCAAAGGCTGAGAACAGCAGACACAGACACGTGTTTCATCAAAATTTGGACTTATCAGTATGCCATATCTATATCTCAGCCCAGAGAGAGGGAACCAGTCACCCTATGAGGGATCTTATTTGTTTTGGTAATGGGCAGCCCAAAGTAGAGAGAAAAGAGAAATACAAAAGAATGCTTTGTATTATTGGAGTATGTGCAATTTGTGTTTTCCTTAAAATTTGGCTGTATGGCCAGTATCCTCTGGGATAACCCATGCCCCATAGCATAATAAGATCATAGGATGAAATCAGGTACTTCAGCCATTAAGCCATTATTGTTCTGCACCATTTATCAACTCATATTATGGATATAATGAATTCTGTATTTAACAAGAGCTGTCTTAACTGATTCATGGTTTCACTACAGACTACAGAACTAGGCAAAGCATTCCATTGAGACACCCTATTGGGGAATGCATTTGCTCTGGGGTTCTTTTGTAGTTCTCTTCTCTGTCTCTACTTTGGGCTGCCCATGACCCAAACAAATAAGATCTCCTAAAGAGTGGCTGGTTCCATCTCCCTGTGCTGAGATAATAGAAAACAGTAAAAAGGGGGAAATACCCAGAGTACAAATAAGTGGCAGTATAGAATGTAAAATATGCATGTATTTATTGGAGCTTGGCATTCTATATGTCTTTAGATATTATCTTTATTTATTAATCCTGTTTCTTTTGATTACTAGCATGAGCATGAAATATGCAATATAGAGAGTATAACATGGTCTGGATCCCATTTGTGTAATGAATGTTTAATTTTTAATAAGGTGAGTTTCAATTAATATGTACTTTAATAGTTTTAGCACTTTAAAAAGATGATTTGTGCACTTTAGTTTATAATATAAGTATTTAGATATACATTTTTTATGCTTGCTTGCTTGCATGCGCAAGAAACATTATGTGTCAGCTTAGGAGAGAAGCGGGTTGTGGAGGCACGGCACTGGAGCAGCCAAGGAAGGCACAGCATTTGGGGGCTTGGCAGTGGTGGGCCAATGGAGGCACAGTGTGCTGATGACACTGGCTTCCAAAAGTTGCACCAAGTTGCAACATTTTTGCTGCAGAAATCAGGGGCCACATCGTCATTGCAGCATTGGTGATTCTGCTGCAATGAGGGAGCGACCCATCATTGCTGGGCGGAACTTGCCAACTGTAATATTGTTTGTGAACATGGCGTGCAGCTTGCTGTCTGATCACAAACAATATTAAAGTTGCCCCGAGCAGAGGGGGTGGCTAATCCCCCTCGGCAGCATGTGCTCCCTGCCACAGCAGTGTTTTTGCTGACGGGGGCCCCAATCCTCGTCAGCTTCAGTCCCCCTCAATGTAAAGTTGCCAATGGAGCCCTCCCCATCGGCATATCGCCCCTGAAAAACAAAGTAAATGTGTGCTCTTTCACCCCCTGCTTTTGTGCCGAGGGTTTCCCAATCCCCATCAGCTACAATCCCTTGAGAAACAGTCAGGTTGCGCAGGAGCCCACCCAGTGTGCCCAATGCCTCTGTAATGGAAAAAACGTCCCACAATGTTTTTTTAATTTTTTTAAACCTGTAAAAAAACTGTCCCTTGTAGTCTCCGGCCCCCCTTCACAACCCTTACCCACCCACTGTGCACCCTGCCTCCCCACACCCTCCCATCACCCCATACTTACCCCCGGAGTCTGGTGCGACAATCTTCGGTGGACCAGGAACACGTCTGCACTCTTCAAAGCCGACCATGAACTGAGGAAATGCCGGTAAACTGTACAATGCAATAAAAAGGGGTTTTCCAACGTTAATGCATTTCTCAGGCATTTTTTGGAATTTTGGCACTAAATTTTCAACATGGGGTTTTTGAGACCCCTCCTCATGAATTCTTGAACTGTCATGGCGTTAATCTGGCCGAAGGGTGATTTTGCAGTCACTGCGTGAAATCACCTTTCAGGACTAAGTAACAAAATGACAGTGCCAGTGTTCATAAGGTGTCTCAAAAGCCATGTTGCAATTTGCGAAACAAACTTAAAATGACTGTTTTATGAGTTGCTAGCAGTTCCTACGCACACTCATAAGTTTGTGAATTTTTAATATTTGCACTCCAGATTTTCAACATTGCTATTTTACCACACCTCCTTATGAGCAGTACAGATGTCATTTTTCACATCTTACCCAAAATGTGTTTTCGCGCATGTAGCATACGATGGCACAGTCGGTGTATGAAATCAATGTATGGGACACATTAAGAAAATCACAGTAACACTGTTCATGAGCAGAGGTCTTAAAATGTCTATATGGAAAATTTGGTGAAAAAATTCCTAAAAATAACTGTTTTATGAGCGGGCGTTGAGCAGTTCCTACGTACACTCGTAAGTTCACAAATTTTTAATATTTGCACTCCAGATGTTCAACATTGCCATTTTACCACACCTCCTTATGAGCAGTGCAGCTGTAATTTTTCACATGTTGACCAAAATGTGCTTATCTGCATGTAGTGCACAATGACGCAGTCGGTGTGCGCAATCAATGTTTGGGACAGATTAAGAAAATCACAGTGACACTGTTCATGAGCCGAGGTCTTAAAATGGCTATGTTGAAAATTTGGTGACAAAAGTCCATAAAATGACTGTGTTACGAGTGAGCATTGTGCAGTTTCCACGCACCCTCGTAAGTTCAGGAATTTGTAATATTTTCAGTCCAGATTTTCACCAGTGGCATTTTTCCACACTTCTTATGAATAGTACAGCTGTCATTTTTCACAACATAACCAAAATGTGTTTTCACACTTTCAGCACAGAAATGCGTGGTTGCTGTAGGAAATCATTGTTCGGGACAGATAAAGAAAATCACAGTGACACTGTTCATGATCGGAGGTCCCAAAATGCCTCTATTGACAATCTGCTGTAAAACATCCCCCTAATTACATTACGGGTGTGCATTGCACAGTTTCTATGCACGCTCATGACTTCACCAGTTTTTTTAATATTTTCCCGGCAGATTTTCAACATTTTTTACACCTCCCCATGAACAGTACAGCTGTCATTTTTCACATCCTGTTAGGAATGTGTTTTTGCACCTGTGGTGCTACATGCCGTAGTCACTGTGCAAAAGCAGCTTTTGGCTAAAAAAGTGATATTGCCACTGTTCATGAGGTGGAGGTCACAAAAAAAAAATGTTGAAAATTTGGAGTGAAAATACCAATGACTGCCTGAGGCATTAGGGTTTCTGACCATAACGCCCCACCCTGTAGAGAATGACAGGCATCAGGGCTGTGACTTGGGATTCTCGCCTGTAATGCTCATACTATTCCACACCCTGCAGCCAGTGAGAGGCATCGAGGTGTGCCTTGGACTCTTCGGCCCCAAAGTTCACCCCATTCTCCTATACTGCACCCATCTCACCATGTTTCGTGATGGAATGACATGCGCATAAGGACCAAAGACCCCAAGGCACACTGTGACACCTGTCGGTGTCTGCAGGGTAGGGTGTAGTGAAATGGCGTGGCTGTTATGCCTGACGACCCAAAGGCACATCCCAATGCCTGTCAGTCTCTGCAGAGTGGTGGTGGGGTTGGCTTCAGTTCAATACTTCTCTGCCATTCCTTTTATGCAGCTCTGTAACTCCTACACTACCAATGCCAATGCCAGCAAGCAAACATTTGGCATTGACAAATGCTTGTTTTGTCATGCTAGCGTGGTGCATAATTTATGTAGTGATTGTTACAATGAGACCTATGTTAGCCTGGTGGTATATGTCTTTCAGCTGTTGCTTATTTGTAAGAAATGAGAGGGGGGATATATAAGCTTTCTGCAGTCTAGCTGCTGATGTCTTGAAAAAGCATTAGGAATAGACGTGGAAGGTTTGTACTTTGGGTATTTGATCCTTTTTACTGTTTTCAGTTATTAAAAGAATCAGTTTTTAAGCATGCCCTATTGTGTGGACTGCTCTTCTTATGGCTGCTTTTTGAGTCCGCTGCATTTTTTGCTCCGAGCCGCTCGTAACCCAGCCCTCCATGCCAGGGGAGCAGCTCGGCCAGTACCTGCATCCTCTCCTGTCTTGTAGTGCCCGACAAGGGGTAGGATAGCAGTATATCACTTCTGCTACCTTACCCCTGTCAGAATTGCCTATGTCGGAACACTGCAGCTGTCAGGATAATGTGTGTCAGGAGACTGAACTCAGTCCTGTGAGAGTCAGAATTCTGAGCTGCAGTCTTTTGAACATATGCAGAAAAATGTAACTGATCTAGAACCAGTGTAAATCAATTTTACATCATTTAAAGGGAAACTGTCAACAATAAGGACCTCATACCCAAGTGTGAGGCTGATCCAAATTAACTCTTTGTGTGCAAAAACACTTTTTTTACCTAATGATTACTGCAGTGTATTAGATTGTATCAGGCTAATTTCAATGACCTGCAAGCTGACATTTCCAGACTCCCCTGCAAATGACATCAGAGGAGAATGTCATTCAATAGCCTACAGTGAATGTCAGAGTTTTTTTATATGCTATAATCTTCTGTTTGTTAGTCTTCGGTTCTCCTGGAACTAGATATAGTCACAGAAGTGTACTAAGTCCTGTGAGCAGAGCAGGACCAGCAAATATTTGATTTTAGCTTACAAAATCTTTAACATGTACACTCTGGGCTATTGAATCTCCCAGCTCTGCAGTAATCCTGTAATGTCAGTTACAGAGGATTCTGGGACTTCTCGTTACAGGTAGTGGAATCTTAAAAGTCATCAAAATTAGCTTTATACATTCTACTATACTGCAGTAAAGTGTTAGTTGCTCAGTAGGTAGCACACTCGTCTCTAAGGGCGGGGAGATCAGAGGGCTGTGGGTTCAGTTCCCACATTTGGCACTTGGGTTAATATCCCAGTACTGACACTGTAGTGCAGCGTGAGAGGGGTGCTGTCTTTTGGAGGAGGCATTAAACTGAGGTCCCATCTGTCTGGTGGTAGTTCAGGTGGATGTTAAAGATCCCATGGCACTTATCGAAAAGAGTAGGGGAATTTTCTGGTGTCCTGGCCAAATTTCCCTCATTCACCAACAGCTTAATCTGAGTCACGGTCAGTTGGCATTCATCTGTATCCCCCTCCCCCCTGGGTCATGCCTGACAATAGGCAGGATTTGTCTAGTGCACTTACCCGGTCAACAAATATTAAATAAATAGTAAAAAAAATGTTACACAAAGGCCCAGATATTTAAAGGGTGCAAGTGGTTGCTCCACACACAATGGAGGAGTGCTGGAGAGCAAAAGTACTATATTCAAATGGGATGCGCAATCATGCATCTTATCTAAATATAGCAATAGATGCTGGTACAAATATGGGGGGGGGACTGAAGATGCATCCCCCTGTATGGTCTGAATACCTGGAATGGGGATGCATGGTGCATCCTGGAGATGCGGCAAGTGCAAGTTCCAGATATTCGGATCAGTACATGCACATTAGGCATGCAAGGGGAAAATGGGGCCAGTTGGATGTCCTATGCAGGGATGTGTCCAGCAGGATAAGCCAGACACCCTACAAGTACATAGCTGCCCATCGTCCCTGGTAGTCTAGTGGCCCCTCCACCATGAAGCCAAGATCAAATCAAAATAAATAAGATAAATCCTCCCTGGTTGTCTGTAGGTCCACCTCACATTACCCACAGATTGGAGTGCCTTTATTTACTAAGGTGACAGTTTTACTGCAACCGACACTACAGTGACAACAGCAGCAGGATGCTGTAGTGCTAGTGAGGGACCCCAGCACTGCTTTCTGGGGATCTTGCACCCCCTCCCCAAATCAACTCCAACTCAGTGTTGATTAATTTAGTTATTGGGGCCTGGGGGCAGAGCCCCCTTTTATGGGGGGGTTCGGGGGGCAAAGTCCAACAAAGAAAACACAGTCCAAAGTGACCATCTTTATGCTGACCGCAAATGCTGGTGACATAAAGCTGTCACTGTTACATCGGTCGATAATGAATTTGTGGACCAACTGTCATGGATCCCCCTTCCAATCGTAGTGTATGGAATTCTTAAATAGATTTCCCTGTTAGTCTAGTGGTCCCCCTTCCCAGCCTCAAACACCAATCACCGCAAAACCGGAATAAATCGCAAAACTCCTCCCTGGTAGTCCAGTGGTATCCCCCACCCACTCAGGACCCACAATCCACCCTGCCCCCCTATTCCAGCAGTGGCATATGGTCAGCAGGCAGCAAAACCCCCTTGCTCACTTCCACAACTATCTGCCGACTGAGTTGTCACAGAATGACAGCGTACCATATGCACTACAATACCTTTGAGTGACACTGTCGACCAATGTGCTTGCAGCGTGTACTGTAAGCTTCCATTCATAAAGTTGTCTTTGTGAATGAAAGCCTACAGTATACACTGCAAGCCCATTGGTTGACAGTGTTGCCCAATGGTTTTGTATTGCATACTGAACGCTGTCATTCTGTGACAGCTCAGTCGTCGGGCAGCTGTGAAAGTGTGCGGGTGGGTTTTTCTGCCCACTGACCATATGCCACTGCTGGTATGGAAAAGGGGGGTGAGCTATGGGGTTCTGAGTGGGTGGGGGTGCCACTGGACTACTAGAGAGGGGTTTTTCAATTTATTCGGATTTTGCAATGCTCAGTGTTCAGGGTTTGGTGGGGCCACCAGACTACCAGGAAAATCTTTTTAACAAAACTATACACTACGATTGGGGTACCAGGAAAAGAAGGGGGCCATTACACTGCCAGGGAAATTTATGTAACAATATCATATACTGTGATTGGGGTATGGGTAAGCGAGGGGGGCTACTATACTACCATGGTAACAGGGTTTGTTTCAATTTATTCTATCTTCTGGGATTGGGGGGGGCTAACCACTCAGGAGCTGGTGGGTGCTATGTTCACTGTGCAGTACAGCCGCCCACCTGTGGGTGACTACCAATTAAGTGTGTTTTTTACATGCCTAACTTTGTGTGGCACATCTCCAAGAAGTGCAGGCAACTGCACTGCACATCTTGGCTGAATATCGCGATGTGCCACACATGCATGGGAATGCCCCCTCCAGATGTTCCACATACATTATCTTTGTACTGCGGCACATCTGGAATTGCATGGTGCTTCCCTTCCTTTTGAATGTTTCCCAGGAGCACACTTCTGGGGATGAGCTGTCACACCTCTGTTGTGCTGGGTGCATCTCTTTGCAATCTCTTTTTATACTGTAACTGATGTTTGCTGCTATGAACCCATGGGACTTCATTGAAAATGAGCTATGCTCAGTTGAATGTTTTTTTCTCTTATTCTGCTGAATAAAAAAGATTTACTACTACTACTATCTAGGCCAAAGTTCAAATTGGAACCAGCCTCAAACTTGGGTGTGAGGCTCTTACTGCAGACAGTTCCCCTTTAAAGGCCAATAAAGAACACTAGTAAAACAAACTGATAGCTTTTCAAAATCTTAGTATGACCAGCTCAGCTCTTCTAGATGGTAGAAAGTCTGCTGAACCCAGTCTGTCTGCTACCTGTAAGAGAAAATTAATCCACTTATTGTGAAGAGTTTGTTCAGTTTTTCTCTGACAGAGCATCCTTGATTCAGTCTGGGAGCTCACCATCTAGGTCATCATGGCCTGGCAGGGTTGAGTAAGTTATGACTGGATTCTGACCACAGGTCTGGAAGGATATTAGACCAGTTTCAGTGGAAGAGGTCAATGGGATCATCTCAAAGTTGTGGCCCACAGGCTTTTTTGTTAGGTGGATAGGGATTATGGGTCCAGTGTTCCCTGTGTTAGTCTGGCACTCCATTTTGGAGGGGACCTTTCTGAGAGTATTGAAAAATGCACTGGTTAGGCCTCTCTTTATGAAAACATCATTGAACCCAGATTGCTTTGCAAATTATAGACCAGTCTCTAACCTCTCCTTTTTGGAGAAGGTTATTAAGAAGATGGTGGTGCTGCACTTTGAGGAACACTTCACTTCTTTTGAAATCTTTTAACCTTTCTAGTCCAGATTTAGGTCAAGGCACAGCACTGAGACTGCATTAATCGGGTGCATAATGACCCTCTTAGGGTGAGAGATAGAGGAGAGCAGTCAGTTCTTATCCTTATGATTCCTCTTCAGCGTTTGACACCATGGACCATGGGTTGTTATTGGATTATCTCAAGGACTGCTAAGGACTTGCTGGCACTGTCATCTGCTGGTTTGAGTCCTTCATCAAGAGTAAAATGCAAAGGGTTGGTATGAGGAATTTCTCCTCGTTCCTGAAGCCCCTACTCTTTGGTGTTCCCCAGGAATCGATCCTCTCACCTGTTGTTCATGGCGTATATGCTACCCCAGTGAGTGATCATTAAATGGTATAGTCTGAGTTTTTATTGCTGTGCTGATGATACCCGGCAGTACCTGTCTTTTGCACCCAGGATTCTGGATGCAATCAAGGTGCTAAATTTTGTGCATGGTTGAGATTCAGGACTAGATGTTATGAAACTGACTAACACTCAGCCTGGATATGACAGAGGTATTAATTAATGAGCCTGGTTAGAGGAGGGGGAAGAGGCCACCATGGAGGATACTGGCCTTGTGCTGGACTCCCCCAGCCTGGAGGCCTCTGCTAAGGTGAAGAATGTGTGTGTCATACTGTACAAAAGGCTGACACTTGAGGAGCAGGTGTCACATGTAGTCCAGGTTTTACTATCTCAGAAACATTGCCTGGATAAAAATCTTGATCCATCTGAAGATCTGCTATTATTGGTACATGTGTTTGCCATGCCAAGGCTTGACTACTGTAATGCTGTTAATGTAGCAAATTGTTAATTTGAAAAATATTTTTTTTGTAATATTTGGTTATGGGGATGGTTATTTAGGTTTCTTGTAATACTGAGGCATTGGTGGGTTGTTTAAAACTCCAAATATTTTTATTTACCTGAATGGACTCACAAAGTCAAAAAAATGGAAAGAACATTTTTAAGTGCTACAGAAATGTCCAGCCAGCAGAAAGGGGGGCCATAGATTTCAGTGTGAGCCGAGTACAGACTGATACAAAGGCCAAAGATATGAAATTGAACCAAACTTGTTGAAGATATTTGCATGGTAATCTGCTACAGAACTGACAAGATCTTGTAACAGATCAGGATCTACGCTTGGGAAAAAAAGGATTCGATGCCCTTCAGTGCTGGATATGCATTTTTGCTTACTTCTATAAAACTGAAGTTGCTGCAGGTATGAAAATAGTGCAGTCTTATGGCATATGTTTCCATCTGGTGAGAAATCAATGCTTGTAAGAAACTTCTTCATACAATAGGGAGTTACAGTTGATTCCACTTGTATGCCATTCAGATGTCTGCACAATCTAGATGTATGCACAAAAAACTGAAGTCTAGATTCTTACCCTATACCAGCAGTGTTAATTAATTTGTTTGTATACACACAGGTTTTCAGTTGTATGCATTTTTTCTCCCCAGCAGGTTTCCTAAATGTTGTTTTCCGCCTTTAAAAGTTGCCATGCCTTTGTATCACTACATTGTCCCTGTAGACAGTCGGCTAATTACCCTAATCACCTGAAAAATGCCTGGCACTACCTTTGGAGAGAGTGGCTGCTGTCCATTCTGATCAAGTCACATGGACTGGGAAAGCAAGAGTACTGCACTTCAAAAGTCAAGGCTGCTTTCCTCGTACTCATTAATTCTAACAACAGTATTAAGTGCGGGCATTACACAGGGGTTAATAAAACAGAAACAGGAGTTTTAAAAAAGTTTTAAAAAATAACTGAAAGGAATTAAATGGATACAGTACCTCTTAACAGGCACAACACCATAATCAGAATGTTGTTCACCCACCCACCCATGTGGTCACAGCTGCTGACACTGATTGCGGTCTGTGACGGCGTGAGTATTCAGTTTCTTCAGCAATGGTAATGATTAAAATTGCATTTTTAAGACAGCTTTGGAGGCTTTAGGTGACTTTGTGACCATATGTGTTATGTTTGAAAATGGGTCTCCATTGATTTAAGTAGGTGCCCATTGATTTCTATGGCATTTCAGTCGTGTGCAATTTCAGCCGTATGCACAAAAATGTCATGGCCCAAGCTCGTGCATACACCTGGAACTGACTGTATTTAAAAACATATCTTGTGCTAACAGTTTGAAAGTTTAAATACTCATGTTTGGTTCTTTTTTAATGCTCACATAATGCAACATTTCAATACAGTCTATGTCTTTTGTGTGCCTGCATGGTTGCAGAAATTAGCTATATTGTTTAAAAAAATTCTGCTATAGCTGCTTAAAAGTTTTACAACAGCTCTGAAATTTACAACCTGCTATGCCTCAGAAGTTTCAAACATAGGGGGCCCCAATTCTAAAATGCCTTACACATGGCACAAGGTGATTTATGCCGGACCCTATGGCGTCAAGTGCACCTTGTGCCATGCATTCCGCAAGTCACGATTTCAGGAAGCGGCTTGCGCCATATCATATGTGGGTTGCACCAAAGGTGGGCTCCAACACCCACTATGCCAGCAACCTGCAGCGGCATGATGTAAGGGTGGGTTACAGCAGCACCAGTGTCCTATTCTGAAAGGGCAGCTGCCATAACCCAGTTCCACGATTCCAGATCCCGCAATGGAGCAGTGGGTTAGACCAGCATGGAGGTGGACTAAGGGGCATCAGTCCTGTCTAAACAATGGATGCCCCCCTGCAGTGCTGCAGAAGACACATTGCCATGCCCCATGCACCTACAACACAGTGCTGCCCCAACCCCCAAATTTTGAGGTGCCCCAGGTCCATTTTGGGACATGCCCCCATGTGCCAGAGCCACCCAACCAGCCTCCCAAGGCCCCCAGGGGATTGCAGGGGTGTTACAGGGTGGGAGGCTCCAGGGGGCAGCTACATATGGGCTGTGAGTTGTGGCACTCAGGTCCATTGTGCCTTTCCTGTGGCACAAGCCTGCGGCTGCTGCACATCATGGGTCGTAGGTGTCAGGGACCCTGCCTGTCTTGGAATAGGGTGTAGGGTCCCCAGCATATCCTCGCATGGGCTAACTCACATACACCCATGAGTCACGCCATGTGACTTGGAATCGTACCCCAAATGTTTTATTCAGAAGAGATTCAGTGCCTTTAAACCTATTTCCTGAAGGTTTATTTAGAGTTAAAATACCTCATTTTAAAGCACAAGAAGTGAGAATTATGCAGTTATAATTTTTTTTATAAAGATATTTGCTTGGAAACAATGTTAATTGCCTATCTTGTGAACTGTGAACTTTAGAGACGTGACCTATGTCAGAATGTAAAAAATGACATGTTGAACCCAAAGACCTGTGTGTTGACACATGTATTTGGTAGTATCCAGTTACTAGAGTGAAAAATAACTTTGATTGTTCATTTCTTTTCAAATGATCACTATACTAGACAGGGGTGGTGCCAGGGACAAGGAATTTGCTGCCCCCCCCCATTTGCAAGGTTCAATCAGAGTTGTTAAACCACAATATGTAATGTCATTATTATGTAAATGTGACTAGCTTATTTGAAATTTGCTTAGAATCCCTTCAAACAAGCTGCTGTCAAAGTCTACTTCTACTATGATGCTGCCTTCAAGCTGAAAAGCCTTCCAACATTAACTCAAGCCTATCCCTGAGGGTGTACCAGAGGTTTGTTGCACCAGTGTGAGAAGAGATGCTGCCCGTAGCAAGAGCCAGTACCAACAGAGTGATGTCAACAGCACAGAAGCAGATTCTCCATTATTTTTGTATCATTAGGAAAACACATATTGTACAAACCCAAGGCCCAGATATTCAAAAGGTTGTGCATGGTGCAACAGTGTTGCACCATACAACTCTAATCTTGTCCTAGAGCGATATTCAAAAAGGGAAAAGTGCGTGGCACAAATCCCGATGTGCAGGACATAACAGTAATGTATGCAGGCACAGGTAGGGTGCCCATGCATACTCCGCAGACAGCCCGATATTCAGCCTGGGATGTGCAGAGCCATGCATGCACAACCCCTACCTGCACCAGCACAAAGTTGATTAAAAAAAAGGAACAACTAATGGCCACCCACAGGTGAGCTGCCGATTGCAGGGTGCAACATGGCAGCTGCCACCTGTGGGTGCACCGAGTTCCCGCTGCACCTGGTGGTGCCCCCTCATGCCTGATCATGGGCATTTGTAACAAAAAAGGAATAAGTCCTATATCCCTGGTGGTCCAGTGGTCCGCTATCTGCCTGATTGCGGGCATCTGTAAAAAGAATTAAAGATTTGCATTATCCCTGGTGGTTCAGTGGACCACTCTCTGCCCGATTGCGGGCATCTGTAAAAAGAATTAAAGATTTGCATTATCCCTGGTGGTCCAGTGGACCACTCTCTGCCCGATCGTGGGCATCTGTAAAAAGAATGAAAAAATTCCAATATCCCTGGTGGTCCAGTGGACGGCTCTCTGCCTGATCGCGGGCATCTGTAAAAAGAATTAAAGATTTGCAATATCCCTGGTGGTCCAGTGGACCGCTCTCTGTCCGATCACGGGCATCTGTATAAAAAAGAATTAAAGATTTCCAATATCCCTGGTGGTCTAGTGGTACCCCCAACCCACCCACTGAGCCCCACTGCTCCGCTCCCCCCATGTCAGCCAGTGGGTGGCAGCACCCCACCAGCCTGCCACCCCACCACCCGCCAACTGACACCTTGGTAGGGCTGCGCCCGATGATTCTGGCCGTGAGCCAATGGGCGTGCCGCTCATCTACACATTCAGATATGTGAATGATCATTCACATATCTGGAATGTAACAATACAATACTAACTGCATGCCCATTGGCTCCGCTGGAACCAATGGACGTGCAGCCCTACTGAGTGTCGGTTGGCGGGCGGAGTGGCAGGCTGAGTGCTGCCACCCACCAGCTGAAGGGGGAGTGAAGCGTGGCCAGTGGCGGTGGGGGGTACCACCCAGGCCTAAGGATAATGCTAACTTCAATCTTTTTTATCATGCCCGCGATCGGCAGAAAGCGTCCACTGGATCACCAGGGATATTGGAAATCTTAATTCTTTAACATGCCGCGATTGAGCAGATAGCAGTCCACTGGACCACCAGGGATATAGGACTTATTCCTTTTTTGTTACAAATGCCTGCGATCGGGCAGATAGCGGTCCACTAGACCACCAGGGATATTGGAAATCTTTAATTCTTTTTACAGATGCCCGCGATTGAGCAGATAGCAGTCCACTGGACCACCAGGGATATTGGACATAATAGTTTTTTTTTCTACAAATGCAGGGTGGCTGCTGCCTGGCAGGGTGCCAGGCGCAAGTTATCTGGGATCAGTGCACCTGCATGCAGATGGGGCCATAATGACATGCAAATGGCCCCATGTGTGCCTTGCATACATTATGGCCACATTTGCATGTCAACTTTTGAATATCGTGGTTGCTGTTCATGGCGCAATGGAAATTGCGCTAGTGCATCCCCATGCTCCACTTTGGCCACATGCGCTGGTGCAGTGCCACTGCACCATGCACACTGGGGGTGGGCAGGGTGCGATATTCAATGCTGCTGAGCCATGGCGCAGCTTCATTGAATATCGCCCAGTCCACACCCCAGCGCAGCCAAGTTGAGCTGCGCCCAAGCTTGTGCCACAGCATGGTGCAGTTTGAATATCTGGGCCCAAGTGTCTAATTACCACTTTAACACTGTTATATTTTTAGTATAGCTCAGGAAAGGGGTGGTTACATAAGGGAAATCCTCTGGAATTACTATATATGTGTGTGTATATATATATATAGTAGTGTTAGTAAAAAAACTGTATACAAGATAATGTTACTATATGCAACATTTTACTAAGACTTCAAATTGTGTCTTATTACTTTTGTTTCTTTTTCTTGAAAGCTTTATTAATTTGTATTTATTCTACCTTTTGCAGTGTTTATAGGATTTGATATTTATGCAGTAGTGTTAGTTTTATTAGTTAATACTATACATAAATAATAAAATCTATTTTTATATCACTCTGAGGTTGCTACATGCCATGTTCATTTACAAATTATAAGGACATGTTATATGTAATAGGTTGTGGAGGAACATTAGAGCCATTTTCCATTGTTTTGCATGGTTCATGAAGCAAGGGGAGAAAGTCTGAACCTGAACTCAGTGAAAATGATAATATAACTGATATTCTAGCCTATTGTTCTGAGAAGGGATTCTGACAGGAGAGCTGATTAAAAAAAGGGGAGAAATGGCTGGAAGAGGGACTAGCAATAAAAGGGAAGAAAGTAGGGGTGGAGGAACAGTGGGCAGTATTCAAAGCAAGGATAACAAGTGCAACACAATGATGGTTAAAACAGGATAGCAAGAGGAAAAGAAAGAGGAGATACTTATGGTATTCCAAGGAGGTAGCGGAGAAAGTGAAAGTAAAAAAAAAACACATTCATACAGGAAAAAGTGGTTAGAGGGGACAAAACATTTTACAGGTAAGTCTGTGAGAAAACAAAGGCAAAGGGAGGGATAGTGAGGCTGAAAGGGGAGGACTGGATTAGAGTGTAAATGGCAACAGTGAAGCAGACATACTGAACAGATACTTCTGCTCAGTCTTTACAGAGGAGGGGGCAGGTGAGGAGCTGGTAATGGGCCAGAAGGGAGTTGAAAGGGTAGGCAAGGCACAGAAATGGATACTATTCCATTTCCATGGGAGAGGGTCCTAAAGGAACTGAAAGGAATAAGAGTAGATAAAGCTATGGGGCCAGATGGGGTACACCCCAGGGTGCTAAGGGAGCTAAGGAAGGTGGTGGCTGAACCCCAGACAACCTTGTTTAGCTGATCACTGGAAACAGGAGAGTTACCCAAAGACTTGAGGACAGCTGATGTAGCCCCCCTTTACAAAAGTGGAAACAGGGAGGAGGTGGGAAACTACAGACCAGTCAAACTGACCTTAGTAGTGGGAAAGATCATTGAAACACTACAGAAGGAAAAAATAGTGGAACACCTGGTTGCCAATGGTCTACAGGACACAAGGCAAAATGGTTTTACTAGGGGGAGGTCATTCCAGACCAACCTCATTGAATTCTTTGATTGGGTGAATAGAGAGGTGGTTGAGGGGGTGTAGTAGACATGGACTACCTGTACTTAAGCAAGGCCTTTCACACTGTGCCACATAGAAGGCTGTTAAACAAGTTGGAAAACATGGGAATGGGTAGAATGGTGGTGCGGTGGGTGGGGAACTGGCTGGATAGCAGGACACAGAGGGTGCTGATAAATGACTGCCATACCACAGAGGGAAAGGTGACAAGTGGGGTGCCACACGGATCAGTGCTGGGTCCAGTCTTCTTTAACATCTTATCAGTGTTATTGCAGAAGACCTAGAAGGGAGAATATGCCTGTTCACTGATGACATGAAGCTCTGCACTAGGGTGGACATGCTGGATGATGTTGATAGCATGAGGAAAGATCTGCAGTAGCTTGAGGACTGGTCAAGGGAGTGGCAGTTGAGATATAACACAAAGAAATGCAAAATAATGCACATGGGGCACAAAACCCAGGAACAGCATATCAGCTGGGAGGAGGATATAGAATGCTCCAAGCAGGAATGAGAACTAGGGGTTATCATCTCTGATGACCTCAAGGTAGGAAGTCAGTGTGACAAGGTGGCAGGAAAAACAAACAGGATGCTGGGATGCATAGGCAGGAGTATCACCAGCAGGAAAGGGAGGTCACAATTGCCAGCATTTAGCATATGATGACAGAATTCAGAATCTGTCTGATGGAGGCGTCACCTGGAGCTGAGAGATAAGGACTATGAGCTGAGAGCTCATTCAGGTGGGGCTAGGTAGCAATGGTGTAGTCTCTGAAGCAATGGAACCAACAGTGATATTGTGAACTTTTTCAGTCTTGGAATATACAATTTGCCATGCTGTTTAAAGTTTTTCCTGGCTCTTAAAGTGAAATACCTATAATCTACTTACTTTTGAACCATTTAATCAACTCTTTCTGATAATTAACTTTTGGTTCAGTGCCTATCTGTGATGCACTGGAAATATATTCTGAAATACAGTTTGAATTACTTACTCAATACAGATGGGCTACAACGAGTGCTTATCCATCCTGCTGTTTCATGGGCTTTTGCGTCTTCACAGCTTCTGTTTCTTCTACTGCTACCCAGGTAAATTCAACTGTAATTATTGAAAAGGGTAAAGAAACTGTAATGAAACTTGAAAATGAATGCATGCAAAATGTAAATACTACCTCCGAGTCTAGCCTTTCTCAAGAGGTGTTCAGAGTTAATTTTACACACAGTGTGCCATGCCATAGAGAAACTGCTGTGCTGCCATGGGTAAAGAAAAACAAATTCTACCTAGGCAACTAAATTCCTAAAGGAAAACTGAAAGGCTTTACTTTGACATGAACATTGAGAACAATTTGGAGTGTGAAGTGTGAAACTTTGTTAGATTCATGGGCAGAAGTGACCCTGATGTCTGAAAGCTCTTTTGACAGACTCATGCCTTAGGTTACTCAAAAGTACAGAAAATCCTCTCTGATGATTTCAGATTGTGGGTTATGGAGAAGATGTTCAGAAGCCCTTAGGTAAAGTTTGGTTTAAATTAAAAATTGACAAAATGGTAGTTACACATCCAGTATATATACTGTACAGTAATGTTGCCAACTAAACGTGACACTTTTCTAATTGGAAATAAACTTCTGAAAAGGTTTAGACCTATTATTGACTATTTTCATGGAGTATCGTGGTTACAGGTAAACATACTTATTCCATTTGGAAAGAGTCTTAAGGTTGCTAAACAATCAGAGTCATGTTACATTGAGAAAGATGATGCAATGATTATGCTAAATGTTGTACTGTCTAACATACCTGGTATATCTGTACTGGGTAGTTCTGAAAATGTTTCTAAATGGAGAAGTAAAGCTTGTAGTTTGTCAAAACAGGATGTGGTAAGATCTGAGATTACTGCAAAAGGTTTAACTTTCTTCACAAAAGAGTAGGCCTTATGTTCTCAGAGTCCCATTTTGTTTATGAGGCAGAGACATTAGATTCTGAGTGCAGTCTCCACTGAAGATAGTAAAAAGGAAATGCCACTAAATCATAAGTCCTTTCTCTATAAAATAGAACAAAACTGAATTTAAGGCACCAGTTAGAACAGAGAACTTGCAGATGGCCAGTTCTGTGTTATGCCTAGGCTATGAACACTGCCTACAGTCTAATCAGTAACAGTTTTATAAAGTGTTAAGAAGACAGAGGCCTAATCTGACATTTGTAACTACAAAAGAGTGGCTAAAAAATATCCCAAACCATGACGGAAGCTTAAAAAGCATAGGTGTCTGTATCTTGAACCTCTAGATAGGGAAAATGAATATACAATACCATGTGCCATGCAAGGTTTGAAATCTACCATGTATCTTGGGTTAGATATATTTGTACAACCCTTACCCAATAAAAGGGACACCACAAGCCTTGATATCTGGACAAACTATTCCTCAAGTATGTCAGGTAGTGAGTGAGTTCACTGTAATTGTTCCAGGCAATGTAAATGAATTTTCTGTTATGAATAATGCAAAGAAAGTCCAAGGAATGTCTGACCAGTATGTATTATTTGTGCATAACCAGCAGTTTAGTGATATGGGTTTAAAGATCTGTTCCACATCTTGCTTGGATATGAACAATTGAGTAATGCATATTTTGGTGCATAATTCCACAACAGAGCCTATCACTATAGAAGCTAACTGTGAGTTAGGTATAGTAATAGGTAAATCCTTTTATAATTTGGAATTAGCTGTTCCTGTTATTGGGGAACTATCTGAGAATATTACCCAGAAAAATGAGATGGATGGGAATATTAAATGTTTACGCAATGGTTTAATTGTTCTGCAGGAAATCTGTCCAGTTGATGAGAAAGAAATACATGTACAGCTGAGGAGGATTATCTAGTATTGTCCATTACTGTTAGTAAAATAGAACAGCTTAAAGAAGTACATGTTGTTGATGCAGAAAATGTTCTGATATAATCAAAGATAAGAAAAACTTACATTATCCTGATTATCAAGAACAAGTTGAACACTTTGTACAAATATTTAGTTATAAAACTGAAGCAGGAAAGGAAGTTGTTCATAAAATGTTCTTTCGGTTGAAAGAAATGTTTTTAAAAGATGCTTACAACAGTGGTAAAACTGACTTTTATGTTACCAGGGTACCTACAGACCTTAGTAAAGGAAGTTTAAGAAAAGAGAATTCCGTTTATAAGTCATCCATTTGGTCTGTATTAAAACTTATAGGAAAATGGATGCTTACAGTTGACTTTATACAGTTTAACAAACAGGTGCATTTATTTCAATGATCCATGACATATTTGGATGAAAGTTTGGCACGAGCTGAGGATGCAAAATATTTCACAAACTCTAGATATAGCAAATGGGTTTTGTACATTAAAAGTAGATCCAAAAGATCAATACAAATTGACTTTTACCTTTCGAAAAATACAATATACGTGGAACAGGTGTCCTTATGGATATTTAAATTCTCTGGCAGATTTTAACATTCTTATTAAAATAAATTTTAAGGACCTTTCCTCCTCCTCTGACTGGTCTCTAGTATATTCTGCTCCTGACATGAATTCTGCTCTGTCTTTCTCTTGTGCTACTTTCTAACGAAGGCATGACAAACTCATGCCTCACCCAGAAGGCGCAGAGTCAGACACTTCCACCACCCCTGGATCTCTGCTGACATTATTCAGCTCTTTAAATCTCGTGATCTTGCCTGGGTGAGATACAAATCCTCTTCCTATCCCTTTGACCACCACCTCTATAGGACCCACAGTAATGCCTGTACTAAGGCAATATAAGTTGCAAAAGCCCAATACTTTAAATCGACCCTACAATGGAACCTCAACTCCTCCTCTAAGTTCTGGCAGGTCTTTCACTCCATATTTAACCCCCCCCCCCATGCCTTCCCCCATTCTGATGGCTGACAGCTTGCCTGTCTCTGACCCTTCCTCTTTTGCCTCATTTCTCAATTCCTTTTTTGCTACCTGTGCCCTCCCCTCTAGCCCAGGAAATGTTCCCCCAGACTCCCCTGCCTCCCCCTCATCTGAAAGCTTTAGTTTCTCACCTATTTCTGTGCATGAAGTCCTCTGTGCCCTCACCTATCTCAACCCTCATAAATCCTGCCCAGATGACTTAGGCTCCTGCATTCTCAGGACCTTTGCTCCTGCTGTAGCTCTTCCTCTCTCCCATTTACTGAACCTTTCTTTCACTGTCAGTACTGTACTACAGGCATGAAATATTGACAGAGAGCTACCCCTTCACAAAGGGAGCAATCCCTCCACCCCTGGCAATTGCAGGCCTATATATTTTCCCCATCCACGGCTAAGCTGCAAGAGTCCCTTGTCTTCTCTGACTTTCTCGCTCTCTCCATTTCAGTCAGATTTCAGGAAAAATCCCTCCACCATCACCTCCCTCCTTCGAATTACTGATGCAATTCTCAATGGCTTGGACTGTGGCCACATCACCGCTGCTATATTCATAGACCTAGCCAAAGCTTTTGATTCTATGTCCCATACTCTTCTTATATCCAAACTCTGCCTCTGCTCAGTCAGTCTCTCCTCCCATGCTGCAGACTAGTCCAAGTCTTATCTTATGGGCCGAACAAAGTGTGTCCAAGCAGGTTATGCCCTGCCCCCCCATTAAAGCAGGTGTCCCTCAAGGCTCCATTCTGGGCCCAGTCCCTTTTACAATTTTCCTCAATGATTTCCCATCTGTCTGCATCACTTCCTCCATTCATATGGTACTCTATGCCTCTGGTCCCTCAACTCCAGATGTGAGGTCACAGCTTCAGACTGACTTCTTCAGAGTGCTACTCTGGTTCCATATAAACTAGCTCAAAGTAAACACCAAGAAAACTGTATCTATGACATTCAGTACTGCTTAACAATTAGCCAGACTCTCCCCGTCCCCTCCTTCTCTACCCTCAATGGCACTACTATAATGTTCACACAGTTATGGTAATTCTGCAAAGACCATTACAGCAACAAAATCTACAATTCACTGTAATGGTCCACAGTATTGCTGACACTGCTGTCTGCCATGATTTTGCCCCTTCCCTGAAACAAATCCAACTTGGAGTTGATAATCTAAAATGTGGGTGTGTGTGGGTGGCAAAGCCCCATGCAAAAAACACCTTCTGCTCCTGATGGCACAATGCCAACTGTCAGCATTGTGCCTTCACAGTAATGCTGATTGACAAATTTCATGTTGATGTGGCATAGTGGAACTGATGGCACCTTCCTTGATGTAGTCCCTGCTTTCAAGCACCTTAGTGACTGGCTGGACAGTCATCTTGACTTCTCTTCTCACATCAACTATATCCACACCAAACTCCATCCTAAGGTAGGAGCCATGTATAAAAATAAAGAATACCTCTCTCCTGTGGTTTGCTGAGAGCTCCTTACCAAAATGAATTTACCTGTTTTTGATTATGCTGACATGGTCTTCACATCTGCCCCACCTCATTCCTCTCCAGACTAGGCACTCTTTTAAATGCTTTTTGCTGCTTTGCTACCAATGCTCTCCCATAAGTACCATTGCTCCCTCTACACTTCCCTCTCCCTTTACTCTCCTACACCACCTGCGTTATGCCACCACCCTTATTTCCAAATTCTGGTTTGGGTCTCTCTCCTCCTACCTCTCCTTCCTCCTCTCCCCAACATCCACTTCATCTTATCAGCTGTGCTTCTGAGACCTTTGTACCTTCTCCCTATTCCAGTTTGGGGGCAGGCAGCCTTCTCTTACCATCTCCCCTCCCTCTGTAACTCTCTTCCAAGCTCCCTTCATTCACCTCTTTCCCTGCACTCCCTAAAATGCATCCTTCACCAATCCCTCCCTTCCTCTTGCTCCTGTCCCTCCTCACCCCAACAACCTAGGTGAGTCTCTCTCTCTCTCTCCACTCATTTTCAACTTGCCTCCTTTTTGCATTCTACTTTCCTTTACCCATCTCTGTCCACTCACTCTAAACTTGTCTCCTTTCTACTTTCCATCTTTCTTAATCCATCTGACTCCTAATTGCCAACTGTAACTCTCACCTCAATCCTCTAAGATTTCTTTCTCTCCTTCCATGCTTCCTTTAGTTTCCCCTTTACAGCTGGCTTTCTATGCTAGCTCTGGGCTACAAATGTCTAGCAATTTTATACCAATGTATCATTGTTATTTCAGTATCTTTTGTTTTTAATATTTGTGTGTCATATTTAACTGTAACCTAACTGTTCACTTGTTTCTAACCCCCTTTTCCCCATGGTCACTCCTGGAAATGAGCTTCAGCTCAGTGTGCCTCGCCAAGTTACCAAACGTTTAAATATTGAAGTAAATAAATAAATAATTATCTTACTGCACAAAGCCATGCCTGATACTGAAGACAGAGGAAATCTTGTTTATGTGAATGATATACTAATTACAAGTAACTATTTTGAGGAACACCTGGAATATGTATCTTATGTTTTGAATCAGCTAAAAAAAATGCTGGTGCCAAATTATCTTTGACAAAGGGACAATGGTTCAAAAATAAGGTAAACTATCTCAGGTATGAAGTTGGACCTACTGGGCACTGCCCACAGAACAACAGAATAAAAGCAATTCAGACAATTGGTCTACCCAAGTCAGTAAAAGAATTACACAGCTTCCTTGGACTCTGTAATTACTCGAGACAGTTTATTCAGGACTATGCTGAAATTGCCCATCCTCTCACCAATTTACTAAAAAAGACAGAACCCTGGGTATAGGGCAAAGAAAAAGAGAAAACTATGCAAGCTTTAAAAGACAGTCTGAGTCAAGCACCATATCTTGCTTATCCACAAATGGATATGGACTTTTATTTGGAAACACTGATCATAGTGTCATATCAGAAACAGGATTCAAACAATGGTAATGCTGCTTATGCTAGAAAAACTTTGAGTAATGTAGAAAAAAGGTTTTCAGAATGAGAACAATCATTGTTTTCTACTGTATGGGCAGTAGAATGGTTTAAGAACTAAATTTTTGGCAAGAAAGTTTTTGTTGAGACTTGTCACCAACCTATTGCTTTTCTGGGGAGCCAGAAACTTAAGGATGGCAATGTGTCAAGTAGCAGGATTGTGGCCTGGGCCTTAGCATTCCAGGACCTACTTTTAGAGATCATACAGTATATGTTAAGAACAAAAGTAATGCTGTAGCCAAGGGGTTGGCAGATCTGCATGACTGTACTGTAGATTAACATCCAGTACAAGATCCTGAACAATCTTCAGAATTGATAATGGTGCAAAAAACAGCACAGACATCACAATTGTGATGAAAGTGTGTGTCAAGACATACCTAGAACTTATGTTGATGGTTGTGCATTTCACCAACATGGAAAACTGCATTCTTGTTTAGGAGTGATGTGGCATGAAAATATACCATGTTCTGTGAAATACCAGCTTGGTTCCTAGTTTAACCAATATGCAGAATTAGCAGCTGTCCATACAGCAATAAAAAACTTCAGTGCAGCATGACTTGTGACGTTGTAATTTGTACTGATGTTAATTATGCTAGACATAGTTTCTTACTCATTTACCATACTGGAAGGTGAATAGTATGAACAATTCTGGGGTTAAAAAGATGGCAGATGCAGAGCTTATATTAACTACAGATCAGTTAGTTCATGAACTTGGTTTGATTGTTCATTGGAAGAAAGTAAAAGGACATTCCAAAATTTAGTGGCCAGACAAAGAGGGAAATTACTTAGCAGATGCTCTGGCTAAGGAAGGTACTTTAACTGGAGAAGTATGGAATTTTGTCCCTACTGTCCAAGTTAATGTAAATGTCATTATCCGTTAACAAGAACAACAGGGAAAAACAAAGTGTTACACTTACATAGTGATAAACCTGAATTTGACCTAATAAAAATGTAACAGGATGACAAATCAGTAGGAAAGTTTTATCATTTTATTGAGGACCCCAGTGTAAATATGATTTCTGAAAGTGACCTACAAATGGACAGTGAACTGAAAGCCATATATGGCAAAAAAAGGAAAATCCCAATTATGGAATAGTCTGGTAAAAACTGGTGAAAAGTCACAAATGCCCAAATGGGTAGCTCCTTTAGGTCATAAGGGAATTATGTTACAACATGTTTATGACAAACCATCTGAAGCAGATAAAGGGAACAGATGAAGTTATGAAACATTAAAGAAGTAGCCTACTGGCCTTATATACAGTATATAGGAATGTTACAGATTATGTGAAAGAGTGTATAACATGTAGATTTCAACCTTCATTGCCAAGACTCAGAGTGCCAGTACAGGTAAAAGGAATCGCAATGCCATGGTCTGATATCCAAATTGACTGGACTGGTCTTATAACAAGGTCTTCAAGTTGTAACAAATACCTTTTAACAGTTACTTGTTTGTTTACAAAATGGGTATACTGTCTACCTGCTCCAAATAATACAGCTGAAACTACAGTACAGCTTTATTGTCAATCAACAACGTGTTTAGTCACTGGGAGTTATCAATTAAGGGGGAATCTGACAGAGGTTCCCATTTTACTGGTAAAGTTATAGAAAACATGTGGAAAATACTATGGGTTCAAAGAAAGTTAAATGTGTGCCATCATCCGGAATTATTTGGACAGGTGGAACATGCCAATCAAACAATTGTGTATATACTAAAGAAATATATAGCTCATCAGGAAAAGACTGGGATGTAAAATTGCCCCTTGTATTAATGGCCACACATGCTACTTCTAGTAAGTCTACAGACATATCTCTTTTTGAAATGATGACAGGAAGACAAATGGTGTTACCTTTACATCTGTTGTATACAACAGTATACATCACTCCTCACAAATATGTAACAAATAGAGCATTCATATAAATACAACTTAAGGTCAAGTATACTAATGAGATATTTCATTACAAGATTGCCATCTAAGCTAGGTGACTTTATCATTTCAGTATCAGTTCCTTGGGCTTAGGAGGACCTCAAAAAAAGGTTAAAAATGCAAATTCTGATTCTAATCTCTAGATATAAAATTAGCATAAGAGCTATTTTACATAAGCAATGTGAATGTTTTTAATAAATTATTGAATCATTGAACCACTGATAGTTGCGTACAATATGTACTGTATGTCGATTTTGTGTATTATCCCACGTATATTTTAGTAAGCATAACTTTGTACTTTGTATTGTAACTATTTGTACACTAAGTGGATGCAATTGTAAAAGAGAATTTATTCTCTGTTTGTTTTCCAATAATCTTGAATTGAACTGAAATTAAAATACAACAGTAAATGTAAATTTGTCACATGCTACTACAGCAAATGAATATGTAACTCATTTCAGACAGCATGTGCAAGAAACCTTTGCAGGAGACAGCTCCACAGTGTGAGGCTAACTGCAAAATTCTGGGCTCAGACCCTCCCTACCTACCTCGAGTCTGCCCTCCAAGCTCAGCCCCCCCTCAGTGTACTCTCAGGAACACCGACTCCTGGCTTCTGCATGTCCCACACATGTCCGCAGCCAAAGAGCAGGCCGCCTTCAATTACCATGTGCCTAAGCTATGGAACTCCCTACCAGTGCACGTTAGGCATACAGATAACTCCCAGCAGCGTAACCTGCTCCTCAAGTTGCTCTTCCCCCTACCTGCTCCTGCTGACAGTCCCACCATGATACCATATATCCCACTCCTCACACTTGATGCCCTTAGTGCCTTCCCAGGCCCCCAGTGTACTCCCTGGTATACGCAGGCCTACACTTACTTCCATTGCCATTGTATTCTTCCTGTATTCTAAGGGTGCAACCTTCAAGTTCATATAGGCACTTATACGACATAGTTGAGTTGCAGAACTCTAGACTTGCTAGCTAGTTAACTTGAACTACCGCACTCTGTGTACCAACTGCTTACCCCATCATCGAAGTTATTGTACATGTGTTGTAATTTGTTTCTTTATAATACCTGTGTTGTTGCTGTAATGTACCGTAGATACTGTGAACTATTTGATACTGTATACATCCTCTCCCCTTCCCCCCCAGGACGCATCTGGAATTGAGCGGTACTCTGCTCAGTATGCCTTCCTGGTGAAACTCTTACATAAATAAATTTGCTCAAAGAAATTTAGAGAAAAGTGTTCAAGGTTCTAAGTCATATTACAACAGAAGAACCAATCCAAAGGAATATCAAAATGTTTTATTTTAACTACAGCAGAAACACTACTAAAATTAAAAAGTTCCTTCCAAGCTGGGAAGGACCCATTTTAATCAAAGAAAAAGTTTCACCTGTAGTTTACCACATTGAGATCAAGAAAAAGAAAACTGGTGAAGCAATGCTTAAGTTGGTTCTTATTAATCAGTTGAGACCATACCATAAACACAAACAAGTCTGGTATCATGTCTCATGTTACAGTGAACATGATGAACAATAGTCATACTGAAAATTTCAATTGCGATACTAATCTGTGTGTGTAACAAACAACAAATATTGGCCCCCATGTATGTAGAGGCAGAGTGGCTAGGCACCACATATTAGTGGTATGGAGCCACCCCGAGTCTACTGCACCCCCATCATGGGATGCACTACTGGGGGTGCACAGCCCCTATGTACCCAATCCCCCAGCTGCATGGACAGCAATGTGTTGGGAAGGGTGGGGGGAATGGTGGCACTATGCAGCAGTCACTACTGTGCATAGTGCTGTCCACAGGGGTGCAGAGGACGTGGCAAGCTATAGCATGGGGGAACTTTGCCATTACAGCCATATGCGGCCATGGTCACACACCCACAGGGTCACCCCCTGGCACTACTGGTCCTGAGCTCTCTCCCTCAAATGGTAGGAGTCCACCCCAGTCCATGCAGCTCAGGCTCCCCCATACACATTAGCCCCAGCACACATAAACCCTGGCCCTGGTGCAGGCAGTGGGGAAGGAGTGCAGTGGGCATTGCCACTGGCAGCCCTTGGCTGCCAGATTCGATGGTTGGGGGTGGTGTGGATGGTGCAGTGGGAGGGTTGAGGTGTCTCACCATTGTGCCTGCTGTGGTACTGCAGTCCCGGGGCCAGTGCCCCCATGTTTCAGGGGCAGGGGATTTAGCCAACATTGTGAGTTACAGTTCACTAATCCAGTTCTGCACTGTCATGCTCAGGGGATCCACTCAGGGTCCAAGACAGGCCTTTGGATTGTCCACTCACCTAGGACTACAACCCTGCCCCTGTCTGCACCACGGAAACCTGAACACTAGAGGGGCAGGGCTGCAGACAGGTGGCTGGCATTCATGAATACCACTGGTGCACACCTGTCCATGGGTGCACAGCTACGCTGGCAGGGTATGCACTGATTGCACATACCCCACCCCAATAGTGCATAGGGGCCAATAATTTGTCCCTCTTGTGAAATTTCTGTAATCACTTCAATGTGTCATGGGAATCTTTTGAAATTGTAGCATGAAAAATGTACTTAGTTGTAAACATGTTTAATTATGTATCAGTTTAATTTTTCTATGTAAAACTGTACATTGCTGGTGATGTCACTTTTGATGATGTCACATTCTGATGATGTCGCATGTTTCCATGTATGATGATGTAATTTTTCTATTACATTATACAATTGATAATTCTCCCTACTTACATATAATATCTCATGTGATTATGTTTAAACTTTATACCCATATAATAGGATTGTAGTTTTGAATGTGAAAAAATTATTATTTTAAAATACATTTTAAATTCAAAAAGGGGAAAGATGTCATAGCAAATTGCTAATTATTAAAAAAATGTTACTATTTGGTAATAGAGGGTGGTTATTTGGGTGTCATGTGATACTAAAAAATTGGTGGCTTGTTTAAAACTCCAAACAGTTTCATTTACCTGAATGGATTCACAAAGTCAAGAAAATGGAAACAGAGTTTTTATATGTTACAGCGGGGGGGGGGTGGATTGCAGTGTGAGCTGAGTACAGACTGATACAATGGTGTGAATTTTAGATGGACTTGATGAAAGTGTCTCCATGATAACCTTCTACAGAACTGATAAGATCTTGTAACAGATGAGGACTTACTGCTTGAAAAACAAATTCTGGTCAGATCCACCATGACTGCATAGAAACATAGAATTTGACGGCAGATAAGGACCGGTTGGCTCACCCAGTCTGCCCATTTCCCTACCTAATGGATAAGCTGCAGATAATGAAGTTAGTGAAGTTGTGTGGAATTGCTAAGAAGGAATGGAGAAACAACACAATGATTTGTAAGTAGCAAGATTTGTTTTAGTTTCTGTTCTAAGGAAGTCATACACATTATTAGGAAAATATATGGAGGTGTACATTTTAATGGAAGGACTAGGAAGCAATATAGGTTTACAAAAGAACCCCAGAGCACATGCCACTGATGTATGTGTCATCCCGGATGATATGGGCCGGATAGCCACATTTTAAAGAAAAAACAATTGCACATACCCCAATAATGCAAACCATCATGGGAAACATATGCAAATCCCCAAGATGGTACAGAAGGTAGCAGTACATGAAAAAGTAATGGCTGGCATATGTTCAACCTTGGGATTATTTACACATCTTATTTTTTGAGGTGATGTAAGCAATATTTAAGCAATGTGTTGATGTCAGAAAGTCAGGTGTAACGATGGACTGTTAGCAGAGAAAATGTGATAGTAACTGTCAGAGGGGGTTACTTTTGATAAGGGCAAGGTAGTTATGCTTGTGATAATGGGAATATTAGGAAAGTATGAGGTCTATGCAGAAGTGGAGTACAAATATGAGCAGTTTCATAAGTATGTGCTCAGAGTGCAGGCAAATGTGACATGCCGGTTTGTTTTAGAAATAGGTAAAAATAGTGATACATGCAACTGATAGAATGATAATTACACAGACATATAGATAGATAGATAGATAGATAGATAGATAAATAGATAGATAGATAGATAGATAGATAGATAGATAGAGACAGACAGACAGGTAGAATAGGAATGGCAGTGAAGTACTGAAGTGATGCCAACCCCACCCCCACAGACATGGACAGGCATTGGGGTGTGCCTTTGGGTCATTGCCCATAACGCTCACACCATTCCACCTCACGCTACCCTGCAGACACAGACAAGCATTGAGGTGTGCCTTGGAGTGTTCAAACTTTACACTCACCCCATTCCATAAGGAAATACGCTGAAATGGGTACAGTATAAGAGAATGGAGTGAACTTTGGGGCAAAAGAGTCAAAGGCACACCTCAATACCTGTCACTGGATGCAGGGCAGGGATGGGGTGAAATGACATGAGCATTACTGTTGACAATCCCAAGTCACACCCCTGATGCCTGTCAGTCCCTACAGGGCAGGGTGTTATGGTCAGAAACCCTAATGCCCTGGGTGTTTCTTGGTATTTTCACTCTAAGTTTTCAGTATGGGCTTTTTGTGACCTCACTGCATGAGCAGTGACACTATCAGTTCATTAGCTAAAAGGTGATTTTGCACAGTGACTGTGCCATCTGGCACCACGGGTGCAAAAACACATTTTGAACAGGATGTAAAAAATGATAGCTGTACTGTTTATGAAGAGGTGTAAAACATGGTAATGTTGAAAATCTAGGTGAAACTATAAAAAAATTGGTGAAGTCATGACACTGCTCCTGCTAATGTATACTTTTTTTCAAATTCCTATGCATCCAATTGTTTTCATCTCTACTGGTATTATATGACTTCTTAACCTAGCAACAGCATTTAATGCATTACATTGTAAGGACAAGTAAATGTTTTTAATACATTTACAGACAATTACATAAACGTTATTTCATTCATAGAATAATTTAAATTTAGTAACAGTGATAGTACAAAGCAATTACGCAGACAACTTGAAAACTATAACTACTTTATATTGTATATTGAAACCCCAGAAGGACCTCCTTGACATTGAGATGCAAATGTCATGCATTTATCAGGAATATTTTATTATCCTAAATGCATTTCTTGATCAGTAACTGCTCAGCATATCTGTTGCATGACCTACTCATTGACATTTTACAACAGCAATGCAATGTATTGCTGCTTACTACACCAACATCATGAACCATAAAACAGATGACTGCCATATCTAGGGAGGCAGTACGGCACAGTGATTTAAGGTTCTGAGCTGCAAATCTGGAGATCTGGGTTTGAATCCCACAGCCCCCACTTGTATATACTGGATGACCCTGAGCAAGTCACTTAACTTCCATATGCTCCCAGGTTGCCCCTGTAAACAAGCTTTCAGTTTAGTGTGCCACTCCTGGTTAAACAATTGAAAGAAAAAAAAACACAATGTATTATTTTTCTTGCTTTATTTTGCTACTACAAGCTTTGACTTATACATCCATCCTTAAATGTACTTTTTATAGCTTATGTGTCTGTGACCTAAGCAGAACTACACTTAAAATCTCACACATAAATAAATAAATCATCAGAATAGCATTTAATTTAGTAGTATCTACTTCCTTTTCAGGTGCCCATGACACTATGTATATATATTTATATCTTTTAACCTCAAAGCACTAAACCTATTCAAATACACAAAACACAAAACTTTATTCTCTTCACACATTACTGTTAAACTTCAGATCCCAGAATGGCCAAGAAACAATTTAGACTTCACTCTTGCATGCCACTGTCACGCCCACTTCTCATGCAAACAACAATCAATTACAGAAACCCTTTCATTTCTGTGCTATGCACTCTTACACCAGAGAGACATAAATCTTACAGAACAGCTAAAAAAACAAATTTATCAAGACTGGATTTCTGAATTAAAACCTGTCATTTACAGTGCCTACATAAATAATAGTTTACTGGCTACAAATGATGCTAGAGACAGGACATTAACAAAAGTTCTGTTTTACATGGAAAACATCCATATAATGAAATTGTCATACAGGATTTGAGACCTTCTGTCTGCATGTATCTGACAAAGGAAAAGGCACCTGCTTGATCCTTTTTTCACTATTTTATTTGTATGCCCAACTTGCTCATACTGTTAGAGTCAAATATTAACATGCTTAGAGTAAAAAAAAATCATGGTGTCTATGTGTGTGTGTGTGTGTGAGTGTGTGTGTGTGTGTGTGTGTGTGTGTGTGTGTGTGTGCGGGGGGATATGCCTAGATGCAGTTTCAGGCACTCCTTAATGACTTCCCCAGGCAGCTCTGATAGTCAGTTGTTCCAACATGATAGATCTACCTCATGCCCCTCCCACACACAAAAAAAAGTGGGGGTGGATCTTTAGGAGCTTCTCAGGTGGAGGTGGGGATGGATCTCACTACCACCCCAAAAAACTAATGCTGCCTCCCACTACTCAGGTTCCAGTTCTTGTACCTCCCATTTAAGAAAGAAAATAGTGCCCTGCAACTATTGACTAGCATGAAAGTGTATTTATTTGAGGGTGGAAAACATTTCTTGGAGGCGGGTAAGACAGAGGAGATTATTTGCACCTTCAGTTAGTTCCATGGACAGAAAACATGACATCACTCCTTTTGTACATGCAAAACATCTGCAGGATCTGCCCGCTGCAGCCGTAAAAAAAAAGGATTGAGTGCCCTTCAATGCTGAACATTCATTTGTTAGCTGGCAGGATTCTAGACCTGTTGGCAAAACAAGGCACACAAGCCCAGATATCATAGAGAAAAGTGTATTCGTAAACATGCAATAAAGCAATGTACCTGCTGGAAGTTTGGAAAACTTGTAACACTGCGATGTCATCATGCAAACTTGGTGAGAAAAAGTCTGAAAGACATTCATATATTATAGATGACAAAGTGCATTTCTAGGTAATGGACTCATCCAAAAAGGCAGAAGAGCAAAGTACAGCAATTCCAGGGTGCAACACAGCAGCTGCCACCTGTGGGTGGCCCTCGACTTGTTCCCGCTGCACCTGGCGGTGCCCCCATGCACCGATCGTGGGCACTGTATCCCCCCAAGTCCAATATCCCTGGTGGTCCAGTGGACCATGAGTAGCCCGATCACAGGCATAACAGTATTCCCCGATTAGCCCGATCATGGGCATAACTGTAACACCCCCCATTAGCCCGATCATGGGCCTAACTGTAACACCCCCCCATTAGCCTGATCGCGGGCATCGGTATCCCTCCCAAAGTCCAATATCCCTGGTGGTCCAGTGGACCGAACAGAGCCCGATCGTGGGTGGCATTCCTCACCCCCCAAGTCCGAAATCCCTGGTGATCTAGTGGACCCCCCACCCCACCCATCCACGGAGCCCAACCACCCGCTCCCCATCAGCTGGTGGGTGGCAGCACCCACCACCTGCCGCCCCTGCTGCCTGCCGACCTACAGCTCGGTGTGGCTGCGCCCGATAGTTTAGAGCATGAGCCAATGGGTGCAGCCCATACCATACTAGTCAGTCAGATATGCAGAATGAATTCATTCACATATCTGGACTGACTAATCTGGTATGGCTGCATGCCCATTAGCTCATGCTCTGGAACAATGGCGCAGCCATACTGAAGCTGTAGGTCAGCGGGTGGTGGGCAGCAGGCGGGTGGGGTGCCACCGCCGCTGACGGGGCAGGGGTGGTGGGGCCCATGGGCGCGGGTGGGGTCCAATAGATCACCAGGGATTTCAGACTTGGGGTGAGGAATGCCGCCGCAATCAGGCTCCATTCAGTCCACTGGACCACCAGGGATATTGGACTTTGGGGGCATACTGATGCCCGGGTCGGGTTAATGGGGTGTTACAGTTAGGCCCACAATCGGGCCAATGGGGGTGTTATAGTTAGGCCTGATCGGGCTAATCGGGGAATACTATTATGCCCACAATCGGGCTACCAGGGGAATACTGTTATGCCCGCGATCGGGCTACTGGAGGGGTGTTACAGTTATGTCCATGATCGGGCTAATCAGCTAATCGGGGGGGAATACAGTTATGCCCGCAATCAGGCTAATCATGGTCCACTGGACCACCAGGGATAGGAGACATTCATTGTCCCTTACGGGACGTCCCGCGATCGGGCTGCAGGGGATGTCGGTCCCCGATGGCTGCTGCCTGGCAGGGCGCCAGGCACAAGTCATCGGGGATTGGCGCACCTGCGTGCTAATGGCATGCAAATGGGGCCGTAATCAGATGCATATGGCCCCCCGTGCGCCTTGCATAAATTATGGCCCCATTTGCATGTCACCCTTTGAATATCACAGGTGCTGTGCATGGCACAATGGAACTTGTGCCACCGCATCTCAATGTTCCACTCTGACCACTTGTGCTGGTGCAGTTCCACTGTGCCATGCATAGTGGGGGTGGCTAGGGGGCAATATTCAAAGCAGTTGTGCCATAGCGCAACTCCATTGAATATCACCCTGGCCACACCCCTGTGCAGCTATTTTGAGTGGCGCACAGGCTTGCACCACAAACTGGTGCAGTTTGAATATCTGGGCCATCATTTTCAGTATTTACAGTTACAAAATTTTGTGCAAACCTCCTATAAGAAACAAAATAAACAATGGGCCTCATTATTATTAAATGCATTAAATGATAGAAAAGAACTGCAAAAATGAATCACAACTATATATAAAGCTCTAGCCAACACATCCCTAAAAGAACAACAAAAACTAATTTAAAAATGAGAAAGAGATTTAGATCTAAACATTACAGATCCCCTGTGGCAAAACACAATAAAATAATATTAATATTATGTAAAAGCTAGCAGGCTACAGCAGATTCAAATTAATACTTCATACAGAACTTACTATACCCCTCTCAATTAAACCATTTTAACTCTGCTATTTCAGAGAAATGACCTAGATGCATAACAACCACGGGGACTTTAATACATATGCTGCATGCCTGTCCATACCTTTCAAATTTCTGGCACAAAATAATATGGATTAGTTCATTAGTTCATTCACATATCTGGACTGACTAGTATGGTATGGGCTGCATGCCCATTGGCTCATGCTCTGAACTAATGGGCATGCAGCCATACCGAGCTGTAGGTTGGCAGGCAGCAGGGAGGCAGGTGGGTGGGGTGCTGCCGCCTGCCCGGCTGGCGAGGAACAGGGTGGTGGGGCCCTTGGGTGGGGTGGGGTCCACTAGATCACCAGGGATTTGGACTTGGGGTGAGGAATGCCGCCCGTGATCGGGCTCTGTTTGGTCCACTGGACCACCAGGGATATTGGACTTGGGGGGGATACCGATGCCCGTGATCGGACTAATGGGGGGTGTTACAGTTATGCCCATGATCGGGCTAATCAGGGGGGAATACTGTTATGCCTGTGATTGGGCTACTCGTGGTCCACTGGACCACCAGGGATATTGGACTTGGGAGGGATACTGTGCCCACGATCGGGGCATGGGGGGCACCGCCAGGTGCAGCGGGAATGGCGAGGGCCACCCACAGGTGGCAGCTGCTGTGTTGCACCTGCAATGCGGCAGCTCACCTGTGGGTGGCCCTCAACTGTTCTTTTAGGCATAACTTTGTGCAGGCGCGGTGAGGGGTTGCACCTGCCATAACTCTGCATGGCCCCAGCTAATGTGGGGCTGTGCAGTTTATCGCGATAGACATGCCCCCCACCTGCCTGCATACAGTACTGATGCACCCAAGCGCATGTCGGGATTTGTCTTGGCGCCTTTCCCTTTTAAATATCGCACTGGGGCGCATCAGTGGGTTGTGCATGGCACAACACCATTGCACCATGCGCAACCCTTTTGAATATCTGGCCCATTGTGTATTGGGTAAGTTAAATTCTTGTTAAATAGCTGAAAAAGATTTTGCTTGATCATTATCTATAACATTTTTCAATTGTTCAATGCCCCAGATAAACTAAGTTTGAAAGGTTTGATCTTTAACAGAAGGTTCACATTTATAATTTAGCATTATGGGTGAGTAAAATTATATAATATTGTTTTTTTAAGTTGGTGGTGTGCTTTCTCCCATACTATAATGGTAGTTATAGTCGCTTCACTCAACACTATGGTTTTCCTTTTTTTATAATAATCAGAATATAGTGGTTGCAACTTGTTGAAGTATGGGTGAGTTTTTAAGCTCAAATTGTGCTGTTTTTGATGGATTTTTATTGTCATGTAACTATTCCCAGACTGGAACAATTTGTGCAGCTAAGAAATAGTTGTACATATCTGGTAAAGCCAAGCTACCACTGGCTTTCTCTCATACTAAGTGTAAATATGATATTCTAGGAGGTTTATTATTCCATATGAATTTAGTGATTATTTTCTTGAAATTATGAAAGTATGTTTGAGGTGGTATTAATGGCAAGGATTAAAAGAGAAAAATAAATTTAGGGAGAATCTTCATTTCAATTATCTGTCCAATCAGCATTAAAGGCAAGCTTTTCCAATGATCAGATTCTTCTATTATTTCAGATGTAAGAGGTTCATAGTTTAATAATATTGTTTACTTATGATCAGGAGCAAATCTAATACCTAAATATTGAATTTCTTTATGAATCTGTATATGATAACCTAATGGGTAACTAATTTTAGAATTCTGATCTAATTGCATGATTACCATTTTGTTCCAGTTGATTTTGTATCCAGATAATAATCCAAATTGTTTACATGTCTCAATAATCTCTGGAGAAGATGTATCAGGAGAGGATATATATATATATATACGAGACTATCGTCTGCATAAAGACTTAATTTATATATTTTATTGTTAATAGATATTCCTCGCATGCCTGAATTGACTCTAATTCTATCAGCTAATGTTTCTATGACCATTGTAAATAGTAAAGGTGGAGCATTTTAGCCTAAACTTACATAATAGATTTGATCCTCTAACTACTGAATTTGGTTCAATGGATAATGCAAGCTGTATGCTTAGTAGACCACCTAATTCATCTACAGATATCTTTGAAACACTGATTCATGAAACTGAACAAGCCTGTGAACTTCATGACATGATTGTCAAGGGTGATTTCAATCTGAATTATATTAATTGGTCAAATCACACAGCTGCCAATAACAAGGTAAACAATGTTTGGTAACTTGTGAGCAGTTACATTTTAAACAACGTATTCAATCTCCTAATGGGGGGGAGAATATCTTGGACCTTGTTTTCTGCAGTGACCACCTAAACCTCATCAATGTTATTATTACATCACCAGTAGGAAACTGCGATTATAATACTATTCATTTTACTCTGTTTAAGAACTTTACTTGTAATACTGATTCAGCTAAGCTATTTAATATAAAAAAGCAAGTCTAGAACAGATAAAAAACATTATTAACAACATTAACTGGGATTTCAAATTTAGTACTTTATCAATCTCTGATTATTGGCATTTTTAAAGAACACTTTGATTGATTTAAGGAATAATTTTATTCCATCAATAAATAAATACAGCAATTCTAAACATTCTCCTAAATGGATGAATAAATCCATCAAAAAACTTCTTACAAAGAAAAATAGACTATATAGTTCCTACCTAAAAAACAAAACTTCTGAAAATGTTTCATCATTTAAAAAAAAATGTAAATCCCTTATACATAAGGCAAAAATTAGTTGGGAATATCATCTGGTGAATTCTGACAACAAATCAAATGGTAGATACTTTTTTTCTTATATTAACTCCCTTAACAAATCTATATGTCAGGTTGGCCCTTTAGTATTAAATAATGATATAATATCTGATCCCAAAGGCATGGCCAACATACTTAATAAATAAGTTCTGTGAGATTTTTGGTCACGCACAAGTACCGCTTATCACCCCGGATCTATGCGACATTCCACACACAACACAATCAGAAGATCTCATCACTTCTAAATTACTCTTACAAAAGAACAAAAACTGTCCAGGAACGGATAATATAGCCGGGTATTTCCTGGACCTATTATTGGATTCTCTTGACCATCCCTTCCCAGAAGACTGGAAAAGGGCATATATTACCCCCATTCATAAGAAAAGGCCCCAAATCAAATTGGGACAACTATAGACCCATCAGTCTAACTTCCCTGATTTTTAGAGTCTTAGAAAGTCTAATCAAACACATAACTACACCTATGCTAGATGCTCAGGATCCAGAATGGCCTGGCTTTTAATAGGGATGGGGATGTCTTACAAATCTCATATGTTTTTATGAAACGATTAGCCATCATCTAGATAATAGGATACCTTGTGTTTGTCATCTGTCTTGACTTCAATAAAGCTTTTGATGCCTTATCTCATGCAGGACTAATAGCTAAACTCACAAGTTTGAACATCAATGCACATATCATAAACTGGATAGGTAACTGGCTGAATGACAGATCTCAGAGAGTTCTGATAAATGGTTATTGATCAGATCAGAGATGGGTCCCTAGTGGGGTCCCCCAGAGGTTTGTTTTGGGCCCCTGCTTATTTCAGGTTTTCATTTCTGATATGACCCCAAATTGCCTATCCACTACAATAAAGTATGCAGATGACATCAAAAGGTAGCCTGTGAGGAGGGTGCATGGGGAAGGGTGCTGTCTTTAATGGCAATTCCTTCTCAGTGAAATCCCTCATGGTGATGGGAGGGTAGGGTAACCAGATGGGGGGCAAAATGAGCTACAAGATGTCACTATATGTATGCACGTGGGGGGCGAGCACGGCGAGCGTGGGCAGGGAGGGGATGGCGCTGTGGTGGGTTGCTGAGCTGCATCTTGGTGTCAGGGGTTGGCCTGTGGTTGGGGAGGATAAGTGACCGGGTTCAGGTCTGAGTGCTGGAGTGATTTTATTGTGCACGGCCAAAACCTTTATTTTTACATGCTTTCACCCCCCCCGACATGCACCCCCCTGGAGTTGAGAATCCTTTAGTAGGGGGGTGCGGATGACAAGCCCCATGTGGGGTGTGTGGGGGTGCAGCCCCCTCACAGAAAGCATTGAAAGTTATGTCTTCAGTGCCGTTGTCCTGTGCGCCATGGTGTTAGTAGTGCCAAAAATGTTTTCAGCACTCTGACTGCATGATAATGGCGATCGCCTTTAGGCTTTCACCATTATCACATAGAACCCATCAAAATCAGTGGCCCTTGTGAAAACTCTAGTCAGTCTGCAACTATACAAGAAGACTTAAATAAAATTGTTGCCTGGGTGAACGCATAGGGCATTAAACTAAAAAACTCTAGATGCAAAGGTATGCACCTGGGTCCCACCACTCTGATTACTAACTACACTTTAGGTGATTATACACTTAATTGTACTACTGATGAAAAAGATTTAGGGATTATAATTTCAAATGACTTGAGTAACACAAAACAAATACAGAAATCCATTAAAAAAGCAAATAGAGTAATTTGATTAATCAAGCACAATATTAAATCTAAAGATAGTAGGGTACTAATGCCCCTATTCAGATCATTTGTTAGACCACACCTCAAGCATACCTTTCAGCTGTGGTGTCCTTTTAAAAAAACAGAATGTACTGTTTTAGAAAAGGTCCAATGGAAATACACAAAACATATTGCTGGATTAGAAAATGAATCATATGATAGACTGAATATTCTTAACCTCATGATACTAGAGATTAGGAGGTTAAAGTGGGATCTGCTATTTTTCTTTGATATTTTTCAGGACCCATATTCCATGGTGGAACTTGGCCTGGAATTTAAAAACACATGTAACACTAGAGGCCACCCACTCCAGTTGCATGTGAAAAAGTTTAACAATCTTACTAGAAAATTATTTTTTACATTAAGAATCATAAATCCTTTGGAATAAACTACCTTTACACATTATTACCAAAACAAAAAAAGATTTCAAATAACGGCTTGATAAATTTCTGTTAACATGTCATAATCTGGCATATTACTCTACCTGAGACTGACAAGAGCACTTATGGGCTATATAGCCTTTTTGCTCTTTCTCATTCTTAGTATGATTCTTAGTAGTAGGCAGGGCAAATCTTGAATACCTTGTACCTTATCAAAGGCAGGGATCCTCCATTCTGCAGTAATATGCAGTCCCAAAAAGGAAACTTCTGGGAGGCAAAGCTGTACCTTTTCAGGGTTGCACTTGAGGTCTGCCTGATATAGGAGAGCGAGGAGCTCCTGTAGGCGCCATTGATATTTCTCTAGGCCTGCTGTGGCCAAGAGAAGATCATCCACATACTGCAAGAGGCAGTCATGGAAGGAAAAACTGTGTATGGTATCCCTCATGTGGATGTAGAAAAGGGAAGGGCTGTTGTGAAAACCTTGGGGCAGGAAGGTCCATGTGTACAGATGCCCTTCAAAGGTAAAGGGAAACTTGTATTGACTCTCAGGGGCCAATGGCAATGACCAGAAACCATTAGAAATGTCCAGGGTGCTGAATCATCTGTGGTGAGGTTTTAGGAGCTTGAACATTTCTGGGGCAGATGCCATGGTAGGTGCACAACTTGTGTGACCTGGTTTAGCAGACTGTAGTCAATGGTCAATCTCTAACTGTTATTGTTTTTTTTTCACAGGCCAAATGGGAGCGTTGACTGTGGAGACATAGGGCTTAATGACCCCTTGTTTCAAAAGGGAGTTTATTGTGACCCTAAGAGAGGGATTGCCTCTGTTGGAAAAGGGTACTGTCTCTGGTGTGTTGGGTCCCCATCAGTGACCTGTATGAGGGTGTTCATTCTGCCACAGTCATTTTTTTTTTTGGCAAAGACATCCTGGTGCTTTTCAAAAATAGGCCTCAAGTGAGAAAAGAGAGAAAGGTGCTGGAACATGAGGATGACATCATATTCCATGTCATTGGCCTTCACTGCTACTACGATGTACGAGTCAGAAATGAGGAGCAGATGGCCAAGGCTGGGTACGTAGAGTAACAGCCTGTTGGCTAAATTCACCATGCACCTGTATTGATAGAGGAATTCTATACCCATAATGCTTTGATGATGATGGAGAATCATAAGGTCCAAACAATGTTTTACTTTCAAGGTACCGATGATGATGGATATTGGTTTGGATCTGTAAGTTGTGACAACTGCTCCCTCGAAGGTCTTGGTGGATGTGGCCTTACCTGTTGACCAGTGGGAGTGCTCAGGATCATCCTGATGCAACACTGAGACAGTGGCACCCGTGTCCAGAAGTAGTTCAAGCTGGCGGCTGCCAAACAATGCTTTTACACATGGGTGTCTGGAATTATCGGTAACCAGAGAAGTGAATATTTGGACCAGGCCTGACACTATCAGTCTGATGTCTAACAATTTTGCAAGGCATTGTAGAGTGTGGAATCCATCTCCCTGAGCATCTCTGCTGCTTTGGAATACAGGAATTTTGACTGCCTGCCACCATCGGACTCTTGTTCCACAGATGAAGCAGGATCGGTTCCAGAGATAGCTGTCACAACCTTTGTGGGCTGTGATGTAAGTGATTCGATCTTGGACTTATATTCCCAAAGTTGGCTGACTTCAGCCAGTTAATCCTTGTACAAGAGTCTGGATTGCTGTTTCCATCCATTATTTCCCTTCATGTCGACTGGTTCAACTTTAGTCGATATTGCTGTTTGTTGTTGTATCCCCCTTGCTTTTGGTAGGAGGACTTGTCTTGGGGATATCTTGATTTCCTGTCCACGACGTACTGAATGGAAGAATCTGCACTGCTTTGTACTGTGGATACCTTGGGCTTAGATCCTGAACCGAGGTCCCTTGCATGGACGTGGTATACCCACTCCACCCACTCCATGATCTCACGTAGGCGGTCCCATTTAGAGAATACAGTAGCTTCCACTTTTTTGCAGATGGGTGGCTGGAGGTTTTTCAAGAACAAACATTTTTACACAATTGAGTCCTTGTCCAGATGCTCACCAGCCAAATCTTTGCCTGGACTGTACACGAGCCACAGGTGGCTCTTGTATTGGGCTGGGGTTTCTTTGACATGCTGCTTCACCTGTGCCACTGGCATTAGGCTGACCATACTAGGGTCATGCGCCACCAAAAGGTGAGCCATGACTCTGTTAAAATGAGCTGTGATGTAATTATGTGTGCCTTCTGGCAACTTTAAAGCCTGTACTTGGTACTCGGCCACGAGGCTGAGCATTTGGCAGTGGTTCCACACTTTTTCCAAGGTGGTCGCCAGGAGTCAATCAGCTGTTTTTTTTCCCTCAATTCTCTAGATGGCTTGAAGGATGACTGCAGGGTGCTTGGTCCTGGTGCATGTCCAACAATGGTCTTGCAACCTCCTCAGTGGGGGCATTGGCCACACCCTGAAGAAAGATCTGTTTTTCCACCTCTTTGTTCATCATATTGCTGACCGCTTGTTTCAGTGCTTTGGCCTGAGCATCGGAGATCCCAGCTTTTGAGATCACCTTCTTAATCAGGCTTTCCACCTCCTTCTTGTCTTTCTTAATCAGTGCAGCTACCAGTGGTTGAGGCCTCAACCCTCTGGAGTCCCACAGGGGATCATTGTAATTGCTGTCGCCATCCTCCAATGATGACAACGCAATAGGTGGGGCATATGGTATAGCTTACACATGATCTCTCAGTATTGCCAACTGCTGATGTAACCTTGTCATCTTAATTCTGAACATAGAATGGTCCACACTGCCTTTGAACTGTCCTTTACTAACGTGATCCTGCAGAACTCTGTATCAGGGGTGTCGGCAGGCATACGCACTGTACTCAGCAGAGTACAGTAAAAAAAAATCAGGCAGGGGCAACACAAAGAGGAAAGCTAGGACATTGTGAGTCACTTATGTGTGTGTCATGCTGTGCCCTTTTGCTTTTGTTGTTCACTGTGGGGCACTGATGCCACCTGCCAAATACACAAACAAGAGCAACTTACCAGGAAGGTAAAAAAATGAAGGAGGATTACAGGAAGAAACTGATTACTTGAACTCAGACATAGCAAATGAGGGTGGGGTGGGGGGTTATTGTTCTTGTGTAGTGGCAGCACATATTTTGGTTTATGTTTATATAATGGGGGAGGGGCAACAGTGCATCAGTTTTGAGTGCAAGTTTAAAATTCCTGGCTACACCCCTGCTCTGTATGTGGCGCTCACGTCACAGTTCTACCTAAGCTCCTTTTTTAATGCATTCTGACATCTTTCAAACTTTTGCTACAACTCCTCATACTTATTCTGCAATGAATCATTCATACTCACAAGCAAGTCATTCAGCTGCCTCTTATTCTGCAATAACCTCTCAATGTCTTCCTTTAACCTAACAATTTCCTGGTCTTTTTCCTGTACCGCACAATCAAGTTCATTCTGAGTCTCATTCCTAAACTTTTCAATTTCTCTTTCCAAATCTTTCTGTTGCTCACCTGCTTCCCTGGATTTGGAACCTGACACTTTTTTCAGTGGCAAAACTTCAGATTCCATTGTTTGGAAAGAAGCATACAGGGCGGCAACCATAACACCTTTTTGGTCATGTTTTTTTGCTGCAGACTTTGCCTCCATGTGTAACTTGCCAACATATTGTATCAGATTTGTCTGTGATTTCGCATCCAGCACAAAATCACTCCAACCTCCATGGGAAGTCAGAAAGCTTAAGATGACTAATTTGAGCTCAACACTAATGACCATTTTTGGAGGTTCCTCCTTTACTGCACTAACTGAAAGTTCAATGGATACCGGTTCACCTTGATCCCAACAGTTAGACAGACACACATTCTGGTGCAGAAGTCCTGCTGGGCTGATGCTGCAAGTTGAACGAGAGGCATAGGTTTGGACACATGTGTGATCCCTACCCTGTTCTAGATGTGGGAGTCCCTAGTGACCCTACAGTAGAGCAAATGAGAGGCATAGGTTTAAACACCCATGTGAACCCTATCCCATTCATCTTTGTACCTATTGGCATACTGGTTTGGTTCCATCCAAACAGGTCCTACTGTGGTCACCAGTTTGTTAGCTGGCAGGATTCTAGACCTTTTGGCAAATCATGACACAGAAGTCCAGATATCACAAAGAAAAGTTTATTCCAAAACATGTAGAAGAACAGCATACCTACGGTGAGTTCAGAAACCTCCGAACACCACAGTGTCATCATGCAGACTCAGCAAGAAACAGTCTTACAGACATTCTTATCCTATAGATAAGAAAGTGCATTACTACGTAATGGACTCTTCCAAAAAGGCAGAAGAGTGAAATACAGCAGTTCTATTGGTGGACACTGGTAGGCAGTTAGCACCTAAGACAAATCATTTCTTGTTCTGCACATACACACTGATGAGAGTAAGCTGACTAAAGCTACTTTTGGGTAACAATATAGTGATTCATGAAATATGCTGATCATTGCGCTTGGCAAAAAGCTGTAGGTGGTGCCCAAGCACTACCAAAAATAATCATGCTGGATAATAGTTCCTAAGCACATAATAGCAAGTATAAGTAAACAGAGATGCACCTTATGCTGCAGTGATGTATGTAATAGCATGCATGAGTGTACATGGGAGTGACATTTTGAAAGGAGATGTGCCATCACATCTCAAGAAATGTGCCACTGCTCTATATTCAAAGGCTGGAGTTGCGTTGTGGATCCCCAACTGCACAGAACTGCAGTGATAATGTATGCGGTTCATCTCCAGGGGGCATGTCCATTAATATGTGGCACATCTCTATATTCAGCCAAGATGTGCAGTGCATCTGCCTGCACATCTCAGAGATGTGCCACAAAAAGTTAGGCATGTACAAAAGATGCCTAACTGGTAGCCACCCACAGGTGGGCTGCTGTACTGCACACAGCAGCACAGCAGCCACCAGCCCCTGGGTGGCTAGCACCCCCAATCCCCAAACCCCAATAGTATCTGAATAAATCATGAACTATTTTCCCTATTAGTCTAGTGGTACCCCCTTCCTATCCCCAAACCTGGATCACCACCAAACAGGTGATAAAAATGTAATCCACCCTGGTAGTCTAGTGGCACCCACCTCCCATCCCCAAATCCCAATCATATCGTAATAACTCATCATCCTATTTCCCTGGTAGTCTAGTGGATGCCCCCCACCCACTGAGGTACCCACACCCCCCCACTCCCCTGTCCCAGCATGGCCATGAAGCCAGAGGGCAGCACAGCCACTACACACCTCGATGACTGCCTGCCGACTGAGCTGTCACTGAATGACAGCTTTCTGTATGCATCACAATCGCATTGGTCATCAATGTCAACCAAAAGGCTTGCAGTGTGTACTGTAAGATTTCTTTCACAAAGTTGTCAACTTTGTGAATGAAAGCTTACAGTACACACTGCAAGCCCATTGTTTGATGGATTGTGGTGCATACAATAAGCTGTCATTCAGTGAGAGCTCAGTCAGTTGACAGCCGTGGAGTTGTGTAGTGGGTTGTGCTGCCTGTCAGCTTAACGGTCATGCTGGGACAGGGGAAGCAGAGTGGGGTGTGCATATCTCAGTGGGTAGGTGGGTGGGGGGGGTCCACTAGACTACCAGGGAAAATGGTTGATGAGTTAACTACGATATGATCGGGGTTTGGGGATGGAGGGGTGCCACTAGACTACCAGGGAGGATTATATTTTTATCACCTATTTTGCTTTGATCTAGGTTCAGGGTTGGAAAGGGGATGCCACTAGACTACCAGGGAGGGCCTCTGTTAATTTCTGTGGTTTTCTTGCGGTGAGAGAGGTTCAGATCTAGGAGTGGACCACTAGACTTATCAGGGAATGTGGGGATTTTATTTCTACAGAATGATCAGGGTTCAGGGATGAGGGGGCACTAGACTACTAGGGAAGGATTTCCATAATTATAACTACATTTGCGGTGATCAGTGTTTGGTGCTGTGGGGTGGGCACACAGCACAGGACTAGCTGGGGTTGGGGGGGGGATGCAGGCCACTCAGTGCAGCCTGCCAGATACATCCCTGCTGCACACATGCAAATGGGACCATAATGATGTGCAAATAGCCCCATTTGTGCCTTGCATGCCTAATGGCTCCATTTGCATGTTTTGGGATGAATATCTGGAATTTGGCATGGCACATCCCAAAGATGCGCCGCTCATCCCCATTCCAGGTATTTGGGCTGAACAGGGGCATGAACTGGTGCATCATCAGAAGCCCCCATTTGCACTGCTCACTTAATCAACTATATTCAGATGAGTTGCGTGTTTGCGTATCTCATTTGATATGGCATTGTATTGCGCCAGCCCATTCATTTTGGGTGGCGCACCTAGATGTGTGGTGCTGACTTGGGCTTTCAATATGGGGCTGGGGTGTCCAATTCTACACATTTTTGCTTATTTCTATAAAACTAAAGTTGATACAAGTATGAAAATAGCACAACCTTATGTCATATGTTTCTATCTGGTGAGAAATTAATACTTATAAGAAGCTTCTTCATACAAAAGGGAGTTATTTACAAAAATGTCCTGTGCTAACAGTTTGAAAATTTAAATACTCATGTTTTATTTCTTTTTAATGCTCACATCATGCAACATTCAAATATATGTCTTTTGTGTGCCTGTGTGGTTGCAGAAATGACTTATATTGTTTAAATATTTCTACTATTGCTGCTTAAAAGTTTTACAACAGCTCTGGGATTTACAACTTGCTATGCTTCAGGAGTTTAAAACAAAGAAAGTTTTATCTGTAGAGATTCTATGTCTTCTAACCTATTTCCTAAAGATTTATTTGGGATAAAAATACCTCAATTTAAAGCACAAGAAGTGAGGTATAAGCAGGTATCATTTTTATAAAAATATTTTCTTGGAAACAATGTTATGGTCTATGTTGTGAACTGTGAACTTTAGAGACATGGGACTTATGTCAGGATGTACAAAATAATGTGTTGAGTCCAAAGATGTGTGTGCTGACACAGGTAGCTGGTAGCCTTCAGATACTAGAGTAAAAAATAACTTTGATTTTAAACTGTTTTCAAATGAGCACTATACTAAACAGGTGTGGTGCCAGGGACAGGAATTTACCATTCACTATCACTTGCAAGATCCAATCACAGTTGGTAAACCAGAATATGTGATATCATAATTATATAAATGTAAGTAGCTTATAAATACCATACAGTCAGAATTTGCTTAGACTCCCTTCAAACCAACTACTGTCAAGGTTTACATCTGCTAAGATGCTGTCTTCAATCTGAAAAAATTTCCAACAAGAGTTTGAGCCTATCCTTGAGGGTGTATCAGAGGTTTGCCATACCAGTGTGAGAAGAGATGCTATTTTTTCTAAGCAAGAGCCAACACCAACAGAATGACATGCATTTGGAGTACAAGAACCCAGGGGAGGATTACATGATGGGGGGTTCCTGATGGTCACTAAACAGGAATGGGATTTGGGGGTAATCATATCTGATGACCTAAAGGTGGATAATGATGTGACAAAGCTGTGGGGAGAGCCAGTAGGATGCTGAGGTGCATATGGAATGGTATCACCAGCAGAAGATAGGAGGTGGTGATGCCACTGTAGAGGTCATTGGTGAGGCCTCATTTGGAATACTGTGTCCAGTTCTAAAGGCCCCATCTCCATAAGAACATAGACAGGGTGGAGACAGTTCAAAGAAGGGCAGCAAAGCTGGTGCAGGGCCTGCAACAAAAGTCATATGAGAAGAGACTGGGAGACCTCAATATGTATACCTGTAGGAGAGGAGAAACAGAGAAGATATGATAGAAACCTACAAATATCTAAAAGACATAAATGGGGTACCAGAGGGTAGCATCTTTCAGAAAAGGAGATGTCCAGGAATGAGGGAATATGGCATGAGGTTGGGAGGGGAGTAGACTAAGGGGTAGGGTGAGGAAATATTTCTTCACAGAAATGGTGGTGAATTCATGAAATAGACTCCCATTGGAGGTGGTGGGGGCAAACACAGTAGGGGAATTCAAACATGCATGGTACAGGCATAGGGGAACCCTAGCAATAGGAACAAGGAGATAAGCCAGAGATCAAGTAGGGTCTGCAGCTTTTACAGTAGACAGGGAAAATGGGCAGACTGGATGGGCCTAGTGGTCCTAATCTTCCATCAATTTCTATGTTTTTCTGTTTCTATGTTATATGACATCAACAGCAAAGAAGCAGATTCACCCATATTTTTGTATCATGAGAAAAAAATTAACTTTTTGTGCAAACTCCAAGTGTCTAAGGCCCAGAGCCTTAGGGAATGGACACCCTAAAAATAAAATTTGCCTTGGCTTGCATAAGTACCACTGTAATATTTGTATATTTTTAGTGTAGCTTAGAAAAGGGGTGGTTACATAAAGAAAATCATCTAGCATATATACAACATATATATGTATATAAAATAGCATTACTAAAAAAAGTTGTATGCAAGACTAATGTTGCTATTTACAAAAGTTTACTAAGACTTCATATCGTGTCTGATTGCTTTTGTTTGTTTTTCTTGAAAGATTATTACTTTGTATATATCCTTCCTTTTGCAGCATTTACAAGATCTGATATTTGTGCAGTAGTTGTTATTAGTTGTATTAGTTTATATTGTATAGGAATAATAAAATCTATTTTTATATCACGCTGAGGTTGATTATTCTCGTACCAGGTCATAATGTCACACACTTAAGAGTGTATGGCATTATGTCGAAACCCAAACCTGTGCGCTCCCTGAGTTGGACCCCCCCGGAGTTGAGAATGTTTAGTGGGGGGGTCCCAGGGGTGCAGACCCCCATAATGGGAGGGTGTGGAGGCAGAGCCTCCCACAGAACAAAGACATGATGCCATAATGGCATTAATCACACAGCGCGATAGTGCCATGCAGCAAAATGTCTTGCGACATAATGACTCCTTGCCAATTATTATAAGGACCTTTTATATGCAGTAGGTTGTGGAGGAACATTTGAGACATTTTCCATTGTTTTGTAAGGTCCATGAAGGAAAGGGAAAAAGTTCAAACCTTAGCTCAGTGGATATAATAAAATAACTGGTATTCCAGTCTATTTTTCTGACACTCTGTACCTTAGGGTGAGTGGAAGTATCATATGATACCTGCAGCGGATGCAGAATACAGTGGCCAGATTATTGATGGGCTTCCTGGATCTTGTCACATAGCTCTGGTCCTGCATAAACTGTACTTGCTGTTGGTGAAGTGGTGTATCATCTTCAAGGTCAGTTTGCTGACCTGCAAGGCCCTATATGGATGGTGTCTTGGCTACCTGAAATACTTTCTTACTCCTTATCAGACCACTATCTCCCCCTGATTCTCCATGGTTGAACTCCTGGCTGTTCCCATGACAAGGCACAAATCTTCATCTGATTGAGCAGTCACTGCCTTGGCCAGTCCTGTGTAACTGGATGCCATGAGCTTTACATAAAGCCCCCTTGGCAGAGGCTTTTTGGAGGGGCCTGAGTCCTTTTAGAGGACTCAGAATGTGGAGGAGAACCAGGAAAAGGCAGACATCCTGAACAAATATTTTTGTTCAGTGTTCATGGAAGAAGGTGAAGGTGAGGGACCACAGATAAGTTACAGGAGCATCGAAGGAAGGGAAGTGGACACTAGTCCATTCAGAGAAGAGAGAGAGTCCTGAAGAAACTTGCAAATCTGAATGTGAACAATGCAATGGGCCAGATCGGACACATTCAAGGGTATTGAAAGAGCTCAGAGAGGAGCTGGCTGCATCTCTGACAGTCCTGTTCAACCACTCACCCAAAATGGGAGTGGTTCCAGAGAACTGCAGGAGAGCAGATTTAGTCCCACTTCACAAAAGTGGTAGCAGGGAGGAAGTTGGCAATTACAGGCCAGTCAGCTTGACTTTAGTAGTGGGGAAATTAATAGAATTACTACTGAAGGAAAGCAAGGTTTTATTTAACTCTAAAAATTGATTAGCGTTTTGCTCATGAAAGTGCTAAAACATTGTGAAAAATGCATAGCACTTGCCTCACTGTGTTTAACAAACATAACACTTCTAGAAAACCTATATAAATACTTTCTGCACAGTTAGTATTGTACCAAGAAAAAAACTGCTAATCAATTATTTAAAACCCTGGAAAGGATTGTGGAATATCTTGAAGCCAGTGACTTACAGAATCCAAGGCCACATGGATTCACCAGGGTCAGGTCTTGTCAAACAAATCTGATAGATTTCTTTGACTGGATGACCAGGGAAGTAGATAAGGTGGAATGGTGGATGTGGCCTACCTAGATTTTGTGCACCTGGAATAGTTTTAAACAGATTTATATTTGTTTCGAATGTGTGCACATTTGCTAAGAATTCTGCGTAGTGCCTTAGGAAGATTCTCAAAGAAAAGCAGTTTATAGTTCTCTCTCCAATGTTCTAAACACACAAGGAGTCAGGAATTGATTATTTATGTGCAGCTGTTTGAAATGTCTCTATTTTCATAAATGATATTCATACCTCTAAATGATCTTTAACTGTGGCTAAATAAAAGCTGAAGCTGTCAGTTGTGTTTTGTTTTGCTTTTAGGTTTGTAGAACTGTTATTTAATACAACAGCAGATTACAGTAGGTACATATGGACACATGTTGATACATGGACATATTAGGATAGGAGTATCTCAATTACAAGAGGGTCTGTGTTAGGTTTGGGTTTTAAATGTACACATATACTAGTCACTTGTCACAGAATTGCAGATATATCATGTTTAAGACAGTATAAATGTGTTTATTCTTGAGTAATATGGACTTATTGTACACAGAGTTTAAGAAAATGTATCTGAACAGTACTTACGCTGTATAAAATTTGATTGACACTACTGTGTGAAACAGCTGGCGAATACTTAATTTACACTAGAGCAGGTTGTTTTCTAACCTATTTTTTACTTGACACATAGATATTTTTATATTTATAAGACTTTTAACATTATTTACTATGTATTGCTTAAGCTTTTTTTTCCTTGTGGTTTTTAATCATTGTCATTTACTAATGACAGCACAGACACATACACAGATGGTTTTAAAATGAAGCTTCAGTTGGTTTAAAGCTTTTCTCAGGGAGTGAACTTTCAAGTTAGTGACATTTGACCTTGGGATAGCTTTCTTGTGATGGAACTTTTTCTGTCTTTATATGGTTATGTTGCTTTTTTGAATACAGTTTTAACCAATGGGGTCCTTAACAACTTTCCACCTGTTTTTTTTTTTTTTGTATGATTTGGGTTTGGAGAAAGTATGTTCTTCTAAAACAACTGCCAGTGTTTTCTGACAAAGGATTCTATGTAATCCGAAAGCTAAAAGCACCTGTGTTCTTTTGCAACAACTCTGTTGGCCCAATAAAAGGCATCAAATCAGCTGTTTCTGTGGATCTTGTGTTACAAGGACCAATACGGCAACAAGTTTTTCTGTGGCTTCACAGTTTCAGAAATGTTAGCATGAACTTATCAGTACAGTGCCCATGGTTCTGAAACCATAAAGTAGCATAGTCAAAACCACAAATTTTTGATTCCATGAAAGGGACTGCACAGAATGTTGTCCATACAAAGAAAACAATACAAAACACAACTGACAGCTTCAGCTTTTATTCAGGCACAGTTACATAGGGACCCTTTAGAGGCAGAAACATAATTTATAAAAACAGAGACATTTCAAACAGCTGCACATAAGTAATCAATTCCTGTCCACTTTAAATTAGGCATGACAAGAGATGAACAAGGTGGTCTGGTCTAGAATTTCATTTAACTGGTGGAGTGATTTGTACAACAGATGCTATTTAGAAGTGCAATAGGAGTTATGCCAAACAAATTTAAATATCTCTAAAGGTGTACAAGTTAGAGATAAAAAGCCAGTATGAAAGTTGTCCAGGACAAAAAGACATTTCAAATGGGCCTATTTATTAAGCTGCACTAATTATATTTTTTAAACTATGACCATCTGATTGCCTCAGTTTTCATTTTTCATAGGCGGTATGCCAAACAAATACAATTATCTCTAAAAGGATACATGTTACACATAAACAAGCAGTATGAAAGTTGTTCAGGACAATAATACTTTTCCAGTAAGCCTAGCAGAGGATAACAGAGTTTAATAGCTGGCTGTCTGGATTATGCACTTGAAACAGCTTTGGGATGGTTGGTGACTGGGGAACCAATTGGCAAGATGAAAGCTTATTCACCCCAGACAGACTACACCTAAACAGGGAGGGTAAGGAAGTGCTGATGGAAAAAATGGAGGTGTTCACTTTAAAATACTACAATTTAAACTGAAATGGGGTTGGGGGTGTGACAGGCAAATCCCCAAAACAGCAGAGCTGACATGGGGGCACTCAACCCCCCCAGAAAAAAACAAGATGCACAGTTGGGGCTGAGAGAGGGAGGGTCAGGTCAGTGAGAAGTGTTAGGACAGGGGAGGGCATCAGGGTGGCTGGAATTTGAAAGGCAATGTGCACATATGCCAGGAGCCTGGAAAACAAGGTCCTGGACCTGGAAGCAGTCATGGCTGAGGCAGGCTTGGACCTGGTGGGAATTACTGAGGCTTGGTGCCATGGCGGGCAGGATTGGGACATGAACATACCAGGGTATATGCTATTTAGAAGAGACAGGGTCAGAAGAAAGGGGGAGTGGCACTTTACATGTGGGAGGGTATTCATCCAACAGAAATACAGGGCAAGTGGGGGGACACAGAGGCATTATGGATGTCAATAACCACAGGGAAGAGTGAAGTGGTTTACAGGCCAGCAGGGCAGCAAGACAGGGTGGATGGCCAGATGATGGAAGAGATACTAAGGGTGGCAACCAGGGAAGAGGTGCTGCTGATTAGGGACCTCAACCTAGCAGATTCAGTATGGGGCACGCTGTCAGTAGCATCACCTAGAAGCAGGGTGATTCTGGACTCCTTTTGAGTGGCCTTACTCAGACATATAGTCAGAGAGCCAACTGGGGAGGGGTGGTATTAGATGTGGTGCTAATGAATGGGGATAGTTTGGGGGATGTATTGATGGGGAAAAAGGAAAACCTTGGTACAAGTGACCATGGTACCATGTGGTTCATGGTATGCACATCTGCCAACATTAATCAGACCAAGATGAAGGCGCTTGACTTCAGATGAGTGGAGTTTAGTAAGATGGGGGTATATGCTCATCAGGCACTAGTAGGAGCTGGGGCAATTGAGGGGTTAGAGTACATGTTTGACTCAATAAAGGGGGCCATAATAGGTGCCACAAACCTCTGTGTGAGGAGAGTGAACAAAAATAGGAGAAAGAAGAAGCCACTATGGTTCAGCTGGAAAGTGGAGAGCAGCATCAGAGCTAAGAGAATAGTGTTCTGGAGGTTCAAAATAACACAGGAGGAGTAGGAGGAGGCTTGAGAAGAATATCAGGCAGGCAGTTGGAGACAGGCAGGGAGGGCTGGTGAGCAAAGGCAAGGATGGAGGAGAACATTGCCAGGGAGGTAAAGAAAGGGGGCAAGACCTTCTTTAGATATATAGCTGAAAGGAGGAAAGCAGAGAAGGGGATTCACAGTCTGAAAAATGGGTTGGGGAGAGGGTGGTGGGGGATCAGGAGAAGACTGAACTGCTGAACAGTTATTTCTGTTCAACATTCATGAAGGAAGAAGAATGGAAGGGGGTAGCCATGGGAAAGCACCTGTTGCAAGGAAAGGGGTGGACATGAGTCCATTTTGGGAGGAGGAGATCCTAAGGCAGCTTAGGGATTTGAAGGTAGACAAGGCCATGGAGCTGCATGGGGTGCATCCAAGGGTTTTGAGGGAATTGAGGGACGGATTGGCTGCTCTCTTGACTGCCCTATTCAACAACTCCTTAAGATCGGGGGTGGTACCTAATGATTGGAAATGAGCGGATGTAGTGCCCCTTCACAAGGGAGGAGAGAAGGAGGAGGTGGGCAACTACAGACCAGTGAACTTGACATCCATAGCTGGAAAACTCATGCAAGAGCTGCTCAAAGGCAGAATCAACAGTTACTTGGAGGCAAGTGGTCTTAGGGACCCAAGGCAAACACAAGGTTCACAGAGGGCAGATCCTGTCAGATGAACTTAATAGAGTTTTTTGACTGGGTCACCAAGGTTGTGGATCAGGGGGCTCAGTGAACGTGGCCTAAAGGCATTCAACTGGGTGCCGCACATGAGGCTATTACATAAAATGGATCACCTGGGATTGGGGGAGAAGGTAATAAAGTGAGTCAAGAACTGGTTGGAGGGAAGAACAAAGAGGGCATTGGTCAATGAGGCACCCTTGGAGGAGTCTGCAGTAATCAGTGGGGTTCCCCAAGGGTCGGTGCTGGGGCCTCTTCTGTTTAATATCTTTACAGGGGATATAGCAGAGGGGCTGGAGGGGAGGATAAGCCTGTTTGCAGATGATGCAAAGGTCTGCAACAGAGTGGACATGCAGGAAGGGGTGGAGATGATGTGTAAAGATCTGAAGAGCTTGGAGGAATGGTCCAAAGAGTGGCAATTGTCATTTAATATGAAAAATTGTAAGAACATGCACTTAGGCAGAAAAAACAGGAAAGCGGAATACTGGATGGGGTAGATCCTTGCAGGTTACAGAAGAAGAAGGGGACCTGGGTGTCATCTTCTCACATGACATGAAGGTGGGGAAGCAGTGTGGAGGGGCAGTGACAAGAGCCAGCAGGATGTTGCGTTGCATTGGGAGGGGAATATCCAGCAGAAGGAGCAAGGTTATAGATCCTCTGTACACCCAGCTGGTTAGGCCACACCTGGAATATGGGATCCAGTTCTGGAGGCCTTACCTAAGAAGGGATGTGGCGATATTAGAACAAGTCCAGAGGAGAGTGACAAAGATGGTGAGAGGGCTCGAACACTTACCATACGAGGGGAAATTGGAGGACCTGGGCATGTACTCACTGGAACAGAGGAGGGAGAGGGGTGACATGACTGAGACATTTAAATACTTCAAGGGTTTCAATAGAGTGCTGGTGGAGAGCCTCTTCCAGCTAAAGGAGAGGCTAAGGGGGAGGGGACATGAATTCCAAATCAAGGGGGGTAAATTTAGAGGTAACCCTAGGAAGTACTTATTCACTGAAAGGGTACTGGAAAATTGGAATGGCAGGTGGGGGAGAAGACAGTAGGAGGGTTCAAGGAGGGCATGGGATACCTACTGGGTCAAAATATTACACGTTCTACAGTACACAACATGACCGCGAGGTAGGAACAGTGGGGTGGGTAACAGCGAGAGGGTGAAAAAACCACAAAAGGAAGTATGCATGGTAGTATACCCTCTCACTCTTCCCAGTGTAAGGTAAGAATCCTTCCGGGACAGGGGTCCACCGAGCAGCTGCCGTGGCTTAATGAGATAAGCCACTTGTAGCAAGGGAGGCAAGCAGTGTATTTGGGACTGGGTTGCGATTCCCTGTCCCAGACGCATGGAATTTTTTATTTTTACGCACTTTGTGTGATATTAGGTGTTAATCCCCCCCCCAGAGTGAGTTATATTAGTTGGGGGGATTCGGGGTGCAGCCCCCTGTAATGGCGGGTGTGAGGGGTGGAGCCCTTTGCAAAAACAAGAATTGTACTTTTTGCAATATATCGCACTGTACTGGCAGTGCGGTATATTGCTACGGCATAATGTCTTGCTACATTATGACCCCGTGCCCATGGGAGAAACACAGAAAGATGCTGAGAAGGGGGGGATAACTATAGTAAAGGCCTAAGTGAACACTTAGACAAACTGGGCAGACTGGGTGGGCCTGGCTGTCTTTTTCTGCCATTACATTCCTATGTTCCTATTCATTAAGCTGCATTAATTATATTTTTTAAACTATGGTCATCTGATTACCTGAGTTTTCATTTTTCTTCACAATTTTCACCTTTTGGATGGCTATATTTAAGAAAATCTAATGAATTCAGATTAGTGACTTCCCTCATTTAAAAAGTCATTTTGTCCTGAACAGTTTTCATTTTGGTTGTGTATTGGTAACTTGCACACATTCTGAGATATTTACATTTGTTTGGCATGTATCCGACTGTATTCACTGAGAGAAAAAAAATGTTGGCTCTTTGGAAGACCATATTTTACAAAATATAAAGAATTCAGATTAGTGACTACCCTAATGTGAAAGGTCTTTTTGTCCTGAAAACTTTCACATGGTTGTTTTTGCACACCTTGAATAGTTTTGAAGATATTTAGATGTGTTTGGAATGTGTGCACACTTGCTCACAGAGAAAAGCAGCTTGGAGTTTTGTGTCCATCATTCTAAACAGAAACAAGGGAGTATTTCTTTAACTGTTTGCAGTCATGGAAGGATAAATTGAAAAGTACTAAAAAATGTGTTCAATGATAATCCCATTTTTCTAGCTAAAACAAGATGTCTATAGGCTGTGCCCACAGCCATAAAAAACAGACTGGAGGCAAGTAAATATGAGCAATGCCTACTGTACCTTTATTACTCAAAAACATACCATATGCGTAGCAATGAAAACCACAACATACATGACTCCAGATGCAAACAAGCATTTGTCAATGCTGAATGTTGTCTTGCTGGCATTGTCATTGGTAGTGCTGGAGTTAGGGAGATGCATAATAGGAATGGCAGTGAAGTATTGAACTGACACCAACCCCACCTCCACTCTGCAGAGACTGACAGGCATTGGGTGTGCCTTTGGGTCATCGGCCATAATGCTCATGCCATTTCACCTCACCCTAACCTGCAGACACCGACAAGTGTTGTGGTGTGCCTTGCGGTCTTCTGGCCTTTCACTCACCCCATTCCATAAGGAAATATGCTGAGATGGGTGCAGTATAGGAGAATGGGGTGAACTTTGGGGCCAAAGAGTCCAAGGCACACCTCAATGCCTGTCACTGGCTGCAGGGTGGGGGTGGGGTGGAATGGCATGAGCATTACAGCTGACAAACATAGAAACATAGAAACATAGAATTTGATAGCAGATAATGACCACTTGGCCCAACTAGTCGGCCCATTCCCCTACCTAACGGATAACCTACAGATCTACATATCCTAGTTAACCAACAGCCTACTTCCTCCTACCCCCCAGTAGAATTGCCTTATGTTTGTCCCATACATTCTTGAATTCCCCCACTGTATTTGACTCTATGACCTCCTCAGGAGGGCCACTCCATGCATCTACAACCCTCTCTGTGAAGAAATACTTCCTCACATTACCTCTGAGCTGCCCTCCCTCTATCTTCAAATTGTGCCCCCTTGTTCTTGCACATCTCTTTTTCTGAAAAATGTTACCCTCTTGGACTTTGTTGAGTCCCTTGAGATATTTGAAAGTTTCTATCATGTCCTCCCTCTCCCTCCTTTCCTTGAGGCTATACATCTTAAGCTCCTTTATTCTTTATTCATATGTCTTCTGGTGCAGACCCTGTACCATTTTGGTTGCCCTCCTCTGGACAGCCTCCACCCTGTCTATGTCTTTTCGGAGATGGGGTCTCCAGAACTGTACACAGTACTCCAGATGTGGCCTTACCAGCTGTCTGTACAGAGGGCCAACAATGTCCTGTTTTCTACTGGTGATGCCTCTCCCTATGCATCCCAATATCCCCCAGCCCTCCTTCTCACATTGCTGGCCCACCTTTAGGTTGTCTGATATGACTACCCCCAGGTCCCTTTCCATTTTTGTTGTCGCCAGTATCTCACCCCCCATTGTGTGCTCTTCCCCTGGATTTTGTTTCCCAGGTGCATTACTTTGCACTTCTTTGTGTTGAATCTAAGCTGCCATACATTTGACCATTCCTCCAACCTTGCCAAGTCTCTGTTCATCCTTTCCACCTCACCTTGCATATCAACCCTGTTGCAGATCTTTGTGTCTTCTGCAAAGAGACATACTTTCCCTTCCAGTCCCTCTGCAATGTCATTTATAAAGACATTAAAAAGGACCATCCCCAATACTGAACCCTGTGGTACCACACTAGTAACCCCCTTTCTTCACTGTGGACTCCGTTTACTATTACCAGCTGTGTCCTGTTGTCCAGCCAGTGTTTGACCCAGGCAACCACCGTGGGACCCACTCAAAGGCTGGCTAATTTGTTTATTAATCTTTTGTGTGGGACTGTGTCAAATGCCTTGCTAAAGTCTAGGTAGGCCATGTCCACAGACCCTTCCCTGGTCTACTACTTTTGTCACCCAGTCAAAAAAATTAATTAGATTTGTCTGACATGACATTCCTGCTGTGAATCCATGCTGCCTTGGGTCCTGTGCACCACTGACCTCTAGGTACTCAACAATTCTTTCCTTCAGAAGTGATTCTATCATTTTCTGTACCACTGAGGTCCAACTGGCAGGTCTGTAGTTTCCTGCCTCTGCCTTGCTCCCACGTTTGTGAAAGGGAATCACATCCACCTTCCTCTAGTCTGCAGATACCACACCATCCTCCAATGATTTATTAAAAAGAGTAGTCTGTGGTATTACTAGTTCTTCCCTTAGTTCTTTTAGAATTCTGGGGGTGAATCCCACAAGACCCATTGCTTTATCCACCTTCAGTTTTAAGAGTTCTTTCAGAACCCTTTCTTCTGTGAAAAGACCAATATCAACCCCCCTATCCAGAGTACTTCTATTGACTGGATTAGGTATCTCCCCCTGCTCTTCCATTGTGAATACTGAGCAGAAGTATTCGTTCAGTATCCCTGCTTTTTCACTGTTGCTCTCTGCCTAACCACCTTCTTCTTTATTCAGCCTCAGTATCCCTGCCTTAGTCTTTCTTTGCTCCCTAATGTACCTATAAAAGGTATTATCCCCCTTCTTAACCAAGTTTTTCCTTTGTTTGGGCCTTTGCTGTTCTGACTGCCTTCCCAGCTTCCTTCTGCTTTAACTGGTACAGTTCTGTGTCCTGCTCCTTCTGTATTTCCTTATACTTCCTGAATGCTATCTTTTTCTCCCTTACCTTCCCCGCCACTTCTTTTGAGAATCATAGTGTTTTTTTCTTTTGTTTTGATTTGTTTATTTGTTTCACACAAAGGCTTTTTGTCTCTGTGATGGCGGTTTTGATGTTTCCCCATAGTTGCTCCACCCCACCTTCTTGCCTGTTTGCTAGTGCTTTTCTGAGGCACTCTCCCATTTTGACAAAATCAGCCCTCTTGAAGTCCAATACCTTCACTTTTGTATGGCTTGACTCTACAGCTAAGTTTATTGTGAACCACACCGGTGGTTGCTTGTTCCCAGATGGATACCTACTTTAAGATCAGAGATCCTGTCTCCATCCCCATTTGAAAGTACTAGGTCTAAGATTGCTCCCTCCTGAGTGGGTTACAAAACTGGCTGTCTGAGGCATGCCCCCTGTATGGCATCAAGAATGGCCCTGCTCTTGGATGTGGTTGCAGCAAAGGTGCTCCAGTTAACATCTGGCATATTCAGGTCCCCATCAGCAATATCTCCCCTTTCTCTACCATCCCAAGGATGTCTTCTATCATTTCCTTGTCCATTTCCTCCCCCGAGACAGGGATCTGTGTACAACCCCTGTGCGGACTGTGGTGCCATTTCTAGTCTCCAGGGTGACCCACAGTGCCTCCTCTCCTCCCTGTTTACCCTTTAGTTCTGTTGCTTTGATCCCTTCCCTTATATAGAGAGCTACTGCCCCTCTTCTTTTTCCCTCCCTGTCCCTCCTGTAAATTGTGTACCCTGGTATGTTGACATCCCAGTCATGGTTCTCTGTGTACCATGTTTCTGTGACTGCCATGATATCCAGGCATCCCTTTTCCATCAAGGCCACCATTTCAGAGAGCTTTTTACCTAGACTACGGGCATTGGTACTCATTACCCTCTATTTTTTTATGGCTTTATATCTTTTTGCCCCATTCCTGTCCTTACTACCTTTGTCTTTTTCTCCATTTACCCCTGCCCTTCTCCCTATTGACTGCTCTATCTTGGTGTTTATCTCACTAACTACCTTGTTTTTGTTTTGGTGGGGCTAGGATTTCCCTTCTCCTTTTCAGTGCCTCCCCCTTGGCTAGTTTAAATGCTTGCCAATGAAGTACTTAAACCTATCACCTAGGATCCTAGTTTCCCTCCTGGATAGATGCAGACCATCACACCTGTATAGGCCTGCATTCCTCCAGGTAGAGCCCTGTACCCAATGAAACCAAATCCCTGAGCTCTGCACCAGTTTTTCAACCAGTCATTGAATCCCATGGTGCAGAGTACTCTAGCCTCATCCATGCCACAAACAGGTAGCACTTCTGAGAAAGTTACTGTGTGTGCTACTTGTCTAAGGCCCCTCCCCAACTTCACAAACTCCAGTTGCCCTGCTCTGATCCCATTCTCAGCCAGGTCATTTGTCCCTATGTGGATAATGACATCCAGCTCACTCCCCCTTGCAGCTGCTCCCATGATCCTGAGGATACATTTCCTGTCCCTCCAAGCCATGGCACTGGGCAGGCACCTTATCTTCCTTTCCCCTCCATCCCCCAGTTCTACCCCCTAATAATTGAGTCCCCCACCAAGAGTTATTTCTTTCCCCTGTGGGGTCCTGTGCCACCCTCCTGTGGATCTCCATTGTGGAGATTCCCAGCATCCTCTTTGGTCTCCACTGTGGGTGCCTCCATAGAGGAACCATGCTCTGCCAGAGTAGCAAATGAGTTGTGGAGAGGCACAACTGGAGGGATGCACCTCTGTTCTACCACCCTTACCCTCCCTGAGACCACCATGGTCCAAACACTCCTCTTTCTTGGCAACCTCTGAGGTAGTGGCAGTGGCCTGGGTGGGGGAGCAGGTTTCTTGAATCCTTGCCAGGTCAGCATGGAGATTAACAACCTTCTCCCTCAGTAAACCTATGCCCTCCAGAAACAATCAACTACAACTCTGACCCTCTGCCCCAGGGAGTGCCTTACTTCCTTTCTGACACTTATTTCACAGAGGTTAAGTAACAGGTCTAGTCACAAATGACTACAAATATCTCCCAGCTGCAGTTCCTCCCTGGCAAATTAAAGTTAAACTAAGAAAAGTCAACCCCAAAAACAGAATCACACTCCTGATGCTTGTCAGTCTCTACAGGGTGGGGCATTACAGTTTGAAACCCTAACAACCTGGGCATTTGTTGGTATTTTCACTCCAGATTTTCAACATGGACTTTTTGTGATCTCATCTCATGAACAGTGGCACTATCAGTTCGTTAGCTGAAAGGTGATTTTGCACAGCGACTGCACCACTTGGCTCCACAGGTGAGAAAACACATTTTGGGCAGGATGTGTAAAATGACAGCTGTACTGTTCATGAGGAGGTGCAAAATTATGGCAATGTTGAAAATCTGGAGTGAAAATATGAAAAATTGGTGAAGTCACGAGTGTGTGCAGAAACTATACAATGCATGCCTGTGATGCAATTATTTTGGGTATTTGTAATCAAATGTTCAACATAGGCATTTTGGGACCTCTGTTCACGAACAGTAGCACTGTGATTTTGTTAATCTGTCCCGAAAGTTGATTTCCCACAGCGATTACGCCATTGTGCACCACATGTGTGAAAACGCATTTTGGGCAGGATGTGAAAAATGACAGCTATACTGTTCATAAGGAGGTGTGAAAAATGGCAATGTTGAAAGTCTGGAGTGAAAATATAAAAAATTGTCAAAGTTATGAGCGTGTGTGGAAACTGCACAATGCACACTTGTAACATAGTCATTTTTTTGGAATTTTTTCACCAAATTGCAACATAGGCTTTTTTGGGACCCCACCTCATGAACAGTGATGCTGTCATTTTGTTAATCGGTCCCTAAAGGTGATTCCATGCCGTGACCATGAAATCACCTTTTGGGACAGAGTAATGAGATGACAGTACGTGTGTTCATGAGGTGGCATCCCAAGAACCCCATGCTGAAAATTTTGAGCCAAAATTCAAAAAAATGGCTGAGATATCCACCTAAGTTGAACCCCAACCCCATTGATGCCATTATACAGCTTACCAGCATGTCTTCATTTTCCAGTTCGGCTTTGAAGAGTCCAGATGTGTTCCCACTCCACTGAAGATTGCAACACTGAACCTCCGGAGGTAAGTATGGGGTGGGGGTGTGGGGCGGTGAGTTGCCCAGAGGGTGGGTGCAGGTTGGGGGAAGGGGCACAGAAGACAGCGAGGGACCATTTTCTTTTTTTCAGGTAAAAAAAAAAAACAGGACATCACGACACGGTTTGTTGGCCACACTGGGGTGGGCTCCCAGTGTGCCATATGAGGGGGCTGGGGGGGGGAACATGCTGACATGGTCGGCTTTGTGTGACCAGCAGCACACTGTGGTGGGCTCCCAGTGTGCCACACAATGTGGGGATGTGTGGGACATGCTGACACAGGGATTGCACCCCCAATGTCAGCTTTGTTTGTGGATTGTATGCCGCAGCCATGTTTATTGAAATGTTTCTCCAGGAAAGGCACGTACGGGAGGCATGTCATCTCTGCCACTGCATGATGAGCTTGTCTCTGATTGCAGTGGCAGATTTCTTTCAAGTTGGTGGCACTTCACATATTTTTTGTATCAGCGCTAGCATGCTGGCTAATTGGGGAATGCTGGACGCACCTACTAAAGCATGCCCTGCATTTGCCAACACTGGCACACCTCTCACTGTGCTAATACTACCACAAGATGTTGCTTGTGTGTGCACAACACAACATAAGAATGACATACCTAATGGTTTGCCAGAATGCACTAAAGCTTTGTCAGAGGTCCTCTGAAGAATCCTACATGTATTATGGGCAAAACAATGAGTCCATCTTTTTTCCATCAGGCATTTGTGTATATCATAGTTTCCAGTACTGCACACATGGCACATGTTTGAGCAATAAAAGACGGTGTTGTTTATGTAAGCAATAATACACTGCAGGGTGTGGATTATGTTCTGACAAATGCATGCCTGGGGCATAGTGAAGCACAACGACGCAGGCTGAGTGACTTACTGTCCCGAGAAGTGCACTTATCTGCGCATAACCCACACCCCAGACTATGTTATTACACCTATAAAATGGGTACAGGTTGAGAAAGATTTCAACTGTCTGAAAATGTGTACAATTTAAAAAGAATTTCTCTTTTTTTCTGCAAAATAGTTTCCCCACGTTAGTATTATCACTAGGGGGTTATGTCACTATGGTAACCAAAAGCGAGAGTGCTGGCTGCAAGAATGCTTTTTTTATCTCCAGAGTGAATTTTTTTAATTCGTTTTACAGAATGACTTTTTCATTTTGATTTATATGTTGAGCTGGGTAGAATTTGGAATGTGATGGAGTGAAGCTGATTGCATTTTAAAGTAATTGTGGCAGATTGCTTGGCTGCTGGCAAGACAGAGATTGCCCTGTTGTCTTGCTGGCATCATGCTGCCATCTGTGGTAGTGACTTTCATAAAAGTACCACTGGTCTCACAAAACTGCAGGTTGGGAGGATAAGCAAGACAGCACGACTGGCTCAGAAGCAATCTGCATATCAGGAGGGAGAGCAGGAAGCATTTAATACAAAAAAAATATGGTTTTAACTGTGCTGTTTTTCTGGTTTTTGGGAGTTGAAAGTTAGCATCTCTCTAACAAAAGATATGGTGGCCAAATCAGTTTTAAACTATTCTGTTGGTGGCACATGGATTCCTTTTGTAATGGAGGGTTCAACCATGCTGCAGTGGCATGCATTTTGTGGATGCTGGTTATGGCACAGTCAAAATTCCACCTGGCATTACAGTGACAGGCATTTCTTTTACCAGGAGTTACAGCACCAAAGCATCCTCCCAGAAAATGATCACTTTTATGGGGGGCTTTGCCTCCCACGCCCCCACACCTCCTAAACTAAATATAACCTCCTCTGGGGCAGGCATGCCCTAGAGGGGGTAGAAACTGTATGAGTGCAATGGGCAACAAGAGTGAGGTGCGATCTAAAGTCACTCTTGCCCTTGTTGTGACACCCTAATTGTGGCGGCAAAATTCAGTCTTCACACTAACGGACTACTGTAAAGGAGAAACAGGTAATGGGACTTTTTTTTTTACTTGCACTATATTAAAAAAAGTAAACATGCTTGGAATGCTGTGTGAACTAATCAGATTTCCAGACTGTCTTTACCCATTTTAGGCATTTACTTGCCTCCAGTTTGGTTTGTCTTTTGGTCAGTCCAATATTGTTTTTCTTCTATTTTGCTGTTTTGTAGCATGTACCACCCACATCCCTCTTGCATCCAATGTGTTCCAATTATTTAAGTATGTCACAACTTCATGTTATTTCTGTTAATGTGAAACCAGTAAACAAACACAGGTTCTGACCATTAATTCCAAATCTGTACTTTATGAGGTATATCATTTGGCCCTGGTTTCCAGAGGTTTTGACCTCTAGTGTTTTTCTTGCCATAAAGTCAAAGCCCATAATGCATTTCTCATGAAATAGTACTTGCAGCTATTTCCTGTGGTATACAATATTACAGTTGCCTGGAGGTTAGAATCAAAAAGATGGGCCCATGGTTTAACTTTGTCTAACATTAGCTTTGTTCCCGTGATGGTATTAAAATAATATATTTCAAAGTCATTAATGGTATAATGAATGAAAAACTGTATGCACCCTGCAAGCTAGTATTATCTGAAGATACTGTTCCACTGAACTTCCAATAAAATATGTTTGATGTGCTTCTGCTTACTGAGTGGTTTAGAGGTATGAAAGTTCCAACCCTTTAAGAGGTGTCCAAGATTACTTTATGCTAATGGAAACTAGTATGGCCATAAGGGGACAACTGAGAGAAGGTGGAGGATGTGATGCGAAAAGCCACAAGGGGCTGTACAAACTGTGGTTTGCAGTGCCTGGAGGCAGGTTTGTCATGGGATTCTTAGCAAACCATGGACAAAAGGCCCTTTAATTCACTGAGCAGTTCATGAAATATGTTCAGTGTGCTTATGCATACTGAGAGCTTTGGTGGTGCCCATTAAAAGTGCCCAAGATTATCTTATTCTAAAGTGAAGAAGGCTGATGAAAAATGTTGTATTTAAACTGACACTCCAGAGTGTGACATAGGCACCAAGGGGAGGGCTCCCCTCCCCTTGTGGAAGAAACCTCTTGGGGACCAAGGCATTGCTTTGCCTTCCCTCCAGGCATAATAAGCCATTGTTAGGATAAACTAGGCCATAAGGATTTTTTCTGCACAAATTTGAGTGTAGATTTTGAAAGAAGATTATATCCATTCTCCAGGATCCTAGATGATATATTCTGAGATGTCTTTGTAGTGAATTGAAACTTAGGGAGGAAAGTAAGTTTTGTATTCAAGAAAAAACAGCAGGAAGACATACCTTTGGGGTCTTCTGTTGCAAATGAAGTTTGAGAAAGTGCAACTGGGGTGCATGTAACTAGACAGACATTGAAGGTGGCCACAGGACTTAGTACAATATTAGAAGCATAGTTTGGAATGTTCATCTATTTTCTCAGTTATGTGTTTTGTGAAGATAAGTGAAGAATGCAGAGATCATGGGATACTTGAGGTCAGACACATTGTAATGTTTGGAGAAATGTAATGTTGGGTTGAGGAATAACATTTTTCATGTCAAAGAGATCAATAGTAAGCCAGAAGGATGGTCAACTGGAGAAACAAATCTGAATGGGGTTAAGAAATCCTTTACTGAGGAGTATTATGCTTGTATTGTTTGTTAAAGAAAGAACATTTTGATGAACAGAAGGTGTTTTATTTATTTATTGAAAATGTTTCACCAGGAGAGGCACACTGAGCAAAAAGATGCTCGTCTCATGGTGCGACCTGGGGGGGGGGGTACAAGGGAGGAGGGTATACATAAAACAGTCAATAGGTTGAACTTGGAGTCGAGCAATTCAAATAATTGTTACATAGTTAAGTGTGGTTAATTACAAACTTGTTACATGAGGAGACAGTACATACATGTGCCACAAGGAGGGTGGCATAACATATTTGATTACACATCTAGAACTATATGTGATTACAGAAGTGCCTATATCTAGAGATTGATTAGAAGTATGATGCACCAAGTTGGCAGAGAGAAATGGAAGCCTGAGCTTGGGGCCAGGGAGAGGTGACTGGTCTGGAGAGTAAACACTGGGAAAGATAAGGGGGTTGACTTGGGAAGACGTTGTCGGGAATAAGAAAGGAGATAGCAGAAGTGTTATGAGAGGGTAAGTGCATGGGTAGTTTAAGGCAATATATAAGCCAGTCATTTGGGCAAGGGGCCAAGCCACTGGTCAGGCATGTAAGGAGGAGGGGATCGGGGGGAAGAGAATCAGTCGGGGGGGGAGGTCAGGGGCAAGTACAATTAGGTGCAAGGAAGTTAGTGAGGGCAGAGGATAGAGAGTGTTTGGAGGAAGAATGGTGGATTTGGGCAGACTGTCATTGGCTGACTGCATCTCAAGAGAGCAGAGTGCAAGATGGTGGCCACGCTGGGTCAGCCACTGAAGACTATCAAGAGCTACTAGTTTAAGTCTACTATTTAGCGTCTAGCGTTTAGCATTTAGCGTTTAGCGTTTGATTCAATGTTTGAAGTTATGTTTTTAGTTTTATTTTAATCGTTTTATTTTAACTGCATCGTTAATTGTGTTTATTTGCAATTTGAATACCTGATACCTGACCTTTGCCACTGCTTTTTCAGACTTAAGGATTGATTACATTTGGATTCTCAACTTCTGTTACTGTCTGGTTGGAATCAAGGATCGAACATACAACTGTGTGGATTAATTCTGGTTTGCTGCGTGTTTGCTTTGTTTGTTTTCGCAATTCTCTCAATCTCGCCAGGTTAAAGGCGTTCTGGCTGCTTTAAAGCTATCTTAGAAGGGAAGGAGTTTGGTGTCAGAAGCTGCGTTGGAAGTCGTGGATTTGTCCACAGTCTTGTAGCAAGGATGGCCCGTTTTAATCAGTGGGCTTAAACAAGATTTGTTCTCCTGGAAACGGTCTAGTGGAGACTGGCCTGAAGATTCTTCGAGTATTACAGGAGCGACCGCTGCCGTCTTGGTCTTCGACCGGGCAGGAGTCACCTCAGTTTCTCCCTAGGGAGCTGGGGGGACCGGGGCATCTCCTAAGCCACCTTGGGGTCTAGCTGTTAGGCTGACTGCCGAGGCGTCTGTAGCCGCTGGTCATCGACCGGCTGGGGGTGTTTGTCTCCGCTAAGTGGATGGACTAGCGTGCTTGATTGTAATTATCTTTTTGAATAACTGCCTGCCCGGAGTCTTTCGGCTTTTTTGACTGTGCTGCAAGGACTTTTTGCCCGGTGTTTGTGCTAAAGAACTGCCTGACCTCCCTTGGATTCGGTGTGGATCTCTGCTATGTGACTGGGTTTATCGAAGTAACTATCTTGCCTTCCCATGTTTTGGATTTTGATCTCAACTTTTGCCTGTGCCTGGACCTGTTTGAGAACTGACCTCCTTGTTCCTTTCTGCTCCTGGACAAAGAGGTGGTGAGATTGCGGTGCATATTTATTTTGTAATTATGTATTAATGCCTGGTTTCATTTTTGAATGGTCCCTCACCATGTGAGAGGTGGTATTGGGGGAATATACAATTTTTTTTGTCAATCTGAATTGTTGCATGTGAGAGGTGCTGCATTGAATTTCAAATTATAAATCATTGTTTTTCTTTAGTTGTTAGCTTGGGTTTGGTATCCAGTTGCATTTGATCACATTGACACTGTGTTATTTGGATAATTTGATATTACTTTATTATTATTATTTTTATACTTTTGTTATTTTGGTTATTTGTGGGTTGGGGTTTGGGTTGGGGTTTAAGTTGTGATAGTGTGGGTTTTATTTTATATTTTATTATATTGTTTGTTTTATTTTGCTCCCCCCCTCTGTGAGAGAGCATGGAGAGTGTTTTATTTTAGTTTGATATTAATAGGTTTTTGTTTATTTTTGGTTTTTGTTCTGATTAATTATAATGTGTTGGACAGGCGTAGAGGTGGTTGGGCATTATTCCCCCACTAGGCTCAGGGAATTATGCCCTTTTGAATGCCCACCATTAACATCTGACACCTATTTTAGGTGTCGTGCATTGGGCATCCTGAGGAAGCATAGACGAAGGTGGAGAGCCGGGCCTGGTGGGGGACAGGAAAGGGGAGGACGGATTGGGGTTTTGGGGTCCAGGAGACACCCTGGGGTGAAATGGGGTCAGGATAGAGGTTACTCTTGTCTTGTCCCCATACCCAAGGACTCCCGATGTAATTGGACAGGTGCCGAGGTCTTCCCCGACAGCTCATCCCGCCTTGGCGGTGTTATGCAATGCCAGATCAATTAAGAACAAGACAGCTATTATTGCTGATCTTGTTGGATGATCTGATCTGACTTGCATCACTGAGACCTGGCTGGATGAAAATCCAGGCCCTGTATTAGCCTTGGCACCTCCAGCCGTGTTCTCGGTGATACACCGGCCAAGGCTGGATCGTAGGGGTGGGGGTGTGGCCATTATGTTTAAATCTGAGCTGGGCCTTGTGGATGTGCCATGGGGAAACACCAATTCCTTTGAATATATCCTGGGAGAGGGTGCAGGCTGTGGGATTCTCCTCGTCTACCATCCACCAGGTGACGGCAGAGTATTCCTGCAGGAGATAGCAGACTTCATCGTCGACCTGGTGCTGAGGTTTCCCAGACTGATACTTCTGGGTGACCTCAATGCCTGGGTCGATGATGAACTCTCTTCTTTTGGTCAAAATCTCCTCCAGCTAATGAACATGCTGGGCCTGACACAGGTTGTTACCTCCTGCACCCATATAGGGGATCATTCATTAGATTTGTTTTTTCTCATGGGTATGGAGATCACTGATTTGGGGGTGGAACCTGTCAGTTGGTCTGACCATTACACCATAAGGTTCAGCTTCAGGGCCCCCTCTAATAGGTCTGCCCCTACGGAGATGGTTCAGTACCGCCCTTTAAGGGGTGTTAATCCCAATGACCTAATGGCCGTGCTGGATCTATCGAGCTTTTTGGGTGAATGCATGAGTCCAGATGATCTAGTATTAGCCTATAATAAGGCTGTAGGAGATGCTGTGGACAAAATTGCTCCTGTTCGTGTTCGGCCTCTCACCCTCCATCCAATGAGCCCATGGTTTGATGGCTCCTTGAAGGAGTTAAGACGAGTTGGCCGAAGGTTGGAGAGAGTTTGGCAGAAATCGGGCCTTGATGCCTACAGGCTTAGATTGATGGCACATTATGATAGCTATCAATCAGAAATCACTTGTAAGAAGGCAGAATTCCTGTCCAGAGAGATTTCTGTGGCACAGAATCGACCAGCTCAGCTTTTCTGGACCATGGACAGACTGTGCAATCCAGTCTGTCTTCAGCCCAGAGAAGCTTTTTCTCAGCTAAGATGCGAGGAGTTTGCTCGGTTCTTTGCGGATAAGGTTGCCGACATCAGGTCCAGTATCGGTCCAACCTTTCCTATGGGGGATTGCGGTGGTCGACTAGAAGTGGCTTGTCCTTGGTCTGTCTGGTTAGACTTTCACCGGCCAGAATTCGGGGACATCGTGAAGATCATCCAAACAATGCGACCAACTAGTTGTAGTTTGGATCTGGGTCCTACACCGCTTTTAGTAGGTTGTGTAGAAGCCATCTACCCAATCCTTGCAGACATTGTCTGGAAATCCTTGGAGATGGGGTTTTTTCCTGACCCCCTTAAGGAGGCGGTAGTTCGACCACTCCTTAAAAAAATCCTCCTTGGATCCAGATTGTCTAGCTAACTACCAGCCTATCTCTAATCTGCCATTTGTTGGTAAGGTTATGGAAAAGGCAGTTGCGTTGCAATTGGATGATCATCTTATATCTCACAATGTCTATGATACTCTCCAGTCTGGTTTCAGGAAAAGGCATAGTACAGAAACTGCCCTTGTCCGGGTATTGAGTGACCTCCTTATGGCCAGAGATTGTAAGGCGTGTACCATTCTGGTCCTTCTCGATCTATCTGCTGCATTTGACACTGTAGACCATGGAGTGCTATTGGAGCACCTGCGGGTCTTCTGTGGGCTGTCTGGTACAGTCCTCGAATGGTTTCGTTCTTACCTCATAGGCAGGTTTCAGAGAGTTGTCACTGGAATTTATTCCTCTGGCGCTCACTCCCTGTCTTGTGGGGTAACACAGGGCTCCATTTTAGCTCCCATGTTGTTTGCAGTGTACATGCTGCCATTAGGAGAAATCATCAGGCGATACAGTCTGGGTTTTCACTGCTATGCAGATGATACCCAGCTGTATCTGTCCTTTCTCCCCAGTCAGGGTGATGCACTCTCTGTACTTAACAACTGCCTTGATGAGATCAGACTTTGGATGAGTTCGAGCTGGTTGAGACTCAATCCGGACAAGACTGAGGTATTGGTGGTGGATCCAGGTCATCCGGGGATGGGTGTGGGAGCTGGACAACCATCAGATTTATTACTTGGTGGTGTACCGCTCCCTACCTTTGAACAGGTGCGAAATATGGGCGTTATTTTTGATGACGGTCTGACTCTGAAATCTCAGGTGTCAGCTGTTGTCAAATCCTCTTTTTACCATCTGAGGAATATCGCCCGGGTGAAACATCTGATTCCTCTGGGTGACCTTCCAACATTGGTCCATGCCTTTGTCACTACTCGTCTGGACTACTGCAATTCCCTCTACCTAGAGCTACCTGGGGTTGATATCCGCCGCCTTCAGCTAGTGCAGAATGTGGCAGCCAGGCTTTTGACTGGGACTTCTAGAACCAGTCTTATTATGCCTGTGCTCCATGAAGTGCACTGGCTGCCTATTTGGTGGCGATCACATTTAAGGTTGGTTTACTAACCTTTAAAGCTCTACATGATCAGGGACCCGGTTACCTGAAAGATCTCCTGATTCCCTACTGCCCCCTCCGTCCTCTCCGTTCCGCCAGTGAGGGATTGCTGGAGATTCCCAGGGTTCGTTTGAAGTCATCAGGATCTCGTGCCTTTGCCTTTGCGGCACCAACCCTGTGGAATTCTCTACCTCGTTGGTTAAGAGAATGCCCAACCGTCGATAACTTTAAGGTCGCCTTAAAAACATATCTTTTTGAGTTAGCATTTTCGAATTGAATTAACGTTTTATAAGTGATGTGTAACATCTTGCTTAATGTAGATCTAATGATTCTCCTTGTGTTCTTAGCTCTGGTTGATTTTAAATTTTTGGATTTTACTAATTTTAATCTTTGTACAGTGCCTTGATCTTGAAAGGCGCTCTATAAATAAAATTGAATTGAATTGAATTGCAAAAGATAAACAAGAAACAAGGTGGGGACAGTAAATAGTCTGGCATCAAGTCTGTGTATTAAACCTTGAATCAACATAAAGCAAATAGTCAGTCCTGAAGACAAGCTAAAAGATCTGCCAGGCGGTATACTAGAATAGATGATTGTTTTTAGTGGTTGTGCATGGAGAATGAGGACATATTGATTGAGCATGGGTGCACATCTGAAGAAGATGACACAAGAATCTTCTACTTTAAGGATAACTGAATTTAAGTCACATGACATAACAAAGTTTTCAGTGGTGTTATGGGAGGAAAACAAATGTGTTACTGAATTCACATCCTTCCCATCTATAATGCCCTTCTGAAGATTTTGGGGACCTGAATGAACAAGTCTAGCAGATGGAGTAGATAAGGGCATTGATATTGGTGCTGGAAAACCTGGAATGAGACTGTCTAAGGGGTGATATGTAATTAAAGTAGACAGTGGCAGTATAGGTTTTGTTGCAAAGATGGGATGAAACATAGAAACATAGAATTTGATGGCAGAAAAGGACCGCTTGGCCCACCTAGTCTGCCCATTTCCTTACCTAATGGATAAGCTGCAGATCCTAGTTAACCAACAGCCTACTTCCTCCTACCCCCACTAGAATTGCCTTATGTCTGTCCCATGCATTCTTGAATTCCCCCACTGTTTTTGACTCTACAACTTCCTCAGGAAGGCCATTCCATGCATCTACTTCCTCACATTACCTCTGAGCTGTCCCTCCCTCTATCTTCAAATTGTGCCCCCTTGTTCTTGCACATCTCTTTTTCTAAAAGATGCTACCCTCTTGGACTTTGTTGATTCCCTTGAGGTATTTGAAAGTTTCTATCATATCCCCCCCTCCCTCATTTCCTCGAGGCTATACATCTTAAGCTCCTTTAGTCTTTCTTCATATGTCTTCTGGTGCAGACCCTGCACCATTTTGGTTGCCCTCCTCTGGATGCACTGAGATTAAGTTGGATAAAGTAGATGAAGTAACTGAGGAAGAAAAAGATGCCTGAGTGAGAGAAGAGCTATAGATTTAGATGAATGAGGTTTAGATTCTGAACAATGAGAAGAAAAGCAAAATTAAAAGAAATACACATTATATTCTAAATGGCACATAGATGGCTTAAGCTTAAACATGAGAATTTAAGTTCTGCTAGGGCAGATTGAGAAGGAAAAATTACCGATAAAGCAGAATGATACTGCTTGGCTTGGACAGCAACATAATTGAGTTTACACAGTTGATTTATTGTCACGGAGGGGAAGAGAGGATTCCCTGTTGCTGGAGAGGGGCTGTTAATTTTGATTGTCCATTGGAAGAAGCTGGAAGAGGGTGAGAACGAGGGAAATAATTTAAGGTTATGATAACTTTACCTGAATTACACTAAGTGACAAATCTGTATCTAGTGTAACTGCCTTAAAGTAACATTGAAGTGAAGTAGGAATTAAATGCTTACTAGAATAAGACAATGCTAAATCATTACAAGGATTCATCAAACTCTGAATAGCAGCTTTCTGAACTGTAAGTAATGATGTTCTATAAGTATAAAAAAAATCCTTAGGTGGAATACATAAGGTGATAAATCCACTGATGGATCAACTGACTTACAAACAACATTATTTTGAAGTATGACGGAGATTCTTATGAGCATAAGACCAGTGATACACCTTTACATGGATTAATCATATTGAGAACGGCAAGGTTCTAAATTGTGAGTGTGAACTTCCACAATATGAATGACATCAGTACATGCATTAAATGAATGGAGCAAATGAAAATAGGAAAACAACCCTTAAAATGACAAATGAAGCAATAAGGAGTTGCTGATGATAGTCTGCACAAGTCAACTTAAGGTCACTGAGAGGTTAACCAAGTTTTGCCTTGAATGCATAGCAGCAGAAATCTTCCAGCTACCGACACTGTCCTGAGTGCAAGCTGATAACACAGTTATCACAGTGATAACACTGATAACACAGTGGCAAAAAGCTTCTTTGTTTAATGTCAGAAGCAAACTGCTGCAGGCAGAGTAAGGCCTTGATCAGCAAATGCACCAGTGTCTAGATGCCTACTGGAGTGTCACTTACATGAAGAGAATGATGGTGCTGGTTATACACATGGTCCACACAGCGATATAAGCCATGTGAGGGTGGAGGCATTAATGAAACTGCAAATACAGTTAGCTACAAACAAACTCACTGGGAACAGTAAGGGGAGTTGACCCCCTGAGTCAAAGGTTATGGTCATGAAAGGAAGAACCAAGCACAGGGCACTATCCAGGAAAGACGCAGGGAAAGCCTAGAAAGCCAGCAACAGTAGCAGGGAGGCTGGAGGTGAAAGGCAGAAGGGACTCCAGAATTCAAAGTAGAATATTGAAAAAGGGAAGACAGTTCAGGATCCCTAGTAGCCCATTGAATCACCCAGCCAGAGCACAAAAAGGACATAATACAATGGGTCCCAAAGGTCTGTAGCCACCGTCTCTTGTAGGGCCTAGAAATTAGGTTTTAATGGGCATATCATAGAACAGTGGGCTAAAGGTCCTTTATTTTTCAAACAACGATAAGTGCTCTGGAGGGTGTTCTTGACTTACACTCTGGTGCTAATGACCATTTAGAATTGCATGATATAGTTAATTTCATTTATGTATTTGGTCACATATTTAGTGTGAAAATGGTTACCATGAGAGCCACACTGAGCTGAGGCTCATTTCCAGGTGTGATCTAGGGATGGGTTTAGTACAAAGTGGGAAAGTATGTGAAAAGATAGCACAGTGTTACACAGCATTAACATGGATGAGATTGATACAACTGAGGACTTTCAGTGAAATAATAAGCAATATAAAGTGGTGTATTACAGAAGAAACAGTTGTGAGGGGACCAAGGATAAGAACCACTGAGTAGTCAACAGACTGCAATGAAGATAAACCTAATGAAAGCAGATTTGTAAACTTCTCCAGGTTTATGAGCTTTTTATGTTGCTGTTTGTTGGCATAATGCACCTGTGTTTTAATACAGAACTCTGTAATTGAAAAGGATATAAAGTACATCATCATAGTTTTAAAATAGCACTTACCATCCATATGATATCAGAAATGCCCATTGTGTTTAATAAATGACTAGAAAAGAACATAACATAAGAATTGCCAGCAGAAGGGGACTGTATTATCTATCCAGTCTTCCCGTGTGAGCTACCCCCTAATCTTTTTTTCCTTCCTAAGTTTCTGCAGTGTCTATCCCATGCTAGCTTGAACTCTCTCACTGTCTTTTCTGCCATGACTTCTGGGGCAGACTGTACCAAGGCTTCATCACCCTTTCAATAAAGAAAGAATTCCTGATTTTGGTTTTGAATCTACCTCCCTCTAGATGCGTGCTGTGCCCCCTTGTTCATGTAGACAAGCTTTCTCTGAAAAGGTCCTAAGTTTGTACCAAGTTAATTCCTGTGAGGTATTTGAATGTCTTAATCATATTCCCCCTGTCCCTCCTCCTCCTTTCCAGTGAGTACATCTTGAGATGGTTGAGTCTTGACTCTTAGGGTTCTTGATGAAGTCCATGAATCATCTTCATAGCTCTCCTCTGAATGGTCTCCAGATGATCTATGTCTTTCTTGAGGTGTGGTCTCCAGAACCGGATGCAATACTCTAGATGTGACCTCACCAAGAACCTGTACAACAGGATTATCACCTCACTTTTTCTACTTGTAATACCCCTACTTATGCATCCAAGGAAGCCGTAAGCTTTCTGTGTCACCTTTTCACATTACCTGGTTGTCTTTCAGTCATCAGATGTGAGTACTTCTAGATCCCCCTCAGCCTTAGTTTCTGTCATTTGTTCCCCTCCTAGGGTATATTTCTTGCCTGGGTTCTTTCTCTCCAGGTGCATAACTTTACACTTCTTAGTGTTGAATTTCAGCTGCTATTGTTCTGACCATTCTTCCAACTTTTTTAGGTCAGTCCGTGCCTGTGGCTTCCTCTTGCATGTCTAGTCTGTTGCAGAGCTTGGTGTCATCTGCGAACAGGCATACCTTTCCCTCCAATCCATCAGCAATGTTGCTGATGAATATGTTAAATAGAATTGACCCTAGTACTGATCCCTGGGGGAGTTCACTGGTTACCCCACCTTGCTCTGACACAGTGTCATTTACCATGACCCTCTGGGTTCTCCCCTGGAGCCAGTTCCTAACCCAGCTGACTATTTTATGCCCCACTCCAGTGTGTTCCACTTCTTTATTAGTCTCCTATGTGGAATGGAGTTGAATGCCTTACTGAAGTTCAGATACACTATGTCTACTGCTCCACCTTGGTCCACTGTTCTGGTCACCCAATCAAAGATATCAATCATGTTTGTCTGATATGACCTTCCTGCTGAGAAGCCATGCTGCTTTGGGTCCTGTTTTCCATTTGCTTCCATATATTGCACTATTCTTTCCTTCAGTAATGTTTCCATGATTTTCCCCACCACTGAGGTGAGGCTGACTGGACAGTTGTTACCAGCGTGTTCCCGGCTCCCACTTTGTGCAGGGGTACAACTGTGTCTTTCTTTCCAGTCATCTAGGACTCCGCCACTTTCCAGGGACTTATTGAAGAGGACTGCTTATGGGGAGGCAAGTTTCTCTGTGAGTTCCTTCAGTATTCTTGCCTGGATACTGTCAAGTCCCATCGCTTTGCTGGTTTTTAATTTTTTCAGTTCTTTTAGGACCCTTTCTTTTGTGAGGAGATCTGTGTCAGCTTTAGTCATGTGGTGCCCTTCATTTTCTAGTACTGGCCCACTACCCTGTTCTACTTGTGTGAAAACTGAGAAGTATTTGCTCAGAACCTCTGCCTTTTCTTTGTCAGTCTCCATGTTCTGCCCCACCTGGTTCTCAACCGAACAATACTCATTTTGCCTTTTCTTTTCTCTCATATATATCTGTAAATGGTCTGGTCCCCCTTTTTAACCCTTTCAGCAATTCTTTCTTGTGTTTGTACTTTGGCTATCTGAATCACCTTCCCTGATTCCTTGAGCCTTGCCTTGTATTCCTCCATGTTGCTGTCCCTCTAAGTCTGTTTGTACTTTTTGAAAGCTTTTTTTTCCTCCTTTATACTGAAAGCACCCTCCTTAGAAAACCAAAGAGGACTTCTCCTCTTCTTAGTTTTACTGATCTGTTTGGTGCATTCTGCTGTGGCCAGAGTTATGGCATCCTTTATGGCCTTCCAGCTTTCCTTCACGTCACCCCCTACAACATTTTTGAGATGGTTTTTAATGCACATTTTCATATTGACAGTCAGCCTTTGTGAAGTCCAGGATCTTCAGTTTTTTTTTTATTTGCACTTTCTCCTCCTCCCAAGAGATCCCCGGCAGGCGGTTTCAGCCTCCTTGTTGGAGGGACACTTTCTCTGGACCCACTCGCATCTGCAACTGCTGACCCCAGTATTCCCCCATGGCTTGCCCCCCACAGCAGTGCCAGGAAGGAGGCAGTGTGCTACACCTCCCCCTGGAGACCCAATCAAGAAGCCGAGGTCAGCCCTCTGGTATGACGGCCATCACTGAGTGCCTACCAGGGCTTTCCTCATTTTCTGCTTTTCTCCTGTCCTCTCTCCCTACTGACACAAGCATGTCGGAAATGTGCCTCCTGACCCATACCATCCCCTGGCTGCCCCAGAGGGCAGTTACAAGCAGGATAATAAGCCTCCCTCCTTCAGAGAGGAGAACAGTCCTCTGGACACTAGATCCTCTCCCCCCCCCCCGCTGATCTCCGGAGAACTGAGCTCATTCCCAAATATGGGTTGCCAGTGTGGCATGAGGTGTGGCGTCTCATGCCTGAAACCCACAACACCACCAAGCCAGCATAAAGATCATCAGTTTGTATGACTTGTGTCCTCTGCTCTTTTGACTCTGAGCCAAACAGACCTATGGTAGCTTGACCCCCAGATTGATTCCTACCTTAATGTCTGTGATCCTGGTATTGTTTTATAGTGCAAAGTCCAGGATTGCATTTTCTCAGGTGAGTGACTTCACCAACTATTTTAGTACTGCCCCTTTTAGAACTATGAGGAATTCCCTGCTCCTGTCTGATGAAGCCATGTATGAGGATCAATGTATATCAAGCAGATTGAAGTCTCTGATGAGCAACAAGTCACCTTTATTGGTCATTGTTAGGATGGTTTCTCGTAGCTCTTTGTCTGTATCGGTTGAGATGGGGGTCTGTAGATCACACCCACTCAGATGGGGGACTTTCCCCCAGCTCCAAGGATGACCCATAGGGCTTCAGTTTCAATGTTTGCCATCTGTACCTCTGAGACCTTGATTGCTTACCTTTCCTAGTTAGCCACTCCCCCTCCTTTCCTTCCTTTGTGGTCTCTCCTGTACAGAGTGTACCCAGGGATAGCAACATCCCAGGTACGGTTCTGGTTGAATCAAGTCTCTGCTACAGCTACCCAGTAAAGGTTAGCCTCTGCCATTATGGCAGTGAGGTGTGATATCTTGTTTACTAGGTTACAGGCATTGAGACCGAGTGCCCACCATCTTTGGCTGTGTCTGTTTGTTGTGTCTTTCTTTCTATTATGCCGTTGTTGCATCTTGAGTGGTTTGGCTTGGGCTGTACTTGTTATGTCCTGATCAGTACCTGTTGTCTTGTGACCTGTTGCAGAACTAGCAGGTGGTGGAGGAGGGGCAACCGCTACCCCTGGTGCCATAGTGGGTGCTAGTTCCCCCTCCCCTTCCACTAGTTTAAATGACTGATAAATACTTCAAACCTTTGGCTGAGTGCATGGGTCCCCTCATTTATGAGGCAATTGAACCTGAAAAGTCTCTCTCCAAGAAATTCCTCCAGTCTCCCATGAAGTGATTGCCCATTTGCTTGCACCATTCCTTAAGCCAGGTGTTCAAGTCAGTGATCACCTTTTCCACGATATTCTGCCTGCTACTGCCCTTCCTCCATACAGGCACAATTTCAGAGAAGGAGACAATGAATGAATTAGAAGCCAATTTGTCCCTGAGGCTGGATAGCTGTGCTTTTGTTTAATCTACAGTTTGACTAGCCAGGTTGTTTGTTCCTGTATAAATCAAGATGTGTGTGTCCTAAGTCATGTCCTGCACTATTCTCTCAATGCAGTCCATGTCCCTCCAAGCTGATGACCTGGGTAGGCACCTGACTGCAACCACAGAGTGTCCATTTTGCTGTAGGTGAGACTCTGCTCCTCTTATCATTGAGTCTCCAATGATCAACAAGGGTTTTTTGTTAGCCATCTTTTGAAAAATGTCCTGGGTGGTATGCTCATTTGTGTTCTGTGCCTGGATGTGAACTGATTCATCCTGCACCTTGGCAGGAGGCTTGGATGAAAGCAACGAGTACCTATTTGAATTATGTAATGGTGATTTGATGTACATTTGATTGACTTGGCTCTACAATGTGGAATGTGACTTAGGGTTTTTGACTGTCTGCCAGCCCCCCAGTCTGGTTGTCCTCTGGGGTAGTGGTGGTGCTGTGTGGGGTGGTATTGTGCTTCTGACAGGTTGTTGTAATGTTCGATTGCCCAGAGTTTGGTCCCAAGTTACATTATTTCAGCCCATGTGGTGCAGAGCTGAGAATTCAGACTTCCTAGTGTCCAGCATGTGGGACAGTGCCCAGTTTTTTGAGGGATTGCTCTGTTGAATAAAGCCCCACAGTGTCTGCAGTCTACTATATCCATGGTTGAGTAGACTGGTTACAGACAAAAAATATAATTTTTTTTAATATATAGCACTTCCTCCTATTCTTAGGGAGGAAGTGGGATGACATAAAGATGAAGTGTGGATAAAAGTAAATAGAAAGTCCTGTGCAAGTGTTGTTATCTAGCGCCTCCTCCTGCCATTATGCAAGAAGTGTTGATGAAAGAACTAGAAAATATAAATCAGCTTTTTTTTTGTTAAATATATAGCACTGCCCCCTGTTCTTAGGGAGGAGGTGGGACGATATAGAGATGGAGTGTGGGTGAAAGTAAATAGAAGGTCCTGTGGAAGAGTTGCTATCTAGCACCTCCTCCTGCTGTTTTGAAGGACATGTGAATAATAGAACTAGAAGGTCCTGTGCAATGGAGAAATACTGTATAGTTCTTCCTATGTTTGGGAGAAAGTGTGAATGAAATGTAGTGGAAGTCCTATGCAGGAAGTGTGGATGAAATGTAATGGCGGTCCTGTGCAAAAGACAATAGGAAAACAGCACAGTATGTAGTGCCTCTTCCTGTGTCCCTGCAGAAAGTGAGAAGCTCAGGTTGGCTATAAATGTGAATGACCCAGGGGAAGGTGGGACTTGGGGGGGGGGCAGGCGTTTCAGTGCATTCCTGGAAAGGGGAAAAACAATCAGTGAGAAACCACAGAAATGAGTTAAACAGCAAAGTTTTCTAGTACAGTAGTAGAAGGGCAGCAGTTCTGCTAACTACAGCAGTCCCCTTTCCTGGCTACCAAGAATTACAGAATACTAAACAAAAACAGAACACAAAAATACTAATCCAAAGCCCTTCTGCTTATTCACTTACACAAACCCTGCAAGTCTGAGATGAAATAAATTAAATCACATCAGCTGCGTAGTTCTTTTCAGCTCCTCTTCACTGAACCCACAGCCAAGTTCCTCTTTTAAGCTCTTCTCCTCCTGTAAACCTGCTTCAGCCCCTCCTCCAATCAAACACCTGCTTCACAGGTTGCAACTGCCCTTCCCCAGCAACATGATAGCGCAAAATGGCCTGCTAACTACAGCAGTCCTCTTTGCTGGCTGTTAAGAATTACAGAACAGTAAACAAAAACAGAACACAAAAAAATCGAATCCAAAGCCCTTCTGCTTATTCTCTTACACAAACCCTGCAAGTTAAGTTAAGGAAAGAATAAACAATAACAGGACTGGAACCACAAATTGTGATGAGAAAGACATACTATGACCTGGGAATTGAACACAGGCCCCTGAAATACCATCCTGGTTATCTAACCACTGAGCTACAGGCTCACATGGTTAGACTTGGGGTTACCGGACACACTTCCTTTCTCTGGTGTTGCATATTCTGCAACTAGGAATAGTCAGGATGACAACTCAATGTTTTTTGGGTGAAGTACTGTATTAGCTACTAGGATTGGAACCAGTATTTAAGAAAAAATGTCCACAGGGAAATAAATATTTACATGTTCAGAGCATTTCTTACCTAAAGGCTGCCAAACAGTTCCGTTAATTTTTTTCTACAAATTCATACATTACCAATCAATTGGAAACTGACTGGAGTTAAAGCATTATATAGAAGCAAACTCATAACCACGATGAGTAGATAGCCAATTTAGCTGCTAAGTAATCACTCTGAGTCCTTTAAATAAGGGCACAGAGCCAATTTGATTGACCATGCAATTGTAGAGATGTCCAAGTTCTTTATTAGTCAGGCTTTCATCCGAAACATAATACAAAAATGACAATTGTCAAAGTTCATTCTCGTATTTACATTTCTATGGAAAAGAAACTGATTTACTGCTGTGGATGTTATCAATGTATAACAGAGCTGAAACTATTATAGGCTTTGTTTTGTTCTTATATAAGCTGTGTGACATAGACCTTGACTCATCATTGATGAAGGTTTTCAAATTATGTGACTCGGAGGAAGCAGAGAGTGAGCTTGCTGAAACAGTAGCAGAAAATTGTACTAATACTCAGGACTGTGTCTTAAATGAGCCCCAGAATCTTATTCTGGGACAAAGTGGGGAACTGGCCACATCAAAAAGGTACTCATTGTGTGACATTGAGCAAGTCAGATAACCTTGCAGTGCTTCAGTCCACACAGCTCTGGAAATGGGTTAAAGCTGAACACCACTAGAAACAAGATGTTGCATTTCAGATGGGCAAGGCTAGGTAAATAAGTTGCAAAGCACTCTACTACTGGGGTAGGCAGACTAGGGAGGTCAACAGGGCCAGGCTCATGGATATAGTATATCTGAAAATCAACAAGGCCTTTGATACAATGGCACATGTCAAGCTTCTGTGCAAAGTACACCAGTGCAGTATATATGAGAAATACACATGATGGCTTGTGTACTGGCTTGGAACAGGAAGTCAAGGGTTGTGATGTATGCATACTACTCCCAGTGGAGAGGGGTACCCAGCAGCTTTCCACAGAAATCAAGGGTGTCACATTGGGGGTGTCAGCTATGGAAACAGCTGTTGACTAGCTACAGTACACAACCCCACTAGTGTCTGACTACAAGGAGGACATACCATTTGTCTATTGCACTGCAGCACATCTACTCCACAAGCTGTGGGACCCTGCACTTCTCCAACATTTACTGCTGGCTTATGTAACTGTTAGCACTGCTAGCTGAGGTATGGCTGCTGCAAATTCTAATGCATGCCACAGTATATTGTACATAAAATCAAAGTCAAAGTTTATTGGCAGGAAAAAAAACTATATTAAGCCATTTCATTTACTAGGATGTCCTGAGACAAGTAAATGTGCAAAGCACGTACAATAAACAAGGACAAACATATACAAGGAATATACATGGCAAATATACATTATCATACAGCTTCCCAAGAGGGAAAAATATGCATGGAGCAAGAAAATTTACAAGGTAATGACACTGCGGTGAAACCATAGCAGGGATTACATAATAACTTGAAGCATACAATCACACAGATGGCCCAAGTAGCAATAGGCCATTTTAAAGCTTCTGGTGACAAAAGTAGAGATGAACATTTGGATTTGAGAGGTATGAGATTCTACGAGAGGAAAGCGGGGAAGTCAACCGTGGGTAACGGGGAAGGGGTGGCAAGGTAGGTGGGCAGACTAGGTGGGCCAAGCGGTCCTTATCTGCCATCAAATTCTATGTTTCTGTGTTTCTAGGTAGGCCAGATCAAGACAAAATTGGAGAAGGGGAGCCATCAAGAAGGATGGGGTGGAGACGGCCATGAGTGGTGGAGAAGAAGTTGAGTGGGTAGGTAGACTAGGTAGAGCAGATGTGGTAAGGGCGAACAGGGAAGAATGATATGGTAAGCAAGGAGGGTAGAGGTCCGGTACTTGGAGAGTGAGGTACAGAGGTGTTGTTCAGGGAAGTTGGGGGGATGGGGGAGAAGGGGGAGGTTGGATGAGACAGATTGGAAAGGTGAGGCAACCTTGATGAGAATGAGGAAACTCATGTCCAGGTGAGAGCGGGAGATGACACTCTTGTCAATGAAGAGCACAGTGGTCAATAGCAATGACAGCAGACACATAACTTGCTAGCAAGTAGATTTTTGAAGCTACTAAGGGGGAGTAGCTGATGCAGCTTGAGAATAGATTGGCCATTATTCCAGGCAGCTGATAGAGCATGGCTTTGCAAAGCCCCCAAAGCAGGTGCAGATACTAGGGACCTCCAGCATAATGAAGGTGGCACTGCACAGTGTGTATGAGGAGATAGCATGCCGGAAGAGATTGTTTATGTACGGGGGAGCTTTAACAAGAGGGCTTTATATAGCCAGGTGAGGGAGTGAGAGAGCCGTCGAGTAGCTAATGATGTCCAGCCCAGTGAGGCATACAGGTCACAATGGTGAGTGTGTCGATGAGCATTTGAAATGAATCGTATTGCTCTGTGATAGAGTGTATCCAACTGGTGTAGGAGGGAGTCTGCACAATGACCATAAAGGATGACTGCGTAATCAAGGAGTGGCACGAAGGTTGTCTGGATCAGTTGAAACCTGGCATCAATGGCAAACAGAAATTTATTTCTATAGAAAAAGCCATGTCTCTGCCATAATTTCTTTGCAAGGGAGGCGATATGGGTAGACTAGAGAATGTTAGGTGTTGGTCCAAGTCGCAGCTTAAGTATTTGAATTTGGTAACCACCTCAAGGTTGCCTTCAAGAAGGGTCTTTATGGGGGGGCAGGGATAATAGGTCCCTTTGAATGGCAGCTTGAAGTTTGGAATGGAAGAACATGACCTTAGTTTTTTTGCATTTAAAAGGAGTTTAGACTGAGCAAGGCTGAACTGGAGATGGTCAAATTCTGACTGGAATGCCATGTGGGCTTCGGCAGCTAGGTTTGGATATATGTATATATATATATATATATATATCCGTCATCGTGCAAAGGTGCAGTTTTGCTTTATTTATGTTGTTGCCAATGGTATTGATGTATAGCATAAACAGGAGAGGGCCAAGGATCAAGCCTTGTGATACACCTCTCAAGAGAGGAAAGAGTGGGGAGAGGGAACCACCTGCTTTCACTTGTTGCATTCTATTTGACAAGTAGCTGTTGAGCCATGCTAATGTGGTTCCGGAGATGCCATGCCATTGAAGCATGTCTAGGAGTATAGCATGATTGATGGTGTCAAATGCTTTGCTAAGGTCCAAAAAACAGCACCTGTGACTTGTTAATTATCCGTGGCCATGAGCCAGTCATTAGTAACTGAGGCTAGGGCTGATGTGGTGCTGTGGGCTGGTCTGAAGCCTGACTGGGATGGAGTTATTAAGTTGTTTTTGTTAAGGTAGCCTGTTATTTGGGCATTTACCAACTTCTCAAGCATTTTAGATAGCAAGGGAAGGGTGGAAATGGAGCTGTAGTTATTTAGGTCCATGGGATTGCCTGATTTAAATAAAGGAAGTACCTGGGCAGTTTTCCGTAGATCGGGCATGGTGCTAGAGCAGATGGACATATTAAACAAATGCAGTATGGTGGCTGTTAGGTACCGGATGCCAGTTTTGATGAAGTAAGGGATTATTCCATCAGCACCAGCATGTTTATTAACATCTAATTAAACTAGGAGGTCTTCTACTTCTTTGAAATGGAAGGGAGTGAAGGAGAAGATACTGTTTGTCGGTGGAGGGGAATGTCTGGTTATGCTGGATGCTAGAGCGGCTGCTTTTGAAGTGTCAAAAGCAAGGTCGGTGGTGGAGAAGTGGTTTTTAAAGCTATGTAGCATGCTAGGTTTCTCAGAAAGGGTCTGGCTGTTAAGGGAGAGCTTACTGGGTAGTGTGGAGAAAGGTTTATTGCCTTGCACCGCTTTAATGATGTGCCACAATTTGCTTGAGTTTCCCTTTGCAGAGTCAAATGCATTGAGGAAGTAAAAAGCTTTTGCAGCCCTGATCTGTTTTGTACACTCATTTTGGCAGGTTCTGAAGACTGCCCAGTCCGCTGTGAGTTTGGTCCTTATGGCTGTAGTCCAGAGACGATCCCTTGCATTTAATACATTACATACTGTATGCAGGCTGTTTTCACCTAAGATGGCAATTTGTCTAGCTCATACTGGGGACCTGGCTGAACTACCTTTCTGGGGTCTGCCTCCTTAACAAATTTTAATCATCAGTAATCCTAGGTCTTATACTTATTATGAGCTTGCTCTTTTCTCTGTCTAGGGTTTAGCTTATTCTCTGATTAGTACTGGTATCTGGTGTGCTCCAACTGTCTGTTAAAATGGACTATTTTAAATTACTTTTTATTCTTACTTTATTATCACATAATGCATTTTAAGCTAATGCCCACACTATATTGTCAACCACAGCAATTGCATACTTTTCTGTTTGTAATGAAGACTATCTAGGATCGTACAGTATATCTCTACTGACTTACAGTTAAGAATGTTTTTTCTTGAAGCCAGCTATAGACACGCAATTACAAGTTTATGTTTTGCTGCAGTACCAATTTATCTAAAAATGAACTGGTTCGCTACAATTTAGCTTTTAGAAAATGGCCCCTTGGTGTGCTACTCTTGCTTCTAGCCTATAAAATTCAGCCCAATCCTAGTCCTTTCTCAGGTGAACATGTTGCAGACACTGTGATCCCCAACCCCCCTAAACATGCTTCATCCCTTGTTCATGTAAACATTAGAAGTTTATTACCAAAATTAGATGAATTCAGTACCTGGACATTATGGAATGATTGCAGTCTGATCACAGTGTCTGAGAAATGGCTATCAAACATAATATCTGAATAAAAAATTGTGATTCCAAACTATTGTTTATTAAGATGAATTAAAGATGAGACAAGCTAAGAAAATGCGTGGGTAGGGTCTTAATTTATTACAATTCCTGTTTTTCCTGTGGTGGCTGATGATTTTAATACCTACTTATCCTCTGATTTTCTTTCTGTCATGTTATGTTTGAGAGGGTTCCAAGCACCTAATGTTAGCTAATTTTCACATTCCTCAAGGCCATTCTGAGCGTGGACTTGCTTTATTGTCTGAGTTCAGGCAGTCAAAATGCAACACGAAAGAAATCCTTCTCCTGGGAGACACCATTATAAACTGGAATGATAAAGCAAATTAGAGATGTAGAAACCACATTGAGAGCTTGAACCTTAAGCAAGGGATTTCCTCAGCTACCAGAGTAAATTATAAGAATGGAACTGAGCCCCTAACAGACTGGATAGTCACTTCTAGACCAGAGATCATATCCACCAACCCCATATTTTACCTGATAGCTTAAATGACCATTCTCCAGTTATTTTCTATTGGAGTGCTTGCAGGCCTCATTACCCTCCTCTGCATGTAACCTCTAGATCCTTTAAAAATCTGAATATAAGTGAATTCAGGAATGCTGTTTCACAGACTGACTGGCCCTCTTTGCATGCTGTCCCCTTGGTAGATTTAATTGGTTGATCTGATGTTACATTATATTATACATGAATTTAACAGGGTCTGTAATCACTTTGTCCATATATATTGCTTACATATTAAAAATGGAAGTCGTGAATGGATAAGCACATGTCTGGTTCACTCGAAGCAGGAGAGAGACAGGACCAAGAAACATAATAAGAAGCAACAAACAAATCCAACATTGCTTGAATATAAAAATAAGGAATTAATGCAAACAACTGGTTAGAAAGACAAAAATGGAATATTATTTAAATTTCCATGGCTCGATTTTCAAAACAAAAACTTTGATGCAAGATACTTGCATCAAATTGGTATGATGCAAGTGGCACCTCGCATCAAAGTTGTGGCTGTCTGGATTTTTGAACACAGGCTGCATCAAAACTGGGATGCCATGCACAAAAATCACCTTGTGTCACCCTTGTGGCAGAAGCGGGGCAGTTGCACAATGGCAGGGCTGCACCATCCCCCTTTTTGCAATTCCAGAAGCCCCACCATGGTTACAAGAAGGGGCTCAGGTTAGATCAGTCAGCGGCTGGTCTAAGGGCACTCTGCCACTGCCTGGCAGGGTGACGAGTGCAGCGTGGAACCTGGAAGGTGGTAATTTGGGTCACTGGAGTAGTAACGGTGCAACAGAGTATGAGGAGGGGGCATGGTGGCAGTGAGAGGGAGATGAGGAGGCACCTGGTGGAGGTACCATACAGAGTAGCACACAGCTGCTTGGACAAGGAGGGGGATGGCATGGCTGTACCATCATGATCTGGACCCCGGGTGGAAGCAGCCCTGTCATGTGCCACTCAGGACCCACAGTCCCCATAAGTGTCATTAGGCATCCACTGGCCCATCATGCAGGGGGGCTGAGTACCAGGGGAATGTTGTGGTGCCTGGGGCACGTATCCATCTGCTGCAGGCACATTACAACCTGCGACCACTACCACCCACCCCATGTAGGGGACTGTGAGTCCTGTGGGCAGGTGCCACGGCTGCTTCCACATGGGGTCTGGGTAGGGATGTGCGAAACTGGAAAATTTCACCCAGCAAAATATTTCATGTAATTAGTGCATTTTGTGAAATATTTCGCTGGCGAAATACGAAATTTTGCCCACAGTTGGATGTGAAATTTTGCCCCCAAACCAATGAAATTTTGCTCACGGTGAAATTTCGCACCCATGGGTGAAAGTTCTCTACCTGTGGTGAGATTTCACCACCATGGAGGAATTTACCTGGCGGTGAAATATTGTGGCAGACCAAAAGTTCTTCCTGATGTCTAGTGCCTCCTCGGTTGATCACCAGCCCAAAATTACATTAAATAAGCACCCCACACACAAGTTACCCTGCACCCCCATTTGTTTTATTTAGAAAACTAAATTAAATTCACCCTCCACTAACTGGTGTCTAGTGATTCCCCCGGCCAATAGCATGAAATATGCACCTCAAGTTACCCTGTCGCCTCCATTTGTTTTATTATAAAACAAAATGCACCCTCCACTCCCTGGTGTCTAGTGGACCCCACCTCACCAACAGATAGCAGCACCCACCCAGCTCCCCCCAGTAATCCATTCGGGCCACCAGCACAGCCCTCCACTCACCTCCACAGCCGGCAGTCCAACTGAGTGCCACTGAGCGCTTGAATGAATGAGAATGAATGAGCGCATACTGCCCACTGGATACCTCACTCACATGTGTGCCTCTGCATGCTGATGGCGATGGTGGCACAGACACAGATGCATGGATCACAGGCATCCGCATCAGAGGATGAGGCCACAGAAGAGAAAATGGCAGGGGATCACAGCAGCCAGAATATGCCTGATGGGTATGCGGTGAATATCTTGACCTCTGACCTATCATACTGTGGATAACAGCCATGTAGTGTGGCATGTCCCCATGCCATGAGCAGGAGCACCAGAACAAGGACCTCAGCATGGCTCCAGGGAAAGCCCGACAGCCTTCCACCTACTAGCACCACCATGACAGACAGGCAGGCACACTAGCGGGCACCACAGGGGGTGGCCCATGGGCCACAAACCGGGAAAGGGGGACACACCATATAGGGATGCCCCCAAAATGATGCACATGAAAGCAACCCCCGTGACACCTGTACCACCCTGTGCATTGGCACACACCACCGCACAACACAGTGACACGTACCACTCATGCCACCCCCCCCTCACAGCTGCACAGGGCACTCAGCACTGGGCAGGAGCACAGTCTGCACCACTGGCCTGTACCATGTAGCAATCACACAGCTAGTGCCCACACACCATGCACATTGCATGACAGCCAACAGTAGGGAATGGTTGTGCACACACACCTCGGACCATGGCCACAGGGCACGAGGGGCCATTATGCAGTGGTGGCGGACTAAGGGAAACACTGCAACCCCCCCCAACATGGATCCACTCAGTATGAGGTTTGCATCATTGTGCACCCACATCACATGTGGACAGGGACACACACAGCATTGTCCTGGTGGCCGTATTGGTGGGGGGGCACCCTAGGCTGCCGATGCCTGCCAGCACTGCATGGTCTGTGGTGCCCACCAGGACACACTGGTCACCACACCAGGCAGGCATGCTGGAGACAGGCATTACCATAGGAATGTCCCCTTGGCCAGTGCCTGCCTGGCTGCACAGCCACCCATGATCCACTGCTCGAGGCAAGGAACATCCTCAGCAACATTATCATGTGGGTCAGTGGGTGGCATGTGTGGCAGGGGCATGTTGGCATGCTTTGCCATATTATGTAGCATGGCACATGCTGTGAACACCTGGCAGGCATGGGACAGGGCCAGCATGATTGTTCCCCTGGTATGGTCAAGACACCCAAACCGCATCTTCAGTAGACCTATTTATTTATTTAGTTTTTGTTGACTGGGTAAGTGCACTACACAAATCCTGCCTATTTTCAGGCACGACCTGGGGGAGGGGGATACAGATGAATGCCAACTGACCTTGAATCAGATTAAGCTGTTGATCCTATGGTCCTCTCCATGATGCCCTGCAACCTCCTGTGGGATGTGTTGCGTGCCTCATCTGTAGGTGTGCTCAAGGCAAGGATTGGCATCATCAGGTATGGGCATAGGAGTACCCTCTGTCACCTGCATGGTGAGAGGACACATGGTAAGTACATTGTATTGCTACACATGTGGTGGGTGTCATGTGCATGTTACATTGCTATACCCACCATGCAGCCAGCCATTCAGCCATCCTGCACGCAGCACCGCACCAAGTCCTGAGGCATCCAGTATGTAGGAGTCACATGCTGAGCCAGGGAACATGGCATATACATTGGTGAATATGCCATTTGCATCACACACCACCTGACAATTGATGCTGTGGAAGCTCTTTCTGTTCTGGTATACCTCTTCATTCATTGACAGTGCTGGTATAGCTATGTGCACTATCATCCAGTACACATTGGGCATGCCATGCATGTCATAAAATGCTTGTTTGGTTGCACACACCTAGTCCATTGCCATGGGGAACCTGATGTGCTCCCCAAATGGGCGACCAGGACATCGGTCACCTGTGCCATGGCATGGGACACTGATTACTGGGACATGCCCATGGTGTCACCTGTCACATGCTGGAATGAGCCATTTGCATTGTATGCAAGGGTGCACAGCACATTCATGTCTACCGACATGGCCTGGGAATGCCATGTCCTCAGGCATATCTTGTCACGGATGATGTAGCATATCCAGGTGACAGTGGCCCATAGAAAGCAGAACCACTCAAGGCAGTGTGTGTCCCTCCATGTAGTGGTGTTGATCCACGGATGGAATACCCAGGGCTGTAGCCCTCGCCTCCTTCACCGTTCCACCTGGTCTGCTATCAGATGCACATGCAATAGCGCTCCTACACACATCCACTCCTTTCATGTTCGCTTCTTGCTGGTCCCTGCAGCACACACACATACCCACCTTTATCCTGTGTCCCTTACACTTGCCACCCTTTTAAGTGGGTGTGGCCCCTGCCAGGGCTACACAGCCCACACGTGTGTGTGCAACACATGATACATGTGTCGCCACTGTTGTGTGGGTCATATTGCCATGGCGATGTTACTCGCAATAGAAGCATATACTGTAGACAGCTTCCATTGCTTCCCCCAGAACTTGTGGCAAGTCTCAAAGAACAACTTCATGGACAACTGGGGGCGGGTGGCCTGTGGAGTTTCACAGGGCAAGACATGGTGAGTGGTGCACATTGGGTCACGGCTGAGGGCTGCAGTGTGTCTTGAAATTGGGGCATGTCAATGATGTGCTGCTGTCTTGTCTCCCACAGGACCAGCAGGGCAGGCTGATGAGGCTGGAGTGTAACCACCTGGAACAGCCAGATGGGGTGGTGTGCTACATCTGCACACCGTTCTGGCACAGGAAGAGATGGCAACTACCCCTTTCCAGAATATATCAGCCTATGCCTGCATGTCCCAGAGTTGCAATATGAGGACAGTGATCATGGCATGTGGCAGTCGGTTGTGCCCTCAGCAGTGGGTGCAGCAGTACAGGCCAGAGGCACTATGCCATTGGTCAGCTGGGGTGGGTGGTATGCATCTGGACAGTGCACTGATGATGTCCCCCTTTGCAGAGCTACAAAGGGCCTGTGCACTGGATGATGCTTAACTTTGTGAACATCCATAGGGAGGATCCTGATGAGTCACACGAGGACTGCAGCAGCTCCAATGACTAGTGGCCTGGGACCTGGGTGTGCAGCCATGTTACTCTCAGCACTGGTGTGTGAACATTGGGGGGACTGCGGTTGGCCATGACGAGTGTCCCCATTCACTGGCAATGCAGACGTGCGGTGTTTTCTGCTTGTTCCTGTTTTGTGTGCTGTGTTCTGTTTCCTGCTTTCTGTGAATAAATCTGTTTGTCACATACCCAGTGTCTTTACTGTGTTATGGGTGGTGGGTGGCTACTTGGAGCAGTGGAGGATCCAGGAGATTACAATGGGGAAGGGGAGCTTACGTGGTGTGCAAATGTGACGTACACTTTTTCTGCTTTCTATTTGTTATCCTTTATATTGCCTGCGATTGTCCATTTCATTACATTTTGACAGACCATGGATATGCATTCTAGTTTTGCATACTAACTTTTGTACATGCACTACATCAGACATCTACAACAAAGTGGGATGCAGCAGCAGCAGCATGCACATTGGCTACCTTGGGGGGGGTGCAGCTGCACCAATTGCCACCCCCTGGATCTGCTACTGACTGGGGGGGTGTGGCCCACCACACAAGTAGTGTATGCCATGGGCCACAGCAGGGGGGTATATGCTGGCCAGGGGCACTGATTTCATTCCCGTACATTCTGTGTGGTGGGGGCACACTGTATGTTTGTGTGGAATGCCCTTGACGGCAAGCCCACTATGGCTGCCAGGCCGCCAGCTATTGCCAGCACTGCCATGCCACATTGCATGCTGTGCGGGTCATTGTGCAGGGCCACTGGCCATGCACATGCCTCGCATGATGTGCACGCCTAGTCCCACATGAGCACACCTGTGCAGTCTGTCACATGTGGGGCCAGTGCCCTCTGGTGTGCTTGGAATTTGGGCACGGTGTTCCCTTTGCTGCCCGCTCTATTACAGGGCCTCCATGTCCATTTCATGCCTGGCAGCATGTGGCCATGTTTGGTTATGTCAGCCCTCACCCTGGTGTAGCTGTCTACATGGGCCTCCGTACGCCTGCACGTCACACATGCCATTGTGCATTTGCATAGGTGCCCCCTACACAGGCAGTTATGTGGCCATGCCCCCATGGAAGTGAGGTGCATTGCAGCTGTGGTGCTTTCTGCAGGTGGGCTCCATAGAGTGCTATGTGCCTTTTGTGCAAGGCCCCATCCTGGGTCCTGCATGTCGGTGCCACGTAGCCACCTGTGCACCCATGCTGCACACATCTGCACACCCCATGGTGGTGTCATGCATAGGGCCCTAGAATGGGACTGAACAATACTGATCTAAAACTAAAACTCTTTTCTTTGGTTATTGATGTACTGGCCAGTCCTTTGTACACACTGTACATCCATTCATTGGCTACTGGTGAGGTCCTAGGATTGTGGAAATAGGCAACAATGGTCCCTATTTTTAAATCAGGATAGTGAACCCCGACCAAAAGCTATCGATCAGTGTCCTTATTTGTCCCATTGTCCAAGGTCATTGACAGGATTGTTTTTGACCAATTTGAAGAGTTACTTGATGCTGGTAATTTGCTAACACCTTGCCACCATGGTTTTTGAGATAATTACAGCAAGCTTTCAGTTGTACTTGAACTCACTAATGATCTAATAGGGCCCTGAACAACGGGAACACAGTCTGTGAGCTCTTCATAGATCTTTCCAAAGCATTTGATCTGGGGCACCACGATCACCAGCTTGCCAAACTTTGGGTTCTTGGTCTATCTGTATCTGCAGTATCCTGTTCCAGGATTACTTGACTGACAGATCTCAAACAGTTTCTTTGAATTCCTTTTCTTCTCCACTCATCAAAATCACTACCTGAAACTCCAGGGATTAATCCTGGGGCCTATTTTTTTTTGTATTTGCTTGAATGAGCCAGGTGATTTTTTGCGTAGCTCTGAATTCCATATTATCATGTAAGTGGATGGCATGGTTTTACACAGAAGTGTATCTGATGTCAGTGACATAACCAGCTATCTACAGCATGACTTTGAATTGGTACAGATATAGGGGCCTATGCTCCACCAGGTGGGAATTATGCGCCTGAGGTGCTTATCCCTCCTGCAATGCTCCACACCTGTGGACAGGTGCACGCTGCTGGTATTCTCCAATGGCCCCAACCTGTCCATGGGCATGCCCACCTGGCACACAGCATTCTATGGGGCGGCTGGGGGTGGAGTCATGGAATTGGGTGGGCATCCAATCAGATGCCTGTCCTGCGTCCAAAAGTGGATTCTTTATGCTGCTGGGCACATGTGAGCTGAGCACCCCTGCAGATGGACAGCTGGCAGCCATGGTGGTGTGTGGTGGGCAGTGCCGCCGGCCATCCTGAGAAGTGGCACCAATGGACCATGGGGAGGAGGGGGGTGTCAGTGCCACAGGAGTGTGTGTGTGTGTGTGTGTGTGTGTGTGTGTGTGTGGGGGGGGTTATCAATGGACAGCGGCATGTGGGACAGGACCCAGGGCACCCCTGTGTCCATGTGTGGGTGAAGGGGGAGTTCTACCACCAGGGGCAAGTGCCCACATGGAAGGGAGGCCTGCGGTCTGGGGACAGGTGCAGCCAAGAGGCGGGGGTGTGCCTTGCCACACCGGGTATCATGCCAGCATGGTGTCAGGCAGTGGGCAGCATGGGCACAGTGGTGCTGCCCTGGGGTGGACATGTAGCAGCAGGGGACATAGCGGCACAGTATATGTGGAGGATCAGCCTCGGGGGTATGGTGATGCAGCTGGCTTACTGTGTGAGGCATGCCCACCTGTCTCGGGGCTGTTCCCTCATCTGGTGTGGATGGGGGCAGGGCGCATAGGGGACTTATGGCAGGGTTTACCTGGCATACTGGCTGCCCCCCCTACACAGCCATGTGCACAGCACTATGTGGCTTTGTGCATGCCACGTAGTGCTGGCATGCCCCCGGCCTGCTCCCTGCGCATTGCGGTCCATGTGGGGGGGGATCAGGTGCTTGGGGCTGCATCCCCCCTTAGTGCATCCCACGCAGGGGGCATGATGGGTGCTGAGTGTCTCTGCACTTCACTTATGCATTGTGGAGGTGCTCCATACCTTCAAGCATAGAGCCCATAGTTATTAAAAATTGCCTTCTACTGAATGTTGGTAAAGCTAAGTACATGCACTTTTAAACAAAAACAAAAATTAAAGGCTTTATGCCCCAATTTAATTTAAAGATTTGACAGGCATATTTAGGGATAAACAAGTAAAATATTTAGGGATAAACATATCAATAGACTTGGAAAACTTAGAACTGGAGAACTTAGAACTTCTAATATAACAAAGACCAGATGATTTATTTATTTGTTTTTGTTAACCGGTGAGCACACTAGACAACCAAGTGCCTATTTTCAGGTGCAACCCAGGAGATTACAAGGAACATTCATGAACAACAGGCAAGACAAGTAATGTTACATTTAAAGTACATCAAACAACAAGGTCAGTACAAGAAAACAGTAGGGTTTTACAATGCAGGCAGCAGGTAGGATAACTTTAGGGAAGTCTCAGGATAGGCAGAGACCGCCATGTCAGGCATCAACTCAATAAAACTTGTACTGTAGGTAGGCAGAGAAGAAACAATCTAGAGTGGAGGAGGCCCAGTGCATATTACAGAAGTAGGGTATTAACTATGCGCACACTGATTGAGCAGTTGGGCCTAAAGTGGATTACTCTGAGTAGTAGATCTCTAGCTCGGTAGTGGAATAGAGGTGCAGCGGACCACTGCCATAGCCAGATAAGTTTCGTAGTGCCTCAGCCAATCAGAGCAACAGAGGTCAGACGGGTTCATCTACTGCAGAGGCAGGTGGAGGCTGTTTTGAGAAAGCCCCAGAGGGAGGCTTTAAAGCCATGGTGTGAGGGGGAGGAGCGAGCGCTTGAGGGAAGGGAGTTCCACAACCTGGGTGCGTACACAGCGAAGGCCCAGTTGCCCATTTGGGTGCAAGTCTTGGGCACCAGGAGGGCATGAGAGTTGCTGTATCTCAAATTATAGGAGGGGTTAGCTGGAATGAGAGATTCAGCAAGGGCTAAGGGGGTGGCAGATCTGACAACATTGTCTGTGAAGTTGCTCATGACATAGGAATGGTGCTTTTCCAGTGGGAGTCACTCAAGTCGGGAGTAGAGCTCACAGCAGTGGGTGAGGTGGGGAGCTGAGCGTGCAAAGCAACACACGCTGTTATACGCTGTATCCCATTTTGCGAGGCTAGTTTTCACAGCGTAGGTGAAGGTGACAAGTTCATAGCAGAGTGAGGGTAGGAGGACTCCCCTGGCTAAGGCGAGTTGGGCAGTAGGTGTGAGGCAGTTTTTCACTCTGTGTGCAAGGCCCAATTTGCAATTGGAGGCCTTACATGTATTGCTTATGTGCAAATTCAGATCCAGTTGTGGGTCAAGTGTCACCCCCAGATACTTGACAGAATCTGTAACTTGTAGTAAGGACCCATCGGCACCTAAGATCTTTAGCGGGTCCGGGACAGCTTTTATCTCGGCTGTTGATCCCAAGAGCATGGCCTGCATCTTCTGCAAGTTAATCGTAAGCTTGTGGACCTTTAGCCAGGTTTGGATTTGGTCCAAGTCGGAGTATAGCTTGGCATTGATGGTAGAGATGTCCCAGGAGCTGGTCATGCTGACTAGGTCATCTGTGTACAGAGCTGAGTACCCATGCACTGGAGCCGATGGTAGCTCATTTACAAAGAGGGAGAACAGAAGAGGCCCCAGGACAGAGCCTTGGGGGACACCACAGCCAACTGAAGCTGGCTCAGACAGGGCCTTGTTGAACTTTGTGTACTGCTGCCTGCCTGAGAGGTAGTTATTTAACCAGACAAGGGCAGGGGAGGAGAAACCAAGGGACCAGAGAGAGGAGCACAGTAGAACATGGTCGACCATGTCAAATGCTTTCGAGAGATCCATGAAGATGGCCCCAGTCAGTTTGCCTTGGTCAGCAGCAGTCCTGATAGCGGAGGTAACAGCTGCTAGGGCAGTGGAGATTCTGTGCCCTTTTCTAAACCGGTGCTGAGCTGGAGAGAGTAGGTTGTGGGTCTGTAGGTAGAGGTTGAACTGTGAGGCGACAGCCTTTTCCAGAAGTTTGCTGCTCTCTGACAGGATCACTATAGGGCGGTAGTTCATTGTGTGTTTTGGGTCACCGTGTTTGGGGACAGAAATGACTTTGGCCATCTTCCAGATGTCCAGGACTATGACCGGAGTTAGTGATGCATTGAAGACGTGAGCGATGGGTCGGGCTACAAGGAAAGCCCCTAGCCTAAGTAGTTTTGGCTCAAGGCTGTCGTGCCCAGCACTGGTATGGGGGGAGAGGCCAGCAAGGAGCTCCTGTGTCTCCATGACAGAGATACCTGAGGTAGAAGGGGTGGGGGATTTTCCACTGGGTGGGGGCGGCCCGATCCTTAGGGTCATGTGTCTGATTGGGGAGAGCTGGCAGGTTAGAGAACAGGAAGTTAAACTCATTGGCAATTGTGAGGTGGTTGTTGCAGTTTAGCCTGCCAATGGGCATATCAGTGACCTGAGCTCTGGCGTTCCCCCCAACAGCATTCTTAGTGTTCTGCTAGAAACTCCTGAGGTTACTGGCTGTGGAGAGTAGGGCAGATTGACAAAACTCCCTCTTTGCAGAGCACATGGCTCTTTTGCACGAGTTCCTCAGCTGCCTGTACTCAAGGAGGTCAGTACTGGAGAGGGAGTTCTTGTATCTCACCCAGCATTTATCCCTTTGTTTCATTAGAGAAAAAAGGCCTCCATGGAGCCACTTAGTGACAGTACCCCTCACCCGCCTTTTTGTAAGAGGAGCATGTTTGTTTTGCAGTGGGGTGAAGACAGTCAGGAAGTTGTCAAGGGCCCTAGAGGAGTCAATTGTGGCAGTGACCTGGGACCAGTCTGCATGTCGCAGGTCAGCAAGGTAGTCCTCAACATTGAGTTTGGAGAAGTCCCTCATTTGGATCACCTTGCAGGGGATTTTAGGAGGTGAGATGCCCCATATGCAGTAGGTGGGAGAGTGATCCGATATAGCATCAGGGAGAATACCAGAGGAGACAATTTTCTCCAGTCTGTTGCTCAGCACCCAGTCAATGAGGGAACCCTTGTCTCCACGTGGGGAGAGCCTAGTGGGTTCAGAGATGAGTTGGCTGAGGGCAAGACCGGCTAGCAGGGGCTCATAGTGCTGGGTGTTGCAGCCTACCCAGTTGAGATTAAAGTCACCTAGGACTAGAAGCTTCTTCGAGCCAACCATGGGGCTAAGGCTGTCAAGAAGGGAGGAGAACCCTGGCACGCTACCCTTTGGAGGGTTGTAGGTGCAGATCAGATGTATCTTCTTGGTGTAGCCTAGCAGGAGGAGGGCATGCAGGAACTCACAAGAATAGGATGGGGGTGGCGCATGTCCTGTGATGGTTGCGTTTAGGTGCATCTTATAATATAGGAGTACCCTACCCCCTCTCTTGCTACCTACCCTGTCTTGCCTAATAAGGTTGTAGCCCAAGAGGGCACATGCAGAGTCTGGAGTATGTGGCTTCAGCCAGGTCTCCGTGACCCCCATAATGTCAGGATTATAAAAAGCCACCCATGCTGTAAGCTCAGCAAGGTTGGGCAGCAGGCTGCATATGTTTAGGTGCACCAATCTCAATCCTTTGGCAGCTCTCCAGGTGAGTGGGGGGATTTCAGACATGGTTTGGCAACCAGAAGACTGAGATTTTGGGCTGGGGTCCCCACCAGATCATGAAGCACAGAGCAGCTACTCAGAGGCGGCATCCTGTCTGACCTCGGGGAGGGTAGAGGCCGAGGCGAGGAAAATAGAACAGTGGGATTCACCAGGCATAGGGGGTGAGGTAAGCACCCTTGGGCAGTTTACTCAGGGCTGCAGTGACAGGACCTAGCTTCCCTGGAGGGTTATCGTAGTGGGTAGGAGGTTTCAGTACTCAGGGATAGGGGGCCCTAGTATATTGACCAATCTCAAGCTATACAGGAGATAGGTTGTGGCTTCAATCTACCTGGGACTGCAGCACGTGCCCATGCAAAATTAATTGTTTGTAAATTATGGTACTCCAAATGGCAATTACTTCTAGTTCCAGAAATAGCTAATCATGCACTGGCTACACAGAAATTGCTAATCATGCACTGGTTACACAGACAGTAAATTAGTTATTTGCTATCACCAATAATTAACTCTGGTTAAGACAGTCTTAGTTTACTAGCTATCTATAGTGACGACTGTATGGGCTACCATGCACAATTGCTAGGGTACTATCAGTGTGCAAGCAAGCATGGCACTAGGCCAACCAGGGTGGAGCATGCTTTGTCTAGTGAGAGGGGCTAGTGGGCATTTAAGGGGAGGAGGGAAAGGGATGGTTGGGAGGATGAAAACCTTCTCTGCAGTAAGCAACCCCTTTTCTCGCTGCAGATTCACAATCCCCAAGAAACAACCTGAGGCTTTTTTTTTCTCTAGAAGACAACAAGAGAATTTTTGTCCTGATGTGGCCAGGGGATGTCCAACTGACTGTAGTAACCAGCCGGTGCCTCTGAACCCTGAAGTCCCCTCGTAGTCCGTTGCAGGAGGAGGGACCTACTGTGGAAGGGTCTCTCTCTCGCCTCCCTCAAGTCCCTCGATTTCGGTTTGGAGTGAGCCACAGGGCTCTGTGGCCAGCCTTTTCCACTGGCTGGGTGAGCATCACAGCGGGCAAGGAGCCAATCAGGTGCAGGAGAAGAGTTTGAAAAAATTGGCACCAGAAAGCTCCTCTGTCGTGCCACCGATCTGTTTTAAATAGATGGACAAGGTTTCCCCTTTCCTTTTTTCTAGAATTGAAGTCATTAGGGTGAATATCCTTCCTAGATTGCTCTACTTATTTCAAACACTCCCCCTGTATCCCTCTCATGTTTAGTTTTCTTTATGGAATAAGATGACATTTAGATTTACTTTGGGGGGCTCCAGACCACAGATATTGTTCAGATTGCTATAACTCTTTCTGCAGAAAGGAGGTGTTAATCTCCCAAATGTGGAGAACTACACTAGAGCTTCTCACCTAAGCATAATATGGAGATGGCTTTCTCCACAGGCTCACCTAATTTGGAAGGAGATGGAGCTCACCCTCTATGACATTTATGACATTGGCCATCTGTTATTCACTAAGGGAACAAGGACGCCTCCTCTTAAGGATTTTCAACCCTTTATGGCTAATACCCTAAGGCTATAGAGGAGCCTACTTAACCATCTGAGATTAGCTTGGGTTTTTTACTTTCTAAGAGTTTTATCAGAGGAAACTGAATTCCTGTCTGACAACAAAGACAAGGTGGAAGTACTCAATGAATTCTTCTGCTCGGTCTTCACCCATAAAAACAACAGTAATGGTCCAGTATTAACCAAGGCTCATCTTCACAATAGGGGAGGAGACACCAGGTCCTTTACAAAAGAAAGTTTCCTCGAGGAGCTGTCTAAATTAAAGGTGGACAAGGCAATGGGGCTGAATAGAATACACCCAAGAGTTCTGAAGGAACTATGAGAGGAACTTGCTGCGCCACTAGCCAAACTATTTAACGTGACAATGGAAGATGGCATAGTATCACAGGACTGGAGAAGGGTCAGAGTTGTCCCATTGCACAAGAGTGGTAGCAGGAAATTACTGCCCAGCCAGCCTGACCTCAGTGGTGGGTAAAGTAATGGAGACATTGCTTAAAGAAAGGGTAGTGGAGAACCTGAAAGAAAGTGGGAAACTTGACCCGAAGCAGCGTGGCTACATGGCAGGATGCTCATGCCAAACAAATATGATACAATTCTTTGACTGGGTTACAAGAGCAGTGGACCAAGGTGCGGCTGTGGATATAGTATGTTGGGAGGGCTTTAAGCCCGAGGTTCGATGGGCGGAGCAACTACATCACTCCCCCATCGAGCTTAAAAGTTCACTGCATCCTGGGCTTTGCCAGGACGCTTTTTCATTGCAGCCAGAGGCGCTGCTCCTCTTTTTTCCTCCTGTGCATCTCTCACCTCTTTTTATTGCCATGGCTTGCTTTGTTTCTCCTGCTCCTCATCCTGCAGCTCACTACCTCGCTCTCTAGTGCAGCCTCTAGCTCTCTCTTCGTCAACGCTCCTTTTGTTTTTCCGCCCGCTACCTGCTGTGAGGGCTTTGAATCATTTGCTCTCTCCTGCCCCTCCTCTCATTCTTCCCCTGTCTCCCCCTCCTTGTTCTGCTACTTGTTTGATGGCTATCCTTGTGCCTGTCTCCCCCCACCCCACATCTTCGTAGCTGCTGTCGCGGCGCTCCGTCTCTTGCTTGCACATGGATTTCCGCGCCCCCCCCAGCTCCTGGCTTGTGCTGGCCACATCATGCAGGATTTTACCATGTTTTCCTTTCCCTTACACTTCACCTGCCCGTCAGTGTACTCTGTGACTGTGTAAGGATTATGCCATGTTCCACATTGTGTCAGTACACCATCGCCCATTCTGACATAGTACGAGGCACCTCGGATGTTTCTTGTTGTTGCCCAGAACGTTTTTGCTCTCTGGGTGTTGCTAGTGTCCCGTAGTGTGGGTCACTGTACATCAAGCTTGGACTTTGGGACGACATGGCTGCTTTTGTATCTTTAACGCTCTGGTAGGAATCACATTGAATCACCACCATAACCGAGCATGTTCCTCTTCCTCAAGTGTTGCTTGACCTGTCAGTGTTCCTGGTGCTTTGGTTGATGATATCTTCATGGCTCATCATTCCCCAGGTTTCTTGCTTTTCTCATCCATGATAACCTACTGGTGTTGACATCAGGCCATCATTTTCATCCGGGTTCTCAGCTCTGGTACATACTGTGCCAATGTATCAACAGTGTCTGTACAGTGCTCTGTGCATGCTGATTCAGCGCTGTCCTCCGTTCTCTGCTGCTGAGCATTCTCTGCTGCTGTGTCTTTCCTCAGCTTCCTCACTCCTTGCAATTTGTGGATGTCCTGCATCTCACCTTCAGGTCTGTAATTTCTGTACCTGCTTTTTGCCAGGCACTCCTCCTGTGCGCATATGTTGTTCATTTCTTACCTGCTGTGCCCCCTTACTCCCTGTCTCTGCACATTTTAAGGACCTCTGCCAGTCCCATACATTTGAGAACCTCCTCCCACGCTGCGGGGTTCCTCATTCCTGCTTCCCTTATCCTACCCTTGCTTTCTCCCACCATGCTGCAACCCCCCTGGCTGTGGCTCTCCATTCCATTCTATATGATAGATATGTGCTGTGTGCCTGTCAGCTGCTGCTGCCAGCAATGCTCGTTCCAAGCGACACCTCTGCCAACCCCCCCCCCCCGCAGTTCTATGTCTGCACCGGCCATCTGGGATTCCCTCTACTCGTGGCCTGCCTTTGGTTTCTTTTTGGGCACACCTGTCATTACTCATGTGCCTGTCTCATCTATTCAGGCCCTCATGCCAAGTGTATCAGGTTTCTGATTCCATCCATCATCAGCCATCTAGGATTCACTCCAGTCATGGCTTCTATATCTCCTCATGCTACAGTTTTTCTATTAGCTTGCTCTACCATTCTCATCATTGGGCTGTCTATGGCTGTCTCCATCTGGCCTTCTATCCAACATGGCCTGTGTGCCTCCTCATCCAGCTCGCCCTACTGCCATTCTCCTCCTGTATCAGCTGGGTCCTATGCTAACCCATTGACCTCCCTACCGTCCTTTGTCCTTTCATACCTCGCTTTCCTGTATCTGCCTCCATGGCTTCAATCCATCATTGTACCTCATTCCACAATCGTATCTCATCTGTTTCCTGATTTTACCTCCCTTGTCCTAGCACCTTTTCTAGTACTAACCATCTTGGCTTCCTTCCCCTCATGGCTTCACTCCTCATCCATCCCTGAGTACCGGCTGCGTCCTCTGCTAACCTCTTGACCTCTCTCCCATTCTTTGTCCTTTCATACATCACTGTTCCATATCTGCCTTCATGGCGTCAATCCCTCATTGGGCCTCATCTGTTCCTCTGTTACCTTTCTCAGCCTAGTGCTTCTTCACGTCCTGACCTTCATGGCTTCTTTCCACTCATGGCTTCCCTCCTCATCTTCCGTCATCCGATTTGACTCCCCTTAATCACCGTCCTGAGTTTACCCTCTGGTTCCTGACCCGCTTTCCTTGTCCTCGGAGTCTGCCTCCTTTCGAGGGGCATCATCATTCGCATCACTCCATAGAGCATGTTACATTTGTTCAAGTTCATTTCAAGTTCATTCTAGTCTCCTCTTCTTCAAATTCTGTATTAGATCTTTAGGATGCGATCCTCTCATGTTCTGCTACTGATGTTTCTTTTGGGCATACCTACCATACCTCCTGTGCCACCTATCAATTGTGGTCATCATGCTGCATGTTTCGGGTTCATAACTCCAGTCATATTGAGTTCATAAATCCAGTAATCATTCAGCATTTCCTCAAGCTGTATCTATTTACATCACTTATTCAAACATTCCTATCATTGTATTCCATACTACCTCATCGACTACAACCTCATAGTCTAATCATTTAACATCTGTGCTCCTGTAAATCTACTATCTCATCGATTGCTAGAGTATACCCTCCTTGGGTCCCTGCTACCTCATATTCCTTAATTACATTGTGCTTCTTTGTGGTTTTTCCCTATCCCATTGTCATCCTCCCTACTTATATCCCTCATCTATGAACCATTCTCTTTACCGACATACGTCCTCAAATCAAACATCATCAGCCTGGAGGAAAGGTGACCTAGGCCTTGGATCCCCAGAGGTTTCCTCTTCAAAGGGGGTTTTTCCTCTCCTCCATGCCAATGGTCATAATATTAATTAGAGTTAGTGCTTTCTTCTTGTTAGTTAGTTAGTTAGTTAGGTTCTGCTGTTGGATGGAGATGGATGGTGGCCCTGGCTTTCCCTTCTCTCCTTAGGAAGTTAGCCCTTCTCTTCACAGGATTCATTCATCATCCTCGCCTCTTCGATGCTTGACATCTTTGGATATTCTCTTTGGGCTTCTTCCTAGCCTACCTTTAGCCGATGCATTCATTCCTGGCACCTGTAGGGGGGGGGGACCCTCCTGTAGGCTTCTTTACATCATACCCCTACAGGGTGGTATATCCCACAGATAGAGAGTTGGAAAGCCACAAAGAAAAAATCTAGTTACACAAGCATTGCCTCATATTATCTCATTCAGTTGCGTAAGCACATTGAATGGGAGGGCTTTATGCCCAAGGATCAATGGGCGGAGCAACTACGTCAATCCCCCATCGAGCTTAAAAGGTCACTACATCCTGGGCTTTTCCAAGATTCTTTTTCTTTGCCCACCATCCACTCCTCTTCCTCCAGTGGCTTGTCACTCTTCCCCATGAACTCCTTCCTAACCTACCTTTAGCCGACTCATTCATTCCCGGCACCTGTAGGGGGGGAACCCTCCTCTAGGGTTCCTTACATCGTACCCCTACAGGGTGGTATATCCCACAGATAGAGAGGTGGAAAGCCACAAAGAAAAAAATCTAGTTACACAAGCATTATCTCATATTATCTCATTCAGTTGTGTAAGTACATCAAACTGTTTTTTTAGCAAAACCTTTGTTATGGTTCCACACAGAAGGCTAGCAAATAAATTGGAGCAAGCAGGCATTAGTCGAGGTGGTGAACTGGATAAAAATCTGGCTACAGGACAGGACTCAGACAGTTATGGTAAATGGCACCTTGTCACAGGACAAGAGAGTAACCAGTGGGGTTCCACAGGGATCAGTGCTTGGCCCAGTCCTTTTTAACATATTCATCCACAACATCACTGAGGGACAGAAAAGAAAAGTCTGCCTGTTCACAGATGATACAAAGCTCTGCAACAGGGTGGACACACAAGAAGGTATCCAAGGAATGAAGGCAGATCTAAGAAAGCTGAACGCATGGTCCAAGAACTTGCAGTTGAATTTCAGTGCCAAAAAGTGTAAGGTAATACACTTGGGTTAGAGGAACCCAGGAAATAATTATGATCTAGAAGGGCAGCAAATGGAAAAGACAAAGACCAAACAGGATCTAGGAGTCATGATACTGGACAATTTAAAGATAGGAAAGCAATGCAAAAAAGCATCACTAAAGACAAACAGCATCCTTGGATGCATTAGTAGAGGTACAATATTACTAGCACAAAGATAGAGGTAATCATTCCACTGTATAGGTCCTTGGTGAGGCCTTACTTGGAGTACTGTGTGCAATTCTGAAGGCCACGCTTAAAAAAGGGCATTGACCATCTGGAATCCATGAAGAGGAGAGCCACCAAGATGGTGAAGGGACTACACCATGAACCTTACGAAAATAGGCTCAGCCAGTTAAATATTTTCTCCCTAATGCAGAGAAGGAACAGAGGAGACATGATAGAAACATTAACATTTTTTAATGGCATAAATGCAGAACATACCAGTAAACTCTTTTAGGAAAAAGGACTGCCCGTACAAGAGGGCACAACTTATGCCTGGTTGGTGGTAAATTCAAAACTAATGCTAGGAAGTACTTTTTCACAGAGAGGGTCGTGGATGCTCAGAACAGCCTGCCACCTGAGGTGGTAGCAATTAAGACTGTCAGAGAATTCAAATGGGCATGTGACAGTCAATGTAGTCACCTTAACAAGAGCAGTAGATAGAAGGGTAGACATCTCTGGCAGACTAGATGGACCCACGATCTCCTGCCAACAAATTCTTATGTTCTTATCTGCTAGAATTGATAATACTTTTTTTTAGATGGAGATACTTGGTCTCATTTACATATATATATTTTTAGATCATAATGGAGTACTTCCCTTCTCATCCCTGCAGCAAAATTATGGCCTAATGGGCCGTGAAAATTTTAAATATGTACAGATCCATACATTCTTGTTATAAAAACAGAAATGTGCCAGATTGCCTAATCCTACTCTGCTGCTTCCAACCATCTTCTTTGATGCATGACAAAGAAAAAAATGGTCATTCTTTCAGTGCTCCCTTGCTATAGTGAACCCCTCTATAAGGAATTTCTGTTATGGTGAATACTTGTGATGGCTCCCATTGTTGCCTAATTAGGCATATTGAAGCCCCTCTATAGTGTATAATAGCTATAGTGAACAAATTGGCTGGCTCCAGAAGTGTTCCTTATAAAGAGGAACCTCTGTAATAGGAAACGTTTACAGAGGGTTGCAGGAATACTTACAGTAGCTGATACAACACAAACAAAAATAGATGCATTGAATAAAAACTTCAAAACAAATATATGTCTTGATTTATGGGCTAAATACACACTTCCTGAAATTAAAATTACATCTTCAATATGTTGTAGGGAGTATGTGTGGAAATGTAGGAGCCAGTTCTTTCGTACTCCATCGATTTTCCTTACCTCCTAAATATGACATCTGCTGGAGACAATGTGGATGCAGCATAGTGATACATGCACATGTGTTCTGGTCCTGCTCTGTGATAATAGAATTATGGAATAACATCTCTGCACAATTTCAGGAGCTCTCTATCTCCCTGGACTGGATAAACTCAGTAACAAAATTAATATCCATCCCTCCATCAGGATATTCACTTACCAAATGCTCATTAACACCTATCTATCTGACAGCAGCGAAAAAAGCCATTACTAAAAAATGGATGACCTCGGTCCCACCAATGATTGGATGATGGCAGAAAATAGATAATGAAATATATAATATGGGAAAGTTAACGACTAACATACATAATCAATTGCACCAATTTCAAAAAAAGTGGCAATGTTGGATAATGTGTTATTCACAGATAGACCTTGATTTTCTTACATAAAAGGTGAGGAAAAGAGACTGACAGAAAAAAGTATAATTAAAGGAGCCGTTGGTGTCTGAGAGAGAGGAAAATGCATTAAACAATGCAATTACATAAGATGAGTAAGACAAATAAACTATTAATGGAGGGAGAGCAGCAGGGTTAAGGGGACACAACATGCTTGCCTTCTAGCTACTTAATAGAGTGTTGGAAAGTATGTAAATCTATGTTTCTGTCAAGATATTAGAAAGCTAAAATATATAATGTTGTCTACAAGAGATAGTCAATGCCACTTAATTGTATATGATACAGTATGAACAATCTTAAATGAAATGGAATGTAAGATGTATTTCTATCTCTCTCTCTCTCCATATATATATATATATATATATATATATATATATATATATATATATGCCAATAATGTCTAAAATGTTGGAAAAACTAGTCCATAAACAATTATCTCAATATTTAGAACAATCTGAATTGCTTGTACTGTACATAATAAACATTGCTTTAGATCAGGCAGGTCCACGGACACAGCCCCAGTAGAGATTAACAACTTGGTGGCAACATCCCAAAATAAAGGAGAGGACACTGAGGCCATGTTCGTAGACCTCAGTAAAGTATTTGATTTAGTGGACCACAGAATATTATTGCAAAGGTTATATGAAATTGAAGTTCATCATGAACCTCTGACATGGTTTAAATCATATCTGACAGGACGCATGCAGTGTGTAACCCTGTGGGCACTGTGGACTCACACCTGAGGAAAACACAAAGTGGAGTTCCACAGGGCTGAATTTTGGGACCACTACCATTCAATGCGTTTGTCAATAGACTTCCAGAGGTAAGGAAGCAGAGTGAGTTTCGACTGTACGTGGATGATACGGTCCTGGTGTTGTCTTCATGCAGTCAAGGGGCACTCAAACAGAAGCTCCAGGAAGATATGCATAATATGGAGAAATGGTTCCAGGACTCAGGCCTGTTAATGAACTCAAAGAAAACACAATGCATTTATTTTAAAAATGGACCTAAGGATAAAGAGGATGAAAAATTACAGATTATTTTTATGAATGGTAAAAAATGAACTAACACTGAGAGTTACAAGTATCTGGGAATAGTGGTAGACGAGAAATTATCTTATGTAGATCATATTATCATAACAGTAAAGAAAATCAGTCAGAAGCTGGGAGTGCTTAGAAGAATGTCTAATTGCTTAACCAAAGAGATCAAACAGAAATTAACTCAGCAATTACTCCTCCCAGTTTTGACTTACAGAGAGTTGGTATATAAAAACACCCCAAAAACTGCTTTAAAGAAACTAGACCAAACATACTATAGATTAGCTAGACATGCGAGCCCGAGTCAATACGGAACTCATCACTGCCTGGTTTATAAGGCATTGAAGTGGCCTAATCCAGAAGTTAAGAGACAGATAAACTGGCAAACTTGGTGTTTTAAAATATTTAATTCTAAAATAACTCATCCACTTAGAAATCTAGTAACAACAAGAGATCAAACATTGAATATTCCTTTAGCCATACAGAGGCACTTTCCTGTCCAATAGTTTACAATAAATATGGGGAAATGACGTTACAAACTAGTTTTGCACAGTCTTGGAACCCGATCCCTGTAGATATCAAAACCAAAAATTCGGTAACAGAATTCCAAACAGCTTTGAGTAAACTCATAAAGACAACATGTGACTGCTGTATATAATTCTGCTTGAAAGATACCACTGGAACATTTTTAATGTTTTAATTTGTCTATTGTAGAAATGTATGATGTCTATTGTACAAATGTAGGTTTTCATTACATGTTTTGTAAATAGGGCTTACTTATTGAAAATAGAGGTTAATTCCTCTAAAGTTTGTCACCTGTATAAAAATAAATGTGTATCTGTCTCTCTGTCTGTCTGTCTATCTATCTATCTCTCTAAATTGCAAAAAACAGTGTTAATGCATCAGTTAGGGCTGAAGTGACAAAAGTAGGGAAATGAGATGTTAGGGTTGAGCCCATAACACACACCCCTCCCAACCAAGCCCACACCACACTCACCATCCACAGACCAACACGTGATGGGGCATGCCTTGGGGTCGTCAGGCCTAACTCTCACCCCATTCCATGTGTAAGAAAGTTAACATGGTACAGTACTGGAGAATGAGGTGAGAGTTAGGCACACTCCAACACATGTTGGTTTATGGATCGTGGGTGTGGGGTGGGCTGGTGGGGTTGGGTGGGACTGGTGTGTGTTTTAGGCTCAACCTTAACATCTCATTTCCAAAACTGTGAATTAATCTTACAGTATGCACTGCAAGCTGCCATTCGACGGGCAGCCTTGGAGCTATGCTGGTGGGTATGCTGCCCACCAATGACCAGTGGGGGAGCTGGGTGGGCTGGGGGTCTTGTGTGGATGGGGGGACCACTAGACTACCAGGGACTGATATTAGTCTTGTTTTGTGGTGATCGGTGTTATGGGATGGGGAAGTGGGTACCACTAGACTACCAGGGATCTTACAAAGAGTTATAGTGATTGGTGTTACCGGCAGGGAGGGGAGAACCACTGGACCACAAAGGAAATGTTTTGTGTCACCTTAAGGGCAATTGGGATTACCAGTGGGGAGGGGGTTACCACTAGACTACCAGGCAAATATTTTGTAACATTACAGGTGATCAGAGGTATGGGAGGGGATGGGGTACCGCTAGACTCCCAGAGATGGGAAATTGTCATTCATATGGTGATCAGGGTTATAGGCAGGGAGGGGGAACCTCTAGACTACCAGGGAAAGATGTGGGCACTTGTGAATGGTGTTCTAGGTGGGGGTAGCCACCCACAGCTGGTGGCTGCTATGCTGTACATTGCAATCCAGCAGCATGTCTGTGGGTGGCTAGCAGCTGAGCCATTTTTTATGTGCTCAACTTTATGCCCAGGCATGCAACATATCTCTGGGATGTGCTGGTAGATGCACCACACATCCTGAGCTGAATATCAGGATGTGCCGCATGTGCATGTGCACGCCCTCTGGAGATATGCCGCATACATTATCTTTGTACCCTGGTGCATTGGGAATTGTACTGCACAATTCCACCTTTTGAATATTGCCCCGGGATGCATTTCTGGGTTGTGCTGGTGCAACTCAGTTGTGCCAGGTGCAACCCCTTTGAATATCTCAGTCATCATATACAACTAAATGGCATTGATTATCTCTTGTAGACAACATTATATAGCATAGCTTTCTGAATATCTCAACAGAAGCATAGATTTACATACTTTCTAAAAATCTGTTTTTAAATTTAAAAATCTATAAATATATAAGTAAAAAACACAAAGTGCAATCACACCAATTGTGAAAGTCATATAGCACATAGAAAGCATCCAAGTAACATGCCCATGTCACAATAAACTAGATCAATATAATCCTACTTATACAGGCAAAGTCTCCCCCCTTCCTTCCCATGTCACCTCTCTTAGAATCCCCCCAACTCACCACACCAGCCCCACCTCCCTGCAGGCTCTTGCATCTTACCCAAACCAATGCTTCCAGAAGTGGGTAAGTCTAGTGTACAAGTCAGAGTACCTGACTGTTTTATCTGAACATATAAAAAGACTGACCTCTAAGAGGGAAATACAGCAACCAAAAAGAATATCTCACCTCCCAGCAATGAATTGAATCAAACGTTCCCACAAGGTCTTGATTTTTAAAAGCCTATGGTTAGTTTCAGCAATAGCACTTTTTGCATTTAATATGGATAGAAATTCTTGAATCCATTCACGTGATGAAGATAAAGTATCATTTGTCCAATGTCTCCTTATAAGAAGTTTAATAACAGCTGTCATTACTGCCATATACTGTATGCATTCTCCTTATTTGAACTAATGGAAATATAGTTACCCACTACGCATATTTCCAAAATGAAGTACTGGGTATGGCCAAAGAAAAAAATTAAAAAACAGCTTTATGGATTGCTAAAAAGCTGTAACATGTGAACATGCCCAGATCATTATGCAAAAGTGTACCATCTTCTTATGAGCAACTATGGCACACAGGTTCTGAAATTTTACTTATTCTAAAAAGTCTATAAGTAGTATAGTAAAAGTTATGTAAAATATTAAATTGTAATAAACGTAATCTGTCTTGTTTAATTTGTTTATACATGTTGTTCCAAATTGATGTCCACATAGCCAAATCAGATGTCAGGTTCAATACTTGCTTCCAATAATAAGCTGTAGGAGAACACAGTTTCCAAGTCTGTTTACTGAATTCTTTACACATCCAGGAAACAGACCTATTTTGAACCTCTAAGTTGAATAATATAGTAAAAAGACAACTGGCTTCCGAGTGCCAGGGAGGGTCTCCCATGAAAGATTGCAAACGATGTTTGATCTAGGCAAAACATAGGAAATTAGTAATAGGAAGGTGAAATCTATCTCTACATTCTGCAAAAGTGATAAATTCATCATCTTAGACTAAATATGCCAAGGAGGACATAACCAGGTCTTTCCAAAGAGACAACGGAATTAATTTCTTGTCAATCATAATGTTTAAGTTATTGCAGAATGGTTGTCCCAGATCAGCCTGGTATCTAAGTTTTGAAAAAATGGCACAGCTCTGAATGAGTTTATATGGACCAGCCAATGGGAAAATCCTTTAATATGTTAGGTAGTTTAGTGAAAGGGATATATAACAAAGAAGGTAAAGCAATATGATGAGCTTTAACTATGTCCTGTTCTATTTGTAACCAGTAAGGAACATACGAGTGCTGTTTACTCAGATATTTCCATTGAAAATACTTGGCCCCATGTAGGGCAAAATAGTATAGTAGCAGATGAGGAAGTTGTAGTCCCCCCATTTCTTTAGGCCTACAGAGTTTCTCCAAAGTCCACCTGGGAGTCTTCCCCAGCTACTGAAATGTAGACCAACTAGAGTTGACCTTTACAAACCAGTGCCTAGGAAGGGTCAAATTCAGTAGTGATAAAGGGTACATTATTCTAGGTAATGCAACCGTTTTTAGAATATTAGCTCAGCCCCATAATGAAAGCGATAAATGTTGCCACTGCTACAGATCTAATTCTAGTTGCTTAACCACTGGGTCTAAATTTCATTTTTTTGGAAGATTTAAATCTCTAGTAAGTTCAATCCCCAGATAAGACAGAGAACATGTTTCCCATTTAAGCCCTAGGGTGGCTATATAATTCTGAGAACAGGTTGCAGAAAGAGAACAGATGGTGGTTTTGTGGATGTTTAATTTATAGTCAGATAATATGCTATAGCCTGACATTACCTGAGGTACCACAGGAAGAGAAGTTTACCACTGTGAAATATGAAGAAGTACATCGTCAGCACACATAGATAATTTATCTTTGTTTAGCCCTATTGAAATACCTTTAACCAGGGGAGATGAGATAATCTTCCAAGCCAGTGGTTCTATGTATAAATTAAATAACGTGGGTGACAAGAGACAACCATGATGAGTACCTCTAGTCTAGGAAAAAGGTGCAAAAAGCTCTCTTTCTAACAATCTATTAAGTAGCCAGAAGGCCAGTGTGTTGTGTCCCCTTACCCCTGCTGCTCTCCTGACATCAATAGTTTATATGTCTTTTTTTCCTTACTTTTTGTAAAAGTTTCACCATAGTCATAGTTGCATATGGGCTCCCATATATCCATAAGTGTACAGAGATTGTAATTTACTTTCATTTCTTTGTGGGAGCGCAGGGCCCTTCTGGCCCTGTGCTGCCATTAGACCATAATGGTGTTCATCCCTTATTGATGTGTGGGAGCACAGGGCCATTGTGTGCCTGTGCTGCCATCAGTCCATAATGGTATCCATATGTGCATGTCCCTAATTTGCATGTGGGAGCGCAGAGTCCGGCGTTGACATCTATTCATAAATTTAAAGAGATTGTAATGAACTCTCATTTCCCTGTGGCATCACAGGGCCGTTCAGGCCCTGCTGTGCCATCAGTTCATAATGTTATATCTCCATGTGGGAGCACAGGGCCCTGCAGACCCTATGCTCCCATGCATGCATATTGTAAGCGGCACTCATTTCTATGTAGGCAAACCAGTACATATGTCATGTTGTGAGTGTGTGGCACAGTATCACAATCACTGCAGGCCCATTCATAAAAATTTCCCTCACAGCAGTAAACAAGACCTGGAAACATGCGAGTCACAGTGAGTCTATATCTAAAAGTGTTTTCAAGATATAGCTGTTGAAAGGTACCCTGACCATCATAATGTTATCCTATGGGAAATCACTAAATTTCAAATTCTTGTAACTATGGAACAGGTGTAAATTTTCTCATTAAACCAGCAAAAGGCACATTTATGGGGCAAGCCCTTTGTACCCTGAAATTTTCAGCCCAGAAATACAAACTGTTTCCGTGCAGTGAAGTGCCTCAATTAGGGAGGCAGTATAACACAGTGGTTTAAAGCTCTGAGCTGCAAAGCTGGTGATATCCAGCAGACCAGACCTGCGTTTGACTCCCACAGCTTCCACTTGCATACTATGTGACCCTGCACAAGTCATTTAACTTCCCTGTGCTCCCAGGTCACTCATGTGAAAAAGCTTTCAGCTTAGTGTTCTACTCCTGGTTAAATAAATAAAGTGACAAATAAATAGAAATGTTTTAAAAAGTGTGACAAATTGCGGCACAACCTCCGTTGTTTCGCAAAACTGTGTCGCAGTTTGCAGCAATACCTCAGAAGGGTTATGAAACAGTGTCACAATTTGCGGCATTTTTCAGAAAAGTACTTTCACAAATTGTGACAGTATTGCCACAATTTGCGAAAGTGAAAATGGCCCAATTAAAATAAACCTCTTTCTGGCCACTTTTTTTTTCAAAAAATAACCACAGAATCATAATTCTTAGGCCCTGATTAGGTAAATGCAAGTGTTGCTGTTTCTCAGGCACAGTCATTTTTATGCTAATTAATTTTTCCTACATCGCTAATGGCAAACAAAATGGCAGAATCTTGACACTACATTCCACATTTGCGAAAGCAAAACCAGTGTTCGCAGCAGCAAAACAGTACTTTTGCACAGCACATCTAATTTTTCCCATAGGAAAAAATGGGAAACTTTAAACTTATTCAGATCAGTTCACTGGCTCTAATGTATTCTGAGGGTGAAAAAAATGCTGTACAGTCATATACTCATACTTGAGTTTCTATATAATGTAACCCCCCCCACCACCACCATCAGCACCACCACCATTTTCACATCGTGGGACACAAATTAGGCTTCCTGATTATTATTATTTTTGTTTGTTTATGTCTGTTACTGACAGTGCTATGCAATAAATATGTGGGTACTTACAGCATATCAAACTATGAGATTGTAGAATGCATTCAAATAATGAAATATTTTCTTCTGTATCTTCAAACAGCCCACCACCCTTCCCCCTCACTCACATACATTGCATGTGATCATAAATTTATTTATCTCCCTTGCCCTCTGTCTCTCTCTCCCTCTGCTGTTCTATGCTCTTTCTCTCTCTCTCTCTCTCTCTCTCTCTCACTCCCTACTTTGATCAATGCTAGGGTAAAAAAAAAACAGTGGTGAAGCAGGCGCTCTTCAGTTTCATGTTGAACGCACTGTGAGATGAGACACATGTTATGTTCATCTTTCTTCTTGTATAGTAAAAGGAGATGTCTCTGAAGAACAAATGTTATTAAAGGTTTAGTAATAATAGACAGGCAGGGAAATAACTTGATTTGTTAAATTGACTTTTAGTGAAAATTTTGTGGTACAGATACTGACTGCATCAAACAATAACTGCTTAATCTGCAAACTAGACATGCTGCCGGTAAAATGATCAGTGGGTCACCATACATAAAACAATCATATTGCCTGACTTATAAATCACATATACAAATTTAAAAACAATGTTAAAAAGAAAAGCAGATTGGAATGGGTATGGCACTACTGAAGGTACAGTGATGTGACTGGAGCCATAGATGTTGTTACTGCTAAATTGAGTGAGTTCTGAAATAATGAAGAGAGCCACCTATAGTTATGGAACTTTTTAAGGAGTAAAGAAATGGGTGAGGGATAGCAACATGTGGCATGGAAGTTAGGGGTCCCAGTATGAGTAATGGATCTGCAACAGGGTTAGGTGGCAGGACAGGGATTGGTAAAGGGGATCATCAGCAGTGTGTGGGAGGGCAGCGGAGGGAGGTAGTTCAAGGCAGTCCAGCAGTAATCAGTAAGCAGGATGGATTGGTGGCAGTAGGTCAGGGGGTTCAATGTGAACTACGGCCAGGCAACCTGCCCAGGAAAAAAAAAAGATTAGGGACAGCAATGTGTCAGGAAAGAATACAAAGAAGGGCCCTAACAATGGCAGGGGCTTAAAAAAGGATGGCACAGGTTAGAATTGTTGTACCTCGTGCCATACACTTATGCATGCTGAGGCAGGAATGCAGACAGGAAAAAAAAACACTCAAGCAAAGTCAATAGTTTATTTGTTCGACAAAGTCATTACAAATTGTGAATAAAATACAGCATGTTGCAAACTCAATAAAACACATAAATGAAATAATACAGGCATTACTACATATAAATAATACAGCAAAAGTGAAATATGCAAATTATTATATATGGTTCATCCAAATCTATTAATGAAGGCAACGATTTATAATATTTTCCATCGTCCATTCAACAGTGCGAACTGTACTGGGCTGGACTTCTAAAGTGCAGACCATATATAATTAAATGTCCTCCAACTACTTTAGATAACTGGTAGGTAGAAATCAATACCTCTTTGCCAGCCCAACCAGCAGGGGCAGTTAAACAAGACCAAGGAATTTACAATGAAGAAGGCCCAATATTTAAGTAGAGAGGCCTTAGCGAACATACCTGTTCAGTAGTACAATCAGCTATTCTGTTACTCTTCCTGGATACATGGGGCCCGATTCTCAAAGGGCTTAGATCGGCATAAGCTGCGTCGGACAGCAGCTTGTGCCAAAGCCCCTTGTGCCAGGGACCCTGCACCAGATTTAGGTATAGAAGGGGTCCCGGCACCTAAGTCTCCACACTTGCAGCAACCCCTCTGGTGCAGCAAACATGTGGCACACAGGAAGGGGCTGCTGCAGGCTCACTGCCAAGGATGCAAGCAGCTCCCCCCTCCCCCAAGCCCCGGTCACCTGTTTCAATAAGGAATTACCCACTGGTAATCTAGAGCCACCTCATGCCCTTTTCACCTGTACTATAACATGATAGCCCCAGTGATCCTGTGGACCACTCCAGCCTTGATACCCCATTCTGTGCCAACCCCACATGCCTGGTAGTCTAGTGGCTCCCTGACCCCCAACCCTGCTGTGTACTACTACCCTCCCCCATCTCTGTAACCCATTCATACCGGCACAGCCTGACAGACACCACCATGGCCAGCAACTCAATGAGCACTGAAGGAGGGCATACTGTATATAGTACACACTCTGTAAATGTTGTCATTCACTGAGTGTACACTATATACAGTACATCCTCCTTCAGTGCTCAGTTGTTGGTTGGCCATGCTGGTGTGCGGTGGGCTGTGCCAGTGGCAGGATGGGTGATGGGATGGGAGAAGCAGGGTGGCAGTGCACTGCAGGGTGGGGGGAGCAGGGTCCACAAGACCACCAGTTATGTGGGGTTGGCATGGAATGGGAATCAGGCCTGGAGCAGTGCATGGTACCACCAGGGTTATTATGTCATAATAAGGGTGAACGGGGCATGGAGGGGGGCACTAGACTACCATGGGGTACTTAATTACTATAACAGGTGATCAGGGCTTCTGGGGGGCACTAGACTATCATGGGGTGCTTAAATAATGTAATGGCAGATCAGGGCTTGGGGGGGTGAGCAGTGGCACATTGTCACAACAGTGCCAACCTCACCCAGAGGGTGAGTTTCTAAGTCCCCTTAGCCCAGCCCTGGGTGGTCTAAGGGAACTTAGAAATTTGCCCTCTGAGGTGTGTGCTGTGAATTCCGCTGGTAGGGCTTTGACAGCCTGCATCTGCCACATACCCTTAGCATCTTGCTGCAGCCCATTTCGTGGCACACGAGAGATGCAGTCCTGGTTTGGGGCAGGCAGACTGTGGGTGATGCAGGCTGCCTTTGCGAACAGCTCCCAGTGCATCTTTTGGCACAAGGGGCAGCTTGCGCCATTCTCTGTGGTGCATGCCCCTTGCACCCAGCTGAGAGCTTAGAGAATTGGGACCACTATGTTAGAGAGAACAATATCTGGCCTCCTATAAATATAGAAGGTCAGAGTATGCAAAAAGGGTTAACTGTCCTCATTTCATTTAATCCGAAGGGTGGTGCAAACCAGTTTAGACCGTCATGCTAATCCTTTTGGGTAAGGTTCCCAGACAGACTTCAATATAGGTCCTATATGGTCCTAGACCACCAAACATTAGGAAAAGGAACCTGAGCAGCCCAAAGGCTACATGGCCATATGACAACTATCATTCCCTTTCCATCATGCACCTTTTGACTCTGTAATCATTGCTTTCCCCCACGATTTCCAGATTTAGCAAATCACAACAGCAACCATTGATGTCCAGCAAATGTCCCAACCCCCCCATCCTGAGCAGAATGAGAGCATATGCCAGACATATATAGTCTGCTCCAAAACAAAAAAGCTAAACTGGAGGTCAGGGCTAAAACAAGCCAGCTACTTGATGGTCTTAAGTGGGCTCCCATAGCCCAGATTCAATCTGGACTTTCATGAAATGCACTTTAAACCATATTTGATTTTTGTGAACTCATTACTTACTCATATCCACTTAATTATGTAATGTGGAACACATTAGAATACATGCCACCTTTCATTGTTGTATGTAGGTTAATGAAACATAAAACATAAAAATGTTGAGACAGAAAATAAAATTAAAATATCAGAAAGAGCAAGTAATTCATGACATTTCATAGTGTTCATGAATTTTAGTGTTCACATATTGCGCAAGTTTTGAACACTGTAACCATCTTCCAAAAGTTGGTGAAAGTGAAATTGTTTCTGAGTTCCAGCTATTTTCCTCAGACTTCACAAAGACAAGGTCAGCATTTTTGAGGTGTAAAGATCATATGCAAAAAGTTTTTTCAGCACCAGTTCAGTAGCTTTTGATGAATAAAGCTGATTTAAAACCAATGTGTGTGATTTTATTCCATGATGACAAAAAATTAATAATTTTCTACTTTGTTCATTCTGCGCTCCTCCAGTACGATTGCTTCATTCCTGCTTTGATGGCAGTCCACGTCTGGAGCGTAGCAGCATCATACCTGATTACATCCTTAGGCGGCTAGGTTGTGTGACATCTCTGAGATGCGTGTATGTGTTTCCCACTTTACTGTAGACTCATGATAGTGGTCATGATCAAACTGTTATCTTTGTGCTTAGTTTTTTTTTCTTTTCCTTAAGTATTGTGGGGCAGTACTTCCTAGGTATTGTTTTGTGCTTGAATGTGATGTTTTGTTATTTTTTTTCATGCATTTTAATGTACAGCTGTGTGTGTGCAAAGAAGCAAACTGCCTCCATGATGCATTTAATTTGGAACAGCATTGGGGCAGAATTTATATTGTGTGATACATATCCAATAATAGTATTTTCACCAAAATTTCAATGTCACTGAACAGATTGATGTAAGATAATATTAGTCTCTGTCATAATTTGTCATTTTAGTCTTACAGTCTTATAAGTAGCTGCAGTATGGTGAGAACAGGCAAGATGCTGCCGTAGCTATTTAAAAGACTGTCAGACCAAAATGACAAATAATGACATGGGCTAATATTATCTTACATCGATCAGTTCATGTACATGGATAATTTGGGTGAAAATATTATTCCTCACCATATCTTTCTGTCTCCATAATTACTATAGCTGTGTGGAACATAAAATTTTGCCCCTGGAATGCCCACAGAATGACCATTCCAATTCCGTGGAATTCTGTGGAATGTTCATGAAAATTCAGTGGAATTTTGCTAACTTTTTAATTTCAGTTATTTCACTATAACTTTAAAAGTATGCATTTGAATAACACCAAATTCAGAACCTAAACAGTACCCGATGTCATACAAGAGGATCTAAATTGCAGTGCTCTAGAATAAAAAGGGGCAGAGTTATGGTTGGCCAAACATTTAATCAAAATGTAATTTTCAGTCATTTTGACAATTCTAACATTTCTTATCCAAATTTTTCCACAATATCAGGATTTTGAAAAGCACCTAGAATGCGTATATGCACCATGTTTTAAGTCTCAAGCTTCAGTGGGAGCCAAGTTATAGGTTATAGGTGGCCAAATATTTTGCCAAAATTTGGATTTCTGTAAGTTTAGTATAATTTTGATAGTATTCATTGAAATGTTACAAAAATTAACAGGTATACAGGTTATCACTACATTTGTATATGCACATAGTTTCAGATGTCTAGCCTTAAATGGGACTGAGTTATAACCTGCCAAACATGTTGCCAACATTTCAATTTTAGTTCGTTCCCTCTAATTTTAAAACTACGTATACAAATTTAACCAGAGTTGAAATATTTAAACTGCTATACCACATGGTAATTTCTGAAAAAAGAAATATTTTCAGTTTAAATGGGATTGAATTAAAAGTAGTCAAACTTTTACAACATTTAAAAAATTAATTTTGCAAGAATGTAAACTACAAATTTATAAACCTCTGAAACTTTAAAACTAGAGAATACAGTACCATTACATTTGACAGGTTCTTAGACCTTACGAGAAGACTGTGTGTGCCAATTTTATTAATTGCTTACTGTGAGAAATTGCAAAATAACATCTCTACTTAAAGTCAAATCCCATGAGTCTGTGTGAAAATTATAGAATTTAATGAAAAATTCCATAACACTGGAATTTTCTAATTTCACTCAGCCTTATTTGGAGGATTCTAATTAAAGGATAAGGGGTATAAGAGGTAGGTAGTGCAGGGGGTCACCAGGTTCTAGAGTTAGATGCACAGTTTCACCAAGAAATGGACAGCTGAGCTGGGTAGCACAACAGTGGTAGACCCCCAGGTTGGAACAAGAAAGCACAGAGTATCAACAATTTCCAACCTGAATGCAGGATACTTAAGGATCACTTACAGTAAATTTATAATCTGGGGAGCCTGGTGTACATGTGAGTCTAGGACTTAGAGGTACTCAAAAAGATGCAGTGGGGGTAGACAATGTATTGGGCAGCAGGAAGAAAGAATTCTGGCTATTCCAACAGGTTATGTCGATAGAAAAATGGGTAGGTGACTCACGTTTTAAGGGAGTTTGTCACTATAAAGAACAAAGAGGATATCAGTGGGATCAGTAGTTCTACTGAGTCAATCTGGCTATGCCAAAAGAGAAGGGGGGATGGTCACCCAGAGAGGAACAGCAGGACTGCAAAAAGCTCAGCCCAGCTTATCAAATGAAGTAGTGATATGTGCATTGTTAATGTTAAATTCCACAAAAACAATTCTGGATGCTTCATCTATAGTATATGGTATCATACATATGTGAGAAAGTGTTACTAATCATTTTTTTCTTCTGCAAAATTAAAACTGCTTAAAACGCAGGTGTGCACTGTAATTTTTCCAGCACCTCGCAAACATATATGGTAGCTGACCTGCTTCAGTGTTGAGGGGTATTAAAAGTTTTGTGTGGTTCCATCCAGTAAAAAAGTTACAGTACACCTAATTTGTACCCCAGGAAACACAGCTGCTTCCTAAACCTGCTGACATGCCCCCTCCTCCCAGGCAGCCACTGGAGAACACACACAGCCCTCATTTTCTGACATCACAAAAGGAGGCTATAGGTGCCTGCCTGAGGGCATGTCAGCAGGTTCAGAAAGCAGCTCTGTTTTTCCTGGGGTACACATAATGGGTCCTGTAATGTTTTTATTGTGCTGAACCACATGGGATTTTTAGTACACCTTAACATGGGAGCAGGTCAGCTATGATATATGTTTGGTGGGGGGGGGGCTAGAAAAATGACAGTATGCACCTGCTCTTTAACCAATTAATCCAATGTTTTAGATACCAGGATACACTGACTATGGATATGCATGTCAAATGTTTACTCTGTGCAAGCAGAAGCAGATAATTTACAAACATTCACATTTTTGATAGTTTTCACAAAGTTTTGCAAATATTTACATAGTAAATCTTTGAACCCCTGTAACTTATAAATCTCATATCTAATTTTGTCCATATTTAGATCATTCTATAAACATTACAAATAGTTTATCCGTACTAATTTACACATGCCTAGCACCAAAGGTGCCTTAGTTATATATTTTCATGAAATTTCCTGAAAAAAAATAAAATGACAGATTTTGAGCACATATTATTTTGAGATGATGCTTCATATTGTAATGAAATATGGTACATTGTTGTAACACCTATCATCAAGAAATCATTCCAAATTTAAGATCCTTGACCCAATAGATGGTTAAAGTATATGCAGATAAAAATATTTGAGCACCTATCATTTTGAAACTGTCCATCCAAATTTAATGATATTTGTCATGATAGTGGTCATTGACCCAAAGAATAAGCATTATAACTTTCAGAGCTGTAGCTTGCATGGTGGCTGAGTTATAACCAAAGTATTAAATTTTAAAAATTCTGAGAAATTCCTATGAAATTCTGCGAAATTTCACAGAATTTTGTGAAATTTCATCAAAATTCCTCAGATTCAGAATTGTCCCATTCCACACAGCTCTAATAATTATTTTAACATGGTAAATGCTGTCTCCATGTATTGTTTATCTTCCAGTTGGAAGATGGTGCATGTCATACCTTTGTTTAAATCTGGTAGCAGAAGCAACTTAAATAATTATCACCCTATTTCACGCCTTCCCATACAATCCAAACTATTGAAAAAAGTGATCAATGCTCAGATTAGGAATTTCCTGGAATCCAACAATCTTCTTAATACAATACAATCTGGGTTCAGGCCTAAACACAGTACCATCTCAGCACTGACCAAAGTCTCAAATGACTTTTTAACATCCCTGGAAGTGAAAATGCATGTCTGCACTCTGTTTCTTGACCTGAGCAAAGTGTTTTACACCATTGACAATGGTCTGCTCCTTACTACCCTTGAGAACCTTGGTCTCAACAGATCTGCATTGTCTTGGTTCACAAGCTATCTCATGAATCGACAGCAGTGTGTTAAGGTGGGAGAGGACTTCTCCCCTCCAAAACTCCTATTAAGGGGCATACCACAAGGGTTGATCCTTAGCTCTTTGCTATTCACCATCTACATAAATAACATCAATGTTGGGATCAAATTGGCAAACATACATCTCTTTGCCAATGACACGCTCCTATAACTAGAAAGGCCGACCCCTGAATTATCATGCATGGACTTGCAAGCTGACTTCAACACCTTGCAATTCAATCTCCTGTCCTTAAAGTTGCTGCTGAATGCAAAGAAAACCAAAGTAATCCTATTTTTGCCTCCAGCAAGTGCACCAAAAGCACACACCTATCCAATGGTCCCACAGATCCTTACTTTACTAGGGGAATCCTTGGAGTTCATGACAAAATTTAAGTACTTGGGTTTGTAGCTCAACCAAAAACTCTCCTTCAGGGAGCATGTAGATGATCTGGCTAAAAAACTGAATATGAGACTCGGGCTATTCTTTAGAATAAACTTATTCACTCATGAAGCAAAGGTTAGGCTAGTCTCTTCAATGTTCTTCCCTTTATTGGACTATGGGCAGTGTTCTCCCTCCGCCTTATCCAAATTGGATGCACTGAATGACCGGGTGCTCAGATTCATCATGGCAGCACCTTACCACACTCTCCACTGCACACACTATACCATGATGGGATGGCTCTCTTTTAGCCTCACGTGATGCATGAATTCAGTGTTCTGAACATATAGAGCTATTACCAACAAGCTCCCCCAGTATATATCTAATTGCCTATCTGTATCCCCAGTGAGCAGCTATGCACTGAGGAGTCTCTCCTGCATTTCCTTGGTAATCCCAAAGGTCAGGACATGCCTGGGGGCCACTGCAGTAAGCCATGTTCTCCCTGTAATCTCTAATAACATTCAAAAGATGATAAAACTCACTGGTCAGCATGATGCTATTCAAGGCATTGCTTCAACGTAATCTCTCCGAATCATGTGGATGCCAAATTTAAGTGCAACCCATCCTGAACCCCAACAACCCAGTACTTTTGCATGGATGTGTTCCTTCACTCCATAGCTCTTCCACCCATCCATTCCTTCCTAGACTATTTCTAGGCTCCCTCTTCACATACCCTTCCCTTGACCTAGGTCTCTACCCTCCCTTACGCTTCTTATCCCCGCACCCTAGGTCCCTACCCCAGCACTCTCAAAACTCCTTATTACTTCCACCCCATTCTTCCCTATTTCTTACATTGCATCCAGTGTATAATACAGTATATGCACTGCACCTACTTTTGCCTTGTATACTGCTTTGCAACTCTTTCCATTGTACACTGTCATGATTAAGTAGATGCCCAAGTCAATGTCCACTATGCTAATATATTGTTACTCTATTTATTCTTGCCAGTGTTTCTGATCTTGTACATACTGTTATTCGATTTGTGCTCCTATTGTACATACCAATGATTACCACATTTGTTCATTCTGTTATTTTATTTGTGCTTATATTATTTATCTGTATGCAATTATTTTGTGTGTTGTATTGTCCTGTTGATCGTCCCAGGTCCACCTTGTAAATGAGCTTGTCTCAATGGTGTCTCGCCTGGTAAAATAAAGATGCTTGGTTGATTGATGTTGTAGAATGACTGGATTGATCATTGAGCAATGGGCAGAAAGAGCAGCTGCTTAGGGACCCAGTATGGCAGGCATCTCTAGAAGCAGTGTCAGTTAGTTTAGATTCTTATACATGTCATTTTTATCAGCTGTGCTGCTGTGTTTTCCTTCCAAACTTACATTGCATTGTGTGTGTGGTGGAGCGGGGGGAGGGGATGAAGAACTCTTATCGGCCTGGAGCCTCATCCGCAAGTGGTGAGGGAACGAGAGCATGACTCAACTGGCAAATGTAATGATGATGGAGGTGGGGGCAAAAGTGAAAGGAATTTTCTGTTCCGATCCGTGTTGCAATCCTTTCCATTTTCAGGTATGGCTGCCATCAGCGTTTTTACTCCAGCCAGTCACTGAATGTGCTTTCACTTCAGTCCCTGTGGATTTCAAACCTGTTATGCGACCCTTGATCCACAATTCTAGTAGAGGCCTGGAGCAGAGTGCTATAAATTGAGTGAACAACATCATCAGAAGTAACAAGTGACTCACAGTACGTTATCCTTAAAATACAACACAGCACATACCTCCATCAGATTAGACCAATCAAAGGCCAAATGAGAAGTGCTGCCAGCCCTGACTTAGGGACAGCTGTGTTCTGAATGCAGAACCGACTCTGATGCACTCTCACTGGTCCGACCCAGAGCCATCTGCCCAACTGAAGTGACCACAGTGATAGTGACACCAGACATACATGTGTACGAGTAAAGAAGCATTTTACAATCTGTTTAACAGTGTTCAGAAATCTCACCAGCCATTCACAATGTGTATTTTCTTTTTGTGTTTCTAAATAATGTTGTCTTGGGTATTGGGGTTGGCACACTCCACACTGTATATCTAGATCTTCCATTACCATCTAGATTCCAGTTTGTTTAGATATTAGGTTCTTCCCCATCCCTCCCCCACACCACTGCCACTACCACCCCAACCCTTTAATTTACTTCTTTTTTATTTATTTTATTATTATTTATTTCCATTCCCTGTTCAAAGAAAATGGGTTGCGGTTGCATGACATGCAAGGTTCATTCATATCCCTCAATACAAAGGACAAGCAAAAAATTTCTAAACAAGAGATCAGTTTAAGTTTAAATTCCTCCAGCATTGGAGAGTTACCCCCCACCAACAGCTTCACAGTAAGAAAGAAATACAGAGGTACGGCATAAGACTCATATTCTAAATAAACTTTTCAAGATTGAATATTATCAGCTTAATAAGATTACAGGACTGCAACAAATGCAAACTTAAACTGGTCTCTGGTTTAAAAACGTTTTGCTTGTCCTTTGTATTGAGGAATTTGGTTGAATTTGTGAAGCAGAGCATCATTTGAAAGCTGCTTTAGACTGAAACCAACAAAACCGATAAGGTATGCACTGTGTGTTTCTGCTTACAATTTTCCAATTGTAAGGATGCATGATTTTTTTTTCCAAAGCCTGAATGAAGTCGGAAAAATAATCTGAATCTCAGTCATTAATGCATCCCTGCACTTTGCTAAAAATGGACACCTTGCTACAGTAGTGAAGCTGTCCCTATTTTTTCACCTGTAGCAGATTTTTGCAACTGACTTGCGATTAGCACTTTGCTATTACTTTTTATAAAATACTAAGTGCTTCCCAATTTAATTTAAGCAAGTTGTAAAAAGGACTCATTGTTAGCTGCAGCCTTTGCTACAGGGCTAGAAGGATTTATTAAGCTGATAGCATTCAGCCTGGAAAAAGTTAATTTAGAACTTCAGTATCATAGTGTACTTCAGTGTTTATTTTTTTGTGAAGTTCTTTGGGGGTGAGCGTTCAATGTTGGTGGAATGTAAACTTAATTTGGGCTCTGGTATAAAAACTTTGAGCCTGATAGTCAAAAGTGCACCTGGCACTGGCGCAAGTGGTTGCTTCGCACAACTGAGCTGCTTTGGAGCAACAAAGGGAGATATTCAAAAGAGATACGCCATGGCACATCTCGTCTGAATATACCAAAAAATGCCCACAACATAAAATACAATGTGCCGGCGCATCCCCAGACAGGTATGAATATCAGGAATCAGAAATGCGCCAGTGCATCAGAGATTCGCTGTGTGCAAATTCCTGCTATTCAGACACCAATATGGAAATGGGGCCATAATGCATGCAATGCACAAATGGTGCCATTTGCATGTGATTATGGCCCTATTTGCATGAGTTGTGCAGAGCTGGCCAGCAAAATGTGCCTGGCGCACTGCACAGCATGTGGTTCCAGTACCAGATACCATAGTAGTACCCCTTCCCCATCCCATACCACCAATCGCCATTATACAGTAGTTTGAAAATCCATGGTGGTCCAGTGGTACCCTTCCCTGCCTGTAACCCCAATCACCATCATAATGCATCAATAAATTCCCTGGTAGTCCAGTGGCACCCCCACCTGAAAAGGACCCCTGGGCCACCCAGCTCCCCCTGGTCATTGAAGGGCAGCATACCCACCCACATACCTCTGTGGCTGCCTGCTGAATGACAGCTTACAGTATGTGTTGCAAGCTCATTGGTCCACACTGTGGACCAAGGGGCTTGCAGTGCGTACTGTAACAATCATTCACAACTTTGTGAATGACTTCATTCACAAAGTTGTGAAGGACGAATGACTTCATTCACAAAGTTGTGAAGGACCTATGATACTGTATACTGAAAAAATCCTGAGCAAGCTTGAGAAAAATGAATATGAATCCCAGTTATTGCTCCTTCCCTATATGTTGCTGATAAAGGATACCTTGTTATTGGAGTGAAGTTGTTTCTAAGTTCTCACCTGTGACAGATTTTTGCAATGGACTTGTGTTTAGCACTTTCTTATTTCATCTTGTAAAATACAAAGTGCTTTCTAATGTAATTTATTGTACACATGCCCCCCCACCATCACAGTCCCAGACAGTGGCAGCAGCAGTCATGGTAAGGCAAGGCAAGGTAATTTTTATTTATAGGGCACCCATTCCCAGAGGCTCTGGGCACCTACCAAAACATCAATAAAACAGAACAATCAATTAAAACACAATAAAGAAAAAAAATTCAAAAATAATAAAATACTTTTTAAAACTCAGCATCTTAAAAGAGAAATCTTCAGGTTTGCCAAAAGCATGGACTCGACATAAGAGATGAACTCAGCAATCTGTGAATGCCAGGCTGAAGAGGTGGGCCTTCAGCCTCAGCTTAAACACCTCGAATGAGGGGGCCTCCTGGCCTGCAGGTGTAAGCAAGTTCCACAGGGTTGGCCCAGAGACACTAAAAGCATGGCCTCCTGATGTCCTGATCTGAACTCTGGGAATGTTCAGGAGTCTCCTCGAAGAGGCAAGGCAATTTTATTTATAGGGCGCCTAATCCCAGAGGCTCTTGGCACAGAACAAAAATAAGGACACACAGCAATAAAGTAAAAATCAGATGGAGTGAGCAGAGGTCATTGGTGTCAGGAGCTCTGACAGGTAGCCAGGACTCAGTTTGTATAGGGCCTTATAGGTGAGTAAACCCACCTTGAAAAGGACCCTTCACCTGACAGGCAGCCAGTGCAGAGCACGCAGGTCCGGGGTCACATGACTGCACCTCAAAAGGCTTGTCAGCAACTGGGCCACTGCATTCTGCACCAGCTGCAGTCTGCAAAGAGTCCCTCCCATGACCCCAAAGTAAAGAGAGTTACAGTAGTCGAGCCTAGAGGTAACAAAGGCTTGCACCAGAGTCGGCAGATCCTCAGGCAGAATGAGGGGCTTAATCCTGGCAATGCTCCACAAGTGGTAAAAAACACTTTTGACTACAGATGACACCTGATCTTCAAAGGTCAATCTGCTGTCCAGGATCATGCCCAGATTTTGCATCCTCGGGGAAGCCACCAATGGAGTAGAACCCAGGCCAAGACCTGTGTCAGCCCCGGGTGGCAACCCATCACACCCATGACCAGGCTCGATCACTAGTACCGCCATCTTGGCCAGGTTAAGTCTCAGTCACCTGGAAGCCATCCAGTAGTTGATTTTAACCAAATAGTTATTAAGCACATCGACAGCTCCTGATGTTCCGGGGGCAAAAGGCAAATACTGCTGGGAGTCATCTGCATAGCAGTGAAACTCCACGCTGTATTGTTGAATGACCTCACCCAGGGCAGCATGTACACTGTAAACAGCACTGATGACAAGATCGAGCCCTGTGGTACAGCACAGGACAGAGGCACTGAGGAGAAGGAGAAGTTCCCCATTACCTCCCCCTGCACCCTGTCCAAGGGATAGGACTCAAACCATCTGATGACAGTGGTAGGAATTCAAGATCCAAAAACTCACGAGTCCAACACTCATAATTCCGACTCTGGGACATACGGTTGCCCAACATCAGGATTTTGCCTGCAGCAGAGTTGGAATCATTAAGGGGGGGGGTACAGTGGGCAGAGCCCTCTGCATTGGAGGTGTGGGGGGTGAAGCCCTCCCTTGAAACATTAAAAAAAATTTTTTCCAGGCAAAATCCAGATGTTGGGCACCCGTGTTTCGGGCACCAGGCATTGGGATTATGAGCACTGGGCTGGTGAGTGTCGGCATTCCATAATATATCCATTACAGTGCCAGCAAGTCCACAAAACTCCCAGAGCTGATCAAGAAGCACACCGTGGTCCACAGTACAGCAACAACAAGCCAGGGCAGTGTGATGTCTCTAAAGTACTGCTGTGCAAGGGGCAAGGCCAATATGCATCATCACAGTCAGTGATGGAAAGACTGATTCAGAAGGGACCTGTGTCACAGTGCCTGAACATCCAGATCAGGGGGTCACACTGGGAGTAGGAAGGAGAAGAATCAGTGCTGCTAGGTGGGTTTGAGTGCAAAAAGGGAGACCCATCACACATGTAGTCAGCAATTGTTCTTTTCGGGGTGTGCAGAGGTGTGTGTATATAACAAAAAAAGGTTGCAGCTCTTGCTTCATGTTCTTCCCATATCCCTGTGCTTCAATTTGTCCTGAAAAAGGTGTGATGGAATGCATGCAGGGATGTATCCAATCATGACTCATATTGTTCCTGCTGATGCCTGGCTGCACTGCAGCAGTTAGATAGGACTTGTGTGTCCTTGAGGACTTGTGCCTTTGGAGTTCATTGTCACTCAGTTGGTTATGGTAATGGTAAGGTTCAGCGAAGTTATCAGGTAGTGTCAACCTATATGTGTGAGCAAAGTGGGTCGGTAGGGGGACAGAGTGGACAAACCTTTTGAGAGTATCTGGAGGATTTACGTACCCTAACCTACCTAGACTACCACCAGAGACCTGCCAGCAGGGATAGATTTCATCATTTTTGAATCCCTTCCTCAGGTACTATGTTACTCAAGAACCATCATCATCCTTTTTGGGCACTGAGACTCAGACAGAGTCAATGAATTTCCTAGATTTCTATTTCATTTTTCATTTTTATTTATCATACCGAGATTACTTACTTTATCTTAGTGACTACTCTCAAGGAAACTTTTTGCTACTGCCTGTGGACATGGAGATTTGGAAATCATTTGGAGAGCATTTGTAGTGGGAAGGTGAAGAAGGCAACAATTAGGCCAAGACTAACAGTAAGATAAAAACAATTTTAAAAGTGTTTTTTTATTTGTTATTATTGTTATTTTTATTTCTTTTTTTAGCTTAGCTTGTTTCCTCCATAGTGTCTGGGTTTCACAATGCCCCCCCAACTTTTCAGCCTGGGTTACTGCCCTTGATAAATGTAATAGTGCTTAAATCATTGCAGAACTGTGGAGTAAGGAGTGCTGAGCAGTGGTATTTATTGTGCCCAGTCCTGGAAAGGCAGTTGTGACTGGTGGCATCTGCAGTCTCATGTCTTACCTCGATCAAAGATCTGGTGCCACCTGCCAAATCCAGCTACATGTTGCAACTGCGACAGCCATCCAGCATGACAGCTGCATGTCTGTTGTTGGAGAAAACATCCACAGTCCCTGGAGCTGAACAAGCTTTCCAGTTTGCATGGAGTGAACCCAGCTACTGCTGGACAGTATCTGGCAGAGCCCTGGTGAGACGTTGGGCAGTTTGGAGCTACTGCTGGCAATGGAAAACAATGGTCCAGGTTGCTCTGAATGATTTGGATGGTCAACTGATCGGGACTGATCCAGGGAAGTGAACTACCTACTAGGGAAAGGAACTTCAAGCAGAAAGCTAAATGATATATTTTTTTTGCTACAACACATTTACGGGCTGCTGAGGTTAAGTCGCTCAGGTTCCATCCACCTCCCCCCCAAGGCCAAACCAGGTCCTACCCCCAAAAAGCTCCAAACCAGATCCCTCTCCTCCATCCCTCTGTCAGGCAGTGTTAACAGCAAGAGGCTGGTCCAATAGGCATCATAACAGATGGATGTAAATCTGTTTATATATAAAATAATATTCAGTAGTCGCTAATTAAAATATGAACCATGCAGTGTTTAACAATATAACACATGTTCTCTCCATGTCTGTTTCATGTTATCTGTCAAAATGGAGATGATGCCCATAATAACAGGAACATAGTGGAGAAGAGAGGAATGCAGAAAAATGGGATATTGTTAAGATTTCATCTTCCTTATACACACTGACAGGTTATATTCTCTGTAGTCACAATAAAGCCAGTCACCATTTAGTCATTTTTAAATAAATAAATAACTAAATACACACATATTCTACATACTCTAATGATGAGAAAGATAAGACAGGATTGGGTGAGTTGCTCAGTTCCAGCTTTTTTTCTCAATTTAAAAATTATATCACCAGCAACAACTTCATCTAATATTCATCTTGTTTTTGCCAGTCATCATTATGTCATCAACTCACTACTCCCATATATTTTTGTTTGTTTGTTTTTTGTTGTTCTTTTTTGCTCTGTTCACTTTGCTGTAATTGGTGCAGTTCCTGCCTAAAATTAGGCATGTAATTGCCTACTGCAGGTACACCAAACTAATTAAAACTAAATAAATACATATTGCCAACATTACTGCTAATATTGTATCTTCTCAACTATGTTGTCCTTATGACCCCATCCCACACCTTCTTCAAAACTAGTTGTACCACCAGAACCAGGCTTTCTGGGTGCCTAGATCTTATTAAACAAATGGGTGTTGACCTTGCATCGGCACACCGCTGAAAACATATAAGATGCTATACAGGCGGAGTCAGAGGGGGGAATACAAATACAAAGCCATCCAGGTAAGGAGTGGGGAAAAAAAGGGGAACAAAAGCAAATGCAATGTCATCCAGGTAGAAGGTGTTCAAAGAGGGATAAAAGCAAATACAGTGCCATCAAGACGGGGGGGGATTCAAAGAGGGAAATGAACAAAATAAAATGCCCTGTTGGCAGATGAGGGGGAACATGGGTAATGTGAGGAGGGCATGAGATGACACATGTGGAATTGTGCTGGGGGGAGCAATAGGCAGCCTTGGTGCATCCTATACTACCACCGTGGACATGAACATTACACGAGTGCTGTATCCAGAAGGGTAGCAGGGTACTATTGTCCTCTCAGTGGGAGACAGGTGTGGGGATGGTGTTAGCTGCCCATGGCCATGGCCTCATGGGATGCTGAACCAGTCCAGGATCAGGCCATGGCCAGGGATGCGTAGTGTGCTAGGGGTCTTGGGTATGTTGGGTATCTAGCTACCCATACTGTGCAGAGTGGTGTGAGGCTGAGAAATCTGTAACGTGGTGACACTTCCTCCACTGGTATGATCAGAGACCACAGCTGCGGCCTCCAGCATGGTGGCAGTCAGTCTCCCAAAGTCAGCATCCATGCTGGCAGACAAGACCTGCTGCAGTCCACCCAAGGCAGCCATATGTTCCACATGGTGAGCCTCTGCATGCCGCTCACTGTTATGCAGCATGTGGCATATGCAGCCCAGTTCAGCCTGCATGCTCCCCTGTGGCCCCATGGCTGACTGCAGCAGCTGTCTGTTGACTGCCTCCTGCTGCCTGCATGGACTCTCCAAGGTGACAGGGTCAGGTTGAACCTGAGGTCACTGTGTGGCCCAGGTTTGCACTGTGGTTGGTGCTGTACACTGTTCTGTTGTCCAGGAAAGGCACAGCGTTGGCTGGGCCAGTGGGCTTGGCTTTGAGGGAAAGGGCAGTGGCCATGCCATGTGATGGGCTGGCAGTATAGCCTAGAGGTTAGAGTAATGAGCTGTGAATGAGCTTGGTACATGCAGCAGACCAGACCTTGGTTTGATTCTCACAATCTCCACTTGCAGACTGTGTCACTGTAAGAAGTCACCTAACTGCCCAGTGCTCCCAGGTCGCCCCTGAAAACAGGCACTTGTGCCTGGTGAGCCTTACCTGGTTACTAAAGACTAAAAAAAAAAAAAATGCCAGTGGTAGTATCCTGGGGTGGCACAGTGGTGGCTGTGTCAAGGGGCAGTGGTGGCTGTGTCAAGGGGCAGTGGCAGAGGGTGGCAGGGCACTGGCCATGCCCGGGGGGGGTGGATGGGCCCCATCAGTAGGGGAGCCAGCAGGGGCAAGTAACCCCTTCCAGTCTGAGCTGTACTCCTCTCTCCTCCACAATGGTCTCATCCATGTCCTCATTATCATCCATATCTTCCTCCTCACTGCTGGAGTCTGATGGTTCCCCAGCATGGGTGAGTCTCAGAGGCACTTGCAGTCATGATGCGTCCAGGTCAATCTCCTGGAGGGTGTCTTGAACCATGGACTGCACTGCTGAGAGAAGAGAATGGTGAGAAATTACAGAATAATGTACATGCCTGTGTGCTGACCATGGCAGCCCAGTGTACTGTGTATTGCCACCCACTGCCCATGCAGTGCAGTGCCCATACACCCATTGTTGTACATACCACTCACTGCATTACCAGTGATCACACAGGAGGTGACACACATATGGCACAGTATGTGATTACTCCACAGATGGCCACCCACCAGGATACCTGGATACCACCATGCCATCTACAACCATTGTGTAACACATCCAACAGTCAGGGTCTGGCCAAAGTACGGGGGGCCTGACTGCAAAGTTAAAACAGTTGCTAACCCAGGAATTCAATAGGGAAGGGACAAGGGTGACATACGCATGTGAATATCCCATGTCAGTGCAATACACTAGCTCTGTGTGTTCCCTCTAAATATACCTGCAGTGCCACAAATACTCTATCTGCATAGATGATAAATACAAAGAGCTGTGGAGGGTAGAAGGAGACTTGAAATCCAACACAGGTGGGAGAACACATGTAAAGAGCAAGGGATCCTGCTGAGATCATCAGACCCTGCAAAGATGTACACCATTACACACAGGATATGCAGCAATGATGTCCCACATACATGGTGTCCCATGGACCACACCCACCTAGTACCTGCGCTAGTCAAACCTAGCTCACTAACCCACCTCCCAGAATGCTCATCACCTGCACTGATAGCAGGATGGAAGCCTTCACCTCCTCTGCTAGGAAACAGTGATCACAATATGATAATATGTTCATTAAAGTACTGTAATTCTAGACTATGGAGTGTTAAAACTAAAATAAGGGTATATAATGAGGCCAACCTAAAACTTGTCATAAACCACCTTAGCAACATAGACTGGTATAGATTATTTCATAATATAGGGACAGAAGAAGCCTGGAAGAGCTTTAGCAGGTAATAAGTTTGTTCCACTACGAAATAAATATAACAAAGAGGGTAAGATACCAAACTGGATGACTGGAAATTAGAAGAACACTTAATCACAAGCTTCATGCATATAGAAAATATAAAAAGCATCCAACAGCTTCTAACAAGGTTAACTATATCAAAAAAACAGAAAGAACTAAAAAGAATGATAAGGAGTGCAAGATATAAAATGCAATTCAGAAGAATTGCACATAGCAAGGATGTTAAACTGCTATATTCTTACCTAAACACAAATAAATCTCCACCGAACATTATAGACTCTGTCAATGTCAATGGAAATGGAAATATGACAAATGATCCTATTAAAATAGCGGACAGCTTTAACAATTATTTTGCCTCAGTATTTAATCCCAGGGTAGATAGTTCCAACATAATCTTTGATGTCACCAACAGTAACTATATTTTTTCAGAGGATGAGGTGCGACAAGAACTTCAGAATGTTAAAATATCAACCGCTTCTGGCCCTGACAACATATATCCGAAGTTACTTAAAGCTGGATCCCATATAAGAGCTGCCCCCCCAAACTATTATTTTTAATAAATCCTTAGGGAGTGGGATCGTACCATCTGACTGGAGATTATCTACTGTGACGCCAATATTTAAGAAGGGAGAAAAAAATAGACTTAACAACTACAGGCCTATCAGACTAACTTCTATCCCATGTAAAATAATGGAAAGACTTATTAAAAACAGATTGAATCAGGAGAAAATGTATTTAAATATTCCCGATAATATGCAACATGGGTTCCAAAAAGGAAGGTCATGCACTACAAATCTGATTGCTTCTTATGAAAAGGTAAGTGAAAGCTTTGATAGAAGATATTCTTCAGATGTGATCCTGATGGACTTTTCAAAGGCATTTAACAGGGTACCACATATTAACTTGGGGACTAAGTTAGGATTTCAGCTATTCATTGATACGATGGATAAACAACTGGCTGTAATAGTGCGTACAAATGGTCAAAATAAATGGATTTATATCAGACAGAAGTTACTAGTGGGGTCCTGCAGGGCTCAGTTTTGGGCCCAGCTCTCTTCAGTATTTATATCAGTGACATCCAACATAATATTAAGAATAATCTGGTTAAATTTGCTGACGATTTGAAATTAGGTGGTGAGGAAGATACCTTCAATAAGCACTTGACTATGGTCAATGACCTAAATCAACTTATGTAATGGGCTTCAGCAAATGGGATGCAGTTTAATATTGATAAATGCATGGTCCTACATTATGGCTCCAAAAATCACAACTATTGTTACATTTTAGGTAACCAGATACTACATACAGTAACATCAGAACGGGATCTTGGGGTCATAATAAATAATTCATTTACCCCTGCAGATCACTGCAGACAGGTGTCCTTTAAAACAAGAGGTCTTATTAAAAGGATTAAATGATCATTTGTTTGTAGATCAGAACAGTGTATTATACCATTATATGAAAGTTTTACTAGGCCCCTACTGGACTTTGAATCACCAGTTTGGTCTCCTTATCACATAAAAGATATTGAAATGATTGAAGGGGTGCAATGTTTGGTCACCAAACAAATCCCATACTTATAAGGATTATCGTATGAATCTAGGTTAAAAAAACTGGTCTGTATTCCTTACAACAAAGACCGAGAGGGGATCTTTTATTACTACATAAAATGCTACATTCAATCATTCAATCAATCAATCAATCAATCTCTTTATTTAGCCAGGCAGAACACCATTGAGCAGGGCTCATTTACAAGATGGACCTGGTAGTTTAAACAACAACAACAGCAAGTCACAATACAACGATTTGGCGTAGGCGTAGCAACATTATCAGCCATGTACAGTCATTACAAATGAGAATGGCGTGACTTGGCGCAGTGGTATACAATAATTTACAAATAGCAGCGTAAGACTGGACACTGAGAACAGAACAAGGCAGCATAATTTGCAAGTGTGGTACCAAAGGCAGTCAGCATACTGCTATGTGCGAGGTCTGTGCAAGGCAAGTCTCTGATAGGCAGTAGACTACAATATTATATTGGATGAGGTCTATACCAGCAAAGCATTACGTGGCCTAGGAGAAGACTATAAAACAAGTGCACTGAGAGCACAGGATGCGCCAAGGATTGTGGAGGGAGGAGAGGTTAGGAGGAGTGGGAGGGGGCAATTGTAATACCTTCTGGATTGTCATAGCTGCATTCACCAGACTTAATGGAACAATGCGGTCTTGCACTTAGTAATTCAAGAGACAACCTCAAATCCCATGGAAGGAAACTAATCATACTCAGAGTAAGTACCACAAAAAGAGACAATTACTTCATGGTTAGGTGTTCAAAGGCCTGGAACAGGCTATAAAGAGCAGCTGTTGAAGCTAATAGATTCAATGAATTTAAATGTACCCTGGACAGATTGTATTATGCTGATGGCAAGAAGGTTTAATGAAGTGGGTGACAATCTAGATGGGCATTTTGCTCCTTTTTGTCCTACCTTTCCTAGTAATCCTAGTAGGGGGCAACTTCCTGTACCCTGGGAGTCTTGGCCTGCCTTCGCCAACACCTTCATCTGCATCTTGAGGCCTGTTAATCACTTTCTTGCCTGCTGGAGGGATTTACTGCTCCCTGATGGTATTGACAGCATCAGTTATTTTGGACCACGTTGTCCTTATTTTAGCCTTCATCCCTCTCCTCTTTCTCACCAGTCCCTCCTGTGCCACATAGGACTGGGCTAGAACCAGTACTTCTGAGAACTGTTGTTTTCTCTGCCTCTTGGCGAGTCCATGGCACCTGTTGGAAATGGTGAGGACAAACAGCACTGAGCACTGTATGCACACAGCAAAGCACAGAGCAAAGGTACAGTAGTGTGCGGTCCCCAGTGTCCCAGGCCAGAATATGTACATGTTCCTGCATGGCTGAGCCCAACGCATAGCTAGCTGCCTACACACAATGCTCTTTGCCATGTGCAGAGAAAGCAATAGTCTAGTTCTGATACAGCATAAACACAGTGCAGTGATCACCCATGTCTCTATTATAGACCATTCCACAATACACTTACCCCAAGCTGCCTGCAGTTCCTCTGTGGAATCTGTGCAGTACCATTTGCTCCTTCTACAAACTCCAGGAGCAATCAGGCATGTAATTGAATGAATCCATATAGAATAATGATTGTGTAGGTGGTCATAACGAGAATTTTACACACACTCGAGGTGTGGAATGCCATATTGTTCTTGGGGATGATAAAGGCATCCCACACCGAGGGTGTATGAAATTCAAGTTTTACAAACCTACCCAGCCTTTATTTAATATAATTGCTAGGAAGCATTTTTTTTGCTGCAGCAGTTATATAAAATAAAAGCACATTCCTGTTCAGCCACAGTCTGGTCTGGTTTCAGTGCGGTCCACGGCTGCTGAAACCTTTCGTTTTTTTTGGGGGGAGGGGGTTAAGTTCAAAAACAGGTTGAAATAGTAAAGGGGCAGTTTAAACATGACAGTTCACTTTGTTTGTTTTTTTTTTTTAAAGAGACTTACCAGTGAGACTGAGTGGAGGTGCAGTGTCCAGTAGGACATCTGGAAGACAGACGGTTGGCACATGCGTGGAGCAAGGAAAACCTGGTGCATGTTCACCATTATAACCTGTTGATTTAAATGTTAAATTATAACCCTATGTAAAAAAGCATTCCCTGGTAATTATATAGAGAATAATGTATTGGGTAGTGTGCATTACTAGAATTTCATGCACACCCGAGATGTGTGATGCTACATAAACCCCAAGAGCGAAGCTTGAGGGGTTTATTAAAGCATCCCACACCAAGGTCATGCAATAAATTCAAGTAGGAACACTACCCCATGCTTTACTTTATATAATTGCTGATGAACAATTTTTTCCTGCCTAACTTCTGTTACATGAACTGTGTTTGTTAACAGTAGGCTGAACATGAGGATAGTGAGAACATGTATTTTTGCAGGCTTAAACATCAGTTCTAACTTCAGGGTTTAGAAATGTTGAATTGTGTGTTAAACTTCTGCTTTAAAGCTTAAACAGTTTTTTCTTTTCACTTTGGTCCGGTTGTGCATTGCTGCTGGCCATTGGTTGCCTTGGTTACTCAGTGGCTCGTCAATGAATAGCTCTCTGTCTTGAATGGGGGTATGTGAAATCATGTTTTTTCCCTTTCGCTCTCTCTTTTTTAATTTTTTTCAGGTATTCTGGTACTTTGGTGAGCTGACCGTGATGTTTTCTGATGTCAAATACTGCCGTGGAAATTTTCTGTCATGTGCACAGAAGTTTTGTCTGTTCTGAAGTGGTAGCATTTTTGTTGACACAGGCACTGTTCAGTGTGTTCGGGGATTCACGCTCAGTTGTGTCAGGCTGAGCACATGTTTCCCATAATAACCAGCTGGTTATTACGGCAAAAATCAACTGGCTGAGCCCATAGAAAAAATTGCTCACCAGTTGTTATATTCCAGTAATGACATACAAATGTAGAATTTGCCCTCCAACTAGGAAATTAGCTCATTTGCATAAAATGTTTGAATATTGCAGGCTTGTCCCAAACAGTATCATATTAGCGCTAGCAAATATTATAGGCACTGAAAGAACGCTAGCGCTATGTCTTCATGCGGCACAGACATGGTGTCACATGTTGGGATTGACAGTATAATGCTGTAACAGAATTTGTGCTATGTTGTCATGCTATGGCATTGAGCATGTACAGCATGGTCCTGCACATGCGTACAATGTGCACGTTCTACCCAGGTCCTGATGTGTGCTGATGGCCTACCCACTGAAAACATGCATAGCACTGTGCTAATCAATATTAGCACTGCGCTAATGCTGAAACATGTTGCACATATAGCAAGACATGCAAGACATACTGTAAGCATACAGCCAAGGAATTCCCATTAGCTTGGTGTGAGGGCTGCTGATATATATGAAGTAGGATACTATGGCAGAGAGGAGGAGCAAAGCAGTGCAGCAAGTGGACACCAAGTTGTTGGCCAAAGAACTGGTCAATCTGGTGGGTTTGTTGGTGGACAGGAAGGACCAGCACCTGGGAGAGGGAACTTGAGACAGCAGACAGGTCCCAGGTGTGAGATCTGGGCCACTGGGATAAGGCACCTGGCATGGCCCACCAGAGTAGTGAGGACAGAAGACAAGTGCAGGCACAGGTTTGACCTGTCCCATAGGAAGCACAGTGCCTGCAACAGCTCTGGACAATGGTGGACAATGGCACTGTAACAAAGCCAGGTGAGTACAGATGGCTGCATGTGTGGTTGATGTTGCTTCTTGTGTGCAGTACTGTTTGCATGATAATATAATTCTCAGTTATTGTCCCTGTGGGAATGTGTACTGTACCTGTGTGTCCTTGTTGTGTCCCATTTGTCCTATGGGACCTGCTCCACTGTATTGCCATATCTTTCCAATGCAGGTGTATGGGACCACTGTCTCAACAGATGTCCACAGTGCCCTGTACATTATAGCACCCTCTGTGAATCTCAGGGCAATGCACCTGCAATGGCAACAAGGGTGTGTGCTACCACAGTGACATGTGCTCCCTGTCCATCTATGGGTGCAGTATCAGGGTGGATGACTATGTCATGTGACATGTGGTCTACATGTAGCTAGGGTAACAGTAGTACCAAATGACACTTCCGCAGAGGCCACTGTCTGTTCCATGCACACTGTATGTGTTATGTAACATGGGTGCTGATATGCATACACCATGTAATGCATGGTATTCTATTATATTGGAGTGGGTGTGCCACTCTTGGTTCTGACATTGTGTTGTGCTATACCTACAGCACAATGTCCTCCCCTACTGTTTCGCAAGTGTGCTTCTTATGCCTTTATTGTATGCAACCTGGAGCTACATGCATCCTAATATGTACTATGAGGTGTACATGGCTTGTAGCTGACATGTATAGATATGTTGGATGGGGTGGTGAGGATGGCTGGATAGGGGGGATCACACTGGTCTTGCATGCACGTTGTTAGGTCATAGTTACAACAATGAAATGTAGCATTCTGGCTTCACCTGGACCATGAAACACCAGTCTGTGTGGGGTGTCATGGCTGTGTCTAACTGTAACATGTGGCCCTGCATAGTCCGGTCTATCCCCAGCATGCACATGTGGCTGATAGTACACAGTACTGGCACATGAGAATTTGTACTGTTTAGGGTTTATATTAATGTGCCATGTGTTCTGCTGCATGCTATTGATCACTAACTCCTTTGTCCTCCTCCACAGGCATGAGAGCCCTGCAGGGCCAAGCTAGGGCTGGGAAGCAGGAGCAGGACTGCTTGGAGCTGTGATGGGAGGAGGAGACACCTGGCTGTGCGGGGGCCCATTGTGGTCAGCCCACAGTGGAAGGTCTCATGGACACGCAGCCAGTGGGCACCCTGCATCATGCGTGTTTTACCATCTCTGGGTGGCATGTCTACACTATGTTGCATGCTTCTGCAGTTGGAAATTAATTTCCATATGTGTCTTGCTAGCTGCATGTATACCTGTGGTGGCACCACCGATGCATTTGTTGTTGGGGTCACTCACTTGGCCCTTGGGGCATCATTCAAACACTGACACTGTAGTGTGTGGTAGGGTCTGTGCAGTTTAAAGTTGTTGTCATCACTATGGCAGGCATGCTGCCCTACGTATGTGTACTGTGACTTGGCATGCATTACACCATGCAGTAGCATGTCCCCTGTGCAGCAGACTTGGTATACCAGTGCATTGGCAGTAATACTCACAGACCCAGGTAGTACACCTGTCATTGTCAGTCAGGTTTGCAGTACTACATGGCTGGAACTTGGTGTGTGCATCCATCTGTTGGGGTGGTTCCATGGTGTAATGGTTAGCAAGTAGCAGTTCCATTGTTTAATGGTTAGCACTCTGGATGCCAAATCCAGTGATTGGAATTAAAATCTCAGTGGGATCTTCATTTATGATTTTAGTGAGTAGTCCCCACCTCCTCAGGTGGCCTGGCAAAAGACTTGAGGCAGGTTTGCCTCAAAGGCACACCTCTACCCTTCTATCACTATGCCATCCTGACACAAATTTTCCAGCACTCAACAGCTAGTACTCTAGTAGCACCCTAGACTGCCAGTGGAAGTGGTGGAGGTGAAAACAGGAGGGGGCTTCAAGTATGCATGAGGTAGACATATGGGAATATTAGTGAATAGGCAGGGAGGAAGCAGAGTCGTTGGATACCAGTTAGGGTCTGTGGAGACAGAATAGGCTGGGATCATCTCTACAGATAGAGTGGGCCAAGCGGTCCTTTTCTGCCTACAAATTCTATGATTCTATATTTCTGGTAGTAGTAGGCACTGTCATACCTGTACACCCCTGTGATATGCCATGTGCAACATCCAGCACCCATGGAAGTCTGCCTGTATCAGTGCCATCTCCAGTGCCCTATGTACCAGGTGTCACACCAGTGCATCTCAACAGACCTGGCCTTATGTGGCATGGGGTCAATAGCATGGGGGGGGGGAATAGATGGACCTTTAATGTACCTTACCATGTTTGTCCGACATTGTGATGTATAGTCAGCAGTGTGTAACCAATACAGTGATGTCCAGAGTATGATTATTCAATGGTACACGGGCAGGGCCATGCATACATTATGACACAACTGGATCTTCACACCTACCGGGTCAGTTTGCCATATGCAAGACGGCATATGCTAAAACTGTGCAACGCAGACAGCGCGGGTGAGAATAGCGACAGGGTGCAAAATCGCTAAATGGTCTATATGCGGTTGTGCACCCTGTCACTGTTCCCTAGCAGACGATAAGTTCTCTGCTGGGAAGAGGGTCTGCCGAGAAGCTGCCATGGCTTGACAGGATGAGTCACAGGCAACAATGGAGGCGGTGAGTCTGTGGACCAGGTGTCGAATTCTGGTCCCAGACAAATGTAATTTTTCTTTTATTTGCACTTTGTGTGAATTAAGTATACAACCCCCCCCCAAGTTGATTATTTTAGTTGGGGGGTGGGGTCGGGAGGGCACAGCCCAGCATAACAGGGGTGTGGGAGTGGAGCCCCCTGCAAAACACAGAGATATGCCACTTCCAATATATTGCTCTGTATTGATAGCACAGTATATTGCTGTGGCAGAATGTATTGCGACATTATCACCCCATGCCATCTTCACAGGATCAATGTCCTTCACTGGCTTTGTATGAGGGCAAACCCTATACCTAAGGTAGGATAGCATCTGCTGGGACAGGGGGATGCCTCCAAGTGGCTATGCATCTCACACTGGTGTTGTGCAGACTGCAGTACAATGTGTCAGGTGCCCACCTGTGAACAACACTGCTGCACTCACGTGTTATCCTGCCTGCTACACACAGTGCTATATGACAGTGCCACCTGTATACAGCGCAGCTGTGTGCCCCACAGATGTGTGTCTGGGCCTGCCCTAATGCCAACCAGGATGGCCTATGATGTCTGTTACACTGCACACCTGTGTTGGCCTGTGTGCTGGATGCCTGGTCTGCAGGGTGTGGGTTGTGTGTGTGTGTGTGCAATGCCTAGCCACTTGGGCCACTACAATACCTATCATGCCCTGGCTTGGTACTGCTGTTGCATGTGCTGTGTTATCCACATCTGGCATGCCTTCATTGTCAGGTGTCACTTGCATGGCTCGGTCATGCTTTGTTACAGCATGGCACACCCACTCCGTGTGCAGTTCTCTACTGTTCAGGTATGCTATGCTGTCTCTGGTACATCATGCATATTCTATTGTGGCAGGTTAATTCCTTCCACCTATGTGTGGCATAGTGTCCCATGTGTAAGCTGGCTGTACATCTGTTATACACATTATGCCACTTGCATACCTCATCCTGTGTGCACAGCTGGCTGAGTTCAGTGTCTTTCTTTCCATAGGTGCCTAGAATGATGCAGGAGCCCACAGGGTTCTGAGAGACACAGCCCTGACCAATGGCTGTGACAACCTCCTGTGAAGACAGCTCCACCTGCTGCAGTTGCTACTATGGCAGGTGGGGGACTACAACTGAAAGGCTGTCAACTGCAGCCAAGATCCTGAAGAACTGCCAGCAGCACTAGCACAGGAACTGCACCAGCAACTATCACCACAACCAATGCCTGCAGCACATTGAAGACTTGACTTTTAATAATGGTGTCTGCCCTTTTGATTGCTTTCCATGGGTGGGTGCCCTTTTTGTTGATTTGCATAGGTGTGTTCCCTTTTATTTCTTTTCATTGGCAGGTGGGCTTTTGTTTTGTTGTCATTAGTGGCTGCCCTATTTCTTTTATCCCCTCCTTTATATAGGCGGTCTCCCAATTTCTTTGATTTTCTCTCCCCCTTATATGAGGGGGTCGCCAATTTCTTTTGTTTTCTCCCACTCTTTATGCAGGCAGTTTTTGTAGTTGTTGCTTGTATTTTTATTATTATGGTGGTTATTATTTATCATTTTTATGGGTCATTGCCTGTTGTATATAATAAAGTTTATTTCTGATACCTATGCTGCTGCATTGTGTGTCTTTCAATGGTGCCCTCTTCTCACATTCACAACTACCCCCTGTGCTCAGTGCAATATTCAGTGCTGCACTGTGCCGGTGAAATACATTTGTGCTGTGTGAGTACACTGCACTAGAACCCATATTCAAAGGTGTTACCCTTATAAAAATAAGAAATATAGAAATAAAAGGTAGCAAAGAAAGTGAAAGCCAAAAAGATTGCATTCAGGCAATACAAAAAGACACAGGTAGAAGGAGATAGAGAGAAGTACCAGGAGAAGCAAAGGGAGGCAGGGAGGTCAGTAAGGGAAGCCAACGCTCAGACAGAAGAACACATTGCAAAATCAGTGGGTAGAAGGGTAAAAACCTTTTACAGGTACATAAGTGAAAAAAGAAAGGCAAAGGGAGGGATAGTGAGACTGAAGGGGGAGGATGAGGGCCGTGTGTAGGATGACAACAGTAAAGCTGACATACTGAACAGGTATTTCTGCTCAGTCTTTACTGAGGAAGAGGAGGGTAGTGGGTCTGAAGGTAGTACAAGGGATGAGAATGGTACAAAAATGGACATAAGTCCCTTTACACGAGAAAGAGTCCTGAAGGAACTGGAAGTAATAATAGTTGATAAAGCAATGAGGCCAGATGGGGTGCACCCCAGGGTCCTTAAAGAACTAAGAGAGGTGGTGGCTGAACCTCTGGCTATCCTGTTTAGCCGATCACTGGAAACAGGGGAGGTACCCAAAAACTGGAGGACAGCAGATGTAGTCCCCTTATACAAAAGTGGGAACAAAGAGAAAGCGGGGAACTACAGACCAGTCAGCCTCACCTCGGTAGTGGGGAAGATCATGGAAGCACTACTGATGGAGAGATTGGTGGAACATCTGGTTGTCAACAGGACCCAAGGCAGCATGGTTTCACCATGGGGAGGTCATGTCAGACCAACCTCATTGAATTTTTTGACTTGGTGACTAGGGAGGTAGATCAGGGGAGGGCAGTGGACATGGCCTATCTGGACTTCAGCAAGGCCGTTGACACTGTGCCACATAGAAGACTATTACACAAACTGGGGAATATGGGTGTGGGCAGGACAGTAGTGTGGTGGGTAGGTAACTGGCTGGGCGGCAGGATACAGAGGGTGGTGATAAATGGCTGTCACTCCACAGAGGGAAGAGTGACCAGTGGGGTACCACAGGGATCAGTGCTGGGACCGGTCCTATTCAACATCTTCATCAGTGACATTGCGCAGGACCTAGAAGGCAGAATTTCACTGTTTGCTGATGACACAAAGCTCTGTAACAGAGTAGACACACCAGATGGTATAGACAGAATGAGAAGGGACCTGCAGAAACTTGAAGAATGGTCAGGGCTTTGGCAGTTGAAATTCAATGCAAAGAAGTGCAAGATAATGCATATGGGGCACAAAAACCCTGGCACAATATATCAGTTGGGGGGTGAGGATGTAGCATGCACCAAGCATGAAATGGATCTTGGGGTTATCGTCTCTGATGACCTCAAGGTAGGGAAACAGTGTGACAAGGCAGCCAGTAAAGCAAATAGGATGCTAGGATGCATAGGCAGGGGCATCATCAGCAGGAAAAGGGAGGTCATAATTCCACTATACAAGACACTAGTGAGGCCCCACCTGGAGTACAGTGTACAGTTCTGGAGACCTTACCTGTGTAAGGACATAGACAGGGTAGAAAAGGTTCAGAGGAGGGCAACAAAGATGGTACATGGATTGCATCACAAGTCCTATGAGGACAGGTTGAAGGAACTGAATATGTACTCCCTGGAGGAGAGGAGAGAGAGGGATATGATAGAGACATAAGTTATCTTGCAGGGAGGAACAGGGTGCAGGAATACACTATTTTTAAGCGAAAAAGATGTTCCAGGACTGGAGGGCATGGGATGAAGTTGGAGGAGGACGATTCAGAGGAAATGTGAGGAAGAATTTCTTCACAGAACGGTGGTGGACAAGTGAACACCCTGTCAGAGGAAGTGGTGGGGGCTGAAACAATCACGGGATTTAAGAATGCGTGGGATAGACATAAAGGAATTCTGGAGGTCAGGGGTAAGGGGCAACAGACTTCTAGGAAAACATAAAGTGAACTTACAAGCTCAAATGGGCAGACTGGGTGGGCCATAGGCCCTTATCTGCTGACACTGTCTATGAATCTATGTAGAAATATAGGTTTGCTGTGTACATGCAGAATGCATGCCACAGGCTTAATTGTGCAATGTCTGCATGTGGTTCGCATACACAAAGTGAATCTATTGCATACACAAAGTGAATCTAAGCGAGACAGGTCTAAAAAGCAAATCAGGTTCACATGCTGCGAGCTTGACACGTGTGCAGCAGGTAAGCTAGTGTGAACATCTTCTAAAAATTACATCAGGTTTGCATGTTGCACGCTTGACATCAGTGTAGCAGTTAAGCTGGTGTGAACATCATTTAAACATCACATCAGGTTCACATGCTGCACACTTGCCATGTGTGCAGCAGCTAAGCTGGTGCAAATCTCATCTAAAAAAAACCATCAGTTTCTATTTATTATACTACTTTTAGAAATTAGAGCCATTAAAATACATTTTTATTTGAATTCCCATAAAAATTAGGTAAACTCATTAATTCTGATCCTTTTGCAAGTTGTTTAATGGCTTTTGATTTTTGTCATTAAATCGCCATTAATTTGTAAAGTATTGTTTGCTTACTGCATTACATGCCTAGGATATAGCCAGTCAACATCCCCCATTCTAGATGTATGAAAAGGGGCCTCTGTGTTGTGAAGCCTATCCTTTTTGGTTTGGACCATGCAAATCCCTTATGCATATTTAGTGCTACAAATGTGTTTCTCCATGACTGCTTTATCTCACTTACTTTCCCTTTGTCATTCTGCATTGAGCATATACACTATGGCCATGCTCAGCACTCTTTGTGCTGAGTAGGGTCTTGGAAGCATGCACCATATCTCACATTTTGTCACTGAAATGAGGGACGTGGACACTCAAAATGAGGAACAATGAGAGACACTAACCCACGTGATGATCAGGACATATAATGAAACATGGAGATACAGAACCTCAGAACACAGTGGAAACCATTGTATTAGCACCTGAGAATGAATTTCTACCATAAAGCAGGGTGCCATTTAGGTAGGGCAGAGGGGGGCAGTTGCCCCCCCCCCCATGTTTGTGCTTAGGTTGTTCTTATGGTGTGGCACTATTGGCATTACATTTGAATTAAATCTTTTGCACAATAAGTGCCCACCTAGCCTGTGTGTGCTCACACTGCAGGTACTCTCCAGATTCAACTGTGTCTGTACTGTGTTGTCCACTCTCTCCACCTATTAGCGACAGCACCATCACATGTGACGTGGATGAGCTCCAGCCAAGAAAGAGTACACGAGTCTTGCAAGTGCAACACTGTCTTTCCCCCAACAGAGTAGACAGACTGCACACTACAGCTTGGAGGAGTCTGTGAGCACTGAACTCTCAATAGCAGTGTTGTGGCAGCATATTTTTGTTGGTCTGTTCTTAGTGAGTCTCCATCTCTCTTGGTGGCTGAAGGGGCAGCATGTGAGCTAGAAGCTAACTCAAGGCTACTTACTTACTCTACTAGGCTTCCCTTGCAAAATAAAACCAGCACAGACCCGCACGGCAGCAAGCTAAGCTTTGCAGCAGTGGTGACAGTGGTGTGTGTGGTCTTCATAGGCCTTGATCAGTGCAGAATAGCAGCAGCCACAGCACCAACCAAGCAAGAAGCAAGCAACCCAGGTTGTGTGGGTTCAGTTGGTGAGGTGACTTTGATCGCGGACCACGTTGGGGACCTGTGAACGTCAGTTCTGGCATCCAGCTTCTGATGGAAGGAGAGAGGGGGAGCGGACTAAAAACTGGGCTGGTGGCACAATGTGCCAGGCTGCAGGCTCTGGCCAGATGGCAGGGTAAGTAAAAGTAAATATATTTTTTTTTTACAGGGGGCTTGGGGAAGGAGGAAGGGCTGCAATAGTAATGTGTTTTTAATGTTTCTTCACCTTTGTGTGGCTTCATGACCCATAGGGAATGGATATCGAGTCGGATGGAGTCAGGGAGAAAAATCAGGACTAAGTTCTTTTTTTTGGGGTGGTGGTGGCAGACCTTCAGCCAGGAAAAAAAATTGGTTAGTAACTGGGTGGGTTTAAGCCCAAATCTGATGCACTGTTTCAGGATATATACAGATGAATCATACATATTTGAATTTTTACTTCTTTGCAAATCACTTTTCAGTCAAAATAAATAACCATTAGAGATGTTACAGACAATCTAGAGCTGTCCCTTGCATTCAATGTCCCATTATAGTCAGGCTTATTTGATACTGGAAAATAGGAAAGTCAAGAAGGCAGAGCCCATGTAAGTTTTCCCCACAATTCAGTGGCAGCAACATATGTCACCAACTTCATTAAGGTACTTACCTACTCTGGTCTTAAAAAGCTCAACATTCTCTGAATTTACAACTTCCTGTGGTAGTCTGTTCCACATTCTGATTGCTCTACTTTTGAATCCATTGTTTCTTATATCTATCTTACACACTGTTTCCCTCAACTGCCTATTGTATCCTCTCAGCTGATGTATTTGATCCTTAAATTCCATTCCCATCTCCATCCTCATACTTTCATCATTTAAGATTTTAAATAAAAACAGCATATCCCCCCTTACTGTCCTATCTTTCAAGGTCCACAATCCCAATTTCTTCAATCTTCCTTCATAGTCCAGACCTTCACACCCTGAAATCATCCATGTATATGACCATTGTGGCCTTTCCACCATTTTGACATCCTTCACTAAATAAGGACTCCATACCATTGAACAGTAATCCAATAGGGGCCTAACCAGAGTCATATACAATGGCATCAGAACCTCTCTAATTCTAGAGTGGAACCCTCGTCTAATACTGTTTACCAAATACATAGCTTTATTAGATATATTTCTACACTGTATATTATTTTTTAAGCCACTTTGGATATACTTTCCCAGATCTCCCTCACACATGTAGATACCTTCAGTTTTATGCCCTTCATATAATAATTCTGCTGAACATTTTTCCTTCCTAGATGCATTTTAATACATTTGTCTTCATTAAAGTTCATTCCATTTCCATCTGCCCATTCCAAGATTTGTATTATATCTCTTCCAAATGTTAACCTATCATCAAATGTATCTACTATCACTCCTATTTTCACATCATCGGCAAATTTCACCAACTTATTCCCACTTCCTATATCCAAATCACTTATAAATAAGCTAAACAGTAATGGTTCCAACACCGACCCTTGGGGAACACCACTCTCCACTCTTAGTGGTTCTGACAACAAACCCCTGATCCTAACCTGTTGCTTTCTAATGATTAGCCACTGTTCCACCCATTTTACAATACTAGAATCAATTTCAAATTTAATCAGTTTCTCAATAATCTTATTATGTGGTACAATATCAAAAGCTCAACTAAAGTCCAGCAACACCACATCCACACTCTTTTCTTCATCCACCCATTTATGTATATGTTCATAAAAAGTTATAAGATTTGTCTCACATGACCTACCAGCAACAAATCCATGCTGAATCTGATCTATTATTCCCTTATTTATCATAATGCCCTTTATTGCCTCACCAATAATATCTTCCCCACCGCCGATGTCAGGCTCACAGGTCTATAGTTTACCACCTGATCCCTTTTTCCCTTCTTATAAATTGGCACCACGTATGCACTTCTCCACTCCTCTGGCTCCACACCCTCAGCAAGTGACCTTTGTCCCAAAAAGGTAATAACAGTTACCAGCTCATGCCTCAACTCTTTTAACATATATGGGTGGATCTCATCTGGTCCTGCCGCTTTGTCCTCCTTTAGCCCCATAATCTTTTTCATCACTTTATCTTCTATTATCATTTCCTTTGGGTCAAGATTTCCACAATTTTCTACCCTAATTTCCAACCTAGTACTCTGCTTCTTATATACAGAACCAAAACATTTGGCAAATTCATTTGCCATCTCCAGTGGATCCAAAATTACCTCCACCTTGACTATTATGGGCCCACCGTGTTTCTTCCTCCCCTCTGCTTGTTCACATAGGCATAAAAGCTTTTGTTATTCTCATTAATTGCCAGTCTCATTTCAAGCTGTTTTTTTTAAGATTTCTTTATTTCCTTCTTAAGTTTCCTTAATAACTTTCTATACCTATCCTTATTTGCTGGTGTCTCATCCTTGTTCAGCCTCTGAAAGAAAACTTTCTTTTTTCTACAGAGTCTAACTATGTTCTTAGTTAGCCATGGGGGCTTTTGTTCTTTATAATTATAAACTCTTCTTTGTGGAATATCATTTTCCTTGATCTCATTATGTTTTTTTGAGAACATTTCCCATGATTTCTCAAAATCATTATTTTCTATCATATGTCCCCAATATATATTCATTAATACCTCCCTCATGGCCCTGTAGTCCCCCTTTTTATATAGGTATTGGATCGTATTACCTTTAACCAACTCCATTTCCCAATCTAATTCAAGTGATACAGAATTATGATCACTCATCCCCACTTATGACTGAATAGTTACTTGTTTAACAATGTCACTTCTGATTGTAAGAATGATTTCCAGTATGCCCCCCCGTTGCTTCTCGTATGCATTGTTGGATTCCTGCTGCCATCAGTTCTTCCTGGAATCCACTTGAGATGTTGTTTCCTTTCTGATTTTCCCCCCATCTAATTCCTGGCATATTTAAATCTCCCATCATAACAACATCAGTATTTTCTGCCAGACTACCCACGTATTTCAGGAATGCTTCTGTCTCTAACAAATCTGTATCTAGTGCTCTATAAAACACAGAAAACCTACATTTTTTTCCTTTTATTCCCAGCAGTTCAATAGTTATAATTTCTACTTTCCCCAATTCCACTGTTTGCTCTAGTCTCCTAATCTCTAGATCTTCCGGAACAAAAACAGTGACTCCTCCTCCCCTTCTTTCACTCCTATTTCTGCTAATCAGCTTATAACCAGGTATGTTCTGAGATCAATCTTTTTCATTTTTCCACCAGGTTTCAACAACCTCTATCATATCCAACTCACCCTCTTTAATTAGAATTTCCAGTTCTGATCTACATGCTTCATTTAAGCTTCTAGCATTAAAGAACATAACCCTTAAGGATGTTACCCTTCTAACTTTACGCACCTTTTCCCTCCTATTTCCTTTATTCATCCCCCTGCCTTTTAGTTTAAACTAATTTCAATCTCATTTTTCAACTTCATCCCCAACATCCTACTACCCCTAAAATTTAAATGGAGTCTATCCTTACAAAACAGTTCATTTCTGTTATTAAATGTGTTCCAATGCCTGATAAATCTATATCCACATGAATCAGCCCACTTCAACAGCTATTCATTTAAGGTTATCCTTTTTTGTTTATCAACTGATGCCCTGGGATCAGGTAATATTTCCGAAATCAATATCTCACTCCCTTTTTCCTTTAATTTTTCAGCTGGCTTCTTTTAATCTTTCTGCATTTCTGGCAAGGTATTTTTTGCTATATCATTAATACCCACATGAATTACAGCAACTGGTCTTTCCCCAGCTGCTTTAAAAATATTATCCACCATGTCATACAGATCCAAAATCCCTGTACCAGAGAAACTACTAACCATGCCCCACTCCCAGTGACACTGACCTCCACATCCCCACACTCAGGAACATTATGACAAAGGGCAAAGGAGACTGCAGGGGTGTTTCACCATTAAAGTGGATTAGAGTATTTTTATTACTATTTTATACATTCATTGAGCGTTGAGACACGAAGGCACACTGCTCAACTAACAAGTGCCATGTTAGTGGAACAGTGACCTTCATTATTCTCCAACTCACCATCATAATGTATAAAATAGTAATAAAAAATAATTCCATTCATTTCAAGGGAGTATGCCCCAGCACTTTGACCCATGAACATCATGTCTTAAAGACTCATGCCTCTGGCTGTCTAGTACTCAAGAAAGATACTTTTTTACTTATACAGTATCTATACTTGGTGGGTTGTCTGTAGCAGCATGGCTGTACCCACTACAGTGTTTGTACATGGGGGGCTGGCCATGTGTGTGTGTGTGTGTGTGTGTGGTGTGTATATCTGTCAAGTTATTGCTACATTTGTGTTTACACCTTAAAATCTGTTTGTGTGGAATCATTCAAAACTATGGAGAGAAAATAGTAGGAGTACAGCTCAGACAGAAGTAATTAAGTGGTTTTGTGGGTAAGTGTGTGTATTGGGGTTGGGAAGAACCACATGTGTTTCCATTGGTATGTGTGCTACAGTTCAGCTGTGAAACTGAGATGAGGGAGAGAAGAAAACTGAAAAGTATAACAGTGGCTACAAGCATACCACATGCATGCCGATGTATTCAGATATGTATTGAAGTACCACCAAGCCATATGTGTGCAGACAGTATGGCTTAGTGGTTAAAGGCACTGAACTACAAGCCAGAAGACTTGGAGGCATAAACACCTGAGTTTGAATCTCATCAACCCCCACTTGTGTATGGTGTGATTCTGAGCAAATCACTTAACTTTTATGTGTGCAGTTATCAGTGACCACTTGCTTTTTTGCACGCATGCCATATGCATTCAGTGTTTTCCAATTTAACATAAAAAATCATGCTTTCCTGACTTGCTTGCTGCACACATGCCATATGCATGCAATTGGTTCCAATTTAAGATTTAAATCATACTTGCAGCAGGCATATCATTTGGGTAATTTTATATGGGCAGCATGAAAACATTTCATATAATTATTTCTGTAAAGGGTAGTGCCATGGCAATTCCTCTGAATATCTTAGTGTCAGTGTATGGACACCAGCGCTAGTGCTGTACTAACATAACACAGTTTCTGCTGATCGAATATGGCACCTTTAGATAGCTACCCTGCTTTGAAAAAACTTGAGACACTTGAGCAGCTTCTGAGAACAATGAAATGATACCAACTGCCATTCACTATGGGTGTTGCTCTGTGCTCTGCAGAAAGTCTCAGACATTAACCCCCCCCATTTTGCCTTTGTGTCCCATCCACATCCCATTTATCAGGGCCAACATGGCTGCAACATCCCTTTGGCTGAAAGGACATGTACTGCAGGGCTTATTAATTCCAAAATTTTCTGATTGCATTTTCATGACAGATTTGCAGACTTATTCTAAACGCATTTTGTTCTGGAGTACATTTACACAACCCTTGCAAAGAAATGTCAGGAGAAATATAGTTTGTTAGGTAATAAAACCAGATAGCATGTAATTTGTGAACCTGCTGCCCATGCAAAGACCTGTGCCAGTAACACGATAGGATCCCTGTTGGGACCACAGTATTGCATCTGGCTCATTGTGCAGTCCATGTGCATCACTTATGTAACATATTCTTTGGTCCTCTTTGATGAAGAACTGGTTTAAAGCAGCACCCCAGAGAAAACAAGGGGTACATCTCAGGCTTTCTTGAGTAAATAAAAAAGCAGAAATGATAAAGGCAGCATAGTTATTCTTTAGTTTTACAATAACACTGTGAAATTATATAAGGAACTTATTAAATTATGTGTGGCTTAAAAATTCCAACAATAGAAGCTCTTTGTCAGAAATGTTTAGACCACATTCATGGGAAATTATCTGAATACATGAATATTAAACTTTTGTTGGGAAGTTATAACTAATCAGAAGTAATTGCTGTGAAAGTTACAGTAATTACCTGTTTTTGAAAGCCATGTAGCTATCACAGTCAGGTGGTAGTTAGTATTCTAGAGTACCAGCAGTATCCCAACTGGAATGTAGAAATGCACAACAAAACATTGCATTCTACCACTGAGATCTAATTATAGTATTTTTTATTCAAAATGTCAGTTCAATAAAGAACATATTTCTGATGCATTATCTAGCAAATTGGGTCTTTAATTTTGTTCATGTAAATGAAGGAAACTATGTTTTTTAACATGTTCCTACCATTTAAATCAGCCCCTGTTTTGCTGTGCTTTACTTTCTTGTGAGAAACAGCAACATCTTCAGCAGGGCTGAAAAAGATAATCATCACATTAGAAAAATGGAATTAGAAATGTATAAAAGAGAGAAAATATCTTAACATTTTACATTCTGCATAGATGAGGCAATTGCTGTTGGCATTAAAACCATTTTAACAGGTGAATAGCAATTGATTGAACATGCAAAGCAATCAATAATGCACAACATAAAACAATACTAACATACGGTATATAGGAACTAGTAAGCTGGGTGTGCAAAAAACTATCTTAGTTTTTGATGAATACAAAAATAAGTGTATGTAAGTAGGGGAAGGACTCTCTGAAGCTTACTTGGGCCCCATATTCAAAATCCATGGATCTAGTAACAAATGGGCCACCTTAGCCATAGTAACATAAGAAAAAATCTTGTTTCACCTAGGTATCTTAATTAAGCCCTTACAAGCAGAGCTGGTTAAGGAAAAGATAGAGCTTGTTAGGGAAAATATTATCTAATATTATAAAGTAATATCAAAGATAGACTATCAGGATGTACTCATAACATTGACACTTCCATTAAACCTCAATTACAATAGTAGACGAAAACAGTTTGTCATCAGACCGATGAAATATCTTAGTCTAGAGAGCATTTACAAGAACACTTATATCACATTAATGAGATAAACTTTTTCTCAGGATTTCAAAATGCACAGAGCATCACTATACGTATAATTAGGTGAGTGTCACAATGTCAGATACAGTAGGTACTTTATATAACTTGAAGTAAATGTAACATGCTTTACGTTAAAAGAGATACAAAGGAAAATAGACTTCCCAGTATCAATGATGGTGCAATGAGACACAATTTACCCTAAGGACTGTTGAAAAAAGAAAATCGCCCACTTTTCATAGAAGATTAAGGTAAATAGAGATATTGCAAAGTTTTTCTTGGCTGCATAAAATGTGGAAAGACAAAATCTCTGACCTTTTCAAAGACCTCAGGATATGACCCCACTTCACCAAATTTGGGGCAGAGTGGAATTCCTGAAAATAAATGTTGTGCTTCATCATCAAAGTGAGATCTACAGTTGTGCCCAGCACCATGTTGTGTTCTGCCACTTCATGTGTCATGTGCCATTCCAGCATTTTGCAGCAGCCAGTGACTTGTTGTGAAAATTTACCATTTTCATGAATTGTGGTGCAATTTTGCTGAACTATTGTATTATATTTAAAAGCCCAGTTTCTACATAGCAATGCATTTGTTTTATGAAATAATGTGCATTATTGTTCAATTTGTATAAATTCAGTGGTGTTACAGGTCAAGTGATACTTCTAGATGTTAGCATGTGATACTGGAGCCATTTTGCACTAATCTTGCAGGTTTTGGCACAATTTGAATGAAATTGTGCAGTCTTAATAATAACTTTTCAGAAAAAAAAGTTTGTGCTTTCAAAAACATTCAATATTTCTGCATAAAGCCAGTGTAATCTCAATGAAAAGTGCCTGGAGGGTCCCATGAATCCTTCATTTTTTACACTGAGCATGCTGCAGTTTAGGTCATCCATCTCTATGCATTCAAGAATGAGCTGTCAGAGCAGTCAGACTTATACAGCGCAATCTTGTTCAATCACGTACCAGAGAAAATCTAAAATAAAATTTTTCCTTTTTAAATTTGCAATGTAAGGAAAAAGTCTCAGTTATTATTTTATGTCATTGTTTCAGTCCCTATAGATTAGGGTGTTTATTTAGGAAGGATGAATTTTCATATTTTGAAACACTTACTGAAAGGAAGGAATTATTTTCTTTTGTTTGCTGCTTCATGCAAACACTGTATTGTTGCTCAGTGTCCTGTCTGCCATGTTGCAATGCTGTAAGCTTGCAGAGCTGTAATAATAATTCTGCAGTATTGAAACGTGTTACATATTTATTGCACCAGCTTGAGCAGTCCCAGAATGCAGTACGTGCAGTAAGCAGGGTTAGTTACTAATCAGTCCCTTTGTTGCTATCAGGGTGTCAGCAGAGTTTTGCAAAATGAAACCCTGAGAAGTGTTGATGGTGGTGGGCTGGTGTCATGGCCTACTGAGTTAAATCACAGTTTGAAAACTTTAAAAATGAAAATTAAGGGTCATGCTTTCTTGTGGGGAGCATAACAGTCACAGGGAGATGCTGTCCATCAGTGCGCGTGTGTGTGTGTGTGTGTGTGTGTGGGGGATCTGAACATGTTAAAATTCGCGCAAGAAAAAAATAAGTGTTTGGCTGAGCCTACTGGACCGGCAGGAGTGAAATTTGTTCTTGACATCCTTGGTCCTACCACTTTTCAGAACCTTCCACTGCCTATGAGTTTTATTGGGAAAAAAACAAAACAAATGGAGACACTATAAAGAAATGAAGTCATATATACACACATATATATATATTTATATAGATATATATATTTTTTTTTTCCATAGATACTTTATCCGGGTGACCAGGAGTGGTAAATCAGCCTCGGTAACTCTGGCCCCAGCGCAACCGCCACTGCTCCCAGAGAACCCTCCATGGATTACCCCCCTTCTCTGTGGCAGGGCTGGGAAGGGAGCTTCTCCCATCCTGGAGCACAATCCAAATCCAGGATTGGTGGTGCAGAGGACTGATGGCATGGAAACAGGCATCATAGAGCCCCTGGCCCCATTGTTTCAATTTTTTTGTGCCCTGTGGTCCCCTCTGGCATCAGTGTGAATGTGCATGTGTAAGGGCACCTACATGCCATGCCCACTGGCTATGTGCCAGTCACTGCCTGCATCGCCCCAGCCCTCTCCAGTGGGCAATCAACAAGCAGGATGGCAAACCCTCCCTCCCAGAGAGAGGGTTAACTTCACAGCCTGACACACATTGGAAAAGTAACACCCACCACAAATGCTTTACTGAGCCTGTATTTCTTTTACTGTCCCTGGGTTCATGGCAACCAGGCAAGGATAACCTCCTAAATCAATCAATCAATCAATCAATCAAAATCTTTATTTATTCAGGCGAACATCATTGAGCATAGCTCATTTACAAGATGGACCTGAGTGGTCATAACAAAAAAAAAAAAGGTTACAGAGTGTATACAAAAACATGATATTGAATAAGCACAAATACAATCATTTATGAGTGAGATAGATATACAAATATTTACATATATACAAGGCAAAGGACAATAAACCAAAAACCTAATAAAGGAGAGAAACAAACAGTCTAGTAGGGATAAGGCTTGGATAATGGTACATGGGTGGGCATATATGTTTGAGGTTTGATGTGGAAAGGACCAGAGGAATAATAGAAGAATAGGGAGGAGCTTTAAAGAGGGGGTGGGGAGAGAGGGTGTGTGGGAGGGGTGGGGGTGTGGGAGGACTAGGCCTTGTGGAAGCAATTGCACGAATCTGGGATTAGGCTGGTGTACAGCTTTTTGAAGGATGTAAGGGGAATCAGTGTTTCCATTTTCAATGTCTTTTGGATAAAATTCCAGATAAGTGCCAGGGAATAACTGATTGCAGCTCTTCCATACCGGGTGCAGGTGATAGGAATCTTCAGTAGGATCAGTTTGTTGATCCTCAAGGTGTAAGGCCTGGATGTGATCTGGTTGAAAGCAGTCTGAGATGTAGGAAGGAGTTTGTTTGTCAGAGCTTTGTAGATCCAGGTAGCAGCATTTTTCTTCTTCTATGTTGCAGGGATGTCCAGCTGACTGCATTGTAGAGAGAGCAATGATGGGTGCTAGAGGGAAGGTCAGTAATGAATCTAATAGCTCTATGATACAGGGTGTCTAGTTTGTTTAGATGGGAGCGGGAGCAATGACCATAGAGGAAGTCAGCATAATCAATGAGGGACATGAATGATGCAAGGATTAATCTTTGTTTGGAATCTTTGGTCAGGTAGTGTTTGATCCTATAGAATAGACCAAATCTTTGTCTTAGCTTTTTCAGAAGCTCTTCAACGTGGGTAGTATAGTCTAGTTTATTGTCTATCCATACTCCTAGGTATTTGAATTTGTCAACATATTCCAGATTTTCACCAAGGATGGTAGAGAGTTGTGGGAGGGTGAATGATGGGATAGTGGAAGAACAGTACTTGGTGGCAAAGAACATAGCTTTGGTTTTCTTAGCATTTAGTAATAATTTCTTTCTTAATAGGTTATGCTGGAGGAGGGAGAATTGAGACTGTAGGAGCTCACAGGCTTTTGATGGTGAGGGATCATCACAAAGTACAGTGTCATCAGCAAAGGGTGGATATTAGAAAGAGAGAGATTGGAGTCAATATTGTTGATGTAAATGGCAAAAAGGATGGGACCCAGGATGGAGCCTTGTGGTACACCTCTTAGGAGTAGCTTAGAGGTAGATAGATCACCATCATTCTTTACCAATTGTAGTCTTCCAGAGAGATAGCATCTGAACCATTTAAGAGAGAGTGAGTCAAGACCAATGGAGTTCAGTGAGGTGATTAGAAGATCATGATCCATAGTGTCAAAGGCTTTGCTTAGATCCAGAAACACAGCACAGGTATTATTCTTTTTGTCTAGGGCAGTTTGCCAGTCATTTGTGACTTTTGCTAGTGCAGAGATGGTGCTATGCATAGATCTAAACCCAGATTGAGCTGGATTTAGGAGATTGTTGGTATCAAGGTAGGCAGTTAACTGAGAGTTTACCAGCTTCTCAAGCATCTTGGATAGTATTGGTAAGATAGAGATGGGCCTATAATTATTGAGGTCCATGGGATCACCTGCTCTAATAGAAACACTTGAGCTGTTTTCCATATTGAGGATAGAACCAGTGGCAAGTGATAGATTGAAGAGGTGGGTGAGGGGGCTTTAAGGCATACAGTGCTACTTTTAGAAAGTAGGGATCCAGGGAGTCTGCACCTGCACTTTTGGTGGTATCTAGTTGGAGTAGGAGGTCTTCTACTTTTTGAACAATATTGGTTTGAATGAGAATGTGGAAGCAACCTTTGACTCTCAGTAGATTGTAGGTTTAGAGATGATCTTAAAAGGTTTGCAGGAGAAGAGTCGAAAGCCAGGCCAGCTGTAGTGAAATGATCATTGAAGGCATTCAAGATATTTTTGCTTGTCGGTGATTTCAATATTATTTAATTGAATTTTGGATGGTAAGACAGGGTAGAGGTTTGACCTAGCATGCCTTTATGGTACCCCAGAACCTGGAAGGGTTGTTATAGGAGGCATCTAGTTCAGCTGTGTAGAAGGTTGCCTTGGCTTTCTTACTTGTTTTGTGCAGGAGTTTCTGGCTTTTCTGAATTGGAGCCAGTCATTTGGGTCCTTTGTCTTTCTTGCCTTTTCCAGAGTTTGTCTCTGTGGTAGTCACGGATTTAAGGTCGGCAGAGAACCAGCTGACAGGATTTGAGTTTGGTTCTGACACTGGTGAGGGGTGCATGTGAATTGAGGGCACTTATGATTATATCATTTAGGATTTGAAGAGCTGACTCTATTGAGGCTGTGAGATAGAATTCTTGCCAACGTGTGGTGTGGCACAGATCATGGAGATATCCTGTAATATTAAAGTTCTTTTTTGACCTTCGTGGGAGGAATTTTGCAGGATTGGGTGGCTTGATTGTTGATCTAATGGCAGCTATGGGACAGTGGTCACTTATGTCACTGAATAGTACTCCTGCATAGGGATAATGATGAGGTTTATTTACCAATATAATATCCAGGGTGTGCTGTTGAGAGTATTCTTTGGGTTGATCCTTGTTGGTTCTTTGATTAATTGAGAGAATCCTTAGGTGTCACAGAAGGTTACCAGGGGTGCAGATGCATTAGTCAGCCAATTTAAGTTCAAGTCTCCTAAGATGATGGTGTCTTCAGGGCCCAGATTAAGTATAGATCCTAAGTGGGATAGGAGATTGAGGCCTGCAGAGGGGGGCCTATAGCAACCAATCAGTTGAAAGGATGATGTGTTGGGAAGGGTTATTTTAATTGACAAGCATTCAATTCCTTTGGTTGTGATGTAGAATTGAGGCAGGATGCAGAGATATTTGCTTTGACATAGATGGCTACCCCACCCCCTGGATAGACGGTCAGATCTGAAGAGCTGGTAGTTGGGAAGGTTTATTTCACTATCTTTTGTTGCAGATTTGAGCCATGTTTCAGATATAACCAGACAGTCCGGTAGGTGTGTGCAACCAGGCCTGTATTGATGAGAACTTTTTTAGGAGGCTGCAGGCATTGAAGTGAAGAAAACTTAATCCATTTATGGAGGTTAGGTCAGTTGGAGAGATCGAGCTTTCAGTGGGTCCAGGGTTGATTTCCACAGTGCCAACACAGACCAGCAGAAAGAAGATTAACTTGATGAGGGCACCGAGTGATAGGAGTAGTGAGCAGTCAGGCAGTATTTTCTTCTTTCTTGGGATCCAATATATAGTGGGTGATGATCCTGCTGCATGATTATCGATTTTATCATAGATTACCAGCTTAATGGACAGGTGTAGGGAGTAATTGTAGTGCCAGTATGGTAGCAGGGGGATAGAGGAGTTCCAAACTGGTTGTGAGCCTTTTTTTGGGATTCCCCAAGGATTATTATGCAGAAGCGGTAGTATAAGTGTGTAGAGTTTAGGGGCATCCACTGGGGACAGTAGAGGGGGGCAGTGTTGAGTGGTCGCCCTAAGCATCTCTTCTGGATCTAAGGAAGGTGAGAAGCAAAGTAGCAGTAGTAGGTGCAGTAGCATGGTGGAGGGTAGGAGAGGGTTAAAGAAAGTAAGGTGATGTGAAGAAAATGAGCTCGGGAATTGGCTAGGAGAATAGCTATGGGTGGGGATGAGATTTGGCGGGAAGGTGTGTATAAAAGAAACACCCTAAAGGGGGTTGGGGTGGCGGGCAAAAATTTTGCGGCTTTCCCGTACCTTTCTGGCTTTCTCCCCCGGCCTCCTGGTTCCCTTTTCGGCTGTGCGGTGGCCGCCCGCCCGCTGGCGGCTCGGAGCCCCTCTGGTGTGTGTGTCCTCGAGGGCAGGCTGGCTAGAAGGGAGGGGACAGAGGAGAGGGCAATCAGAAGTAGCACTTGCAGGCAGTGGCTTGCTAGAGGTGCTAGATTGTAAAACTTTGCACAACAAAGACTGGGAGGGTGGGGGGGGTTAGGCGCCTGAGCGTCTAGCCCAACACAAAATTGACCCAAAAGACTGTGATTACTATCTAAACAGGTAAGTAGGCATTTCACAGAAGTACACAGAAAACAGCAAAACAGCCCTTTTAGAGAAATAACTTTTCAGTACAAACACAAGCAATCTCGGCCAGGTTTGGTGGTGCAAAGATACAGCAAAGTCAATGGGAGAAGGCGCACCAATCAGAGGCTGGCAAAGTCGGAGTGCGCCTTCCGATTAGCTATCGTTGACTTTCCAGTACCTTTCTGGCTTTCTCCCCGGCCTCCTGGTTCCCTTTTTCGGCTGTCGGTGGCGCCGCCCGCTGGCGGCTCGAGCCCTCTGGTGTGTGTGTCCTCGAGGGCAGGCCGGCTTTCTGGCTTTCTCCCCAGCCTCCTGGTTCCTTTTGGCTGTCGCGGTGGCCGCCCACCCGCTGGCGGCCTGACCCCTCTGGTGTGTGTGTCCTCGAGGGCAGGCCGGCTTTCCTGGCTTTCTCCCCGGCCTCCTGGTTCCCTTTTCGGCTGTGCGGTGGCCGCCCGCCCGCTGGCGGCTCGGAGCCCCTCCGGTGTGTGTGTCCTCGAGGGCAGGCCGGCTTTCTGGCTTTCTCCCCCGGCCTCCTGGTTCCCTTTTCGGCTGTGCGGTGGCCGCCCGCCCACTGGCGGCTCGGAGCCCCTCTGGTGTGTGTGTCCTCGAGGGCAGGCCGGCTTTCTGGCTTTCTCCCCCGGCCTCCTGGTTCCCTTTTCGGCTGTGCGGTGGCCGCCCGCCCGCTGGCGGCTCGGAGCCCCTCTGGTGTGTGTGTCCTCGAGGGCAGGCCGGCTTTCTGGCTTTCTCCCCCGGCCTCCTGGTTCCCTTTTCGGCTGTGCGGTGGCCTAAATACCCTCCATCTGACTCATCCCTTACCTCAGATCAGCTACTTCATGCTACAGTGCAGTGCAACCATCTCAAAGGGCTACTGAAGAACTGATTGTGGCAGCAGGAGATCCTCGGGGGGACTGGCTGGGATGGCCCACCAGCTGCTTTCTTGGGCAAATGTTGCCCTCCCTTCCGATGTCCTCTCTGTTTTTCTATTGTCACAAGCTGCTGGTTCTCTGTGTTAGATGGTGAGGCTGAGGACACCACCCTTCTCTTTTTATAGTTTTTGATGTACTTTGTTCTGTAGTTCAAGGGGGTGGTGCAACTGGCCACTCACCTTTTTGACCTATTTAAGGGCTGCTCTCCTCATTCTGCACACAATAATTTTTTCCTTGCATCCAGAGGCTCTGTCAGTCTGTCTTCTCTCTTGGGACCTTGCCCTTGCCCCCCCCATGCATGCTTGGACTCTGCTTGGTTTGTACTGGACTTCTGTTTTCTCTTTTCCTGCCTTTGATTTGTATTACTGGCCTCTGGCTGCTCCAGTGCTTCTGTGTGTCGATTCCTTTCCTGCTCCTGTCCTTGTGTTTGCCTCATTTGTTTCTTTTGGGCTTTCTGATTTTGTAGTGCCCTATGTATAAATTGCAATTTGTGCTTCAGGTTACACTCTGTGTTTCCTTGCCTCAAGCTGCTCTGTGCCTGTACCCCGGCTCAATTTCTCAATTGCTATTGCAGCCCTTGGTTCACTGCATTGTTCTCTGTATGCATCAGAACAACCTGCTTCTGCCTACCAAGCCTTAGTCCCTGCTATTGTCATTGTTTGTTTCAGCTCAGACTGCAATCTGCTACTTCTCCCCTTAATTGATTACACCTAGTTCATAGCTTTGTTGCCTAGCTAACAACTGCTCACTGTGTTACTGCTTCACATTAACCTAAGCAACCTAGTCCATGGAACTCAATCCTGCTTCCTGAACTTATACCAAGAATATATTGCTGTTGTTTTCAGTATATTGCCTTTCCCTACAGAACTATTTTAATTCAGATTGCTATCCCTACAAGCTATAGTTAATTGCTGCTGGATGCTGCTCAATTTCATTTGCACACTGCTTTATTATTTATTTATTTGTTTTTGTTAACCAGTTAGGGACACTAGACAACAAATGCCTATTCTCAGGTGTGACCCGGGAGGTTACAATACAGAAAACATGGTACATAGTCATGGTAGCAAACAGCCCATAATACAGGTGGGCCAGAGAAATTACAATACAGAGAACAAGGTACATAGTCAAGGAGACATGCGGGCCCTCATACAGGAAAGGGCTGGGGTACAAAATACAGACAGTATAGGCAAGAAAGCAAACATGTAAACCACTACAGCTGGAATTGAAAAAGTAGAGAGTGTATTGCATCTAGTGCATCTAGTCAATACAAATGGAGAAAGGTAATCCTCAGATGGGAACAAGGGAGATAAACAGGTAACCAGGGAGGGGTGGGCCGAGACCATCCAGGTGATAGTCAGGTAAGTAGGAAGGGGAGAGTAGGCAGGGAAGTAGGCCAGCAGGGAGCTAGTGGGTACAGAGAGGGGTAGGAGATGACAGGAGGACTGCCATGACAGGACTGGCTAGGCCTGTAGGCAGAGAACAGCCCTACAGTTGTGAACCCGGAGGGTGGGGCAAGAAAGATGAGGGTGCGTCAAGTGCTTCAAGCGAGGGAGCAATGGGTGATTTGGGAGAGGGGGCACCTCGGAGGAGGGTGGGTAGTGGGTTAGAATAAAAGCTAGGGGAGAGAGCTGTGCCGTAATTGGGTAAGGGGGTGCCATGTGGGGGGGAGCTAATAGGTGATAGGGTAAGGAGGCACCTAGCAGAGGAGAGTGGGAGGTGCTAAGGAGGTGATAGTCAGGGTCTGATATTCAGTTTGTGGGAGAGGTGTAAGGGGAGAAGGGGAGTCTCCCAGCAACTAGTTGGCACAAAGACAGGTGGAGGCAGCCTTGCAGAACTTCCAAAAGGACATTTTGAAGCAGCGGTGGGCGGGAAGGGAGTTCCAAAGTCTCGGAGCATAAGCGGAGAAGGCCCGATCACCGGTAAGGGAGCGGGTCCTCGGGATCAAACAGACCTGAGTCGAGCTGGACCTAAGTTGATAGGCCGGGGAGCAGTGTTTGAAGGGAAGGGCAAGAACAGAGGGGCAGGCAGTACGGACAATATTATCAACCATGTTGCCGAGGACAAAGGCACGGTGTTTTTCAGGGGGAAGCCACCCCAGTTGGGCATAGAGGTCACACCGATGCAAAAGGCGAGGTGCAGAGAGGGAGAAGCGACATATGTTGTTATAGGCCATGTCCCATTTCATAAAATGGGCGTTCGGGACCAGCCCGAAGGCAATGAGCCCATAACAGAGCATGGGTAGGAGGATCCCCCTTGCTATAGCAAGCCGGGAGGCTGGAGTGAGGCAGTCCTTAGCCCTGTAAGCTAAGCCGAGCTTGCTGTTAGACGCTTTGCAGATGTTCCAGAGATGCTCAGCAAGATCAAGCTGAGGATCTAGGGTCACCCCTAGGTACCTGGCGGATTTCAGAACAGGCAGGAGGTCATCCTGATTACTGCTGTTGCTGTAAACTAGTTTTAAATTCTGCATGTGGGTCATGATCCATCCCCTTTGCTTCCTTGCTTTTCCCATGGCTGGGGACTGAGGGTTTTATTGAAGAGCCATTGCCCCGTGTGGCCTAATTATCTTATGTTCTGCTACTGCCTCCACTGCTAAACTCCCCCGAGCATTTGTCACCATTATTTGGCCCTCATTTATGGACTGGTTGGTTAGCCTCACACCACTAAAAACCCAGGTTCACTTGGGTTGAACCTTACTTTAAATCATGTCTGACTTGTGTATGGTCTCCATCACTCAACGCTTCCATTGTTCCACATGCTTACCATGCTACTTATTGTACCTACTGTGTTTATTTTGCTGCTTAGTACCTCATATTCTCTCCAGTGTCTTGTGTGGCCTGCTCCATTGCTACATGAGATTAGCCGACCGTGCCAATCAATTTGACTCGAGCTTGATCGCAGCCGACAGTCTCACTCTGCACCCTAGTCCATATCCTGAGCATGTGCTGCCTGATGTGGGGTCCTTCCTTCCTGGCCCATAGTGGGAATGTCTTCACTTCAGGTGGAGCTTTAGCCATTACGTCTGAAAGTCGATGCACAGCTGCTCCTCTTGTTGTCGAATTTTAACTAAGCTGCGAAGGGAGGATATATTGCTATCCTTTATCTGTAGCATTGGCTGCCTAAGACACCTTTTACACTATTCTCCCCATGACTGCCTCTGGTTAACTTGGTTTGTTTTTAGATTGGTAAGCCAGCTGAGCACCTCAGCAGTCATTGCTCTCCTCTTCCCACATTGGAGGAGCAATGTTGCAGAGTTTGCTTGCAACCCTTCACGGCATTCCCATTGGAGGGATAGTGTGAGAACTTTTCTCCAAATTGGAATATTTTCCACCCCCCTTTGACTGGGTTTTCAAATTGTAGTAGCAGAGCTGTCACTAATCAAAAATATCTCAGGCTCAGAGGGAATGCAACCTAGGCCTTGGATCCCCAGAGATTTCCTCCTCAAAGGTGTTTTTTTCCCTCTCCTCCATGCCACAGGTCATACTATTTAGTTAGCTTTAGGCAATAATCCCAATGTTACTTAGGTAGGTTTCTGCTGTTGGGTGGAGTGGGTGACTGTCCCATAAGTGTCTTGTCTCCCCCTTTTGGCTGTTCTCTCTCCTTAGGAAGCCAGGTCTCCATGCCTTACAGTCAGACCTCCAAGTGGATCACTATTTACCTGTTGTTTTCTGCCTATTCTACTCAAACATACTACCAACTTACCCATGCTACCAACTGAACCTATGCTACCAACTGACCTACGTACAGGTCCTCGACCCCAATAATTGTTCACTACCTTGTATGCTTTGCTTGACACTCTTTTTGGGATTCTTCCTAAAGTACCTTTAGCCAATGGAAGCACTCCTGTGGCACCTCAAGGGAGGAACACTCCCCTAGGCTTCCATACCTTTGTACCCCTACAGGGTGGTATATCCCACAGATAGAAAGGCAAACAGCCAAAGTTTATTTGTGTTACACAAGCATGAAACCAGCTGCACAGGCACACTGAATTGAAAGGCTATAGCCTGTAGTTCAAGGGGGAAGTGCAACTGGCCACACCCCACTTTTGACCTATTTAAGGGGTACTCTCCTCATTTTATTTATTTATTGAGATCTAGGGTTAAACATCTTTGAGCTGGAAGCTTGTTTACAAAGGTTCCACGTCAGTGGGATGGTAGACAATAATTACAAAGCTTATACAAACAAGACTGTAAAAATGTGATAATAATAGGTACAATACCATACATCTGAGTACACAGTAAGCAACTAATACAGGCAAACTTGAACATAGTTGGCAAACAAGTAGTAGGAGAAAGGCAGATAGGAGTTAGAGAGGGGCTAAGGGAGAAAGTGGGTTGGGGAGGGGTGAGAGTGAGGTCTGGAAAAGGGGCAGCAGTCATTGACATTGTCATAGTGAGGGTGGGAGGAGTGAGGGGTGGGTTGAATGCAACCAGGGGCCATATTGGTGCAGGGAGCCGCTAAGTGGCAGGGCAGAGACTGTTGGCAAGGGGGACTAGGTGTTGCAGTCACAGGCGCTGGATGCAGAAAGTTGTTGGTGAAGCAGTCTTTTAAAAGGGCCCAGAGTAGGTTGGCTGGAAATGTCCCAGTTGAGGACACTGAACCAGAGGGGTGCTCTGTATGCAAAGGAGCGTTGGCCCAGCATCATTCAAGGATGAGGAACATGGAAGAAGTGGGTGCTAGAGCTTCTTGTGCATTGCAAGCTGCTGTGCAGTTGGAGTAGGTTAGCTGTGCCAGGGGGAAGGATACCAAGAAGAGCCTTTTTGTCGAGCAGACAGGTTTGGTAGTGTATCCTCCCACTGAGTTGGAGCCAGCCTGTTTGTGCATAGAGGTCACAAGTACGGGTGAGACGTGCAGCCCCTGTGAGCAATCTGCAGATCTTGTTCAGGGCAACTGATATTCTGCAGAGAGCAGTGTGGCAAGCAGCACCATAGATTACCAAGCCATAGTCTACTACAGAAAGGATGGAGCTGTTGATGGCGAGTCTAAGGGCATCCAAAGTGAGACAGTGCTTGTGCCTGTGGAGAAGACTGATCTTGTAGTTGACAGTCCTGGAAACATTGCTGATGTGCTGGTCATAGGATAGACAGCTGTCAAGAGTGACCCCAAGATATTGGGTATGTTCAAGCAGAGCTCCAGAGCTGGTACTGATGTTAAGTGCGTGGGATTTATGTTTATTCCAAGAGCTGCAGAACATCATGACTTTGGTTTTATTGCTGTTCAGAATTAGTTTATGGTTGTGGAACCACTCCTCAACTATCCCAAAGTCACGTTGCAGGTTGCCCTCAAGTTCCTCTGGGTCTGGGTAGCTTGTAAAGATTACCGCATCATCTGCATAGAGGAGCATCTGTTGTTGGCAGTGGCATGGTAGATTGTTGAGAAAGATACTGAAAAGAAGCAGTCCTAATATGAGCCTGGGGGACACCAGATCTTACAGGAAGATGATCGGAGAGGACATTGTTAATTTTCACTCTTTGTAAGCATTGCTCTAGATAGCTTTTGAACCAGAGAGTCGACTTTGCAGAGATACCAGTGGAGGTTAATTGATTTAGGAGGAGGGAGTGGTGGACAGTATCAAAGGCCTTTGAGAGGTCAATGAAGACTGCCTCCACTAGGGTTCCTTGATCCAACGACTGGTGTATGAAACCAGTGAATTCCAGCAAAGCCGTAGATGTACTATGGCCTTTATGTAAGCCATGCTGTTCAGGGCTTTGAATTGAGTATTTTTCGAGGTATTCAACCAACTGGTCAGCCACTATACATTCTAGTGCTTTGGAGAGCAGTGGAAGAATTGAGATGGGCCGGTAGTTTGACAGTGCTGCCCTACCTCCATTCTTGTGGACTGGAGCCACTATGGCCGATTTCCACACCTGTGTGAATTGCGAGTGACAGGTTGAACTAAAGATCTTAGTTATGGGAAGGAGAAATTCTTTGACAGTGAGTGCAATAAGTTTGAGGTCCAGTGTGTCTGCACTTTGTCATGATTTCCCAAGCACTTTGAGAAGGTATTTTCTGACTAGCAATGGAGTTAGCTTCTTGAAGTAAAAAGTGGAGGCAGGCTGATGGTGTGAGTCAGTAGTAGTGGTGTTAGTGTGTGGTGAGTCCTCGAAGAAGTCTGGGGTGAGTATCCCAAACAGGTCCAAAAATGCTTCATTGAAGGCGTTGGCTAAAATTCGAGGGTCCTGGGTTGGGGTACCTTAAATGTAGATCAGGTTCGGTGATGACTTTACATCCTTCCCTAAGACTTCCTTCATATTACTCCAGAAATTTTTATCGTTGCCCCAGGAGGCAGTAAGCAACTCCTTGTGGTGGTTGGAGTTAGCAAGGGATATTTCCTGAGTGCAGGCATTTCTGGCTTGCTTGTAAGCTAGTATAGCTGTGGGTTTACCCGGCTCTCTGGCTAGGTGCCAGAGGTGGTCATGATTCTTCAGTTTGTTTACGAGATCAGATGATAACCAAGGGTTCACTGTCCCCTGAGCTTTGAGCTTTCTGAGGGGGGCATGCATGTCACAGACCTTCGTGAACTGTTGTATAAAGTATTCCAAGGCAGTGTTGATGTCTGGAGTGTCATCAATTTGTGACCAGTTGGTGCTGGCAAGACCTTGTTTCAAGGACTCCAGATGCCAATGCTTTAGTATCCTACTATAGGTGAAGCGGGGTGGTGGCTTGAAGAATTTGTTAGTCCAGCTGCAGGAAGCTGGGGAGTGGTCACTAATTGCATCCGGGTGCACTGTCACATTGGTGAGTTGTTCAGGGTTGCTAGAAAGTATCCAGTCTAGCAGGGTGCTGGTGCCAGTTTTGTAGTTAACCCTGGTGGGGGTAGAGACAAGCTGAGTGAGGTGAACTGCAGAGATATCATCCTGATAAGGGCCTGCATCAGGGCAAAGCCAGTTGACATTGAGGTCACCTAATACTTTGGTCTCAGAGTTAGAGGGCAAGCCACGGATGAAGTCCACGATACCCTTGAAGCCCTTTCTATGCTGTTTTGGGGGAACATAGGCAGAGACGATAGTTAGAGCTTTGTTGTGCACCCCGAGTAGGGCTTTGATTGCTAGTGCCTATGCATTAGGTCCTAGGTCAGCCTGGGGGTGGACGTGTCCTTTGATGGAGTCCTTAAGGTATATCACACATCCACCACCTCTCTTGGTAGTCCTGTCAAGCCTGAAAATGTTGAAGCCTGGAAGAGCAACCACATTATCTGGGATCTTGGGTGAAAGCCAGGTTTCAACCACCGACAGAATGTTGGGGGTTTTGCTGTGAGGACCAAGCTTGTAGGTGATCCAATTTGCTTGGGAGGCTATGGATGTTTATTGAGGCTATCTTTATTGTTCCTTGAGTTGGGTGGTTAGAGGGGTGTAGTGGCTTAGCTGGGCCAGGGTTTGGGTGCACATCACCAGCCCTGAGCAACAGCAATTAGTGGATTGTTAGCCGGTACCCACACAACATTTTACAGAAAAGGTTTCTGTTCTGCCTTCAAGTACAGTGTGTGCAGGGCATTGACAGCCAAGAGGGTTTGGTGCATAGAATGAGGGTGGGGGGTAGGTTGTAAATCCTCAGTGTAAGCCACCCTTGTGGGGGTAGCAAGAGCCAGTAAGTGAACCAGGTTCCTTTAGCAAGTGCAAAGTAGTGCCCGGTGACACAGTAAGGTTCATAGTGGATGTTAGTGCCTGGATATGTTGGTAGTTGGGAAGCCTTGTGACATCTTGTATTATGGCCATGGCACAGGATTACTAGGAGAAAGACCTGTTGTAATAGGGTGCAGTGACTAGTCATGTTTCATAGTCTGGGCAAAATGCTACCAACACTGCGAGGAGTTGTGTAGAGTGTGACTAGGAGACCTTGTAGCAGGAGTAATTCATTGCAGAGCCCCTAGTGGTGGTGAGGCTGAGGCTGCAGATGGGAAAGTTGATACTTAGTAATTTACAAGACCTCATGACCAGCCTACACTATAAAGTAAAGGGTTCAGATAAGGTGGGAGGGGAGCCGGTGTGCAGCACCGGTGGGCTTGCACTTGGTGGCTGGTGCCGTACCTTGCTGGCCTTGTATCTAGGCTGGAGGTCTCAGGCGGCGGCTTGAGAGCTGCCGACCATCCAAGGGCCGAACCAGAGCTGGGAAGCCCTGTGGAGGGGGGTCCCCAGCTACTGAAAGAGAGAGAGGGCATGGTTAAATGCTGGCTGTTGGACAAAGGAGCAGACAGCACAGTGGGGGTCAAATTAGCAGAACAAAGGGAGCAGTTATTTGGCGCCAAAGTCTGGTTCCTGAGAGAGAAAAATTCAGGAGAGGCTGTAATCACTTCAATATCAGACAAATAACACAATTTCCTTCAAGGATTACACTCTTTTCAGTACATTTTGGTAAATCTTAAACTTAGTAGCTATACAGACTGCAAGTTTTAGTGGAGGTATAGTGAAAAATCAAAGGGAGAAGGTTTGGGCCAATTGGAGTGGGCCAGAAAACAGCGCTCGCATTCCGAGTGGTTGGTGGCTGGTGCCGTAGCTTGCTGGCCTTGTATCCAGGCTGGAGGTCTCAAGCGGTGGCCTGAGAGGTGTTAAACATCTGGGAGGCTGAAGTGGAACTGGCGAGCCCTACGGAGGGAGGTCCTGGCTGCTGAAAGAGAGAGAGAGAGAGGGTGCAGCTAAATGCTGGATGTTGGACAAAGGAGCAGACAGCACAGCAGGGGTCAAATTAGCAGGACAAAGGGAGCAGTTAGTTTGGGCACCAAAGTCTAGTTCCCGAGAGAGAAAAATTCAGGAAAGGCTGTTATCACATCAATATCAGGCAAATACAATGTCCTTCAAGGATTACACTCTGTTCAGTACATTTTGCTAAATCTTAAACTTAGTAGCAATACAGACAGCAAGTTTTAGTGGAGGTATAGTGAAAAATCAAAGGGAGAAGGTTTGGACCAGTCGAGCGGGTCAGAAAACAGCGCTAATGTTCTGATTGGTTGGTGGGTGGTGCCATACCTTGCTGGCCTTGTATCCGGGCTGAAGGTCTAGGGTGGTGGCCTGAGAGGTGCCAACCATCTGGAGGGGGGCAAAGCAGAGCTAGGGAGCCCTGTGGATGGGGTCCCAGCTTGCTGGCCTTGTATCCATGCTGGAGGTCTCGGGCGGTGGCCAGAGAGGTGCCGACCATCTGGGAGGCTGAAGCAGAGCTGGGGTGCCCTGTGGAGGGGGGGTCTCGCTCCACACACAAGCATGTTTTCCTTGCCATTCCATCCACATCTCCACTTCCAGCAGCGTGCATTTCTACCTCTCCTGTGGGCTTCTTCCTAAGGTACCTTTAGCCAAGGGAATCATTCCCACAGCACCTCAAGGGGTGGAACCCTCCCCTAGGGTTCTTTGACTTCGTACCCCTACAGGGTGATATATCCCGTGGATAGAAAGGTGAACAGACAAAGTTAATTTATGTTACACAAGCATGAAACCAATTGCACAGGCACATTTAACATATTCTTTGGTTCTCTTTAATGAAGAATTGGTTTGAAACAGCACCCCAGAGAAAACAGGGGGCACATCTCAGGCTTTCTTGAGTAAATAAAAAAGCAGTAATGAAAAAGGCAGCATCATTATTCTTTAGTTTTACAACAACAGCATGAAATTACAGTATATAAGGAACTTATTAAATTATGTGCAGGGGTGTAGTCCTGCAGGGTCATGTGGGAGCTCAGATCCCTTACTTCAAATTGAGAGGGAGTTGAACTCCTATACTTTTTAATTGACAGTTTTGTAAATTGCCATATTTCAATACTAACAATATATATATATTACTCATACCAGGTTAAAGATCTAAGAAAAAAATCATTCAGATCTGTCTAAACTGATTTATGAATGTCTCTGGCATGTGAATAGACTCTGTTACATCTCATTGTAAACTCCTGTTAGGCGAAGTCAGCAGAAAAAAATGCAGAGACTGGTTTAAAAGGGGAAAGGGGAAATTGTTTAATCAGGAAAGGCCCACTAAGTCAAAGCTTGTTTCCAGGTGCGACTTTGGAGCACAAGGAAATTAACTGACTTGCTCAGGGTCACACAGTATGCAAGTGGGTGCTGATGGTATTCAAACCCAGGTCTCCCAGTTTGCAGGTCAAAGTCCTTAACCATTATACTATAAAGGTTTAGAAAGCTTTTCAGACTGCAGTGATTTCTTATGTATAGATAAGACTTTTTAACTGTTCATACCTGAAAAAACAAGCATACTCTGTTAAGTAGGGCTTTATTACACATAACAAACAGACAAAAAACATTTCCTGTCTCCTTTAAATGAAACTTCAAAGGGATATTGAAATTGTATTTGCTCGATATTAACAATAATTAAAACAAAACTGAGACAGATTTATGTGTGGCTTCCAAGACCTGTTGAACTTTGAGAACTTTGAAACTAAATAATGGGCATTATTAATAGACATATAAATGAAATTAACTTTTTTGCTTTAGTTTTGACAATTTTTTTAGAAGGAAATAAAAAGCTACTTATTTTGATAGTGACATATTGGTTGTTTGTAACAAGTCAAAGAAGGCTTTAGAAGCAGCCATATAGTGTCAAAATGACCCTCAATAGGCACCAGAATGTATCTAAAACCTGACAGCTTCTAGGGGCTTTGCCAGCCCCCAGACCCCTAGCCTCAGGGAGTTGAGGGATAGTGCTTCATGGAGACCCCACACTTCTAAATTTGGCACCACACCATGGATTATGTGTGGCTTAAAAATTCCAACAATACAAGCTTTTTGTCAGAAACGTTTAGACCATAGTGATGGGAAATTATCTGAATAAATGAATATTAAACTTTTGTTTGGAAAGTATAAATAATCAGAAGTAATTACTGTGAAAGTTACAGTAATTACCTTTTTTTTGAAAGCCATGTAGATATCACAATCAGGTGATCGTATTCTAGAGTACTGGCAGTATCCCAACTGGGCTGTGGAAATGCACAACAAAACATTGCAGTCTACCACTCACGTGTAATTATAGTATTTGTTATTCAAAATGTCAATTTCAATCAAGAAAATATTTCTGATGCAGTATCTAGCAGATTGGTTGGTTAATTTTGTTCATGTAAATGGAGGAAACTATGTTTTTTTAACAGTTTTTTTAACATGTTCCTACCATTTAATCAGCTCTTGTTTTGCTGTGCTTTACTTTCTTGTGAGAAACAGCAACCTCTGCCGTAGGACTGAAAAAGATAATCATCACATTAGAAAAATGGAATTAGAAATATATAAAAGAGAGAAAATATCTTAACACACTTTACATTCTGCATTGCTGAAGCAATTGTCGGCATTAAAACCATTTTAACAGGTGAAAAGCAATTGATTACACATGCAAAGCAATCAATAATGCACAACATTAAAATATATTAACATACTGTATATAGGAACTAGTAATCTGGGTGTGCAAAAAACTATCTCAGTTTTTGATGAATACAAAAATAAGTGTATGTATGTATGTAAGTAGGGGAAGAACCCTCTGAAGCTTACTTACCCATGGGCCCCATATTCAAAATCCATGGATCTAGTAACAAATGGACGAATTTAGTCATAGTAAATTAAGAAAAAATCTTGTTACACCTAGGTATTTAATTAAGCCCTTAGAAGCAGATCTGGTTAAGGAAAAGATAGAGCTTGTTAGAGGAAAGATTATCTAATATTATAAAGTAATATCAAAGATAGCTATTAGGATGTACTCGTAACATTGACACTTCCATTAAACCTCAATTACAATAGCAGACGAAAACAGTTTGTCATCAGACAGATAAAATATCTTAGTCTAGAGAGCATCTACAAGAACATTTATATCACATCAATGAGATAAATCTTTTTCTCAGGATTTCAAAATGCACAGAGCATCACTATGCATATAACTAAGTGCGTGTCACAATGTCAGATACAGTAGGTACTTTATATAACTTGAAGGAAATGTAACATGCTTTACATTAAAAGAGATACAAAGGAAAATAGACTTCCCTGTTTCAATGATGACACAATTTACCATAAAGACTGTTGAAAAATGAAAATTGCCAACTTTTCTTAGAAGATTGAGGTAAATAACATAGATATTGCAATTTCCCTTGGCTGGATAAAATGTGGAAAGACAAAAACTCTGATCTTTTCAAAGACCTCAGGAAGCGACCCCACTTTACCAAATTTAGTGCACAGTGGAGTTTATGAAACTACATGCTGTGCTTCATCATCAAAGTGAGATCTACAGTTGTGCCCAGCACCATGTTGTGTTCTGCCACTTCATGTGTCATGTGCCATTCCAGCATTTTGCAGCAGCCAGTGACACTTTGTGAAAATGTACCATTTTCATGCATTGAGGTGCAATTTTTCAGAATTACTGTATTAAATTTAAAAGCCTAATTTTTACATAACAATACACTTGTTTTATGAAATAATGTGCATTCTTGTTCAATTTGTGCAAATTCAATGGTGTTATAGGTCACATGATTCTTCCAGATGCTAACATGTGACACTGGAGCCATTTTGCACTAACCATGCAGGTTTTGGCACAATTTGAATGAAACTGTGCTGTCTTAATAATAACTTTCCAAAAAATGTTTGCACTTTCAAAAACATTCAATATTTCTACATAAATCCAGTGCAATCTCAATGAAACGTGTCTGGGGTTCCCATGAATTCTTTGTGTTTTAAACTGAGCATGCTCCAGTGTGATTATCCATCTCTATGCATTCGAGAGAGAGTTGTCAGAGCAGACAGACTCATACAACAGCAATCTTGCTCAGTCTTCTACCAGAGAAAACCTAAACTTAGATTTTTCCTTTTTAAATCTGTAAGGAAACAGTCACAGTTATTTTTTATATCATTATTTCTAGTCCCTGTAGTTTATGGTGTTTATTTAGGGAGGATGAATTTCCATATTTTGAAACAATTAAGGAAGGAATTATTTTCTTTTTTTGCTACTTCCTACAAACACTGTATTGAGCAGAGTGTTCTGCCTGCCATTTTGCAACGCTGTAAGCTTGCAGAGCTATAATAATAATTCTGCAGTATTGAAATGTGTTGTGTATTTATTACATTGACTTTAGCAGTCCCAGAATGCAGTATGTGCAGTAAACAGGGTTAGTTACTAATCAGTCCCTACTAATCAGTCATATATATTTTAAAAGTACAACATTTTGATATTTACATATAAAACAACAAAACAAAACTGAGCAAAACCCTTCAAGCAATAGGGACAATTTTTGCTTTTTTGAATTTTGTTGCAATTCTTACAAAGGATTTGTGTAACAGGGTGCTCTGTAGATATCAAGTTGTTAACTTCACAGCCTGACACACACTGGAAACATGACACACACCATAAATACTTTTCTGACCCAGCATTTCATTTACTGTCCCTGGCTGGTGGCAAACGGACAAGGATAACCTCCAAAATACCCTCCATCTGACTCATTCCTTACCTCAGGTTGACTACTTCCTGCTACAGTGTAGCAACAACTATCTCAAAGGGCAGTTGTGGTGGGGTAGCGCCCCTTCTCGGTTGGTGGAAGCATTCGTCTTTGCTTTGTGTTTTAACCCACTCAATGTGTGCCGTTTTCCCACCATAACACCCCCTCTGTCATGCCTTATTTTTAAATTAAATATTATTGTATTTAGTATATTTAACTTCTGCACCCCTCGTTCCTTTTTTCCTATTCCTACCCCATTGTGAATAAATACTTGGGCGATCTTTTTGATACTGTCAGTGAGCACATTATTGGAGATTGCTATTAAGTGCATGCATATTTTTAATTTAATTTAATTTATTTAATTTCTTTGGAAACAACCTTTGAGCAAGATGCTCAGTTACAAAGTTTCCACATCAAGGAACAAGAACAAACAGAGTTAGAGATTACACACCAATGGCATTATCAATCACTAACAATCCCAAATTATGTGGTAGTTACAGGAAACTTCTCCCAAGATTGGGGTAACAGTCAGGAAGTTATGAAGGAGCTGCCAGGTTAGATAGGCATTGTCAATCAGTCTGTTTCAATATTGCATTGTGTCAGAGGACAGGCAGGAGCACAAGTGCTTGCTGAAAGAGCTTAGGTAAACCGAAGAGTAGTGAACTGGAGGTGGAGGGGAAGGGGGAAGGGTGAGAGGGGAAGTGCAGGTATGTCATAAGGGATTGAGTTAACAGGGGCTATCAGAGGTATCCTTCCAGTACTACCAATGGCAGAAGAGTGTCAGTAGTAGGCAGGAAGAGCAGGTGTTTGGTTGGTTAGGTCACCTTCCAGCAGTCACAGGTTCCCCAAGAGGCAAGGTGTTGTTTCAATTCAGGGCAAGGTTAAAGATTTCAGCAGAGATTTCATTCGGCCAAAGTGGGGCCCTGTAGGCAAAAGAGCACTGGCCAAGAGTAGTTCTTCTAAAGGGAACAACAAGCTGGCATCCTGTCTTATCCCATGTGTTGTAGCTGTATCTACTAGCTTAAAGAGCATCGACTATACAGGGTGGTGTTAGGCCAAGCAGTGTTTTTTTCCCAGGAGGCAGACATGATACTTTATCCTTTTCTCCAGGTTGAGTCACTTGGTTTGTTCATAGACAGTACAAGAGTGCATTAAGTTATCTGCACCCAGTATTAGTCTACATGCCTTGTTGAGGACCGTGGCTATATGCTTGAACGCAGTGTCAGATGCAGCTGCATACACAACCAGCCATTAATAAATCATTGACATAAAGGGGCTGGACACATATAGGCAGAGGGCGCAAGGTGTTAGGTACTGCCTATGTCTGTAGAGGACTTCCTAATTTCATATTTACCATTTTTACCACCTAATCTATGTGGGGCATGAAGGAGAAGGTATCAATTATAAGGACCCCAAAGTACTTGAAAGAGTGCACTTGTTCAATAGGTTCAGCCTTATTGTTGGTGATGTCTAGTGAAGGGTGGGTTTTTTTTGCACTGATGACTTGAGATAATCATGGTTTTAGTTTTTTTTGTAGCTGAGCAGTAGTTTTTTGAAACTGAACCAGTCCTCCAGTTGGTGAAAGGTATTCTGACGTTCCATTTGTAGCAGTTCAATCTGAGAGTTGTTACTAAGGATAACTGCATCGTCTGCGTCAAAATCATGTTGATCTTGCACACCACAGGAAGGGCATTCAGAAATAGACTGAAAAGAAGGGGTCTCAGAATGGACCCTTGAGGGACACCGAGGGAGACTTGTCTAGTACTGGAGATGACTGTTCCAGTTTTGGTACTCTGCGGCCTGCGGGCCAGGTAGTCTTGAAACCACTCAACAGGACCGATTGCCAGCCCCAGGGATTGCAGTTGCTCTAGCAGAATGGGGTGATTTACAGTGACAAAGGCCTTGGTGAGATCTATAAAAATAGATCCCACCAGGTTACCACTGTCCAAGGCCTTATGGACATATTTAGAGAAATCAACCAGGGCAGTGGTAGTGCTATGATTCTTGCGAAAGTCATGTTTGTCGGGCCACTGAAGATTTAATTTCTGAATGTAATCAATGATCTGGTCCACAACAATCCTTTCCAGTGCCTTGGAGAGAGGGGAGAGTATTTAGATGGGCCTGTAACTGGCAGTAATGACCAGTCCTCAGTTTTATGCACTAGGGTCACTAGTGCCAGTTTCCACACAGTAGGGAATTTGGCCATGGCCAGGGATTTGTTAAAAGTTTTCGAAATGAGGACTATCACTTCATCCAGAGCAATGGCTACCAGCTTCATGTCGCTTCTATCACTGCCCTGTCTTGTTTTGCCAAGGACCTCTTTTACATAAGTCCTAGCCTCATTAATGGTGACTTGTTTAAAGTAGAATTTTGGCTCATAAGGGTCACAGCTAGGGGTATTTGCCATGTATTTGTGGGAAATGATGGACAACAACAACAACAGGATGCAGGTTGAAAAGCAACGCAAAAGCCCAGCAGTTGATTTATTGCAGCAGGATGTCAAATAAAGGAAAAACAAACTGGTTCTGACGAAACAATAAACATCAGGATATCAGAACAAAATAAAATGGAAACATCCCTCTAGTAAAAGCTACAGGACTATAGGCCAGCAGCTCTCTGACTCCATCACACATCTGATCTACTGAGTTGAAGAGCACTTCTTTTATACTAGTAGTGGGTCAGGTGATTGCCTGAAGCTCCACCCATAATTATTCAGAACGTTTATTAGGTTTTATACGTCTTTTTAATACATGAAACTATGAGAGTGCTTTCTTTTTGCAAACAACATTAATACTAGTCAAAGATATAAAAGTAATACAGATATCAAGGTGTTTACTGTCTAGCTGTAGGTTCCTCTCCTTGAGCTGGCCAGTATAACTATAGGAGAGAAAGGGCCAGCCAGCACTTAAGCCATGTTTACACGGCGGCATTTGCACCGCAGCAACCCGAGAACTCAGGTTGCTGCTGTGCAAATGCCACCATCTGGACACTTACTAAATCATGGTAAGCTGCTGCTTGTGCCACTTGGCAGTCCCAGAAAGCCTAGGGATGCATTCAAGAGTGAGCGGTTTAAGCGGACGTGTACACAGGCTGTACTGCTTGCTCCCACTTGCGGGTGCTTCTATCCACGGACTGCCCCGACTTCCAGCCCCTCTCTAGCATGTCTTACATTGGCACTGAGGGGGGCTGTGTAGACGTGATTGGCAAGTGTCTTTTATGTCGGGGCAGCTCTGCAACACTCCAAAGAAGGAGCAAGTTCAGCCATATAAACACATCTTTAGAAGCACTGGAGAGTTCAAGGAGAGTCCTCAGCTCAGCTAAGCAGCAACAGCCTTGGTTCCCCTGACAAATGTAATGTATTTCATTTCATACATGGTAAGGAAACAAATGAAACAAAACAAACAGTATTGTTTTAAGGTATCCTAGCAGCCTCATATATTTTGTGATAATTGTATTTGTTTCCTCAGACAAACTCTGTTGTGTGTTTTGAGAATGAACTATACAGGTAATGCTGAAAATCACAGCAAAAGTGTAGGACTAAACAGTGCATCCTTGTAACATTCTGTTATTGTGTTTATAAACACAGGATTCCCGGCCTGTTTATCTCTTACTGGAGCGTGAGACCTAATTTTCAAGTAATAGCAGCACAGAAACTTGCCTAAAGGAAATAAATATCGAAAAAGAAAAATCTCCAGGTTTAAACTGTGGCTAAAGGCAATGCTGCTATTTCAAGAGCTATTACAATGTTGCGTGCTACTTTTTACAGTCTCAGCTTTTTCTTGCATTGCTAGTACTGTTTATCATTTCTAATGCTCATACCTGAACAAACTCTACAGGGTACAGCGTGCTGGACATGTTTTAAAATAATAATTTAGAACAGTGCTTCTAGTCGCCAAAGCACTTCTGCAGACCAACATCTAGAAATACAAGAAAATACCTAGTCTGTTTGCTTCCATTCCATGGTATTTTATTTCAGGGACTGTTTTTACCAGAACCTTGCACTAAGCTATAATAGCACTGGCTGGTAAATACAGGGAGAAAGAAAGAAAAAACACAAAAGTGATACAAATAATTGCTACCGCTAGTACTGCTCAAACATGCACATCATTGAGCAGCAACTTAAAGAACAACGCTCCTGACTGCACGAACGTGCACATCATTGGGAAGCGTTTCGCTAAGGTCATCTAAACGGAGCTTTCTTTACAAGGCTTACCTCAGATAAACAAAAAAAAAGGTAAGCAGGGTATTTTTTTATTTAGCAGCTTCAAGACTGCCCCAAAGGATTTAAAGTACATGACAGTGGCCACTCCTCAGTCTTTCTTAATTTCTCATCCCCTAGACATGGGAAGGGCATATATAAACACAAGCAATGTGCTTTTGTGCATTTGCACATTTGGGTTTCTACAGGAATTTCTATTAGATTCCTGGGGTGGGCGTACTGGTAATGGCTCCGATATGGCCCCTCGAGGTAAAGGGATAGTGAGAACCTCATTCAGGTGGCCTTCCTGAACAAGGGGAAACAACAAAGACAGAAAGAGAAAGACAGATAGATTAAGGGAGAGCGCTGCTGCAGCAGACTTGGAGGAAAAGAAAGGACCATAATGGGGTTATTGCAGTACGCTATGACAGTTTTTTGTAGGAGTTTACTGGCCTGGAGGTAGCTAAGGGGGAGTACAGAGCTCAGATCTGAGAATGCTGTATTAAAAGCTTCAGCAATGGTATGGGGGTCCAAGGTGGAGGTGCCACCCGAGTTTAGCATTATTGGGTGCTTTCTATCCTCCTTACCTAGGAGATCCTTAATGTTCTCCCAAAATCTCTTGCCATTGCCCCAGTTCATGTTTATCTGTTGCTTAAAAAAATTTGGCCTTGGCAGTCCTGATAAGACTAGTGCACCTATTCCTGGCTGCCATCTAACTTTGGTAGTCAGTTTGTTTGCCTGAGAGCCTTGCCCTGCACCAGAGATTGTCCCTAAGCTGCATCTGATCCAGGAGGTCCACAGTAATCCACCCATTGTTGTTACCCTGGATTTTTCTCTTCCTGAGTGGGGCAAATGTGTCACATATGGAATTAAATTTGTCTGTGAAATACTTCAGTGTGAGGTCTAAGTCTTGTTGCTTGTCAATGGGGGTCCAGTCAATCTGTGATAGCACTGCTTTGAATGCACTTATCTGGTCCGTCTTGATGTACCTACTTTCTGCGTAGGCGAAAGGGGCTTTTTTAAATTTATTTGACCATGTGCAAATAATTGGCAAGTTGTCGTTTAAAGAGTCTGGTAGTACTGGTTGAAATAGTAGACTGAAAAAGTACAATTGTTGTTGGTATTCCATGTGTGGGGTGACTGCAAGGGGAGGTGTGCAGGTACAGCATCCAAGAGGGTTGTACCAGTTGTCATCAGGACCACTTTAACTATTCTGTGGGTGGAGGCACTGTGCAAACTAATTTTGTTTGAGAAAGAAACCGCACACCTTTTCATCCAAAGCAGAGCCCAGTCCTCTCAACCTTGCTGGAGTCTGCAGTGCAGGGGTAGTAACTGAAAGTTATGTGACAAAACAATTCACACTATCATGTAAAGCCTGGTTACCATGGTGCATGAATTCTTCCTGTTGGCATTCCATTCTCCAGCATAGCTGAATGACAGGAATTATGCAGTCTGATTCTAAACAAGCATTATTAAATAGTTTGGGGTTATTTCATTAGAAAACTCTCTCCCTCTCGAGACGAGGAAAACATTGTAAAGGTACACTTCTAACACGTTTCTCTTGAAATAATTTTTTATAATATCATTAAGGTACTCCCAGGAGTTATATTATCATTCTGTTAAGGCCTCCTGCTCCATACTTGATATGCTGGCTCCACCTGCACCACAAATTGTGCTCACCCAGGTGGGATAATGGAAGAGGATCCCTGGCATCCTCCCATCCCTGGTAAGACAAGTGTCTACTGTGACTCTTCACCATCATCCTCCAGCAACCCTTTAATGACCCAGGCTCACTCCATAACCTGAGTCATTGGTTCATTAAGACACAGAGCCACATCTGCAACATCAGTATGGCATGGGCTGTTCAGCGAATTGCATAACAGAAAAGGAAGCTTTCCACCTTTGGAAACTTCACTGGTCCCTTTCCCTTCTGGCTCTGAGGCTGACTCCTCAGGAGTTGGACAGTGCTCTGTTATGCAAAATAAAATAAGCATAAAAACTTCATTAACAAACATGGTGTATTTAAGAATGATTTATAATCCCATTTGAATACTTATCATCTTTTCAATGTTTTACTTTTTGAGTCACCCCCCCCAAAAAATAAAGAGATACTGGAAACCAATTTTGGATGGGTAGAATTATGAATTCTATATTCCCTTTTTACTTGTTACTGTGCACAAGAATCACGTGAAGAGGGGGATACAAATAGTCTCACTGTGCACAGGTGGATAGTGATCCCCAGCCCCCACCCAATGACTGCTGCAGAGTTGCAGACCCCACAGTGTGCTAAAGACAGCAACCTCCCCATTGGGCCATGAGCATCAGACTGTCCTATACTGCAAGTGTGTGACCGCCTCCCTTCATTCAGATGGTGGTCATCTGAAGGGTAACTGAATAGAGGTTGAATTAAAGTGCTATGCTCATATTTATACTTTCCAATCAGTAATCACCTCATCCAAAAATGAAAAAAAAAAATCATCTTAAGATAAAACAGTAACATAGTTTTACAAGATAGTTAAGGACAGTGCTACAGCTGTGCGTGCTAGTCTCCAACATTATGCCCTATCATGACGTGCTTTTGGGTACCATTGGAAAAGGTCTGTGGTATTGTGGACAGCAATTAGAGCTAGTGCTCTAACAAATTTCAATATTTTTGTAATAAAAGTTAAACCTGATACTAAAATAATGTAGTTATATAACAAAATAAAATTAAAATGTAGCATTTACCAAGTGGTTCAGAGGCAGCATTGTCAATAGGTGACCCTTGTACAAGCTCAGATTTGATACACTGCTGCAGGTATCCTGTGGTTAGAGGGCCCTTTTTAGCACGCTAGTGTTTTTAAACTGTTGTTTTAAAATGGCACAGTGGTTTATTTTAATACATTTTAACTAACCAGAAGATGGGACTGACATCACTTCCGGTCCCTAGTGCTAAAATTCATTGCCTTAGGGAGCAGAGATATTTGCCTGCATATTACTGCTCCTGATAGCAATGTGGGAACTAATTCCAGCATTTCTGGGCAGTTAGTGTGACTGGGAAGTCTGTGGGAGAAAAATGCCACTTAGGAGGACACAGAGAAGTGTCGATAGGTGACCCTTGACCCTGGTTGTACAAACTTGAATTTTACTCACTGCTGCAGGTATCCTGTGGTTAGAGGGCCCTTTTGAGCATGCTAATGTTTTCAAACTGTTGTTTAACAACAGTTTAACTGTACAGTGGTTTATTTTAATGACTTTTAATGCCAAGTGAAACCAAAAGAGGGGACTGACATCACTTCCGGTCCCTAGTGCTTAAATTCATTGTCTTACCAAGTGGAGGTGAGCACTGGGCAGAGGCGACACTGGCAGAGGCAAGCATGTCTGCCAGTGTCAGCCAGTTACAGCCAGGTTGCCAGGGGACTCTGTAAATTACAAACTCCAGGTATGTAAAAATAATAGTAAAATGGAGGACACTTGTGCAGCTAACTACCGGAGAAATAGGGACGAAGTGTGAAACTTGTAAAAAGTTCACTATTACAGCACTAAATGATTTCTGCACTTATATCTGTAAACAATGTTGTGAACTTAAACAGCTGAGTGTTAAGCTAATTAGGTTAAAGCTTGAAAATAAAACCTTAAAACTCCAGAAAAATGAAACTAAAGAAGCACCACAATCTACAAATTTGGAGCAAAGTTATGAGGGAACCCATATAAGACTCAGGGAAGTAGAGGAAGGAGACGAATGGCAATGTGTGTGGATATGAACAAAAACAAACAAGCATTTGTCAATGCCGAATGTTTGCTTGCTGGTTTATGCATTGACACTGTTGTAGGTAGTTGGTGTGCTGATCCTTAACGCAGGTAATTATAGATTTGAATAGTTATTTCTGATAGCTATATGACTTGGCAAGGCTACTAAATCTGGACGAGCAACTTAAATACCAAACCAGCCTCATTAAGAAAAAAAACCTTCTCGGGCTATCCCCCCCTGGGCTGACAGCCTCCATCCGCCAAGCCAAACCCTTGGTTAATACCCGAACCTCCTGCAAAATCACCCTTCTGATCCCTAGAACCAGGACAAGCCATGGACAGAGATCTTTCTGTTATAGAGCCCTAGCCTGGTTTAACGTGCTCCCACCAGCCATCTCTGACACCACTAATATCTCCACCTTCAAAACCGCACTGCGGAACCAGCTATTTAATGCACGTAATTGCACCTGTCACTAGTTGTGACTTAGTCCACCACATACTGACAAAGCTCACATGAGCGGCACCACTGTAACTAGAATGGGTCTTTCGCTCTACAAATATTTGTAAATATACATGGTTGTCAATTTAATTGGTTGTCATTGTATTACAATTTGATACTCTGTGATGTAACAATGAGCCTGTAATATAATGTATTTGTCCTCAATGTGATGTAACAACGAGCCTGTAATGTTAAGTATTTGTCCTCAAAGTGATGAGGCACCTTTGGAAATGAGCCTCTGGCTCAAAGGTTGTAAACTGATGTTCAAATAAATAAAATAAATAAATAAAATATATGTAGTGCCTCTTTCCATGTAATGTCTTTTTAGTTAGTTTGGGAAGAATACTATAATTTGATGTGTCTTATCTGCAGAATTGTTATTGCTATAGAGCACTTTGTAACATTTCAAAGCAGCAGAAGGTGACACTTTGTACCTTTTATGACATGCAGGCAGGCAGGCAGCGGCTTTACTGTTTATATCTCTTGTTGGATCTGTGGCATGGTCTGCATTCACAACAGAGCCAGGACAAATGCTTTAGGGAATGTTTGTACTACTTAGTAATGGCTCAGGGGTCTAGTTTGACAGCTTCTATGCTTGGAGCCAGGAGCAATGATGGCGAGAAGGCCCTGTAGAGATCGGAAAGTAGTAAGACCTGGTTTCACTGGTTGGCCCCCCCCCCCCCCAAAAAAAAATAAAGAATTTACCAATCAGGAACTCTGTGTAACACAAATTGTAACCCAGTCATTTTGGCTTCAGTAACTCGAGGCGATACCTATCAGTGACTATGACTATGAGTTTTCAGCTCCAGATAACTTGAGTTACATTTGGTTTTACAGAAAGTTCCTCTTCTGTGCAAACTGCATTTCGTTTTCTTTTCTTTTTTTACATGCTGCCCAACTAATAATTCAGCCAGCAAGCTAGGACTTCTGTATGCTCTTGGCTGTTAGTAGTGCATAGCAGTGTACCACTAAGTTTCTGTAATACTGGCAAATTAGTTCCTGACATTTTGTTTTTATGACTGTGGGCAGAGCCTACAGGAGTATTGCATGTACAAAAGGAGTGATGTTGTGTTTTCTGTCCGTAGAACTGACTGAAGGTGTAAATAGTCTCCTCTGCCTTACCCTCCTCCAAGCAATGTTTTCTGCCTCAAATAAATATGCTTTCATGTTAGTCAATGGTTGCAGGGTACTATTTTCTTTCTTAAATGGGTGGTACAAGAACTGGAACCAGAGTAGTGGGAGGCAGCAGTAGTTTTTTTGTTTGAGTAAGCTCCACCTCCGCCTCCACCCCAGACTTTTTTTCTGATTCATGTGGGAGGGGCATGAGATAGCTCTAGCATGCTGTAACAAGATACATTAGTTTGAGACACAGACATGCCTTGTGCAGTGGGGAACAGTAGAGAACAGAACAGAAGTTGTTTAAAGCCTTCAAATTGTCTTAAAATCCTTTGGAACACATGATTATCAGAGCCATCTTGGGCCTCAGACGGAGACCTAGACACACATTCTAATTGACAGTAAGAGCCACGTTTTCTTAAACATCTAGCAAGAGATATAGGTTTTCAGTTTTAGTTTTCAGTACTGTTACAAGAGAATTTATTTACCTGAATAAAGGTCAAGGTTAACAAATAAATTCTACCTTTAGTTAGATTTGATCTAATTCAATCAAATGTGACTTTAAAAGATATTCTGATCATAGCTGACATAAAAAAAAATCTTAAATATTTTTTCTTTCCTCATGGACACTGGAAATAGGATGTTAGCTTTCACTTCATTAAACCTGTTTTTCTGTTTTTTTATAGCATCTTGTTAAGGCAATCTTCCCAAAATGCAATCTGTCATGAGGGGATTGAAATTGTTTTAATCATGAAGCATTGGTGTTAGCAATGCATTTATAAATACAATGTTTAATTGTCTTTACAGTTAAACATGCAGTTTCATGTCAGGGCACATTTTTGGGGAGGTTCAAATTATTTTAAACATGGGCACAGTACTTGGTAAATACAGACATTTATGATAATAAATGACTTTTTTCTTTCAAGTTGGAGAAGTATGTATTATATATAAGTGTAACTATGTTGTAAATGGTTAAATATCTTCAGTTCTGTTCTGTACTGTTCTCCACTGCACAGGCATGTCTGTGAGCTAGCTAAATGGGGTTTTTGTAAGACAACAGCTACTAAATAGTCGTGTTGCAAATGGTTAAGTAGGCAGTGGTTTAAGGCTCTGAGCTACAAACCTGGAGACCTGGGTTTGACTCCCACAGCCCCCACTTGCATACTGTGTGACCCTACGCACATCACATAACTTCCTTGTGCTCCCAGGTCACACCTGTAAACAAGCTTTCAGCTTAGTGTGTCTCTCCTGGTAAAAAAAAAACAAACAAGCATTTGTCAATGCTGAATGTTTGTTTGCTTGCTGACATTGACATTGGTAGGGTGTGCCTTTCGGTCATCAGGCATAATGGCCATGCCATTTCACCACACCCTACCCTGCAGACACTGACAAGTGTTACAGTGTGCCTTGGGGTCTTTAGCCCTTATGCTCACCCCATTCCATCAGGAAATATGGTGAGATAGGTGCAGTATAGGAGAATGGGGTGAACTTTGGGGCCGAAGAGTCCAAGCACACCTCGATGCCTCTCACTGGCTGCAGGGTGTGGGTGGAGATGGAATGGTATGAGCATTACAGGTGACAATCCCAAGTCACACCCATGATGCCTGTCAGTCTGTACAGGGTGGGGTGTTATGGTTGGAAACTGTAACATCTCAGGCGTTCATTGGTATTTTCACTCCAAATTTTCAACATGGGTTTTTTGTGACCTCCCACCTTATGCACAGTGACTATGGCATTTGGCACCACAGGTGCGAAAACACATTTCAAACAGGATGTGAAAAATGACAGCTGTATTGTTCATGGGGAGGTGTAAAAAATGGCAATGTTGCAAATCTGCAGTGAAAATAGTAAAAAATCTGATGAAGTAACGAGCGTGCATAGAAACTGCGCAACGCACACCATTAATATAATTACTTGGGGAATTTTTTTACAGCAGATTGTCAACACAGGCATTTTGGGACCTCTGCTCATGAACAGTGTCACTGTAATTTTTTTAATCTGTTCCGAACACTGATTTCCCACAGCGACCATGCATTTCTGTGCAAAAAGTGTGAAAATACATTTTGGCCATGTTGTGAAAAATTACAGCTGTACTGTTCATAAGGAAGTGTGGAAAATGCCAGTGGTGAAAATCTGGACAGAAAATATTACAAATTCATGAACTTAAGAGGGTGCATGGAAACAGCGCAATGCTCACTCGTAACACAGTCATTTTATGGACTTTTGTCACCAAATTTTCAACATAGCCATTTTAAGACCTTTGCTCATGAACTGTGTCACTGTGATTTTCTTAATCTGTCCCAAACACTGATTTTGCACACCGACTACGCCATTGTGCGCTACATGTTTGGAAACACATTTTGGGCAAGATGTAAAAAATGACAGCTGTTCTGCTCATAAGGAGCTGTGGTAAAATGGCAATACTGAAAGTCTGGAGTGCAAATGTTAAATATTCGCAAACTTATGAGCATGCATAGGAACTGCGCAACTCATGCTCGTAAAGCAGTCATTTTTGGGAATATTTTCCCAAAATGTTCAACATAGGGTTTTTGGGGGAGTACCTCATGAACTGTGACACTGTCATATCATACATCAGTCCCAAAAGGTGGTTTTGCACAATGACCATGAAATCATCTTTCAAGGCCAAATAACAAAATGACAGTGCAAGAATTCATGAGGTGGGTCCCAAAAACTCCATGTTGAAAATTTGGTGAAAAAAGTCCCAGAAATGTCCGAGATATGCATCAAAGTTGAAAAACCCCTATTTAACCCATTATACAGCTTACCGGCATTTCCTCAGTGCGTGGTAGGCCTTGAAGAGTGCGGACATATTCCCGGTCCACCAAAGATCATCGCGCCATACTCCGGGGGGTAAGTATGGTGTGAGGGGGGTGTGGGGAGGCAGGGTGTACACCGTTGGGGGTCAGACTGAAGACAGTCAGTGATGGACTGTTTTTTCTTTCTAGGTCTTTTCCTTTTAGGAAGACAATGCAGGAAGTTTACCACACTGGGGTGGGCTTCCAGCGTGGCAGCTGGAAGTTTTTTTGGGGGTCTAGTGGAGCCAATGGGGGATTGGGCACCCCTGTCGGCCATAGAGATTTTTGCCACACGGGCAGCGTGGCACCTAGAATTATGTTGGAGGCAGCAGATGGATGTTTGCCACGCTGGGGTGTGCTCCCAGTGTGGCACTTCAAAGGCTGTTTTGGGGGCCAGTGGAGTCGACGGGGGCTTGGGCATGGGCACCCCAGTCAGCCTTACAGATTGTTGCCACGCTGGGGTAGGCTCCCATCATGGCACCTAAAACTCTGTTGGGAGGGAGCACAGCACAGCCAATGGGGGATTGGTCACCCACATCAGCCACACTATGGGGGGGAGTGTGTGTGCACGCTGGGGTGGGCTCCCAGCATGTTACTTGTTTGTGGGGGGGAGAGGAGCTGTCTACAGCAGCTCTTGCACTGCAGTGCACACGTGTAGGCACTTTGCATACTGCTGACATCAGTATGCAAATTGCCTACATGCTGCTGTGTGTTTCTTTCAACTGTACACTGCTGCATTTGCAAACGCTGTCATAGACAGCTCTTGCATTCATTGGCGTGGTGGGGCCATGCCTGCAAAAGGCAGCAGGGCATTGGAAGTAGGAAGGCACACCTACGAATTCTCGTATGGTGACACTATGTTTCTTGCACATGCGTGCAAGCAAACATTAAAAGTGCCTAGAATTATTTTTTTAATATAGTTGAGTTTATATGTGGTAAGTAGGTAGGGTATGATGTTTTTGTGGCAGTAGGATTTAGCATGTGCACTGCTTTAAAATCATTTCACAGTATGTTATACTTTCTTAAAAAGATACTCCATATTTCTGTGGGGGCTGTGGGATTCAAACCAAGATCTCCAGATTTGTAGAAAAGAGTTTTAAACCATTGTGCTATACTGCCTCCTTAGTTATGACAGTCATCTGTTTTATGGTTCATGGTGTTGGTGTAGTAAGCATACTATTATACAAAAACGCCAGCAGAATAGGCCTAGCAGGTTTTCATGTCTGCTCCTTTGATCAGTCTTCACCCTGGGAGCTGACCTTGATGCCCCCCTGCCCTCTCAGGCTTCTCCTTCCCAGTCGAAGGGAGAGCTAGCTAACTGGAGTTTCTGTAAGAGAACAGCTACTAAATTGCCCTGTTGTAAATGGTTAAGTAGGCAGTGGTTTAAGGCTCTGAGCTACAAACCTGGAGACCTGGGTTTGACTCCCACAACCCCACTTGCATACTGTGTGACCCTATGCAAATCACTTAACTTCCTTGTGCTCCCAGGTCACACCTGTAAACAAACTTTCAGCTTAGTGTGTCTCTTCCAATAAAAAAAAAGTGCCTAGAATTATTTTTTTAATATAGTTGAGTTTATGTGTGGTAAGTAGGTAGGGTATGATGTACATAGCATCTGAACAATTCATAACATGCTGTATTGTGATTCAATGAACTGATAAATAGGGATTTTGGTTTCTTTTACAAATTCATTTTTCCTGATCATGGATATACTAAAGAAAAAATTTCTCAACAAAATGTTTTAAATAAAGAGTTTAACTCACAGCAGCAGCAGAAGCATGTTGGCATTAAAAGCTTTGTTTTGTGGATGTAGAGGCACCAGTATTTAAGCATGACTTTGGTAGAGGATTAATTGTGATTGGGGGGTGAAGGAGGGAGTGAGTCTTGATATTTGTAGCATAATGGTTTTCTGAAACTTCAGCCTTCAATGGGTTAGACACTGCAGCCATCTGTACAGTATATCTGTAAGTCATATGCAGTGTGGTATGGGTAATAGCCAAATCACCAGACCAGGACCAGTGCTGTAAAATCTGCACTGGGCACAGCTTGTGCAAATATTGCTGATCCAGTGTATCAAATAAATACATGCAAATAAATCAATAAATACTCAGCTTCACGTTGTGCTTCAACCCACCCCAGGAGTGATGTTATTACATGATAACACACACCCTGTCATGCCATATTGCTTAAATATGCCCTTTCTCAATGTACTATACTTTGATTCAGTTAGTGTATGCAACAGCCTTCATGTGAACACTCTGGGCTTCTCTTTGACTCCTGATGTCTATTTGCTTTAGCTATTGTATATTGTTTGAACTGCGTTGGTCTGCTTGATGTGGTGCCTGTGTGCCTAAACTATGTAATCTGTTTACCTACTGCTACCCATGTATCTCCTGTGAATGATTGTTATAACTGTCTGCTCTCCGAGCCATTGTTTTTGGACTTGTTAACTGTACTGTCTTTGTATTAGTTTCGATGAGGTGCCTTTGTAAATGAGTCTCTGACTCAAAGGTTTGTAAATCTGGTATTTTTTAAATAAATAAATAAATGTTTATGCTTAAGCCCATGAAACACCCTTATCTAGTTAATGCAATCACAGTTGTAGTGGCTATGCCAGAGTTTGTTTTTGCATGACACTGTAACATGCAAAGGAAAGTGCCATTACCTCACCATCTTTTAATTTATCATTCCTACTGCATATCTTCTGTCTAACTGTACCATAACATACTGACTTTTGCAGTTGCAAAGGAAGTCATTTATATTATATGGGCTGTTTCAGGGTGTAGTTTTTTTTTTTTTACGGGGGGGCGACAAAGTAATAAAAAAGTCCTGATTTTTGCGTATCACAACAGTGAACCATTCTCGCACCCAAAAACTGTAACCAGCATTCCACAGTATCCCAAAAATATAACAGAACATGTGCAAAAGCTGTGACAGTCTCCTCCAATGTCCTCAAAGACTGTACCCACAGTAGTGCCCCAAACAAAAAAAACAAAACAAAAAAGATACAACAGAAGGGAAGAAGACTGTGCAGAAATAGTAAATAGAATACCACCAACAGCTTAATGTGGTTAAACCATGTCAGTTGGCAACCAAGTGATCCCCCCCAACCAGCCTAGGGACAGAGGCAGGCTGAAAATAGGCAGAATTGTCTATGTCTAGTCCTCCCTTTCCAGACAATTAGGCTTGCCAATAAAAGGCAAGCAGGGTTGTCCTGGGACACAACCAGGAATACAGGTAAAGGGGGAGGGGGCTACAGAGAAAGGGGAGGGGGGAATGACCGTGTGGAGGGGTCATATGACCAGGCCTTGGAGCTCACTGGCCATTGGCCAGGGGAAGAGGCCAAATAAGGGGCCGTGGGGGGTACTTAAGGACAGGCAACTTACAACAAGCCCTCTTTCTGCTGTAATATTCCACTACAGCAGATTCATTGGCAGTAAGGTGAGGCACGAAGGGTTTGGGGCCTATTAGGCTCAGGGAGATGTTTTCATGCTTTAGATGTAATGTTTAAAAAAAAAGAGAAAAATATGAAGAGTTGAAGCAATATTGCAATCTATGAGGGGCGAGTACTGTGTTGAGGTGGATTACCAGGCTGATGTGCACAGTTTTCCTGCAGCAAAACTTTTGGTTCAGGTGTCCATTTGTGTGGATATGGCATGGGTAGCCCATAAGTAAAGGAAATTAGGAAAGTGGGTGCTGCTGAGATTTTGTTGGGTATGATGATGGTCGAGTACTGCATTGCAGTGGATATCCAGGATGTGCACAGTTTTTCTGGGTTTTTTTTCCAGTTAAAGTTTATTAAATTTTTTAACAAAACCATACAATAAATGTGAGAAAGGATCCAATAGAACATTGTAAATATAACAAGGAAAGGAATACATTATACAGGAGCTATTCTCATACCCTCCTCCTCCCCCTCCCTCCCCAAAATTACCCCAAAAGAACAAACCCCCATCCCCATTACAACACAGTTTTGTCCAAAGACATCAGTGAATCCAGTGAATCTTGAAAGAACAAACCAGAAATATACAAGATAGGTATATTAAAGTGAAAACAATGTGTGTAAGGATTCCCATTTTTCTTATATCTCTCACGTATATTATTAAGACTGGCAATAGTTTTCTCTGTCCTTAAATTAGCCAGTAATTCGTTAAGCCATTCGGAATAAGCAATGTCATCACAATCTTTCCAATGACATAGAATTAATTTCTTAACAGTCATAGAAATAAGGGCCATTTGATATCGTCTGATAGGAACAGAAATTCCACTATAATCACCTAATGCACAAATTTCTGGGGTAAATAGTCATTTAGGCCTAATAAGGGATCAGTATTTTGCTGGATATTGGCCCATAGTGCAATGGCTTTGGAATAAGTCCAGAAAATGTGGTATATAGAACCTTCTTCTTTCTGACATCGGGTACAGGTAGGAGCAGCTAAGAGACCAAATTTAAATAATTTTTGTGGGGTATAATATATATTATGCAACATATGAAACTGAGTAAGGCGTAATCTGTCTTGGGAAACATATTTGTGGCAATTCCACCTTAGAGTTTCCCATTGTAATTCTTGGGTGGGGAAAAAGGAGGCCCCGTAATCTGAGGGAGCAAAGCACTTCAGATAGGCCCAATTATATAAAATTTTATAATATTTGGAAATCATTTGTTGGGAACCAATTAAGGTGCCTAGTTCACTCTTAAAGGCTATTGGGGGAGATACACTGAACACCTTTAAAATCAGATGCCTTAATTGGTAAATTTTAAAGATACATTTTATTGGTATATTCAGTTTGGTCAGTATCTCAGTAGAGGAAAGTCAGGTATGTTCATTGGAGACAAAAGAAGCGGGACATAAGTCATTAACAGGTGCTAGCCAGTTGGCGGAGAGTAATTTATTGTTTATTTTCAAATTAGGATTACCCCCTATAGGCTGCATCAAGTCCCGTGTATGATTGTATTTAAGAAAATGACATAACTGTGAATGAATTTTAATGGAAATTGCTATAGGAGTGGCTTTTAACTGGGCAGGCAGCGAGCTGGCCTTGATGTGAAAAAGTGTTGCCAGGGTTAGGCCATGGCAGGCAATTAGGGAGAATTCAATTTTAAGCCAAAGGGGTAAAGACGAAGAAGAAAAGACTTCCTCTCTAGGAGAGAGCCAACGCAAATATTTGGCAATGTGTCTGTCCCAGTGATAGAAAGTAAGATGAGGGAGGCATAAGCCTCTTTTGTCTTTAGGAATGGCCAACTTAAAATAAGCCAATCTGGGCTGTTTATTGACCCATATAAATTTGGTGATAAGTTAATGGGCTTTGCAGAACCATGAAAGAGGTAGCCAGATATTAAGTAAATAAAGAGGATAGAAAAGTCTTGGAAAAACATTTATCTTAATTAAGTTAATTCCACCCCATAAGGAAATAGGGGGTTTAGACCATCTATCCAAGTCCATGCCAATAATCCTGACCAAAGAGTCCAAATTTAATTTCTGCAAAAGAACTGGATTTTTAGAAATTATGATTCCCAGGGATTTTAAAGAATCTTGTGCCCAGGAAAGGCTGAACACCATAACAGAACACCATAACAGAACTTTTGATAACTTTTTGGTTGAGGGGAAATATGATAGTCTTATCAACATTTAATTTATAATTAGATAAATGACTATATTCATCAATGAGAGTGAGCATGGAAGGAATAATCGACATAGTTGGGTAAGATATTTGTAAAAGAAGGTCGTCAGCATAGGCCGAGACCTTGATTTCCTGATCATGAACAGGGATACCTTGGATCTGAGAACAATCAGTTGGACGTCGAATCAAGGGCTCCAAATACAGGTTAAAAAGTAAGGGAGATAGAGGACATCCCTGTCTGGTACCAGATTGTAATGGAAAGAGGGTTGACACCGCCCCATTAACAGTAATCCCTGCAGAAGGAGCATGGTATAAAGTCTTTATCCAGTTTGGAATGTGAAAGGGAAATTATAGGCCTTAAGAGTGCAGAACAGAAAATTCCAATTCACCCTATCAAAGGCTTTCCCTGCATCCAGAGAAATAAGATCTGCGGGAAAATGAGCATCTCTAGAAACAGAGAGAACATGTGACAATTTTCGAAGGTGGTCTACAGATGAACATCCTTTCATGAAGCCGACTTGTTCAGGTCCAATAAGAGTGGGTAATACCATATTGATACGTACAACTATTAATTTAGTCAGAATTTTAATGTCCTGGTTTAGTAAAGAGATAGGACGATAGCTAGTAGTGAATTCCGGGCTGCGATCAGGTTTAAGTTATAATACAATTAAAGCTTCGAACAATGTAGGATCTACCACAGCTCCAGTTAAAATATATTGAAATAATGATAATAATAATGGAGTTAGCTGCTTCTGAAATTGTTTATAAAAATTCTCAGAAAAACCATCTGGTCCTGGTGTTTTATCAGAGGGTAAACTTTCGAATGTGCACAGTTTTTCTTGTAGCAAAGCTTTTGTTTCAGGTGTCCCATTGTTTTGATGTGGTATGTGGAGCCAAAGGTAATGTAAGCGGTTGCTGCTGAAATATGTGGGGTACGATGATCGGTCGGGCTGAGTTGGTGAGAAGGCCTGGTCACAGCACGGAAGGCTGGTGGAGAATGTGTGGCAGACCAGCTTGTGTGAGCACCACATGGTGCAATTTAAATGGAGGGTGCATTGGGCCTGGAGATGCGGGCGGAGGGTCGGGGCACCACATGGCGAGAATGGCCAGCGTGGATGGCCCTGGGGTGGTGTCAGCATTTTGGCAGCCAGAAGGCTGTGCTGGGGTAGGGATGGCACTGGTTGAACAAGAGCAGGTGAATGGGAGGCCCGGCAATGGGGCCAAGAGGCTGGAAGAGCAGCAGTCACCAGGAACAGGCAGAAGGCCTGGTCTGCAGTGGGGATTATGGAGAGGAGTGGATGGCAGGCAGGTTTGTGTGGGTATTTGCATGGTGCAAATATGCAAGAAAGCAAACTGCTGGTTTTGGGGTCCAGAGGAGGTGGGCCAGCTGGTGGGGGTGCTGCACAGTGCAAGGGAAAAGGGAAAAGGCCCGATCACAGCACAGAAGGCTGATGGAAGAATGGGTGGTGGGCCAGAATGTGGGAGCACTGTGTGGTACAATTTGAATGGAGAGTGCTTTGGGCTCGGAGATGCGGACTGGAGGGTGGGGTACCACGTGGTGGGCATACCGCCAGCAGGCCTGATGGCACGGCAGGCAGTGGCGGCAAGCAGGAGGGTTTTTGTATCGGTATTTTGGGTGGGGTGGGGTTTGTAGACACCACGGGTTGGGGCAGATAGCATGGTGAACTCAGGGGTCTTCTGGCAAGGCTGGATAGCGTTTGTTGGGTGCTACGGTCTGACTGTAAGCTGGCATGGGGCCTCCGAGGCCAAGTGGAAGGACATGCATTTGCTACCAATATGGATCCTCTGTGCTAGGAAGGAGCATGATATATGAAAAAAATATATATAATAAATAAATAAGGAGCCGACGAACAACCACACTCCTCTGCTACTTTCGGAGATTTTTTATTTAGATTGTAAAATTTGCCACCAGAAACCATCATGGGTACAATCCGCCTCACTAAAACCCCGACTGGTTCATATGCAGTACGTCATCAGGGGGTGCACAGTAGGCACAGAGGGCCAGTACTTGTCAGCCTACATTCATGGCTGCGGAAAAGGGGCAGCAGGGGCAAGAGCTCTGGGAAGGGGAAGGACATCAGGCTGGCTGAGTGGCTTAGGAGGGGGGAGTGTCACAGGTGATCTGGGTGGGGGCAGGGGCCCACTTCAAAAAAAAAAGGGAAGAAAATAAATTAATAACATAAAGAAATGGGTCCAGTTTTCGAAGGAGTCTTGGCCGGTATGGGGGGGAGTGGGTGTTTTTGGGGGCTCAATGGTGCAGTTAACTGGGGGCCTTGGCAACCAGTGGTGTTTCTTTGGTATGATCATGTGGTTCTTATTATATAGCCTAGAACACAGCTGTAGAGATAGCACCAAAGAAGGCTCCAACTTTCAGCACTACCATGTTGGTGGAAGCTTCAAAATTAATCACCCAGATGATGCAGTTGATGGAGGCAGCAAAGAAAAAGGAGGCAAAGGAGAAGGCCCAGAGAAAGAGGAAGGATCAAGGTGTGTGGGCTGGAAAAGGAAACAAGAAACTGAAGAGGGCGGTACCCAGCCCTCTGGCAGAGCCCGGGACAGGTGTAGGTCCCATCCAGGTCCCGGCAGGACCTCAGACAGATGGGGGTAAGGATGAGACAGATATGAGCAATGATGTGGACTTGAAGGAGTGTACTGAGAGTTTGCTGGGGGACATGGGGGAGGAGGGGGGTCTCAAAAATGGAGCGGGATCTGCAGGCCATCAAGGAGAAAGGCAAGCAAGGAAAAGGAGGAGAGGGAGCAGTAAGCGGGGACAGAAAGCTATACGATGGTCGGCCGGCTTTTAGGCTGGGCGACCACATACTGGTTGCAATAAAAGCAAAAATTTAGAAGGGGGTACGTGGATATCTTTGGTTTAGTGGATGAGGCGACAGCCAAAAAGTACGAGCAAAGGGAGTCAGCGGGTAAGTCAGAGATGGTGGAGGCTCTGGCAGCAGTGGGGCATAAAACGGAGGAAGCCAGGTTTAATGGCAAGAGCATTGTTACATGGCAGGTGGGCTTCCTGACCTATAGTGCACTGGTGTTGAAGAACAGCCGGATCTGGCGATCCCTTTGTTGACGTATATGGCGATCATCAGGGATGCATACAAAGCAAAGCTGGGGTTGGTTGGCTTAAGTATGAGACATTCTGGAGGAGAATGGCAGTGAAGAGTGACCTCCAGTGGGACTGCACCCACACAGAGTTGTGGGTGAGGGCACTTTTGGGTCCAACAGGGGGACTGGGGGGTGGAACAAGGAAGGAGAGTAGCACCGGCCCAGGGCACCAAGGCGTGCTGGGCGGTTAACCGGACTTCATGTACATGGCTTAGCTGCAAGTATAAGCAAGTATACTCATGGTATGGGGGGTCACACCCAGCAATGAGCTGTAGACAAGGGAGAGAAAAAGGGGGAGAGCCGAACAGACAGGCCCAGGAACAGCCCTTTTTGAGGAGGGCTGGGGGGAGGGGGCTGGGGATGGGGTGTGGGGGGTCTCGGGAGAGGGGGCTGTGGGTCCAGCTATGGTTGGAACTAGGGCAGGATCTGAAGAGGGAAGGTGGGGCTAAGCTCTGGCCCACACCCCCATCAGGTTAGGGGTAGTGGAACAATGGACAGCGGGCTACCCAAACAAGTGAGGGGCAGTGTTGCTGAAGTTGGGTTTTAAAAGCAGTTTTTTGCTGGTCATTGAAGGGGCATGGGTGGGGATGCGGGTGAAGAATCTGGGGTTGGTGAGAGGGAAGTAGGATGTAGTATGGGGAAAAATCCTGAAAGAGGTCAGGGCGGGGAGGGTAGAGGGGCCAGTACATGGCCCCCCCGCCGGCATTTTCGAGTGTCACCATTAGGGGTGGTACCAAAGAAATAGGCGGATAAGTTCTGACTCATACATCACCTGTCCTATCCCAATGAGGGGTCAGTAAATGGAGGAATTCCAGAGGCGCTGAGCATTGTCTTGTACGCATCTCTGGACCAGGTGGTGAAATTGGTCCAGGCAGCAGAGGGTGCTTGGCTGGCAAAGACGGACATAGAGACCGCTTTTCACCTGCTACCGGTCCATCCCGTGGACTGGGATTTACTTTGTTTTCAATTTGAGGGTGGGCTGTATTTTGACAAGGTGATCACTGTGGGGTGCTCGGTAGCATGTTCCACTTTTGAGGTTTTCAGTTCATGGGTACAATGGGTGTTTGGGGAATGGTATGGGCACAGGAGGGTGGTCCTTTACCTGGATGACTTTCTGCTGATCGGCACCAGCTGGGAGGAGACCCAAGGGATGTTGCAGGATTTCCAGGACATGTGCGACAAGATAGAGATCTCACTGGCAGCTGGGAAAACTGAGGGCCCAGCACGGACACTGGAGTTCCTGGGGATTGAGGTGGACACCGAGGAGGAGCATTTCTGGCTGCCAGGGGACAAGGTGGTGCGGCTACGGAGGTTGCTTGCACTAGTGGCGGGAGGCAGAGCGTGCTGCTGGTACAGGTTCAGCAACTACTGGGGCACCTTAATTTTGCCTGCAAGGACATAAGCCCAGGCAGAGCTTTTTCGAGGAGGCAGGGAAGGATCACGGGGAGAGCAAAACAACCCCATCACTGGGTGGACATAAACAGGGGGGTTAAAGAGTACCTATGGGTCTGGGAGGTTTTTCTCGAATTGTATAATGGGGTGACGTTCTGGCAGGAGGAGTGGGCATGTAGCGCAGACATGGAGCTGTATACGGACACAGCAGATGGTCTGGGGATGGGGCATATTTTCAGGGGGAATGGATTGCAGAGGCATGGCCAACAAAATGGCATGAATGGGGTTGGACCAAGGACATTACATTTCTTGAGATCTTCCTGATCTGGGTGTCCCTTGAATTATGGGGTGCCTGGATGGTGGGTCAGTGCATCCTATTCTGGTGTGATAACAAAGGTGTGGTAGAGGTAATCAACAGGCACAGTGGCCGTACAGAGTCAGTAAGGCGGGTCTTAAGGCGCATGGTGTTGTTAGGGCTACATTTGAATTTGTCATTTAAGGCGCAACACATTGAGGGGGCACAGAACGAGGTGGCTGACTGTATTTCTTGTTTACAGATGGAGCGGTTCCGCAAGTTGGCACCACAGGCTGCGCCTACCTGGACCAGGGTCCCAGACTGGACATGGGAGATTGGAGAGTAATGGCCAGGGCTTTGTACCAAGGGTCATGGTCAGCAGACACACTGAAGGCCTATGAGGGGGTCTGGGCAAGCTTTCAGTCATTTCGGGCTGAGAGGGGTTTCAAGACAGAGTGGCCAGTCCACAAGAAGCAGGTTATGCAGTATGTGGAGGAGAAACGGGAAGGGGAGCAGCCGACACCACCATGGGGGTCCAGCTGGCAGGGATCAGCTGGGCCTGCCGGGAATGCAGCTGGGAGGATGCTGCAGGCAGCAGAGTCATCAGACAGATGGTCTTGGGATGGAAGAGGGGGCAAGGATTGAGGCAGGATGGGAGACAGCCCCTAATGGGGCCCCTGCTCATGAAGGTGGTGCAGGAGCTGGACCACATGTGCATTATGCTAAAGAGGCTTGCCTGTTCTGGGCGATCTTTGCAGTAATGGCAAAAGGGGCCTTCAGGGTCAGAGAGATGGTGCCACCCGGAAAGGGAATGGCACCATGGGTTTACAGGAGGAGGATGTGAGGTTGGAGGGGGAGAAGTTGGCCATCTGGCTCTGGCGGTCAACAACAGATCAGAGTCGTAAGGTTGCCACAGTGGAACTGCTCAAACAGGCCAGGGCAGGAGTCTGTGCGGTGCAGGCCATGGTGGACTATGGCAAGGTTAGATGTCATCGACTGGGGGCCTGGTTCATACATGGGGACAGGTCCCTAGTGACAGGTTTTCAGGTCGGAGTGGTACTGAAGAAGGCAATGGCATTCATGGGGGAGAACCCCAGGGAGTTCGACCCACACTCCTTCAGGATTGGGGCACTTCAGAGGCGGCTGCTACACGGGCAGGGGAGAAGGAGGTCAAGATGGTGAGTAGATGGACATTGAACTGTTACAGGAGATATGTATGGTGTTGACAATGGTTAATTCATATCCCTTTTTCTCTTCCCACAGCAGGCTACCAGAGACAGATCTTGATTGTGGGGCACTCCTTCATCTACTGGGTGGAGAGGTTTGTGGCCACCACAAGGATAGAGACGCAGTTGCATCCAGGAGCAGAGCACACCAAGGTGCGTGGAAGGGCCTGAGAGGCATGCATTGGTCACAGCTGCTACCCCTGTTGGAAGAGCTCCAGGTGCACTGGGCCACACTGGATGGTATCATTGTCTACCTAGGGGGTACCCATCTGGGTACGGTGCCCTGGGGTTCCCTGTTATGGGACATTCTAGCAGATTTGGAGAAAGCAAAGGGCTGGTGGCTGCGGGTGGTGATTGGCTTGTCCAAAATCATATCCTGAAGGGTCTGGAGGGGAGTGAAAGGGACGAAGGCAATAGAGGTAGCGTGCAAGCACCTGAACAGAAAGGTGGTTAGGGCAGTGATCAAAATGGGAGGGGGTGCATATACGACATAGGGATATGTCATACAAGCAGGAGGGGGTGTACCTGACCAAATTTGGCATGGGATTGTTCCTCCGGCCTTTTGAGGAAATTATATGGGATACCAATAAGAAGGGGCCTAAGGGCTAACCTGCAAGGGGGGGAGCCCCATCTTCCATCGCAAGCTGGAGATGGGTCAGTGGAAGGTTTCAGGAGCAAAGGCGAAAAAGGGGGGCAGGCAGAGGGGAGGGGTAGATACCACAAGCTGGGGACAAAGGAACCCAGGTGTGGGAGCATGGGGAAAGGGGAGGGATATAGAGCTAGGGGGTGGATCGCTGTATCCACACCTTGTTGGGTGGGGGAGTGATCAGGGTAAGGTGGTACCCAGTTCATGGTGATGAAAAAGGGGGGGGGCCCAGATCCTGGTGTCCGGACCCTGAGAAGATAATCGGAAGAGGAAGACCACCTAACAAAGAACCACCAGAGGGAAGACTGTTATGTCCAAGAAGGAATCTTGGACTGTTATGTCAAAGATGTAAATACTTATTGTTGGACATGAACTTGGGATGTACATGTAATGAGATGATTGTGCCTTTTAATAAATGCTGCCAGCGAGTATCCAAAAGTGATATATGAGTGGCCTGAGTTATTACTGGTTGGGGATCCAGGGACAATTAGACTTGCCAATAAATGGTAAAAAGGGTTATCCTGGGACACAGCCAGGAATACGGGTAAAGGGGAAGGGGGGCTACAGAGAAAGGGGATGGGGATGACCTCATGGAAGGATCATACGACCAGGCCAGGGAGCTCGCTGGCCATTGGCCAGGGCTAAATAAGGGGCCTTGGAGGGGTACTTAAGGGCAGGCAACTTACAGCAAGCCCTCTTTCTGCTGTAATATTCCCTCCCACCCTCCCAGTAAGAAAGAAAGGGAGTAATATTAGAAATAGGCACCAGGAAAGAGGCACCAAGGTGGCAGTGGAGGCCTTGGATGGGGCCCGGCATGGGCAGAGGGAGCTGCAGATGGGTGGCCGGTGGTCAAGGGGACTAGGTAGAGTCCCACTGGAGGATGGGAGAGGTAAGGAGGCACCCTGAGGGAAGGGTTTCAGGAGCAAGGGGAAAAAAGGGGCAGGCAGAGGGAGGTGGGTGGGTACCACCGGCTGGGGACAAAGTAACCCAGGTGTGGGAGGAGGATATAGAGCTAAGGGTGGATCGCTGTGTCCATACCTGGTGGGGGAGTGGTCCAGGTAGGGTGGTACCTGGTTCATGGTGATGAAAAAGGGGGGGCTAGATCCTGGTGTCCGGACCCCGAGAAGATAATCGGAAAAGGAAGACCACCTGACGAAGAACCACCAGAGGGAAGACAGGACTATTATGTCCTAGAAGGGATATTGGACTGTTATGTCAAAGATGTAAATACTTATTGTTGGACATGAACTTGGTATGTACATGCAATGAGATGAATATGCCTTTTAATAAATGCTGCCAGCGAGTATCCAAAAGTGATAATTGAGTGGCGTGAGTTATTACTGGTTGGGGATGCAGGGACAATAAAAGGACAATCAAAACACACAGCAGTGCTCAGTGAGGTATAAAATGATCCTTCTGCATACTTTGACAAATTTATAGTTTACTACAAAACTATTCATTAAATATGTCCATGTGTTAAACAGCTCATATCAAGTGTGAAACAAAACTATAGTTCCATGTAATCACATTATAATTTCTGAATAACCTTTTCTTCCTAATTACAAGTCTTTCTTTTTTTTTTTTGATTTTCAACTGCTGTTCTTTAGGTAACAGTTTTGAGTCTTGATCATTTGGAGAAAGCAACTCTGAGGACTTGTAATTTAAACAAATATTCAATAAACGTTACAATTATATTCTATTCTAGCATAAAGACAACACGGATACTCCAGAAAACATGATGTTATAAGGCAGGGCTATATCTGAAACCATTTGTTTTTCTATTTTCTAGCATGATAAATAAGAAATTTAGACAACAGCTTCCCTTCCAATTTGCTTTGCACAAATTCCCATTCAGTCAGTGTACATTAAAAAAACACTACACAGGTGGGCCTGGGAAGGACAGGCTGGCACTGGGAACTCTGGACTGGAGCCTGCCTCAGCACTGCAGTGCCTAGCGGGTGGCTAAAAATAAACTCAGGCAGGCATGAGGCCTCCTCAAATAAGCAAGAAGGCAAATGGCCCAGACCCTATCACATGACTGCTCCTTGCTGCAGCAGTGCAACTCTCTTGTGGCTCCTTCTCTGTAGTGTTTTTTAAAGGCTAGGAAAGGAATTTGGTTTTATATGGCTCCCTTCAGAAACTGCTTTGCAGCTCGGGAGAAACTGTTGCTTCCCTGTTTTAGTGCATTGGAAGGTTTAAACTTCACAAATTACAAACAAGTTAAGCACAGGGAATTTAAGTCACATGTGCAGGGTCAAGCAGTAAATGGTGGTTGTTGAATTCAGTCCTGCATCTCATGTTCAAAGCTCTGCTCTCTATTAGGCTAAACTTCTTCACATTTTTTATTCAGAAAAAGAAATTATCAAATGACCTTGTAACAGCATGACTTGCTTTAAGAATATACTCTGCTATTAATTTTACAATGTCGATGATGTGCTAAAAGTTCTAAAGGAAGAGAGATGGAATTCATAAGGGGTAGGAAGCTCCCTGACAATCCCCTTCACTAAACATAAAGGGTATATCTACCCCCGAGTCGACCCTTTCTTAGCTGAAGGCTAGGTTCTTTATGGAGACCTGAGAAATATGTAGGGAACAATAGCCTTACAAAACTACATACAATGTAGCTATAAGCCAGTGATTCAGTTGCAGTAACTGTCACCCACTGGACCTTATAATAGAACCACAGTTGCCCCCCCAAGTGGCACAGTACCCTGAATGTATAGAAGCAACTCAGCAATCTTTCTGAACTTAATCTGGTTTATCACTATCATTTAATGAAAATTAAATGCTGGTAGGGAAAATTATGGAATCACTTCTGAAGGAAAGAATTGTTGAGTAGCTAGAGGCCAGTGGGGTACAGGACCCAAGGCAGCATGTATGCACAGCGGGAAGGTCATGTCAGACAAATCTAATTGATTTATTTGACTGGGTGAACAAAGTAGTAGACCAGGGAGGGGCTGTGGACATGGCCTACCTAGACTTCAGCAAGGCATTTGACACAGTCCTGCACAAATGATTAATAAACAAATTAGTCAGCTTGGGAGTGGGTCACAGGGTGGTAGCCTGGATAGAACATTGTCTGGACAACAAGAAGCAGAGGCTAACAGTAAACAGAGTCCACAGTGAAGAAAGTGGGGGTTACTAGTGGGGTACCGCAGGGTTCAGTACTGGGTCTGGTCCTTTTTAATGTCTTTATAAGTGACATTGCAGAGGGACTGGAAGGAACAGTATGTCTCTTTGCAGATGATACAAAGATCTACAACAGGGTTGATACACACAGGGGGGTGGAAAGGATGAGAAAGGGACTTGGCAAGGTTGAAGGAATGGTCAAATGTATGGCAGCCTAGATTCAATGCAAAGAAGTGCAAAGTAATGCACCTGGGAAACAAAACCCAAGGGGAAGTGTACACAATGGGGGGTGAGATACTGACAACAACAAAAATGGAAATTGACCTGGGGGTAGTTCTATCAGATGACCTAAAGGTGGGCAAGCAATGTGAGAAAGTAGTAAGGAGGGCTGGGGGGATACTGGGATGCATAGGGATAGGCATCACCAGCAGAAAACAGGAAGTTGTTATCCCTGTATACAGACAGTTGGTAAGACCCCATCTGGAGTACTGCGTGCAGTTCTGGAGACCCCTTCTCCGCAAAGACATAGATAGTGTGGAGGCTGTCCAGAGGAGGGCAACCAAAATGGTGCAGAGTCTGCACCAGAAGACATACAGCGATAGACTAAAGGAGCTTAATATGTATACCCTCAAGGAAAGGAGGGAGACGGAGGACATGATAGAAACTTTCAAGTACCTCAAGGGAATCAACAAATTCCAATAGGGTAGCATCTTTCAGAAAAAGAGATGTGCAAGAACAAGGGGCACAATTTGAAGATAGAGGGAGGATGGCTCAGAGCTAATGTGAGAAAGTATTTTTTCATGGAGAGGGTTCTTGAACCATGGAACAGCCTTTCTGAGGAGGTTGTGGAGTCAAAAACAGTGGTGGAATTCAAGAATGCATGGGACAGACATAAGGTTGCAGGCAATTGTAGTGTGGAGGGGGTAGGAGGAAGTAGACTGTTGGTTAGCTTGGATCTGCAGCTACAGCTTATCCATTAGATAGGGAAATGGGCAGACTAGGTGGGCCAAGCAGTCCTTATCTGCCATCAAATTCTATGTTAAGACTGTACTGGGCTTAAGGCTAATGTAATGATGGCTTTGGGCGTGGCTGTGACTGGCCCGGTCAGGCAAATGGACGTAAAAGTGCAAAAATAAACGCAGTGCAAACTAAATCAACAAATGCCAAAAAAACATCCAACAACTCCCCAGAGCCCCCAGGTCAAGTCAGTGCAATGCCCCCCCTCCCCATTTTTACTACAGCCAGCTCAGCCCAACTCCTCCTGAATCCAAAAATTGACTGACAGATTTTTTTTTTATTCAGTTCTTCAGCCTCAGGAGTCAGACTCAAGAACAAATTGAAAAAAAACTGTTAAAACTTTTTCAGGACCTCACCTCACCTTCAGTTTATTCAGTCAGGCATTCCAGGTAGCAGCCCAGCAGGCTGGTCACAATGTGATGCTCATCTCTCAAGTCTCGTAGCTCACTTCTTGTCTTGGCCAGTTGGCCCCTCTGCTCTGGCTCTACCCCCCTCCTAAATGTGGGCCCTAGTGGTGGTCTAAGTCTCTACTCTTGTCTCCTGTCCTCCTCCTGCAGGTCTTGGCCTGCTGCTGTGGTCCAGCGGTGGAGTCAGCAGCTCAACCCAACTCTCCTCCTCCTCAGCTCTCTTTGTTCCTTCCCAGGCCTGGCAACACTGCAGCGGCTTGTGTTCGGCCTCTCAATGGGGACCAGAGACAGAGTCAGCAACAGAGAAGAAATCCTCCAACTGATGGGCGGACAGCAAGTGCAACAGTGAGTAACCCACTGTGGACAACCACTCCAACCCAGCACCAGACAACCAACATGGCAGCATGCTGGGCTGGCTTCTCAATGGCAGGCAACAGGGAAAGAAATGGCATTGTAATGTTTTCCAGCCCATGTAGGCGCACGCGTGCAACTGTGGAAGCAGTGCTCTCTGATTGGCTGCAAAATGCACCTTGCTGTGGTTATGGCATGCTTGCAGCCAATTGGAATCAGGGATATTTGGAAGTTGGGACAATTAGGATAGGAGTCGGATGGACAGTATTTAATATATTTAAAAAAAATATACAGTCCTCGGATTCCACCCCCCTTCTCTTTGCTCAGTCAGTCTCCCAGCCAGGTCCAATGCAAGAGCAAAAAAAAAAAACAAAACAAAAAGTGAGCAAACTGAAAATGTCCCAAAGTCCCAGTCTCTTTGTTCAGGAGGCAGCCTACCCCCCGTAATCTACACCACTGGCTGTTTCATAACAGGTTTAACCTTGTATATCTAACATAATGTTATTCAGCATATATTCGTCCTCTGCCAGTGTCACTGGAAATAGAGAGCGAGACTTAACAAAGCCCTCATGATATATTTTACAACACAAAAATGCTCAGACCCATCTATGCCAGCTTGAATTGTCAAAAAGGAAAAAAAAATAATTCTTATTCTTCTGAGATAGATTTACAGTTTACTAGGCAACTAAATGCCTTCTACTAAATAAATATGTCAGCATTGGTCCAGGGATGCTCCAGCAACTCCTCAATCAGGAATAAGTAAGTCTTGGAAAACACACACACACACACACACATACCCACACACACTTTCAAACACACACACACACCACACACACTTTCAAACACACACACACACACCCACACCCACACACACTTTCAAACACACACCCACACACACTTTCAAACACACACACACTTTCAAACACACACACCCACACACACTTTCAAACACACACACCCACACACTTTCAAACACACACACACACACACACACACACACACACACACTTTCAAACACAGTTGATTTAGCAATGAGCTAACCAGGGAATTTTTTATGCTTCACAAGAAATGTTCTGCCCCCTATAAAAGATGCATAGCTCTGACGACTTTGTACAGTATTCTCATGATGAATGTGAGACAAAACTCTGTCTGTCTATCTGTCTATTTATCTAGCTATTCCTTATATTATCTAATTGCCTTTTATGTGTATCAGGGGACTGCATGTGGTGCAGCCCAAACACTTAGTCGACATGAAGAGCTGTATGTGTGCAGGCCCTGTGATACTTCTGTGCTGTTTTGCATCTGTAGTTCATGCCACTGCACTGTAGAACCAAGTTAAGAGACAGCTGACTTGCATGATTAATAAAAGTGATTTGCACCCTCTTTGCATAAAATACGTCTAGTCTTTGCCAAAACGTATAAGTGATGTTTTAACTTAAAGATTCATTTATAACTCACAGCCTATGAAGAGCTAAGCTGGATAGTTATGTTCAAATCCCAATACAGCCACAAGTTCAATGTTGATACATACCGTGTAGCCCCCGGCGCATAGCCCAGCTGCACCCAGCCTCTCACACTGCACCCCATCCATGGTATTTACCACGCAGGGCCTCCCCCACCTATGAACCTGATCTCTGGCTGATTCTCAGCCCAACGTGCAGCTCTGCACTGGGGCTGGTAGGAGGCTGGGGTGGGGGCCAGTGCAGCACTCCGTGTGATTCACTTAACCGCAGAGTGTTGCGTGTGGCGGCTGGTGGGTTCATGATCTGAGGGCAACTGTAAACCCAGGTGGCCAGTTACATGCCCCCAGGGATGGAGCCACCAGTCACAGCAGACATCATGGGAGGCATTAGCCCTCCCAATAGGGACACCCATGCTTTTGGGGCATATTGGGTGGGCTGGGGCAGTCGGCCAGCGACATCACCCCCAACACTGTGCCTGGCGCTCTGCATGCCAGGCCATCATGGTATCCAGTAGGTGCAATGGATCCACTCCTGGGCCCAGTCCAGGCAGCCAATTGGCTGCACAGCTGGGTTCGCAGCTCCACACTGGACCACCCCTGTGAACCTGCACACTGGGGGGGGGGGTTAGTGTAAGGGAGCCGGGCAGTGACCACTGTTTGTGAATGCGGTCCCCATGTGGATCTCCCAGGTGTGTGGAGCTGCATGAGGGGGTATACGTGCCCCCTCTCACAATCATGAATACGGCCTGTGTGAACTTCAGCTAATTAATGTTGATCCCACTGTAGCTTAACTTTTTCAGGTATAAATGCCATAAGAATCCGTGGACGTTTACATTCAAATCCCACTACAGCTACTTGCTCACTGTGTGAACTTGAGCCAATTAATTTTGACCCCTCTGTGCCATAATCTTCTCATGTATAAATGCCATAAGAATTAGTGGAACACAGCTTTAAAACTGATATACTGTTACTGAATAAGCATATTTGCATATACTGTAGTTATTTCTAGTACATTACATGGAAACTGCTCCGAGAGGGGAGTTGTCTTATTTAGGAAGTCTTTGTGCTACTTTAGGCAAAGAACCAAAGGCTAATGAACAGGCACATGGCATTAGGGTTACTTAAAAATGAATTAAAAGCACTCTAGGCTAAAAGTACCTTTCATTAACCAATAATCAACTATTGGTTTTCTGGGAAAGCGCTGCAAACATGATTGGCAAGCAAAATTCATTGTAACGTAGATTTCATTTGCCTGTAACAAAATGTAACAAAATATGACCTTTTATCAAACTATTTCTTAAATGTCTTGCTTTTCTTTTTAACTTGATATCTGTTTGGAAAGAGGGGCATCATGCAAGCTCAAAATACATTATTATAGCATGTTTTATGTAGAGTTGTTTTCATTAGTTGATTTACATTTTTGTTTGTTAGCATTTGGTCTAATCTTCAGCTTAGTTTTACAAATGGTTCGACAAAGATGCTGATTTACAACTGGAGGAACAGTTTCTTATTAGAAATAGAGGGCAAGACTTAACAAAGCCCTCAGGTCCAAGCCGGAGCCATAAGGCCAGGACCACAGCACACAGTTACCAAAGACAGCCGTCTTCATGGGGGGGTCAGAGCTTACCTAAAGGTAACTGACTCCTTCTCACTAATGGATGATTCGTTGAGGGTAACTGTTTCAGTCAGCTGCCCCAACCACCCTCCCACTCAAGGCCGGGTCTCCTCTTATTGCTGCTATGATTCACATGACTGATCACATCACCATGCCAGACTATTATTAAGTGCCTGTTTTCTCATTAGCAAGTTATACTGTGGGCTACTAGAAGTTACTATTGCACTCTACCTTCTCCTACTTCCCTGCACCTATTGTCTGCTCTAGCTCTCTCCTCTTCCCCAAAAATCTGTGCCTCATTGTTTTTGGTCCCCTGCAATTCCAGATACAACCAAGGTTTTCCTTCCCAGATTTGAACCCTACACCTTTAGCACTATAGTCCATGTCACTACCCCCTGAGCCATCAGTGCTGTATAGTTCTTGTTTCTCACTTATTTAACTTCTGTTACCCTCCCAGTGGCCCATTCTTTCCCATGACTCTAATATGACAACTTCTGTTCCCAGTATCCCTCTCAGGTCATTGTTGTTTCTATGCCTTCTGTGCAGTCAACCCACCCTCTGCACAGTGGTCGCATAAGTCTGAACAGATTGACCAACACTACTCACCCTGTCCACATGCTACCTAACACTATTTCTCCACTTTATATGCCCCAACTGTCCAAGTCCCCCCAGCTCCCCCCAACCTTGCCCCTCCTCAATCTTGACCCTGTTATGTCACACTATTCCTCTCCTACATGACCTCCCAACTCCTGTCCACAATTCCCTTTCCTACAGACCCGACAGAGGGGGAAAAAGACCCTGCAAAGCACTCCAGCTGGCAGCATTAAAGGAGAAGACTCCTGTATATTTCTGATCTAGATATGTCTGATGTATATATTATACATTACATCAAGTGCTGTACATATGTCAATAAGAGATCAGTAATTTCTTCAGTTGCAACACATATCTAGAGTCTGAGGATCTGACACAAGGTAGTAAAGTGTCAAGCAAGCCTCCATTTATGTGCAAATGAGTCACTTGTAATACAGCTTCTCCCATCCCCGGATGTCACTGCAGCAACAGTGCAGAAGACAACATAAGGGTATCAAAGCTGTCTATCCTGATTTTAGTTTAGGTTTGCAATGGCTTAAGGCAGTTCCGTCATGCAACTCACACAGGGAGTAGTACTTGTAGCCTTAATACTGTATGTGTAGAGCAAATAATACATCTAATAGTATTGCATTCACAGGAAACAAAATCTGTTACTGTGTACTGCTCTTTTCTCTCTGTGAGACAGTTGCAACATGTTGTGGAGAGCAGTAGACTGAATCAATCAATCAATCAGACAATCAATCAATCAATCTGTATTGACCCAGTTGAACACCCTTGAGAAGATTTATTTACAGGGTAGGCCTGGGCAGTTTCCCAAAAGATCACACAAGACTGAATTCCTCCTTTACACAAATGATACATATACACTCCTTTTCAGCAGCCTGAAAGTGGAGAGCTAGATCACTTACTTTATAAAGTATATTGTTTTACATTTCAAATGCTCCTTACATCTGGGTTTCTGACTAGAAATACCAAGACATAGAATGCATATGACATGGGAGGAATAAGATAAGCAAATACAGAGCACTACAAACACTGAGACCGATTAGTTTATTTACCTACAACAGCTGAAGTCTAGCATCTGATTTGTGAGGGACATTCTACTTCAAATGCTGGCATTACAAAGTGGGGGGGGGGGCCCACAGCTTATCCTCAGTACCTTCAAAATGAAGTGTTGTAGCTCTCACAACACTACTAATGATTTATAATGGGAATGGGGGCACCTTTAAAGTTATGGACCTGAGGGGCCATCTCAGTTCCCAAGGAGGTTAGGGGAACTTGTTAAAGGTCAGAGAGTAAGGGACTTTAGTAGTATTTGAACCAGAGACTCCCAGTTATTGTGCCTGTGCTTTATCCACTAGATTATCCTTCTTCCATATGCTGCAACTGATGCTGTCCTGGTAACCTATTCCTTGTCATAGCTGAACTCTTATATTGCCTTACAGCAGCCATCCAATCACTGACTGCCTAGTTACACAGGGAAAGGGGCATATTTGCAAGATTGTTTCTCACTGCTGGTGTCAATCAAAACAGAGAATGCTAACACATATACAACATAATACAACAGCTGTGTAATACTACTTAAAACTCATGTGGTACCCAGAGTCATTTATTGGGTAAACTCTTTTTTGCTAACTGAAACAGTAACACAACACATACAGGCACTTCCTTATATGAATACTGTACATACATGTCAAATCAGTGCTGCATCACACTCACATGGTCCTAGTCCCTATTAGACCTTCACTTCAGGATATGCACGACGCTTAAAGGGTTCCTCCATTACTCAAGTGGGGAACCAAACATTGTGGGTTTGGTTTATTGGTGGAACTGCAATTAGTGCAGCGTCATTATCTGTTGCTCTGATGACATCATCCTCTAGCAGCATTTATGATAAAATGGAGGACAAACACATTGATAACTTCTGAGGGCTGTATATTTTTATTTAGAATCTAGATGTGGACAGCAACAGGACTGCTGGCAACTGGAGGAGGGACACAACAGTTACACATAAGAAGTTGGGAAAATATTGGTGTGAAACTATGGGAGACTTCCCTTTTAAGGGCATTTTTACTACTACTACTCCTACTCTCTTGAAACATCCACCCCAACCCAGGCACTGCACCCACCCCCTTTGCAAAGCACACAGTAGCAGGTGAACTTCGTATTGCATCTATTAACACCTGCAGTCTCTTAAAAAAATTCAACAATCTGCAGGTCTGGGCAACCCAGCAGCAACCTGGGGAGCATGTCAATTCGCTCCCAACAGTTCACCCCCGCCCCGAAAATCCACTCCCAATAGTATGCTCCTGTTATTTTCACTCCCTACCACCTTTCGCTCCATGTCTTTTCGATCCCAAGCTGCGGCACACATAGACATTTACACACATTGCATAGTACACTGAAGCAGCATTTTATCTACCTGTTGCTCTCTACTGTCTTGTTTCATCTCAACCGAGAACAGAAATAATCCTGTCCGGAACAATAACAAGTTATGTTCAGTTTAAAAAAAAAATCAAGTTAATTTTGTCCGATCTGTCTGAACTCACTATCCTGAGAGTACTTATTGCCCAGACCCTCTGATTGTATCTTATGATAAATACACTGAGCAAAGTGGAAAATAACCTCCCACCTGACGTGCTTGTGGAAAAACATTTTTTAAAAGCCTGTAGGTGGCCTTCTCAAAGTCAGTCATTATGACTACAGGATCTAGGTGTGGATTTAATTCCTTAATAGCAGTCAACACTTTTTCATAATACTCTCGCCTCTTGCCTGGTAGTGGAGAATAGACTGCAGGTTGTAAATTTCCAAATCGCTCACCAAGTATTATAAACATCTGGTAAAAAAGAAGGGGCGCAATAATAAATGTACCATCAGCAAATCAGTTAGTACAGTACTCTGGGTATTGTAAATTTGCCTAAGCCCCAAAAACAAGAATGCAGTTGGGGGCTGGTCTACTATCGAGCTGCATGAAATTAACCTAAGTGCCTTGACTATTTTTAAATGTAGCTTAGTAGTGCTAGTTCACTTAAATTATAGAGATCTGGTGGTGCACCGTGCACCCTGACCTGCTGAATAGTCCATTTCATGTTTTTATCTACTAGGTACCCCTGTGCAGCCAATGACACATTTTGTTTGGAGTGCAGTAATACTTGCACTGTAGTGTCTTGAGTTGTTGCAGCTCTTTCTTTGGCTACATTTACTGCCTCTGCTTGCTCGACTGCAGCTAGGTCAGGAGCATGGGAGTGCTGGCTGAAGGCGGCAATTATAACAGGGTTGTCACAGCTTACAGTGTGTACCCTTGCATTGCATCGCCTATCTGCGTTTAATGCATGTTCGCAGTGCCAAATTGATTTTCCGTTGTAACCATGTGTGTGGTGTGTGTATATGAAGTTATGTGCCTCAACTAGCTTGCACTTGTTGCGCTCAGACAAGATGAACCTCCCTTCCATTTCGAACTGTCAGCATTAAGTATGCGCTGTAGAAATCTTTTTTTAATGCTGCTGACTGCTAATTGATAATGACAGACAGCAGCAAGTAATTTTCCATGGCTTCCATGGCTATTGGACCGAGAAATAGGCAGGGGATGCAAGACCGAGTTGATTATGCTGTTCAACACTAGGTGTGATGTTGGTATATGTGTGTGGCAAAGGGATATGATCTGTGATTCTGTTTGGTTAGCACTGGGAGTGAAAAGACACGTAGTGTGTAGTCCAGGAGCCAATTGTCAGGGGGTCGAGTCGTCAGGAGTGAATTGTCACAGCGCACATTGATGGGAACGAAAAGACATAGACCCAGCAACCTGACATCATCTCTGTAGTTGAAACCTGGCTAAATAAAAATATACCTGACTCAGCAGTCTCCCTTACAGGGTACACAATATACCAAACTGATAGGCTGGGTAGGTGGGGGGGGGGCTTTGCCATCTACCTCCGGAACTCCCTACAGTGGCACATCCTCCCTTCCCCTGACCTGGACTTTGATACCCAGGCCCTATCATTAAAAGTAATTATCAACACTGCTAGGGCACCACTATACATCTCATCAATTTACATCCCTCCCTGGAATCAAAAAACTGCCTTTGAATCAGTCCTTGCCTACCTTTCCCAACTACCTGACAAGGCTGAAATCATCGCCCTGTGCAACTTTAACATAAACTGGTCCTCGGACACCACCACCCCCCTAAAAGATGCTGCATCTGCCATTGACCTCACATAGATAGTTCCCACTCCCACCTGCCACAACCCTAGAATGGATACCTTGACCCTCCTTGACCTTGTACTAACCAACCATACCAACAAATTCAAAAAAGTGAGTGTTTTACCTAACACCCTCAGTGATCACTCCCCTATTCTGTGTCACTGGTCCTTTATGACTACAAATCTACCACCTAAAATTCTCTTCCAGAGATGCCTCAAACCTGGTAAATTAAGGGTCCTTAAACCGCACCTCGCTAACTGGGATTGGTCTCCCATATCCTCTGCCTCAGACTTAGACTCTGCCCTAGAGTTCTTCATCCAGTCCTTTAACTTGGCCTGTGACCTTTTTGCACCCCTTAGCAGACGTGTCATTAAAGGCACAGATCACTCTCAGCCCTGGATCACTCAATCCCTCCTTGACCAAATGCATGACAGAGATACTCTCTAGCACACTGCACTGGAATATGGAAAGCTTGCTGACAGGCAGAGATACCAGGTGGACAGGAACAAGTGCACCTGGAATGTCTGCAAGGCTGAAGCTGAATACTACCAGTCAGTTCTCACCTCCTCCTGGGGCACGAGATGCAAGTTCTGGGATAACCTGAAAGAACTCAATGGCAAATTTGTTACAGCCTACCCTCCCAAATGTGTGTAAATGGATGCATCACAACCGACCCTGAATTCATTGTAAATAAACTGAACCCATCTTTCTCTGATCTTAGCAGTGTCCTTCCACCCAACTTCTTTTCCCCATCCCACCCCCTCCTCCTCCTCCTCTGACCCCCCAAGCACCTCCCTCCCTTCCACTTCAAAGCTATCTCACAGCGGGAGGCTATACCCTCCCTGCAAAAAGTGCTAAACAAGTCCAGATTTAGCAGTGATTCCCTGGACCTAAAACTACTAAAGTTAACATTCAGTGAGGTACTTTATCCCCTTACAGTGCTCCTCAACCTCTTCCTCTCCCTGAGCCAATTCCCTACAAAATGGAAAACTGCTCTCATCACACCTATCCGTGAGAGTGGGGATCTTTTGCTCCAGACAAAGCTCTGGGACCTGATGGCTTCCACTCCAATTTTTATAAAACTTTTGGGAAGGAACTGGCCCCTCTCCTCACAAAATTATTTGAATACATGTTTAACACTACCACTCTGGACCCTTCCTTGCTGGAAGCCACTATTGTTCTGATACTGAAACCAGACAAATCCTCGACTGACCCTGCTAGTTACCGCCCAATTTCACTTCTTAATTACGACATTAAAATCCTAACGAAAATCCTATCCCTTAGAATCAAAAGGGTCTGGCTTAACTTGTTGAGTCCCGAACAAGTAGGTTTTGTGCAGGGCAGGTCCTCTATAGACCACCTGCATACTCTCTCACATACTTTTCAAGCTGCCCAGGACTCTCAAATCCTTATGGCTCTGATATCAGCCTTTGATAGAGTCCATTGGAAATTTCTCTGGATTATATTAAAGAGAATGGGCAACCCAGAGGTCTTTATTCAATGGATTAAATCGATCTACCAATCCCCTACTGCCAGAATTTATTGTAACAGGGTTTTTTCTTCTCGATTTTCACTATTTACAGGCACCCGGCAGAGCTGCCCCCTGTCACCTTTCTTGTTTAACCTCTATCTGGAGCCTCTCCTTCTCAGAATAAAAAATTCTGCACTGGGCAAGGGATGTTTCATTCAACAGCAGTGTCTGGTTCTCTTGCCCTATGTTGATGATATTCTCTTACACTTGGCTAACCCCGAAGTGTTCCTAACACATATATTACACCTTATAGCCCATTTTGGCCAGGTGGCTAATTACAAGTTGAATCTAGCTAAGTCAATCATATTTCCACTGAACGTCAACACGCTTCAGGTCAACTTTTCCCAGTTTGGTATGAAATGGACCCCCTCCTCTCTCAAATATTTAGGCATCTTCCTTACTAAAGGCCCTGATCTTTTCAGAAAGCTTAACCTAGACAATCTATTGATTAAAATTCAACAAGACCTTCAGAGATGGTCCTCCTTCCCTTTATTGCTGTGGGGTCATATTAATATTGTTAAGATGAATGTGTTGCCTCAGGTTTTCTACCCACTTAGCCTAATGAACATTTTCCTACCGATGTCCTATTTTCATCACTTCCACAGGTCCATTTCCAAGTTTATTTGGCAGGGTAAACAGCCCAGGAAAGCCTTCTTAAAACTTAATTTACCCAAAGCGAAGGGAGGGCTCCGTTTTCCCAACTTTATGCTCTATTACTGGGCAAGCCACATGGCAAAATTTGAGAGGTGGTACAACCAGAGGGTGGACAAGTTTCTACCAATTTGGGTACAACTTGAGAAAAAGATTCTAACCGAGTTTGGCCTTCCCCCATCCAGACTCCTCTATTATAATCTATCCATTTTTACAGGGGAGCATCATTGGCACTTCTATCAAGGTGTTGAATCAATGCTGGCACTTTTTCAATCTCTCTCTCCCAGGAAAGACACTTCCCAACCTCTTACCCTAAATTTAAATATTAGGATCGGGGGTCTCCCGCTTTCTCTAGTCTGGCTTCCTCAGCTGAGAGATTGCTGTGTCAATGATTTATTCCTGAATAACTCTCTTTTATCTTCTGGGGAGGTTCTGACCAAGTATAATATTCCTCAGAAGCACATTTTTTAAGTTTTCCAGTTACGACACCTAGTGGCTTCCAGCTTCGGATCCAATCCTACACCGTCTCAAATTAAACCCTTCCTAATCCAGATATAGGAACAAGCAACTAAGGCCCATAGCATTTCTAAGTTTTATTCTTTCCTTTTGGACACTAAATTCCCGGACTACCTGACTGGTTCCAAATGCTGGTCTTCTCTTCTGCCAGATACCCTTCTAGATTGGGAACAAATTTGGGTAGATACATATCGGTATCTCTCTCAAGACAGACATAGACTCACTCAATACCATATATTGAACAACATGTATTATACCCCAGTTAAACTGGTTAAATTAAACAGACTATCTTCAACCCTATGCACAAGGTGTGGCACAGTGGAAGGGGAACCTGGTACACATTTTCTGGTATTGTGAGAAGGTGGCTCCCTCATGGCAGTCCATCCCAATCTAACTTAGACCCTCTTTTGGGCCTGGATGATTTATTCACTATAGAAGTTTGTATCCTATGGAAGCTTTCCAATATACAAGTGATGGAGCATAGATTCCACATGTCCTTAATCTCAATGGTTGTCAAAAGATTGGTCCTTGGGCATTGGATGGACCAATTGGTTATCTCGTATGCAGACTGGATCAGTGAACTTTCTCTCTGTTTTTAGACTGAAAAGTTAATAGCAAGTTCTCAGAATTGTCTGGTTTCTTTTGAGCAGAAATGGGGCAAATTGTATGCTCTTTATTTTAATTAATGTCCTGTTGGGTACACCTCTAGCTACCTTGGCAGCCAATATACCTTTATGTATTTCATATGTATCAGAATCAGCTCCCTTTCTTCCTTTTCTTCTCCTTTCTTTTCTTTTTTCTTTCCTTTCCTTTATAGAAGGCACATCCTGGGGTTGGGGGGACAGGGGCCTGGGATTTGGGTGAGGGGGTAGGGGGTATTTCTCATTGCTTTTCCAGATTCAGGGATTTCTGTAAAATGCTGTATATTGTCACTCTGCAGCTGCTATACAGTTTATGTCATTGGTCATAATGTGTAATCCCTGTACTGTTCTCTCAGGTACATTACCTTTATATAAAATAATAAAGAACTATCATTTAAAAAAAAAGAGTGGGGATCTTACCATCCCTGGAAACTACCACCCCATATCAATACTCCTGCCACTCTCCAAAGCCCTTGAAAAAATCATAGCCACACAACTCTCTGAACATCTTACCAAATGCAACCTGCTGTGTGGTGAGCAACACAGCTTTCAAAAAAGTTACAGTATCACTACTGCCTTGTTAGAATTTACTAATACCCTTCATGCCTCTCTAGATGCGGGGCACTTTGCAGGTGCAGTATTTATAGGCCTGTCAAAAGCTTTTGACACTGTCCACCACTCTCTACTGCTGGCCTATCTCACCCAGCTGGACCTCTCACAGGACACTATAGGCTGATTTGCTGATTATCTATCTGGCAGGTCCCAACAAGTATGGATAACCCATACTCTGTCCTCCCCCCCCTCCCAGTTACCTCAGGGTTCCACCAGGGGTTAATCCTGAGTCCCCTATTATTGAGTCTATTTCTCAATACCCTACCCAGTGCCTGTTCTGGTAAACTTCTCCTATATGTGGATGACACAGTACTCTTCAGCTTTCACCCTGATCCAGTCTCGCTCCAACTGGCACTTCAGAAATCTTTCAGCAAAGCCGAATCCTGGTTCTCTAACCATAGACTTGTTCTAAACTATAAAAAAATGAAATCAATGTTGTTTGCCCATGTCTGAAATAAGTACAGTGGCCACCCCCTGTCCATACATAACTAACATCATGAAATGCTTGAGCAGGTCAGCCGGTTCAACTATCTTGGGGTCACTTTGGACTCAGGGCTCATCTACCATGACCACATCCACCAACTGAGTATGGCAGTCAATATACGCTTTGGCCTACTTCACTATTATAAGTACTGTCTGCCTCCAGAAGCTCTGCAATTTGCAATCTCCTCCTTGATTTTATCCCTGATTGACTATGGAATATTGATATATGGTGCAGCTGATAACACTGCTCTCCATAGAGTCAGGCTGCCCCTGAATGAAGCTTGCCAACTGACCACTGGTTGTGCCCAGTTGACCCTCATCTGCACCCTCTACACCCTGACCAACTGACTCAACTTAGAGGGAAGATTGAAATACCAATCCTGCCTTCTGGACAAAAAAAATCTCTGCTGGCCTTACCCCTTCTGGTCTCACACCATTTCTCCAGGCTAATTTAACCACCAAACACTCTCAGGGATCTGATAATTCTCCTTACCATGTCCCTCACTGTAAGACAACACTGGGTCAAAAAACATTTCACTATAGGGCACCTCTCCTGATGAATTTGCTTCCAAAAACCTTACTGATGGAGCCTAAAGTAAGCCACTTCAAATTCAGTCTTCGAAATTAAATCTGGCAGGATGCTCCTGTCACTGTTACTGATTCTCCCCTGTTACTCAGTTAAATCCCTGGGCAAAGGTCTTCTGCACTTATGCTTGACCCGCACTGTAAAAGTTGTATGAGCAGTTTTTCTCTTTACTGTGGCATGTGCCCTGCCAGTGTCCTACTGTAGCATAGACTCTGCTGCTCTGATCTCTTGTACATAGTATTGTATTTTTTGTATTGTAACCCACTGTATGCCTGCTAATTGTTTAATTTCCTCATCTATCATGTTAGCCATCGATTTAGTCATTGTTTCCACTGTCTGTATCTCTGTACTCCTCTGATGGGGAGCTTGTGTAAAGGAGTCTCTGACTCAAAGGTTTTAATTCCAATATGTTCAATAAATAAATAAATAAAATAAATATATTTTAAAACACAAAAATGTTCAGACACAAGAGCAAAAAAACTCAGACAGAACAAAAGCCCATCATAGCAACCATGGCACTGGGGTGAACAGGCACACTTTTGCTGTTACTTGTGGGACATTTAAATTTTAGCAGCAGTACATTCATTATTTTATCAGAATAGTAAGTGGCACACAGCATCTGACAACGATTGTCATTCTGTGACTGTCTTTTTTCTACCTGTTGCCACTGCTTGCATCTGACCGGAGCTGCTGTTATTAATGTAAAAATTATATGTATATGGTCCTCATTTAGTGTTGTTTTGCTTAGTGCATTCTTTCAACAAAAGCTGATTTATCGAGATTTCAAAGTAGTAAATCTTTAGTTGTAAGGCTCTCCATGGTTTATTGTGGTGCTTTTATAAACTTACAGGGCATACTTCACAGAGTTCTGTTTTGTGTTGTTTTAAACAATGATGCTAATGTCTCTGATTTCTCATATTAACTTATCATCCCCTTTGAAAACTGCTCAGAGTAGGTTATCAGCATCTAAGCAACATTTTTATTTATTTTTTATTTTATTCATTTGTTAACCGGGTAAGGACACAGGATTATAAGCCCTTTTTCAGTTCCGACCCATGAAAACAACAACCAACAAGACAATACATTTCAAACGCAATCTATACAAGTATTATTACACAAAACAATTACATACAGATAAATTCATGGTAAAATAGATTTTGTTTGCTTGTAAGGAAATGTAATGAAATGGCAAGCAAAATCCATTGTAAAGCATATTTCTTTTGCCTGTAACAAAATGTAATGAAATATGACCTTTTATCAAACTATTTCTTTAACATCTTGCTTTTCTTTTTAATCTGATATCTGTTTGGTGAAAGGAGTGGTGGTCATACAAGCAAAAAATACATCATCATACTGTGTTTTACTTAGAGTAGTTTCCATTAGTTAATTTACATTTTTGTCTGTTACCACGTGATCTAATTTTCATCTTGGTTATACAAATGCTTTGATGTGAGTGTGCCAGCTGCGTGATGATGTGATCAATCATGCATTCCAAAATGTCACCTAGGCTCTTGTGGGGTGATGCATCCTCGTGCAGCTATCTGAACTGACATCTGTTAGGAAGTAGAGTGCATTGTTGTTATAGGTACCCTGGCTCTTTATTTTGTTTTACTCATAAAGTTATTTTTCCTTTTCAAACAGTGTCAAAATTACCGTAGTTTCCAGCATTTTAAATGAATTTGCCCTTCCTTCACAGATCTGAGGGACATTTGAAACAGTAACCCCAATCACACCCTTCCCCCCCAAGCTGTTTTTAAATGGTAGCTGATGTTCATTTCATATAATCAGTTACTGCAGATGACTGGCAACTTGTCATTACCCTGACACTTAGGCAAACATAAGCTGTCTTGTGCAGCCAGCAATTATTAACTGTGTGTTTCTGTTATTTCCAGGATTCAGTTATCTGTAACTTAGTCGAAGTCTACATCAATGTGATCGATGAAAAGAACTGTCAGTAATTGTTTTTAGTGACTGTGGAACTCTGGTGCATGATAGTGTTATTACTTTGGTTCAGAATTCTATCACTAGTTTTTTTTTTCAGTAGTCTAGTCTCACATTCAGCTAAGTAAAGAAACGAGCATTTGTCAATACCAGAGCTCATCGTTGGGATTGCTGCTGGTACTCATCGATTGACAGGACTATAGTTCCCAGCAGAAAGAACAAGTTATGCCACCAAGTTCACATTCCCGTTGAAATACAGTGACGTGCACACCTGTTTCCTCAATTCATGATCGGGCTGTGAAGAGTGAAGATGTGTCTGCGGTTCAGAAAAGATGAGGGCACTGGAGCCCCACCTTGGGTTGGGGGGGGACATTATGGTTAGAAACCCTAACACCACGGGCATTTGTTGGTATTTGCACTAACATTTTCAACATGCACAATCCACTCAGAATCTATGTGCTCAGCCATTAACCACGTGCAGAGAGAGGGTAGCTAACCTTCTTAACGAAACAAAATCCAAATCACACTCTGCACTCTATGCACAATCATTACCCAGAGAGTTGTTGTGTTGCCACAAATTTCTTTTTTATTGTGGTTGATACTTTGCTGCATTCAGCATTTCATTCAAAGCTTGAGCCTTTTTAGCATTCCAGCATTTCAACATTACACCACAACTTCTCTCAGTGTCTCCAAAACTGAGCTGACCCCAGAGCTTCGACCAGGGTGTGATGTTCCTCAGAGGATAATTAGTGTTCAGTTACAGCCTCCTTAAATAACCAACTTAATCGTGAACACTTGGTAGCCCCCTGGTGTTCATTTAAATGCATAACATTTTATACACATTCCACTCCCCTGTTCTGAGGCCGGGAGATCAGAGGTCTGTGGGTTCAGTTCCCACATCTGGCACTTGGGTTAATATCCCAGTACTGACACTGCAGTGCAGCATGAGAGGGGTGCTGCACTTCTGAGGTGTCATCTTTCGGATGAGACGTTAAACCAAGGTCCCATCTGCCTGGATTGGTGGTAGTTCAGATGGATGTTAAAGATCCCATGGCACTTATCGAAAAGAGTAGGGGAATTTCCCCGGTGTCCTGGCCAAATTTCCCTCATTCACTAAAAATACCACCAACAGCTTAATCTGGTTCAAGGTCAGTTGGCATTCATCTGTATCCCCTTCCCCCCGGTAGTGCCTGAAAATAGGCAGGATTTGTCTAGTGCACTTAACCCGGTCAACAAAAGCTAAAATAAAAAATAAAAATAAATAAAAAAAATAAAAATTAAGAAAAATTCCCTACCAGGAGTTAAAGTCTGTGGGATTGATACTAGGGTTATATCTGACCACTCTCTGTGTGGTGCATGGCATCCTTGACTCCCCATCACCAGAAGGACACTATTTGGAAGCTTCATAACCAGCTTCTGAAAGATGTAGATGCTGTTAAACAGATATCCCTATCCATCACCCAATACACCAGGAAAAATGTAAACACCACTAGTAAACTGGACATTGAATGGGCTGCATTGAAATCCTTTCTAAGAGGGGGATTCATTAGTATTACCTCCCACAGAAAGAGGAATAGGGAGAAGCAAATGTCTAACCTGCTGTCCCAAATTCAAAGCATGGAAAGGGCACTCCCCCTTAAAGAGAACAAAAGAGATACCACCAAACTTTTGAAATTCAGAGAAGAATACAATTAACTTTTAAGAGAGAAGGCAGAATATGCTATGTTAAAATCTTGCTCTGTCTATTTGGACCAAGGGGAAAAGGTGGGTCACCTCCTGGCTGTGAGGGTTAAACAACAAGAGGCAGCTAGACTAGTGAAAACCATTAAATCACATATTGATGTTTCCATTAAGTCTACTCCTAGAGAGATTGTATCGGAATTTGAAATCTATTATAGGAATCTATATGTCCTAGGATGAACCCTCCCTCATCTGGGGAGATAGAGGCATATCTAGATGCATTACCCCTCCCATCTATAGATGAAACAGGTCATAGCATATTATCAGCCCCCATCATGGAAGAAGAAATCAAGGAAACCATTAAAGGAATCCCTCTAGACAAAGCCCCAGGATGGATATACCCCAAATTTTTATAAAAAATTCTCGAACCAAATAGCCCCCTGGCTGTTCAGATTCTACTCCTCCATATTATCAGAAAACTCTTCTGATCCCCATTTATTTGAAGCCCTTATCATAGTGCTGCATACAGCAGGCAAGCTTGAAGAATGTGTCATGAGTTACAGGCCTATTTCGCTTATAAATAATGACATCAGAATTCTGGCCAAAATACTCGCAAATAGACTTACTAAAGTACTCCCAGATTTGATTGGACCAGAGCAAGTCGGCTTCATAGCTGGAAGATCCTCTCAGGACCACCTTAGAAAATTGGCCCACATTTTGTCCGCATCCAGGGACTGCATCCTTCTGGAGGTTCTGGTGTCCCTGAATGAGGAAAAAGCTTTTGACAGGGTAGATTGGGACTTCCTGTTTGGGACACTGAAAAAGGCTGGTATGCCGGAACAGTATATATGTATACACGATGGGTCAGGACCCTGTATCTTAGTCCTAGTGCTAAAGTTTACTGTAATGGTGTAATATCCTCCCCCTTCCCATTAAAGTCCAGCATGAGATGAGGTTGCCCCCTTTCTCCCCTTTTATTTAATTTATATCTGGAGCCCCTATTGGTGAAACTAAAAAACAATTCAGACATACGTGGTAACACTATAGGCTCAGTGGAGTTGAATTTATCAGCATATGCTGATGACATATTGCTACACCTGTCTCAACCCCCTTCTTCTATACAGGCTGCCATGAAAGTGATATCAAGCTACAGCAGAGTGGCTAACTATAAAATAAACCTAGATAAAACTAAAGTATTTCCTCTAAACAGCAATACACACAGCTCTCTGCTGAGACAAACCGGTTTGCAATGGACTCAAAACAGCCTTAAATACCTGGGTATCCACTTGGCAAGAAGCTATATAAAACTGAGAGCTCTCAATCTGGAGTCCTTATTATGACATATTAAACAAGACCTTTCCCGCTGGGATATTATGCCTCTATCTCTCTAGGGTAGTATCAGCCTGATTAAAATGAGCATCTTGCCTCTAGTGTTCTGCCCCCTGAGTATGTTAAACCCCTGGCTGCCTTTAATCTGGTTTAAGAAATTGCATGGAATAATTTCACAATTTCTATGGTGAAATAAACCCCCGAGACAAGCATATCATAAGCTGGTTGCTTCAAAAGGAAGAGGTGACCTCAGACTCCCTCATTCTGGTTTATACTATTGGGCTGCTCACTTAAGCAAATATCTCAGATAGCTCCGACCTGTTCAAACCTTTGATTCATCCTCATATGTACCTTCTTGACTTATCATAGAACAAGAACTGATAGACTTATCTGGCATCTCAAGAAACGCCATTCTACACATCCGGCCTAAGGATCTCCCCAGGTCACTCAGCCAATCTCCCATCACTGTCTCGATAAGAGTACACTTTCAACTATGCACGTCCCTAAACTACACCCCTTGAAAGACCCAATGCAACCACTCCTTCGGAATCCTAATTTTCAGGTAGGGGGTGTCACATTGTTGGAAGATTGGCTTCCCACACTAACGGATTGATCCCCTCAAGACCTAGCAAGAGGAGACTCCTATCTGTCAGTTCAAGATATGGCAGAGAAAATTCAGTCGGGGTCAAAAAACATTTTTAAAATTTGCCAGCTCCGGCACCTCTTCATGTCGAAACAGGTATCACCTAGAGTAAACAGTGGGAAGAAAGACCTAATTCTACCTTTAGTTTCCCCTGCTCATTAACCACACTTGACTTCCAAAATCTATGCACTGCTCTATAATTTGGCTTTTCCCCAGGTGGATGGCTCCTCTCTCTACTGGGCAGACAAATTTCCTCACAAAACCTTTAACTGGGAAAATATATGGAAGTCTTGCTACACACATATCATGCAGGATAGATTAAGAATTATGCAATTCTGGATTTTACATAATATGTATCTGACCCCAGCCAGACTACATAAGATGGGCAACCTCCTTTCTCCATTATGTGTACGGTGCAATCAAGTGGAAGGGAATCTATATCACATATTCTGGGAATGCCCCCACCCCATTGTGATGCTCTGGGACCCAATCAGGCAAAGGGTTGATCCCCTATTGGGGTTAGAAAATTTATTCTCACCCGAAATTTGCTTCATGGGTGACTTTATAGGGGTTAATGTTAAAAAGCGCAGATACCACATGTCAATGATTGCACTCTCCCTTAAAGCCCTGGTTCTCCACCATTGGAAAGAAACCCATGCAATTTCTTATACAGAGTGGCATCAAGAATTACTAGCCAATCTGAGAATTGAGAAAATGGTGGCAAGTTTACACAATTGTCCATCTCGATACAAAGACAGATGGGAGTCATTATTTACCTTATACTCCTTATGATACCCCTCACTGTAGATAAAGAAGTAGATGGTGATGCTGGGGGGGGAGGTAGAGGGTGGCAGGTATGAGGAGGAAGGGGGAGGGGGATAACTGTGTAGTCTTTTAATTTTGTAATGTACTGTCATCTCTATGTAATTATGTTCAAATGCATTATGTGTGTCTTGTATTTTTGATTTTTGTATGTCTTTAATGATAGAAACTCAATAAAGTTGAATTTCAACAACCCAGAAATAAAAACATAAAATGTTTTGGAATTTTAAGTGGCTCTGGAGGGATTTGAACCTTTTACCCATATGAATTAATTTTTTGAACTTTTTAAGCTTTTTTATTATTTTCATCATTTAAATATAAAAATTAATTAACAAAAAATGACAATAAAGTTAATATGCATTGTAAAACTCTATTTCTGTCTCTATTTTACTGGTAAATTTCTTTCTTTCATTTTAACTTTTTTTACTTTTTTGCCTGCAACAATCAATGAGCCAAAATATATCTTTCACTAGTATTAGTGAGGTCCAATCACTTTTTTATGGTCTCAATTTGTCTTTAGAGAACTTCTTGGAAGCTTCCAATATCTTGTTCCTTCAAAGGCTATTATTTACCACGTGTCTTTATTTTGATTCAAGATACTTTCTCTGTTTTTCAACATGGACTTTTGTGACCCTCACCTCATGAAAGCATTTGGGACCTCTGCTCATGAACAGTGACACTGTGATTTTGTTAATCTATGCCGAATGTTGATTTCTCACAGCGACCACTCCATCCTGCACCAGATGTCTTATTGTCCACCCTGACATGGAACCTTTGTAAAAGAGTTCACACTCAAAGGTCTTTCCGATATTACTAATAAATAAATAAAGATGTGCGAAAACACAATTTGTGCAGGATGTGAAAAATGACAGCTGTACCATTCATAGGGAGGTTTGAATAGATGGCAGTGTTGAACATCTGGAGTGAAAATATTAAAAATACTTGAACGTGCAAGCGTACATGAAAACTACACAACGCACACTTGTAACAGTCATTTAGTGGAATAATTTCAACAAAATGTCAACGAAGGCATTTTTTGACCTCTGCTCATGAACACTGTCACTATGATTTTCTTAATCTGTCCCGAACTTTGATTTCCCACAGCAACCGCACCATTTTGTGCCAGATGTGCAAAAACACATTTCAGGCAGGATGTGAAAAATGACCACTGTACTGTTCATAAGGAGGTGTGCAAAACTGACAATGTTGAAAATCTTGAGTGAAAATATTACAAATTCTCAGCGTTATGAGTGTGTGTGTGGAAACTGCACAATGCATACTCATAACGTAGTAATTGTATGATCTTTTGTCACCAAATTTTCAACATCGGCATTTTGGGATCTCCACTCATGAACAGTGTCACTATGATTTTCTTAATCCGCCCAGAATGCTGATTTTCAACAACAACTGTGCTGTTCTGCGCCGGAAGTGCGAAAACACATTTTGGCCAGGATATGAAAAATGACAGCTGTACTGCTCATGAGGAGGTGTAAAAAAATGCCAGTGTTGAAAATCTGGATTGAAAATAGTACATATTCACAACATTACAAGTGTGCATGGAAACTGTGCAACGCACTGTCATAACACAGTCATTTTTTTGAATTTTTTCACCAAATTTGCAGCATAGACTTTTTGGGAGCCCACCTCATGAACAGTGACACTCATTTTGTTAATCAATCCCAAAAGGTGATTCCATGCAGTGACCATGAAATCACCTTTTGGGACTGAATAACCAGATGACAGTAACTGAATTCATGAGGTGGGGTCCCAAGAACCCCATGTTGAAAATCTGGCACCAAAATTCACACAAATGGCCAAGATATGCACCAAAGTTAAAAAAAAAACATTTATGCCATTATACAGCTTGCTGGCATTTCTTCAGTTTGTAGTTGGCTTTGAAGAGTGCAGACGTGTTCCCGTTCCACCGAAGATCATCGCACCATCTCCAGAAGCAAGTATGGGTAAGGGGGTGTGTGGGGAGGTGGGTGCACAGGGGTGGGTGTGGGTTGGGGTATGGGGCACAGCAGACTGTGAGGGACTGATGTCTGGTTTACAGGTTAAAAAATACATTAATCCAGTGTGGGAAGGTTTTCTTTTTTAACAGGGACTTTATCACACTGAGGTGGGCTCCTAGTGTGCCAACAGAGTGTTTGATTTGGGGGAGCTATAGCCGAGAGGGATTGGGCACCTTGTCAGCACATACCGAGTGTTTGGGGGACAAGAGCCGAGGGGGATTGGGCACCCCTCTCAGCACACAACAAATGGGGGGCATTATGCTGATGGGAAGTGGGCTCCCCCATCGGCAAATGAACTGAGCGGGGCCATGCCGACAGGGGGATTAGACAGCCCCGTCAGTTTGTTTATTTGAAATGGTGAATGGACATGCAGACAGCATGGGCTCAGTGCATTTACACTGCTGTAAGCTACAGCAGTGTGGACATGCAACCAGGAATTGAAAAATGCAGGAATGCAACATCAAAGGACTGAGCCATGCCACTATTGGTGCAGCCCTGTCCTTTGAAAAGTTGGCAAACTATGCCCCAACAGCTGAAAGGGAGTCATCACCAGCCTGCCAACTGATTTGCCTGCCGCTGACCTGCCCCTTGAAATGGAGCTCTCCATTGGGCACACCCCTGTACAGCATCTCTTATAGCAATGAGTTTGTCTGTGCCTGCATGCCACAACAAACTCAAAAAAAGACAATAATAGAGAGTAGTAATCCAGGATGTAATATTCTCCTCATCATACACAGCTGTGTTGCGTTCAGACAACGTGTAGTGCTACAGCTGCACTATTGGATGCATCAGGGCATTTACATTTCAGTTGCTGCTACCTTGATGAATAGGTTAGTCATAGCTTTTAGATAATATTTATAATAAAAATAAAACAACCAAAAAGGCTTTTAAATAAAATGCTTGCATATAGTCATGGGTCACCTTTATATTGTTTTCTGCTTAAACTGGTTTAGAGCATAACCCTCTGACATAATTGTGAGGGGGAAATACACAGTATTATTATTTGGGATGCACAAGCCATTTCAAATTTCAAACTCTGAGTGGTGCATAGAGTATTAGGAATCATGTTGATTTCTGTTTTATTTTAATTTTTTTCATTTGTGAGTCTGCAGATTGTAGGAGCTCAAAATAAAACTTTGTAAATAACAATGGTTATTATGACTGCTGCAAACACAGAATCAGGTGTGACAAACTATGTTTGCCTGGCTAAAAAATAAGTAAATAAATAAAAACTGGCATAGAGAATTCATTTAGCATAACGTTTTTTTCTGTCTCCCTCCCTTCAGCTGTAGGAGAGAATTGAGCAGTACTGCCAACAAATGTGAAATCAAAGTTTTCCACCAGTCATATCCTACTGCCCCAAAACTTATGTAAACAGGGATAGTGTAGCAAACATTTTATTCATTTTTGAAGTTTGTCACTAACATTTAGGCAACTATTCTTTGCTATTCTCCTCTGATCTTCTAGAATGTGGAGGTGGGGGGAGGGGTCTGCTGTTTGTCCACATGTTGACATTGCATTTTGAACAGTTGTAATCTCTGAGACAATTGCGGTCTTTAAAGATCATTTTTTCCATCAACATCAGCTGCAGAACCACAGATGGACCGGTGCCACTCTCAGGAGTCAGTTGTTGGCTTTTCCTAATAAAGTTGCTTGTGCCTGTGAGTGTGTGTGTGTGTGTGGGGGGGGCTATGGTTGTTGGTGGTGGGGGGTTGTATTGCATCTGCCATATCAGAATCCCTCCCCCCCCCCACACACACATCTTGTTGGGCTCTATTTACTTAAATACTTCCAACAGAAAAGTACCCAATTATGTGGATGCACCATGTAAGTAAATGCCAAGTTTAGAAACTGAAATTGAGGAGCAAATATGGGAGTGGGGAGCAGCACGGAGTGGGTTGCCAAGTAATAAGCGTGATGATAAGATAGCATGGAACTGCTTCCTGGTACTATCCTGAATGTTTTGTTTTTTTCTAGTACCAATAGTATTACCTAGCAGCACTAAGCACCCAAGCAAGAACAACATGTAAATCAGAAAACCAAGCCAGTGTACATGATGATGTTTAAGGACCTCCAAATGGGAGGCTTATGGGAAGTGCTATAGGTATCAACTGGGTTGCTAACTTTGAGAACAAATCCACAGTCCCTGGCTCTTGGAATGGCTACGGTAGCTTGGAGAACTGCTCCAATGCTAGCAGCAGCAGTGGCCATGCCTCCCTGCCCAGAAGATATTGAATCAAATCCAGGGGAAGAAGGGCTTAGAGGAGTAGGAAGAGAGGTGACAGAGTGAGGAGTAGGATGACAGGTGACAGTGGAAAGAGCAGTGGGAGGAGACCCCGAACAGTGCAGGACAGCTGAAGCTGACATTGGCAGCAAAAAAACATACTTTGCAGCAGTGCTAGACATCCAGAACAGCCAGCCACGCTCTTAGTTTCATGCAAGTGTTAGTATGAGGGTGGCCATGCAGTACATAAATCTCAGCAGTCCTTGATTATGAGTGACGTCCCTCATTTTATCCCTCACAATGGCTCTGTCCCTCATTCATGGTATCGCACAAACTTCAGTACTGAAAAAATATTAAAAGGGAAACATTTTGTTCAGATTGGCATAAATACAAGTAGTATGCCTTGTTGCACCACTGACTGACAACACCATTGTTTGCAAACTCACATGATCCCCAGACGCAGTCTGTGTGCAGTTTAGCTGACTCAACCAGCGGAGATATTTTTGATTAGGTGCGCAAGTTCTCCGAGACACAGCAGATACCTTTTGATTAATTATTTATTCATGAAGGCCCACTGATAAAGTTGGCATGTTTTCATAACTCCAGTGCAAATGTTTCTATATTTCGGTGTAAAATATAGAGAATAATGGATAATGGACAAGCCTTGTTGCCGTAACAGGATTCCCCATTTTGTACTTTCTTTTTGACACTGACCTGCTAACTTATATATAATTCACAAAAGCTGGTCATTTTCTTTAAAGATGTTATTGAGGGTTTTTTTATTCCAAGAAACTGTATGGTGAAGCCACAAAATTGCATTTATTGTGATTTTTTTTTTTAAATTGGTAGAATTTTTTTGTGGGAAAAGCTAATACCACCCCCCCCCACACACACACACACACTGATTGGTTCTTACAGTGGCACTAAATGAAAGAAACATATTAATGAGATAGAAGGATGATGTCTAGTTTTAAGATTTATTTATTGTTCAGTAAAGATGTTCCAATTAGGTTGTATCTTTGATTCATAAAAGCAAATGAAAGAAAAATGCTGCACAGAGCAGCATCCAAGAGGCATAATCTGATTGTCGTGATACATTTCACAGCGCCAAAATGCTCATCTTTTTTTTTTTATTACTGGCATTTCTCAAACTATTGTCTGCAGTTTCAAGCAAGAGGAAAAACTCTTTGGCAGAATGGAAGGCCGCCATAGCAACTACGGCACTGGGAATGAATAGACAAACTTTGAACAGCAGCCCCACATAATGTGGAACAAGTGTATGGTTACATGATAAACAGACTGCATGAAAATAATTTTACATCTGTTATCACTGCGTGCATGTGATCGAAGTGCCTGTCATAAATCATATACTACAGTTCTTAATTCAAACTTTGGTTTTGAGGCACCAGTTTTGTAAATTGTGTTACTGCGTCTGGGTATGTATCTTTTCTTTTTTTTATTAGTGGCATATCTCAAACTATTGTCTGCAGTTTCAAGCAAGAGAGGAAGACTGTTTGGCAGAATGGATGGCCCCCACAGCAACTATGGCACTGGGAATGAATAGACAAACTTTTGTGTGATCTCTGGCACAATTAAATTTTAGCAGCAGTGAATTCATTCTTTTATCACAATATTAACTGACACACAACGCCTGACAATGATTGTCATTCTGTGGCTGTCACTTTTGCACCTATTCCCACTGCATGCATCTGACTGGAGCTCCTGTCATTAATTTAAAAATCATATTATGTCTATGGTCCTTCTTTTCTGTTGTTTGGTTTACTGCAGTTCTCATTAATTTAAAAATCGTATTATGTCTATGGTCCTTCTTTTCTTTTGTTTGGTTTACTGCAGTTCTCATTAATTTAAAAATTGTATTATGTCTATGGTCCTTCTTTTCTGTTGTTTGGTTTACTGCAGTTCTCATTAATTTAAAAATCGTATTATGTCTATGGTCCTTCTTTTCTTTTGTTTGGTTTACTGCAGTTCTCATTAATTTAAAAATCATATTATGTCTATGGTCCTTCTTTTCTGTTGTTTGGTTTACTGCAGTTCTCATTAATTTAAAAATCGTATTATGTCTATGGTCCTTCTTTTCTTTTGTTTGGTTTACTGCAGTTCTCATTAATTTAAAAATCATATTATGTCTATGGTCCTTCTTTTCTGTTGTTTGGTTTACTGCAGTTCTCATTAATTTAAAAATCATATCATGTCTGTGGTCCTTGGTTTGTGTTGTTTGACTTAGTTCAATCTTTCAACTGCAATGTCAGACTCAATAAGTAAGCTCACAGCTGCAGAATGAGAACTGCTGTCGGGCATTGTGTGCTACTAACTACTCTGATTAAAGAATAGACATAGATGACTAACACATATGTGCATATGGGCAATCATGATTAGGGAGTACAGTTAAAGCATCACCCCACACCTGATCATGAATTATTTCATATCTAAAACAAAGTTGATTTATCAACATTTCAAAGTGCCACATCTTCACTTGTAAGGCTATGCAGGGTTTGTTGGGGTCCATTTAAGAATGTGTAGGGCATTTGATCATCCCCTACGTCCCATGGACTTCAGTTATATTGTGTTGTTTTAAACAACGATGCTCCAATTTCCCTACACTTCTTGCAAGAAGATGTCTTTTTAGTATGCATAGCACTGTAACATCTGAACAACAGCAGCACAAAATGTGGAACAAGTGCATGATTCCATGATAGACTGCATGAAAATAATTTTACATATATTGCCGCTGCGTGTTTGTCATCGGAGCTCCTGTCATTTAAAAAAACTATATATATTAGATCATACACTGCAGTTCCTAATTCAAACTTTGGTTTTGGGGCACCAGTTTTGTAAATTGTGTTACTGTGTCTGGGTGTGTATCTTTTTTATCTTTTTTTTTTATTACTGGTATTTCTCAAACTATTGTCTGCAGTTTCAAGCAAGAGGGAAAACTGGCAGAATCGAAGGTCACCACAGCAACTATGGCACTAACAATGAATAGGCAAACTTTTGCTTTACCTCTGGCACAATTAAATTTTAGCAGCAGTGCGTTTATTCTTTTATCAAAATATTAAGTGGCACACAATGCCAGCCAATGGTTATCATTCTGTGGCTGTCATTTTTGCACCTATTCCCACTGAGTGCATCTGACTGGTGATCCTGTCATTAATTTAAAAATCATATTATGTCAGTGGTCCTCCTTTTCTGTTGTTTGACTCACTGCAGTCTTTCAACTGTAATGCAAGACTCAGTAACTAAAGTAACAGCCGCACAATGAGAACTGTTGTTGGGTGCTGTGTGCCACTTATTATTTGTACATCAGTAGCCTTATGGGAAACAGGTAATATCAGTGTCTGTGTGTGTGTGTGTGTGTGTGTGTGTGTAACAGGGCAGGGGGGAAGGAAGGAAGGAAGGAAGGAAGGAAGGAAGGAAGGAGGGTCCACTCTACTTGTGTAAATGGCTACATAGACAAAACTGTCCCTGACTGCAACGGCACATTTCTTTCAAGTAGACACTGTTTCTCTTGGACTGGTGTCATACACAGCTTGTTGACTTCATTGGTGCCTGAAAGACGAGCCCAAGAAACTTCACCTGCATTAGCCAGAACAGTGACACACCTCTCAAATGCTGTTCTGTCCCAAGATGTTTCTTGTGCATGCATGCAAGCACACATAACAAACATAAAAAAAGGGCAGAAGGGCTATGGATTTTCAATTACCCCTGGAAAATAGATAGTCACTATTAATTAACCTAATTGATAGACTGGAAGATGAGAATCAGGAATTACTAGATATAGCTAGTGACAAAAATACAGCAAGCAATACAAATGAAGCACATGATCATATATCTTCAAATGATATGGAAAAACAGGGTACACAAATAAGTGCTAACTACAAAGCAGATAAGGAGCCAAAGACTGGCAGGGATAGAACTTCACTTGTTAGTAGCTGCTCAACAAAGGATAACCACACTGACACTCTTACAGATATAGGTGGAAAGAAAAATAGATTATTTAGTCCTGCCCCTGAGATAGAAAAAGATCCAGAAACTATGTTGACTCAAGAAAATGACTCAGAAGCAATAAAACAATACTTTATCATGAGTGATTCTATCACTAAATATACAGATAAATACAACAAATGGAAATAAAGAAAGGGTAACTAGTAACAGCTTGCCAGGAGCAGGGATATGAGATATATATGAAATGGCACCCAGAATAGTTAAAATAATGAATGGATAGAAGCATGTAATCATATATACTTCATGTGGCCCCTAATTTTGTCTGTTGTAGTAAACTGTCTTTCCTACTAGTTCCCCTCTACTCATGTCTGTTGTAGTAAACCATCTTTCAGTGTAATGGTCCTCACCCTCCTCATTCCTTCTGTGCTCTCACCCATCCTTTCCATCTTTCTCACTCCTTCTGCACTTCACCCTTGTTATCCCTTTATTTCCCAATTGACTCTTATTCTTAACCTGTCTGTCCCACACTCCATCCCTGTGAGACCTCCTATTGCTGAAATGCTTTCACTACCCTTAAGAAGGTGATTTATTTTGTAAATATCATGCACTTTGATCTCCGCACTTGTACTTGAATTTAATGGGATTGTACATGTCATACAAATGTTGCAAAGTGTTTTGTCCTTATTGAACCTTTTGTCCTCTTGCCCCTCAACCACTGTATCATATGAACCATCTATGCCTCTTCTGATTGTTTACAGTTCTTATCCATCTTTGTGCTGTATTGTTCATCCTGTATATTGTTGTACCAATGTACCAATGTGTACCTAATGCTGTATATACCTTCAGTGTCCCTCTCAAGACCTCCTTGTAAAGGAGCTTGATTAATGGAGTTTTTCCTGCTTAATAAACTTGAACTTGAACATGCAGGAACTAATGATATAAGGAAAAAGTCAGAAAGTAAGATGGTGCTTGACTATCAGAGTTTGTATAAACTACTGAATGACATGAATTGTGAAATACTGCCAGTACCTAGAGCTAATCAAAATTGGAATAAAAAGATACTCAGAATCAACAATAGCTTAAGGAGGTGGTGCCTATTAAATAAAATCAGAAGTATAAAAACATGGGAAAAAATTTATGGACACAGAAATCTGTTCACACACACAATGGATTACATTTGTGTAAAAAGGGTAGCAAATTGCTGGGAGAAATGTTTACCTTTGAAATGAAAAAGGTGAATTTAAACTAGAAAACAGGGGGAGAAGGGGACCACCGTCAGTTGATAGTACTCATAAGAAACAAACTACTGCTATTAGCAAGACTAATGAAAGTAGTGTTATAAATATCCTGTCAGTCAATGCAAGAAGTCTAACAAAAAAGATTAATGTGCTAAAAATGCTTATAAAAAATATACACATCTGTGGGATTACCAAAACATGGTGGACAGAGGAAAACTGGGGAAAACAAATCCCAGGCTACCAACTATTCCACAAGGATAGGACTGAAAGGAGAAGTGGTGGAGTAGCCTTGTATGTGAGTGATATTTTTCAAGCTAATGAAATCGAAATACCCATGGATTATGCTAGAGAGGTGGAATAGATTTGAGTAAAAATTAACATATGTAATAATAAAAAAATCTACGTGGGTGTCATTATAGGTCCCATCCACTCAATGTAGAACAAAACAAATGATTCATGAGTGCAATCGTAGAAATGGGAACTGGAGCCAGAACTGTGATCCTGGGAGACTTTAATATTCCAAATATTAATTGGTGTACTATTACAGGACATACCTCCCTAGAACAAACTTTAATTGATTTGGCTATTAGTGAAAATATGGAACAACTTGTCAAACATAATACCAGAGGTACTAATATACTTGACCTGGTATTTACCAGTCTGTATAATGATACGATTTTGTGTGGAGTAAGGGAAACTTTAATGGAGAATGACTACAACATGGTGCAAACAACAATCAAAGAAAAATGGAGGTGGTCTTCTGGTGTGGAGGAGACCAAGATGGCAGCATAGGAGTGGAGCTCCGTCTCACCCCAGCACTCATTTTTTAATTACTGCCCCTTTGTTCATGCCAATGGGCTGGTTTTTAGTTTTGTTTAACTTGGCTGAACTCTGCGGTCACCCTTCTGTGCTTAGTTTTGACAGCTCCCTGCTCTCTTTCTCACCGAGCACTCATTGTGGCATCTGCTATGTCCGTAGAGGCACAGGCCAAGATAATGCCTGAAATACCTGGTGCATCAGTGGTTGGTAGTCGAGAGGACCTATCAGATATTTGGTCAATGTTACAAGCACTGGTACAAGCACTGGTGCAGGATACTGAGCATTACTGCATGCAAATTGATTCAGTTGTGGCTCGGCAAGAGGACCATATTGCTGCATCGGAGAAGCAGCTTCAAACCCTGACCATTAAAGTAGACAACCTCGAGAACAGAGGTCACAAAAACACTATCAGAATTATTGGTTTCCCTAAGGTCACAGAAGAGGACAATCTGGGGAAGTTCCTTCAAGACTTCTTTCCCCGTGTACTCACATTCACCTGGGATCACCCTCTTGAGAGTGAGCAGGCCCACCGCTCCTTGGGTCCATGGCCACAAAGGGGTTCTCCCCTTAACCCCATCTTGGTGTATTGCCTCTGTTTTTCTGTGAAGGAGCACATTTTGAGGCTTGTGAGTGAGAGGGGTCTCCTTAAACAGAATGTGCATTAAGTTCACCTTTTTCAAGACTTCTCTAAGGAAGTGGCAGCGAGGCTTAAAGAATTTGCTCAAGTCAAGAAGCAACTTGTCTCTCAGAATATTAAGTTTAGCATGAGATACCCAGCCATGCTGGAAGTGTGGTGGGGCAAAAAATGGCACTGGTTTGATATGCCTCTTGCAGCTCATAGCTTTATATCTTTTTTAGTGGGGAAAGCCAACTCGCAGGTCGCTAAAGTTATGCTACCTTGGGAAATCTTCAGCTAGCTCTGTACTTATGGTACCTAATGGTATGGGCAGTGAACTTCTTCGGCAGGGATCCCCAGGGGGATGGCAGTACCCTAAGTATACCTCCTTACCATGACCCATTAAAGGTAAGTCTGTGACGGAGATGGATGTGAAGGGCAACTGTTCTGGATCCGGACATTCCTCACCACTACTTCATGAGACAGATCACCCACTCCTGAACCTAAACACCTGAGATTTTCACCAGAGGTGGGGGTATCTACTGAGGAGAGCTCGGAGATGGAGTGGGCAGAATACACAAAGGGTGAACTATTAATGGCATCTTGAGCTGTCATGGAGCCACAGGGAGTGGAAGCTTGTGATCTGCAGATGTTGGCTGCATTGCCACCAGATTATGGCCCTATTTCAACTGTTGTTCAGGGTGGTAAAGGATCTAGGGGGAGTGGCGCAGCTGAAGAAGTCAGGTTGGTTTTGGACCCCAAGTCATGAGGACTATGGACTATTCCTTGTAGGAGGATTGTACTCACTTTGTTTTGTGCCTGATAACCTGTTTTTTCTTTCTCTTATAGGTGGGCTCCAAGATGGAACCGAATCTTAGGTTCAGGGGGAATGGTGGACAATTTTCTTTTATATGGGTTCTACGATGTTTCTCCTCCCTGTTGACTTGTCTGATGGCTCAGGTTATCGTTAATATAAGGAGCATGTCTGGGTGACATTTCTGTGCTTTGGCAGTTTTCTTTATTAGTTTTTGGGGGCTATTTGTTTGTTGTGGAGAGTGGGGAGTTTACACTACCCATCTCAATGCATGGTTTTGGGGTATGCTGGGAATGAAGGGGGAATTAATGTCTTCTTTCTCGGTCACTTGCTGGGGTAGGAGGGGGGAGTTGTGTTTTGTCTTCTGTTTTTTTAGTAGGGCCTGTGTAGAGGGCTTCAGCTCTGCACTTGCAAAGGAGCTTGAGGGCATTGGCTATGGGAGGTTCACTAGCCCAGTGTTTCCAGCTCCTAATGCCTAGCTATTGGGGGGATTTGGGGGTCATTTGGTTTTGTTGTTTTTTATGGTGTAAGAATGGGAATGGTGGGGAAGGTAGGGAAGGGGGAAGGTTGTTATGCTACTATTTTGGATGTCAGTGTTTTGGCTGGTATCTATTTCCCGGTTATTAGCTGGTTTGGGGGGATTTGTTTTATACTGTTGACATGGTTCACTTTACAAGTTTATATATAGCAGGGCTTCGTGTTTTTAGCTGGGTGATTCTACTTTATTGGGGGAGGATGGATGTTGGTCCTGGGGGGATATCACCAATCGCCTGGGATTGTTTGGATATGGCTATTGTACTTTATGTTGTTTGGGTCCAGACATGGTCCAATTGTCATTTATAACATGGAATGTACAGGGTTTAAATGTCCCAGTCAAAAGCATAAAAGTGTTTTCTCATCTCAAGTCCTGTAATGGTAATGTTATTTTTCTACAGGAAACTTATCTCCTGAAAAAGGATATTGATCTACTTGACAGAGAGTGGGTGGGCAGGGCTTATTCCAGATCATATACTTCTAAGAAGAGAGGGGTTTCTATCTTGCTGAAAAGGGGTTGTCCCCTGTTGGTGGATAAATCGGACTCTGATAAAGAGAGCAGGTTGGTGTTAGTGTTGGGTAAGGTGGAGGGAGTCCAGATTTTGTTAGTGAATGTTTATGCCCCAACTACGGATTCCCCAGATTTCTTCTCCTCCCAATTGTCTCAGACTATTATAGACTGAATTTCCCATCCCATAGTGTTAATTATGGGGGGGGGGGCATTTTAATTTTGTTTTGGATCCGGTGCTTGATTGGTCATTGGTGGCGAAAGAGGTTCCCTCTCATCTTCGATCCAGGGAGATTTTGTTGCATTTTTGTGAAGAATTCCAGCTGGTTGATTGCTGGCGAGTCCTAAATCCTACTGGTAAAGATTTTATGTTTCGATCTCCTCGTATTAAATCATATAGCTGGCTAGACTATTTTTTGTGTAGCTCCTCTGTTTTAACACATTTGTTGGGGGCTTCTCATAGCCCAATAATTTTGTCAGATCATGACCTGGCATCTCTGTTATGGGAACCACAGCAGACTTTCTCCAGGACACACTGCTGGTGGTTTAATCCAGTACTGTTAACCTCAGGTGAGTTTAGGCGATGGTTAGCCAGTGAGATTGATTTTTATTTCTTATCTAATTCTTCACCAGATGTCTCCCCTTCCATGCTGTGGGAAGCCTTTAAACCTTTTGTTCATGGGAGAATTATCTCTCATGCCTCATTTGTTAATAAACAACAGAAGACAATGGTGAAGGAGCTCACAATCAAATTAGACAGCTGGGATTTGCTATATATAAGTCTCAACCAGCTCAGGAGACCCTAGTGCAAGATTTGGTATTGAGTAAAGAACAATTAAACAGTATGCTCCAGCAGAAGGCCCTGATAGCTCAGATTTTTTTTTTTTGCATCAAAACTATTGGGAGTCAGGGGACAAGGCCAGTAAGCTTTTGGCTTACAGATTAAAGAAGAGGGCTATGGAAACACAGGTGCCTTATTTGAAAGGGGATACTGGGAATTGTTTTCAGATACAGGATCAATAGTAGAGCAATTTAAAGGGTTTTGCTTTAAGTTATATTCATTTTAAGTTGATACTATACAGGAAGTCTGTGAGGCCTTTTTTAGACCTCTTGTACTTCCACAATTGTCAGATACCCAAACTTCCTTGCTGGAAGCAAATATTATGTTACATGAGGGCCAGCAAGCAATTAAATCTTTGTCTCCTGATAAGGAACCCGGCCTGGATTGGCATAACTCTGATTTCTATCAGGCTTTTGAGCAGCAATTGTCCCTGAGGTTGTTGGATTTGTTTTGGTCAGTGGGGGGGTGCAGGAACCCTGCTGGATTCTATGAAAGAAGCTATTGTCATTGTCCTGCCAAAACCTGGGAATTACCCTACTTCCTGCACTAACTATAGGCCTATCTCACTTTTGAATGTTGATTGTAAAGTTTTTACAAAGATTCTTGCTATGAGATTAGAGAAAGTGTTGGGTTCTTTGATTAGTAAAGCTCAGTTGGGTTTTATGAAGGGTCAGCAGGGCAGTGACAATGTGAGGGCAGTAATAGACCTGATCCAGGTGGTGGTACAAGGACTGGACTCTGAAGCTGTAGTGAGTTTAGATGCAGAAAAAGTGTTTGACTCTGTTGAGTGGTGATACCTACACTTTATGCTTAAACGGGTGGGTCTGGGACCAAAATTCTGGTGCTGGATCAGTTGTCTATATTCAGATCCACGGGCAAGGGTACATGTTAATAGAGTGTTGTCGGCACCCTGTTCTTTGTCAAGGGGAATAAAACAGGGGTGTCCTCTTAGTCCCTTGCTATTATTACTTCCCATTGAACCATTAAACCTGGCGTTGGCACAACATCCAAGTGTCTCAGGGATAAATGTAGGAGAGAAGTATTTTTCCACACTGCTATATGCAGATGATTTGTTGCTACTGCTATCAAAGGTTGAGTCTTCTCTGCCAAAGGCCTGAGAGAGTGTAGTTTCCTTCTGCACTATTTCTGGCTTACACATAAAATGGAGGAAAAACAGAGATTTTACTGTTGTTTAATGCTGACATCAATTGGGCTGTATTGGGATCCCACACTTTAAAATGGTCAAGAGGGGAATTAAATATCTGGGGATGCATGTCTCTGCCCAACTTGAAGTCCATTCACATATCTGTGACTGCCTCCTACAGTATGCTCTGCAAGTCCATTGGTCCACAGTGTGGACCAATGGGCTTACAGCTCATACTGTAAACTGTCATTCAGAGGGCAGCCGGGTGGTATGTGGGTGGGTTGCCATTGCCCACCGATGATGGGGAGAGCTGGGTGGGCAGGGGGTCCTGTGAGTGTGTGGGGGGGTTGGGGATGCCATTGGACCACCAGGGATATAGTTCAATATGGATTACCGGAGAGCGGTGCATTGGGAGGGGTGAGGGGTACTACTAGATCACCAGGGCTAGTGACATATGTCATTTATGGTGATCATGGCTACAGGGTGGGAGGGGGTGCCACTAGACTACCATGGAATGATTATATATGTATGTCATTGCGATCATGATTCCAGGGCTGGGGGGGGTACCACTAGACCATCAGGGGTTTTGTTCATTTGTTATAACCCATGATCGTGGCTACAGAAGGAAGGGGGGTTACCACCAGACTACCAGGGATTATATTTATTCCTGTCTACCGGTGATCGGGCTACGGGGTGGGAGGGGGGTACCACTGGACTACCAGGGACCACATGGATGCTTGTGGATGTTGTTCTGTGTGGGCAGGTGGCCATCCTTGGCTGGCAGCTGCTGTGTTGCACCTCGTAATACAGCAGCCCATCTGTGGGTGGTGAGCATTTCAGCCTATTTTTTCTGGCTCAACTTTGTGCCCTGGTATGCGGCTTACCTAGGGGTTGTGCCAGCAGAAGCGCCACACATCCCAGGCTGAATATCAGAATGTGCCGCATATGCATGGGCACGCCCCTACAGATGCACTGTATACATCACCAATGCAACCTGGCACATCGGGACTTGCACTGCTTAAGTCCCCCTTTTGAATATTACCCCAGGGCACATTACTGGAGTTGCACCAGTGCAACTCAGTTGTGCCAGGTGCAACCCCTTTAAATATCTGTGCCATAATGTACTTTTTTCGAAGTTCATCCAATAAAAACTTTTTATATACAAAAAAAAAAGAAAAATGGAGCATGAATAATGGGATCACAAAAATAAGGCATTACAATAAAGCAAGATATAATGAAATTAAGAATTACCTGACTTAACGGAACTGGAAAAATTAATTAGACCAGTTACTACTTGATTTAATGTGGAAAGAAACAAAATCTCGCATGGACCACTGAATTTGCGAGTTTTTACCCGAAAGGGCAAAATACAATAAAAAAAGAGAAGGTGCCATCTTGGTTAAACATAAAGAATACTAGATGGGCAACCATGGAGAACCAGTGAGTTCTGCCACAGAAGGGTATGATTCCTTGCGACCTCAAGAGCGATACTCAAGAGGTCCTTGGAAATCTTACCCCGAGGTGGCAGAACACACGGGATCTGTATGGGGTTGCCCATCCTGTATTTTATGTAGTGTATGGTGCCCCTCTAAACAATTTAATACTACTGTATGTACTGCTATCTAAATATCTTTTTTCATGTTAAACTAAATCGTCATCTCCCATTTAGTATTTCGGGAGCTACAGCTTGTTCTTATGGTGAGTTGTATGGTTGGTATGGACTGAGTGTCCCTACATTAGCAGCGCATGCTCCATTGGTTGTTGGTCTTGTGCAGGAGGGAGTTACAAAAAAAAAGACATGACGACCAGACGTCTCATTTAGTAAGCCAACTAATGAACCGGAGGGATAACATTTTTTGTAAGTACTATACTCTGATTCCGACTACAGTGATTCCAACTACAGTATATATGGTTGATCCTGGATAAAGAACTGCGCTCTTGTTAAAAAAAAACAAAAAACAAAAAACACCCCACCCATCATCAGTGGGATTTCCGGTAAAGGTACCGCTCCACGGTTTCATTTCAAAACATGGATCACACTTTTCATTCTGAGTGAATGGAATGCAGTTCTGAATGTACGGTCAGTACAGAATTCCATTCATTGTTTTCTCTGTGACTGAACAGCATTTCAGTATGGCGGAATTTCAAGATAGAATAACGTTCCACCATACACTATAATAACATAATAAAGGAAATTAGAAGGAACAACAGAGCATTTAAAAAGTATAAACACAGTCCTTCTGAAGAAAAATGGGCCAAATTTAAACAAAAATTGAGAAAATGCAAAAACCTGATTAAAACGCAAAAAATGGTGTAGAACTTAAGCTTGCTATAAAAGTAGGAGATAATAAAAAAGTGTTTTACAGCCATATCAGTGGTCTGCGAGGAGGGCAACAAAAGGTGGAGCCACTCAAAACAGAAAACTCCTTAACTGAGAATGAAAAAGACATGGCAACTACTTTTAACAACTATTTTCTCAGTGTCTACCAGCCAAAATAGATAGTAAATCACTTAGTAAAGTTGACAAAGAAAATGAAAATATCTACTGTATATAGTAAAGGAGAACGAGGTTAGAACTAAACTGGCAACACTCAAGATAAATAAATCCTATGGGCCAGAGAACATCCACCCGAGACTCCTGAAGAATTATCCAGTGAACTGGCTGATCCATTAGCAAAGCTATTTACTTGTTGAGTCTAGTTTATTTATTATACTGGAAAGGCATGTGAGCATAAGTTGCCTGTTTTCTCAAGCAGCCAGTTTTGGACAAACAAATTATGAAGGTTACAGTGTACAACAGAAATACTGTACCAGCGCACAGTCATGCAGATTACAGTACATTGGTTACAATTACAAAAACATGGTACAAAACAGATTGATTACAGAGTAATAACAGCCCCTACAGAAATAATTATATGAACTGTTTTCATGCTGCGCACATAAAACTACCCATATGATATACATGCTGCAAGCATGATTTAAATGTTAAATTTGAACCATTTGCATGCATGTGGCAAGTGTGCAGCAAGCAAGTAAGTTTGGAAAGCATTCATTTTATGTTAAAAATGAAACAGACTCATGCATGTGGCATGCATGCAAAAAGCAAGTGGTCACTGATAACTGCACACATAAAAGTTAAGTGACTTGCTCAGGATCACACCATATACAAGTGTGGGTTGATGAGATTCAAACCCACTTCTTCAGGTTTTCAAGTCTCCTGGTTTGTATTTCAGTGTCTTTAATCACCAAGCTATACTGCCTGCACACATAGGGCTTGCTTGTACTTCAGTACAAATCTGCAGACATCCGCACTAATGTGGCATGCTTATAGCCACTGTTTACTTTTTAGTTTTCCTGTCCCCGCATCTCAGCTGCACAGCTGAACTTTAGCACACATACCAGTGGATACACATATGGTTCTTTCCACACACCCAATACACACACTTACCCACAAAACTACTTCATTACTTCCATCTGGCCTGTAATCCTGCTATTTTCTATCCATAGTTTTGAATGCTTCCACGCAAACAGACTCTAAGGCGCATACACAAAGGTAGCAATAACTCGATACACACCCACATAGCCAGTCCCCCCCTCATGCACACATACTGTAGTGGGTGTGGCCATGTTGCTACAGAAAACCCAACAAGTATAGATGTAAGTCAAGAGTCTACCTGAATACTAGGGAGCGAGAGGCAGGATTCTTTAAGAGATGATGTCCATATGTCAGAGTGCTGGGGCTTACCCCCTTGAAATGAATTGAGTTTTTTATTACTATTTTACACATTATGATAGTGAGCTGGAGAATAATGAAGGACATTGTCTACTAACAAGGCCCTTGTTAGTCGAGTGGTTACCTTCATTAATCTCCAACTCTCCATAAATAATGAGTAAAACAGTAATAAAAAAAATACCCTCATTCATTTCAATGGGGCACACCTCTGTAGTCTCCCTTGCCCTATGTAATAATGTACCTGAGCATGGGAATGTGGAGGTCAGCTTCACTGGGGAAGGGGGCATAAGCCTGACAGTGGTGGAGCTCCAATAGTCTGTGCATATCATACCAAGCAACTGTCCCTGAATGCAATGGATGACCCTTAGTTTACCCCACAAAACTGCTCAGCTCCTCATTTATCTGTCATGGAAAGCATGCTGCCCACGCAGAGGATGTCCTGTAAATTTCGGCTTTATGGCAGGGGAGCCATTTCAGATTTTAGCATGAGGGAGGAAACAAGCAATGGAGGGCAGGTGCTAGTTAGCCCCTAGGTGGCATCTCTAGAATATCTGGAATGTCTCTAAAAGGTAAAACTTATTTGTTTTGACTGAACAGTGGTATACAAATCAGGAAAAATTCAAAGGTATGAGACTCATCTGTCTATACCCCGGAGGAGTGTATCAGATTCGGGCTTAAATCCATCCAGTTACAAACCATTTTTTTCCTGGCTGAAGTTCTGCACCCCCAAAAAAAAACTTTGTCCTGCTTTTTCTCATGATTCCATTCCATTCAGTACCCATCCCATATACAGATGCAGCAAAATGCTATTTCATCTATGAAATTATGGCGAAATTGCCAATTTTGCTTAGCGAAACATTTAGCGAAATGATGGCCTTTTGGTGAAATTTCACAGGCAAAATTTCGTTGTCAATTTCACCTGCACATCTGAGGTGAAATTAGGCAAAACTGGGCATTTCACTCTGCTGTTGGTCACATGGTTGAGTCTAAACAGGCAGTAAGTGAGTGATTCATTTCCTGTGCTATGTGTCTTGAGGAAGCAGGCAGAATTTCTACCCCCTGTGACTGCAGAGTGCATTTTTACACCTAAATTGCTTAATTTGTGCTATTTTTTTCTAACTTTTTCTTGTTTGTCTTTGTCATAGTTCATATTTTAATACCTGGTGATTGTGTTTGTTTGACCCCACCCCCCGGGGTCTCTCTGAGTCTCTATCTCTGTTTCTTTTTTTTGCTTGTTTGCTTGAATTGGTGGTGTTTGTGGACTGTGAACATAATGGAGAAGGGTGAAGACAGTGGGGCACCTGTACGAGTGTTTCAGCTAACCATCACAAATGATATGCCACAGCAGGAGGCTTTTTGCAACAGCACCAGCACCCAGCAGCAGACTGTGCCCCCTCACCAGCATTAGTTGGAGACAGTGCCCCCTCCCCAGCACCAGGAGGATACTGTTCCTCCACCCAAGCAGCAGAAGACTGTGCCCTCTCTGAAGCCACCGGAGGAGTCAGTGCCTGGGGCATTATCTGTGGCATCCCCCCCATGGTTCCGTCATCCCTGAAGTTTTCCTGTCTTGGATTTTTTCTACTTAATATTGGTTGGTGACCCAGTGGTCACCTGCAATCTATGTGGGCAGGAAGTGCATTGAAGAAAGTGTGGATCCCACTTTGGTTGGTACAACCAACCAGCATAGCCACATGGTCCACCACCACCTGCAGCAATGGTACCTCAAATTGTGGAAGGTGGCGGCATAAGTTACTGTGATTAAGGAGTTGTCATAGCAAAGCCTGCAGTGTGAATTGAAACACAGACAGCCTTAGGTGCAGGAAATTGTTTTCAGACCACAAAGTGTTGTATTGGAACAGGAAGGGCTGCATCATAACCATTGTCAACAAATTGCCCTGGGTGGAGATATCCAGACTAGATCAGATTACTATAAGTTACTGGAAGCTGCAATATTTAGAGACACAAAGCATATTTTCTTGACCTGGAAGGACACTACTTCTTTATTCAGCTGTGAGCTGTGTGAGAAATTCTGTATTGCACTTGATATCTGCAACAACATGCACTTTTGCTTAATTCTGTGGGAGGTGAAACTAACTACCCTTGATAATTGCTTTTTATTCACATATTTATTTAGTGTTTAACCAAGAAGGGGCTTGCAAACTCTGTATATCTTGTTAGTAACTGAAGGTTTAAATACTGCATTTGGGTAGATCCTTGAGGTAGCTAGATTGTCTACTAGGATTTTCTGACAGTTAAATTATTTTTAAATAAATTACAGGTGGCTGAGGAGTTGAAAAAGGAGCTTGCAAACTCTGCTTATCTTGGAAGTAACTTCACAAGTGTTTGAATACTGCATTTTGTTGTCCCTTGGGGGTAGCTGGATTGACTACTAGGATTTTGGGACAGAGACTATTTTAAATAATTTACTGGTGCGTAGGAGTTTGTGATAGTTAAATTATTTTAAATAAGTTACTGTGGTTAAGGAGTTGTCATAGCAAAACCTGCAGTGTGAAACAGAAAAGACAGTCTTTCAAGCAACAGAGGGAGGTGGATCTAGGTTTCGTTTGTTTGTTACAATTCTTAAGATTTTCAGTGCAGAAAGAGTTTAAAGCACAGCTGACTTATTTTGGGGCTGACAGCTTTCAAAGCACAAACCACCAGGCCTGTTTTGGGGCTGGGGAGGTTTACCTGTGTCTGACTTGGATGTGTGGATTTTTCTCTGTTTGATTAGCAGGGTATTTTCTCTGTCAAATTGTTGTGTAGGGCAGCTTGCTGCCAGGAAGGCACCTCATCGCAGCGGTGGGTTAGAGCTTTTTGATGATTGTTTTGTGAGGGCACAGTTTAGGCCCAACCCTTCCCACCCTCACCCCACCCACCCCTGAAATAGTTCCTTTATACCTGGGGTTCTGACATCATTTCCTCAAAGTGCAAGGTGCATATCACTGTCATATCCTCTCTAGCACACTGCACTGACAATATAAGCATACACACTGTATAATATATATATATATTTCTATATAACAAACCAATCACACACACACACACACACACACACACACACACACACAAAAAAATGTGGGGAGTAGTGCAATGTAATGGCTGTGGGGCAGCAGTCTTCAGGGAGTCTTTCTGGAGGCTGAGATGCTTCCCTATTTGCAGACAACTCTCTGCCCTGAGGGAGGATGTTGCCCGTCTTCAGGCCACACTGGACAGTAGTAAGGAAACCTTCCCCCAGGCCACACTGGACAGTAGGAAGGGAACCTCCCCCATCCAGAGAGCACCAGAGCCACCACCACTACCTCAGAAGTTGTGAAGAAAGCACAGCAGTTGGACCACAGTGGACTCAGGGAGGGTGAGGATGGTGGAACAGAGGCACACCCAGTCAGTTGTTCCACACCACAATCCATACACCATTCTGGGGGAGCATAGCTCCCCTATGGATGCACCCACAGAGGAGACTAAGGAGGCTGAGGACAACTGTCACAAGGGAGGCCCACAGGAAGGAGGCAGAGGACACCACAAGGAAAGGAAGCAGCTCCTGGTGGGAGACTCAATTATTAGGGGGATAGAACTGGGGGGAGCAGGGAAAACTGAAGTAAGGTGCCTGCCTGGTGCCATGGCTTGGAGAGACAGGAAGCGCATCCTCAGGATCACGAGAACAGCTGCACGGGAGTCTGAGCTGGATGTCATTGTCCACCTAGGGACAAATGATTTGGTTCATCATGAGATTAGAGCAGTGCAGAAGCACTTTGTAGAATTGGGGAGGGGTCTAAGACAAGTAGCAGACACAATATCCTTCTCTGAGGTGCTGCCTGTCAATGGCATGAGTGAGGCGAGGGTACTTTGCACCATGCAGTTTAATGAATGGTTGAAAAAACGGTGTGGAGCACAGGGGTTTGGCTTCACTGGGGACTGGGGTTCCACCTGGAGGGACACCAGCCTATACTGGCAGGGAACAAGTCTTTTGAGCAATCGGTTTAAATGCTTCATTGGCAAGCTTTTAAACTAGTCAAGGGGGGGCACTGATAAGCAGCAGGAAAATCCCAGCCTCTCCCTACAAACCAGGGTACTAAATGAGAAAAAGACTGAGGTAGAAAGGTCAGTGGGGGATGCTGCAAAAGAAGGTAAAGCCATCAAAAAATGGAGAGCAATGAGTACCAATGCCCATAGCCTGAGTAACAAGCTTCCTGAATTAGTGGCCTTGATGGAGGAGGAACATCTGGATATTGTGGCAGTCACAGAAACATGGTACACACAAAACCATGACTGGGACGTAAACATACCAGGATACACTATCTACAGGAGGGACAGGGAGGGTAAAAGAGGAGGAGGAGTAGCTCTTTACATAAGGAAGGAATCAAAGCAACAGAACAAAAGGAAAACAGGGAGGAGAAGAAGCACTGTGGGTAAATTTGGAGACTGGCAATGGCACCACAATCCACACAGGGGTTGTACACAGACCCCCTTCTCAGGGGGAGGAAATGGACAAGGAAATGATAGAAAGAATACTTAGAATGGCAGAAAAAGGGAAGATATTGCCGATGGGCGATCTGAATATGCCAGATGTTAACTGGAGTGCAGTTGCAGCAGCCACTTCGAAGAGTGGGGTTATTCTAGATGCCCTACAGGGGGCATGCCTTAGACAACTAGTATTGGAGCCAACTCAAGAGGGAGCAATCTTAGACCTGGTTCTCTCAAATGGAGATGAAGAGAGGATCACAGATGTAGAAGTGGGTAGCCATCTGGGAACTAGCAACCATCGAACAGTATGGTTCACAATAAACACAGCAATAGAGTCAAGCCATACAAAGGCAAAAGTACTGGACTTTAGGAATGCTGACTTTGCCAAAATGGGTGAGTGCCTAAGGAATGCACTAACAAATGGGCAGGAAGGAGGGGTGAAAGGACAATGGGGAATAATAAAAACTGCCATCACAGAGGTAACAAGCCTTTGTGTGAAGCAAATAAACAAAATGAAACGATGTAAGAAACCACTATGGTTCTCAAAGGAAGTGGCAGTGAAGGTTCAAGAGAAAAAGAAAGCATTCAGGAAGTACAAGGAATCACATAAGGAGCAGGACAGAGAACTGTATCAGTTAAAGCAAAAGGAAGATGGGAAGGCAGTCAGAACAGCAAAGGCCCAAACTGAGGAAAAGATAGCCAACTCAGTTAAGAAGGGGAATAAAACCTTTTATAGGTACATCAGAGAGCGAAGGAAGACCAAGGGTGGGTTAGTGAGGCTTAATAAAGGGGAGGGAGGGTGAGCAGAGGGTGACTGTGAAAAGGCACAGATACTAAACAAATATTTTTGCTCAGTATTTACAAAAGAAGTGGGGGAGGTACCTAAAACAACAGTAGAAACACTCTGAATACAGAAGTTGATACCAGCCCATTTACAGAAGAAAGGGTTCTGAAAGAACTCGTAAAACTGAAAGTGGACAAAGCAATGGGGCCTGATGGGATTCATCCCAGAATTCTAAAAGAACTAAGGGTAGAACTAGTGACACCACTGACTACCTTCTTTAACAAATCATGGGAGGATGAGGTGGTACCCGAGGACTGGAGAAGGGCAGATGTGATTCCCCTTCACAACAGTGGGAGCAAGGCAGAAGCAGGAAACTACAGACCTGTTAGTTTAACCTCAGTGGTAGGGAAAATGATGGAATCACTTCTGAAGGAAAGAATTGTCGAGTATCTAGAGGCCAGAGGGGCACAGGACCCAAGGCAGCATGGATTCACAGTGGGAAGGTCATGCCAGATAAATCTGATAGATTTCTTTGACTGGGTGACCAAAGTAGTAGATCAGGGAGGGGCTGTGGACATGGCCTACCTATACTTTAGCAAGGCATTTGACACAGTCCCACACTAAAGATTGATATACAAGTTAGCCAGCCTGGGAGTGGGTCCCAAGATGACAGCCTGGGTAAAGAATTGGCTGGAGAATAGGAAACAGAGAGTAATAGTAAATGGAGTCCACTCTGAATAAAGGGGAGTTTCTAGTGGGCTACCGCAGGGTTCAGTATTAGGATCGGTCCTCTTCAATGTCTTTATAAGCGACATTGCAGAGGGACTGGAAGGAAAAGTATGTCTCTTTGCAGATGACACAAAGATCTGCAACAGAGTTGATGCACAAGGTGGGGTGGAAAGGATGAGAAGGGACTTGGCAAGGTTAGAGGAATGATCAAATGTATGGCAGTTTAGATTCAATGCTAAGAAGTGCAAGTTAATGCACCTGAGAAACAAAAACCCAGGGGAAGAGTACACAATGGGGGGTGAGATACTAACAACAACAAAAATGGAAAGAGACCTGGTGGTAGTCATATCAGATGACCTAAAGGTGGGCAAGCAATGTGAGATGGCAGCAAGGAGTGCTGGGGGGATACTGGGATGCATAGGGAGAGGCATCACCAGTAGAAAACAGGAAGTTATTATCCCTCTACAGACAGTTGGTGAGACCCCATCTGGAGTACTGCGTGCAGTTCTGGAGACCCAATCTCCGCAAAGACATAGACAGGATGGAAGCTGTCCAGAGGAGGGCAACTAAAATGGTGCAGGGTCTGCACCGGAAGACATATGAAGAGAGACGTAAGGAGCTAAATATGTATAGCCTCGAGGAAAGGAGGGAGAGGGGGGACATGATAGAAACTTTCAAGTACCTCAGGGAATCAACAAAGTCCAAGAGGGTAGCATCTTTCAAAAAAAGAGGTGTGCAAGAACAAGGGGGCACAACTTGAAGATAGAAGGGGGGGGCGGCTCAGAGGTAATTTAAGGAAGTATTTTTTCACAGAGAGGGTTGTGGATGCATGGAACGGCCTTCCAGAGGAGGTTGTGGAGTCAAAAACAGTGGTGGAATTCAAGCATGCATGGGACAGTCATAAGGCTAGGAGGTGGGGGTAGGAGGAAGTAGGCTGCTGGTTAACTAGGATTTGCAGCTTATCCATTAGGTAGGGAAATGGGCAGGCTGGGTCGGCCAAGCGGTCCTTATCTGCCTTCAAAATCTATGTTTCTATGTTTCTATGTTTCTATGTTCTATCATCAAGTGCAGCTGTGGGGAGCAGTGTGGGTGGAAGCACTGAAGGGGGAGCACAGGAGGGAGGCATGGCTGGAGCAGTTAAATGTCCTTGCCATGCTCGCCGTACCAGAAAACAGCAGCAGTCAGTAACATCAAGACCTCTCCAGGGCCCTCCCTGTCCAAGGCCAGCAGCACAGGCAGCCCCTGCCTTGCCAGCAGTGCCAGTGACACATGCAGACTTATCTGCTGTCATGTCTGAAGTCCAGTATGTCCGACAAGAGTTAAACGATTTCGGACAGGAATTGTGGGTCAATGTTATATTTTGCTAAAGTTGTGTTGAAGGCACCACCTGCTGTTTAACATGATCATAGGAGACTCCATGATTCGGGGAGTTGATACCCATCTCCAGCCAGGGGTAATGGTCAGATGTCTCCCAGGTACAGTACATCAGCATGGAGAGACACTGACCGCATTGCTAATGTTCACAAAGCAGGAGAAAACATTGATGTCCTAGTACACATAGGGACTAATGATCTCACCAGCCGGTCAGTTGTGGAGACCAAGGAACACCTGACCAGGCTGGGTGACAAACTATCATCTATTTCGTCCGGCATCTCCTTCTCTGAGATCCTGCCAGTCTGGGAGAGGGGAGCAGATGGACGGAAGGTCAGAGAAGGGGAGATAGGGGAGCTAAACACATGGCTCAAGGGTTGGTGCCAGGAAAAAGGACAAAGATTTGTAGGGAACTGGCAACAGTTCTGGGAGCGAAAGTTCTTTAAATTTGATGGACTGCATCTGACTAAGGAGGGAGTCAGTGCATTGGGGCAGAAGTTTGACGCCTTTGCAGAATATTTAAACTAGCAAATGGGGAGGGGTGCAGCACCCCATACGTCGAATGGGAAGAACACCCTTCCCCCCTCAGCTAGTGGTCAAACAGGGATTCAGCATGTTTGCAGTTCATTTACATCACCAGGTAAGAAAAAAGGTTTGTCTCCCTATACAACGCACAGGGGTAATGCCAAACCTCACCCAACAACTAACACACTAAAATCTGGCCAATGGAAAATCATGTACACAAATGCTCATAGTCTGGGAAATAAGATCCCAGACCTGCAGGCAATAATGTCAGAGGCTAAACCGGACATAGTAGCAATTAGTGAGACGTGGTTTACCAGTAACCACACTTGAGAGACTTCAGTACCTGGCTATGTATTGTTCAGAAGAGACTGAGCTGCAAAAAGGGGGGGAGGAGTGGCCCTGTATGTCAATGAAAATATCAAAGCTACAGAAATTCAGAATACACATAAGGAGCCAGAAGAACTGTGGGCCACCCTGGAAACAGGAAATGGGACAGTCATAAGAACTGGGTTGTCTACAGGCCCCAGACCAGGGAAGGACATAGACACATTACTGTTAGAAGATATACAAAACATGACAGCTAAGGGAGGTTCTGATAATGGGAGACTTCAACATGCTGGATACAGATTGGTCAATACCAGCAGGAACATCTGCCAGAACTAGACACATAGTGAATTCCTGCAGGGGAGGGCCTCAAACAATTGGTACAGCAACCCACAAGAGACAGGGCTATCCTAGATCTAGTACTGACTAACAAGGAAGGGATCAAAGATCTCCAGGTAGAAGGTCACCTGGGGCCAGTGACCATCACATGGTATGGTTCAATTTGGCTACTACATCTAAATCATCCCATTCAAGGCAAAATATGGGACTTCAGAGGAGCTGACTTTGATAAGATGGCCAACAGAGTTAAGCTAGCCCTGGCAAAAAGAAACACAGGTGAGGGCGTACAGGCAAAGTGGGCAAGCATTAAGGATGCAATACTTGAAGCAACATCCCATTGTGTTAGACAGAAAAGGAAGTGCAAAAGAAGAAGGAAACCACTTTGGTTCTCAAATACAGTAGCAGAAAAGGTCAGAGCCAAAAGGCTGACCTTCAGGAAATATAAGGGAACACAGCAGGATGAAGATAGGGAGGCATACCAAACTGCCCTAAGGGAAGCAGGGAAGGCAGTAAGGCAGGCAAAGTCCCAAACTGAGGAAACACTAGCACGGACAGTAAAAGAAGGTGACAAGACTTTCTATAGATACATTAGTGAAAGGAGAAAGTCCAGAGGGGGTATTGCTAGCTTAATGGAGAAAGGGAGCATGTGAGGAGGAGGACCCTGTAAAGGCATCTATCCCAAATAGATACTTTTGCTCAGTATTTACTGAAGAGAAGGTAGGGCAGGGCCCACAGCTCAGCATCATGGACACAGGGGAGGGAGGTGAGCACTACTCCCTTCACAAAAAGAAAGGGTCCTACAAGAGCTTGCTAAGCTCAGAGTGGATAAGGCAATGGATCTGATGGCATACATCCCAGGGTACTTAAGGAGCTAAAGGTGGAACTAGCAGAGCCATTAGCAAACTGTTTAGTGAGTCTCTGAGCACAGGAGAGGTCCCAGAAGACTGGAAAAGGGCTCATGTGATCCCGCTCCACAAGAGTGGTAGCAGGGAGGAGGTGGAAACTACAGACCAGTCAGTCTTACCTCAGTAGTGGTAGGATTATGGAGGCACTCCTTAAGGAAAGGATAGTGCAACACCTGGAATCCATAGGGCACAGGATCCAAGACAGCATGGGTTTACAAAGGAAGGTCCTGTCAAACTAATCTCATAGATTTCTTTGACTGGGTAGCCAGAGTGGTGGACAAGGGGAGCAGTTGATGTCGCCTACCTTCACTTCAGCAAAGCTTTTGATACTGTTCCACATAGAAGATTGATTAATAAGCTGGGTAGGCTCGGGGTGGGTCAGAAGTTGGTCAACTGGGTGGCAAACTGGTTGACGGCAGAAAACAGAGAGTGGTGGTAAATGGTATACAGTCAGAAGAGATGCAAGTCACAAATCGAGTACCTCAGGGATCAGTCCTGGGGCCAGTCCTCTTCAACATCTTCATTAGTGACCTTGCAGATGGACTAGAAGGTAAGGCTTGTCAGTTTGCAGATGACACCAAGATCTGCAACAGAGTAGATGATCCAGATGGGGTGGGCAGAATGAGAAGAGATCTGGATAAACTGACAAAATGGTCAGAAGAGTGGCAACTGGGATTTAATGCGAAGAAGTGCAAAATCATGCACATAAGGAAGAGAAACCCTGAAGCCACCTATAGGCTGGGAGGGGAGTTGCTAGCAGTCACAAAGGAAGAAAGAGACTTGGGTATCATCATCACTGATGACCTGAAATCATCCAAGCAGACCTCTAAAGCAGTAGGTAAGGCTAGGGGGTGTTAGGGTGTGATTAGTAGGGTATCACAAGTTGTAAGAGGAGGTATAATCCTCTTTACAAGACACTAGTTAGCCCCATCTGGAGTACTGTGTGCAGTATTGGAGGCCACACCTTCACAAGGACATTAACCAAATTGAGGCAGTCCAGAGAAGGGCAACCAAAATGGTGCAGGGACTGCATCAGAAGACATATGAGGACAGATTAATGGAGCTCAATATGTATACCCTTGAGCAAAGGAGGGAGAGAGGTGATATGATCAAGGCATTCAAGCACCTTAAGGGCATTAACAAGGTGAAAGAGTCTAACGTTTAAATATAAGAAAAATAGCAGGACAAGAGGACACAGCATGAGATTAGAGGGGGGCCGATTAAGGGGGAATGTGAGGAAATTCTTTTTCACAGAAAGGGTGGTGGGTGCATGGAATGGTTTACTACAAGAAGTGGTGGCTATGAATACAGTGCAGGGCTTCAAACAGGCATGGGATAGGCATAAGGGAGCAATACAAATGACTATGAATAGATAGACCACTGACAGAGCAAAGGCCGATGGCACATTTATAAGGTAGAAAAACAAATGGGCAGACTGGATGGGCCTTGCAGTCCTTATCTGCCGTCAACTTCTATGTTTCTATGTTTCTATGTTTCCTCCACCTATCCACAGATGTCAAGTATTGTGCCTATTAAAAAACTGTTTCACAATGCTGTGTGATGTTGCAACACATATTGTTGTGTGCAACATTAAGAAGATGTAACACATCTGGTGCCAGCACAGACAACATGCCCCAAAAGGCCAGAATTCCCAAAATGTTTCTCAGAAAATGTTACAGTACATTCAGACAGAAATCAGGTGTCACACATGCAGTTACATGGTTCACATACACCATCAGGAGGACTCAAATCTGCTGTTTTCTGCACCATTTCTAATGATGTTCAGGCCTCACTGTAGTGGTGCCACTGCCTAACATGTTCCACAAGTCCAAAAATGTTTCCCAAAAAATGTTACAGTACATTCAGACAGAAATCAGGTGCCACATATGCAGTTGCATGGTTCACATCCACCATCAGGACACAAATCTGCTGTTTTCTGCGCTGTTTCTAATGATTTTCAGGCCTCATCATGGTGCTGCCACAGCCTAACATGCCCCACAAGTCCAGAAATGTTTCCTAAAATAATTTACAGTAAATTCAGACCTAAAAAGAGTCAATATGTAAGAATAATAATATCATAACAAAACTTTGGGGCCTGGATATTCAAACTGCGCCATTCTGAGGCGCAAGCCCTTGCTCTGCTCAAAATAGTTGCGCAGGGGTGTGGCCGGGGTGATATTCAAAGGAGTTGCGCTATTGCACAACTCCTCTGAACTCATCACTCAACAGCACTTGCGCGCGTAAGCGCCAGTGGAACTCGCCATCCGCAAGTTGCCAGAGATGAGCATTAAACTTACTTGATGGCGCCAAGTACCATGCGCCATCGCGTAAATTTCCGATATTCAAGGTGACATGCAAAAATCTGACTATCATATGGTATGGGCTGCAAGCTCATTGGCTGTAGCTCTGCACCAATGGGTGCAGCCCCCCGACAGTCAGTCGGCGATGGCGGGCGGCGGCAGGCGGTGATGCTGTCGCCACCGCTGCGGGGAGCGGGTGAGGGCTGTGGGTGGGGGGACACTAGACACCGTGGGAGATGTTTGGGGGTTTAGGATGATTCTGCCCGCGATCGGGCTTTACGGTCCACTGGACCACCAGGGAGATATTTGGGTTGGGGTTACATTCGCCCGTGATCGGGCACTGGGGTTCATACACGCTATGCCCGCGATCGGGCTTTGGGATATGGGGTGTTACATGTACCTGTACTGCCCGCGATCGGGCTGTGGGAGATGTGGGTGGGGGTCGTGTTACACTCATGCCCGCGACCGGGCTGGTGGGGGTTCACAGGAAAGAGTTGGGGCCAGCCAGGGTGGCAGCTGCTGTGTTGCACCCTGCAATGCAGCAGCTCACCTGTGGTGGCCCTCAACTTAAGCCTTTTTGGGCTCAAGGTTGTGCAGGCGCAGGTTGGGGTTGCGATGCACAACTCTCCTACAACCCGACTGAATATCGGGTTGCGCAGGTTATGCATGGATCCTCCCCCTCCTGTTGAGCATGCATTCATTTGCATTGCTCTCTTGCGCAACCTGATGCCAGTGGTGTAACTGCCTCCTGCTGAATATCGCAGAATGGCACATTTTGGACTTGCGCATGCGCAACCCTGTTGCGCATGGCGCAACCCTTTTGAATATCCAGGCCTATTTGTATAGCACCTTTCTTAAATTCAAAGTGCCTTACAATACTTGACAATATAATAAATAAAACAAGTACATAATAATTTGAGCTCCTAAAATCACAATAATTAATTAAAATAAATCTTTGGCCACAAATACGTCTTCAAGGCCTTTTTAAATTCCTCCACAGATGCACACTGACAAAGCGGATGGGGTAGAGAATTCCAGTGGGTCGGAGCAGCATACATAAAGGCACGAGCACCTGAAGATTTTAATGAAACCCTTGGAATCTCTAGCAACCCCTCATCCACCGAGCGGAGAGATCGCTTAGGGCAGTAGGGAACCAAAAGATCTTTCATGTAGTCCAAACCCTGTCCATGTAGGGCTTTGTAAGTCAAAAGACTAACTTTAAAGGTGATCTGCCACTGAATTGACAGCCAGTGCAGATCACGCTGCACCAGCGAAATATGACAGGCACGAGATGTACCTGTCACTAACTGGGCCGCGGCATTCTGCACCAGCTGCAAGTGGTGGATATCAACCCCAGGAAGCCCTAGATAAAGGGAGTTGCAATAATCAAGGCATGAGGTCACAAAGGCGTGGACCAACGTTGGCAGATCAGCTGGCGGAACAAGGTGCTTAATCTTGGTGATGTTCCTAAGATGGTAAAAGGAAAGTTTGACAACTGCCGACACCTGCGAATGCAGTGTCAACTCATTGTCAAAAATCACCCCCAAGTTCCACACCTGTTCAGAGGTAGGGAGCTGGACACCTCCCAGAAATAAACCTGAGGGAAGACCAGCTCCCATCCCCTCTACCCTATGACCCAGGTCCACAACCATTACCTCCGTCTTCTCCGAGTTCAACTTCAGCCAGCTTGAATTCACCCAGCACTGGATTTCAGTGAGGCAGCTATTAAAGACCGAGAGAGCTCTAGCCTGGTCGGGTGCAAAAGATAGGTAGAGCTGGGTATCATCTGCATAGCAGTGAAACCTCAGCCCATACCTTCTTACAATGTCTCTGAGGGGCAGCATATACACTGCGAACAACATGGGGGACAACACTGAGCCCTGGGGAACCCCACATGACAGAGAGACTGGGCAGGAAGAATTTATCTCCACCACCACTCTCTGAGTTCTGTCAGTGAGGAAAGATCTAAACCAACTGAGGACTGTACCGGACAGGCCACAAATGAACTCCAGGTGCGTGAGAAGTACCCCATGGTCCACAGTGTCAAAGGCTGATGAGAAATCAAGAAGAATGAGAATGGAACAGTTCTTCTGATCTCTAGCCATCGGGAGATCATTGAGCACCCGAACAAACGCTGTCTCCATAATATGCCTCTTTCAAAAACCAGATTGGAGCGGTTCATAGATGTCATGGATGGTTAAATGTTAAATGGTTAAATTCCAATTGTGCAGCCACTACTTTCTCAATAATCTTCCCAGCAAAGGGAAGATTAGAGACTGGTCTGTAGTTAGCAAAGCAGCCCAGCTCCAAGTAAGCTTTCTTCAGGAGGGGTGTCACCCCCGCCTCCTTCAGGGAGCTAGGAAACTCACCCATGTCCAAGGAGCACCATACTATCCATGCTAGGACTGGGCTGATGATATCAAGACAACCCTTTATCAGGGAAGGCGGGCCCGGATCCAAACTACAGCAGGTAGGGTGCATACTATGGAGAATCCTCATGACATCAATGAACTCAGGCTGGTCAAAGGAACTCCAGGAGAGAACAAGGGATGTGACCAAATGCCAATCTGTAGCTTCTCCCATAGAGGGAACAGGCTGGAGTACTCCCCTGATGTCAGCCACCTTATCTGCAAAGAAGCGAGCAAGCTCATCACACTTTGTTTGTGAAAAGGCTTTCTGAACCTGGAGACAGGCTGGGTTGCACAGTCTGTCAACAGTTCAAAAAAGCTGAGCTGGTCGGTTCTGAGCAGTCGCAATCTCCCCGGACAGGAACTCTGCCTTCTTAAGAGAGATTGCAGAATGATAAGAGTTGGCAATGTTCCATCAGTCTAAGATGGTCGGCATCAAGGGCAGTTCTCTGCCAACAACGCTCTGACCTTCATCCTTGTTGCCGCATCTCCCTCAAAGTCCCATCAAACCATGGAGACCGAGGTCGAAGGGGGAGAGGATGAATGCAGACAGGACCAATTTGATTGAAAGCTGAAGAGATGGCCCTATTATAGGCCAGCACCAAGGTGTCAGGATCATTGCTCACTCCAGAAAACTCAGATAGGTCAAGCACCCCTGCCAGGCCTGTAGAGTTGATCTCTTGCAAAGAGCAGTACCTAACCATCTCCACAGGGGTAGGCCTACAGGGGGGGTGCAAAAACTGAATCCCACAGTGTAATGATCAGACCAACTGATGGGTTCCACCCCCATGTCAAAGGCCTCAATCCCCAGGAGGAAAACTAAGTCCAAGGAGTGACTGCTTTTAAGAGTGGCAGAAGTAACCACTTGTGTGAGGCCCAAAGATGTCATTAATTTGAGGAAATGTTGTCCAAACTGTGAAAGTTTGTCATTGACCCAGGCATTGAAGTCACCCAGGACCATCAGCCTGGGTGACTCAAATGCCATGTCAATGACAAAGTCGGCTACTTCCTGTAGAAAATGCTTCTCATCACCTGGTGGACGGTAAATGAGAACAATTCTACAACCCACACATGCCACTACATTACACTCAAAGGACTCAGTCCCCTCAACTGGTACACTTGTGACGCCCAGTTCGGTCTTGAAACAGACCACAACCCCACCACGCAGTCCAACCTTGGGCAGTGTAACATGGAGTACCCAGCTGGAACTGCTGCCTCCAAAACTGGACCAGCATTTTCATCCAGCCAGGCCTCGATAATGCAAGCCAGATCGACAGACTCCACAAGATCTGCAATAACTGCAGTCTTGTTTCTTATGGTTCTGGCATTGCACAACACCGCCCGGGTTGGACAGGTCTCTGGAGTGGTACAGACCACTTGCCCAATACCATTAATAGTAGTGGTGCCATTGGGTATGGAAACCAGACAAGAATGAGCTCGCTCCAGAGTCCATTTTGCCCCAGGGCGTCTTCTGGTTTTCACTACCCCAATACGATGTTCCTGCTCATTCTGCCTCCACTGTTTGCACCACCCAAAACCCCTCCTCCCCCTCCTCACAATCCTCAGCAAGAAACATATAACAAATAAGCAGCACATCAACAAAAATATTAAGACTTAAAAGAAATTACAGAAACTCACTCACACCTTGTGAGAAATCTGTCAAATATTAGGAACTAGCCTGCTCTGCTTTCACACACACACACACACACACACACACACACACCGTTGACCCTCCCCCACTCAACTCCCTCACAGACACAGAGAAAACTGAAAACACTACCTAAGTTTAACTAAGTATTATCCAAAGATACCAAAACAAAAAAAGCTTCACTAGCAGCACTAGGAACTAAATTGAGATTTTGGGAGCAATTAACTCTCAAAATGACAATAAAGAGGTTTTTGAAGGGTTTATTGGCTGTGATGCACCACACTGAACTGCTCTTCAACTCAACAGACAATATACGGTGCAGGAAACAGTCTGCACATGATATTTCAGCTATCTACCCACAACACATTGCAATTTTGCTGGTGAAATTGAAAAACGTTGGCGAAATTAAGGATAATGGTGACATTTCACCTTATGCAAAAGTGAAATTGGGTGAAATTGGGCGAAATTTCGCATTATGTGAAAGCGAAATCAGAGGCGAAATTGCGTTTTGCATAGCCAAAAAATTTCACGTAATGAGGGAATCACATGAAATATTTTGCTAGGTGAAATTTTTCAATTTCACACATCTCTAATCCCATATGGGTCATGAAGCTGCCAAAAGCCACAGGAACATGAAAAAACACATCAATATTCTGTCCTTCCTCCTTCCCCAATCCGCCTGTAAAAAAATAATCACTTTTACTTACCTTGTCATCTCACCAGAACCTGCAGACTGGCCCACTGTGCCAGCAGCCCAGTTTTCAGTCCGCTCCTCCACCGTCCTTCTGCCAGATGCTGGATGCTAGAACTGACCATCCCATGTCCCCAGCATGGTCCGTGACCAAGTCACCTCACCAACTGAACCCACCCAACCTGTGTTGCTTGCTTCTTGCTTGGCTGCTTCCATGTCTGCTACCACACTGCACTGATCAACTCCTATGAAGGCCACCCACACCACTGTCACCGCTGCTGCTATGCCTAGCTTGCTTCAGTGGGGGTCTGTGCTAGTAGAGTAAGTAGGTAGCCTAGTCTTGAGTTAACTTCTAGCACACCCTCTGCTCTTTCGGCCACCAGGGAGAAGGAGACTCACTTAGAGTGGACCAACAAAAATATGCCAGCACAGCAGTGCTATTGAGAGTTCAGTGCTCATGACTCCTCCAAGCTGTAGTGTGCAGCCTGTCTACTCTGTGGCAGGAAAGACAGTGTCACATTTGTGTGACTCATGTGCTCTTGCTTTGCTGGAGTTCCTCCACATCATGTGTGATGGTGCCGTCGCTAATAGGTGGAAAGAGTGGACAACACAATACAGATACAGTCGAATCAGGAGTGTATCTGTAGCATGAGCTCCCACAGGCCAGGTGGACACTTATTGTGCAAAAGATTAAATACAAATTTAATGCCATTACTGCCACACCATAAGAACAGCTGAGGCACAAATGCGGAAGGGGGAGCAACTGCCCCCTCTGCCCTACCTAAATGGCACCCCTGATTTATGGAAGAAATTCATTCTCAGGTGCTAATATCAGTACAAGTAAATGCAATGGTTTCCACTGTGTTCTGAGTTATTGTATCTCCATGTTTCAAGATGTGTCCTGATCATCATGTGGGTTAGTGCCCCTCATTGTTCCTCATTTTGAGTGTCCATGTCCTTCATTTCAGTGACAAAATGTGAGGTATGGTGCATGCTTCTAAGACCCTACTCAGCACAAAGAGTGCTGAGCATGGCCATAGTGTATATGTTCAATACAGAATGACAAAGGGAAAGTAAGTGAGCCAAAACAGTCATGGAGAAACACATTTGTAGCACCAAATATGCATAAGGGGAATTGCATGTCCCAAAACAAAAAGGTCAGGCTTCACAACACAGAGGCCCCTCTTCGCACAACTGGAATTGGGGATGTTGGCTGACTATATCCTAGGCATTTAATGCAGTAAGCAAACAATACTTTATAAATTAATGGCAATTTAATGGCAAAAAATCAAAAGCCATTAAACAACTTGCAAAAGGATCAGAATTAATGTATTTACCTAATTGTGAGGGGAAGTCAATGAAAAATGTATTTTAATGGCTGTAATTGCTAGCAGTAGTATGAGAAATAGAAACTGATGTGTTTTTTAGATGAGATTTGCACCAATTTATTTGATGCACACATTGCAAGCATGCAACATGTGAATCTGATGTGATTTTTAAATGATGTTCACACCAGCTTAACTGCCGCACTCATGTCAAGCGTGCAACACGTGAATCTGATGCGATTTTTAGAAGACGTTCTAAAAATCATATGTCAAGCTTGCAGCATATGAATCTGATTTACTTTTTAGACCTGGTTCACTTAGATTCATTTTGTGTATGCGAATCACATGCAAACATTGCACAATTAAGCATGTGGCATGCATTCTGCATGTACATAGCACTTATATTTCTGTAAGGGAAGCACCATAGTTGGATAAAGTGCTAAGCAGAGTAGATGTATACAAATATTCACAGACCAGGGGAACAGGGGTAATCCTGCCAATGGAGAACAGAGGCACCATGCTGTCATTTTAGTAGGAGAGAAGGATAAGCACCCAGGGTGGGACAATCAGGACTAAGGGCAGTTGTAAGTGAAGGAATTGGAAAGGTGTTTTTTAAGGTTGTACTTAAAGGAAGAGGTAGAGGGACACTGGATAAGAGTGGGGGGGGATTGTTGAAGAGTTTGGTACCCTTGTAGGAGAGGGTGTTTTAGCCTTGGGTGATATGACAGAAAGAGAGGGTGAAGAAGAGGGTGGAGGACCGTCTAGAGGTCCAAGTGGGGCTGACTTATGGATGAGGGATTCAATGCTGTTAGGAAGGAGTCCCAAGGAAAGTTTGTGAAAAAAGGTAACGATTTTGCTGTTGAGTCGATCCTCAAGGGAGAGCATGTTGTTGAGCCTGTATAGGTTGCAGTGATGGGGGAGTCTAGAGAGGCCAGAGACAAAATGGATAATGTTGTGGTAGGTGCTCTGGAGCCTGTTGAAATTTTTCTGGGAGAGGGGAGGGAAGTAGACTAGTGCACCATAGTCAAATATTGAGAGCAGGAAACTGGAAGCTAGGAGGGTCTTGGATTCAATGGTTAGGAAAGGTTTCATCTTGTAAAGCATGCCAAGTCATTGGTGGGCTTTCTTTGTCATCTGATTAATGTGTGATTCAAAACTGAGGTGACAGTTGAGGTGCAGGCCCAGGTATTAGAATTCATTCACTCTCTCAATCAGGTTGCCGCTGTTGTTGTGCAGGGAGAAATTGAAGGCTAGTAGTTTCCAGGAGCTGGAGAAGACCATGGATTTTGTTTTTTTTTAGCATTATGTTCAAGCCCTTTAGACAAGAACCACTAGTGGAACCTGTGGAAGTTGAGCTGTAGTTTGTTTAGAAGGGAAAAGGGATCTTTGTCCTTGCAAAAGATGGCAGCATCATCAGCGTACAGAATGAGCTCAGTGTTCATGCAAACTTCAGGAAGGGAGTTTACCACAAAGGATAAAAGAAGGGGACCAAGGATGGACCCTTGGGGTACTCCATATTTTATGGGGCAGGAGTTGGAAAGGATGCCACTGATAACAGTCTGATGCGACCTGTGGCTAAGACAGTTGTAAAACCAGTTTATGATGTTGGAGGAGAAATGTAGACTGGAAAGGGTGGAGAGTAGGACATTGTTGTTGACAAGTTCAAACGCTTTTGTGAGGTCCACAAAAACTCAGCCAGTGTAAAGGCCTTCATCGTTGGCTCTATCAGTGAAGTTGGTGAATTTTATCAGGGCAGTCACGGTGTTGTGGCCAGCCCTAAAACCATGTTGTGCCTCAGTCTGAGACTGCTGGTTGTGTTTCTTGAGAAATTCAATGGTTTTGTTATGGACGATTTTTTCAATGATTTTGGATAGGGGAACCAAGAGGGAGATGGGTCTATAATTGGTAATATCATTTTTAGTCTGGATTTATGGAGGGGTTTGATAATAGAGCATTTCCGTTTCAGAGGAAATGACCCAGACCAGAGAGAGTGGCTGAAAATGTTTGTGAGAGGAACGGCTATGGATTCACATACCAGTTTGAGGACCCTGCAGTCAATGTTGTCAAGCCCGATGTGAGGCCTAGGATCATTTGTTTTAATGAGTTTAACCACTTGTTCCTTAGCTGAAGGTCAGGTTATCCCTGAATTGAAAGAGGCAAATGTTATACCTGTGCACAAGAAAGGCTCAAAACAGGAAGCTAGGAACTATAGGCCAATAAGCTTGACTTCCACTGTGTGAATGAAATTGGAAGAATTTGTAAAATATATTTATGGAATTACATTTCCAGGAAAAGGGTCTGGGGATATATCATAACATGGGTTCAAAACATTAAGATCTTGCCAAACAAATCTATTCCATTTCTTTGAACCCATCAGTAAAGCATTAGATAATGAAATTCCAGTAGATGTCATATACTTAGACTATGCTAACGCATTCAATTTGGTACCTCACAAAGAAATAATTGAAGAATTAGTTGAACTAAGATTTAGTAATAACATTGTAAAGCGGATTGACTCATGGTTGGACAGAAGAAGGCAGCAGGCTCTATAAGAGGTTATAACTCTGACTGGGGTGAGGTGTGTAGTGGAGTACCGCAGGGGTTGGTGTTGGGGATGACTCTCTTTCGTATATATGTATCATCCATGGAAACATCTAAATCATCCTGGATATGTAAATTTGTCGATGATACAAAGCTGGGCGCCATTGTACACAATCAATCAACCAATTATAAACTCCAGGAGGACTTGGACAAATCAGTGTAATATGGGCAAATAAGCACAAGTTGCATTTCAATGAAAATAAGTGCAAAGTTATGCACTTTGGCAAAAGAAACAGAATGTCAAAATACTTCCTAAATGGAATCCAGTTAAAAACAACTGATAGAAAAATTGATTGTGAGTAATTATGACCAACAGACTACCTTTCAGTGATGATACCACAGAGGTGGTGGCAAGAGGAAACCAGATACTGGGCTGTATTTTTAAACACATCTAATATACAGACAGACGAGAGATCATGCCCGTTTGGTGCACTGGTTAGGCCCCACCTTAATTACTGTGCCCAGTTCTGGACACACAGTACAACGCAAGATATTTCAATGTTGGAAATGCTACAGTGTAAGGCACCAGAAAATAACTAATGTAACGCGTTTACACTATGAGCAAAGATTAAAAGAACTTAACCTATATCCACTGGAGTATAAGCACATTAGGGGGATCTCTGCCTAGTTTTTAAGGCATTTAGAAACAAGGATTTGTGGGAATGCCTAGGCCTGCAAGAAAAGATTACAAATAGAGAACGAAGAACCCATGATATGCAATCAAAGGGTGAAATGTACAATACCAGCAAAAGGGGAAAGTGGTTCAACCAACGTGTTGTGTCCACATGGAATACACCACAAGAGGCCATTGTTAGTAGTCCTACCATGGAAGTTTTTAATGCTGCACAAGATAACTATTTAGGTACTTGGCGAGACCAATGAAAATTGGTGACTCTTTAATGGCTGACGCTTTAGACTTGTATGTATCCTATGAATCCTATGAGCAGCTTCTCGTTCATTCTTCCTTGCTGCTGTCTTGGATCGAGACCATCCCTCCTGGGTCTTGGTGACCCTTTAATAACTGTTAAGGTCATGGCAGTGCTCATCAACAGAGCACATTTTTAGCTGGTGGATGTTGCGCTCCACCCCCATGGTGCTTTTTATTTTCTTCTATATCTTCACCTAGCTTTCTTCTCAGTCATGAAATGGGAGAGCACCAATCCAAAATGTTTTTCATGGTACCTGGACAAAATGTCCAGGAATACTGCAATTTCAACACAAAAACAAAATAATATCAAAAAGATACAAATAAAAATATGTATATATATATATATATATATATATATATATATATATATATATATATATATATATACATACATACAAAATATCTATCTATCTATCTATCTATCTATCTATCTATCTATCTATCTATCTATCTATCTATCTATCTACTGTATCTATCTTACTATCTATAAAAGTGCTGTATCTCTCCTTCACACAACTCCAGTCTCCTCCACTAAACTCATACCCCTAACTCCTAGTTTAATGCAACATGTACTTCCTACATAGACAGGAAACTGTAGACAGCATTTTCAAGAAAATGGTACATTTTCAATGACACACTGAAAGTGCACCATTTTTCTTTACTAATAAAGCACAATCTCAAAGCAAATGGTTCATTTTCATTAAATGCACCTGGCAAACTGACACCAGATTTTGGTGCATTTTCATGAAAATTGTACCAGAGTGAAATCAGCAAATTTGTGCAGTTTTTCAAGAGTACTAAAAGTTTCCCCCAGCACTACCAGTGACATTACAATTTGTACTGTGGAGATGCCGATACTTACAGTAAGCAGTGTACTCACATTTCCAAATGGGTGTGTCACTAATAAAGTCACACTGCATCTTGGCAGGCTTCACTTAAAACCATCCCCTGAAAACTACCTTTCTCTTTCTCTAGCAACATACATTTCTTGGGGTATTAAGGGAAATCTTGGGGAACATGTATCTGAATGTTTGGCTTAATCTAAGCAGAACTGTTAAAGTTGTCAGTCATTTTGTGTGATGTCTGCTATGCAGAGACAAGCTATCGGAGCAGAAACATATCCCTGGATCTTTGCAGCCATCACTTAACCCCCCTCCCCAAAAAAAAAACACTTACACACACAAAACTCCTTTCCTTTTCCCAGCAACATGCTGTTCTTGGATTATTAAAGAGACATCTTTGGGAACAGTTGTCTGGAATTTCACCTTAATCTAAGCAACAATGCTTAAGTTATAAGCCTTTTTGTGTGATAGCCAAGCAAAGACATGCTCTCTGAGTAGAACTCTTTCCCTGGATATCGGTAGTTATCACTTAAAACTAACCTCAAAACCAACTTTTTCCTTTTTCTAGCAACATGTTGTTCATGGGGTATTAAAGAGACAGATTGTGGAACATGGATCTGGAAGTTCAGCTTTATTGAAGCAGACATTCCAAATTTATCATTCTTTTTGTTTGATGTCTACAAGCAAAGACATGCTCTCTGAGCAGAACTCTATCCCTGGATTATTGCAGTCATCATGTAAAACCACCTCCCAAAAGTCACCTTTCCCTTTTACAGCAATGCGTTCTTCTTTGGAAATTAAGGGGGCACCTTGGGCAACATATATCTGGAATTTCATCTTAATTTAAGCAGAAACACCAAAGTTGTCAGCCATTAATATGTGATGTCTACCAAACAAAGACAGGCTTTTTGTCCAACAATCTGTTCCTGGAGCTTGGCAGTCATCACTTGAACACCCCCAAAAAAAACACCTTTCGCTTTTTCCAGCAACATGTTTTTTCTTGGGTTCTCAAGGGGACACCTTGAGAAATATGAATCTGGAATTTGAGCTTAACCTATGTGGAAATAGCAAAGTTATTAAGCATTCTGTGCAATGTCTACCAAGCAAAGACAGGGTCTCTGAGAAGAAATCTTTCCCTTGATCTTGGCAGTCATCACATAAAGCCACTCCCAGAAAACAACCTTTCCCTTTTTCTCACAACATAGTCTTCTTGAAGTATGAAGAGAACACCTTGGGGAACATGGATCTATACTTTCAGGTTCCCTTAAACAAAAATGCCAGTTATCAACCATTTTGTGTGATGTCTACCAAGCAAAGACAGGCTCTCTGAGCAGAAGTAAGTCTGTGGATCTTGGCAGTTATCACTTAAAATTACCCCAAAATCTACTTTTCTGTTTTTCAAGCAACACATTCTTCTTGGAGTATTATGGGAACACCTTGTGGAACATTTAACTGCAATTTCATCTTATTCTAAGCAGAAGTACCAAAGTTATCAGCTATTTTGTGTGATGTCAGCCAAACAATTGCATACTCTCTAAGCAGAAGTCTGTTCTTGCATATATGAGGACATCCTTTAAAACCACCCCCCTGAACACAGAAACAAAGAATTTGACAGCAGATAAGGGCTGCTTTGGCCGCTCAGTCTTCCAATTTTTCCATACCTACAGCATCACCATAGACCCTAACCAATCTCTGACTTTTTCATCCTCCCCCTTCCTTTCAACAAAATTCCCTTATGCCTGTTCCATGCATTCTTGAACCCTTCAGTGTATTTGTCCCATCATTTCTGCTGGAAGGCTGTTCCAGGAATCCACTTCTTTTTCTGTGAAGAAGTACTTCCTCATATCTCTCCTGAATATACCCTCATTCTTGAGCTCTTTTTATACCTGAAAAATACTTCCTTCCTGTACCTGATTTGGGTCTCTATCTAATCCCCCCTCTCCCTTCTCTCTTCCAGGGTGTGTGCATATTGAGGTATTTTAGTCCCTCCTTATAGTGCTTTTGATACAGACCCTGCACCATTTTAGTTGCCCTCCTCTGGACCATCTCCACTTTATGTCCTTCCAAAGATGTGGTCTCCAGAACTGGACACATTATTTAAGGTGGGGTTTTATCAGTGATCTGTGTGAATAAAGAGTCCACCGGCAGAATTTCTGTGAAAGCTTGGAAATCATTTTCTCAACTTTCATGGAAATTCTGCCTTAAAATGACAGAATAAATGTACCAGCTGTGGGTTAATGTATTAAGCTGTGGCAAAAAAAATCCACAGTACTGATCACTGTGAGTGGTCAGTTCTAATGCTTTTCCCCCCTCAGTTTAGTACATAAATCCACCCTTTCACACCCATTGGTCGTGGGTCCCATCGCATGTAAAAAAAAAAATCAGATGTGTCGAGTGGTCCCCTCCCACCCGCCGATCATGGGTCCCCTGTAAAAAAAAAAACCTTTGATCCCGGCCATGGCCCCCCACACCTGCTGATCATGGGTACAATGTAAAAAAAACCCTTCAATCCCTGGTGTACAGTGGTCCCCCACTCCTGAGTCGTGGGTCCCCTAGCAAAAAGCCTCTGCTCCAGCTGTGGCTTCCACCCACCGATCCACGGTCCAATGTAAAAAAACTGATCACTGGCATCCAGTGGTTCATTCCAACCCCTGATTGTGGCCCCCAAAAAGTTATGATTCCCTGTCTAGCAGACCACCCTTCCCTATCCAGGATCCCCTTAATAAAAAAAAAAACAGCTGGCAGTCCATCCACTCCGTCCCACTCCATTTATGTCATTCCCTGGCATCTAGTGGACCCCTCTCCTTATCCCTGATCCGCTGGAAAAAAAGTAATTCCAATTCCCTGATGTCTAGTGGACCCCCCCACCCGACAGTTAATCATCCACCACCCCATCCCCACAGCCTGACCCCGATCAGGCCACCGGCACAGCCCTCCTCTCTCCTTCTTGGCTGGTGGCCCACTGAACTGTCATTGAATGAGCATGTGCTTGTACAAGCATGCTCTCATTCATTGACAGTTCAGTGAGCTGCAGGCCATGGAAGAGAGAGGAGTGCTGCACCGCTAGCCTAATTGGGGTTGAGGTGTGGGGGCTGCGAGGTGGTGGAGGACTAACTGTCAGGGTGGGGGGTCCACTAGACAACGGGGAATTTGGATTCCTTTTATTTTTTCAGGGGATCGAGGACAGGGAGAGGGATTCACTAGACACCAGGGAATAATATAAATAGAGTGGGACAGAGTCAATGGACTTCTGGCTGTTTTTTTTTATCACGGGGATCCTGGATAGGGAGGGGTGGTCCACTAGACACCAGGGAATTATAACTTGTTGGGGGCCACGATCAGCGGGGGGGGGGGGAATGGACACCAGGGATCAGAGTTTTTTTTTTTTTTTACATTGGACCTGTGATTGGCGGGTGTGAGGGGCCATAGCATGGATCCAAGTTTTTTTTCCATGGGCCATGTGATCAGTGGATGGGTGGGATCACTAGACAGCAGGGTATTTTATTGGACTGGGAGCCATTGGGGGGTCTGTATTACAATTTAGAATATGAAATAATACATTAAACTGCTGGATGGAATAAATTCTGCAGTTTATATGTACAATATTATTCTGCGGTTCAGTAAAAAGGTCAGTGGAACCAGGCAAAAATCCACAGGGATCACAATTTCACTAATGGCTCAAGTTCCAAAAATTATTGTGAAATTTCTGAAATGTTGCAGAGGTTTCATGAAAGCAGAATTCACAACTTTTGCCCACCCCTAAACCTCCCTCTTCTTGCTTATGATACTCCTCCTTATGCACCACAGCATTCCACTAACTCTCCCAACTGCCATGTTGCACTGCCTACCCATCTTTAGGTCATTAAATATGATGACTCCCCAGGTCTCTTTCCTGCTTGGTTGTTGTCAATACCGCGTCACCTATTTTGTACTCTGCCTAAGAGTTTCTGTGCCTAAGTACATTATTCTGCACTTTTTCACTGTGGACCTCAGCTGCTATACCCTTAACCACTCCTGGAATTTTCTCAGGTCTCTGCTCATCCTTACCACCCCCAGGAATGTCCACCCTGTTGCAGATTTTGATGTCATCCACAAAGAGTCAGACCTTCCCTTCTAGCTCCTCTATGATGTCACTTATAAAGACATTAAATGGGATTTATCCCAGAGGCAGTCCCTAAGGAACCCCCTCAGGTCACCCTCCCTTCCTCAGAGTGAACTCAGTTTACCACCACCTCTGTCTCCTATCCCCTAACCAAATTCTTACCCAGTTTATAACCTTTTGGTCCAACTACTAAGCTACTCAGCTTGCTTACTAGTCTCCTATGTGGAATGTTGTTGAAAGTCTTATTGAAATCTAGGTAGGCCACATCCACTGCTCCACCCTGATCTAATTACTTGGTCACCCAGTCAAAGAAATCTATCTGATTCATTTGACATTACCGCCTCCCAGAGAATCCTTGCCTGCCTCGGGCATTGTAACCGATTGGATTCAACATATCCCACAATCCTTTCTTTCAGCAGTGCTTTTGTTAACTTTCTCACACTGATATCAGGCTGAATGGCCATAATTACCAGCCTCCTCCCTGCTACCACTTTTGTGAAGTGGGACTGCATCAGCCCTCCTCTAGTCCCCCAGAACCACTCTGGTTTCCAGTGATCTGTTAAATAGGACTGTCAGAGGTATAGCCAGTACCTCCCTGAGCTCCTTCAACACCATTAGATTCACTCCATCAGGCCCCATTGCTTTGTTCACTTTCAGATTTGTGAATTCTTTCAAGACTCTCTTCTCCAAGAAAGAACTAGTGTCCACCTCCCCTCAGTCAAGGCTTCTGTTATTTTTTTTATGGTCCCTCTCCTTCCCCTTCCTCTGTGAATACTGACCAGAAGTATATGTTCTTGCTGTCTTCTTTTTCTGGTCCACCCCTGCACAGTCCCCCATCCCTTTTTTTGTTGTTAATGTTTTTTTATTGGTTTCAAAAAGAAACTACAAAGCCAGTACAGGATATGCATTAACACTTGGTACAGATATGCACCTACAGATGGGTCAGTGCAGAGTCATCATATTACACTTTCATATGGTTCAGTGCAGAGGCATCATTGTACTGTACAAAGCCTAAAGCCTAGGGGCAGGGTTTGCCTCCATTCAGGGACCTGGTGTTTCCCATACCATTGTTTTCTGTGGCATCTAACGTGGAAAAAAAAAGAGCTTAATACCGCACTTTCTTGTCTAAGAGTGGACTGGTAGATGCTCTGTTCAGTTCCTGGCTTATTAGCAGGTTGGGTATCTTCACAGCTTTTGAGGTAATCCTGCTGGGAGGCCATTGCAGCTGGGACACTAATGACCTAATGCACTGGAAGCAGAAAAGAGAAACGAACAAAGTATCTAGTGCAACAACAGTAACACATCACAAAACAAAGGAAAAAACATAGTATAACAAACTTCACTGCAGGAATTGTTAAGGGATATGTGTACCTTATCACAGCAAGAAGGAGTTGCAGTAGGATGGGCAGCCTTTACTACTCTGAAGCGCAATACCCCAAGCCCATCTCCAGGGACAGAGTGAGGGAACTGTGGGGTGTCTTTGGACATGGGGGAGTAGTGGACCTCATTTGTACTCAGCCAATACCTGTGGTTGAGCTTAAGAATGCCATATATGGGGACCAGCATTTGTAGTATGGTGCCATCTTATTGAGTTTAGAATGTGAGATCCTATCCAGCTCAGCAATTTTGGTAAAGGAGGCTAGAATGTCTTTAGTAGTGGGTATACTGGTAGATCTCCAGCTACATAATAGAGCTTTCTTGATCAGCATGGACAGCAGGAACAGCCACCGAAATTCAGGGCATGTGATGTTAAGGGTGTCAGGCTTGATCCCTAATATGAGGAGTGAGGGGAACAGTGGGATCTGTTTTTGCAGTACCCTGCTACCTGTGTGGCATATCTGTTTAAATAGTAACTTGAATTTTGGGGCAGGCCCACAGTATGTGAAAAAGATCCCCCTGTCTCCAAAACATCTCCAACATTTGTCATTGTCTATTACACACTCTTTGTGAAGGACTATAGGGGTCTTGTACCAAGAGTGGAGTGTTGTTCCATGCTTGGGCCCATTGATCCTCAGTCATGTGAGAACCCTACATATTTTCCCACCTGAGCCTGGATTCCTCCGACAGACTAGGTAACGTATCCTTTATGCTGGTGTGGATTTTGCCTGCAAGGCCTCTAGAGGTGGACAGCCATTTGGTAAATAGGCCATCTGGTGTGTGGGACTTGGGGTTCTGTAGGAGTGGTTTAACTGCCTCACTTGTTTGCAGGTATCTTCACATCTCCTTGTGAGGGAGCCCCCACCTGCTTTGCAGGTTCTGATATCTGGCCACAGATTCTGTCTTTGGGTCTAGGATGTCTTTGAGCAGGAGTATCCCTGAACCAGCCCAATGTGACCAGCTAACTGGTCTGCTGTCAATATGGATGCGGGGATTGTTCCAGATGGGGATATAGGTCATGGGTATGGGGACAGACACCCATCATTTGTGGACCCATTTCCAGTATTTAATGGACGGGGTATAGTGGGGTGATCATAGAGGTGTTTCCCTAAGGGGGAACATAACAAGGCTACAGGGGTAGCTACACCTGCCATGGATTTTTCCATGGTCACCCACTGTGGAGCTTGAGCAGTGCAAGGGGTAAACCACTGTATGGTTTGGGCACCCTGAAAGACATATTTATACCCCTCCATCCAGGGGAGGTTCCCCTCACCTACCTTTCAGTGAGATCGGAGTTTGTTATGGCTCAATCTGAATTTTTACCCTCCCACAGGAAGTCACCAATTATTTTATCTATTTTCTGGAACCATGACTGAGCTATGGTGAGGGGAATCTGGATGAAAAGGTAGAAAAATTTAGGGGCCATAACCATTTTTATGGCAGTAATTTTCCCCACAATCTTGAGGTTAAACAATTTCCATCTGTCAAATTCAACCTTACACGCTTGAAGAAGTGGTTGGAGGTTCTCATCCCATATCCTTTCAAACTAAGGTATTATTGTGATACCTAGGTACATTGTGCCTTTGTCAGCCCAGGGGAGCCCAGATTCCACCACCCAGTTCGACTGACATTGTCGGCTTAAGGGTAGTATCTCAGTCTTGGATTGGTTTACTTTTAGGCCCCACTGATTTGCAAAGGAGTCAAGTAGTAACAGGATTGGTTTTATGGAGTGCTGCAGATCAGCTACAGGTACTGTATTAGGAGGTCATCCACAAGCATAAGTGTCAGACATTCCCTGTCCCCCACCCTTATTCCACTTACTACTGGGTGTTGGTGGACGGCAGCGGCCAGGGGTTCAATAGCCAACATGAACAGTAAGGGGGAGATGGGGCACCCTTGCCTTGTTCCTCTCTGCAGTCAGAAGGGGGAGGAATCAGGTGGTTCATGGTGATCCTGGCAGAGGGGTTGGAGTAAAGCACCTGTACCCAAGCCTGCTATCTGTCACCTATGCCCAGATGTTTAAGCACCAGTTGAAGATAGTCCCATTCAAGGGAACTGAAGGCCTTTTCAAAGTCCATGGTGATGGCAGCTACAGGTGTGTTAAGGCCTCTCACTGTGTATATCAAGTTGAGCAGAGATCTGATATGGTGGGCACTATACTTGCCAGGCATGATGCCAACCTGGGAGGCATGTATGAGGGTGGGTAATAGTGGGCTTAGCTTGTTAGCCAGCACCTTTGTGTAGACTTTACTGTCTGTATTTATAAGTGAGATAGGCCTATAGCTGGATACCTGGGTAGGGCCTTTGCCCTTCTTGGTATGACTGTAAATACTGCCTTACATAGCGTATGGGGCAAGGTGCCAGATTCCTCAGCCTCTTTGAACACCTGTGTGAGCATAGGGACTATCCATGAGACCACTGCCTGGTAGAAATCCACTGGGAAATTGTCTCCCCTGGGTGATTTGCCTGATTGTGGTGACAGGAGTGTCTTGCTCACTTCAGCCTGAGTCACGGGGGATTCAAGGTTCTGTGCCTGCTGGGGTGTTAACTTAGGGAGGGACAGCTTAGTGAGAAAGGTTTATACCCCTGGTGCTGGCTTGTTGTGGGAAGAGGTGCATAGTCTGGTATAGAATGCTTGCATGATAACACTAATTTCCTAGGGATTGGATTTCAGTTCTCCTTGGGGGTTCTGCAATCAAGAAATGTGCCTGTCTGCCTGCTGCTTCCTCAACTGGTAAGCCAATATCTCCCCCCCTTTGTCCCCACCCTCCCAAAACCTGTGGCACAGCCTGAGGACTGCAGTTTTGTCCTTTTTGCTGAGCATTTCATTGATTTCAAGGTGCAGACCCAGGACTCTACATCCAAGCTGAGCGTGTGGGTCCGGGGAGAGTTGGGCTTTGAATGTGTCCCCAGCTGCCTTTAGCTCTGTCTCCAGGCACAGGAGGCATTGCTGTCTCTCCCTTCTGAGCTGGGAGGTATAACCCATGATTTCTCCTCTTATGGTGGCCTTATATGCCTCACAGGTCACCCTGGCCAAAGTGTTGGCTATTGGGCTGTCCTGAAAAAACAAGCCCTCTTAAGCCCAGGGGATAAACTCAGGATCTCTCAATAGTAGGAGGTTGAGTCTCCCTAAGGTGGATGAGGGTTTTTTAGGGCCCCAAGCCAGGTAGAGTTGTGCAGGGGAATGATCTGAAATCTCCATGGGTAATATCGAGGAATCTTGCACATTCTGGGTCAGTGGGGGTAATGTAAGCCAGAAATCCAACCTGCCTTGGAGTGGTAGATATAGTTCCTCTCCCAGGGATGAAACATGTTCCAAACATCAGGGAGGACATGCTCAGTCATTAGGTGTTTCAGCGCATGCCCCGCTCTGACATAAGCTTTCTTTCCTGTGGTGCTCCTGTCAATGAGGGGAGGAGGGTTAGGTTGAAGTCTCCCTCCAACAGTAGAGGGCATTGGGGGGGGGGTCAATGAAGCCAATGGCCTTTGCTATCTCGTAGCAGTATTTGGGGTCATCCTGATTTTAAGCATATATATTGCAAAGCAAAATGGGGCCAGTTGGGGTGGCACATAAAACCATTACCCATCTGCCTATGGGATCTGCACATTATGCAGTTAGTGCCCATTTCAGGCTTTTATGGAGAAGTATCACTACTCCACATTTCCTGGTGGGGCCACACAAGTGTATCTCTTGACCTACTCAGTCCTTAACAAGGTGCGCATGATCATTTTTGGTGAGTTTGGAGAGCCGTCTGGTGATGAACCTGCTGGAATAGGATGCTTGATGCTGAGCTCCATCTTTTGACTCCACAAAACCCTTCTTTTATTCATTAAAGCTCTCTCTTTAGGGGGCATGGCATGACTGGGAAAGAAATAGCAGCTAAGATCTGGCTCTCTGAAAGGAACACAAGAATCTAACCTAATCCACCATATCTCAGACCATCTCATTGTGTCATCCTTGGGTGAATAACTACTGATAACCTCCTCTGAGTCATTTGTAAGTTAATTAGTGCCTTGCTTCAAAATAATTACATTATTCAACAGTGTCTGAGCCTGGCCTGCATTGTCTCAACATGGCCGATCCCCACCAACAAACCAATCCACTTGCTAGAGTAGAAGCTATGTTTTCTAAACTGGTAGAGGATATAAACGATTTAAAGATCTCGACTCAGCATAATACAGCCAAAATTTAATCTTTTGATTTGCGGATTACAACCACGGAATCTAAAGTAGCCTCCCACACCAATTCTATTCAGGAACTCCAGGCTACTATTAGAAATCAGGACCACACCATTAAGTCACTGCAATCAAAGCTCGACAACCTCAAAAATAGAAATCGTAGGAATAATCTGCTTTTTTTGTGTTCCTGGAGGGCTCAGAGCTTGGCAACACTACAGAATTATTCAACCACATCCTGCCTGCAATGTTGAAACACTTCCCTGAAAAGCAGCTTTTAAATGAACGCTCGCACCGCTTGTTGGGTCCTAGGCCTAGTCAGGATCAATGGCCTAGGCCCATTGTAGCTAGATTCTAAAATCATTCCCATACCGAACTCATTTTAAAGCAGGCCAGAGACATTGGGGTTTTAATTGGTGGGAGTACAAGATATCCATTTATTGAGATTTTTCAAAAGAACTTACAGCAAAAAGGAAAGTGTACAACTGTCTCAAGCCTATACTCCGCCAAAAAGGTATCAGATGTGCCCTATGTTACTCTGCGGTGATGCGCCTCTTCCCAGGATCCTCATACAGGGACTTTAGTACTCCCAAGGCCCTGGCTTCATTTCTTGATGTCCCGCTTCTCGACCCTTCTTCTAGGAGCACTGCAGAGAAGTATCGCACTTGTAGTGGGGTGGATCCCACACAGATCAGTACTGCCACAACACAGAATGCTGGAGGAATTGCACCTGTTTCAGTTACCCCTGCACGTACTGTACCAAGCCTCCCTCCTACAAGGCAATCTACTAGAATTAAAGAAAATCTTCAGGTAATCACAAGCTTAACCATTCTTGCCGTTCTTCTAATGAGATCTCAACACCATCTCTTACTTTAGCCTCTCAGAATTCTGTTAACCCCGACATTCCTCTCCAAAATAAATTCTCGCTTCTCTCTGATGAGCTCATCTCTTCACAAGAAGACCTGTAAGTGCAGCCTGCTGATGATCCATCCTCTCTTCCTAGTGCATCCCTCCAAGGAAACATCTCTGTTGACTCATCTTGGATGGAAGCTGTTCCTAGCTCTCCTCTCAAACCTCTGGAGTCTCCTAAAAAGAAACGGAGAGCTAAACTGAAGAACAAGAGCTTCACTGGCACAACCAAATCTCCCAGCTCTAGAGTGACCTGATTAGTTTGAAATGCCACTGTGTCATTTATCTTAATTCCTGGGGTAGCGTTATCCCCAGGTCTTTGCACTACTGTGAACCAGATTTTTGTTGTTGCCTTTTGTGTTGCACAGCCCGCGAATAAGTATTTTTGTTTCCAGCAGGTTGCCTCAATGGGCTGTACATTAAGGTTAGCTTTAATGATCCTAATTCTTTACATTTTTACCTATGTTTGCTTGGTACTATGGGAACTTGGTGGTTTGAGTATTTTTTTTATATATCTCTTTAAGTATTGGCACTAGATAATGATTAAGGCAGCATTTGAGAACATTCTGCATATACCTGCTCTCTTTATAACTTTTAGCAATCTTATGATGCATTATTTCTTTTCGCTTTCCCCTATACAAAGCCTATACCCATTTGTCTATTTTGTCAATTACTCCCCTGTGCAATCACTATTGGTGGTTATGTGTTACAATGCAAGACTTATGCCATTTAATCTGATTCATGTTGTCTAACCCCCTTTACAATTTCTTTCTTCTGGCACTTCTACTTTTTCCCCTCTTGGTCCACTCCTCAGCCCACTATGAATTCTCAATATATAGCATACACTGTTGTATATATTGCTGGTTATCTTCTCGGTGATCTGGAGCAATAGATCTCTGTAAACACTCTCCTCGAAGCCTACAATTGATGGGAGTTCTATGTTCAGATTTCTAATTCTGGGGCTTGCCAGGACTATTATTTAGACCTGGCCACTCCATAACACTCGCTTCGTAGGTAATGTAAAGATTGCCTGTTTGCATCATAGAGCTATCTATTGTCTCCAGTATCTCTCACCATGTTCAGCTTTTTTGTTTTGTTTCTCATCTTCCATTCACCCTTCATATGGGTAAAGGAGTGATACCAATGACTCAACCAATTATTGTATACCTTTCTACCTTACTCACTATATATACCATAATGCATCCTATTTTCTCTCTTAAGCATCCTTGTAGATTGTTTAAGTGTGTTGCCTTATTATATGTATTACACATCTATCCTGATACCTAGTTTTCTCATACTGGTCTTATAGGTAACTCTGGTTCACAGCACATGCAATACTGTGGTCACTCTATAGCAGGTGGCACACCTTAAACACTATTTTTTCAGCCCTTTCAACAAGGTCTAGTGTATTCCAATACTCTTTTTTTCTACCCATTTTTGTCTTAAGTAATTTGGATGAGGTTGTTCTCTTAGATTCTCTTTTCCTAGTTATTATATACTGTTTATTGTTGAAGTTATACTTGCATAACTGTTGCTAATATTGCTATTGAGGTTTAGGTCCTAAGGTTAGATCTGGGTTAATGGGTCCTCTTGGTCCCTTTCCTACATGTACATGCCCAGTTGTCTGGTGGGAGAGTCTTACAGTACTGACTTACTGACTCTTATCCCTCTGCACCCACAATAAGTTTCTAATTTCTCTACTTTCACTGTTTGACTGTTACATAACACTCTTAATGTTACTTTTAATGTTCTTTTTCTACTCTACTATCTCATACCTTTTTAGAGAGATACCTAAGTCCTTATTATCCTACATAAGATATTGCACATTTTTGAAAAATCCTGCCTTCCTCTCTCTCTCTCTCTCTCTCTCTGTCTCTCTCCCCCCTCCCTCTCTCTCTCTCTCTCTATATATATATATAGATATGTATATACACTCTATATTTTCCTTCTGGAATGTCCCCTATTTGAATAACAAAGTCCCTCATATCCTGATTAGTGCTACCCCATCCTCACTTTGATATCATGTCTGATTTAATATTATATTCATGGAATTTGAAGAGACTTCATTCTCCCTGTAAGAGGAAGCAAATTCTCTCTCATCTTAAAAAGCATAAAGTGCATATTGCTTTCCTACAGGAAACTAAATTACTAGCAGAGGACATTTCCAGACTCAAAAGAGATTGGGTTGGCCAGATCTATGAATCTTCCTTCTCTTTCAAAAAAAGAGAGGTGGCTATACTGATCCATAAAAAAAACTCAACTGGTTTCTCATAAAGTCCATCTCAGACACAGAAAGCTGATGGATTATTGCTATCTTAAAAACTCCCTCCAGCCCAATTATGCTCATCTATGTATATGCCCCTAATTCTGATTCCCCTGAATTTTTTCACAATCTAGACCAGCAAATTCTGTCCAGTAACACTACCAATATTCCCATAATTTTAGGAGACTTTAATCTGGCCCTAGAACCCCATCTGGATAGGAGTAATCTATCTACAGATGCACATCCTTGAAGTTTTCAGGCCTTGTCATTACTATTGAAAGATTTTGGTCTCTCAGATATTTGGTGGCTGTTCCATTCCCATGACCAAGAATGTTTCTTTTACTTGTCTCTTCACAAAACATACAGCCGTATTGACTACTGGTTCACATGTCCTTCCATAACAGAAAAAAACCATTGACTCCTCTAGTTTCCCTATTTTAATCTCGGACCACTCTCCAATTAGATTACAACTTCTATGGGGACCCCCCCATTACCAAATCTTCTTCATGGCATCTCAACCCTCTTCTTCTCAGGGACCCTGAGTTCCTACCATGGGTTACATCCCAAATTCAAGATTTGCCTTCCTACAGTGACCCAGTGGACACACCTATGTGCACTGTATGGGAAGCTCTAAAGTCCACACTTGGTGGGAAAACCCTATCCTCCCTTAAATCAGGTAAGTCTTCAGGAGGAGATGGTTTTCCCATCAATTTTTACAAATCTCTTTCAGATACCCTTTGTCCACTACTCTTCAATGCGTTTCTGGAAGCTACATAGAAAGGTAAACTCCTTCCCACCTTTACTGAAGCTATTATCACCTTAATTCCAAAAAAAGACAAAGGCCCCTCTCTTCCCACTAGTTATAGACTCATTTCATTGCTCAACACAGATGGGAAGTTATTAGCGAAACTGTTAACTATTCATTTAGAACCCCTACTTCCTAAACTAGTCCACCATTCACAAGCGGGCTTTATGAAGAACAGGTCTGGATCAGATCACCTACATTCCTTTTTTAATTTAAGACATAAGGCCAAACTCCTTAAATCCCCTGTGGCCACCATAGCCATTGATTTTGAAAAGACCTTTGATTTGCTTAACTGGAATTACCTATATCAGGTGCTATCCAAATTTGTTTTTTCCTCAAAGTTTTGTTCCTGGATCAAATCGCTATACACCTCACCTTCAGCAAAATTTCTCACCAATTCCACTTTGTCCCCATCTTTTCAGCTGGCAAGGGGAACCAGGCAAGAGTGCCCACTATCATCAGCACTGTTCATCTTAGCTATGGAACCCTTAACAGCTAATCTACACCAGTCTTGTGACATTAAAGGTATCCCAATTAGTAATTCTAGATATATTTCTCTCTCTTACGCAGATGATCTTCTAATTCTTCTCAAAAATTTAGGTGAGGCTGGCCCCCCAACCAAGATTTAAAAAAAAAGAAATCTCAGGCATTGCATTGAATTATGGGAAATCTGAAAATCTCCCCCTTAACAATCTATGCAAACCCTCCATGAATCTTCCTTTAGGATTTTGCTGGGCCCCACAAGGATTTCGTAACTAGGTATCAAGGTTACTCGTAATTTAGAAAAAATTGAGATGTAAACCTTAACCCTCTATTAGCCAGCCTTAAAATGAACTTAGAGAGATGGAAGCTACTTAATCTTTCCTTTTTGAGGAAGATACTGTAGCTGCTATTAAGATGACCATCTCACCCAAAATTCTTTTTCTGTTCACTAATATCCCTCTAAATCTTCCTTCCTCTTCCTTATCCAAACTCGATAAATTAGTTGGCAACTTTATCTGGGAGAATAAATTACCGAGATTCAGTTGCACTAAGCTCCGTACACATTGGAAAAAGGGTGGGTTTGGTCTCCCATGGTTCAAAGCATATCTCTCGGCATTCCAGGCATCGCAAACCATCAAATGGTTCAGTAAACACTCACCTCAAACCCCACTTTGGGTTATGATGGAGGCTGCATTATGTCCTGGTGGAGTTCCTACATCCTTCATCTATAACACTCTTTCTCCAAAGCTAAAATCTCACCCAACCATCTCTTCTTCCATTCTTTATTGGAAATTAACACATAAGTATTTAAAATTCAATCCCTGTCCAATTCTATATGCCCTGTTTGGGGACACCCTTTGTTTTCCTTGGAGAAGCAACCTATTTACTGCCGTACTTGGAGGAATAAAGGAATATTCTTCTTGGGAGATATCCTTGAACAGAACTCTCTACATTTAGAATCTTACTCAAATTTGCAATTTAAATGGGATCTCCCAAAACAAGATTTCTAGAAATTTCTCCAAATTCAAACTGCTTATACCTCCCTTTCTCATCATATATGGAATCATACTTTATCTGACCAACACGTTTCGCACTGGATTCAAATATCTGTTAAATGGAATAGCATTATGTATAAGGATATTATAGACAAAATTTCCAATCTTTATTTGCAAAAAATAAATGGAGTACCCTTCTTAATTATCATATGTGATACACAGTGGCATAACTGTTGGCATTCTTCTTTTTTATTGTAGAAGGTTTTTTATTGAGTTTTCTTTAAGATAGTACACAGCAAGTAATGCAACCATACACATGTGTAAATTCAAACACCAGCAAGGATAAGCATAAAACTATGTCTAACAATAGCATTCAAGAACTCTTAAGTACCACTAGGAACAAAGTGGAGATATGAACATTTGTCTGATGAGCATATTCAAGACAGAGGTAAAGGTAACAGGGATGGCAAGTGCTTACACCCTTTACAGTAGTGCAATAACAGAAAAAGATATTAAGCTGGAAACAAGATGGTCTACCCATTATGAATGAGGATTTGCAGGCAGTGCTGGGAGTTTACAGAAATCAGATTGTAGGTATGGACCCCATTTGGAATGATAGAGCCACATGCTATTCTTTTGGAGGTGGGATAGTCTTTCAAATAGGGAGAGGTGGGCTAAAGCTGCATGCCACGCTTTATGAGTGAGCAAGGAGTGTTGGCACCAGAACCTGAGAAGGAGGCATTTGGCTTCTAGTAGGGCTGACAGAGGCCAGTCTTGAAGAGATCTAGGTAGGCTGACCAATGATGTTGTGTCACCTAGGAGCAGTTTGGGGTCAGTGAGGGCAATTTGGGAGTTCAATACTTTAGACAGGTCAGAGGCTACCATTTTCCAGAATGTAGCAAGGTAGGGGCATGACCAAAGTACATGCATAAGGTGTGCATCAGGTTGGGAGCATTGGCTGTGGCTGAGCAATCCTCATATGTGAAGGGCTCCAGGGGTACGATACCAAAACAACAGAATTTTCAGCTGTGGAAAACAACTATTAGTGTCACTGTGAGTCCGGTAGGTACCTTTAAGATAGGAGTGCAGCTGATCTTCAGAGATGGGGAAGCCCAGATACTTGGCCCATTTCAACCTACAGGGCAAAGTGGCATTCTGTTGTGAGTACCTCCATGTATTACAGAAGTGGTCCATGAGGTCTTTGGATGCGGGAAGGGTATGCAGATGGATTAGCCATTGCCGTGATGTAGTATTGACACAGCTGGTAAAAAGGAGTTGTAGGGCACTGCGGATCTGCAGGTATCACCAAAGATCTTTATGAGGTAGGGAAAATGTAGCTTGCAACTGGGTGAAGGATAATAGAGAAGTAGTGCCTGATGGGGAGAGATCCTGAATCATCTGGATACCACACTTTTGCCAGGAAGGCCACTGAACCGGGGCTTCGTTGATTTGAATAAGTTTATTGCACCATAGTGGGGCATATTGTATCGGGGGTACCAGGCTTGTTTAGATACATAGGATTTGGACATGAGACATTTCCAAGCATGAGATGTACCTATGACTGTGGGTGGAAGGTGTTGGGGAGATGTGCATGGGGTGTAAGAAAGACATAAAGTGCTGTGGTGCTTACTAGGACTGATTCCAGCTGGACCCAAAGGGGGATGCCCATAGAGTGGGGCACAATCCATCTGACTGCATGGGCCACCATACAGACCAGATGATAGCCCAGAAACCAAGGTACATTAAGGCTCCTACGGGACCAGTGTGCTCTTAATTTGTGCTTACTCCATCTAGGAGATTTATGATCCCAGAGGAAACAGGAGGTTAACTGTTCCAGAGTAGCAAACAATTTAGGAGAGAGAGGGATGGGTAAATTATTAAAAAGGTATAAAACATGAGGAAGGAGAAGCATACGAACTGCTGCCACTATGCCAGGTAATGACAGTTGTAACTTACGCCACCTCTCCACTTCCGTGGATAATTGTGCCAATAAGGGGGAAAAGTTAGCAGATTCAAGGGCGGACCACTTAGTTGGTAGCTGGACCCCGAGATAGACAAAACCTTGTTCAGCCCAAGAGAGGCTGGTGCCCTGGATACAGGCTGTGGTGCAGTGACCATTTAAGGGGACCAAGGTGGTCTTTTTATGATTGATTTGCAAACCAGATAGGTCCACAAAGTTGTCCAGGATCTGGAGCACTCCTGGTATGGACTGCTGAGGGTTAGACAGGATTAGAAGGAGATCAACCGTATATGCCGCCACCAGATAAGGGTGGTCAGCTACTACATTGCCCTGGCTCAGGGGTGAGGCAATGAGGGCCCGAATAAGGGGATCTAAGGCAATTAAAAATAGAAGAGGGGAAAGGGGGCAGCCTTGCCTGGTGTCCCGATGCAGAGGGAATGGAGAGGAAATATCACTGTTAGTGAGGATGCGGGCCATAGGGTAACAGTAAAGTGTGCGTACCCATTGTCTGAAATGTACCCTGAATCCATAAAGGTGGAGGACCTCATGTAGATAGTCCCAATCTATAGAATCGAATGCCTTGGAGAAATCAATTGCCCAGGTGGCCATGGGGTGGGAGGCTTTAGAGGCAAGCCATTTAAGGTTGAGCAAGAGTCTAGTGTTGTCAACACCAGCCTTCCCCTGCATAAAGCCCACCTGAGTGGGGTGTATGATCAATGGGAGAATAGTCTTCATTCTGGTAGCCAGGGCCTTGGCTAGAATCTTTGTGTCAACAGATAGTAAAGAGATTGGCCTAAAATTGGCACAGTCTAATGGGTCTGTGGATTTTTTGGGAAGGAGGGTAATGAGCGCATCCCTCATGGTAGAAGGGAGAGAATCAACTGCATGGGAAGCCTGCAGGGCAAGTTGTAGTAGATGAAAGATGTCAGGGCCGAAGGCCTGATACAGTTCCACGGACATGTCATCTGGGCCCGGGGCTTTCCCTTAAGCCATTTGTGAGAGTGCTAGCAGGAGTTCCTCAAATGAGATAGGGACATCTAATTGAGCTACCTACTCAGAGTAAGGGCCAGGAGAGAAGTGTTTTGACAGAAACTTGGAACCCCTTGTTGTAACTCAAGGTCAGTATTGGTAGAGTGGGATTGATAAAGGGATTAATAAAACTGGCTCATAGTAGTATTGATATCTTTGGAATTGGAGGCTATGGAGCCTGTTGGGGTACAAAGGGTATGGATCTGCATGGCTGCTTGTTGTTTGCAAAGATGGAAAGCAAGGAGCTTGCCAGACCGTGCTCCGCCAGCCCAGAAGGTCTGTTTCAATCTAAGAAGTAGCCATTCGACTCTCTGATGCAATATAACATTGATCTGGTACTTGAGGCCCACTATTTGATGATGCATGGTACTATCAGGCCTGGGTCTGGGGAGTGATCTTAAAAATTAATTCCATAGTGGCTAGGTCGGCCTGTAATTTGGACAGATTCACCTTGCGGGCTTTGTCCGAGCTGCAGAGAAGGCAATGATGCAGCCATGGAGGACCGCTTTGAAGGCCTCCCAAACCATGCCAGGGGATACTCGACACTGAGTTAATGAAAGTAGTCTTGTGGCCTGTGTTAGCATGAGGCAGAAGTCAGGATCTTGAAAGGACAGGTTGCAACATCAACGGACTCCCGGGGGGCAGTGGCCGGGGGGGTATATGTAAGGGATACTGTGGAATGATCAGAAATAAGGATTGAGCCAATACAGGGGTCAGAAAGACCCCTGGCTGTCAATTCATTGGCCAGCCAGTAGTCTATATGACTATGTGTCTGATGGGGTGTAGAGTACAAAGTATAATGCCTAACAGTAGGGTGGTCCCCATGCCAAACATCAGTGAGCTCCCATTCATCCATTAAGTCCTGGAGGGACTATCTGGCTTTAGGAGTGGAGTGTAGGGTGGGGTGAAATTTGTCCAGCAAAATGTCACCTACCATGCTGAAATCCCCACCCAAAATAATAGGGAGCGGCAGGCCATCAGGCTGCAACTCAGACAGAGCATGGCTAATCACAGGGAAAAATTCCGTATGCTCAATGTTGGGGCCGTATATACTACCCAGCAGTATAGAACTGTCCGGTGAGGATAGTTTGACCATCAGCCATCTACCATGGGTATCCTTCCTGACACCCTCCACTTTCCAAGGGGAGGCAAGCCAAAGAAGGATAGCCACCCCTTTGGATTTGGTGGTGGGTGGACTAGCTAGGACCTCCCCCACCAAGGATTTCTTCAACCAGGCAGTTGATTTAGCCAAGAGGTGTGTTTTTTGAAGAAGTGCAACATCAGCCCTTAAAGACCTTAAACATTATAGTACTTTCGTATGTTTGATTGGGTGATTAAGCCCTTTGACATTCCAGGATATCCAGCGATAACCCTTGGGTGTGGGTGGGTCCAAAGTCATATTCTCGCCCATCAAATAAGAGGAGGTACTTACTGTGGTTCCTGAGGAGGAATGGGGTGAGGGAACAGCTGTACCTGGAGTGATGATTATCTGAAACAGACCAGTACTGCAAATCCAAACCTTGAAGCTAGTAGAGGTGTAAGCATTGCCAGAGGAGTCAAAGAGCTTGTCCTTTGTATGGGAGAAGGCTGCAAAAGGAGTAAAGACAAGAACAAATTACAAGCAAATACAAGAAACTACTATTACAGGCAAATAACCCAACAATTTAACAAATAGATGTCAAAAAATGACACAACAGTGCTACAAACCACTATGAGGAAGGAGGTCAAGGCAAATGAGGGTAGAAAGCTACCCTACAGCTATGCTATCTCCAATGCTCAGTACAGGGGTATTATGTGGGTGACCAACTAGGTAGAGTCATCCTAAACCAGAAGGTCATCCAGGGTCGAGCGATCCGACCCTGTGGAGTGGGGATGGGAGGGAGCAGAGGGAGAGGAAGGTAGGAAATAAGGAAAGAAGAAGAAAGAGTGAGATGGGAAGAAGAGAAGGGGACATGGGTAGGTGGGAGAGGGGAGGAGAAGGTGGGCATGTCTACTCACTGGATAGGATTCCAGAGTTTTCAGGGCAGCTGGCCTGTAATCAAAGAGAAAGGACCTCTGACAGGTCAGGTGAAAAGCAGTAAGGAGGAGAGCCCATGATCTCAAAGGGTCGGCTCCATAAGGTTGAAATACGGGGGGCCATGGGGGATGTAATGACTACATGCTCCCCATCATCTATTATGGCAGTAATAAGAACTGTGAGAGACAAAGAAAGCAGGGAAAAGTTCAAGTGGTTTGGCCTTCAACCAGCTGAGGGCAGCCCTTAGGGGTATCTCCAGAATCCACATGTGCTCCAGCAAAGGCTGCTGCATAAATGACAAGTCCATGTTTAATAGGGGAGACAGTGTCTACTGCTTCGACCAATGAGGCATCCAGGAAATCAGCCAGTCGATTGGTTGTAATGCGTCCACCTCCTGAGAGTCAGGTAATTCAGAGTCCAAGGGATCCAGTGCAGAAGAAAAGTTTTCTCTGTAAATTTTAGCAGGTGGTGCTGTGGAATATTCACTAGGTGAGTATTGAGGTCCACCCCTGGGTCGCTGTTGAGCCTTGGAAAAAGAATTATCAGAGTGCTGAGGCAAGGAGGGCTGGTCATGCTGGAATGACAGGGACACAGCAGTAGTTTGTACTGGTGAGGAGCCATTAGTCAGTGGGGGACTAGATTGGCAGAGGACTGGTCCGGCTGTTATGGGACCCCTTGGAGATCTAGGTGCAGGAGAAAGGTTCCTGCTGCGAGGTTCAGCCTGGGGAGGTTCCCATAGCCTTCTGGGATTTGTAGTTGGAAATTGGAGGCCTGGCCATGATCTTGCAAGCCAGCGTTCGAACATCAGCAGGGTGATCTACAGTGATTTCATGCCCCTCTTTGGAGACGCAGAGTTGTGTAAGATTTTTGAAATGGAATCAAAAGCCATGTTGATATAAGAAGAGTTTAATGGGACCAAAAGCTCTTCTTTTTGCTGCAGTCTCCTGGACAAAGTCCCGATAGATAGATATTTGGGCACCCTGCCATTTAAGCTCCCCCATGTCCCTTGCAGCATGAATAATCCTCTCTTTAGTCGAGCAATGAAGTAGATGGGCCTCCACTGGTCTGGGAACATCAGCCTGCCTATTGGGATGAGTAGAGACCCTGTGAGCCCTTTCAACTTGTATTGGTCCCCGCCAGTGCTCACCCAGCATGCAGAGGAGATTATCATTGAGGAATTTCTCCAACTGCTCCTCCGCCCCCTCAGGCAGCCCGATAATCCACAAATTATTGTGGTGGCTTCTATTTTCATGGTCCTCTGCTCTGCACCAAAGGGCTTCTAGGCGGTCCTCATGTTGCTGTAAGCGCTGCTAAACTTGCGCTTGCTGGGATTCACAAGTTTCTGCCCTCTGCTCAACAACGTTCATCCTATCCTCAGGTTGTCTAACCTCCATGACAGTGCCCAACAAGGAAAGACTGATATCGTCAACTCTCAAAAGTAGAACCTCTAATAACTTAATGATATGCTGTAAGGATTCCCCCATGGCTGCAGGCTGGTCTGTGCTCTGATTGATAGTAGACACCAGAGGGGTGGCCATTGAGGGATTCATTGTGCAGGTAGCCAGTCAAGACTGTGACCCCAATCTGTTCATTCACCTAGTATAGGCAGGGCATGGAAAGTAGCGGTAACTGGGGTCGCTAGAAGACATGGGGCGTGCACAGCCTACCTAGGCCAGTAGTGTGATATGACCCGGCACTGTAAAAGTATACAAATTACGCCAAATTCCGCTGAAAAAATGAGCTGACCAGCAAGTAGGATATCACCTGTGCATGAAGTTGTAGAAGGGGGGTGAAAACTCCACGGGATCACAGCGTTTAAGCATGGGTGAGCTTTGGTAAGGAGAGAGCTCTCAGATTAGGCTGCCATCTTCTCGGTGGCTAAACCACACCCCTCAACTGTTGGCGTTCTATTCATCACACATTTAAAGATGCACTAAGTTCCCTAATGCAAACTAAAATCTTACATTTCTGGTACAGAACTCCCTTTGTTCTGCACCACATGGGTCTTTTACAAAATAACAATTGTTGGTGTTGCAATCTTCCCAAAGCAGATTTACTGCAAATACTGTGGTCTAGCATACCTATTACCAAATTAGATAGTTGCTCCCTCCAACTAATCAAACCTTAGTGAATGTCTCTCCTACCCAATACCAATATATATCTTGTGAGTTCTAGAATGTTCACATGGAGGGTCCACAGATACAAAATTTGCACTTTAACACCTTAGCTATGCTCTCCATGTGCCTGGATACCCCAGTTGGGATACCCCCTTGTCATCTCCTTGAGTTTAAAATAAAATAATCTTCATTCTTGCACTGCAGTGATATTCAACCCTTAGGGCACACCTCTCACTTATGTCATTCTCCATTCAGCCTCACAATCGTAGTTTACTTTAGGAATCTAGTTGCTCCAATTACGATTTAATTTTTAAGGATTGACAGTTTCTTTAAATTATAATATAAAAAAATGAATAAATAAAAAAATAAAATAAAAAAGGGGGTTTGGCCCAAAGCCATGGGGGACAACCCTCTATGTTATTTGCAGGAGTTAAGAAGGCTTGTTAATTGGTCTCTAGTTATCCCTATCAAATCTGATATATTGTAATTAACAAACTTTAAGTTCTTATTGGGTTACTACATAAATAAAATTCAAGGATGGTACTGTCTAAGAGCTCTTAAGATTTATTGAAGCAGGACAAAATAATTTCTCATCCCACCTGGTTCACAAATACTTCATGCTTCTTAACATGTTTTTCATAACTGTACCATCTCTTGCTGATAATTATTTGACCTAAGGATTCACTTTCATAGCTTTAATGGCTATGCTGCTCTATATTAGCTGGATTGAGGTGTGGATTAGTGGCAGAGTGCTTCACTGTGTTAAAAGAATTTAGGAGGACAGTCTTTGGGACTGGGGATTGGTTAAAGTTGTATGTAACCTTCTTTTTTACCTTTAGATACAACAATTTTATTGTTTCACTTTGCTATGCATTGTTTCTGGGTTTATATGTATTTTTTGGGGAGAAATGTTTTGGGGGAGAAATTATTATCCATATTTTGGGAGTTATTTGATAAAGGTAAAAACAAGCAAAGAGGCTTTACAAACTGCTGCGGTATCATCAGCATTGTCAGGCTGCCTTATTTTTTCATCATCTCCAATACTAACATTTACAATATGAGTACTATTAATCTTAAACTGTCATCCTGGAAGAAAAAGGGGCCGCAATCGAAAAACTAAAAGGATGTCGATTTTAAACTATGTCAAATTCCTGAGACACAACATATTATTTTTGCAAGAAACCCACTTATTAAAATTCAAGATTGACTGCCTTAAAAGGTTTAACTTTAAAATAGTTTATGGAGCAGGCAAGTATATGGCTAAATCAGGTGTAGCCATTTTAATATACCCATCTGTGGATTTCCATCTTTTAAACCTTGTTACAGATCAAGAAGGTAATTATGTCCTTGAATAGGGAGAAACTGGCCAAACTAAATATATCTGGGACTCCATTTATGGACTGAACACCGGCCTGACATCCTTTTTTATGAAATTAACTTCTGTTCTTTCTCCTTTTCTCACCTACCATATTATCTTAGTGGGGGACTGGAACTAGCCTCTTGATCCCTTTTTGGATAAGTCATATATACCAAGCCAAGGTATCTCAGTAGATAATAAAGCCCTCCTGGATCTGGGTCTATGTCAATTTACTCCCACATTTTCGCTCCCTGTCAACTCGCTCCCGATGACTCACTCCATCATCAATTTGCTCCCTCAGATCTTGTGCCCCGTCAACCCACTCCCTCTCCTGATCCTGAAGTATGTATGCTTTGTTACTGATTTACAGCAACCAACAGACTGTTTTCCTGCCCTTTACACTACGCCTGCCTGAGAGTGAAGATGCAGCTGGACAATACTGCCACCCAGGCAGATGTTCCACCACTCTGACCGCTGTCCTTATTTCTCTTTATAGTAGGGAGAGAAAGCATTATGAGTGCAAGGGGCTCTAGGAGTGGTGGCTGAAATGTACCAGTACAGTTCAGTCACATACTCCCTTCTTGCTTTAAATAGTGTGTGTGTTCTGGGGTTTTGCAAGGAGCTAACATGCTCATATTAAAAGAAGAGAAGCAGTCTCCCTGCTCTGGAAAGGCAAAGTGCCTTTTCCTTTTAATGCTCGGTTCACTTGCAGTGTGAACCGAGCGGTCTGCAGACAAAACACTTTCACTTTTTGTTGTGAGCGGCTGAAATTTACAAGCACCGCCTCACCCGAGAGACACTGTTGTGGTCTGTGCTCTACCTGTAGAGCATTTTCAAGCTGCAGACAACAGTTTTCTAGCTCAGATTTGGACATACCCCTGCAAAAGAACATTTATTTATTACAGTGTTTTCAATCCTTGAGTGAGCTTTAAACAGGAGGCGTTTTGATTTATTCAGTCTCAGCCACTCTTTGGCTACAGGACAGTGGGTAAATACATACAGCTTAAAGCTTTATTACCAAAGCAAATCCCTGTTTATTTGTGCATTTTACTTTGAAACAAAGAAGCAAACACAAGCACTGGCTATAAGAATGGTTCCAATATTATTAAATACAGGGCACAAATACATGATGCAGATGCATAAGAACATTAGTCGGAGTGAATTGACTGGGAGCGGAATGCCACAGGAGCGAATACAATGGGAGTGAATTGTCGGGAGTGCATTGATGTGTCCCCCCTTGATCTTATTAAGGTTTATGATCTTTCAGACCCTTGGAGAGCACATTTCCCAAGGGAAAAACCTTTTACCTTTTTTTCACAACCTCACAACTCGGTCTCGAGAATTGACTATTTTTTCATCTCTAGATGTTTACCCTCAGATTTTATCTCATGTACTATTAGACCACTCTGGAATACACATTATTCTAAAGTTAGGAATTCCATACACAAGAGTTTTCTCATGGGGCCCAACCCCAGCCTGCTGAGATAGGAATATATAGTTAAATATATTAATGATGCAGTTAACTTCTTTTGGGAACAAAACTCCCACTCTGTGGAAAAAATTGATATGATTTGAGCATCCTGTAAATGCTGCTTGAGGGGGGAATTTATTAGATTTGGGTCCAAGATTAAAAAACAAAAAGCTGAAAGATTAAAAGAAATCCCAAAAAGCTAGGGGAGCTGGAATTGAAAGCACTCTGGATAGGGGGGTTGATATTAGTCCTTTCATAGAAGAAAGGGTTCTGAAAGAACTCTTACAACTGAAGGTGGATAAAGCAATGGGGCCTGATGGGATTCACCCCAGGATTTTAAAAGAACTAAGGGAAGAACTAGTAACACCACTGACTATCTTTTTTAATAAATCATGGGAGGATGGTGTGGTACCTGAGGACTGAAGGATGCTGGATGTGATTCCCCTTCACAAAAGTGGGAGCAAGACAGAGGCAGGAAACTACAGACCTGTCAGTTTGACCTCAGTGATAGGTAAAATGATGGAATCACTTCTGAAGGAAAGAATTGTTGAGTACCTTGAGACCAGTGGGGCATAGGACCCAAGGCAGCATGGATTCACAGTGGGAAGGTCATGTCAGACAAATCTAATTGATTTCTTTGACTGGGTGACCAAAGCAGTAGACCAGGGAGGGGCTGTGGACATGGCCTACCTAGACTTTGGCAAGGCATTTGACGCAGTCCCGCACAAAAGGTTAATAAACAAATTAGCCAGCCTGGGAGTGGGTCCCAGGGGGTAGCCTGGGTAAAACACTGGTTGGACAACAGGACACAGCGGGTAACAGTAAATGGAGTCCACAGTGAAGAAAGGAGAGTTACTAGTAGGGTACCGCAGGGTTCAGTACTGGGGCCATTTTTTTAATGTCTTTATAAATGACATTGCAGAGGGACTGGAAGGGAAAGTATGTCTCTTTGCAGATGACACAAAGATCTGCAACAGGGTTGATACACAAAGTGGGGTGGAAAGGATGAAAGGGGACTTGGCAAGGTTGAAAATGGTCAAATGTATGGCAGCTTAGATTCAATGCAAAGAAGTGCAAAGTAATGCACCTGGGAAACAAAAAACCCAGGGGAATAGTACATAATAGGGGATGAGATACTGACAAAAACAAAAATGTAAAGGGACCTGGGGTAGTCATATTAGATGACCTAAAGGTGGGCCAGCAATATGAGAAGGCAGTAAGGAGGGCTGGGGGGATACTGGGATGCATAGGGAGAGGCATCACCAGTAGAAAACAGGAAGTTGTTGGCCCTCTGTACAGCCAATTGGTAAGACCACATCTGGAGTACTATGTACAGTTCTGAAGACCCCATCTCCACAAAGACATAGACAGGGTGGAGGCTGTCCAGATGAGGGCAACCAAAATGATGCAGGGTCTGCATCAGAAGACATATGAAGAAAGACTAAAGGAACTAAAGATGTATAGCGTCGAGGAAAGGAGGGAGGGGGGGGGACATGATAGAAACTTTCAAATACCTCAAGGGAATCAACAAAGTCCAAGAGGATAGCATCTTTCAGAAAAAGAGATGTGCAAATACAAGGGGCCACAATTTGAAGATAGAGAGGGGACAGCTCAGAGGTAATGTGAGGAAGTATTTCTTCAGAGAAGGAGTTGTGGATACATGGAACAACCTTCCTGAGGAGGTTGTAGAGTCAAAAACAGTGGGGGAATTCAAGAATGCATGGGACGGACTTAAGGCAATTCTAGTGGGGGGGTAGGAGGAAGTAGGCTGTTGATTAACTAGGATCTGCAGCTTATCCATTAGGTAGGGAAATGGGAAGACTAGGTGGGCCAAGCGGTCCTTATCTGCCATCAAATTCTATGTTTCTATGTTACTTACTTTGTAAGAAATTCAACAAATTTAAGCTGTTAAAGAACTACATTGTATCTCTAATCAACCAGCTGAATTCCTTATTATTAGATCAAATGCACCCTATGCAGACTTGGGAGAAAAACCCAGTAAACTGCTAGCACTGAGAATTGCAAAAAAATGACTTATCTAGGCATATCAAATCTATTATTTCTGAAAAACAAAATAAAACACTAGCAGATTACATGGACATCCTTAACGAATTATACCTTTTTTATTCCAACCTATATGGTCCTATCCCAAATCTCCCTTCCTCTGACCAAATTGAAAATTATCTTCTCAACTTTTCATGTCCACACATTAAAGAAACTGATGCCTCTAAACTAATAGTCCCAATTACTTTAAAGCTAACTGAGGAAGCTATAAGCAAGTTTAGCATTAATAAGGCCATGGGGCTTGATGGCCTTACCGCAAATTTTTTAAAGACTTTTAAAAGTTTTTTGATTCCTATTTTAATGAAATTGTTTGATTTTAAATTTACAGAAGGCTTCTCTGACACATCTTTACTAGAGGCATTAATAATTCTCCTTCTAAAACCAAACAAATCAAAACTAAAAGTTTCCAATTACTGCCCTATTTCACTAATCAACTACAACATAAAAATTCTAACCCATATTTTAGCCCAAAGAATAAATGGGATATGGCAAATGCTGATAAGCACTGATCAGTCTGGGTTCATGTCATCTAGACAAGTATCAGACCATTTGAGGAAGATCTTTCACATCCTTTCTGCATCCAGGGAGACTAAACGTTTGTTTTTGCTTTGGTCTCCCTGAATGCAGAAACAGCTTTTGATAGAGTCCATCATAATTTACTCTAAGCGAATGTACTAAAATTTGTTTTTCCCCCTTTGTTTATTAGTTGGTTAAAAATTCTATATACAAACTCAACAGCAAGAATCATTTGTAATAACTTAATCCTGCCCCCCCAAACTTTTACAAGGCACTAGGCAAGGTTGCCCTTTATCTCCTATTTTATTTAACTTTTATCTGGATCCTTTAATTTACTTTCTGAACTCTGAGCCAGGTATTAAAGGGATTCCGATCTCAAAATTTCAAATAAAATTATCAGCTTTTGCTGATGATACATTATTACATGTCTCAGATCCTATTAATTCAATCAATGCCACGTTAAAAGTTACTGATAACTTTAACAAAGTTTCTAATTACGAACTAAACAGAGAAAAAACAGAAATAATGCCTCTATCAAACTTTTTTTATAGAGAAGAAATTTGCAACCTTCGACTGTCTTGGAATCCATCTGAGATGAAATATCTTGGAATCTTAATATCTAAATATGAGTCCCAACTAATTAAAAAGATATTGGATGACTGTATACAGAAATGTACCCAAGATTTAAAAAGATGGGCTATTCTCCCCATTTCCTTTCAAGGTAGAATAAATATAATAAAAATGAATGTTTTTCCTTGATTATTTTCCCCAATTAACATGCTCAATGTCTTTCTCCCTCTTACTTGGTTTACCAAACTTCATTCAATTATAAATAACTTTTTGTGGCTAAAAGGTACACCTAGAATAGCTTCATATAAACTCCTACTTCCTAGAAATCTAGGAGGACAGAAGGTACCAAATTGTCTATTGTATTGTATGGTGCCTCATATTAACAAATACCTAAAATGGTTGTCAAATAATGATGGGTCCTTTTCGTATGCACCTACCTGGGTTTTGTTAGAAAACACAGTTACTGTTCTCAAGCTATTGTGTATTCCACGCTTAAAAACATTCCAAGAGAACTTAAAAATACTATAGTGTATAGTGGAATGCTGTTATGCTTGAAATTCCATGCCTGGAATATGCTTGTTCTGCTGCAGTAGTGATGTCATTATGTTGTTCTGCTGCAGTAGTGATGTCACTACTGCAGCCGAACCACTTGGAATGCTGGCACATTGCTGCTTTCCTCTATTTAATTCTGTGATAACAGTATTCTAGAACCTCTATAGACTTTTCAAGTCAGTTTGTTGGCACTTCCTTGAAAATCCATAAACAATTTTGTCATTTTTTCAAAATTAATATATCCCAGAGTATCTATCAGCCTATCCTATATAACCCAAATTTTCACCTACACAGGAGAATTTTTATCTCTAAAGTGTTGCCCTGTTCAACTAATCCAGATGTGGAATCTTTAATAAATAATGGTGAATTTCACTCTTTTCTTGATATCTCTAAGGACTTCAACTGGTCCAGGAGACATATATTGAACTTCCAGATTCTTAAACTTATATTGAAATCCCTCTTTGGTGATTCTTTTCTGTTAAACCAAAATAACAATCTCCTACCGGAATCCACTGCTGCAGCTAATAAACCTCTTCCAGTATTGAGCCTCTACAGATATCTACTGAGATTAACATTTTTTGATTAGACTTTTCAAAATCCATTTTGGGTTAATTATGCTACGACCCAGTCTCTGGAATGGGCACATATGTGGAATAACATTTATAAACTAGTCTCTTTAGACAATTTAAGACAACTCCATTATAAAATACTATATAATGCATATTTAACCCCCTTAAGATTACATAAAATGGGTCTTAAACAATCAAATTTATGCCATAAATGGATAAGGATGTTGGTTCCCTGGACCATATGCTTTGATCACGTCCATCTATTCAAAAACTTTGACAAGAAATTAATCATAATGTTTTGAAAAGAATAATGTATCCTTATGATTTTAATTTATATCCTGTACATGCATGTTAGGCAATTTCCCTGCTACTTAGTGACAAACATACTTTGGCCCTAATATGAGTCACAACCACACAGCTATTACTTAAGCACTGGGCAGAAAAATCTATACCTGTTTTTAAAGAATGGATAACCCAGTTAATGCAAAATCTACTACTGATTCATACAATTTCCTACTTCCATGGCAAACAATCTTTTTTTCTTAAAACCCTCTATGACCCAATAAAGGTCACTGTTATATTTTCAGTCGCAGACCCTTAAGAATCTCCCTCCTTAACTATACATTGATAAGTCAGTTACTTTCAGACTCTTTTCACAAGCTTTTGCTTATTAAATTTATTTTCTGAATGGTGACTTTTTTTTCCTATATGGAACCATATTCGCAGTAACAAAGTCTTTTGATTCTTATTGATATCCTTAAGCCTCTTGATGTATAACTCCCTAATATATTAAGGAGGAATGTGATGAGGGTGAGGGATTATTAAGTGGTAGACCTTTAGTATTATGTAGTTTTCTCTTTCATTTGTAAACTTGCTGTTATTATTGGTCCATTGATACTATAAAATTTCAATAAAGAAAGGAAGAACAAATTTTTGGTGAGGTTAGTCTCCTGCAGGAACGTTACTTGGGACCTCATTTTTTTCAAATGAGAGAGAACTTTCTCTTAACAGGTATATTGAACCCCCTGATAATCCATGTATGTCAGGCCAAATAATCCATAGTCAGTTTCTGGGGGGTGGGTACTTGGTTTTGTGTGTGAATAGGCTAACTGAGATGAGGAGCCAAGGCCTTCATGCAGGAGTGTACCTGAACTGGTGTTCCAGTGCAAACATATTTCCTTTTCTCCTCAGTTTATTGTGAACTGACAGATACCAACATATATTAGCCTTCCTGTTCAAGAATCCATAGATGTCCCTCCTGTACCTGTTAACCAGATAAATATCTCTAACAAAAACAACACTGTTGGCACTTGACATAAACTATCTATAGTTCCCTGAGGGGCTGCCTCATGGTGGTGCCCTGGCAAGTGGCCATGGGCGAAAGGAGTTTCCTGATGTCTTTTCCATATGGGGGTGGAGATTTGAGCAGTAAACAAAGAAACCAAACTATATACATATACCCTTTTGGGCTGCTTTGGGGCACGGTCTAGACTTTTGGCCATAGACTCAGTGTGCCTGGTGGCCAGCCTGATTCCCCTGGGGATGTGATGGGGGTGCTGCTCCTCTTTTTACAGAAGACAGTCAAGTCTGGGTTGCCCACCTGTCAAACAGTTACTCTGTGGGGGGTTGGGTTGGCTAAACTTAAACTACCTGGGGGGATGCATGTCACAAGCAGGTAACCATCTACACACTTCACATCCTGAAGGGTGTTTAGGGTAGTATACGAGGTGCTCCACCATCAGTTGTATGTGCACCTAGACCAATTGCTAAGCGATGTCTAGAATCAGCGTCTGGGGGTCCATGGGAGCTATGTAGTTGGTTCAAGATCAGGAGCATTTTACCAGTCACTGAGTTCCCCCCCAGCCCCCTTTTGTGGTGTTATTGCAGGACCATTAGTTCCCTTGCAGGGTGGGAGCCCTCGTGTTGGTCAGAATGCTAAGAGTGCAGGTTCAGTCTGTAGCACAGGAGTGCAGTGCTATTATATATCTTTTGTTCGATTTGTTAGTGAGGGGTGTTATAGATCACAGGGGTAGGCCATTGCAGCCTTATCCATGGGAGGGGTAATCTTGGGAAGATAAACTGGCTGTGCCACTTGTCATTGAGCTGCCTCTGTCATTATATAGGGGGAAACTGGCTAGTACTGGCAGGGTTAGACTGTTGACTGGCACCATTTGAATTGCCCCATCCTTCTGCTCTGGGGATTTAGGTACGTCATTAGTACTTAGCTTAAATATACACTAAATGTTTCAATCCTGGGTCAGAAAAAAAGAAAAACTGCTCCCTGATTCCCACCCTCCTTTTACTATTGGGGGCTCCAATAATTCAATGTTACACAGTTGTAACACACAGATATTTCAGTCCAGGTTCAAGTATATAGGAAAATAGAAAAAACAGCAGCTCAGTGTTCATGGCTGAAAACAGTGAGGAGCCTTTTGCTTCATGGGAGTTTGGATGGAGAGAACAGGGATTGCTAGGAAGTTAACACCTAGCCACATGGGGAAGGAGGGGAGGGAGTATATATGCCAAAGCCAGTGATCTCAAGGCTCATCACAGCCTTGTTGAGAGTACAGAGACCCTAGTTCCCCCCTTAACCTCAACTACCCGCTTCTATTTTCAACCCCCAAAGAATAAAATCACTTTCCTGACAGTCCAGTGAGCTTCGAATGCTGTGTTGGTAGGCTGTGGAAACAGTTGTGGTGCAGGGTCTTGACTATCTTCAGAGTGGGAGACTTTTTTTGATGGATGCAGCCCCAGAATCAGTTGGGACTGAAGGGGGTCCATTGTCTGCAGTTTTACCAATACACAGTTCCATTTCTGAGGGGATGTTGTGGGCAACTGAGTCCAGGGGTGCAAATCTGTTTTTGGTGAAATAAGGGCTGTAGATGTGCTTGGCGCTCTCCTCATGGCATCGGTCTGGTTGCTCTTTCAAGGGGGGGGTGCTCCTAGGTCTGCTCCTTTCATTGGAGTGGTTTCTCCAGTTGTGTCTTGCATTCTGCAGGGACTTATTGGAATGGACTCCTGGTACCCTGTTCTCATACTGACCCATCTGCCTGGTCTCTGGTGATAACCTGATGTATACTCCCTTCTCCATATTTGGGGTTTGATCTCCACCTCCCACCTGCTGGTCTCCATTGTTAACTTTGTCCCTGTGCTTGGGTCTGATCTCTGAGGGCCAGGTGTGGCGAATATAGTCAGTCAAGGATTCTGGAGTCCTGAAGAGCAGGAAGGTTCCATTTACCATGGTCCTCACTGATGTGGGGTAGCTTAGTAAGAACAGAACTCCCAGGTGATGTAACATGTGCCTGACATCCATGTACTCTTTTTTTTTGTCCACTAAGTCTTTTGAATAATCCTGGAAGAACATCAGTCGGTGGCCTCTCCAGCCCAGCATGCCCAGCTCCTGTGCTCTAGCCTGGATTGCTTCTTTTTTGACAAAGTTGAGGAAGTGGGCCAGAACTGGCCTCAGCCTGTCATCTGGTTTAAGCTAGGGTTGAAGTGATCTCAGCGCCTTCTCAATTGTAAAACGAGTATCTGTAGGTGGTTTTGGTAAGCGGGGGAGCTCAGATTGCAAAAGGTTTATCACGCTGCCTTGCTCGGATCCTTCTGGTATTCCCAGGAGCCATAGACTGGTGTGGCAGCTCCTGTTTTCCAAGTCGTCCACCTTAGATTGGAGGACCCTGATCACTTGTGCCTGGTTCTCTGATAGATGCAGTAAGCTCAGGGATGGCAATTTCTTGAGAGACCTCTTTCCTGTCCCATTGAAATATCCTGATATCCATCTGATGGAGCGCCATGGTTGTGTTATTGGATGCAATGGTAACCACCGCCATTTGTTGCAATAAAGGCGGAGAAAATTTTTTCATGGAGGCTCAGTTCATAGTGCCACTGACACAGGTCACCATGCGATCTTCGGGCATCACCAGGAAAGGCATTTTTTGTTTGTGCTGCCGACTGCAATCACTAGAAATCAAAGGTAACACACTGTGCTCTATGATGTAGGTAATCTTATGTGCCCTTCTAATCTTTAATAGAAAACTGCAAATGGGTGGATGATATGAAATTAAGCCCCACATAGTATGCTCTGCAGAGCTTAAGTGTCATCTTGCTTCCCGGTCAGGCCATGCCCCCATCCAATCCCTTTTTTTTTACCTTACAATCCCTCCCTTGGTCTTCCTCTTTTCACTTGCATACCTAAAAAAAAGTCTTGTCCCGTTTTGTTACTGCCTAGGCTATTCTTTCCTCAGTTTGCACCTTTGTGCTCCTCACTGATTTCTCTGCTTTCCTCTGTTTCCACTGATGCACCCCCTATCTTTCTCCCTCTGTGTCTCCTTGTACTTTTTTTCTTTTGAGAACCATAGTGGTCTCTTTTTTTCCTTTTTGTTTTGCTCACTTGCATTATGTAGAGGTTTGTTTCTTTTGCTATGCCCCCTTTTAGCTTTTTCCACTGTTCCTTACCCCCAGTACATAATTCACCTTCCAAGTTGTTTTTACTTAGGATGGGGCAGGGGCTCCCTTTTCTGTCCAGGCCAGCCGAAATCTTGCCACAAGTGTGGGTCCAGACTTAGTCTTAGTAACGTATGCAATACTCCTAGATGTGTGCACTGTCTGGATACTGGACATCTCACAACAGCCTGCATCAACCTTTTCCACTGCTATCTTTGCAAGGAAAAGGGGCATTCATATGTCCGATGCCACTGGGCCTCACACAGTGGTGAAGACAGTTCAACTCATGAAGCTCTCATAACACAGGCACAAAAAAAGAGCTGTGCAATAGTATCAGAAAAGCATATGCAAGAAATCCACAAAGAAAAAGAAAGAGAGAAGGGAAGAATCATGGATAAAAAAAATGGACCTACACATGAACAAGATAAACAAAAAGACAAAGAAAAAAATGCAGACCCCGTGCAAACCCAGAAGGAGGTACAATAGGCGACAACAGTAGAAAGTATTTCTGCACCACAACAGGAAGAAAATATGACGAATCTATCAGAAGGGGAAAGAGCAGTAGGACAAATAAATACAAAGAAAAACACACAGGAATGGAACATGGAGACGGTAGATGATACTGTGTTTCTTGAACAAGGAAAACAAGGAAAAGTGGCAGGAAACCATATCACCCCTTTTCGTCGACACCCCAATGGCGAAACAAGGAAAAGGACCATTATGGCGACATTCATGGTAATGCCTCATTTTCCTTGTTTCGCCTTCCCCCTAGTGTTCCGCCCCCTCTCCAGACCAACTCCGACCTGGGTTGGGATTTTAGAGGCCAGGGGTGAGGCAGAAACCCCCCTCAAAGACAATGACTTGAGGCAGCACAATACCTGCATTGGTATTGTGCCGTCGTGTGGGGATGTCGGCATTTTCGCTGACGGGAAAACTTGGTGCTTCCACAGGAAATGATGAATCAATGCCCCCCCGCCCAAGATGCCAGCAGAAACAACCTTCCAATAAGTGATGTATAAAAACAGACCAACAGCAGAGATGGGGAATAAAGCAGAACCGAAAGGAAAGGAAAGTCACAAGAAGAAAACAGAAAGGGACTACAATAAGCAAATATCAGGCATTACAAATTGAAAAAGCATCTGCTGACCCGGAAGAAGATGCAGAATCTAACTCTTTTCCTATCACTTCGTCTACAAAAGACCACTCATCAGGTTTAGAAGATTCAGGACCTTGAGATACTGTAAAGAAGAAATGGACGACAAGATCACAACAGTAGGAAATACATGATTGGCCCACTAATATCAATACTTCTGCATATGACAACTTTAAAATTAATAACTATAAAAAGAAGATAAAACAAGCAGAAGGAATGATTACCAGTTGGATTTATAAACAAATATACAGAAGAAAGTGGACTTTATTAATTAAGATAATTAAGAATCTACTAGTACCAATATTCCTAAATGTAAGCTATGTAATTCCACCCCCAAATCAACTGGAAACAAGATTACTTAGTGTGTTCTTTAGAGCACTATATGAACATATGAACATACAAAGACGTCAGTAGAAGAAGGCCATTTGGTCTTTCAAGTCTGCTCATATTGCAGGGCCCACAGCTTGAGCTACTGTCCCTGCCCTCCCTCCCCACTCCTTCCATCCTCCCTCCCCATGATCCTTACTTCCCCTCCATGCCTATCCAAGCCTCTCTTAAAGCTTCCCACTATCTTCAATGAGATGACCTCTTCCAGCGGTGCATTCCAAGTGTCCACTACCCTCTCTGTGAAGAAATGCTTCCTGACCTCCCTCCCAAAACTTCCACCCTCCAGCTTAAGACTGTGCCCCCTAGTTTTATGGTTGCCACTCAGCTTAAAGAGACTCCTTATCAACCTTATTTATCCCTTTCAAGTAGTTGAAGGACCCAATCATGTCCCCTCTCTCTTTCTCTTCCAGGGAGTACATGTTTAGTGCCCTCAACCTCTCCTCATATGCCTTACCCTGCTGACCCACTATCATCTTTGTAGCCCTCCTCTGTACCTTCTCCAGCAGGTTAATGTCCTTTTTGAGGAGTGGGCACCAGTACTGAACTCCATACTCTAGATGCGGCTTTACCAGTGACCTGTACATAGGCAGGTATAATCTCCTCTCTCCTATTACTGATTCCCCTAGATATGCATCCCAGCATCTTGTTTGCCTCTGCTGCTGCTTTCTTGCACTGCGTGGAGTGCTTTAGGTCACTAGTAATCATCACCCCTAGGTCCTTCTCCTCCTCTAATGCAGATACTTGGACTCCACCCAGGTAGTACTCTGTTCTGGGATTCTTGGCTCCATTATGCTTAACTTTGCATTTCTTGGCATTGAAGCTAAGCTGCCAGATCCTGGACCACCTCCCCAGCTTTTCCAGGTCTTCCTGTAGGTCTTGTATCCCTTCAGCTGTGTTCACTGTCCAGCAGAGCTTGGTGTCATCCATGAATAGGCACATTTGCCCATAATGCCATCCCCAATGTCATTGATGAAGACATTAAACAACACCGGCACCAGGGCAGAGCCCTGTGGGACCCCACTGGTTACCACTCTGGTACCAGATAACTCTCTTCCCACAACCACTCTCTGGTTTCTGTCCATCTGCCAGTTTTCCACCCATCTGGCCATCCTATCCCCAACCCCAAGATCCACCAACTTCCTGATCAACCTTTTGTGGGGCACAGAGTCAAAGGCCTTGCTGAAATCAAGATAGAGGATGTCTACTGCTTGGCTCCTGTCTACTGCCTTAGTGACACAGTCAAAGAAGTCAATCAGATTTGTCTGACACAGTCTCCCCACCATGAACCCATGCTGCTTCCATCCTGGAGACCATGCTCCTCTAGATCTTCCACCAACCTTTCCTTTAGTATGGTTTCCATGAGCTTGCCCACAATGGAGGTAAGTCTGACTGGTCTATAATTCCCTGGGTCATTCTTAGGACCGCTTTTGTGTAGGGGCACTACATGTGCTGTTCTCCAGTCCTGCGGTACCATGCCTGATTCTAGTGAACTATTAAATACTAAGGTTCGTACTAAGGTGAAAGAATGAGCAAGAAGGCCAAACAGCCCATAAGAGCCCATATGCTAGTCAAACTCAATAGTAAGACAGCTGATTGCCAGATATTAAGTAATTATCTAATCTAGCCTTAAACTGAGCTTTATCTTTACTAACAATGATGGACAATGGCAAATTATTCCATGGTTTAATCACTCTTAATGTAAAGAAACATTTTCTTTTCTTATTTTTAAAAGATTGACTCTTTAACTAAAGTGGATGGCCTCTATAATTATAAGATGACTCTTCAAAGGATATCCCTAAATAGGTCTGTCAGTGGCCCTGCCAGGTCCTCATCCAGTTCCTTTAGTACCCTTGGATGTATTCTGTCCCAGCCTGGTAATTTGTCCACCTTCAGTGACAGCAGCCCCTCCCTCACTCTATCCTTATCTATCACTACATCTGTGTTCCCCTACCTCCCTGCTCCTCTTTTCCCTCCTGAAGACACTGGTCCATCCTTCTCCCTGGTGAACACAGAACAGAAGTACTCATTTAGTATCTCTGCTTTCCCCCCATTATCTTCCACCCACTCCACCCCTTTCTTAAGCCTAACGATTCCTTCCTTCTTGTCCCTTTTCTACTTATATAGTGAAAGAAAACCTTCTCCCTCTTCTTAATTTCTTCAGCTATCTGCAGCTCCTTCTGTGTCTTTGCTTGCTGGACTTCCTAACTTGCATCACTAGCCAGCCTTAGGTAATTTTTCTTATCCACCTCTCTTTTGGTCTTTCTGAATTTTCTATAAGCCAACCTCTTTTCCCTTACTGCCTAGACAACCCCAGAACTGAACCAACTGGGCATTTTGGCCCTTGTGTTCTTACCCCTAAGTCTAATGCACTCATCTGTGGCAACTAGTATTTCTTCCTTAATAATGGACCACCTTTGGTCAATTCCCATATCTGCTATGGTGCCTGTCAGATGGCTGCTTAGCACTTCACCCATTTTTGTGAAGTCTGCCCTACTGAAATCTAAGATTTTACTCTTAGTCGGGATGCTTTCCCTACCCATATCCAACTGGAACCACACTGAGCAATGGACACTTCCACCCAGTGGCTCCCTGACCATTATTTCCTATACATGCTCCTCATTTGCGAGCATCAGATCAAGAACTATGGGAAAGCCACTTAAACCCTGTAAAGAGAGACACCACATATAGGCCCATTAAAGAGGGTGGGTGAGGGATGATTTATCCCCTAGCCTTTATTTACAATATTTTTCCATATCATACCATTTTTGAATGGATAAATCAAATAACTAAACCATGGCAAGAAGCAGTAGGCGAGTGGGTAGGTGTCTGTAAACAAGCATGGATACAGGAAAAAAGTAGAATGGTATCTAGGACAAATATTGTCCCAACTCATGGAAAGACCATGATACAGAAACTAATTAGATGAAAAGTTCTATATTGAACAATGATAGTAAGCACAACACAAGGGATTTATGATGCAATAAGGATATCATTAGCTCAGGAAGAAGTGACTTTGCCCTTGTGTCCTGTAAATCAAAAAGAAACAGCCCTATCTCAGCTTACTAACACTAGGATACCAGCCTTCTCCTGGGATATAGTATGGTTTACTGTACACGGGAGACTGAATGTCAAGAATAATAACAAACACAGACCTGTAAATGAAAGAAATTGTCCAAGACCTGAGTGTCACCAAATCCCCAGAAACTCAGGAATACCTTTTTATGTTGTCTTGCATGTGCGCAAGACACGTGTTGTGGTAACTTTAGAATAGTAGGTTTTGAAGGCACGGTTGTGTTGTGGCTAATGGCGCCACTGCTTTTTGGAGCTGGGATCCATGGCATGAATTAGATTGCATGCTGTCTATGACAGCAGTGCAAAAATGTACCACCAACTTAAAATGTTTTAGCTGCTGCAATGAGTGAGCTCCCCCTCTCACTACAGGGTGTTCCTTTCCTGGTGTAACATTTCACTCAGACATGGTGGCGGCTGTGCTGTCCACCTTGCACAGTCCCCTGAAGCTGATGTCGGGGGTGCCCAGTCCCCTTGTTGGCATCATCAAGCCCCCCTCCTGAGTTTATTTGCTGACGGGGGAGCCCAATCCCCATCAGTATCATGTCTGTGCCAGTTGTTTGCCCAGGGGTGTGCCCAATCCCCCTCGGCATCATCTCCCCCAGAACACCTTTTATTTTCTGTCAGGGTGCCCAATCCCCATCAGCTCCAGTCCCCCCACCCCAAACATGCAGGTGGCACTCTGGGAGCCCACATCAGCGTGCCAAATGTATCTGTCAAAAGAAAAAACCTTCCCACGATGTTTATTTTGTAACCCTGTAAAGTAGAAAATGGTCCCTCGCTGGCTGTCTGCAGCCCCCTCCCCTAACCTGCACCCACCCACTGCATACCCCACCTCTCCACACCCCCTTCATCCCATACTTACCTCCAGGCCCCGCGCGATGATCTTTAGTGGACCGGGAACACGTCTACACTCTTCAAAGCCAACCGTGAACTGAAGAAATGCTGGTAAGCTTTATAATGGCATAAATATGTTTTTTTCAACTTTGGTGCATATATTGGACATTTTGGGGAATTTTGGCACCAAATTTTCAACATGGCGTCATTGGGACCCGTTCCCATGAATCAGGCACTGTCATTACGTTATTTGGTCCAGAAATATGATTTTACAGTCAGTGCACAAAATCACCTTTCTGGACTAATTAATGAAATGACAGTGCCACTATTCATGAGGTGGGCTCTCAAACAGCCTATGTTACAAATTTGGTGAAAAAATCAAAAAAATTACTGTTTTATGAGCGTGCGTTGCACAGTTTCCAAGCACGCTCATAACATCACGAATCTGTAATATTTTCACTCCAGATTTTCAACATTGGCATTTTTTCACACATCCTTATGAACAGTACAGCTGTCATTTTTCACATCCTAGCCGAACTGTGTTTAGGCACTTCCCACACAGAATAGCGCAGTCGCTGTGGGAAATCAGTGTTTGGGATAGATTAAGAAAATCACAGTGACTCTGTTCATGAACAGAGGTCCTAAAATGCCTATGTTGAAAATTTGGTGATGAAAGTCCATTAAATGACTGTGCTATGAGTGTGTGTTGTACAGTTTCCACGCACCCTCGTAACTTAACAAATTTGTAATATTTTCACTCCAGATTTTCGACATTGGCATTTTTTCACACATCCTTATGAACAGTAAAGCTGTCATTTTTCTCATCCTGGCCAAACTGTGTTTTCATACTTCCCGTGCAGAATAGCATGGTCGCTGTGGGAAATCAGTGTTTGGCACAGAGTAAGAAAACCACAGTTACTCTGTTCATGAGCAGAGGTCCTAAAATGCCTATGTTGAAAATTAGGTAACAAACGTCCATTAAAAATGATTGCGTTACAAATGTGCATTGTGCAGTTTCCACACACGCTCATAACTTCTATAATTTTTAATATTTTTACTCCAGATTTTCACCATTGCCATTTTCTCACTCCTCCTTATGAACAGTAAAGCTTTCATTTTGCACATCCTACCCAAACTGTGTTTTTGCACATCCGGTGTGCAGTGGCACAGTCACTGTAGGAAAACAATGTTCAGAACACAGTAAGAAAATCACAGTAAAACTGTTCATCAGCAGAGCTCCCAAAATGCCTATGTTGAAAATTTAGTGAAAAAATTCCATAAAATGACTATGTTACAAGCGTGCGTTGCTCAGTGTCCATGCATAGTCATAACTTCAAGAATTTGTAATATTTTCACTCCGGATTTTCAACATTGTCATTTTTGCACACCTTCTTATGAACAGTACAGCTGTCATTTGTCACATTCTGCAACAAATATAGTTTTGCACATCTGGCACACAATCACGTGGTCGCTGTGTGGAATCGTTTGGGGCAGATTAAGATAATCATAGTGCCACTGTTCATGAGCAGAGGTCCAAAAATGGATATGTTAAAAATTTGATGAAATAATTCCACTAAATGACAGTGTTATGAGCGTGCAATACACAGTTTTCACACATGCTCGTAACTTCAAGAATGTTTAATATTTTCACTCCAGATTTTCAACATTGCCATCTCTTCACACCTCCTTATCAGTGGTGCAGCTGACATTTTAATGTGGTGCAGAATAGTACGGTCATTGTGGGAAATCAATGTTTGAGACAGACTAACAAAATCTCAGGGACACTGTTCACGAGTAGAGGTCCCAAATGCTTTCATGAGGTGGGGTCACAAAAAGGCCATGTTTTAAAATTTGGAGTGCAAATACCAACACATGCCCAGTGCATTATGATTTCTAACCATCATGTCCCACCCTGTGCAGACTAACAGGCATCAGGGGTGTGTCTTTTGATTGTCTGCTGTACTACTCATGCCATTGGTCCTCCACCCTCACCCTGCAGCCACTGACAGGCATCAAGATGTACCTTGGACTCTTCAGTCCCAAAGTTCAACCTGTTCTCTTATGCAACACTCATCTCAACCTACTTCCTTATGAAATGGGGTGAGCATAAGGCCAGACAACCCCAAGGCACAATGCAACACTTGTCAGACTCTGCAGGGTAGGGTGAGGTGAAACAGCATGAGTGTTATGGCCAGCAACCCAAAAGCACACCCCAACGCTTGTTAGTCACTGTAGTGTGGGGTGGGGTTGACGTTGGTTCTATACTTCACTGCTGTACTACCAGTGCCAACACCAGCAAGACAACATTTGGCATTGACAAATGCTTGTTATAGAGTGTGGCTGCACTAAGGCCTTACTGAGTGAGGTGGCAGTGTTATGGAATGTACCACAACTAAGGACTTTGACATAGTTAGAAGTGATCTTAGCAATATACCTGCAAAGATGGAACAACTTTCATAAGGAACTTTACCAGTGTTCTTTGCTATACTAAAAATTATTTATGGCAAGCAAGGTGCAAGTGGGTGCTACAACAGCAAATAATGACACATGAAGCAGTTCTGAGAAATGTAAATATTTCCTTACAACAAGTATATGAAAAGGATATGAAGGAAATACAGGAAACAAGATAAAGCTACTTTGGAAAGGTTGCAGCCAATTCTTAACATGACGGGAATAAATGGAGAAAGGAAGTGTACTGTATATATATAATAAGAGAAATCTGGGTGTTGGATAGGTGAAAGTGGCACGCAGAAAAGAAAAAAAGGAAAAATAATAAAAGAGGAAAAGAAAAAGGAGGGAAAAATAACAGGAAAAAAGAGGAGGGAAAGAGTGAAGAAAGGGAAAAGAAGAGGAACTTTTTTTGATAATTTTGTAAATACCAAACAGTTTGCCTAGGAAAAAGAACAGTTTTGATATGAATTTTACACCCCTAATTCCCCAATAAAATTCTCCTAATCTTTTATGGCCTTGGACATCATTAGACTTCGCTGTTGTTTTGATTCAAAATTAATGAGGCCTTATGAAGTGTAATTTGGTCTGTGATGTCCTCCCCCTCTGTACATTAGAGGCAGCGTGCTAACTTTATTTTTTATTTTCCGCATTTGTTTTACCAACAAATTGAGGTAACTGAGCTATAAAGGCTTTATATTGCGGGAGCGGGGCTATGAATAACCCAAAGTATAAATGTCAATAATTTTTTTTCTCATTTTACGTGCAAGGGGCTCCACTATGTTTTATTTATGGGTTATTTAGGATAAGGGGTTTTCGGTTCTAAAAGTTATGGTAAAACATGCTACATGATAAGCATGTGATTTTGATTATGAGTATGATACATGTTCGAATGTATGAACTGTCTTTTATGTTCTGTATTGATTTTTGACTCAATAAAATGCCCCTATTCTTTTCAAAAAGTGCCCTGGGATCTTTAACATCCACCTGAACAGGCAGATGGGACCTTGGTTTGACATCTCATCTGAAAGACAGTACCTCAGGAGTGCAGCATCCCCCTCTTGTGCTGCACTACAGTGTCAGTATTGGGATTTAACCTGGTGACTGGTGTGGGGATAGAACCCACAGCCTTCTGATTTTCTGGTCTCAGAGGTAAGTGTGCAAACTGCTAAGCCACTGACACTGATGAAATGCCTTCCAGGGTACTCAGGGAATTGGCTGAGGAGCTGGTAGGCCTGATGACATCCCTATTTAACAGTTCCCTGAACTCTGGAGTAGTGCCAGAGGAATGGAGAACAGCAAATGTAGTGCCACTCCACAAAAGCAGTTGCAAGGAGGACCCGGGCTACCACAGGCCAGTCAGCCTGACCTCGATAGTATAGTATGCAAACTTATGGAGACCATGTTGAAGGAGGGACTGATGAGGTACATAGAGGAGCATGGTCTGCAAGATAGTAAGCAGCATGGGTTTGTAGCTGGCAAATCCTGTCAAATTAATTTAATTGAGTTCTTTGATTATGTCACGAAGACAGTGGACAAGGGACAGACAGTAGATGTCATATACCTAGACTTTAGTAAGGCCTTCGGTTCCGTGCCACACTGAAGGCTGATATCAAAACTGAGGGAGCTAGGGATAGGGGAGAAATTAGTAAGATGGGTAGAGAATTGGTTGGGGGGCAAAACACAAAAGGTGGTGGTAAAGCGTAGCATCCAGTACAAAAGAGGTCACCAGAGGGGTTCCATGGGGTTGGTTTTGGGCATGGTATTGTTTAATATATTTATAAGTGACATTGGGGAGGGAATTCAGGGAAAAATGTGTCTATTTGCTGATGACACCAAACTCTGGGAAGGTGGACACCCAGAAAGGGATAAAAGAGTTAAGCAAGGACCTAGCCAGCCTGGAGAAATGGTCAAGGATGTGGCAGTTTGGATTCAATGCCAAAAAGTGCAAGGTGATGCACATCAGGGCAAGAAACCCAAGACCAGAGTACTACATAGGTAAAGTACAGCTAGCCAAATTGGAGGAAGAAAAAGACCTGGGGGCAGTAATTACTAAGGATCTGAAGCAGTCCCACATTGCAAAAAGGCAGTGGGAAAGTCCAGCAGGATGCTGGGATGAATCGCAAAGGGGTTCAATAGCAGGCACAGCAAGGTTATTTTGCTGTTATATAGATCTCTGGGAATTCCTCACATGAAGTGTGGAGTGAGGTATTGTCACCCATACCCAAAGAGAGACATTAGACTGTGGGAGGGGGTGCAGAAGAGGGTGACTGAAATGATCAGGGGACAACAGGACAGATCATACGAGGAGAGGCTGGGAGCCCTGAGGATGTATTCATTGGAGGAGAGGTGGCAGAGGGGGATATGATAGAGACCTTCAAGTACCTAAAGGGAGTAAACAAAGCAGAATGTGAGGATCTCTTCAACAAGAGAGAAAACACCACCACCAAAGGACATAGCCTGAGGCTGGTGGGGGGAAGATATGGGAGTGATGTGAGGAAACAGTTCTTCACAGAAAGGGTAGTGTTGACCTGGAATGAGCTGCCAAAGGAGGTAGTAGCAACCAGATCAGTGGGAGCGTTCTAAAGACCCTGGGACAAACATAGAGGGAAGTTGTGGGATGAAGGCAAAGGGAGTGGGGGGGGGGTGCCGACACTGGTGTAGGGGTAAGAATAAAACCAATATATATCAAGCAGATATGATAGACCAGGTGGTCTCCTTCTGCTGGCTACTTCTTATGTTCTTAACCTTTCCTTTTTGCCCCTACTTAATTCAAAACTTAAGCTTGCCCTAAAGCATCTACCCATTGTGTCCTTCACACGTGCTTTCATCCCTCAATCACATCATCCAGCCACTCAGGACAGAAAACAATGGCAGTGGCAGATTTCCTTGCTAAACCTTGGCCTTAGATGTGTCCCCCTTCCTCCCTGGAGCACTTGTTGAAATGTGGCCATTGCAAGTTTGAACATCTGTTTCCTGTATATGTTCGCAGGTGTCTGCCATTGTCAAATCTTCCTTTTACCATTTTAGGAATATCGCACAGGTGAAACACCTGGTTCCTCCAGTTAACCTTTTTACATTGGTCCACGCCTTCATAACTACCAGCCTTGATTACTGCAATGCCCATAACCTAGGGCTTCTTGGGGGTTGATATCTGTCGCTTGCAGCTAGTGCAGAATACAGCAGCCAGGCTTTTGACTGGGACATCAAGGACTAGTCATATTACGCCTGTGCTGCACGAACTGCACTGGCTGCCGGTACAGTGGTGGATCACCTTTAAGGTCGGGTTACTGATCTATAAAGCCCTGCATGAACAGGGACCCCAGTATCTACAAGATCTCCTTACTCCCTACTGCCGCTCCCATTCATTCTGATCCACCGATGAGGGATTGCTGGAGATTCCTAGGGTTCGGTTAAAAACATCTGGGGCATGTGCTTTTTCCTACGCTGCCCCTACCCTGTGGAATACTCTGCCTCATCAGATAATAGAATGACTGACCATCTCCAGTTTTACATCTGAGCTCAAGACCTATAGAAACATAGAAACATAGAATTTGACAGCGGATAAGGACCGCTTGGCCCACCCAGTCTGCGCATTTTCCTACCTACTGGATAAGCTGCAGATCCTAGTTAACCAGCAGCCTACTTCTTCCTACCCCAACCCCAGAACTGCCTTATGACTATCCCATGCATGCTTGAATTCCACCACTGATTTTGACTCCACAACCTCCTCCGGAAGGCCGTTCCATGCATCCACAACCCTCTCTGTGAAAAAATACTTCCTTAAATTACCTCTGAGCCGCCCCCTCTATCTTCAAATTGTGTCCTCTTGTTCTTGCACACCTCTTTTTTTGAAAGATGCTACCCTCTTGGACTTTGTTGATTCCCTTGAGGTACTTGAAAGTTTCTATCATGTCCCCCCTCTCCCTCCTTTCCTCGAGGCTATACATATTAAGCTCCTTAAGTCTCTCTTCATATGTCTTCTGGTGCAGACCCTGCACCATTTTAGTTGCCCTCCTCTGGACAGCTTCCATCCTGTCTATGTCTTTGCGGAGATTGGGTCTCCAGAACTGCACACAGTACTCCAGATGGGGTCTCACCAGCTGTCTGTACAGAGGGATAATAACTCCCTGTTTTCTACTGGTGATGCCTCTCCCTATGCATCCCAGTATCCCCCCAGCCCTCCTTGCTGCCCTCTCACATTGCTTGCCCATCTTTAGGTCATCTGATATGACTACCCCCAGGTCCCTCTCCATTTTTGTTGTTGTTAGTATCTCACCCCCCATTGTGTACTCTTCCCTGGGTTTTGTTTCCCAGGTGCATTACCTGCACTTCTTAGCATTGAATCTAAGCTGCCATACATTTGACCATTCCTCTAACCTTGCCAAGTCCCTTCTCATCCTTTCCACCCCACCCTGTGTATCAACTCTGTTGCAGATCTTAGTGTCATCTGCAAAGAGACATACTTTTCCTTCCAGTCCTTCTGCAATGTCGCTTATAAAGACATTGAAGAGGACCGGTCCTAATACTGAACCCTGCGGTACCCCACTAGTAACCCTCCTTTCTTCTGAGTGGACTCTATTTACTATTACTCTGTGTCCTATTCTCCAGCCAATTCTTTACCCAGGCTGTCATCTTGGGACCCACTCCCAGGCTGGCTAACTTGTACAGTAATCTTTGTGTGGGACTGTGTCAAATGCCCTGCTAAAGTCTAGGTAGGCCATGTCCACAGCCCCTCCTTGATCTACTACTTGGTCACCCAGTCAAAGAAATCTATCAGATCTGTCTGGCATGACCTTCCGCTGTGAATCCATGCTGCCTTGGGTCCTGTGCCCCTCTGGCCTCTAGATACTTGACAATTCTTTCCTTTAGAATTGATTCCATCATTTTCCGTATCACTGAGGTTAAACTAACAGGTCTATAGTTTCCTGCTTCTGCCTTGCTCCCACTTTTGTGAAGGGGAATCACATCTGCCCTCCTCCAGTCCTCGGGTACCACCCCATCCTCCCATGATTTGTTAAAAAGGGTAGTTAGTGGTGTCACTAGTTCTACTCTTAGTTCTTTTAGAATTCTGGGATGAATCCCATCAGGCCCCATTGCTTTGTCCACCTTGAGTTCTAAGAGTTCTTTCAGAACCCTTTCTTCTGTAAATGGGCTGGTATCAACTTCTGTATCCAGAGTGTTACTACTGTTTGTTTTATGTACCTCCCCCTCTTCCTTTGTAAATACCAAGCAAAAATATTTGTTTAGTATCTCTGCCTTTCACAGTCTCCCTCTGCCCACCCTCCTCCCTTTATTAAGCCTCACTATCCTCCTTGGTCTTCCTTCGCCCCTGATGTACCTATAAAAGGTTTTATCCCTTCTTAACTGAGTTGGCTATCTTTTCCTCGGTTTGGGCCTTACTGTTCTGACTGCCTTCCCAGCCTCCTTTGCTTTTAACTGATACAGTTCTCTGTCCTGCTCCTTCTGCGATTCCTTGTACTTCCTAAATGCTTCTTTTCTCTTGAACCTTCACTGCCACTTCCTTTGAGAACCATAGTGGTTTCTTTCATCGTCTTGTTTTGTTTATTTGCTTCACACAAAGGCTTGTTACCTCTGTGATGGCAGTTTTATTATTCCCCATTGTTCTTCCACCCTCCTTCCTGCCCATTTGCTAGTGCATTCCTTAGGCACTCACCCATTTTGGCAAAGTCAGCCCTCCTAAAGTCCAGTACTTTTGTTCTTTGTATGGCTGACTCTATTGCTGTGTTTATTAGAACCATACTGTTCGAGATGGTCGCTAGTTCCCAGATGGCTACCCACTTCTACATCTGTAATCCTTTCTCCATCTCCATTTGAGAGAATCAAGTCTAATATTGCTCCCTCTCGAGTGGGCTCCAGTACTAGTTGTCTAAGGCATGCCCCCTGTAGGGCAACTAGAATAACTGCACTCTTCGAAGTGGCAGCTGCAACTGCACTCCAGTTAACATCTGGCATATTCAGATCACCCATCAGCAATATCTCCCCTTTTTCTGCCATTCTAAGTATACTTTCTATCATTTCCCTGTCCATTTCCTCCCCTGAGAAGAGGTCATGTCTAACCCCTGTCGTATTGTGGTGCCATTGCCTGTCTCAAATTTACCCACAGTGCTTCTTCTCCTCCCTGTTTACCCTTTTGTTCTGTTGCTTTTATTCCTTCCCTTATGTAAAGAACTACTCCTCCTCCTCTTTTACCCTCCCTGTCCCTCTTGTAGACAGTGTATCCTGGTATGTTTATGTCCCAGTCATGGTTTTGTGTGTACCATGTTTCTGTGACTGCCACGATATCCAGATGTTCCTTCTCCATCAAGGCCACCCCTGTTTTATAAGACTTTCTCTGAAGGTTTTTACAATTTTAACTGTGTGTTTTATCTGATTGTTTATCTGATTTATTTTATTGTACAGTACCTTGATATTTGAAAGGCGCTTTTACTTTAATTATGTAGTTTGTTGATTATGCGTACTTGCACAGTGTGTGATGTGTGCTTAGGAAAGTTCTTTTGAATTGGACTTTGTTTATAAACTACAGGACTGGTGTGAGGGTCTTATAGAAGTACTGCACACTTCTGTCAGACAGTGTCATTTGACAATAGTCAAGCACTCAGGAGAGAAAATACTGCCAGTGGCGGAAATCTCTGGGAATCCATCATGACCTTGGATGTGTACCACTTCCTCCCAGGAGCACTTACTGAAATGTTGCCTCACTCCTGTGTTTTATACACATTACTGTTTATGCTTGTGTGCGTGTGTGTGCATGCGTGCATGCGCGTGTGCGTGCGTGACTGTGTGTGCTGTTTTGGGGTGATATTTACTGAAATATTTCAAAATGCAATACATGTTTACATACAGTGCGATACAGTACAGTATACAGTAAATTATTACATTTCTCTGTGACAGAAAGCATGAAAAGCATAGTAACAGCATATTCACAGATCCATACACACCAATCTGAGTCATTAAGGCACATACAGTATAGTACAAAACAAATAAGCAAAAATGAAAAAAAATCACACAACAAATGCAGTTCATGGCTATACTCAGGGTTCCATGCGAAATAAGCACCTGCAAAATGGCGCCAACAAAAACAGTGAATTCATAACAGCTAAAACCAAAATGATGTTGAGCACTACAGCATGCTCCAAAAACAGCAAAGTGTACTAACCTTTTCTTCAGGGGCTATGCCCCCATGCCCCCGCACCTCCCCAACTTAAATAACTGTTGGTTAACCAGGATCTGAAGCCTATGCATTAGATAGGGGAAATGGGCTGACTAGGTGGCCCAAGCGGTCCTAATCTGCCGTCAAATTCTATATTTCTATGTTCTATGTAACTAACTGCAGGAGGATGCAATTCAGGGAGGGGAGAAACTCAGGTGGGGCAGATTATGTATTCCTACTCCGGGGGGAGGATGCAACTCAGGGAGGGGAACAAAGTCGTGGCAGGGAGGGGCGTACAGAACAGACCAGAACTTGAAGGGAGCCATGAACTGTGGCATAACATGAAGAAAAAAAGCAGTACCGATCAAGGGCATCAAACACAGGTCAGCTGCAACTAGAATGCAGATACACAACCAGTGACTAACCACTAGGCTACACAACACCATCGATTTCTGGCACAAACAGCCAACTTCAATTTTAGCCAGGTTGCATTGCACTACATCACTGCTTCACAGAATACACCATGCACAATAAAACTCATCTCATCAAAAACACAGTTGCTGTTTTTTACTCACTATTATTGCTCAAGTTCCTTTGCTCTTCCCTTACAGAAATAATTATATGAAATGTTTTCATGCTGCACACATAAAATTGCCCAAATGATATATGTGCTGCAAGAATGATTTAAATATTAAATTGGAACTGATTGCATGCATATGGCATGTGTACAGCAAGCAAGTGTGGAAAGCATGATTTTTATGTTAAATTGGAAAACACTGCATGCATGCAAAAAGCAAGCGGTCATTGATAACTGCACACATAAAAGTTAAGTGATTTGCTCAGAATCACACTATATGCAAATGGTGATTGATGAGATTCAAACCCAAGTCTTTATGCTACAAAGTCTCCTCGCTTGTAGTTCAGTGCCTTTAACCACTAAGCTATACTGTCTGCATACACACGGTTTGCTTGTACATCAATAAATATCTGAATACATCTGCATGCAAGTGGCCTGCTTGTAGCCACTGTTATACTTTTCAGTTTTCTTCTTTCCCTCATCTCAGTTTCACAGCTGAACTGTAGCACACATACCAACGGAAAGACATGTGTTTTTTTCCCACCCCAATACACACACCCACCCATAAAACCACTTAGTTACTTCTGCCTGGCCTGTACTCCTACTATTTTCTCTCCATAGTTTTGAATGCTTTCACACAAACAAACTTTAAGGTGCCAAAAAAAAGTAACAATAACTCAACACACACCCACATGGCCAGTCCCTCCCCATGCACACACAATGTAGTGGGTATGGCCATGCTACAACAGACAACCCACCAAGTGTAGATACTGTATAAGTAAAAAGTCTCTTATTTAAGTACTAGAAAGCCAGAGGCAGGAGACTTTAAGACACGATATCCATGGGCCAGAGTGCTGGGGCGTACTCCCTTGAAATGAATGGAGTTATTTTTTATTACTATTTTATACATTATGGTGGTGAGTTGGAGAATAATTAATAAGGCCACTGTTCTACTAACAAGATACTTCTCAGTTGAGCGGCGGCCATCATTACTCTCCAACTCTCAATCAATAATGTATAAAATAGTAATAAAAAATACCCCCAGTCATTTCAATGGTGCACACCCCTGCAGTCTCCCTTGCCCTTTGTCACAATGTGCCAGAGCATGGGGATGTGGAGGTCAGTTTCACTGTGGGGGGCATAAACCTGACTATAAAGGGGCTCCAATAGTCTGGCATACCATACTGCTCAACTGTCTGTGAATGCAAGGGACAGCTCTAGAATATTGTAACATCTCTAAAAGGTTATTTGTTTTGACTGAAAAGTGATATGCAAATCAGGAAAATTCAAATGTATAAGATTCATCTGTATATACCTTGGAGCAGTGCATCAGATTTGGGCTTAAACCTACTCAGTTACTAACCTATTTTTTTCCTGGCTGAAGTTCTGCCCCTGTCAAAAAAAAAAGAACTTCGTCCTGATTTTTCTCCCTGACTCCATTCGACTCAATGCCCATCCCCTATGGGTCATGAAACCACCCAAAGTTGAAGTAACATGAACAATACATTAATATTTCAGGCCTTCCTCCTTCCCCAATCCCCCTGTAAAACAAAATATTGACTTTTACTTACCCAGCCATCTGGCCAGTACCTGCAGCCTGGCACAGTGTGCCACCAGCCCAGTTTTCAGTCTGCTCTCCTCTCTCTCCTTCCTCCAGAACCTGGATGCCAGAACCGATGATCACAGGTCTCCAGTGTGGTCCGCTACCAAGTCACCTCACCAACTGAACCCACCCAACCTGGATTGCTTGTTTCTTGCTTGGTTGATGCTGTGGCAGCTGCCACACTGCACTGATCAAGGCCTATGAAGGCCACACACACTGCTGTCACCACTGCTGCTAAGCCTAGCTTGCTGTCGTTGGGGTTTGTGCTGTTTTTTTTGGTTTTTTTTTTGCAATGGGAACCTAGTAGAGTAAGTAGTTAGTCTAGAGTTAGCTTCTAGCTCACACTCTGCCCCTTCAGTCACCAGGGTAGACGAAGACTCACTAAGAGCAGACCAACAAAAATATGGTGCCACAACACTGCTATTGAGAGTTCAGTGCTCACAGACTCCTCCAAGCTGTAGTGTGCAGTCTGTCTACTTTGTGGTGGGAAAGACAGTATCGCACTTGCAAGACTTGTGTGATCTTTCTTAGATGGAGCTCATCCATATGACATGTGATGGTGCCATCACTAATAGGTGGAGACAGTGAACAACACAATACAGACACAGTTGAATCTGGAGAGTATCTACAGCTTGAGCACACACAGGCTAGGTGGGCACTTATTGTGCAAAAGATTAAATTCAAATGTAATGCCATTATAGCCACACCATAAGAACAACCTAGGCACAAATATGGGGGGGGGGCAACTGCCCTCCTCTGCCCTACCTAAATGGCACCCTGCTTTATAGTAGAAATTTATTGTCAGGTGCTAATGCAATGGTTTCCACTGTGCTCTGAGGTACTGTATCTCCATGTCCCTCATTTCAGTGACAAAATGTGAGGTATGGTGCATGCCTCCAAGACCCTACTCAGCACAAATAGTGCTGAGCATGGCCATAGTGTATATGCTCAATACAGAACGGCAAAGGGAAAGTAATGAGCTGAAACAGTCATGGAGAAACACATTTGTACCGTAGCACTAAATATGCATAAGGGATTTGCATGGTCCAAAACAAAAAGGATAGGTTTCAAAACACAGAGGCCCCTCTTCATACGTCTGGAATCAGAAATGTTGGCTGGCTATATCCTAGGCATTTAATGCAGTAAGCAAACAATATTTTACAAATTAATGGCGATTTAATGACAAAAATCTAAAGCCATTAAACAACTTGCAAAAGGATCAGAATTAATGAGTTTACCTAATTTTTATGGGAATTCAAATAAAAATGTATTTCAATTGCTCTAATTGCTAGCAGTAGTATAAGAAAGAGAAACTGATGTGTTTATTTAGATAAGATGTGCACCAGCTTAGCTGCTGCACACATGCCAAGCGTGCAACATGTGAAATTGATGTGATGTTTAAATGATGTTTACACCAGCTTAACTGCGACACTGATGTCAAGTGTGCAACACGCACACCTGATGTAATTTTTAGAAGAAGTTCTCACCAGTTTACCTACTGCGCTCATGTCAAGCTTGCAACATGTGAATCTGATTTGCTTTTTAGACCTGGTTCACCTGGGTTCACTTTGTGTATGCGAACCGCATGCAAACATTGTACAGGTAAGCATGTGGCATGCATTCTGCATGTACACAACACATATTTCTGTAAGGGTTATCTATGGATACCATGCTGAACAGTACATATGTGACTCACATTCCAGTTGCCTGCCCCTGCTTGGCAACCACAACTGGCAGTACTTTCTGCATGTGTGCAATGTACCATCTGCCATGTCTCCTTTTTGAAGTCATCCAAAATGGCATCAATGAGTTCTTGCTTTCTTTCGCCACATAAATGTGTTCACAGTATGACACATCATTTCAATCAGATTCATATCTGGAGTAGAGTTGGGCAAAGTCAGCAAACTTCACTCCAAAAATTAATTTGCAAATTTTGTGCAATTCGTGAAGCACGATTCATGAAATCTGCACAATTTGCAGAGTGTGGCTCGACCATGGAGTGCAAAGTTTCACCACAAAGAGTGGAATTTCATGGGCGAAATTCCATACTTCTCAGCTAAAATTCTGCACTTCACGGCAAAACTTTGTGATTCGGGCGAGTCAAAGTTTCTCAGGTATGTGGCCCTGTATGTCAATGAAAATATCAAAGCTACAGAAATTCAGAATACACATAAGGAGCCAGAAGAACTGTGGGTCACCCTGGAAACAGGAAATGGGACAGCCATAAGAACTGGGGGTTGTCTACAGGCCCCCAGACCAGGGGGAGAACATAGACACATTACTGTTAGAAGACATACAAAACATGACAGCTAAAGGGGAGGTTCTGATAATGGGAGACTTCAACATGCCAGATACAGATTGGTCAATACCAGCAGGAACATCTGCCAAAACTAGACACATGGTGGATTCCCTGCAGGGGGAGGGCCTCAAACAGCTGGTACAACAACCCACAAGAGACAGAGCTATCCTAGATCTAGTACTGACTAACAGGGAAGGGATCACAGATCTCCAGGTAGAAGGTCACCTGGGGGCCAGTGACCATCACATGGCATGGTTCAATTTGGCCACTACATCTAAATCATCCCATTCCAAGGCAAAAATATGGGACTTCAGAGGAGCTGACTTTGTTAAGATGGCCAACAGAGTTAAGCTAGCCCTGGCAAAAAGGAACACAGGTGAGGGGGGTACAGGCAAAGTGGGCAAGCATTAAGGATGCAATACTTGAAGCAACGTCCCATTGAGTTAGACAGAAAAGGAAGTGCAAAAGAAAAAGGAAACCACTTCGGTTCTCAAATACAGTAGCAGAAAATGTCAGAGTCAAAAGGCTGGCCTTCAGGAAATATAAGGGAACACAACGGGATGAAGATAGGGAGGCATACCAAACTGCCCTAAGGGAAGCAGGGAAGGCAGTAAGGCAGGCAAAGTCCCAAACTGAGGAAACACTAGCACAAACAGTAAAAGAAGGTGACAAGACTTTCTATAGATATATTAGTGAAAGGAGAAAGTCCAGAGGGGGTATTGCTAAGCTCAAAGGAGAAAAGGGGGCATGTGAGGAGGAGGACCCTGTAAAAGCATCTATCCTAAATAGATACTTTTGCTCAGTATTTACTGAAGAGAAGGTAGGGCAGGGCCCACAACTCAGCACCATGGACACAGGAGGGAGGGAGGTGAGCACTACTCCCTTCACAAAAGAAAGGGTCCTACAAGAGCTCACTAAGCTCAGGGTGGACAAGGCAATGGGACCTGATGGCATACATCCCAGGGTACTTAAGAAGCTATGGGTGGAACTAGCACAGCCATTAGCAGAACTGTTTAGTGAGTCACAGAGCACAGCAGAGGTCCCAGAAGACTGGAGAAGGGCTCATGTGATCCTGCTCCACAAGAGTGGTAGCAGGGAGGAGGCAGGGAACTACAGACCAGTCAGTCTTACCTTAGTAGTGGGCAAGATTATGGAGGCACTCCTTAAGGAAAGGATAGTGCAACATCTGGAATCCACAGGGGCACAGGATCCAAGACAGCATGGGTTTACAAAAGGAAGGTCCTGTCAAACTAATCTCATAGATTTCTTTGACTGGGTAATCAGAGTGGTGGACCAAGGGGGAGCAGTTGATGTCACCTACCTTGACTTCAGCAAAGCTTTCGACACTGTTCCATGTAGAAGATTGATAAATAATCTGGGTAGGCTTGGGGTGGGTCAGACGTTGGTCATCTGGGTGGCAAACTGGTTGACGGGCAGAAAACAGAGAGTGGTGGTAAATGGTATACAGTCAGAAGAGATGCAAGTCACAAATGGGGTACCTCAGGGATCAGTCCTGGGGCTAGTCCTCTTCAATATCTTCATTAGTGACATTGCAGATGGACTAGAGGGTAAGGCTTGTCTGTTTGCAGATGACACCAAGATCTGCAACAGAGTACATGTTCTAGATGGGGTGGGCAGAATGAGAAGAGATCTGAATAAACTAGCAAAATGCTCAGAAGAGTGGCAACTGGGATGTAATGCAAAGAAGTGCAAGATCATGCACATAGGGAAGAGAAACCCTGAAGCCACCTATAGGCTTGGAGGAGAGTTGCTGGCAGTCACAAAGGAAGAAAGAGACTTGGGCATCATCATCACCAATGACCTGAAATCATCCAAGCAGACCTCTAAAGCAGTAGGTAAGGCTAGGGGGATGTTAGGGTGTATTAGTAGGGATATCACAAGTCGTAAGAGGGAGGTAATAATCCCTCTTTACAAGACATTGGTTAGGCCCCATCTGGAGTACTGTGTACAGTACTGGAGGCTACACCTGCATAAGGAAATTAACAAAATGGAGGCAGTCCAGAGAAGGGCAACCAAAATGGTGCAGGGACTGCATCAGAAGACATATGAGGACAGATTAATGGAGCTCAATATGTATACCCTTGAGCAAAGGAGGGAGAGAGGTGATATGATCAAAACATTCAAACACCTTAAGGGCATTAACAAGGTGAAAGGGTCTAACATGTTTAAATATAAGAAAAATAGCAGAACAAGAGGACACAGCATGAGATTAGAGGGAGGCCAATTAAGGGGCAATGTGAGGAAATTCTTTTCACATAAAGAGTGGTGGATGCATGGAACGGTCTACCTCAGGAAGTGGTGGCTATTAATACAGTGCAGGGCTTCAAACAGGCATGGGATAGGCATAAGGGAGCAATACAGATAAGTATGAATAGATAGGTCACTGATAGAGCAAAAGCCGATGACACATTTATAAGGTAGAAAAAGAAATGAGCAGACTGGATGGGCCTTGTGGTCCTTATCTGCCATCAACCTCTATGTTTCTATGTATGTAAGGGAAAACTTAGCAAAACTCCATGAAGTGTGAATTTTTGCCACTTTGCATGAACTTTAACTTTTGGTAATATATTGAGATGTAAAACAGCGATGGGTGCCCATGCTTTCTCCTATACCACCCCTTGTTACTGGAACTCCATTTCTTTAGATGTTCGGTCAACTCCTAGTTCTGACCTCTTTAAAAATAAAATCTGAGATCACTTCACCAAGCTAGCCTCATGCACATGCTTCTCTTCACCTTAAGGCCCCCCCCCCATACCTATTGCTGTTCTGGCTTACTCCCCCTCCCCCTAAATCACCCCCACCACTGCTTCCTACTCTTGTCTCCCTATTTCCTCTACACTTATTCTGACCACTCCTCTACTTTATACTAGGTCTTTGTCTCCCTCTTTTAACCTCTTGCTCTCGTGCTCTGTTCCCTATTGTTCTACTTGCTCTAATGATTCTTTATACTAGATTGCTCTTATTTATTTTGTTTTATATTTTTCCTTTGTAACTCAGGACGCATTTTGCACTCATTCTTAACTAAACATCTACTGACTGATTTATCATCTGCATTGTAACCTTATTTTGCTAAATGTTGGACTGTACTTCATTCTAGTCATGTATTTCACTTTGTTTGTGTCTGAAAATAGGCATTTCTATTGTTAGTGCACCCAACCTGGTTACCAAATATAAGTAAATAAATAAACTTCACCAGCAAAGTTGTATTTCGCCGTATCACTAATCTGGAGACCTAGTGGTACAAAGAAAAAAAAATGAAACACAATGTGTAGACAACTTTTTTTTTAAGTGTGGCTGCTGTACAGTACTTATTCTAGTGGTGTCCTGATTCAATTAATTCCATCTGCAGCAATAACAGCTGGTGATGCAGTTATGTTTAGGGTCATTGTCTTGAAAGAAGTGATGTCTGTCCAGACATTTCTTTCTTATGTATTTCTTCACTGGTCCCATGGGATGATATGTTCCCTGAAGAATTTCTGCCCCATTAACCAACATTCTTGCTGTTCCTCTTCTTTTTAATGCTGACTGGTAATGGTGGTAACTGATAGGCCAGCTTAGTTATCTAACAGACTCTTGGTGATTTCAGATAGGCTACTACTTAAGTAGCTAATGAAGCCAGCCTTTGTGAGGAAGCCTAATGGGTTACTGAACAGCTGCCTAGTTACTAATGGAATACTGCTAAGTATTCAATCTGACCTCACCATACTTTCTACTTCTACCTATCTTTCCATTACTCTTCTTCTCCTCTCCTTCTTTCCATTCCAATGTCACTCTCTTGTCATCCCAGCAGTTACTCTGCTAGGATGAGGAAAGTCCCAACATTTGTGACAATCCTGAAGAAGAATAGCTGGATAATAAGGAGAGAATGAGGGTTACCAGATTAACAGCATTTGGTAACCCTCATTCTCTTTAAAGTTTCAAGTGCTTTACCTTGCACTCGGAACTTTATAAATGCTTATGTAAACAGACAATGCCTTGTCAACTGTACATTGCATCTAACACTATTTATATGTTCAGAAGTTTTGCCTTAACAGGGTGCCATTATAAACAAGTTCTGTCCAGTGGTATTTATCCTGAATTAAACTGAACCGAAACTAAATATTGAAAACATGAGAGTGAGGAACTCAACTGGACCACTTTCCAAGGTGTGTGTTGGGGAGGGGGGCAATGCACCTACCTCAGTGAAGCCTCCTCCCCCTTCCATGCTCAGTTCTCTTTTGCTGATTATCACACTTATAACTTATTCATTTTCTGTCACATACACATACCATCAGAAGTATCCACTGGTTTTTAGTTGTTTATCTTCTCCTAGTACCTCTCTCCTGCCTTCACAATAAGCAGTGTGCTTGCTGCAGCTGGATGTTTGAAATACTATAAGCTGCTTAAGGCTGCACTTTTTCCATTTTTATGGCTGTGGGCAGGGCCTACAGCCATCTTGCGATCTGTAGCTTGAAAATGAAGTATCGTGAAGCACATGTTTTGGACTTTTCAATGTATCCTTCCACATATATATATATAACTCACTGTGCCAACTAAAAAAATACTCCCTTCTTACTGTTTAGAATGTTGGAGACATAACTCTAAGATGCTTATCAGATGGCCATTAGGAAACTGAGACATCTTGTTAAATATTGGCTGCCTATTAAACTGGATATTTGTTTATCCCCTTCAAAATGCAACAGTTTGCCCGTTTAAATACCCAGCATTTAAACATTTTTTGCAACTAACTTCAGTTGCTATGCATTGTCCTTCAAGAAGGATGTGTACCTAAAAAATGTCAAACATTTCCCAGCAAATGTACTGTATAATGATGTACACTGTTTTTTAACCTTTTAAGACACTATCTGATAAGTACTGTGTCAGACATATGCCAGGTCTTCAGTGAACTACCCAGACTAAATATATAGGTTTCTTGACAGAGAGAGTTACACCTGCCTCCCAAACATAACAGATAAGAGCCTGCTAAGTACTGAGGTAGGTGTGTGTGTGTGTGTGTGTGTATGTGTGGTGGAGAAACAGTCAGTCTTCTGGCAAGGGAGCCCTCATCTAATGAATTAACTGCTGACAAACCAGAAGAGTGAGAAATTCATCTGTACAATTATCTGATTCCTTATGTTCCACTATAGAGTTATAAAAAAAAGGTTAGTCAAAACAACTGAGAAAGAACTTTATAGGGGACAACAGTTGAGTTTTTCTTACATTATGGACCTCCAACTCTAGGCTGTGGAACATAAATGTATTGTTTGAGGTTGGAATGAGAAATCTAAACAGTAAGAAGGTCTAAACAGTGATATTTTAATTTACAATATTAGTAATCTAATCATGCATAATTTCTATAAATAAATTTGAGGTCTGATAAAAATGTAGCCAGGGTATGTGTTAACTTGCTTTGTTCTCTCACAACATGTAGTAGCAGTAGTAGTAAAAATGTTATTCTGAAAATTCAGAAAAGGATAGCCCAATTGAGCTGAGGTTCATATTCAGTGGGGTCTCAATGTATAAAATAAATATTTACACAGAATATCTATATAAATACAAGCATAGCAAACACAATATACAACCTGTATCAAAAGACGCAATACATGACAGACATGTAGATGTTTTTCAATTAATTACAACAAACTTTAGGCATCTCAGCACTTTTTACAAGCCAAGATCTTATTTGATGCCAAGGTGGAGGTGATATTGACTTGATATATAATGTGCTATTTTGAGAATGAAAGAGATCATGCCATTTAATAGGAGGACAGTTATTCTTTAGATGCATAGATACATAGACACTGTCAGCAGATAAGGGCCTATGGCCCACCCAGGCTGCCGATTTGAGCTTGTAAGTTCCCTTTATGTTTTTCTATATTTTTATATTTTTGATGGTGTCATGTAGGCTTGATATTATTCCTGAAATGTCTGAGATCTTCCTGGGGAACTTGTAAGATACTGGTATGTAACTATACCATTTGTAAAAGGTCCTGACCAAACAACTGGAAACAGAAGGGAGGCAGTATAGCGCAGTGGTTTAAGACTCTGAGCTGCAAATCTAGAGACCTGGGTTTGACTCCCACAGCCCCCACTTGCATAATGTGTGACCCTGAACAAGTCAGTAAACTTCCCTATGCTCCCAGGTTGCACCTGTAAACAAGCTTTCAGCTTAGTGTGTCTCACCTGGTTAAACAATTGGGGGAAAAAATAAAGACTGTTTTTTGTCATTTTATAATACAATGTACTGAGTGCGTATTTACTGAGTTGCTTGATCAGAGCCTTGAAGAAAACAATAACATTTACTTAACTCATTCAAGATTCTATCAGGTGGTCAGAAAAAAGGGCTATGAGAATTTGTCTGAAAACTAACAAACATAAGATGCAAAAAATAGCATCTGTGTATATGTATATGGGGAAATGTCTCTAATTTATTTGAAATAAATTTGTTGACAGGCATTACTAGTATCTTTTGAAAGATCGGCTGACTAATTGTAATTATTAATTTTGAGTATAGTTCATGAAATAATGAGCATGATATTTGTTATTTCATATAGTCCCCCATTATGCCTTATGCATACCATGTAAATCCAAATCATTCCAATGCCATCTTGACATAAAATATTAAGACAGAACAGCAAATCAGAGCTATTTTCCTGAAAAAAAGGCTGCTGATATAATAAATAAGGAACAAAGTCATAAATAAGGAACTAGTGGCTTATGGAAAAATCTACAGGGATTTGATTCTGCCTCTGTGTGGAAAATACAGGAAAAATGAGTTTTTTTTACAGAGAAATGGTTATTTGGATCTGGAACTACTGAATATTTCTTATCCTATATTTTGTATCCTGGATAGCACAGGGGAGATGCTACATCTCATTGTCATAGGGATGTTCATTTACACACTTTTGCACTGTATTTACTCAGGCTGTCCCAGATTAGATGCAATATATTGTTTTCATTGGGGTCAGGATGTTACCATTTTTATAATGTATTTATTCAGGGTACCTAGTCTCGGGCCCTCTGTATTCAAAGGAGATGCGCATCACATCCCGGCGGAAAAAAGGGAGATGTGCTGAACAACTCCAACAATGCACTGCAGCACGATATTCAGATATGTAGGATGCACCGGCCACAAGGGAATGGACCAGGGACCACGCAAATGGTATGCTGTGCAAGTTGAGGGGGGCATTCCATACATATGCTGTACTGTGGCATATTCAGTGGGAATGCACCCTTCACAGTCCAGAGCACTGCAGCCCACAGTTAGGCCACGAATAGCTGGCCTAACCTGGCCAGCCACTCACAGGTGGACTGCAGAAGTGCACCCAGGTGAACAGCAGCCTAGCAGCCCTGGTGGACTAGAGGTACTCCCTTCCCATCCCCAATCGATCCAACTCCATCCCCGAAGAGCTCCATAGTGTAGAGCCCCCCAGACCCAGTTGCACTACAGGAAACCATGGTCCATATCCACAGCATAGAGGACCCCCACCCACCACCCCGGTATACAGACACCCCTGGTCCCCCAATACCCAACCTAGTGCAGAGATTAGCACTGCCCTCCACACCCTGCCATGGCCAGATGCTGACTGCACTGAACCTGGGCTGGGAATCTGCACTCCAGAATGACCCAAGTGCCTGTATCATGTATTGGGAGTACAATGCAAGCTGCAGAGGCACCAGTGTATTCAGCCATGTGTACGACCCTGACAAACCATAAGAGGGATTTGACATACCTCCAGTGCATGCCTTGTCAATGTGTATCATCATGCTGTCATACCAATGCAAGTCCACACTCTCCCCCATTTCCCCTGTGTAAAATGACACCCTCAGAACTACTGAGGTATCCCGGATGCCATGGGTGAGTAACCTGCAATGCCATTTGCAGTGTATGCTCCAGGCTAAGGATAGTTCATCCATGGTTCCCTAATTGTACAAATGAATGGGAGGTTGACGGTAACATACCTGTTCTGGGACCTGCATGATTAGGTACAGCATCAGCCATCACCCACACTGAGAAGTGCAATGGCACTGAGACAATGGATCCACATGTGTGCGCCTGAGGTGTATGGCCACTGAGTGCTATCAACCGCACACAGCTCATGCCTACATATGACACATTCCAGTGTCCTACTGCCAGTGTTCCACCACCCACCGATACAGTGGTACGATCCCATCACAGTGCCAGTCATCGCAATGTGATGGGTTGGGGGTAGGGAGGGGGTGGCTGTGCACCATTGAGGGTGGGCAAGGGCCACTATACTATGGACATGGACTGCAGGTGTATTCCAGTGTGATTAGGGATGGGAGCTGATCCCTACAGTATGGAACCAATAGAGCCTGGATTCCAGTATGATCAGGGCTGGTGGAACAGATGGGGGGTACCACTTTACCACCAGAGACTTCAGGGCATGTCCCACATGGGAACGATCAGGGTCAGGGCTTGAGGGAGAGAGCTGCTCTGGAACATTCATCCCTGTACCAACATGCAAATGGGTGGATAACAAGCATGCATAAGGCTCCTTTGCACCCTGCATGTTCAATTAGCTCATTTGCATTCCTGATCAGAATATCGCCCAAAGGGGCTGTGGCACATACCGGTATGTGCCACACAATCCCCTGGGAGGTATTCAGTCGGGGGTTCCCTAGATGCACCTGTCTTGGTGGCCACCTGCACTGCAACTCCCTTCCAGGGTCACATTTTCAACAGGTACAATGACGCCTGCCAGGATGAAGCTCAGCGTCACAGGTTTACTGCATGACAGAAGGGATTAACTCCCACTGAAATTGCATTGTTTGCTGCAGTAACTCTATTGCAGAATTCTGTAGTGCTGCGCTTCATCCTGGTGGGCTTCACAGTATGCATGCCCTGTATCGGTGGCTCATTTTCTTTGAATATTGTATCGGTGCTGACCCACGTACCCTCTTTGCACAATGCATCATTCCGCTTGTGCATCGGTCCTGCACTTAATATGTTCCCCCAGATGTAAAATATTGTTTTCAGTGCATTCTGATTTTACGTAATGCAGCATACTATTGTGTAGATGTAGATCCCCACTGAAAATAAAATGCCATTTCTTCTGTGAAATATGTAGGCTAAATATATAGCAATTAGCAGGCATATTCTAGGAAAACACATTGTAAAAATGTGTAAAAGGAAGACCACATTGAAACTGCCTCTCCACAGATCTGCATTGTGCAAATTCATTACAAATAATGGGTAAAAGCTTCCCAAAAGCTCTTCACAGCTATGTCAGCTCTGACTAGAGTTTGTTAGATTTCTTGTGGCTGATTTTTAGTTTGCAGTTCTCTTTGGTTAAGACTTAAACTCTTGTGGATGCTGCACTCTTGTGACCCCAAGCAGTTTTTCAAAATGTCAGAATGACAGCAACTAATTACTACATGCTGTGTCTTGTGCTGCCTGTCAGTTAAATGCTGCCGCAAAGACAGAAAAGAAAAGAAACTCTAGCCATAGTGTAACTTCTTATTGGTGAACCCCAATTCATGAGCCTGAAGATCCGTGACCCAAGCCACTGACCTATTACTTTAACTCCCATGTGTTGCAGCTGAGCATAAATATATAGCTGAATGACTGGACATGACATCTGTGACAGTTATACCATCTTTTCCTAATATATTAAAAGCAGTAAAGAATACAAAAAGGATGTTGGACTCCATCAGGCAGGGATTCATCAGTCGCAAGCGGGAGGTAACAATGTCACTGTATAGGTCACTGATTTGGCCACAACTGGAGTACTGTCTGTAATCTTGGAGCCCACATCTGAGAACAGGGATAGGTTGTAAACTATATAACCAAGGGTGATAAAAGTGATCCAGGAAGAGCAGGGTAGGCTCTATAGTGTAAGACTGGAAAGTCTTAATATGTATTCTGTGGAGGACAAGAGGGAGAGCAGGATATGACAGATGCATACATTTGCATATGGAATACAGTAGGATGACCTCCACTAAGTTATTCAGGTTTAAGAAAAGTTAATCCACTAGGGGACACAGTCTCAAGATGGAAAGGGGGAATTCAAGAAGGGCATACTAACATGCTAATTGCCAGCAGGTTAGGCTTTATGGTCTATTGAGTCTGCTTGAACCTCAGATCCCTAGTTGGGTACCGAGGCCCTCCCCCCTTGTGTTCCAGAAACCCCTATCATCCATCCCCACCCCCCTGGGCCAGGCCATCATATGATATATCTGCTTTCTCTATCTGTCCCACCCTCTCTTGAAGCCCTCCACTGTGGATCTCTGAACCAGCTCACCACGCAGCACGTTCCAAGGATCCACCACCCTCTCAGTGAAAAAACTCCTCCTCTTTTCCCCCTTCACCCTTCCACCTTCCAACTTCAAACCATGCCCTCTGGTGATACCTCCCTGCTTTAGTCTAAAGACCCCCTCCATGTTTCCCCTGTTTATTCCCTTGAGGTACATGAAGACCTCAATCATGGCCCCCTACTCTCCTCTCCTCCAAGGAAAATAGGCAGAGCTCCTCAAGTCTGTCCTCATACTTCAAATCCCCTAGACCTCATATCATCTTAGTTGCCCTCCTCTGTACCCTCTCCAGGAGCTGTATGTCCCTCTTCAAGTGTGGTCTCCAGTACTGTACACAGTACTCAAGGTGTGGTCTAACCAATTCATTGTACAGTGGCAGAATCACTTACCCTGCTCCTAGAGGTGACCCCCTTGTGATGCATCCCAACATCCTGTTTGCTTTGCTAGCTGCACTCCTGCACTGCTCAGAGTTATTCATACATGCATCCACCATGACCCCCAGGTCTTTTTCCCCTGTTGAGGCCTCCAGCGCCTCCCCTCCCAGGATGTACCTGTGTTTAGGGTTTCCCCGGCCAAGATGTAACACCTTGCACTTGGTGAGATTGAAATTTAATTTCCATGTGTGAGCCCACCTTTCCATGGTGTCCAGGTCCAATTGCAAGGCCAACCTCCCCTCTTCCCCCTCAACTACTGCTCCCATCTTGGAGTTGTCAGTAAAGAGACTCATTTCACACCTTATACCCTCCCTGATGTCCGAAATGTATGTAGGATGACCTCCACTAAGTTATTCAGGTTTAAGAAAAGTTAATCCACCAGGGGACACAGTATCAAGATGGAAAGGGGGAATTCAAGAAGGGCATACTAACATGCTAATTGCCAGCAGGTTAGGCCTTATGTTCCTCGAGTCTGTGAACCTCAGATCCCTAGTTGGGTGCAGGCCCTCCCCTTGTGTTCAGAAACCCTATCATCCATCCCCCACCCAGGACCGAGCCTCATGTTGCCCCTACTGACCTCTCTAGGTCTCTAGAGCTCCCCACCACCACTACCTCTGAGGATGAAGAAGTTTTTTTCCGAGCGGCATGCAATGAATCATCTAGTTTTTGTTGACTAGCCATTCTGCCTTTTTTCAGCCTCATCATTGGGGGTGCAGATGGAAACCAACTGAAACTGAACCAAACTAATCTGCTGGTGTGTTTTTCTTCTCCTATTTTTAGTGACTGGGAGGACTTTGGTCAGGACATCAGTGAATTTTCCCTACTCTTTTGAGAAGTGCCATGAGATCTCTAACATCCACCCGAACAGCCACCAGAATAGGCAGATGGGACCACAGTTTAACATCTCATCTGAAAGACAGCACCCCAGGAGTACAACATCCCCCTCATGCTGCACTACAGTGTCAGCATTGGGTTTAAAATAGAAACATAGAAACATAGAAGTTGACGGCAGAAAAGGATTGCAAGGCCCATTCAGTCTGCCCATTTTTTCTACCTTATGAATGTGTCGTAGGCCTTTACTCTGTCAATGGCCTATCTACTCACACTCATCTGTATTGCTCCCTTATGCCTATCCCATGCCTGTTTGAAGCCCTGCATTGTATTCATATCCACCACTTCCTGAGGTAGGCCGTTCCATGCATCCACCACCCTTTCTGTGAAAAAGAACTTCCTCACATTACCCCTTAATTGGCCTCCCTCTAATCTCATGCTGTATCCTCGTGTCCTGCTATTTTTGTTATATTAAAACATGTTAGACTCTTTCACCTTGTTAATGAAGTTAAGGTGTTTGAATGTTTCAATCATATCACCTCTCTCTTCCTCCTTTGCTCTAAGGTATACATATTGAGCTCCGTTAATCTGCCCTCATATGTTTTCTGATGCAGTCCCTGCACCATTTTGGTTGCCCTTCTCTGGACTGCCTCCATTTTGTTAATTTCCTTGTGCAGGTGTAGCCTCCAGTACTGTACGCAGTACTCCAGATGGGGCCTAACCAATGTCTTGTAAAGAAGGATTATTACCTCCCCTCTTACGACTTGTGATACCCCTACTAATATACCCCAACATCCCTCTAGCCTCACCTACTGCTTTAGTAGTCTGCTTCAATGATTTCAGGTCATCTGTGATGATGATGATGCCCAAGTCTCTTCTTCCCTTGCGATTGCCAGCAACTCCCCCACCCAACCTATAGGTAGCTTCAGGGTTTATCTTCCCTTTGTGCATGATCTTGCACTTCTTTGCGTTAAACCCCAGCTGCCACTCTTCTGACCATTTTGCCACTTTTTCCAGATCTTTTCTCATTTTGCCCACCCCATCTGGATCATCTACTCTGTTGCAGATCTTGGTGTCATCTGCAAACAGGCAAACCTTACCCTCCAGTCCATATGCAATGTCACTGATATTGAAGAGGACTGGCCTCAGGACTGATCCCTGAGGTATCTCACTTGTGACTTGCATCTCTTCTGACTGTATACCATTTACCACCACTCTCTGTTTTCTGCCAGCCAACCAGTTTGCCACCAGTTTGCCACCCAGTTGACCAACCTCTGACCCACCACAAGTCAACCCAGCTTATTAATCAACATTCTATGTAGAACAGTATCGAAAGCTTTGCTGAAGTCATGGTAGGTGACCTCAACTGAACCCCCTTGGTCCACCAATCTAGTTACTCAGTCAAAGAAATCTATAAGATTACAGTAGTTTGACAGGACCTTCCTGTTGTAAACCCATGTTGTCTTAGATCCTGCGCTCTAATGGATGCCAGGTGTTGCACTATCCTTTCCTTAAGGAGTGCCTCCATAATCTTGCCCACTACTGAGGTAAGACTGACTGGTCTGTAGTTCCCTGCCTCCTTCCTGCTGCCACGCTTGTGGAGCAAGATCACATGAGCCCTTCTCCAGTCTTCTGGGACCTCTCCTGTGCTCCGAGATTTACTAAACAGTTCTGCTAATGGCTCTGCTAGTTCCACCCTTAGCTCCTTTAGTATCCTGGGATGTATGCCATCAGGTTCCATTGACTTGTCCACCCTGAGTATAACAAGCTCTTGTAGGACCCTTGCTTTTATGAAGGGACTTGGGCACACCTCCCTCCCCCCGTGTCCATGGTGCTGAGCTGTGGGCCCTGCCCTACCTTCTCCTCAGTAAATACTGAGCAGAAGTATCTATTTAGGATAGATGCTTTTCCTTGGTTCTCCTTTATACACTACCCCTTATCCCAGTTGATCTTACCTTCTATGGACTTTCTCCTTTCACTAATGTATCTATAGAAAGTCTTGTCCCCTTCTTTTACTGTTTGCGCTAGTGTTTCCTCAGTTTGGGCCTCTGCCTGCCTTACTGCCTTGCCTTCTTCCCTTAGGGAAGTTTGGTATGTCTCCCTATCTTTATCCCACTGTGTTCCCTTATATTTCCTGAAAGACCAACCTTTTGGCTCTGATCTTTTCTGTTACTGTTTTTGAGAACCAAAGTGGTTTCCTCCTTCTTCTGCCTAACACAATGGGATGTTTTTTTCCCTAAGTTTGTAGTGTTGGGCTAGAGTCCACAACCTTCCCGTCTTTCTGCCTCAGAGGTGAGTATTCAGCTTGCTGAGCCACTGATAAGAATGCTCTCTCAATTTAGTAAAATAACTGAGAAAATGAAACCCATGGTGAAAATGAGCAAAACAAAAGCTGAGGCAGTTGAATAATTGAAAAAGGCAACCAAGTAGAAAATGAATTGAAAAGCTCTAAAAGTAAACAAGCATTTGTCAATGTTGAATGTTTCCTTGCATGGTGTGTGCCATGTCAGGGGATCCAAGGGGAGAAAATGGAAGAATAGTTGGAGCAGGCTTCATGAAGCCCTGCCCACCTAACTGTGTCCCCCACCCCCCACCCACCACGTGGACCACTGGCCCAACTCTGGATGGGAGTCATCTGTAGGGGGGGAGGACAACCCTTCCTTCATGGCACTGTCCTAGGGGACAATTCATGGGGAGACTTTGGGTTCAAGGGGTCATGGGGAAGTTGAGTGCCAGATGGAAGAAACAGGGGCAGGACTGAGAGCCCACCTGCATTGACCACCAAAGCAAAAAGCTTTATGGTGAAAGAAACTGCAGCACTATGAGTAACCGTAATTCATACACACACACACACACACACACACACACACACACACACACACATGCACACACACACACATACACACACACACGCTGTCAGTTGTTTTTATGCATCAATACTGCACACTGCATATTTAAATGCAGCTGATTTTATGATAACTTAAACAAATGTTTTTATTGCACATTGTTTATTGTTTATTATTTAGTTTATGTTGCTATATGTATGAAGTTTGTTATTTATGTGATATGAAATGTTTTACATTGTAAAGACAACTGTCAAGCATTGGGTGTTATGCATGACTGGGGAGGTGGTACATGGATAATTCGCTTACCCCACCCATGTAGCAGAAAGGTGCATAGATGCCGGTATTCACAACTGGCACCCACCTGTCCATGCCCCAGCCCATCCCAGTACACAGGACACCACAGGTTAGAAAGGGGAGGAGTCATGGACCAAGGCAGGCATCCAGTCAGAGTCTGTCAGCAGACCCCACACCCCTGCGGCACCGACACCCCTCGTCCCCATGCATGTTGCTGGTGCCACGGCACTTACCCACTGAGCTTCCCCAGCCCTCCCCATCTGCCTCATTGGCTGGGGCAACACTGCAGGATGTTTCCCAGTCACCTCGTGACCAGTAGACGAAGTCCGTGGGGGCACGCAGTGGGTTAGAGTATGGTCTGCCCTGGCATAACCTGCACCCTACTGCACTCCCCTGCATGCAGTACATTGTGGCATCATGCATGCTGCTTAGTGCTGACATGCCCCCACCCGCTCACAGTGCTGTCCGCATGACCGAGGGTTCGGGCACGTAACTGGTTCACGCCCCATTGTTAAATGCCACATGGGGTCTGTGGGATCCTTTCAGTGAGAGGTGGAGGAGGCAATGGCAGGAGCACCTCCCTCCACCTACCCCAAGCGCTGCTCCCACTGTATACTTGCAGTGCCCAGAGGTACCTGTGTTGAGTGGAGAACGGGAGGTGGCAGGGGCCACTAGTAAGTGAAACTGGCCCACGGCTAGTGGATTGTACCATGGGAGGGCTTTTGTCGCAAGTCGAGGGAAAGACAGCGGCACCCACACCATGGCCAAAGTTAGAAAAGCCCCAAATAGGCTTTTTGTAATAAAATGCCTGCAGGAGGTGGGATCAGGACAAGCTGTGGCTGCTGCTGAAGCCTTGCTCAAGTAATTCACCCCAATACTGTACTGGAGAGGAGGGAGGGGGAGGAGGAGGAGGAGGAGGAGGAAGGTAATGAGGACAAGCTGGGGCTAATACAAGTGCCATGCTAAAAGTGCCCTAAGTGCAGCACTGACAGAATACCTGCAGTGCTCCAAGGGACCTGGATGCTTTCAAGAATGGGAATGCGGCAGGAGCCATAAGTAATATAAGCCACTTACGCGACTAGCAAAAATTCCTCCTGGGAGGAAAGCAGCAGCCTCTCACTGGTCAAAATCAGGAAAAGGGCTCAATTTAATGAGATAAAATTTAATTTTAATTACATTCCAATGAGAGACAGGATCAGTGGGGAGCAGAACAGGATCAGTGTGGCGGAGAATCAGTTGGCTCCCCTGTGGGAGCAACAGGCAAAGTAGCAACATGGCAGGTGGTGAGAGCCCCAAGCAACTGCTAGTGGGGGAGAGTTGAAAGCAACACAGGGGCTGAAGAGCCCATCAGGTAGATGAGTTTCAGGGTGGGTATTACTAAACACCCCTGTGGCTGGGCTTCATTTACTTTAATAATGCCACAGACACAAGAACAGAGCAGGCCAGTGGGATGCACACTCCCTTTTTTTCCAAGCTCAGCTGATTTGCCAGCCAGCATTATGCAAATGAAAGGACTGAAGTGCTCTGTCATTGGAGCGCTTCATTCCTTTCAACTACATGAAGTTTCTGCCCATCAGACTGTGATCAGCATCACAGTCTTATTGTATAGCATTACTTTTACTTGGTTTGACTACTGATGTTATGTGCTCTGAAAATTCATACTTGCTGCAGTATACCCAATATGCCAGTCTGTCATAGTATTGTTCTCCTTGACGTGGAACCTTCGTAAATGAGCTCTGAGCTCAAGGCTGTATCCGAAAATGAAAATAAATAAATAAAACAATTGATTGTTTGGTCATTGGTCTGCATGGCCAAAACTATTGCAGGGTAAGCTGTGATAGGCTAGGCAGTGACACACCTCTGAAATGCTTGTAAATCCTACCATACAAACAAGGTCTTGCCCTCTATTGAGTCTGCTTGGTTTTGCAGCTAGCAGCCCTATTCTGCAGCTGCACCCCTCCCTTTCGCCCCCACCCTTGACCCTCCCTCTTGCCCTTTCCCAGCCCCTCTTGAAGCAGCCCACTGTTCAATAGGCTACTACTTCCACTGGTAACGCGTTCCATTCTACCACCACCACCATCTCCATAAAAAAGTGTCTTCTCAGCTCCCTGCTGAACCTTCCTCCATCCAGTCTCATATAATGGTCTCAAGTGTCCCTTCCCAACCTTACTTTGAATAATCCTTCTGTACCAGCCTTGTTTATTCCTTTCATGTACTTGAAGGTCTCGATCATATCCTCCCCTGTCCCTCCTCTCCTCCAGTGAGTACATGTTCAATTCTGTCAGCCTACTTTTGTATGGTAAGTCCTTCAGACCCCAGATCATCTTTGTTGCCCTGCTCTGCATCCTCTCCAGTAAGTTAATGTCCCTCTTCAGGTACAGGCACCAGTATTGTACACAGTACTCCAGGTGAAGTCTAACTAGCAATCTATACAACAGCAGAATCACCTCCCCCCTCCTTCAGGTTATACCCCTGGTAATACAACCCAGTATTTTGTTGGCCCTTGCAGCTGCCTTTCTGCGCTGTGCTGAGTTGTTAATTGGTCCTGCAATGAGCACCCCCAGATCCTTCTCCTCCTACCAAGATGTTTCTTGCGCATGTGCTAGAAAACATAAAAATTAATATTCATACAGTATCTTGGGATGACTTTCTTCAACAACAGCAAAAGGGCAAAACACAAGAAGTGTATAATGAAAAAATCTAGAACAAACACAGGCAGCAATTCTACTATCTGCAAAAAAAAAGTGTTGGTAATTTTGCAATGGCAGTACTAAGGGTAATCAATGCAAAGGTCTTGTAAGTTATTCTGAAACTTAACTGGTATTGTAAGCTGAGAGATGACTGGTAAGAACCTGAAATGAGTAAGTTATTTGACTATAGGCAAAATGGTTTGTTATTTTTTAACACAAATTGAGAATATGTTTTATTTTCACAGGGGGATGCCTGCCTGGGGGAATTTCTGGAACAATTAGTTCAGGACCCACCAAGGCAGGATGCCCTGCTGGATCTGGTACTCACCAACAGTGAGAGGATTCAGAACTTAGCAGTCCTGGAACCACTCAATTCCAGGGATCACAGGACAGTAGCATTAAAGGGACAGGCAAGGGGACAAAAGGAATATTTGTATGAGACGTTGAAAAAGGGAACTTCAGCAAAATGAGAGAAAAACTGGAGACTAGCATTAAGGGCATAGTGAAGGCAGGGAGCACAAGAAAATGCTCAGCATTTAAAAAGGTGATGATAAAAACAGCAGATAGGTGCATTCCAAAGGTATCCATGGGTAAAAGGGCCTAGGGGCCAGTGTGGTTCACGGCCAATGTAAACCCAGCAGTAAGAACCCAAATAAGGGCATTTTCCAAGTATAATGGTTGTCAAAGGGAGGGAAAGGAAGACGGAGTGAAATAGCTGAAAGCAGCAAGAGAAACCTCCAGGAAGGTGATGAAGGCCAAAACAGAGATGGAGTAAGCAGTGAAGTGAAGAAAGGGGATAAGGCATGTTTCCAGTACATCTTGGAGAAGCACAAGGTCAAAGATGGTATAGTGAGACTTAAGACCAATGAGGAGTGAGAGGAAGAGGACAAGGTAAAGGCAGAGATGCCACACAGTATGTTTGTTATATATTTACTAAGAAGAAGAAGAATGGGCCACTGCCAGATTGTAGGGTTAGGAAGGGAGGGAAGGAGCAAAGACACTGGGGTAATGGTCTAGATAACAGAGAAAAGAGTGTTGGAAAACATATCAGAGTTGAAAGTAGATAATCTATGGGACCTGATAGCTTACACTGGAGGATGCTACATGAAGTAGCAGGGGTGTAACAGGGCCACTAGCAGACATTTTCAGTAGCTTGATAGCCACGGGGTGGTCCCTAGGGACTGGAGGACAGCCGATGTGCCTCTGCTGCACAAGAGTGGTGAGAGAGGTGAGCCAGGGGACTATAGGGCAGTCAGCTTAACATCTATGATGGGGAAAATCATGGCGTCTCTGTTGAGGAAGGACCTGGATTACGTCATAGAATGGAATGGGCTACATAACTCCAGATAGCTGCAAACAACAGTTAAAGTACTCCTGGTTACAAAATGAGAAACAGACTTTGTCTTACTACAAAAGGCAAACCTTTATTCAAGCATTCTGAGCATCAAGGCAAACATCTGGCTGGAGGTTCAATCCCCAGCACTTCAGCCCAACAATTAGGCCTTTGTCAGGGGGCATGTCCCCATACTCAAACCCAGTCCCCATTTAAAGCACCTTCTTAAAGTGATACCACTAATTTCAACATCACAATATTAATACATCATATAAACACAGTCAAAGTTTAAATAATCACATTATACAGAAAGACAAAGTCAATAATCTCTAGCATAGCAAAATGGGGGAAAAGACAGAAGTGAAGAAGACAAAGGAACGGACTAGATGGGGGAAGATAAATTGGGGGATGGGGCAAGAGAAAAGATGGGGGAAAGACAAAGTAATAGTGAAGAGGAGTGCATATGCATAATTATTAAATACAGGTTTTAAGTTAGGTACAGGTACAATAGCTATTTTGAGATATTAAAACTCATAGTGTAAAGTTAATAAAAATGAAAATTATTTCCAATTTTATATTCATATTTAATTAATTTCCCAGTTTTTTTTTTTGTAAGAACCAGGCATACAGTAGTTAACTGTGAGTTTTGCAACTTTCAAAAAAGTACAAACAACAGTGTGCAAATACAATCATTAACATACACAGATTAGACTGATAGATAAGGACTGACACAGGTGACAGGTATGTCACCGAGCAATTTTATTAACATTATAAAGATCAGCTGTGGTTTAGGGACATTCTGGGCAAGATATTCAAAACTTTGCCCCGGGGCTAAATTAGCACTGCCTGGTGGGCAAACTTAGCCCGGAGCACAAAGCAAGCTATATTCAAAAGGAAATAGCCTGGTGCTAATCCTGCTGAATATTGCAGTCTAAGGAAGCAAACTGGTCTGGGAGTGCAGGGCAAAAATAGCCCGGGAATAAGACAGCACTGAATATAGCAACAGGGAAGTGCAAATTGCAACTGCAGCTCATTAGACTCTGTAGCAAGCCAGTGTTGCAGGTGGAGAACATTGTGCATGATTGCACAGAGATATCTCACAGCTACTGCTAACACACCTCTCAACCCCCTGCCTCATCAGTCAGGGACAAGGCTTAAAAACATCAGGGACAAAGATTTAAAATCAGGGACACTTCCTAATAATTGGTGATATCCACTCAGGAAGCTGGTAGGATAAGTGGTGTAGTGTAAAATGCATTTTCTAAGGAAGAACATGACTGTAACATTAATGTTTGACATTATTCCATGCGTACAACCCCCACTGTATGGTCATGGAAACGCAAGTTTTAGGAGGAACAGAGTAAAACATTGAGGTAAATTCAGGGACATCTGGAAATCAGGGACAGCTGAGAGGTATGACTGGAAACAACAATGTAAGCCACACGCTGCAGAACTGTGCTATGCTGAAGTGAGGTCTGCCCAGGGCTAACATGATTGCACAGTGCTAACACATTAGCCCAGTGCAAATGGGAGCTATATTCAAGCTCCCATGCAAATGAGCCTACTTAGGTAATCCATGGGCAAACAGGTACATTTGCATCTCATTAAGTGCTGCTTAGCATACATTACCATGCAGTTTGCCCGGTGCTACTGCATGGAGCACAAAGCTCCCCCTTTTGGTCAGAATGGAAGTGCAGGCTGGATGCTGCAGGCCAAGGCATGCCCACAGCATCCCCTGTTGGTCAGAACATAAGCACAGGCTGGAAGCAGCAGGAACTGTGTGTTGGCAGGTACTAGCAGTGCATACAACACACCTATGCAGCACTACAAGCAGTACAAAATGATATATACATATATATATATCTATATATCTAGATATATATGTAGATCTGTAGTGATCTATACCTATAGATAGATACAGAGATACATGAATAGATATGTATGTATATATATATATATATATTTACACACACACACTGGTAGTGGCCACACGTGCTCTGGAAGATGCCACACCCCACACCAACATGGGCAGCCCATAGCAGGTGTGGGTGGTACACAAGTATGCATGGAGCAGGCATAAGGCAAACGTGCTGGGGGCGGGGGATGTCAGCTGTAGGGTCACTGGGCTGTGCAGCACAACCATCCAGTAAACAGGGACCTGGGCAGACAGGATGGGCCAGGCAGCCCTTCTCAGCCATCATGGTTCCTGTTCCCATCTGTGTTGGTTCCACTCCCTGGTAGTCCAGTGGTCCCCCCCCCAGCATGTATCCTGACCCCCTTTATAAATAATGAATAATATGTTTCCCTGGTAGTCCAGTGGTCCCCCCCACAGCACAAATCCCAACTCCGTGAAAACTGAAATAGTTGTCCCTGGTAGTCCAGTGGTTCCCCCAGCACAAATCCCGACTCCATGAGAAATGACATGAATAGTATTCCTAGGTAGTCAGTGGTCCCCCACCCCCAGCATGAATCCTGACCCCATAAATTAAGTACTACACTTTTCCTGGTAGTCTAGTGTCCCCCCAGCACTATTCCCAACCCCGTGAAATAAACAATACACATTTCCCTGGTAGTCTGGTGGCCCCCAAGCATGAATCCTGACCCCCATGAAATAGGCAATACACATTTCCCTGGTAGTCTAGTGGTCCCCCTCACCCCACCTGGCAGTGAAGCCTCGCTCATCTCTCCTGAAGTTTGGCAAAGTGAGCGGCTACCGGCTCTGCCCTTCTCTCACCACCATGGCCAGACACCGACTCTGGTATGCGCAGGTACTCACGATGATTGGCACTCATTAATTTCCATAGAGCTCATGCATCACCGCAGTCAGTGGCGGCCATGGTGGTGAGAGGGAGGGCAGAGCAGGTGCCAGCTCACTTTGCCAAACTTGTGAGATGAGCCGAGGCTTCACTGCAGGGGTGGGTGAGGGGGACCACTAGACTACCAGGAAAATGTGTATTGCCTATTTCACTGGGGTCAGGAATCGTGCTTGGAGGGGCACTAGACTACTAGGAATTATGTATTGCTTCTTTCACTGGGGTAGAGATTATGCTTGGGGCCACTAGACTACCAGGGAATTGTGTATTGCTTCTTTCACGGGAGTCAGGATTTGTGTTGGGGGCCACTAGACTACCAGGGCTCTTCCTGCTATATCGCGGGTCCACGATGTGGGCGGGGGGGGGCACCACCACCACATTACCACCTGCTTTCTGTTGATGTATCTAGCCGCACTATAGGTCATGCTAATGCCTGTAGTGTGGCGCTAGCCTTGAATATGCACGCTGCTGACATTCATGGGCTTCCTACTCCCACCTGTGCATGCCATTATCTATTAGCGTCGGCACTACCACACAGCACCAGCGTTAATAGGGCTTCTGAATATTGCAGCCTCGCGCAAATCCAGCGCTATTCCAGTGCTATGGTTTTGCGCTAGGCACAATGGTTTGAATATCTGGCCTTCTGAATCTTAAAAAAAAGCAAATGGTTATGCATTTTTAATATAGGGGGTGGACACAATCCAGCTGTGTGAATTTAATGAGGAAGTAAACTTCACCCCTTATATTACAAATGCATAACTGTTTTTTTGAAGCTTCAATATGTCCCTAAACTTCAACTGAGCTTAATATGTCAATGAAATTGCTTGATGACATACCTGTCACCTGTGTCAGCCTTTAGTTGTCAGTCTGGTCTGTGTAGGTTAATGACTGTTTCTGCACACTGGTTTTTTGTGCTTTTTTTGAAAGATCCAGAACTCACAGTTAATTATTGCCCAGTTCTTACAAAACCAGGAAAATTAATAAAATATGAATATAAAGAATATAAAATTGGAAATAATTTTCATTTTTATTAATTTTACACTCAGTTTTAATATCTCAAGATGGCTATTGCACCTGTACCTAATTTGGAGAAGTGTTTAATAATTAATTATGTATATGTACTCTTCTTAATTGTTATTACTTTGCCTTTCCCCATCTTTTCTCTCTCCCCATCCCCCAATTCATCTTCCCCATTTAGTCCATTCCTTTCTCTTCCTTACTTCTGTGTCATTTTATGGCTGCATGGGCGGAGCCCTGCAGACATTTTGCATGTACAAAAAGGCTGACGTCATGTTTTTCATCTGTGGAACTGGCTGAAGGTATAAATAGTCTCCTCGGCCTGAACCTCCTCCAAGAAATGCTTTCCACCCTCAAATAAATGTGCTTGCATGTTAGTCAATGGTTTCAGGGCACTATTTTCATTCTTACTTGTGAGGTACAAGAACTGGAACATGAGTAGCGGAAGGGAGCATTAGTTGTTTTCTTTTTGCTAAGATCCATCCCCTACCTCCACCTGAGCAGCTTCTAAAGATCCACCCCCACCTTTTTTTCTGGTTCCCACCCCGAGCTGGCCTTGTTTCTTTTGTTACCTAGATGTGTACCTTCCTGTGAGTGTTGGTCTCTTGCAGGGCTGCAGACCTCTTGCTTTGAAAAAGAAGTCCTGCATTCTGGTTTTTCCAGTACCACAGACACGTCTTCACTCTTCAACCTTGACTGTAAACTGAAAAAAATAAATAAAAAAAAAAGTTTCACTCTTCAAAAGACTGCAAACTGAAAAGAAAAATAGGTTCCATTCTTCAAAAACTGACTGTAAACTGAAGAAACAGGTATGCCTTTCAACGTTTTTCAATGTCTACCATACAAAAGATGCAACTTTTGACTCATTTTCAGATGAAGACCTAAATTGCATCAAAAATGCTGTTACTTATTATGCTGTACTTGGTACTTTGAAATTCAGCACTACTTTCATTTTGCTTAATTTTATAATAATAATTTTATCTGTATAAACACAAAATAAAAGCCTAAACTGTCTGACCTGCCATGCAATTTACCTGTCACTTACATGGTTTGATTTAAAACATGATCCACAGAACAATTGCTTTATTCAACTTTTTTTTATATTTACAGGTAAGTTTGATCTTGAATCCATTAGTTGCAGTAGCCGATAAAAGAGGAAATGAAAGCACAGTAATGATAACATGAAGGGTATTATAATATGACTTTGTAACTTGTTTTATCAGGTACCTTTCTGAGTATATAACAATATACAGTACTTCGAATAGCCAGGTAACTAACAGATTGACATCCTGACATCACACAAAATATAACATATTACGTATCGACGAGCACTGCATTTATTTAATTTCGTTCTCGGAAGTAAAATTAGAAGTTTAGGTCAGATATGACCTTTTGGAGTCAGAAATAGAGCTTTAGGTGTATTCTATTTCCAACCTTAATAACCCCCTCCCCATAAGAGCTGTTTTAAAAAAGCAGGTATGAACTTCAGTATATATGTGCTTAACTCATTCAGCTATGCGGTAGTACATGTTTTGGGGGTAATAATGACTTGAATACTTTACAGTTCAGTCTTCACAATAGTAGAGGGAGCTCTTCAGAGTTCTAATGGCAGGGGTAACTGCTCACACACAAACATGGGACATGAAATCAGTGTTGGTATTGTAATTCCAGCCATATGTTTAGGTACTGTAGCCAATCACCTCAGGCAAATACAGCTGTGTGAAATGAAAGGTGTTTGTCGGAAGGTGAATCAGTAGTGACCAGCTCCAAATATGAAGGATGAAACAGTATTTAAAACAGACTGTTAATTAGATCTGGATGCAAAATAATTATTTGCAGCAGTGTTTTTATTTTGTTTTGCAGATCATACTATTTTTTTTAGAGGTTGCTGTCGGTACATGCAGCAAAAGACCCTGTAGCATCCTATAGGGAGCTAAGCGTAACAGTTGCTAGGTCATATTTATAACTAACATAGCACTACTTTCTGGCTCAAACTTTATAAGCTGCAGTACAACAGTCTGACTTACAAGACATGCACTTAAAGAGGTGCATATTTCAAATTAGACTGTTCTTGTAAGTATGCTTTTAGAACACGATTTACTAGTCCAAATAAAATGACATGTGATATATATTTGTTAAAAATTGTACTGCCCACTTCACTAACAGTTCTTCCCCCTACCTAAAACAGGATGAGCTGACACAGCATTTTTTTTTATCATTTAATTATCTTGTGAGTGAGAGACATGGTCTGACTGCTAAAATGAGAGAGATTACCTCAGGGCGGCTTTTAACGGACTGCTTCTGATCAGTTGACTACTCCTGCCCTTCTGCCATCACACCACTATGTCTTTCTGCCATACATTACTTGCATAATATAAGAGGGGCAAAAATCCATGTGCCCTCCCCCTCACGGAAGCTCCCATACCCCTGCTCTGGAGCAACTCACAGGAGGCTGTCCAAATGCAGAATGAATTCTGAGAGGGGCAAAGACCCAGGCACCTTCCTCCTCACCACAGCTCCTGGAGCAACTTACAGGTACTTCAGGACTGCTCTTTTCGGTGTGCTCCTGCAGTGCACATTAGTCAGGGCAGTGCTACTAATTAAATTTCTACCATGGAATGGTAAAAAGAAATAACTGCTGTAAATAATAAAACATAGACATGCACCCCAGACTTGGTAGTTTTAAACAAATTAATATGGATCTGTTAATGTATACATAAATGTAGCCAAAATGCAAAGACTGCTGCAAATATAAGCAGTGATAAAACATAGCAGAAGACATCTTTAAGGGCTGTGAAAATAAGAAATGAGGGCCTTGGTGTAACAGATAGATTTAGAAAAAAAAAAAGGTTATAAAGCTTGAATAATTCAACCATTTACAGTTATACATTAACTGGGTCTTTATCTGGTTAAAGTTATGGTTGAATAGAAATCACATTCACTAAGAAGAAACTGACTTATTTGGTGTCAGGCTCATCACTGTTTTTAACAGGGATAGACATCCAGAGTTGGAGTTCAGAATGCTGAAAAATAAACAGGCAAATGAGGGCTGCTGTTACCTTGATTTTTTTTTGCCAGAAGATCATCGTGTTTGCTTTGAGAGGCTGTCGCTGATTACACATGAATATAATATTTGCATTTAAACTTCTGACAATCCTGCTATGTAATATTTATCTTAAATTATTGCTAAGGTATAGGCAAAGCTTCACAGCACACACTCACAACCCACTGGTGGTAACTACATTAAATAAATACACTTATTTTGGAGTATTTATTTTCAATTGAAACAGGTTGTTTCACATAGAACATGACACATTTTCACTCACAATCAGGAAACAGAACAGCAAACAATGGGAGGGATAGAGAGTTTACAACAAAAATGTAGTTATATAAGGTGCAGCAAGGTAAACACTATTACCGAGTATAACTAACACCCAAATGTTAAGAACAAGCTGTTTCACAAACCACTGTGACATGATTGGCAGGAAAGCCAAACAGGAATACCTAAATGATCCCACTACATTAATGAGGTGCATGAACCTGCTGATTATTCACAATTGGTTTTTATTATTATTATTATTAGAACAAATAGCACACTTTTCAAATTAGGGTCAAACTGAAGATTGAAGAAAGCCATCTCTGTAAGTGAGATTTCTGGACTGAGCAGGATGACTAGTGCAGACAGCAATTCATTTTTTAATACAAGTGCTTGATAGAGAACAGCTGTTTTAATCAGCATGCAAGATATTAATTTCCACTGAAGTGACTGGCTGCAGCTCTGCTCGCACTCTACTGTTGATATGATTTGAGCCCTGAGATTGATTACAGTGACAGCCTTTGCTAATGTCAGTTATTACTTGAAATTTTGGGTAATTTCTAAACAGTTTTTCAGGAGATACAAAACCTTAAAAATGTTTCTGGCTGTTATGTGGGTGTTCCACCACAATGTGAAGCAGTCATAATACATTTGGTGCACTATGTCTACTGTTGTGTTGTTAGTTAAGCAAAGGGAGGGTGCTTTCAGTGAAGCACACAAAAAGGTCCTTTTTTATGTTTGCACGCTTATAATGGCTCAGCAGTGGCTATGTGGGAACAGGGTGAATAGCTAAACAAATGTGTGAGTAAAAAAACAAACAAAAAAAAGTGTTAACATCTATAGCACTGTAGGCGACCTCTTCTGCACTCCATTCTTACGTCCTGACTGGGGTTTGGAATGAGAAGGTCAGAAGGGCAGCAACTGTGCTGGAGGATCAAGTGGCAGTGTAATTGTTTAAATAGTTTCTGTGCAGTAGCACCAATGTGCCTACAGAACCCTGTTCAATGCCACTGTACAAAGATCTTCCCCGATTCCCAATCAAGTTCTGTATCAGGATGGGTGCATGAGTTCAAAAGAATAGGTAATATTGTACGTGTAGTGGCTGGGTTGTGACATTTGGGTGGGGGTGAGGGTGGTGATGTTAATGTACAAATTGCAAAACACATTAAAATCAATTGCTTACTACCATGCTTACCAGAGCCTGTACAAATCAGTCACAAGGGAAGCAGCTGGGCTAAAGAGCATTCAGCAATCATAATGACAGCCAAAAGAGCATGGATACTGTACCTCAGGCAACTACTTATAATAGACAAATGGGGACTACACATAGCCTATCAAGAAACCTCTCCATTAATGTTGATGAATTCCAAAGTTTGAATCAAACGATGGAATGCATTAAGATTAACACAATCAACGTGGCAGTGAATGTAGTCAAGAAAGAGCCACTGAAGTTGGGGACATGATGAAAATGGAGCTCACTTTACTCAATTCTCAGTATGCGGTGATTGCTGATGACTTCAACCTACAAATATCATTGCAGTGAAAGCTGAAAATAAACCTGCTTTCCTGAAGTGTTGGAAACAAAAGTGCACACATCTCCGTGAACTGGTTGCAAATTGCCAGTACATTTGACCCTTATCTGTATGCCTCGTACTTGTTAATCTGTTAATCGCAGCAATTAGCTGTACAAATCCAGCCTAGTTTGCCTTCATCTGACTTTAAGTACCAAAGTCAGGATTGCCCCCACACTGATGTAATAATATTTAGTTTGAGTTTTCCTACATTTAATGTGGTATTAGGCTCTGCAGATGAAGTGCCAGTTTATCCTCATGTGTTGGCATAGGTTCATAGGTTCATAGGTAAATTTCAAGCCAGGGATAGGAATTACTAACCAAATAGGCTTGCCTTCCATATTTAAAAATAAACAAAAAATTTGCTATTTCCATAATGATCGTCAATTCCCTTTTTAAATACATTCATACTAGAACTATTTAATATCTCAACTGGTAAATTATTCCATGCCCCGACCACTCTCAAGCTAAACCAATGTTTTCTAAAGTTATGCACCCAAGTTTGTTGATAGAGTTGTTTTGTATGTTTCCTTTTACTAATTCTTCCATGATTGAACATGATGCCCACGTCCATTAACGGATCTACATCCTCAATATTTTTATATAGAAAACATAGATCTCCCCTCAATCTACGGTAATATAGTGAATAGAGGTTCAGATTCACTAGTCTTTCCCAGTATACTTTACCTATCTGTTCCTTTATTTGTTTAGTCAATCTTTTTTGAACTTTCTCAATGGAAAGTATATCTTCCCTATTGTAAGGAGCCCAAACCCTTGCACAATACTCCAAATGCGGTCTAACCAAAGCAACATACAAGGGAACCAAAACCTCACTCCTTCTACTTGCAATATATTTTAAGATACAATTTAAGATCTGAATAGCTTTTTAATTGTTTTCGACAATGTACCCTAAATTTTAAATCGCTTGTAATTATAACTGAGGTCTTTTCCTCCGTAACAACTCCCAAATTGGTATTATCTAATTGGTAAACTGCTTCATTATTTTTCTTACCCAAGTGCATGACCTTGCACTTGGATAGATTTAATTCAAATTTATTCAGGTTTGTCCATTTATTTATTAAATCTAACGCTTGTTGTAGTGTGACTATTTGCTCATCATTTGATGGAACCACACCCAGTCTACAATCATCGGCAAACTTGTACATCCATACATTTCTATTGTTAATTTGTAATGAGGCAATGTACAAATTAAACAAAAATGGCCCAAAAACCTAACCCTGCGGCACGCTACTAGTAACAGGGGCCCATTGTGAGTATTCCCCATTTATAACCACCCTCTGTTTTCTATCCCAAAGCCAATCTGAAATCCATCTGCAGATATTACTAGGCAACCCTATGTTATCCACTACTAATAATAATTCTTTATGGGGTAGTTTATCGAAAGCCTTGGCGAAGTCCAGGAATATCACATCCACAGGGTTCCTAACATCCATTTCTCTATTCACCTTATCATAAAAGGATAACAAATTTGTTTGACAAGATCTGTTCCGTACAAAACCATGCTGGACTGGATCTACCAGGTCATGTTGTTCAATATGTTCCACAAGAATATCTTTGATTATTCTCTCCAAGAGTTTCCCTAAAATCGAGGTCAAACTAAGAGGCCTAAAATTACCTGGGTCTATGCTTGGTCCTTTTTTTAAAATAGGCACTACATTTGCCAATTTCCAATCTCAGATAACTGAACCAGAATTTATTGATTGTTGAAAAATATATGTTATAGGATGTACCAACATATCTGCCAGTTCCCTCAATATTCTGGGATGTATACCATCAGGGCCAGGGGATTTAATAGTGTTTAAATCAATTATTCCTTTATAAATATTTGCTGGATTCAAAATTATTGTCCCAGGTTCAAAGGGTCTACTTATACAGTGGGTATGTGTATCTTTATGTTGATATACAGAACAAAAATAATTATTCTGAATATTTGCTATTTGCTGGTTAGTCGCTGGATGACCCTCTTTGGTAAGAAAAGGGCCTATACTGTTAGGGGTCTTCTTCTGATTATTAATATATGAAAAAAAAGCTTTTTTATTATCATGGACTCTATTAGCTAAGTTTGTTTCATATAAAGCTTTTGCTTTTTATAGCTATTTTAACTTGTTTCTGAGTTTCTTTGTATTCCGAATTAATTTATCGTTCTTTAAGACTTTCAACTTTTTATAAAGCCTTTTTTTTTTTATTTAATAATTTTTTAATTCTGGTAGTACACCAAACAGGTTTAGTAGTTTTGTTCGTCTGGTATTTGATAATTGTGGGAACAAAATCATTAGTTAATTGGTCAATTTTTGATGTAAGGGAATCCCATCATGTGTACAGGTTTGTTGACAAATTCCTGTCTCCAGTCCCATTTACCCAATTCCATTTTCATCTAATGGTAATCGGCTTTGCCCAAATTAAATTTAGTAGTGATTCCTATAGGTTTACTAGAATCCATTTCCTTAATATTAAATAATACAGTGTTGTGATCACTGTTACCTAAAGGGGAACTTACATTCACTGGTTTGACTACCTCCCCCATATTTGTAAATATTAAATCAAGGATATTATTTCCTCTGGTACTCTCAGGGACTAATTGCTCTAATCCCCCTTGATCCATTACATCTATATATTGCCTTTCCAAAGGGGAGAAGCCAATACTTTTAGTCCAATCAATGTTAGGTAAATTAAAATCACCAGTCAGCAGAATCCTTTTTGAGTAGTCCAGATTACTAAGGATACCCAACAAGAACTCGTCGCCTTCACGGGACATAGATGGGGTCTATAAAGAAGGCCCAACATAATTTTGGCCCATTTTAGGTGATAAGTACACCCATAAAAATTCAATTGGTCCTGTGTCATATTTAATTTCTTCTGAAACAATATCTTTATGTATATATATAGCTACACCACCTCCTTTCTATATTTCCTACAGTAGAATAAAGTTTATAACCCTCAATTTCTTTCCCGATGATTCTTACTATCCCACCATGTTTCCGTTATGAGGGCAATATGCACATTGTTATTGTGCAGAATTATTCTTAGCTCATCATTTTATTCTGCAGACTACGGGCATTAATTAGAATGGCATTCCATCCCGGACTATTCAAGGGAGGTGGAGTACTTTGACTATGTTTATTTACTATTCCCCGAACCAGTTTAAATGGAAGTTTGTGACCTCTTGGATTTTCTTCCCATTACCCTAAGCCAGCATAACTTAGGTGGATACCATCATTTCTAAAAAGAGTTGGTCTAACAAATGTCTTTTCATTATCCATGAACCCAACTTCTTCTTCTTGTAGACAAAAATTTCTGATGTTACTGTTGATAGTTTTTATATGATTGTTTTTGAATATTTGTTTACCCTGCATGGGGATAATCCCTGATATAATGATTTCACTTCCTTTACTTTTTACTATATCAACTATAGTCTTAAAATGTCTTTGCATACAGTTCCAATGTGTTTTTCCCACATCATTGGCCCCCACATGCAATAGAACCAAAGGGGTATTTGTGTTTTCAAAAAAATCCATCCATCAAAGTAGCTATATCCTGTACCTTTGCTCCAGACAGGGAGCTAACTGTGGTATGTTCATTTCTATTAGAACACACATATGTATCTATTCCTTTTAGAATTGAGTCCCCAATTATGAGTATGTCTCTGACCAAAGGTTCTTTAAATTTTTTTACGGTATATTTACTTTTATTAGGGGGTAGTACTTTTATCATGATTATTGCCCACAAGATTAATAATCTCACTTGATTCAACTGTTTCACTTACTAATATATTTGGCTCACCATTATCTGTATTACTCATAACTGGATCATTTGGTACATCTATGTCAAGACAATCAAACCTATTTTCTATTTCTATGTCTGGGTGTGGCTGAAATAGAATATTGCTGTCGTGCATGGATGTTGGCCTTATTTCTACTTTATCATCCAAGCAATCTTGGGGTCTTGTACTATCCATCACCAGGGATTGCCTGTTACTAACGTCGCATACAGCTTCATTTATGAAGTCTTCCAGTTTAGATATGTCCTTATAAGTTTGTAATCTTGCTTCCAGGATTTGTATCTCTTAATTAAAGCAAAGTTTTTATGCATTTGTCACAGGTGAATTCTGAGTTAATAACTCTTCTACATACATAAGACACTCCCTACAGGTTTTTTGCCCTTCACTTTCTTACTCCTAGTTTGTGCCATTTTGTTAAAACTTGTTGAATCTAACTTACCAGCCAAACGAAGTATACACCTAGCAGTCAGAGTTTTCCCCAGTTGACCCAGTGTACCCAGCGGACACAGCAGACACATGACACGCGTGTCTCTGTGCGCCTCTCTGCATGCACTACGCGCTCCACTCTGGCTCGCTCCATTCGCCGGAGAGGCTTCTTTTAACAGTGGAAACCCGGAAGTGACCCAGGATGCTCGTTTTGTTAAAAACACAGATTTTAAAATAAATAATCCCAAATGGCAATTCCCAACCTAACTAAGGTCAGAGATGTTTGAAGGAGTACAAATAAGTTAAAAATATTAGATTTCCAACAGTCTGTAGTTCGTTTCAGTTAGCCCACGAACTACATGACTCTCTTCCTGTTTGAGTGCAATTACAGGGCTCAAAAAAAGAACGCTAACGTTGTATTTTTTTACTTTAATCTCAAGTTTAAAAAACACAGATCACACAGTTCTCTACTGTTTCATGTACTAAAATTGTATAAGCTCTTCGCTCCGCTCGCCGGAGAGGCTTCTTTTAACAGTGGAAACCCGGAAGTGACCCGGGATGCTCGTTTTGTTAAAAACACAGATTTTAAAATAAATAATCCCAAATGGCAATTCCCAACCTAACTAAGGTCAGAGATGTTTGAAGGAGTGCAAATAAGTTAAAAATATTAGATTTCCAACAGTCTGTAGTTCGGCATCCCCTTTACAACACTACTGTTGCAGATGAGGGTTCTTTCACATAATTTACTGAATGCCAAATAAGTGAATTATATAATACCAGTAACTGGGATAAATAGTTTACATTTTCAAAATGTTACATATTTTCACAAATAATGATTACCCATGGTGTGGTGGAGGGAAAAAGAAGTCCCACTTCCCAGTGTTCACTGCTATAATGTACTGTGGTTGAGAACATATGGCTGAATTATATTATGGTGCAAAGGAAAATGTCTAACAAGCTGAAAGGTGGAAACAGCTATAAAGCAAGATCAGTAATGATATACAGCTAGGTGCAGAGTAGAAATGGCAGGTATGGACACATCACATTACATCTGTGTTCATTTCAAGTCATTTTAATATAGAATAAATCAATTATCAATACTTGTTACTCTGCATAAATCTAATTAATACAATGTCCTGGATATAATTAGCCTAATTTCTAATTTTTTTTTTTTAATTTGTTTACATTTATGTGCATGAGCATAGCAGTAGTCCATTTGATCTCTGTGACTTCCCATGTTATTTTACTAAACTTTATTCCATGTCTATACACAGTCTTTGAGATACCGTATCTCAGAACTAGTAACATGAATACCTCGAGGACTTTTTTGGAAAATTATTGAGAGCCTAGTTTTGTACTGCAATAAAAACAGACTATCCATGGAGGAGTCAGCAGTTTTAATTAATTTCATGAGTTCCTTCAACCATCATGTCATAATTATTCACATTCTGGTAGATTGGGAGATCTTTTACCAACAGCAGTACATTTCAGTTTGATTGACTGATGGTCAGTTTTTTGTATTAAAAAGCTTTACAAATTTATATAATGATGATTAACTGTAACCTGATAGCCCCCCCAAAAAACATTTTTGGGGCATACACACTCACCCAGTCACTGTAATTCTTTTTTTATAAATCTTTCAGCAAGTCACAGGATACAGTAACAAAATAAAGTAACAAGTTCAATTTAATGCCACTCGATACAGTTTTATATAACTACAGTTGTAGTAGTAGGAAGAGGAGTGCAGACAATATCACTGTGAGACAATATAGAAAGCAGCTAAGACATAAAGGATCACTGGGAGACCCAATGACTGTGATACAGATTCTCATCTCTGGGTTGCCTTTGATTGGCTGAATGGTTTTCTTCCACCTGTGCTATTTTCATTTACTATATGCGATACATACAGTAATACAACTCTCTGGATTTCCCTCCTGTTTAATATATATTTTTGGTGCCTTCACACCACATGGCCCAATCCATGATTTGACTATTTGTGGCACTGTAATAGTTGGGAAATGGTGAATGTTTTCCTTTATCATACCAAATTTATTATTGTATGAGTTTTAATTCCTATGTGTTCCAGCACTGTGTTTGTCCCTTTCATTTTGTATATGACTCTTGTTAGAACATCTCTGCTGTTGAACTGTTCAGCCAACCTGCTGAAGCAGCAGGTTCCATCAGGATAAATCCAAGAATAGCAGGGTACCCCCTCAGTTGGAGCACCTTGGCGTTGATGCCTGCACAAAGTGTCATTTTGTCATGAATATGCCTCATTAATGTCTGCTGCTGTAGGAAAGGTTGTTTGCACAAGGATAGGTGAGATACTGTAGTTGCCTTGTAGGCTATTTTTTTTAAACAGCAATGGATTTTATGATCAGACAGAAAAAATGTCCTCCAATAATCCTTGCAGCAGATAATAATCTTGAATGTCTGCTACAGGGATTCTTCAAAGTCCTGGAGCATATTCATGACAGAAATGAGGCTTTTTTAATAATTAAAATGGCAAGATAAAGTAAAGATGTAAGTGTACATAAGAAATACACATTTGTGCAGAGCTGGGTCAGTTGAAATATTTGCTGCATGGGTATGTTGTTGCCTCTTATCCTTCTCATCCAGTAAAGGGCTTGGGTCCATAGTGACAAACAGAAGAAAATGATCCTTAAAATTGGAATGTAATACAAATGTGCATTTTAAATGTCTTTGTCTGTTCTCTGTTTTTTTTTAACTCCTGATACTGTTTTTTATAGTTTATTCCAAAACTTGATTTTATCCAGTAATAGGTATGTAAGTGATAGGGTCACGCAGGTCTTGTTTTTAAATAGTGTTAAATTCTGATTATGGTCTGTCATGGCAGTGATCAGTTGTTCAGCCAAAATAAGAGAGATTGGAGCTCCAGACAGTGTGACATCACTACCTCTGTTTGCCTCTGGCACTGTTCTTTGCAGACAAGTTTACAGATGTCTCTAGTAGAAGTTTGATAGCTCTAATATGTGGCATGGATTCATTTTGGGTATATTTGTTTTCACTAACATTAACCAAGAGCAGTGTCATAGTCATGCAGGGAGAGTCTCCTAACCAGCTCTGATGGTGATGAAAATAATGTTTTGTTTGGTTATTTTGTGACATATGATTTGATTCTGTCAGAAGGGAGGTGTTTTGTTCTGCCAAACAATTGATTTTTGCAGTCAGCACATCAACATTGTGCTTGATGCAGTTTTTTTTTTACAGTTACTGACACAATTCCCATGGATTTTGGCTGTGCCATAATCAAATAGCGTACAGTTGAAGCCACACTTGTAAGACCACCCTAACACCACAGACCCTATGAATTTGTCCTGCTGCTACTTCTTGCCTGCCCCCATGGACCCCCACCCTTCCCCAACCAGCATACCTCTCAACTGTCCTTGATTTTCAAGGACATCCCTAATTTTGCCTCAAAATTTTCCTCTGTCCCTCGTAAAATTTATGTTTTTATGACAGAACAGTGGGGATTAAAAGCACAAAATAATGTCAAACATTAAAGTTGCAGACTTATTCTTCTTCAGAAAATGCATATTAAAACAAATCCCCTTAATCTATCAACTTTCTAAGTGAACAGTACCAATTTTTAAGATGCGTCCCTGATTTTGGGTCTTTGTCTCTGATTTTTTTTAGCAGTTGTCCCTGATTCTTGAGGCAAGTGGTTGAGATGTATGCCAAACAGCATATGTGCCTGAACACTGTTGGTGCCTCTTTGAATATCTTATCTCTGCCGTGCCCCATCTTGACTCACTAAACAATAATAGTTGCCTAATTTAAACAGCTACAATCACCCAAAAGCAAAGAGGTGTGAATGGAACCAGACACTGTAATCCTTATTTTCTCTAATCTATTGTTTTCAGTGGTGCCTGGCTGCCTACAACATGAGGCGGCTGAGTCATGAACTGAACAAGCACTGGGGGTATGACAGAAATTTGTTCAGTTTTTCTGCCTTCACTGCCACCCAGTAATAAAAATACCAAACCATCAGTCTTTCCTCCCTTATATTTTTTTACACTCGCTGCAATTCACTGTTGTCCTTCTAACTTTCTTTACTAATTTGGATTTGGAATCACACTGGTAAGTTCAATGCTTTCCTTGTATATTTCTTTTACCTTATTAACTTTGCTGAAAGGGAAAACATTTTTTTTCTGTCCACTTAGTAATCAGCTTATATTTATTAAAAACCTTGTAATTGCTGTAAAATACGTGTTTTTATTTACACTTGGCAATCAGCTGATATTTATAAAAAAAAAGTTGCAACATGAAACTGTGCTCTGTTGGAGCGTTTTAGAACAAAACATTTTCATTGCTGTGGACTCCTTTTACTGTATTCCTGTGCCTTCAGCAGCAGTGAGCAAAGTGCAGTTTACGTCAGTATTCCCTTATCCAAAGAAAAAAAGAAGAAAGAAAACAGCACTGAGCAAAGCCATGTTCTTCTTTGCCCTAACTCAAGCATTTTAGAACAAAACATTTCAAGTGGTGTCAGACTTCTTTTAACCTATTCCTATGCATCCAGCTACAGTTCTCAAAACCCTGTTTAAATCATTATCCCCTTATCTGAAAAAAAAAGTAATTGCAGAGAGCAAAGCCTTGTTTAATTAGTGCTTTTTGAAGTTAGTGCTTTTTAAAGTAATGCTGCCAATGGTGCTAGTGAAGGCATGAACACTGAACTGAACAAGCATTTTTGAACAACAAAAGTTAATTGCTCTGCATTTCTTTTATCACATTCCCATAAGGCCAGCACAGTGAGCAATGCCCTGTTTACTTAAATATTGCTTTAGCAGAAAACAAGGAGAAGAAAATGTTTTATTGCACTGATCAAAGTGTTTTTAAATTAATGTTGCCAGCAGTGGGAGTGAAAGTATAAACACTGAACGGATAGACCTTTGAAGGAAAAAAAAAGTTTTGCTGCTGCTCCGTCCTTTTAGTCCATTCCTAAGCGGCCAGCAAAGACTTTAATTACTATTCAGTCCTTCTGGGTCCAATGAAGTGAGCAAACCACTTTTTCATTCATGCTGGCAGGTTTAAGATAAAAGTTTTTGGAAGAGATCCAAATGGTGCAGTTTAGCCAGTACCTGTGTTCATGCTCACTTGCCGTTGCCCCACCCGCATCCAAACTAACATAAAAGGCAAAAGAAAAAAAAAAGAGGATAGCAAACAAACCTAGTAATTTTAAACTAATGTAAACACAATCATAGGTTTGTTTTATACATGCTAGCAGTGGCTGAAGCTAATTCATAAAAATTGAAGCTGCTTTTCAGAAGAAAAAAAGTATAATTGCTGATCAGTCATTTTGGGGCATTCCTATGGTAGCGAAGTGAGCCAAGCCCAGTGTAATTCAGTATTCCTTTAGCTTAAGAGAAAGCTGAATTACACTGAGCACGGGATTCCTTAATTACTGCTGCCAGTGGAGGAAATGGAGGTATAAATGCTAAACAGAACCAGCATTCTTGAACAAAAAAGATAATTTAGCTGATGTGGCCAGTGAAGAGTGTAGTTACTGCTCAGCCCTTATGGGACCAGTGATGTGAGCAAACTGCTTTTTCATTCATGCTGCCAAGCTTGCAGGTTTGCTGTCTCACTGTTGTCTGGTTTGAAAAAACAGACTTCAAGTATCTGCAGCAGCATGGTAAAGAAGCAAAAATGGCATTGGTCAGACAGGGTTCCCACCAAACACAGGCAGGGTGGGAATATCTCTTGGGCAATGGTGCTGGATCTGCACATTGGGGGTACTTTGACTGCTTGTTGAAGGTGATGAGCACAGTCCATTGTAAGTGCCATGGGGATGAATGTGTATTAAGTCAAGCTTCAGCTGGGATCAAAAGGCAGTTGTTGGAGAACTCAGCACAGGGATCTTCAAGAGAGGGCCTTAAAGTTAAAAACTGGCAGTTTAAAGGGTCCTCTGGTAAGCTGAACATTTCTCTCCTTTGTAGGCAATTAGTCATGGTATGCCCCCTTCACACCATGGACTTCCTAAGTTTGGTACTTTCAAACCCACTCCCCAGAGACTACAGAATGCTCCACCCAGAAAAAAAAAAAACAGACTTACTCAGTCATTACATTGCGAAGCACTGTACTGCTTGACTGTATTGAGGGTCCGGCGCTCAGTCCAACAGGGTCCACATTTTCCCTCCCCTGCCAATTTCTCCTGCTCCAGAATTTCTACTGGATTTTTTAATATTCCACGGAATAAGTTATGCATTCATAATTGCAATGAAATGCCTTCCACCCACTGAAGTCTGAAAGTCTATGGAAAAATCTGCTACTCTGTTTCACAAAGAACTATTAAATTCCACAGATTTTTCTACATTCGGCATGTGGGTGCTATGAAAATTAAAAAAGCCCCATAGAGAACTGCCCACAACTTTCACAATACAAAATGGCACTCTGCCTACCTAGTTCTTTAACTGACACTTTTAAATTAGCAAATTCATACAACAGTGCGTTCTTCACTGTGTGTCAGATGCCAGCTCAGCTCAGCTCTTGATGTCAGTACAAGAATAAGATCAATGGCTGTTAGTTCCCGAACGGCATCGGAGTTAGCTCTCTGTGTAAAGGAGATGGCATCAGTCAAACAAACAGATCCTTTTGAGTAACAAAAAAATCACACAATTAAATAGGAATAACTTTTATAGACTGCCTTTTTTTAGGGCTATGTATTGAAAGGCAGGTGCACTTTATTAATATTTTTGAGACCAGGGGAACGTATCAATTGTCTAGCTTTTGCAGCCTGATCTGCTAGCCACTCTATGCATACTCCAAATGATATACAGTAAATAATTTCAAGACAGCACATTCATTTACTATATTGTTTTCTTGTTTTTTTTTTTAGAGGCATGGCATTGTCAGCCAGTATAGTCAGGGCTGCTCATTAGGTCCATGTTAAACACATTTTCTTTGTTTGCCCCTTGCATAAAGGCAGTTTGATGGATCTGAATTAAACTTTTAGGGAGTTGGTGTTTGTGACAGAATCTACATTTCCTAAAAGCTTCCTGTGGATTGCTTCAGTCATTACAGCTGCATGGGTGGAGCCCTGCAGACTTTTGCATGTGCAAAAGGGCTGACATCATGTTTTCCATCCATGGAACTGGCTGAAGGTGTAAATAGTCTCCTCCGCCTAATTGTCCTCCAAGAAATGTTTCACTGAAAATACCACCAACAGCTTAATCTGGTTCAAAGTCAGTTGGCATTCATCTGTATCCCCCTTCCCCAGGTCATGTCTGAAAATAAGCAAAATTTGTCTAGTGCACGTACCTAGTCAACAAAAATGAAATAAAATAAATAATAAATATTTTTTTCTAGTTAAATATTTTATTGCATTTTCAAATGTGAGAGAGAGAGAGAGAGAGAGAGAGAGAGAGAGGAACCAAGTATAACACATCATCATTACAGAATGATTATAAGTAATTATAGAATGGCAAGAAAATGTCCTGTATTCTGATTGTTCAGAGGGTGCCTGAAACAGTGATGTTATTACACAATAACATCACTGTATGGATTTACTTGACCATCTTGACCATTAGATTGACCACTTTTTTCTCTTCAGAAACACAAAAAATCTACTAAAAACATTTTTAATGTTTTGTTTATTTTGTATAACACCGAGCCATTGTATAATTGCAATACGGCACTACAAGGTGTGTGCTATTGTGTAATAACATCACTTCTGGGGTGGTGGAAGCACTCGGCTTCACTTTGTGCTTCAACCCACCCCAGAAGTGATGTTATTACATGATAACACACACCTTGTTGTGCCTTATTGCTTAATTATCACCGGTAAGATGCATTGCATATAAATTATGCGGTAATTGACAGAACTTATTTTAAAATTAATAAACAATGAGAAAAACGTGCAGAAAGCAGCTTAGTGGTCTGAATAGTATAGCAGATATAATACAATTTCATAGGAAACAGAATGAAAAATAAATAAAATAATAATTATAGTAAGAAGAAGAGCTAAGGATAGGAATTAAATTGGATGGGGAATCTGACCTAATGGACAGTTACTTGTAATGTTCCTATAAAAAAACAAAAAACAAAAAACAATACAAATTCTTGTTGGTCCCGCTTGTGAAAGGGTGTGTGGTGGATATGAGGAACGAGTCCCTTCTGATGTTAAATTACTCTGTTACTATGCAAAATTATCTTCATGCTATCAAATGCTCCATGTTTCATTGCCCTTGAAAAAAAATGATGCAAACGATCTGTGTTTTGTTCTTTTGTACTGTTTCTTTTTTAAAGACATGAGCTGTTGACCTGTAAGGGTAGCACTGCAAAGAGTCTTGCACAAAAGCAAGACAGACAAAATTCCAAATTACTAGGTTCCATGGAGAGAACTGTGCAGCATGTTACCCACTCAAAGAATATAAGACACGTTACTGTATAGAATGTTACCCATACATGGAAAAGAATAACAAATACAGCTATACAGATTGGTATGCATACAAAGAACACAACATTTTTCCCCCACATAACCTTTTATACAGGTGCAGTTAAATATGGAGCACGTGGAGCTATGGTTGTCGTTTCTGTATAGGAACATTTATACAAACAACTAGCTGCTAATTAAAATAATTTCTTGTTCACTGCTAGGGAATAAATCTATAGGTGGTTTTTACACAGGTCTTGTTGAATGTCTTATAATATTAATATATTCAATTTCCTATGTGTATCTTCTGAGTTTTTTTGCTATGAAGACAGAAATACATATACTGAAATATTTACCACCTAACAATTCAACATGTGCGAGTTATGCATCTCAACCTCACATGTGAAAATAAATATAGAAAGTTACATTTTTATAATCTGAACATTCTGAAAATCCCATAATAAACTGTTGTGATGTCACACTCCTATATTACTGGATTACAAGTGCTGTTTTCTGGTGTATTACACACCTAACCCATAAGCATATATGATTAGCACACTGCAGCCTACACTATATCTCCAGTTAACAAAGTGCCTGGGGAGAGACAGGACTGTGATAAAAATCATATATCCACTTTGTGTTTCTAAATAACATCTTGAATCCATTAGCTGTAGTAGCCGTTAAAAGAGTAAGTAGAAGCACAGTAATGATAACACGAAGGGTATTATAATATGACTTTGTAACTTGTTTTATCAGGTGCCTTTCTGAGTATATAACAATATACTTCACATAACCAGGTAACTAACAGATTGACATCCTGACATCACACAAAATATAACATATTACACATCGATGATCACTGCGTTTATTTCATTTAGTTCTTGAAAGTACAATTAGAAGTTTAGGTCAGATATGACCTGCTGGGGTCAGAAATAGAGCTTCAGGTGTATTCTAACTATGTCCTACCTTAACAACCCCCTCCCCATAAGAACTGTTTTAAAAAAGTAGGTATCAACATCAGTATATATGTGCTTAACTCATTCAGCTGTGCACTAGTACACGTTTTGGGGGTAATGACTCGACTAATGCAATTTTTACACTTGCTTCTGAGACATCTAAGGTCTGTTCTTCAAACTAGTTAGTCCGTAATGAAAGGTGTTACCCCCAGACCATATACTAGATTTTTCTGAAACTAAAACAGTACCACAAATTAACTATTTACTATAGATTTCTTTTCTTAACTCATTCACACCCCAAGAGCTCTATGAGACTGCCACCACTTGTGCCCTGTATACTCTTAGCACTGCATCCTGGGCCATTCTATGCAAAATCAAGCCACAATCAGCATGCCATAAACAAGTGTGAATACCTCTTGAACCGTAAGTGCTTCACACAAAGTATGAGTGGCAAAGTTGTTCAGCACAGCATTATCTTTTCAATGGTGCTATGCAATCAATTGTAATCAATTTGGCTTTTATTTTAAGCTAATTGAAATACCAAACAACTGTGTTTTTTCAGATTTTTTCAAGGTCCTTAGGTGAGGCTTGAGAGATAAATGTCAGCCATGCACACCATACCTTAAACAATTGCAAATAACTCCCAAAGTATACATGATAGGCATGAAGTATCAGTGGCACAATTGTTCAGCACAAAATTACCTTTCTAACGGTGGTATGCAATCAATTGTAATCCATTTAGTTTTTATTTTATACTAGCTGAAATACTAAACAACTGTGTTGTTTTTTCAGATTTATTCAAGGTGCTTAGGTGAGACTTGAGAGACAGATGTCAGCCAAGCACACCACACCTTAAACAAATGTGAATAATTCCTAAAGTATACATGATAGACACAAGGTATCAACAGCAAAATTGTTCAGCACAAAATTACCTTTATAATGGTGCTATGCAATCAATTCTAATCAATTTGGTTTTTTAATATTTAGGTAAAAACTGCTGACTTCCTCAGATGTTTCCAGGCCTGAGTGTAAGTCAGCTGAGTATGGCTACAGGTGTTATTGGCCTGAATGGCTATGCTTTCAGATGCCACCTACAGGTGAATCTAGGCCTGAATGAGTTAAAGAGACCCTGATGAAATCTGGCTTTCGTGGCAGTTTCGGATGTTTTGATATGGTCTTATTATGAGGAGCACTGATTATGTCAAAAACTGAGTGTTTACCAGTCTGTGCCAGCTTGGTTCCTCATCCACCATCTGCTTATAAAGTTTCCCACCATTTGCCATCCACTGCCATCCTGAAGAAAAGTGACGTCATATGTAGATAGTAATCCTTGTGCTCATTGCTGTCCCATAATTAGTTAGCGCTGCCACAGTCTCCTGGTCTAACTCTGCTTTATCAGCTCAGTCATGTTCATATACAAAGTACAGTGGAAGGGAAATTATGGAGCCACACTGCTAATATTAGCTGCCAACCCATTCCTTACTCTCCGTGTTCTCTGACCTTGTTAAAAAAAAATCGTCGGCTCTGTAGTTGTATGTTGAATGCTTCAGTGACAGGAAGTTACAGGTAATCCAGTCCATTCTGAAAAACTACAGCGTAGCGGCCAGCCCCATTTTCACAAAAGTTAATAATGGGTAAAACAAAGAAAGACCCCATGCTGTAATTATTCAAAATGGACCAGATTACACGTAACTTCCTATCACTGAAGCACACAACTAAAGAGCCGATAATTGTTTTAACAAGGTCAGTGAACACGGAACAGGTTGGCAGCATATATTAGCAGTGTGACTTCATAATTTCCCTTCCACTGTACTCTGTATACAAACACAACTGAGCCAATAAAGTAGAGTTAGACCAGGAGACTGTGGCAGCACTAACAAAGTACAGGACAGCAATGAGCACAAAAATTACTACCTACATATGACAACACTTTTCTGTGGGATGGCAGTTAATGACAAACGGCAGGAAACTTTAAAGGCAGATGGTAGATGAGGAACCAAGCCAGCACAGACTGGTAAACACTCCGTTGTTGACATAATCAGTGTTCCTCATAATAAAACCACATCAACACATCTGAAACTGCCACGGAAGCCAGACTTCGTCAGGGGCTCTTTAAATGTAACCTGTCTTTGCAAGGGTTTATAGTCCATGTTGCCATCTGTTCCACTTCCACAAAATCTATATAGAAGGTGTTCATCAGAATGTTCTGACTTCCTAGTGTGCTTGACATGACATCACAGTATTCCAGACTGTGTTGTCACAAATACAACAGTTGTGAGGTCATTTGGAGGCAACCAGCGATGATATGTACTAGTATATAGTTTTATTTTCGTATTATAAATAAATACTGTTTGTTTACTCTCCAGAAAGGGTATTTATTTCCAGCTTTATAGGATTGTACTAATAATGATCAAAATCATAATGACAATGGCATTCATTAGTTTTGAATTGTTGTGTCAGGAAAACGCAGATAAAATAACCCCTTGTTTGGCCACAGCCCTGAACAGTATAGAATGGAGTTAACCTGGTGTAGAAGCTGAGCCCTGTTCTCTGGCTGGGACCTTCCCCAGTGTCAGCTGGCAGCAGCTTAAGGTGTGATTGATATCAGAGGCTTGGGACTAGTCACCCCTCCATGCCCTGCATCAGCCCAGCAGAGAGACACATTCCTCTTCCTGACCAACCTGCCTCCAGCCTGCTTGTTGCCACCAGTCAGAGATCAAAATCACTCTGATAGAAATCATGAAGGCCTTCCAATGCCATATTTTATTTTGACATCTCTATGTCACAAGCTGTAGCAGGTAATTTATTTCACCTTCCTGTAGCTACTTCATATCTCCTCGGAATAGTTTTAGTTCATGCATTATTACTATATCCAACACAATTTACTGTATTTGTTACAGTATCTTTAACATGACATCAACACTTTAGCAAAAAGCAACAAGAAACTACAATCACTGTAATGATGCCAGTAATACCATATAAAATAGAATGCACAATATTGCTACATATACAGTAGGGAGGGAGTAGGTATAGTTCTAACTATTGGTTAAGTTGGTATTAATATAACAATGTGTTCCTCCTTGAACAGTGTATAAATGGAGAGTTAACACTGTTACTTCAGGTTCATCCTTAACTGGTCATGTTTAGACACAAGTTACATTTTAAATGCCTCTCTTCTTTTTTATTTCTTCATGGATATATTTATTCATTTGCTGTCTAATAGTGTATTGTTTACACTTACCTATTGGGTATATTTATCGTAAAAATGTTTGGAAAGAGCATATTTTCGCTGCCATCCCTATATTTCATGGCCTGGATATTCAGACTGTGCTGGGCAGTGGTGCAAGCCTGGCTGCAGCGCAACTGGGATGCACTGGGGCCAGGACCAGGTAACATTCAATGGTGATGTGTCATGGCATAGCACCGTTGAATATGGCATGGACTGTGCATGGCACAGTGGCACTGTGCTAGCACAAGCTGTGGATAGGGAGCACGGGGATGGATCAGCGTAAATGCAGTTGGCGCATCACCCGTGATATTAATAATAATATAATACTAATAATAAGCTTTATTTTTATGGTGCCTTTCAAGAACCAACGTGCCTAACAAAGTTTAAAAACACATCAGACAACTCAGTGTCTTAAAAATATATAAACAATTGATACAGTTAGAGAAAAGAAATTAACCACCAAACGCTTGACACCACAAATATATTTTCAGGGCCTGTTTAAATCCCTCAATGGTTGCACACTCCCATAACTGATAGGGTAGAGATTTCCAGAGGGTAGGGGTCACATGCATAAATGCTCAGGCCCCAGAAGATTTTAAGCACACCCTCGGGATCTCTAGCAACCCCTCGTCAGCTGAGTGGAGTGATCACCCAGGGCAGTAAGGGACCAGGAGCTTTTTCAAGTAGTCCGGGCCCAGTCCATGTAGGGCTTTAAAAGTCAGGAGACCAACTTTAAAGGTGATCCGCCACTGTACTGGCAACCAGTGCAGTCTGTGCATCACCGGCGAGATATGACAGGACTGAGAAGTTCCTGTCAAAAGCCGGGCCGCTGCATTCTGCACCAGCTGCAGGCAGCGGATTTCCACCCCAGATAGCCCTAGGTAAATAGAATTGCAATAATCCAAGCACGAGGAGACAAAGGCATGGACCAGCGTAGGAAGATCACTGGACAGAACAAGGTGCTTGATCATGGAGGTATTCCTCAGGTGATAAAAAGAGGACTTGATGACAGCAGACACCTGCGAATGCAGAGTTAGCTCTTCATCAAAAATTACCCCCAGGTTCTGCACCTGCTCAGAGGTTGGGAGTGATAAGCCCCTAAGGAAAGGCCCAGAGGACGAACCAACTCCCGGCCCCCCTATTCAGTCGAGGAGGCATGCAAATGAGGCCATAATATATGCAAGGTGTACATGGGGCCATTTGCATGTCATTATGGCCCCATTTGCATGACTTGTACAGGGCAGCCTGGTGACTTGTGCCTGGCACCTTGCACTGCATGATGTGTGCACTGAGGGGTTCCCGGGGCAACCCCCACCCCATAGCCATGATCACGGTAAACTGCCATGGCATGATTCCCTGGTGGGCTAGTGGTACCCCCCCACCCACCTGATTCCCTGATATATGACTAAGAGCAGATGCCCTGGTCGTCTAGTGGACCCCCCTCACTCTGATTCTCTGATAAATGTCTTTTAAGTCATTCCCTGGTGGTCTAGTGGATCCCCCTCCCTCCCATTTCCCTGATCACAGTATAGCATCATAATATCTGTCCCTTGTGATCCAGTGGCACCCCCACACCTCCCACCCACACAGGACCCCTTGCCCACCATGCTCCTCCCGGTCATCGGCGGGCAGCTGCAACCCGCCCGCATACTGCCCGCCCAGCTGCCTGCCAACTGACAGGTACAGTATGGGCTTGCAGGGCATACTGTACTAGACAGTCCCAAATATGTGAATGACTTCTTTCACAAATTTTGATTGTTTAACATAGTATACTTTAAGTCCATTGGTCCACTCTGTGGACCAATGGACTTACAGCCCATACTGTAATCCTTTCGCCAGCCGGGCGGGTGGCCGGTGGTATGTCGCGACTTTCAGCTGCCCGCCAATGACAGGAGGGGAGCGGAGGGCAAGGGTCCTTTGGTTGGGAGGGGTGTGGGGTGCCACTGGATCACCAGGGACAGATATTATGGTGCTATACCATGATTGGGGAAATGGGCGGGAGGGGGGTGCACTAGACCACCAGGAAATATGCACTTAGACATATATCAAGGAATCAGGAGGGATCCACTAGACCACTAGGGAATTTGCACTTAGACATATATCAGGGAATCGGGAGGGGGGTACCACTAGACTACCAGGGAATGACTTGAACAACATTTCTCTGGGATTCAGGAGGGAAGGGGTACCACTAGACTACCAGGGTGATGTGGGTGCTTGTGGACAGTGTTCTGGGTGGATGGGTGGCCACCCATGGCTGGCGGCTGCTGTGTTGCATCCTGCAATACGGCAGCCTACCTGTGAGAGGCCAGGACTTGTTCCCACTATTCTCGGGCTCAACTTTGAGCCCCCCTATGCAGCGCAATGCAGGGCTGTGCCAGCATATGTGCTGCATATTGGGATGTGCCACTATGCAAGGGCACACCCCCTGCAGCTGCGCCGCATACAATTACATTGCGCCCCAGTGTATCAGGACTTGTGCTGTGCTGGGTGGCCCTTTCAATATCCCACCAGGGCACAATGTGGGTTTGAGCCGGCACAACTCTGTTGCACCATGCATAACCCCTTTGAATATCTGGGCCCATCTGTCTAACTCCTGCACTTCCACTGCAAATGCCAGCAAGCAACCATTCGGCTCTGACAAATGCTTGTTTATTTAGAAACCCGGCATTAAAAAATGTAGTGCATTTCTGAAGTTGTTATTTAGCTTGTAGAGCCCTGAAAAGTGACTGCTACAGGAATTAAACTGTGAAGCAGTTAAAAGTTATTTGTTTGACACTCCCAGACTCTGAGCCTCTCTCAAATCAGCAGAGAAAACCAAGCAGCTGCTCCATTTTGGAAGCTAGAAATAGTTTCATGTTGGCATGTTTTGCTTTTCTCCTGTGACGCAAACACCCCTTCACACTGTTACTTTCACCATAAATTACTTACTAAGCTACTGTGAATTCCGAGGGAAGTGAGTGAGAGAACTACAGTAGAGCACCATGGATTGTTTTTCTCTCTCTTGCTCTCTCTTTCTGATCTGTCTCTCTGTCTCTGTCTGTCTCTCTCTCTGTCTGTCTGTCTGTCTCTCTCTCTCTCCCCATGCAGTGTCCCAGCAGATAATAATTGCAGCAGGGCCAGGGAAGAAAAATTCCCCTGTGTAAAACTGAAAAGCACACATTGCTCACTGTAGACTAAACTAAAATGAATGAGAAGAAATTAAAATGTATAAAAAGCAGCTCTGGCTGCCAAAGATCATGGCACCAGTAGGACAGCAGGTCTTAGAAGCAGAAACTAAAATTTTGGGGGAACCCTGCCAAGCATCAGCAAAATGCAACCTCCCAGACATAGAATATAAGCTTTACAAATAAATAAGGAATATGCATAGGGCACCTGTGGGATAACCAAGTTATTTGTACAGTAGTCTATGACCTCGCCACTCATGAGGTTTATGAGAGGTCACAGGTTACTATACAAATAACTTGGTTATCCCACAGGTGCCCCACACATATTTAATTTATGCAACAGGATTTTTTGGGTTCAGTTTTGTTATATATTTTTTTCTTAAGTTTCTGTCCATGTTTTTTTCTCTGTGCCTGGTTGCTGTGTTTGGTTTGCAGGGTTGCTGTGCTGAGAAAGAGGAAAACATGGCTTTTTTTGGTAGTGTTTTCATTTAAAATGTGGTTCTGGTTTGGGGGGATTTAGTTAGGGTGTGCATTTTGTGAGTCTTTAGGACTGTGATAGCTTTGCTTGTAAAGAGCACTGTGGGAAGGTGAATATGAAACTGGGAGGCAGTACTGCTGAGCAGGCAGCACAGGTGGTGGTGGTTAGTGATGCAGTCACTGTGTAGATAAATGGGCGATGATGTAATCACTATGTGGATAACTTGAAGTTATCCTCATAGTGATTGCATCACCACCCATTTATCCACACAGTGACTAAGATAACTGAAGTTATGTGTCAGTTTTTATCCTGACACCTGTTGCATAAAAAGGCATATCTGGTGTTGTGGCGCAAACAACTTCTGCGCCCATCTGATGGGAACCCGGGGATCAGTACTGCATAGCCTGTACATAAGATTGCAGCTAAATGGACTGATATGTTTTGGTTTTTAAAATACAGTCCTTTCTCAATGGCTGATTACTTGCAGTTACTTCCTCCCTTAAATAGGCCATCTCTTTTGTCGTTAATGGAGAATGATGAATGAGTAATGCCATGACTCAAGAAAAAACCATTTAAAGTGGTTACAATGTGCTCAATAGGCAATTGTGAGAAACAGGTAATATCTACACACATACAAGAAGAAATTACATTGATACAGAACTACTTTCAATATCAAATATTACATTTGTCACTATACAAAGCATTTAAAGTGTAACATTAGTTATGCTGCCATATTCTATTTGAATTCATTCTAGGAATAACAGGTGCTCTGGTTTGCCTTTGTTATATACGTCCCAAACTCCACTGTGTGTGCTCTTTTGATATTACAAAGACAGGACATTAACTGACACTTTGCAAGAGTGAAAGCAACATCTCTACAAATAAATGACTGTCTGGTACAAACCCTACCACAGCCACTTACACATAGTGCTCATGAACACTTGTATTAGATCAGGGGTACTTTGTGTTCATAGCTACTGTTGCAACTTTGGATTTATGCTATTAAATATATATATATATATATATATATACATATTTTTCTTTTTAATGCATTTTGCTGTAATATGTGCATCAATCATCTTGTAGCAGTTAGGTTAAACTGATTCCAAGTTAAAGAAGTACATTCTGTAAATAGACAGTGTGCATGTTGCTTCTTTCTGGGATCCATTTTAATTGGCATTTTAGGCACAAAAATGTTGTGTTCTGTTATTTGTTCTGCTTAATTTTAATTTCCATCTACATAATGTGATTCCTTAAAATGTAATCAGTTTAACCTCACAGGCTCACCTACATGGAGTGGGACACACATTCTGCAACAAAATATATTCAAATATTTAAAAAAAAAAAATGTATATGTGTATATATATATGTGTTTACGCACGGAGGTTCTTTGTCTTTTAAATAGTTTTTTATTTTAATGGGTTCACCACAATATATCCCAGGCACACTGCCTTAGGGGTAGCTGGTCCATTCCACTGGGGTGTCAAACAGACAAGGCATACTGATGAGTCCTGGAAGGACGAAACATGTGTCTATGTCTTCTGTTAGCACCCTTTGCAAACTGTGTGAGAGGCCTTTCGGCACCATGCAATTCTGCTTAAAGTTGGACCAGCATAACATTCTGTAGTGATTTACATATGCAGCCCATGATGCTTTGCATTGTGGGGGCATGTGTGATTTTGTATTTTCTTGAAACTTGGCTTCCCAGCCAAATGCCCTTTGGGGTAACCCTTGCCTCAGTGTTTACGCACGGAGGTTCTTTGTCTTTTAAATAGTTTTTTATTTTAATGGGTTCACCACAATATATCCCAGGCACACTGCCTTAGGGGTAGCTGGTCCATTCCACTGGGGTGTCAAACAGATGAAATATGTGTCTATGTCTTCTGTTAGCACTCTTTGCAAACTGTGTGAGAGGCCTTTCGGCACCATGCAATTCTGCTTAAAGTTGGACCAGCATAACATTCTGTGGTGATTTACATATGCAGCCCATGATGCTTTGCATTGTGGGGGCATGTGTGATTTTGTATTTTCTTGAAACTTGGCTTCCCAGCCAAATGCCCTTTGGGGTAACCCTTGCCTCAGTGTTTACGCACGGAGGTTCTTTGTCTTTTAAATAGTTTTTTATTTTAATGGGTTCACCACAATATATCCCAGGCACACTGCCTTAGGGGTAGCTGGTCCATTCCACTGGGGTGTCAAACAGACGAGGCATACTGATGAGTCCTGGTAGGACGAAACATGTGTCTATGTCTTCTGTTAGCACCCTTTGCAAACTGTGTGAGAGGCCTTTCGGCACCATGCAATTCTGCTTAAAGTTGGACCAGCATAACATTCTGTGGTGATTTACATATGCAGCCCATGATGCTTTGCATTGTGGGGGCATGTGTGATTTTGTATTTTCTTGAAACTTGGCTTCCCAGCCAAATGCCCTTTGGGGTAACCCTTGCCTCAGTGTTTACGCACGGAGGTTCTTTGTCTTTTAAATAGTTTTTTATTTTAATGGGTTCACCACAATATATCCCAGGCACACTGCCTTGGGGTAGCTGGTCCATTCCACTGGGGTGTCAAACAGACGAGGCATACTGATGAGTCCTGGTAGGACGAAACACGTGTCTATGTCTTCTGTTAGCACCCTTTGCAAACTGTGTGAGAGGCCTTTCGGCACCATGCAATTCTGCTTAAAGTTGGACCAGCATAACATTCTGTGGTGATTTACATATGCAGCCCATGATGCTTTGCATTGTGGGGGCATGTGTGATTTTGTATTTTCTTGAAACTTGGCTTCCCAGCCAAATGCCCTTTGGGGTAACCCTTGCCTCAGTGTTTACGCACGGAGGTTCTTTGTCTTTTAAATAGTTTTTTATTTTAATGGGTTCACCACAATATATCCCAGGCACACTGCCTTAGGGGTAGCTGGTCCATTCCACTGGGGTGTCAAACAGACAAGGCATACTGATGAGTCCTGGTAGGACGAAACATGTGTCTATGTCTTCTGTTAGCACCCTTTGCAAACTGTGTGAGAGGCCTTTCGGCACCATGCAATTCTGCTTAAAGTTGGACCAGCATAACATTCTGTGGTGATTTACATATGCAGCCCATGATGCTTTGCATTGTGGGGGCATGTGTGATTTTGTATTTTCTTGAAACTTGGCTTCCCAGCCAAATGCCCTTTGGGGTAACCCTTGCCTCAGTGTTTACGCACGGAGGTTCTTTGTCTTTTAAATAGTTTTTTATTTTAATGGGTTCACCACAATATATCCCAGGCACACTGCCTTAGGGGTAGCTGGTCCATTCCACTGGGATGTCAAACAGACGAGGCATACTGATGAGTCCTGGTAGGACGAAACATGTGTCTATGTCTTCTGTTAGCACCCTTTGCAAACTGTGTGAGAGGCCTTTCGGCACCATGCAATTCTGCTTAAAGTTGGACCAGCATAACATTCTGTGGTGATTTACATATGCAGCCCATGATGCTTTGCATTGTGGGGGCATGTGTGATTTTGTATTTTCTTGAAACTTCGGTTCCCAGCCAAATGCCCTTTGGGGTAACCCTTGCCTCAGTGTTTACGCACGGAGGTTCTTTGTCTTTTAAATAGTTTTTTATTTTAATGGGTTCACCACAATATATCCCAGGCACACTGCCTTAGGGGTAGCTGGTCCATTCCACTGGGGTGTCAAACAGACAAGGCATACTGATGAGTCCTGGTAGGACGAAACATGTGTCTATGTCTTCTGTTAGCACCCTTTGCAAACTGTGTGAGAGGCCTTTCGGCACCATGCAATTCTGCTTAAAGTTGGACCAGCATAACATTCTGTGGTGATTTACATATGCAGCCCATGATGCTTTGCATTGTGGGGGCATGTGTGATTTTGTATTTTCTTGAAACTTGGCTTCCCAGCCAAATGCCCTTTGGGGTAACCCTTGCCTCAGTGTTTACGGACGGAGGTTCTTTGTCTTTAAATAGTTTTTATTTTAATGGGTTCACCACAATATATCCCAGGCACACTGCCTTAGGGGTAGCTGGTCCATTCCACTGGGGTGTCAAACAGGACGAGGCATACTGATGAGTCCTGGTAGGACGAAACATGTGTCTATGTCTTCTGTTAGCACCCTTTGCAAACTGTGTGAGAGGCCTTTCGGCACCATGCAATTCTGCTTAAAGTTGGACTAGCATAACATTCTGTGGTGATTTACATATGCAGCCCATGATGCTTTGCATTGTGGGGGCATGTGTGATTTTGTATTTTCTTGAAACTTGGCTTCCCAGCCAAATGCCCTTTGGGGTAACCCTTGCCTCAGTGTTTACGCACGGAGGTTCTTTGTCTTTTAAATAGTTTTTTATTTTAATGGGTTCACCACAATATATCCCAGGCACACTGCCTTAGGGGTAGCTGGTCCATTCCACTGGGGTGTCAAACAGACGAGGCATACTGATGAGTCCTGGTAGGACGAAACATGTGTCTATGTCTTCTGTTAGCACCCTTTGCAAACTGTGTGAGAGGCCTTTCGGCACCATGCAATTATGCTTAAAGTTGGACCAGCATAACATTCTGTGGTGATTTACATATGCAGCCCATGATGCTTTGCATTGTGGGGGCATGTGTGATTTTGTATTTTCTTGAAACTTGGCTTCCCAGCCAAATGCCCTTTGGGGTAACCCTTGCCTCAGTGTTTACGCACGGAGGTTCTTTGTCTTTTATATATATATATATATATACTGTGTGTGTGTGTGCAATGTCATCTTACAACAGTTGCCATGAACATTATAAAAGTAGCTTTTATCTAATATAAGTACTCCTGGGCCATCATGTGTAAGTGGGTCTGGTGGGGGTTGAATCAGGCATTCATTTATCTCAATCCAGGTAGCCATATTTTTGAATTCCCTTAAGGGTAATCTGTCCAGTTCCCCAATGCTCCTGGTCAAAACCCTTATATAAACGTCAACTTGAATTTTAACATGCAGTTGACCTGGAATTTGTATGTCACTAGTTAATGGACATTTTGTACAACAGAACTCAGCTACTTGGATGGAGCAGGGATGGTTGTTTTCCTATCTGGACCCAGGATGTCCCGGGAGAAGGAGAGAAGAAAAAAGTGCTGCAAAACAAAGAGTTTTTTTTTTTTTATTGAATGCAAACATCCCAGAGAGCTTGGAGTTTCATTAGGAGGCGGCATAGGACAAGAAACTTTGTAGAATGCAGCAGATGGGGGTTTTGGGGGCTATGAATCGCATTACTTTGAGCAGAAACTGTCATAAAAGTGAACATTTGGTATCTTTTGTACACTTAAATGATGAACAAGAAATGTTTATGGTTAGTTTGGTCTAAGGAACTATCTTGTCTATTTCTCAAAAATATGGTCAAGGTGCCTCTCAGCACAGCTGTGACTGCTTCTAAAAGATTTTGCTTTTCTTCCACCTTCTTCATCTGCTCCTAGGCCCCAGGAGAAAGCAGGTCATTAGGCTGGCATTGTGGAAGACGTTCCCTGGCCAGAGCTGCTCCTGCATGGTGCTGGAGGAGGGACGCTGGCAGCTGCATGGCCACAGACTGCTGCCCAAGTAAGAGAGTCAGGGCAGTGGGGCAGATTGAGGGGGAGAGGTGGGGTATGTGGCCAGAAACTATTCTCTTGTGGGGAGGTGGAAAGAAAGAAATTGAGGTGTGTGAAGGGAGCAGTCCCATGACAAGGGGTTTACTGTAGATTGGGGGTGGGAAGGTGCAATATTGCTCTCCTTCATCCAATGAACATTCATTCCACAGTCATTTACTGTAGTGGGGGAGGAGATGCTTAAAGATTTTGGTTTGACAATTTTAAGTGAGACGAGTTTGTTTGACCAAATTTAAGATTACAGCGATGTTACTTATTACCATAATTGTTAGTAGTATTTTCAGTTGTTCATATTTCTACAATGAATTACTGTATCTGGTAATATTCTATGATTTTTAACTGCCTACCAGGCATCTGACAGCACAGAAGCTCTGTAAAAAAGTTCTGGGGCTGAAGTTATTCTGAAGGATGCCAGCTGCTTGAGAAGGTTGGCAGTGCCATCAGACTTATCATTTTTACACATTCAGTAGGTCTGTGTGATTGTCTACCTCGGGAGCTGTTTGGAATATTTGTCTAAGTTCCTCATACAGTAGTAAAGTGTAAAAAACAAGAAAACAGGAGTTCCCTCTCCCTTTCACTTGAAGTTATGTATAGCATATGACAGATAGGTTTGTAGATGGATGGAAATAGTAAAGATAAATTTATATTGGAACTATTGGAACTATTACTGAGCTATCATCGCACAATGTTAACTTTATATGTCAGCCTATGTTAGCAGCTGGCATCATCTCAATTGACATGGAGTTCACATTTCTTTCAATCTATTTTTAATGAAAGACGGACTTAGCAATTGCACTCTGTGCCATTCCCTTCTGATCTTCATTTCATTTCCGCATTTGGTTCTTATAATAATATATACGGAGGCCCGCTCTGTAATGCACAAACTACTGTTTAATAGATAATGGAAACTGTTAACATTATGTTTGTGAACTACATGAACAATGTATTATCACAGTGTACTTTGTGCCAAATCTTGTTTTCTGCTGCAATGGAAAACTGGAAGTCCCCATACTCTGCACTATCAATATCTACCGATACTTTTCCCTGGATAGATTACAACAGCAAAGGAGGTCCAGTAAAAATTTTGCCTCACAACTCTTTGGTACAGGGCAAAAGGAAAAGTTTATAATGCAACTCAGAAAGTAAAAAAACATGTGTCTCCCTTTTCCGAATACTCCAAAGCTGTCTGGTGTGTGTGTGTGTGTGCGTGTGTGTGTGTGTGTGTGTGTGTGTGTGTGTGTGTGTGTGTGTGTGCACGTGTGTTCGCGCATGCACCAATTGGTTTTTCACTGCAAATGAGAACTGGAAGGCGTCCCCCCCCACACACACTCACTATTTGCACTATCAGGCCCGGATATTCAGACTGCACCAGGCAGTGGCACAAGCCGGGGTGCAGCACAACTGGGATCTGCCGGGTCGGGCCAGGTGATATTCAGTGGTGATGCACCATGGCGCATCACCACTGAATATGGCATGGACTGCACATGGCACAGTGGCACTGTGCCAGTGCAAGCCACAGCTAGGGAGCACAGATATGTGCCAGTGCAAATGCAGCTGTGCTTGGCACAGCACCTGCAATATTCAGTGGAGAACATGCAAATGAGGTCATAATTTATGCAAGGCACAAATGGGTCCATTTGCATGTAATTATGGCCTCATTTGCATGCCTTGTGCAGGGCAGCTCAGCAAATTGCATCTGGCACCCTGCGCGGCATGACGTGTACACAGTGGGGGTCCTGAGGCATCCCTCACCCCTTAGCCACAATCATGGTACATGTATTTGAAAACATACCCTGGTGGTCTAGTGGTACCCCCCTCCTACTTGATTCCCCAATACATGTGAATAAAAACACACCCTGGTGGTCTAGTGGACCCCCCTCCCTACCGAATCCCCAATCACGGTATACGTATTGGTTTCCATTCTCTGGTAGTCTAGTGGACCCCCCTACCCATCCCAACCCAACGATCACTGACATGTCTTCATTGAATGTCCCTGGAAGTCTAGTGGTACCTCCCCACCCTCCCGTGTCCCAAATCACCAGTTATCCACCGTATTAATATTCCCTGGTAGTCTAATGGTACCGCCCCAGCCGTTGCCGTGATCGCAGTAAAACCCATAATACAATTCCCTGGTGATCCAATGGCAACCAACCTCCCACCCACACAGAACCCCATGCCCACCCCTCTTCCTCCCAACATCTGCGAGTAACTGCAGCCCACCCGCATACCACCCAGCCACCCGCCAAATGACAGGAACAGTAAATCAAAAGAAAAAAATCACAGAGTTCAATTGCTAAGTCCATAGTTTATTAAAAATAGATTGAAACAAATGGGGACTCCATGTCAATTGATATGACGCCGGCTTCTAACATTGGTTGACACATAAAGTAATAGGAAAGGAAAGGGGAAATTATTTCACCAGGAAAGGCACACTAGGGAGAAGCTTGTTTTCAGGTGTGAACTGGGAGCACAAGGAAGTTATGTGACTTGCTCAGGGTCACACAGTATGCAAGTGGGGGCTGTAGGAATCAAACTCAGGTATCCAGGTTTTCAGCTTAGAGCCCTATTAACAAACAGGACATGGCAGTGTAAAGTTGTGATAGTAGTTTTCTAAACACAAGATGCATTTTGTAGCAGGAGTTCCTCCATTATGTTAAACGGACTCAAGCAAATGCAAATGAGGTTAAGAGACTTGTTCAGAGTCACAGAGTATACAAGTGGAGGTTGTAGGAATCAAACCCAGGTCCGTCTGCTAGATGTACAGTACCAAGCTCATTCACAGCTCATTATATGTCAGAAATTACAATACTAGAAATTACAATACTAGAGCTCATTGTAAACAAATTAAGCAGCAGAAGTGGAAATCACTAAAAAGAAAACATTGGTTTAGTCAGAGGGTGGTATTTGGGTGGAATTCTCTCCCTCACGAGATAGTTAATAGTCCAACTATAGATATTTTTAAAATAAGAGTAGATGATTTCAGTAAAACTAAGACTATAGCTTGTTAATCGGTCCACTTGTTTCTAATATACTTTATGGCAAGCAGACAAGGACGAAAGTCTATATACAGTATGCTTTGTGACTACTACGATACTATGGTACTATGATTTAAATATCTGAATGATCTATAAAAAAAAGAACTAAAGGGACAACAGTGGGTGCAACATTTACTGTATAAATAGTGCAAGAAACATTGCAAGTACAAGCACCTCTCATTTAGTTCATTTCACAGCTGATGCTTAGTCGAAATGCCATAACTTGAATCATAAACCACCGAGTCCAAGGTCTCATTCCCATTAAAAATATGAGAGTTACTACGACTTAAGATAAAACAGATGATGGTAGTACACCAAATGTAATAATCTACCAACCTTTAATTAAGTCAGAATGAAGGGAATAGCTAGATTTTAAGTTATCTCTCATTACTTTTAAAGGGAATATAATCGTATTTGAGCAGCCTGTCACCTTATTTATAAATGCTGCACTCACTATTGTCGCACTGGTCTTTTATTTTTTATTTTTATAGATCAGGTGAATATATAAATGAATATGTTTGTTTTCATTTGATTACAGTCCATTTAACATAATGGAAGACCACCTGCTTCAATATGCATCTTGTGTTTAGAAAAATACTATCAGACCTTTACATTGGCACCTTTTGTTTCTTAACATCAAGATACTTGGGTTTTTATTTTATTCATCATAAACAACTACAGTTTTGTCATCATGTATTTTCCCTATATTCTTGGCAGTTGTGTCATGTTAAATTTATTCTGGAACTACCACTGAGCCACCACACGTCATTTATTTAGTTATGTATGTGCCATCCCACATTACTGGCTCGAGTTGCCTCATGTGGTGCACAGTCCCTTTTTTTTCCCACTTCATTTTGAACTTAACATTTATTACAAACAGCATCCTTCTATTGCATTATAAATCTTCCCTAGTTTTGGCTCCTTTGAAGAGTTAAATTTATATTGGAAGTATTACTGAGCCACCGTACATTATTGATGTGCCGGCCCATGGTAGCAGCTGGTGCCATCTCAATTGATATGGAGTCCCTGTTTGTTTTAATCTATTTTTAATGAATAATGGACTTAGCAATTGAACTCTACGATTTCCCCTTTTGATTTTCATTTCATTTATGTTTTATTCTTATATAATATATATGGAGGCACACTCTGTAATGCACAAAGTACTGCTCTTTGATAATGAAAACTGCTGACGATATGTTTTTGAACTACATGTAGAAAGTATATTGACAGTGCGCTCTGTACCAAATCTTTTGTATATAATAAGAATGTGTGTTATGCATTACTATTATGTACTTTGATAATGCATTATTTTGTTTCATTTTTGTTAGCAACATTTGAAAGAGGCTTTGAGATTGTAAATGAATATTCACGGATCATGACTTTTTAAGTGGGACATTCTCCCAGATAAGCAATGCCTCTGCATATTTATTTTTTATTTTATTCTGTTTTAACTAGGTAAGGCACACTAGGCACAGGTGCTTGTTTTGAGGGGCAACCTGGGAGCACTGAAGAGGTTAAGAGACTTGTTCAGAGTCACAGAATATACAAGTGGAGGTTGTAGGAATCAAACCCAGGTCCGTCTGCCAGATGTACAGTACCAAGCTCATTCACTGCTCATTAGTCTAACCTCTAGGCTGTACTGCCAGTCCATCATGGATGTAAAGTAGGAGTGTGACCATTTTGTCATCATATTCTTGGCTATTTATTCATGTTAAGTTTATGATGCAGCCACCACTGAGCCACCACACATCATTTGCTTATGTATGAGCAAGCCCACAGTAGTGGATTGAGTCACCTGAGTTGATATGCAGTCCCATTTGTTCCACCTCATTTTGAAAATAATATGCATTGCAAACAGTGACCCTCTATTTGATTATAAATTGTCCCTATTTTTGACTCGTTTGACTAGTTAAATTTATATTGGAACTATTCATTGGCCACCGCACATTATTTATTTTGTTGTGCGCCAGCCCATGTTAGCAGCTGCCAAATTGATATGGAGTCCCCATTTGTTCCAATCTATTGTAACAAAGTATAAACATTCAATTGCACTCTGTGCCATTCCCTCCTGAGTTTTCATTTCATTTATGCATTCTGTAATGCACAAACTACTGTTTAATCAATAATGGAAACTTCCGACATTATGTTTTTGAATTACACGTATGACATATATTAGCAGTGTGCTCTTCTACATCCAATTTAAGCGGCAGGTTAAGTGAAGAATTGACAACAGTGCCTGAATAAATAAAGATTTGCCTGGATAAATAAAGATTGCTTGATTGATTGATTGATTGACTATATCACATGCAGGCTGGCCATTTTCAGTTGGCTCTTGCCATGGTGTGCAGCGGTCTAACTGAGGGAAGGGCATGACTTGCTGCTGTTCATGGCAGTCACTGTATATTACTTATACTGTTTGCTCATCTTTGCATCGCACACTGCAGCTGGGCTTTACACACAAGACCAGGAAGCTGGCACCCTATTAAGGTGATATTTTCCTAATTATGTGCATGCCTTCCTTAGAACAGAAGCTAAAACAAATCTTACTACTTATAAATCATTGTGTTGTTTCTCCATACCTCCTTAATTCCACACAACTTCATGAACTTCATTATGCAGCTGAGGTGGATCTGACCAGAATTTGTTTCTATAGTGCTATGCTGTAGCACTATGGAAAATGGGGGGGGAGGTATTAACAACAACAAAAATGGAAAGGGGCTTTGGGGTAGTCATACCAGATGACCTAAAGGTAAGCAAGCAATGTGAGAAGGCAGTAAGGATGGCTGGGGGGAGACTGGGATGTATAGGGAGAGTCATCTTCAGTAGAAAACAGGAAGTTTCTATCCCTCTGTACAGACAGTTGGTGAGACCCTATCTGGAGTACTGCATGCTGTTCTGGAGACCCCATCTCCACAAGGACATAGACATGATGGAGGCAGTCCAGAGGAGAGCAACTAAAATGGTGCAGGGTCTGCAAAAGAAGCCATATGAAAAGAGACTAAAGGAGCTTAATATGTATACCCTTGAGGAAAGGAGGGAGAGGGAGGACATGATAGAAACTTTCAAGTACCTCAAGGGAATCAGCAAAGTCCAAGAGGGTAGCATCTTTCAGAAAAAGAGATGTGCAAGAACAAGGAGACACAATTTGAAGATAGAGGGAGGATGGCTCAGATGCAATGTGAGGAAGCATTTTTTCATGGAGAGGGTGGTGGATTCATGAAACGGCCTTCCTAAGGAGGTCGTGGATCAAAAACAGTGGGGGAATTCAAGAATGCATGGGACAGAAATAAGACAATTCTGGTGGGGTGTAGGAAGAAGTAGCCTGTTGGTTAACTAGGATCTGCAGCTTATCCAATAGGTAGGGGAAATGGGTAGACTAGGTGGGTGAAGTGATCCTTATCTGCTGTCAAAGTCTATCTTTCTATTTTTCTATAGATTATTGACCGAGTCTTTCTGTATAACATGATTATTTAAACTTTGAGTGTGTTTATATGATGTATTAATATTATGGTGTTGAAATTAGTGGTATCACTTTAAGAAGGTGCATTAAATGGGGACAGGGTTTGAGAATGGGGACACATCCCCTGATGAAGGCCTAATTGTTGGGCCAAAGCTCTGAGGATTGAACATCTAGTCAGGTGTTTGTCTTGATGCTCAGAATGCTTGAATAAAGATTTGCCTTTTGCAGTAAGCCAGAGTCTGTTTTTCATCTTGTAAGCTGGGGTGCTTTAACTGTTGTCCACAGTCATGATTTGAGGGGTAGCAAACTCTGTTTCTAGCATTACAGTTTACTGAATAGAACCCCAGACAACATAGGGTGCATGAGGGGAAGGTCTTGCTATACGAATCTGGTTGAGTTTTTCTATTCAGTTACAACAGCAGTAGACAATGGTTAGGTAACTCTTATAGTATACCTTGACTCCGACAAGGCCTTTGACTAATTCCACCACTGTAGGCTGATCAAAAAGATTAGTGACCTTGGGGTAGAGGAGATGATGGTGAATTTGATAGAGAGCTGGCTGGGGAAGGGGGGTAGTTAGAATACGGAGGGTGTCAGTGGGGAGTTTTCATAGGTGAGGGAAGTGACCAGTGGGGTTCCTCAGGGGTCAATACTAGGACTGGTCCTCTTCAATATTTTCATCTGAGTTGTAGGTGAAGGTATCAATGGTAAGCTCTGCCTCTGCAGAAAACACAAAGATCTCTGCAGGTGTAGACATGGAGGAAGAGAGAAGGGAACCGATGGAAGATCGGGTAGCTTGGAGAGCTGATCCAAGATTTAGCAGCTGAATGTTAACATTGCAAAATGTAAATTAATGAACATTGGGAAAAGGAACCCAATGGTGCAATATTAAATGGGAGGGGTGGTGCTGACTAGCATTCTGGAAGACAATGATTTAGGGCTAATAGAAACATAGAAATTGTTGGCAGATAAGGACCGCTAGGCCCATCCAATCTGCCTGTAGGCCATATACATGTATTCATCCACTCAACCTAAGTGGTCAATGGCTTTTCATCACTCCCTTAATGCCCAAGGTTCCCCTGTGCTTGTCCCAGGCATGTTTAAACCCCTCCACTGTGCTTGCCCCTACTACCTCTTGTGGCAGACTATTACAAGCATTCACTACCCTCTCTGTGTAGAAAAACTTCCTCATGTTACCTCTTAATCTACCCCCTTCTGATTTCATATCTTGTCCCCTCATTCAGGTATCTTTTCTACACTGGAAAAGATCTCCCATCTGCATCTTGTTTATGCCCTTGAGGTACTTGAAAGTTTCTATCATGTCGCCCTTTCTCTCCTCCAGTGAGTACATATTGAGGTCTCTTAGTCGCTCCTCATATGTTTTGTGGTGCAAACCATGCACCATCTTTGTAGCCCTTCTCTGGACAGCCTCCACCTTGTTTGTGTCCTTACGCATATGTGGTCTCCAGTACTGCAGTACTCCAGGTGAGACTGTACCAGTGTTTTATACAATGGCGTCACCACTTCTCGCCTCCTACTAGTAATATCTCTGCCTACGCACCCCAGCATGCCACTGACCCTCCCTGCAGCCATTGTGCACTGCTTTGATACCTTAAGGTCATCAGATATGATAACCCCTAGATCCCTCTCCTCTTTGGCGACAGTCAGGACCTCCCCCCATCCTGTAGCTCTCCCCAGGGTTCCCCCTACCCAGGTGCATTATCCTGTACTTTTTCACAATGAACCTCAGTTGTCACACCTCTGACCATCTTTCAAGCTTCTCCATGTCCCTCTTCATTTTCTGCACCCCTTCAGGAGTATCCACCCTGTTGCAAATCTTGGTGTCCTCTGCAAATAGGCAGACCTTTTCTTCCAGCCCCTCTGCAATGTCACTAATAAAGACATTGAACAGGACTGGTCCCAGTACTGATCCTTGTGGCATTCTGCTGGTCACCCCTCTCTCCTCAAATTGGATCCCATTTACTACCACACTCTGCCTTCTGTCCGTCAGCCAGTTTCTAACCCAGTGTATCACATTATGCCCCATGCCCAGACTACTCATCTTGTTAACCAGCCTTCTGTGTGAGACAGTATCGAAGGCTTTGCTGAAATCCAGGTAGGTGACATCTACGGCCCCTCCCTGATTCACTTCCCCAGTAACCCAATCAAAAAAATCTATCAGGTTCATTTGACAAGTCCTTCCTGATGTCAATCCATGCTGCCTCAGATCCTGGGCACCAGTGGATTCCAGGTGACTATCCTTTCTTTCAGCAGTGTCTCCATGATCTTCCCCACCACTGAGGTGAGGCTGACTGGCCAGTGGTTCCCAGCTTGCACCCTACTGCCACTTTTGTGCAGTGGGGCTACATGCGCCCTCCTCCAGACCTCTGGCACCATGCCTGTGTTGAGTGACTCTGTGAAAAGGGTGGCCAGAGGTGCTGCTAGTTCCCCCCGCCCGCAGCTCCCTTAATATCCTCGGGTGTATGTCATCTGGCCCCATGGCTTTATCCACCTTCAGCTTTGTGAGTTCCTCCCGAACTCTCTCTCCACTGTGAATGGACTGGCATCCACTTCTCCCCCTGATTGCCTTTGCTCCCCAACTGTGAACCTTGACCCTCTCCTTCCTTATTGAATACTGAACAGAAGTATTTGTTCAGTGTTTCTGCCTTGTCTAGATCCCCCTTCTTGCACTTTCCCTCATCCCCTTTGAGCCTCACAATCCCCCCCCCCGAGTTTTCTTCTATCGCTGATGTACCTATAGAATGTCTTGTCCCCTTTTTTCACAGTCCATGCTAAACCCTCCTCTGTCTGTGCCTTGGCTTCCTAACAGCCTTCACTGCCTCTCTTAGACATTTAACGTACACAACCCTGTCCTCCTCCCTTTGTGTCCCCTTATAAATCCTGAAACTTGCTCTTTTTGCCCTTACTTTGTCTCCCATCTCTTTAGAGAACCATAGTGGTTTCTTTCTTCTTTTTCCTTTGGCCACTATCGTAATGCATTGGTTAGTTCTCTCCATAATGGCTCTTCTTAGTCTCCCCCACTGTTCCTCCACCGCCTCCATTACCTCTACCTTCTCCAGGGCTGCTTTTAAACGTCTACCCATTTCATTAAAATCCACCATCCTTACTTCTAATATTTTTGCCCTTGTGTGGCTTAATTGAGTCCCTGTCTCCATGTCAAACCACACCATGTGGTGGTCGCTGGATCCCAGCTGCCCTTCCAACTGGATTCTTTCGACTCTGTTCCCATAGATCCATACCAGGTCTAGAATCAATTTGTCCCTGGTGGGCTCATGCACCAGCTGTCTGAGTCCAGCCTCCTGCAGGGATTCCAGGATGGCAGTGCTTCTGAGTGAAGCAGCTGCCTGGGTGGTCCAATCCATATCTGGCATATTAAAATCTCCTATCAACAGGATTTCAGCTTTTGCTGCCATGTTGTGAATTTCCTCCATTAATACCATGTTCACTTCCTCCATCTGTGCTGGAGGCCTGTAAATCACCCCTGTATGTATTGCTGTACCATGTCCTGGTTCAAGAGTGAGCCACATTGCTTTGGTCTCCCCTGCCTTCCCTGTACTTCTGTAGCCTTTATGCCTTCTCTGACAAACAGGGCCACCCCTTCCCTTTTTACCTTCCCTGTCCCTTCTAAACAGTGTATAGCCTGGTACATTGATCTCTCAGCTATGATTACCAGAATACCATGTCTCTGTTATTGTCGTTATGTCAAGGTCTGCATTCATCATCAAGGCTTCCAGGTCTGGAACCTTATTTCCCAGACTGCGAGCATTTGTGAACATGAACTTCCATGTTTTACTCCCTGCCCTCTCTCTGTTCCTATTTTCTCCACTTGCCTCTTCCCCTGCCCCAGTATTCATGCTCATGGGCTCTTGCCCCCCATCCCCCCTTATAAACGTTTCCTCTGCCTGCCCTTACTGCTCACTTCAGTTGTTCCTGTTGTCAGTATGTGCTTTTGCATGTTCTTGTGGGGGGGGGAGGGTCCTAAGCCACATGACTCTCCTCCCTTGACCAGTTTAAATGCACTCTGCTGAAGCATTCCAACTTATCACTAAGGACTGAGGTCCTCTTTCCAGACTGATGCAGGCCATCCTCCTGATACCAGCTCGCATCTGCCCAGGTTGGGCCCCAGTCTCTTATGAAACCAAATCCTTCCCTTCCACACCAATCCTTCAACCAGGAGTTGAAGGTTCAGATGTGGAGTGCCCTGGCTTCCCCCATGCCTTGGACAGGTAGCACCTCCAAGAATGAGACAGTATGTCAATGAAAATATCAGAGCTACAGAAATTCACAATACACATAAGGAGCCAGAAGAACTGTGGGTCACCCTGGAAACAGGAAATGGGACAGCCATAAGAACTGGGGCTGTCTACAGGCCCCCAGACAAGGGAGAGGACATAGACACATTACTGTTAGAAGATATACAAAACATGACAGCTAAAGCAGAGGTTCTAATAATGAGAGACTTCAACATGCCGGATACAGACTGGTCAATACCAGCAGGAACATCTGCCAGAACTAGACACATGGTGGATTCCCTGCAGGGGGAGGGCCTCAAACAACTGGTACAACAACCCACAAGAGACAGGGCTATCCTAGATCTAGTACTGACTAACAGGAAGGGATCACAGATCTCCAGGTAGAAGGTCACCTGGGGGCCAGTGACCATCACATGGTATGGTTCAATTTGGCCACTACATCTAAATCATCCCATTCCAAGGCAAAAATATGGGACTTCAGAGGAGCTGACTTTGATAAGATGGCCAACAGAGTTAAGCTAGCCCTGACAAAAAGAAACACAGGTGAAGGGGTACAGGCAAAGTGGGCAAGCATTAAGGATGCAATACTTGAAGCAACATCCCATTGAGTTAGACAGAAAAGGAAGTGCAAAAGAAGAAGGAAACCACTTTGGTTCTCAAATACAGTAGCAGAAAAGGTCAGAGCCAAAAGGCTGGCCTTCAGGAAATATAAGAGAACACAGCGGGATGAAGATAGGGAGGCATACCAAACTGCCAGAAGGGAAGCAGGGAAGGCAGTAAGGTGGGCAAAGTCCCAAACTGAGAAAACACTAGCACGAACAGTAAAAGAAGGTGACAAGACTTTCTATAGATACATTAGTGAAAGGAGACAGTCCAGAGGGGGTATTGCTAAGCTCAAAGGAGAAAAGGGAGCATGTGAGGACAAGGACCCTGTAAAAGCATCTATCCTAAATAGATACTTTTGCTCAGTATTTACTGAAGAGAAGGTAGGGCAGGGCCCACAGCTTAGCACCATGGACACAAGGGGGAGGGAGGTGAGCACTACCTCCTTCACAAAAGAAAGTGTCCTACAAGAGCTCGCTAAGCTCAGGATGGACAGTGCAATGGGACCTGATGGCATACTTCCCCAGGTACTTAAGAAGCTAAGGGTGGAACTAGCAGAGCCATTAGCAGAACTGTTTTGTGAGTCTCTGAGCACAGGAAAGGTCCCAGAAGACTGGAGAAGGGGTCATGTGATCCCGCTCCACAAGTGTGGTAGCAGAGAGGAGGCAGGGAACTACAGACCGGTCAGTCTTACCTCAGTAGTGGGCAAGATTATGGAGGCACTCCTTAAGGAAAGGATAGTGCAACACCTGAAATCCATAGGGGCACAGGATCCAAGACAGCATGGGTTTACAAAAGGAAGGTCCTGGCAAACTAATCTCATGGATTTCTTTGATTGGGTAACCAGAGTGGTGGACCAAGGGAGAGCAGTTGATGTTGCCTACCTTGACTTCAGCAAAGCTTTCAACACTGTTTCACATAGAAGATTGATAAATAAGCTGGGTAGGCTCGGGGTGGGTCAGAAGTTGGTCAACTGGGTGGCAAACTGTTGATGGGAAGAAAACAGAGAGTGGTGGTAAATGGCATACAGTCAGAAAAGATTTCAAGTCACAAGTGGGGTACCTCAGGGATCAGTCCTGGGGCCAGTCCTCTTCAATATCTTCATTAGTGACATTGCAGATGGACTAGAGGGTAAGGCTTGTCAGTTTGCAGATGACACCAAGATCTGCAACAGAGTAGATGATCCAGATGGGGTGGGCAGGATGAGAAGAGATCTTGATAAACTAGCAAAATGGTCAGAAGAGTGGCAACTGGGATTTAATGCAAAGAAGTGCAAGATCATGCACATAGGGAAGAGAAACCCTGAAGCCACCTATAGGCTGGGAGGGGAGTTGCTGGCAGTCACAAAGGAGAAAGAGACTTGGGCATCATCATCACCAATGACCTGAAATCATCCAAGCAGACCTCTAAAGCAGTAGATAAGGCTAGGGGGATGTTAGGGTATATTAGTAGGGGTATCACAAGTCGTAAGAGGGAGGTAATAATCACTTTTTACAAGACACTGGTTAGACCCCATCTGGAGTACTGCATGCAGTACTGGAGGCCACACCTTCACAAGGACATTAACCAAATTGAGGCAGTCCAGAGAAGGGGAACCAAAATGGTGCAGGGACTGCATCAGAAGACATATGAGGACAGATTAACGGAGTTCAATATGTATAACCTTGAGCAAAGGAGGGGGAGAGAGGTGATATGATCGAAACATTCAAACACCTTAAGGGCATTAACAATGTGAAAGAGTCTAACATGTTTAAATATAAGAAAAATAGCAGGACAAGATGACACAGCATGAGATTAGAGGGAGGCCAATTAAGGGGGAATATGAGGAAATTCTTTTTCATAGAAAGAGTGGTGGATGCGTGGAACTGCCTACCTCAGGAAGTGGTGGCTATGAATGCAGTGCAGAGCTTCAAACAGGCATGGGATAGGCATAAGGGAGCAATACAAATGAGTATGACTAGATAGACCACTGACAGAGCAAAGGCTGATGGCACATTTATAAGGTAGAAAAAGAACTGGGCAGACTGGATGGGCCTTTCGGTCCTTATCTGCTGTCAACTTCTATGTTTCTATGAGTGTGCTACCTGTTTCAGGTCCACTCCCTGTTTCCTGAAATCCTCCTGGACTCTGGCTAACTCTACCCTTCTCCTTGCCTGGTCATTGGTTCCCAGGTGGACAATGACATCCAGCTCCTCCCTCCTGGCTATCGCCCTAGCGATCCTATGGATTTGCTTCCCATCCCTCCATGTATCGCTTCCTGGGAAGCACTTGACCTCCTTCTCCCCCCTGCTAGGTGTCCCTAATTTCACACCCTGTACAATAGAGTCCCCCACTAGGAGAAGCTTCCCCCTCCTCCGGGTTCCCTTGCCCCCCTTCCCTGGGACTCCAGCTTGAAGGTCCCAACCATCCTCCCTGGTCCTAACTGTGGGTGCCTGTGTGAGGCATTCCCATTCCTCCAAAACAGCATAGGAGTTATTAAACTGGACCAGTTGGGGATGTGCCTCTGACCCCTCCCCACTCTCCCTGAGCTGATTGTGGTCCAGTCACTCTTCTTCCTGGTCAACCTTTGAGGTTGATGTTGTGGATCTAGTGATCTCTGAGTGGGGGTGGATGCCACATGTAACCTGGCTACCTCTGCATGGAGACAAGCAAACTCTTCCCTCAGCCCAGAGAGATGCCTGTAGATAGGACAACATCGCAGCCTCCAGAATGTCTCCCTGAAGACTGCTGTTCCACAGCCACTGCACTGTACCACTCCTGTCATGTCTGACGTGACCTGACTTGCAATATAATCTAGATACACCCTCTAAATGAACCCCTATGCTCCTCCCTGTCCTCGGTGTGAAACTTCCTGTGTGGTGAAGGAAGATGTAACACTATGGGCCTACACCCTATAAAAGGAGGATGGTTGAGGATGGTGGGTGGGATTACCCCTGGCTGTGTTCAGAAACAATCAGTCGAGGACCCCTTTACCCAATGTTCACAGAGGACAAGCCCCAATGATAAAAAAAATTATAATAAAAAACATCCCCCCCAAATCAGTTGAAATATGAGACCTGCACTTAATGTAACAGACTCAAACAAGTACAAACAGTTACAAGCTTACCAGCAACTAAATCCTTCACTCCTGCCCCTCCAGAAACTTAGCAGCAACAGAAAGGAAATGTACATGAGCCAAACTAAGTCTGCTTTAGCCCTGCTGCTAGGTGACAGAACCCACTGATATTTAAAACACAATTAGCTGTAAATTTATCCTAGCTGAGGGGAAAGCACAGAAACTTCCAGAAGGTTGCTACCAATTCCTGTTGAAATATGAATCTCAAACTCACAATATAAATCACACACACAAAATAAACGGTATTAAACATATTCAGAAGCTACTGCAATTAAGATAACAGATTCAAACAAGTACAAACAGCTACAAGCTTACCAGCAACTAAAACCTTCACTCCTGCCCCTCCAGAAACTTAGCAGCAACAGAAAGTACAGTAATGATATCAGAGACCCTAAAAATGTCTGCACAATGTAACAGTGCAGTGAGCAAATCAAACAGAATGCTGGGATACACAGGGAGGGATATAAGAAAAAATTGCTCACCACAGTAATCTTCTTTCTTCCAAGGGGTTCTTTAGCATCAGTAACTTTAGCAGTTAGCTGGCTAGGTGCAACTGCCCCGGAGGTATGGCTTTAAGAGAATTTTATTTAAATGAGATTTGGGCACTAGCCAATCAAAAACCAGGAGGGGGAGTGAGCTGAGTGAGAGCAGCCTGAAGGCTTCAGAATTTTTTCGAAGGAAAATGAGGACACATGCCCTGAAAATGAATCAACAGGATTCAAAATACATGCAAATGTCCATTAAAGTGGAACTAGAAACAACAACGTAAGTTAGAAACTCATCAATAAAAAACTCCAAATTTGGTAAGAGATGTGATAACAGAGCCCTTCTCCAGAACCGGGGAGGAAGAGTGCGCGCTTACTGATGCTAAAGAACCCCTTGGAAGAAAGAAGTTTACTGCAGTGAGTAATTTGTTCTTCTTACCCCAGGAGTTCTTTAGCATCAGTAACTTTAGCAGACTACCGAGCAGTACCAAGTGGGAGGTGGGTAGAGAACCTACTTAGGAAAGAGGCTCTGCAGAACTGCCCAGCCAAATTTGGCATCAGATCTGGTCTGCACATCCAAACTGTATTGTTTCATAAAGGTGTGCATAGATTTCCTGGTAGCTGCTTTGCAGACATCTAGGAGGGGAATGTCCCTTGCTGCTGCAAGTGAGGCTGCAGTGCCTCTGGTGAAGTGGGCCATGAGCCCCACTGGAGGTTGGTGACCAGCTTTTTCATAGCAGAACATAATACAAGACACCAACCAATGGTAGCTGGTCTTCCTCTGCCTACATTCCCGTAGGTGAGGAGCAACTGAGTGGAAGAGCCTCTGGACTGTCTAGCATGCTCTATGTAGTAAAATATGGCTCTTTTGCCATCCAAGCTGTGGAGCTTTTGCTCACCAAGAGTGGATTTCTCAGTAAAGAAGACAGGCAGAGTAATGGACTGGTTTAAGTGGAACTCTGAAACCACCATTGGCAGAAATTTCTTATTTGTCCTGAGCTCAACTTTATCATTGTGAGGGATAATGTAATTTGCTCAGTGCACAGGGCCTGTAACTCTGAAATCCTCCTGGCAGAGGTAATGGCTACCAGGAAGACTGTCTTCCAAGTTACAAACTTGATATGAGTAGTGGACATAGGCTCAAAGGGTGGTTTCATGAGCCTGTCTATGCAATGGTTCAGTCTCCAAGGAGGAACAGGCTCCTTGACAGGAGTCTGAAGGTGCAAGAGGCCTTTGAAAAATTGTTTAAATATGGAATGGGAAAAAAATAGATTTTTTCTTTCCCACCGAAAGGTAGGCCAAATTTGCTGCCAGGTGTAGCTTGAGGGAAGATGGTTTCAAGCCTGTTGCCTGTAAGTGTACCAGCAGCTGAGGGTCTGAAGCTGAAAGGGATTTGACCTTTTTGCTCTTGCACCAGAGGGAAAACCTTTTCCATTTGGCTGCATTCTTAGTGTTCAGTTTTTTAGCCATCCTCAGTCTCTTAAGGACCTGTTCAGAGTACTGGAAGGATGGAAACTCTAACTCCTCAAGAACCAGGACTTGAGGTGCAGAGAATGCATGCATGGATACTGCACTCCTGTCTAAGGAAGGGTCAGCAGGGAGTGAGTTGGAGGCAGATGAATGGGCCAATCTGGAGCCACCACCATTGATACAGGCTGTTGTTTGAGTTTCATCAATAACCTGAGTATCAGGGGAAAGGGAGGGAATGTGTATAGGAACCTCCCTGACCAGTCCAGGATCAAGGCATCCAGGGGAAGTGTTCCCAGGACTGGGGGCCTGCAACAGTACTGAGAAAGCTGAAAATTGAGGGGGTGAGGCAAAAACAATCACTTCTGGTGTGCCCCACTACCTGAACACTATGGCTAGTACTTGATTTTCCGGGGTCCATTCACTCTGGCCTTGACTGATGTGACTCAGAGCATCTGCCATGGTATTATGTTTGCCTGGGAGGTGAATAGCTGAGAGGCTGACTCTCAGGGAGAAGATTAGAGATCAGAACTTCACAGCTTCTGAAGAGAATATTCCTGATCTGGTAGAACCCTGCTTGTTTATGTAAAACATTGCAGTGGTGTTGTCTGTTTGAATTTGAACCACCTGCCCTTCTATGCTGGGAGCGAAAGCTTTGAGATCTAGAAAGATTGCTCTGAGTTCCAAGAGATTTATGTGCAACTGTGACTCTGTGAGAGAGTCCAGGTGCTGCTTACTGAGGCACTGTCCAGATTTGTTCCATGCCCCAAGAAGGGGAGGCGTCTGTGGTGATCACCTTTGTGGGTAGCGGAGCTTGAAAGGGTACCCCCTGCTTGTAAATTTGCAGGGTTCTTCCACCACAGTAGGTTTTGGAGGAACTGCTCCTTCACAGGTAACAGCTTTGAAAAGTTGTTGCTTCTCTGAGACCAGCGAGCTCTGAGGTAGGCTTGCAAGAGTCACATCCTGTACCTGACTCCTGGAACCACTGCAGTCATTGAAGCCATGTATTTCAGGAGTTTGAGAAAATGTCTGGCTGGTCTTGGCTGTCTCCGGGTGAAAGAATCTGCCAGTAAAAGGAAACTCTGAATTCTTTCCTGTGGGAGGAAAGCATATCCTCAGAAAGGTGAGCAGCTGGGTGGGTTCTGGGTGAGATTTCTTAGATTTACCAGGAAACCCAGGGACTCCAGAGTGCATTCTGTAAGGGAAAGGGACTGCTTGACCTGGCCAGTCATCCAGATAGGGACAGAGAGCGACACCCAGTCTCCTGAGGTGTGCTGTCACCACTGAGAGGCACTTGGTAAAGGCTTTTGGGGCTGAGGACAGGCTGAAGGGCATTGCAGCGAACTGATAGTGGCTCAAAGGAAATCTGAATCTGAGAAACTTCCTGTGAGACCTCCTTATGAGTATGTGAAAGTAAGCATCCTTTAAGTCCAAGGAGACTAGCCAGTCTCCCTGCTGTAAGGACTGTATGACCAGTGTCAGCGTGACCATTTTAAATTTGTTTGTTTTTTTTAGATGTTTGTTTAAATAGCTGAGATCTAAGATAGGTCACCGCTCACAAGTTTTATTTTGTGTCAGAAAGTACCTGGAATAGAGGCCCTTGCCCCTGTCATGGGCCAGGACCCTCTCCACTACTCCTAGAGCCAGAAGGTTTTGTACCTCCAATTCCAACAGTGAAACCTGTGTTGGGGACAGATGTCTTGATACCTGGGTATGCTTGAGGTCTGGCATCTGCTTGAACTGTAGTGGCAGACCCTTCTCCACTATCTCCTGGACCCACTTATCCAACATAATGAGAGACCAGTTCCAAAGATAGTGGGAGAGTCTGCCTCCCACCGGCAGTGGGGAGGTGACCTGGACACTCACATCAGGACTTAGACTATGAGACACTTGATTGGATGGAGGTGGCCCTTCTTTGGCCCCGTCTGCCCCTGCCTCTGAAAGGCCCCCTGTACTGACCAAAGTCAGATTGGAGATAAGGATTGTAAGGCCTGGGGAAAAAACTTCTGCCCATACAGCCCCTGGGAAGGGATCTCTGTGGGGCAGTAGGCTTAGGTTTAGACAAATGACTCTGCAGGAGGCCTTGTACTCATCAACCTTTTTCATATAGTCAGTTGTTCTGTAATCAAACAACATATTTTGATCACAGAGAAAATCCATAGCCTTGGTCTGAGTGTCTGTGCTTAGAATGGTAGTTCTAAGCCATGTGAAGCATCTCAGAGAGATGGCATGGGCCATCACCCTAGAGGTGGCATCATTGTTGTTGTCTGCCATGTGGAACTGGTATTTGGTAGCTTCAAGGGCAGTTTTTGTCATATCCACCAGCTCATGCACCATTGAATCTGACCATTGTGGGTAATGGCCAGGACAGACTTTCATAGGGCTTTCTTATATTTGGCTGTAAATGCCATGTACAAAGAAAGTCTGAGAAGCAGGGAGGCTGTGGCATACATTTTCTTTGATATAAAGTCAATTTTCTTGAAGTCCATGTCCAGAGGTAAGGGGGACAAGAAAACCCCAGCTTTCTTGCAAGTTGCCTGTTGCACTATACTCTCATGGCTAGGGTGTGCAGACAGGAACTCGGTACCAGTTTTAGACAATCTGTATTTTTTCTCAATCCACTTGTCCACCCCTGCCACTGAAGTGGGGGTTTGAAGCACTTCCATGGTATTTCTTCTGTACGCATTATAGATAAGGACAACCAGGATCTTGGGGGTTGAGATACCTCTTATCTCCCCAGAGCAAGAGGAAGGAGGTGCTGTTAGAACTTTACTACTCTACTGGGACTAAATAAATATAACTCTACAACTGGGACCTTCAATTTAGGGTAAAAACAAACAAAAAAAGAGTTAGTGTGTTTGTCTGAGTTGGGTGAAGGGAATTGTTATCTGTACAGTTAGCTAGGAGAAGAAGGAAACTGTGAATTAAGGGGAGTGGCTTAGGCAACAGGAAGCCCGGTGTTTGCATTTAAATCTGTCCTAGATAGCTTTTGGCAGAGAACAGCAAGAGGAAGGAGGTGCTGTTAGAACTTTACTACTCTACTGGGACTAAAGAACTGTAACTCTACTACTGGGACCTTAAATTTAGGGTAAAAACAAAAAAAAAGAGTTAGTGTGTTTGTCTGAATTGGGCGAAGAGAATTATTATTTGTGCAGCTAGCTAGGTGAAGAAGGAAACTGTGAATTAGGGGGAGTGGCTTAGGTAACAGGAAGCCAGGGGTTTGCATTTAAATTTGCCCTAGAGAGAACAGCAAGAGGACGGAGGTGCTGTTTGAACTGTACTACTCTACTGGGACTAAAGAACTACAACTCTACTACTGGGACCTTCAAATTAGGGTAAAAACAAAGAAATGAGTGTGTTTGTCTGAGTTGGGTGAAGGAAATTGTTATCTGTGCAGTCAGCTAGGTGAAAAAGGAAACTGTGAAGTACAGGGAATGGCTTAAGCAACAGAAAGGTACGTGTTTGCATTTAAATCTACTCTAGATAGCTTTAGGCAGAGAACAGCAAGAGGAAGGAGGTGCTGTTTGAACTTTACTACTCTACTGGGACTGAAGAACTATAACTCTATCACTAGGGCCTTCAACTTAGGGTAAAAACAAAAAAGGAAAGAATTAGTGTGTTTGTCTGAGTTGGGTGAAGGGAATTGTTATCTGTGCATTTAGCTAGGTGAAGAAGGAAACTGAATTAGGGTGAGTGGCCTAGGCAACAGGAAGCCAGGTGTTTGTATTTAATTCTGCCCTAGACAGCTTTTGGCAGAGAACAGCAAGAGGAAGAAGGTTCTGTTAGAACTTTACTACTCTATTGGGACTATATTGCCCTCCTTCACTCTCCTCCACCCTTAGAGAGTTCTACTTTTATAGGCACAGGATTTGACTGACAACAGGAACTTCCTGTTTGGCAGCAGGAAGGGAGAGATCACAGAGGCACAAAAGACTCACCATCCTAGAAGGAAAAGAGTAGCTCTCCACTCCCCCCTAGCTACTGGAGGTCTGACTCTTAGCAAGTAGGAAGGAGACTACTGAGGAATATAGGAACTTCCTGTCCCAGAACAGGAAGAGCAGGAGCCTTAAGGGCATGGAGGCAGTAGGAAAGTAGGGAGAGAAATATATATACATATATATATATATATATAGCATAAAAAAAAAATAAATAAACAGAGAGAGGAAAGAGTAAGCATGCAAAACAACAGTTGAGGGGCCACAAATAAGACATGATGGAAGTGGTGCAGTGCAGGGGTTGTGGAGCAGCAGTCTTCTGGGAGACGTTCTGGAGGATGCGGTGTTGTCCCATCTGCAGGCACCTATCTGGGCTAAGATAGGAGGTTGCTCAACTCCAGGCTGAGTTGATCAGGTTTCGGGGGACTTCCTCTCCCACCCAGGGACCACTATAGCCATTGCCACTGCCTCAGAGGTTGCCAAGAAAGAGGAGTGGTGGACCACAGTGGGCTCAGGGAGGGTGAGGATGGTGGAACAGAGGTGTATCCCTCCAGTTGTACCTCTCCACAATTCGTACGCCATTCTGGCAGAGTGTGGTTCCTCTATGGAAGCACCCAAAGTGGAGACCAAGGAGGATGCTGGGAACCTCCACAAAGGAAACCCACAGGAGGGTGGAATGGGACCCCACAGGGAAAGGAAACAACTCCTGGTGGGGGACTACATTGTTAGGAGGGTAGAACTGGGGGGGGGAGAGGAAGGTGTGGTGCCTGCGTGGTGCAATGGCTTGAAGGAACAGGAGTGAATCTTCAGGATCGCAGGAGCAGCTGCACAGAGGAAGGAGCTGGATGTCATTGTCCACCTAGGGGCAAATGATCTGGCTGAGAAAGGGATCAGAGCAGTGCAGGAGGAGTTTGCGGGGTTGAGGAGGGGCCTTAGACAAGTAGCATGCATGGTAACTTTCTCGGAGGTACTGCCTGTCTATGGCATGGTTGAAGCTAAGGTGCTCTGCACCATGGGATTCAATCAGTGGTTGAAAAACTAGTGCAGAGCTCAGGGTTTTGGCTTCATTTGGGGACTGGGGGGTCCACCTGAAGGGATGCAAGCCTATACTGGCATGATGGTCTGCATCTGTGCAGGAGGGGAACCAGGATCCTAGGTGATAGGTTTAAATGCTTCATTGGTAAGCATTTAAACTAGCCAAGGTGGGGAGGCACTGAAAAGAAGCAGGGAAATCCTAGCACCCCTCCCCAAAATCAGGGTAGTTAGTGAGGTAAACAGCAAGATAGAGACATCACTAAGGAGAAAGGAAGGGGTAAATGGAGAAAAAAGGCAAAGGCAGTAAGAACAGTGATGGAGCAAAAAGGGGTAAGGCCATCAAAAAATGGAGGGTACTGAGTACCAATGCCCGTAGTCTAGGTAACAAGCTCCCTGAACTGGTGGCATTGATGGAAGAGGGATGCCTGGATATCATGGCAGTGACAGAAACATGATGCACAGAGAACCATGACTGGGATGTCAACATACCAGGGTACACAATCTACAGGAGGGACAGGTAGGGTAGAAGGGGAGGAGCAGTAGCTCTCTACATAATGGAAGGGATCAAAGCAACAGAACTAAAGGGTAAACAGGGAGGAGAGAAAGCACTGTGGGTCATCCAGGAGACCAGAAATGGCACCACAATCTGCATGGGGGTTGTATACAGACCCCCCTCTCCAGGGGAGGAAATGGACAAGGAAATGATAGAAGGCATCCTTAGGATGGCCGAGAAAGGGGAGATATTGTTGATGGGGGATCTGAAAATGCCAGATGTTAACTGGAGCACCTCTGCTGCAGCTACATCCAAGAGCAGGATCATTCTCGATGCCCTACAGGAGGCATGCCTTAGTCAACTAGTGTTGGAACCCACACAGGAGGGAGCAATTTTAAACCTATTACTCTCAAATGGGGATAGAGAGGATCTCAGATCTAGAAGTGGGTAGCCATCTGGGAACAAGTGACCACCAAACAGTGTGGTTCACAATAAACACAGCTGCAGAGGCAAGCCATACAAGAGTGAGGGTACTGGACTTTAGGAAGGCTGACTTTGTCAAAATGGGAGAATGCCTCAGAAAAGCACTAGCAAACAGGCAAGAAGGAGGGGTGGAGGAACAATGGGGAAACATCAAAACTGCCATCACGGAGTCAACAAGCGTTTGTGTGAAGCAAATAAACAAATCAAAATGAAAGAAAAAACACTATGGTTCTCAAAAGAGGTGGGGGGGAAGGTTAGGGAGAAAAAGAGAGCATTCAGGAAGTATAAGGAAATACAGAAGGAGCAGGACAGATAACTGTACCAGTTAAAGCAGAAGGAAGCAGGGAAGGCAGTCAGAATAGCAAAGGCCCAAACCGAGGAAAAGCTAACCAACTCAGTTAAAAAGGGGGATTAAACCTTTTATAGGTACTTAGGGAGCAAAGAAAGACCAAGGAAGGGATAGTGAGGCTTAATAAAGGGAAGGAGGGTGGGCAGAGGGTGACAATGAAAAAGCAGGGATACTGAATGAATACTTCTGCTCAGTATTCACAAAAGAAGAGGAGAGGGAGGTGCCTAATCCAATCAATAGAAGCACTCTGGATAAGGGAGTTGTTAGCAGTCCTTTCACAAAAGAAAGGGTTCTGAAAGAACTCCTAAAACTGAAGGTGGACAAAGCAATAGTGAATTCTAAAAGAACTAAGGGGAGAACTAGTGACACCACTGACTACCCTTTTTAACAAATAATAGGAGGATGGTGTGGTATGTAAGGACTGGGGGAGGGTAGATGTGATTCCCCTTCACAAAAGTTGAAGCAAAGCAGAGGCAGGAAACTACAGACCTGTTAGCTTGACCTCAGTGGTAGGGAAAATGATGGAATCACTTCTGAAAGAAAGAATTGTTGAGTACCTAGAGGCCAGCGGTGTACAGGACCCAAGGCAGCATGGATTCACAGCAGAAAGGTCATGTCAGATGAATCTAGTAGATTTCTTTGACTGGGTGACCAAAGTAGTAGACCAGGGAGAGACTGTGGACATGTTCTACCTGGACATTAGCAAGGCATTTGACACAGTCCCACACAAAAGATTAATAAAATAATTAGCCAGCCTGGGAGTGGATCCCAGGGTGGTAGCCTGGGTAAGACATTGGCTGGATAACAAAACACAGAGGGTAATAGTAAGTGGAGTCCACTCCGAAGAAGGGGGGTTACTAGTGGGGTACCACAGAGTTTAGTACTGGGTTCGGTCCTTTTTAATGTCTTTATAAGTGACATTGCAGAGGGACTGGAAGAAAATGTATGCCTCTTTGCAGATAACACAAAGATCTGCAACAGGGTTGATACACATGGGGGGTGGAAAGGGTGAGAAGGGACTTGGCAAGGTTGCAGGAATGGTCAAAAGTATGGCAGCTTAGATTCAATGCAAAGAAGTGCAAAGTAATGAACCACAGAAACAAAAAACCAGGAGAAGAGTACACAATGGCGGGGCAGGGGGAGGTAGTAACAACAACAAAAATGGAAAGAGACCTGAGGGTAGTCATATCAGATGACCTACAGGTAAGCAAGCAATGTGAGAAGGCATTAGGGATGGCTGGGGGGATACTGAGATGTACAGGGAGAGGCATCACCAGTAGAAAACAAGAAGTTGTTATCCTCTGTACAGACAGTTAGTGAGACCCTATCTGGAGTACTGCGTGCAGTTCTGGAGACCCCATCTCCACAAGGACATAGACAGAATGGAGGCAGTACAGAGGAGGGGAACTAAAATGGTTCATGGTCTGCAACAGCAGCCATAGGAAGAGAGACGACTAAAGCAGCTTAATATGTATAGCCTCGAGGAAAGGAGGGAGAGGGGGGACATGATAGAAACTTTCAAGTACCTCAAGGGAATCAACAAAGTCCAAGAGAGTAGCATCTTTCAGAAAAAGAGATGTGCAAGAACAAGGAGACACAATTTGAAGATGGGGGGGGGTGGACAGTTCATGGGCAATGTGAGGAAGTATTTTTTCACAGAGAAGGTGGAGTACACATGGAATAGCCTTCCTGAGGAGGTCGTGGTGTCAAAAACAGTGGGGGAATTCAAGAATGCATGGGACAGACAGAAGGCAATTCTTGTGGGAGGTAGGAAGAAGCAGGCAGTTGGTTAACTAGGATCTGCAGCTTATCCAATAGGTAGGGAAATGGGCAGACTAGGTGGGCGAAGCGGTCCTTATCTGCCGTCAAAATCTATGTTTCTATGTATAATCTTCATCTTCGTTGACATCCTGGTTAGGCTCTTGCATAAGGAGGTCCAAGGTGTCTAGTGTATTTTGTAAAAATGTAAACAGAGTAGGAATCCTCTTGGTCACTCGGGGGGTCCCCAAATGGTGGGTCTGGGGACTCATGGGGCTGAAGACCCTCAAAATCCATGTCAGGGGCATCATAAAAATGTTCTTCGTCATCTGTGTCACCCTCACAGTCTACAGAGGAGAGAATTGTGGAAGAGTGCTTGCCAGCCCCAGTAAATATAGGCCCCATCTTTAGTAGGGTCTGAAACAGTTGCCATGCTTTTGTCATGTCTTGCACAGATGGGCGATCCTATGCAGACTTTTATTGTATGTGTTTTGTTTTTTCTTTATGCTTTAACCTGCCGACTGTCTTGCTACTGGCTTTCCCAGGAGCAACAAGAGCATTTCTTTCTTGACAGTTTATTTTTAGCTACCTCATCAGTGGCTTGATCAAGCTTCCTTTTTTCATCACTTTTGTAATTTTTTAATTTTTGAGGAACTTCAGCACCTCTGCTTACATTTTTATTGTTAGTACTTTTAGATGGCCCCTCATTGGTAGCCTTTAATTTATCCTCAGCCATAATAATTAAAGGTTTCTTTGCTATGCGCCAATTTAAACAAAGAAACCCAAGATCTGGAACATGCAAACAGAGTGCAGGTTTCTGTGAAAGGCCACCAGCCAGTTCTGCCCCAGTTAAATAACTCTGTCTATTTTAAAGTGCCTTTTTTTTGGTAGTACTGGGATCTATACCAGTGCCAATCTTAATAGAAAGTCCAGTAATACTGGTCAACTGTGCACACGTTTCTGTTGATGCTGTGTAGGCAGTCCCATGACAGATGACACATTAGGTCCAGTTTTTTTATTTGTATATTGGTTTCTGTGTTAAAACCAATCCCCAGAGAACCCCCAGGCAACTGTCAAAGTTTGAAATTCAAATGGGTGCCTCGTGTTAAAGACCGCGAGGTCTGAGGTAAAAGACAAGGCAACTGACACTAATTCGACAGTTCCTTCAAGAATTAAGTTAAAATAGGGAAGAACCATTGAAATTAAGCAACTGCGGTAAAAATAACATAAAATTGAACAGACATGGTAAAAATAAAGTCAAAACAGCGTGGCTGCGCTAAACATGGAAAATTAGTGCAGCGCCAACAACATCATAAAACTTTCACTCTGCACACTATAGAAATGGATTTATGAGTAAAATTTTACCCAGATAAGTGCTAGGAGGCTGTCAACAAGGCAAGTTGAGAGGCACCTCAGGTTGCTCAGTCCAGCGGAGAAAAAACTCTGAAGCCTTCAGGCTGCTCTCACTCAGCTCATTCCCCCTCCTGTTTTTTGACTGGCTATTGCCCAAAGCTCACTTAAATAACATTCTTTTAAAGGCATTCCTCTGGGGAAGTTGCACCTAGCCAGCTAACTGCTAAAGTTACTGATGCTAAAGGACTCTTGGTGTAAGAAGCAGTAGAAGTGAGCCTCCTTCTGTACAGGTCACTAGTTCAGCCACACCTGGAATACTGCGCAAGGTACTGGAGCCCACACCTGGGAAAAGACATCAAAAAAGTGGAGGCAATACAGTGTAGGACAGCCAAGATGGTGCATGGCCTTCGGGATTTGACATACAAGCAGTAGCTCCAGGAATTAACATGTACACCCTGGAGAAAAGGTGGAGATAGGGTGACGTGACTCAGACATACACTACAAGTACCTACATGGGATAAATTGAGTAGATGCCAAGGAACTCTTCTTCTCAGTTCAGACACTTGGATGAGAGGGAATTCAGTATAGCTGGTGGAGGGAAATTCAAAAAGGATGTCCAGAAGCACTTCTTCACAGAGTGGGTGTTGTATAAGTGGAATTAGTCAGCAAGTCAAGTCAATTGGCAGCTTCAACCAGGGATGTGACAGGCAGGTCAGTTTAGTTGGTAAACAGGGGTGGTGGGGCAGTACAAAAAGGGAGAATTGACACTAGGGCAATTCAGAATACTTTGGTAGGGTAGGCAGACTGGATGGGCCAAAAGCCTTTTTCTGCCATCATTGTCTATGTATCTATGTAGGTTCTGTATAATGTGGGTGAAAACAAATGTATTCCATGTAACTAACTTTCTAAATGCATGCTTTAAGATTAGGTACAGTAAACCTTTTAGTAACAGTAGTAGTTTTTTTTCTATATATACTTTGTACTCCTTTCCTGCCTCTGGCTGCCCCCTACTGACCACACCTCCCAGCCCCATCACCCCGGAATCACTGGGACTTACCTTGCTGCCCAGTCTGGGTGCGAAGCCTGTGGAGGGTCAGGCATCATCCTGTAGCCTCCCACTGGGCGGAAGTAACAGTAGTAGTTTAATTGTCATTGTATAATGATAAGATAATTTGACTTACATATGATGAAATTAGTTTTAATGTACATGCAATTACTTTTAAGGTTACAGTTTAAAGTTTACTCATTCAAAAAGTCTTGTCATTACTATTAATGAAAGTTTAAAAACAGTTATACAAGCTGACAATTCTCAGTACATATAGACAGTTAAAATGTCAGTAATTTAATATGGTTAAATGCTCTAAGAAAGTCAAGCATTCTTTTTATCACTTCTTTTTCTGATTACATATTCATAAGCCTGACTAGCAGTTTATCCAGTGATTCAAAAGTTCTTTACATTTTTTCAGTGAGAATAATGTTTCTTAGTGCTTTATATTTAGCACAAATAAATAAACTGTAACTGTAACATACTTTAGATAATACTTAGCGTTCATCTTGCAGGAACAAAAGAGCAAAATGTTTGCTTGCTCTACATAGCTACAGTTTGAGAAATTCCTCTCATAAGTCTCCAATCTGGCTGGCCCAGTGGCACAGAGGGCTGAGGTGCTGGATGTTTCACCTCACGGCACGCCGGCGACCCGGGTTCAGGAGCGAGCCTGGATCATCGGAGGTCGGCACGGGGGGGAGGGCGGAGCTGGATGCAGCAGCTGGCAGGCAGCTCTCCTCTTTGGGGAAGGGTGAGTGGCATCCCTCGCTCAATGGTTGCCCTCTGGTGGAGGCCAGGAGGCTGCACAGGCTGGGGGAGCCAGTGTTAGGCCAATGGGGTGGGCAGAAGGGGGTTATTGCCAGGGCTATAAGGTGCATGCGTGCTTCCAAGGCATGTGTCCTTCTCCTGGGGCCCCCAGGAGAAAAACCGGTGGACAAAAAAAACGATGTCAGGATGACGACCGACTCCTCACAGGCACTGCTCCCGGACTGGGTGAAAGGTAAGCCCTAGTAATTCCGGGTGACAGGAGTTGGGGGAGTCGGTTAGATGGGGGCCTGTCCAGGGGAGCACAAATAGAAATAAGATAAAAAAAATAAATCTCCAATCTGTACCACAGTATATAAGGCACCTTAAAACTGTAGGTGCTACTGGAAGCATAATAATTCTAAAGTATAGGATGTCTTGTTTATTGCCATCCAATTACAGGTTGTTTGCAACTTTACATAAGCTAAATTTGCCTGCTTTGTCTGTTCTTGAAATCATATTTCAAGTGTTATCAAGGTTAAAAGCAGTGGTTCTATAATGGGAAAAAATAATCAAATATCCTTACCCCCAAATTATTCAGGATTTCAAAATTAAACAGCCATGAAGAAATGTAATTACTTTAGCTCGTTGAACTAATAAAGATGAACTGAAGAGAGTGGGTGGTGGAAGGGTGGACTAGCCTACCATCAATGTGGTTAATGCTGATACTATATCTGGATCCAAACCACAGTGGGGCAACTTAATGAGAGTTATTAGGAACACGAGGATAGCGGAAGACAGGGAAGCCGCAGAGGTGGAAAATAATTAAGAATAATACATTGTAGAACATCAGGGCAGACTTGATTAATAGTCTTGGCCTGTATTTTTGAATATTTCTTCATGTCCAGATCATGGTCAAGCCATTAGTGTACCCATCCAGTTCAGAGCAGCCTGACATCTCAACATTTACAGTCTCTACCTTCCAGGACTGGGCTACAAGAAAAATAAAAACTGACTGGCCAGACTGGAACACTGGAGATAATATCTGCAGTTCCAGTCAGGACAATAAAATTGACCCACAACACTTGGACTGGTCCAGTAAACCCAAGATGTTTGGTAACCAGAAGACTTTTGGAGCTAGAAATCTAGTATCAGTGGCTCAGCCGGAAGCTCACTTGCCTCTGAGGCCAGGAGATCAGAAGGCTGTGGGTTCTATCCCCTACAGCAGGCACTTGGGTTGATATCCCAATACTGAAACTGCAGTGCAGCATGAGGGTGGGGTGCTGCACTCCTGAGGTGCCGTCTTTCGGATGAGATGTTAAACCAAGATTCCCATCTGCCTGTTCTGCTGGTAGTTCAGGTGGATGTTAAAGATCCCATGGCACTTCTCGAAAAGAGTAGGGGAGATTTTATTGAAAAACATATATACAAAAAAATGGTGCAGATAAAGAATAAAGCAGTTAATACATAACAAATCAATAGTGATAATGAACACCCACATGACTGTCTATAATGAAAACATCAGGGCAAAGGGGAAAAAAGCAATTAATCAATCAAACACACAGTTCCCATCCAAAGCCCAACTTCCGCTATTTGTATTTAATAAAATAGGTGAAGCCCCTCCACCAATGTGAAACCTGTTGTGCAGAACTCATAGAACAATCTCTCTTATGGACATTCATCATTTCAGTTGAGACTAAATTGCTAAGACAGTCGAAAGACATTTTCTTTTGATGTAATACCCATTGGCACCTTGCCTGCCAAATGTAAAATTTAATACAAAGAAAAATAGACAGGGTATCAGAGTGATACTTTGCTAACCCCATCCCATATCTCCCTACAACTAAAGTGTCATAGTCTAAACGTTTAACCAGTCCATCTTCCATTTTGTAGCCAGAAAGTCCCATAGAGCTGTAACATAAGAACATTCTAACAGAAAATGTTCTATAGTTTCAAGTAGTGAAATACAATCCATATATGGACAATTTCTTTCTTCAACTATTTTATGTTTAGCATTACCTCTAACGTTTAACCTGCCATATGCACTGAGCCAGAGATTTTCCCACATCTTGTGAGGAATCCTATGAAGGGTGAGTTGCTTGAGAATCAGAATCTGTTGAAGGACAGTTTTTAAAACTTGGTTCCTATGGATATATTCTAGAGAAAATAGTCTGTTACAATGGCTTGGCAGACTGAGTTACTATGTCTAATTTCAGAACCCTCCATTTATACAGCTTTTGTGCTGCCGATTTAAAATAAGAGGGAATATTAATGTGAGGGTGTAGTTTAGGAGCTACAGTATTCCAGACTGCAATATATTTACGTAAAGAGTTCTGAAACCAAATATTGTGCACTGATTCAGATTGAATGAGGGCACCACCAACCGTGTGTTTAAGAAATAACACACGCAGAAAAATTACTGGTCCAGTCATTCCCAAACCCCCCTCCTTAACCCCTAGGTATGTGTAGCTCCGCTTTATTGGATTAAGTTTATTGCCCCACAACATCTGAAAACAAAGACTATACAGTCTAGCTTCATATTTGCCCGGAACTGGGTATAGCATAGCCACGTAATGTAAAAGCAGTAAAATAAATTTTTTTTAGAATCAGAATCCTTTTAAGTGTTGCACATTTCCAATGCTTCCATCTGAGCACCTTCAGTTCTGCCTTTTGTAATGCTAACTCCCAGTTAACCTCAGGAAGATTTTGAGGTCCAAAAATGATTCCCAATATTTTTAATGGCTCACAGCCTACAGTTATGCCCTCTATCTCACCTGGCGAATCCATAATATTCCCTATGAAAAGCCCTTTGCTTTTATCAATATTTAATTTAGCATTTGAGACCATTTGGTATTTATGTAATTCATGTATAAAAATTTCAATCTGTTCTTTATTTAAAAAAAAAACGCATATACCTGTGTCCGAATGCCTTGTGGAATCCCTATACCCGACACACCTTCCCACAGAGGGTGCAATTCGATGTGTCTCAACAAAGGGTCAAGTGAAAAAATGTATAAAAGTGGACTTAAAGGACATCACTGATGCACCCCTAGCCTAATATCAAAACTCTGCCCAATAAATCCATTCAAAAATGTCTGTACTGAAAAAAAAAGAATACAGCAATTTTAGATGTTTTAAAAAAATTAAAGGAACCTTATACACTTCCAGAACTGCAAACAAATAGGGGTGATAAACCCTATCGAATGCTTTTTCCTGGTCTGCTGCGACCACCCATCCTGGTAATCCTGCTATGTTACAATGTTCTATCATATCCCTAACGATCATTAAGGCATGTTGTATTTTCCTATCAGTAAGTCCACAATATTGTGGCGAAATTACCAATGAAGCATATGATTTTAATCTATCATTCAGTACATGAGCTAGAATCTTATAGTCAGTGTTACGCAATACAATGGGTCTCCAATTCTTCATGTAACTTCTATCTAGGTTGTTTTGTATCAGAATTAAATCAATAGTCATACACCAAAACTAGATTATCTGCTATGTGTTGACAAAAAAATTTGTAAAAAAGTTGTGGAATACCATCTAAACCTAGTGAAACATTATTTTTAAGTTTTGTGATGGCCTGTAAAATCTCTTGTTTATTAATGGAGGTCTGTAAATGTAAAATATCATCTGGCAAATCAATGACTAAAATTGGTTTTAGGAAAGTGAAAACATTGTTTTTAGAAATCAGGAAAGTAGGCAATAGTGTTTTAAAATGCTGTTGTATCAAATCATCCAAACCCTCAGGAGAACTCACCCTTCAACCAGCAGTGGAGATCAAATATTCTATAGTCATACTTTCTTTTATCTGTTTACAAGCTTCAAAGAGGGGTCCCCTATTGGGGTATTACGAGTACCAGCGTATAACATGCCTTGGATAGTTTGTGCCCTATCATATTGAAACTTTTTCATTTCAGTTTTTATTAAGTCAATCTGTGTGGAATAATCTAGCGTTGAAAGATTTGCTATAGGATATAATCTTTGCAACTGTTTCCTCAAAGTTAAATAATGCAAGAACTTACAATTACCCTGTGATTTACCAAACTTCATGAACCAATGTTTTATATCCTTTTTTTGTATCCAACCACCATTCACCCTTATCCTGATATAAACATTCTACTGATGATCTAGCAGTTAATAAATGATCCATGGCTCGAGTTACAGCAGAATCAATCAAAATCGAGGTGTTAATTTTCCACCTCTCTCGAAATGCATGCCTTTTAACTTCTTGGTCTAGAGACAGAATTAATAGTGAGTGATCTGAAAATTCTACAGGGCTAATACCTAAGTTCCTTTAGATAAATTAGGGGACAGAAAGATATAATCAATGATGGACGTGTAGGAATTTCTCATATAAGTAAAGTTAGGACCCTTATTATGATAAACATGACTATTAATTAAACCTGCAGTAGTTATAAAATTATTAAGTGCATTGGTGTCACAAATTTTCTGTCCCTCATCCCGCTTCTTTTTTTTGTCCTGTATGAGGCTGCAATTAAAATCCCCACATAAAATTTTTTTATAGGTGGTGACTAAAAACAGCTGAATAGCCTTCATGTGAAGAATTTTATCTGCTTTCACTTGAGAGTTATACACTGCAATAAACCTGCAGTTCATACCTTTCCAAAGGCCATCTAGTATTAAAATTAAGCCAGGAGCTAAGTCTATTAGTTTAAGAAGAGAAAAAGAAAAAGAGTGGAAAAGGATCCCCACCCCATCCACCTTGTCAAGGCCAAAGGACCAATATGAGGGGCCCCATACCCATTCTCTTTTATAACTCCAAATATGATTTTCCAGATACATCCATGTTTCTTGTACTATAAAAACATCTAGAGCCATATCATGAAAATATATAAAGCAGTTTGTCTCTTGTCTATATTCAATAGACTACGCACATTTAATGACCCTAAAGTAAATCGAACCATGTTCAACAGCAATGAAAGTGACCAAAACTAAAGGGAATCGGAGCTAAATCTTTTACTCTTCTTCTTTTTTTCCCTTTCTAAGTACCTTGTTCCAAGGCCTGTGAACCTTGTTCTTTTATGGATTTCTGTGAGTCGGAGTCCCCAGCCTCCATCTCAGAATCACCACAAGTTGTAAAAAGGACAGCATAAGAATTATTTGACTGTACTGGGAGGGAGGGGGAAAGGTTAGGAATGGCAGGTTTGGTGAACCGAGAGGATCACCGAGGCAAAGGATCCGGATCAGGTTCACCACTGGGGGCCACGACTGGATCCTCATAGCAGACAGGGACCAAGGATGCAGATACTACTGATTTAGCCACAGGATCTTGAGAAAGATCTGGGCCTAAATCAGAGAGATCAGGAAATACAGTAGTAGTAATCACTAAGGGGTCAGGAGAGGGAAGGGGAGGGGTCTTGAGAAGGAGCGCGAGTAGTTGTAGGAACACTGCTAGCTGAATCCTGTGCTTGCTGGATAAGAAGCTCCGGGCTTATACAAGATGCTTTATTCCGAGCAGCCGAAGGACATTCCCCAAAGACATGTCCAAATTCTTCACAAAGATCACATCTAGTGTGATTGGCACATTGCATTGTAATATGGCCCACCTCCCCACAATTATTACACCAGGGTTTATTGCATGTGCTAGATAAATGCGTTCGGGATCTGCATTTGTAGCATGCTCTCGGCTGCCCTGCATAAAAACACACCCCCTGATCTCTACCGAGCAAAAAAGAATTTGGAATATGTTCAATGCCTGAGTCATTCTGATGTAGTTTTACCTTATATTTCCACCCCCAGTCCAGAAAAGCTCACTATCCAAAATGGCTTCAGGTTCTCCCAGGACCTCACACTTTTGAAAGAGCCAGTACGTGATATCTTCTACAGGAACCCCTTTGTTGCGAAACATTACTGTAACATACTTGATGAGTGGTTTAGTTAAAGGTATCACAATGAAAGGAGTCCATGTAGGAGAGAACTTAACCTGCCAATATCTTTCCCAAAATAGATCTAGAGCATATGCAGTTCAAAAACTGACGTCAAAATTATCCTCGCCAGAAATGTTTATAAATGCGTACGCCTCTCTAGGGGAGAAATGCAATGAATCTTTAAGAAGAATCTTTCCCACATGATATCTGTCTGGCCTATCAGCCAGTCCCCCTTTAATCCTTACAGCGTTTCACCGGGGAGCTGCTTCTTTTTTTGTTTTATTAAGTAAATCAGATAACAAAGGCTTATTCTCAGAATTAGAATTAGGTTCAGCAGTAGGTGCAGCAGGAATTGGGGTTGTGTTGATAGGAAGAGATTTCAAAGGGGGAAAAGATTGCAGGTCTTGTCCTTCAATAGTCTCTGTAGGCGAGGTTTTGTCAGGCTTAGGAAGGAGAGGTAAAGCAGGGTCAGCAGGAATCTGCGGTGAAACATCTTTCTGTTTAGCACTTTCATGTGGTTTCCACTCTGGAGAGACTTGAGATAAAGGAAAAGGAGAGTCCCAAGCTTGATCGGGGATCCAAATTCCCCCGGGGCCCTGTTTCCATCTCGCTTCAGAAAATTCTGTATTTGGTGACCACTATTCGTTAGAAATATTTAAGTCCGATTTAACAGCAGATGGCGCTGTTATATGTGCTGTTTCAACACAGGTCTTGAGATTCCTGTGAGCAAGGAGAAATACATCTCTTTTGGCTTTAACTTCGTTCTGTGTCCCCATTTTGCTCCCTGCTCCAGAAAAGACAAATTCAGTAAGTCCCTTTTGGTCTTTCTTCTGAGTTTGATACCTAATTAGAGTTGCATCCCCATCGACCTGTGGTTGTTTAAAAATAAACCTGGTCAATTTTGATAGAGTGGTTACCAGAGAGGGAGAGGTGTTGGTAGTGCTTTCTGCTAAGTTGCAGTGCAAAATGCGCTCTACAGAAATGTTTGTTTTAGGCAGCATTGGTATTGAAAAAGCTGAATGTTCAATCTTAGGCTGTAGGCACACATGAGCATTCATGTTTAGATTGCCAGCCTGTAACTTTGCTGTATTATTCAATCCTGTCTCAGACTTACCCAACCCCAGCGAGGCGATAGAGCTGTGACGCCACCCCTTGGTTTGACAGGCCAGGCATCTGAAATGACAGGTGCAAGTTCCTGCTTCAATGGAGTAAGTCAGGTAGTCGAACATTTTTTTCTGCCTTGTGACATTCTTCTGAAGTCGTAAGCTGCTCTACAAGTTTTGGTTTTTTAGTGTTTAAATTATGCTCTAAATCCGTCGCTTTTACCATAATAGGTTGAGAAGTTAAATCTTCTGTGGAAATATAGACGTCCATGCCATCTTCTTCTTCAGATACCATCTCATTTAAACTTTTATCTGCCTTTTCAGCCTCTTATGGAAACAAGAAAGGAGATGAGGCCAACTCTCCCTCCTCCACAATGTCTGCGCCCTCTGGTGCTCCAGCCCAAGTGGCCATCCTGCTAATGGACGGCAGGTCCCCCTACAGTCAGAGTAGGGGAATTTCCTTGGTGCCCTGGCAAAATTTCCCCCCATTCATTAAAATACCACCAACTGCTTAATCTGGTTCAAAGTCAGTTGGCATTCATCTGTATCCCCTTCCCCCCGGTAGTGCCTGAAAATAGGCAGGATTTGTCTAGTGCACTTACCTGGTCAACAAAAACTAAATAGATAATGTACTGCATGGCTAAACAGGATTTAAATAGATCCAACTAGCCTGCACATGCTTGTAGCACTGCAGTATGTTTTGGTAAGTTGATGTACAATATTTTATTTATTTATATATATAATATTTGATAACAAAATGTAATAAAGTGACAAATTAGAATAAACAAAAAATAATGATACTTTTCCTTCCATCATATTTCAGTCCTAAGACAAGATACATTTCTTACATATATACATATTGCTGCACACTTGCCAGCCACATAACAATTGATCTAAGTGGGACTTGGTGGCGTGGTGTTGTTTACCATCAGAAATAAATACTTTCATACCACCACTATGATATATCAACACTGTGGATATAGGGTCCCATATTCAGAGTCAGCCAGATGAGCACGCATAACAGTGTGTCATGCAAAAAAGATATCTGTTGTGATATTCAAACAGAATGCATAATGAGAACAGATCATGCATTCTATATGAATATTGAACTCTGGATGTGTGGCGCATAGCAAGTGGCCACCATGTATGGAATGGTGCATCTAGGGAGCAGAGCTGAAGATGCCCATAGGGGAATGTGTGGTGCATACCTGTATATGCTGGAGCCCCCATGGGTGGTATTCAGCTGAAACATGCAAATGGTTGACCAATGAGCATGTACTATTTATTGTATGCTCTCTGGTATCGATCAGTTGGTGGCTGGCCATGCCATGGTAAGGAGGGCTGTGCCAGTCACCAGCATGGATGGGATGGGGTGTGTGGGGTGGTGGCTTACTGCCTACCAGGGTGGGATGGGTGGTGGGGAGACGACACTATACTATGGAAAATAGGGACGCATTCATTTCTTTGTATTTCCTACAGTGATTGGGATTGGGGGGTCCCTACACTATGGAAATGGGGACTGTGAATTTATTATTACATACAGTGATTGGGCAGGGTGGCGGGTCACTACACTATGGAAAAGAGGACTGTGGTTTTATTATTTCACTCAGTGTTTGGGGGTGGGGGGTCTCTACATTATGGAAAATGGGTTCTGGTTATGTTGTGTTACTTACAGTGATAAGGTGGGAAGGGGAGACACTACACTATGACAAGAGGACAGGGATGTGCATTTATGGTGCCACAAATTGGGGCTTGGGAGGGAGACCTTGTACACGGTCTTACACTGTGCATGGGGAGCCACCTGACCCCGTGCATAGTTAAAGTAGGGTTTCAAAAGTGTAACTATGTGCTGGCACAGCAGTACATAGTTATGCCTTGGGGGGGGTGAATATTGCAATGTGGGACATATGCATGAGGGACCCCTCATTTGCATTCTCATATCACAATATACTGCATGGTGGTGCATTCGGGTTTGCAAGGTGCATCAGGAGTGTGAGGGGGCTTGTGAATATTGACACGCCCCCAAAGGCCTTCATATCTCCTTTAAATATGTGGGCCAAAGTGTACACATCTGAAGGGATGCCTCAAATAGGACACTTGTTAAAACCTTCTAAGACCATTGTTATTGTCACAGTACTTAATATGAACCAATACAATACAAATCAAATAATTACACTAGACATTTAAACAGTATAGTGCATTTCATACAGTTTAGTTTCCAAAAACATTGTACAGGTTTCTGCAAAAAGATAAAAGACAAGTAATTTAATAAAACTGTGTTATGCAAAGTAGTACAAGAAGCACATAGTCACCTATCATAAATTGATTCAGCAATAAAACAGTAAAAAAAATTGCCTATCATAAAATGATTTGGCAGTAACATAGTAGAAAAAAATTAGGAACCATGATTAAGGAGGAGCAGATATGTTTTGATTTTGCAGTAACACAGTAGAAAAAATAGGAACCATAAGGGAGAACAGATATGTTTTTATAATTACTGGAGACCATAAATATCAACCAGATTACTGTTTTGTTAAAAATACATGCAACTGGATTTTGGGTTATTATGCTCCAAAGGCAATAATAACCTGAAATCCAGATGATATTACATTTCATAATAACCCGAAATCCATTTGACATGACATTCCCCAAATAAAATACTTTTAAAACTGTTGCATTCCATTGTTTCACAAAAAAATATTTCAACTGCAGTGTTTTCAACTGTGTTTTATTCATGTACAGTTCAATTTCTTCAAAATAAAACTGCACTCTAACTAAAAAATGTATTTTTCTTTCAAACTGCTAGAAATACAGTCTAAATCTCTACACCAGCAATTATAAAAAATAAAGGATAGATAAGTTTGATGTTACAGATTTTTTTACACACCCTTGGTGTGTGAGTGACCACATAAACCTCTCAAGCTTCGCTCTCGAGGGTTTGTAATTCATCCCCTCAGTGTGAAAAATCCATAACACACACTTACCTATCCATTATTCTCTATATGATTACTGGTGACCCCCATTAACAACTTGTTTTACTATAGCAAAAAAATGCCATAATAACCCAGTGTACAAAGAATTCGGAAGTAGTTCGCACTCAACATATCTCGAGTGCTACTCACAGGTTTTCCCCCACACACAGCTGTTCTCAGAATAATGCATACCATCCCCTGAAAGCAACCACTCTTCTACTTTGTCCCAAAAATTGCCTAATTTTCCAGAAAATCCTGTTTTACCAGCAAGAAATCCTGTATCAAATATAAAGTTTTCACACTGTCACTAACCTTAGCTTTTCCTTTTAACCCCACAGATCTCCATAGCAACCCTTGACCCATGTTGCTGTGACAGCTCCATTCAGATCTTCTATCAGCTTTTCAATGGAACTATTCCATCTATGAAAATTATTATTTTTAAAAGACTTGCTTGTTTTAAAACTGCAATTTGGGCATAGTTTGAGTTGTGTTTTTCCAGTTAGCTGTTGTCTCACTTGTCGACATAGTGAAGCCCTGATCAGCATGCGAGTGAGAGTGTTTAAAAAACAGTCACAAGCAAAAAAAAAAAAAAAAAAAGATTTCTCCCTAATGTTAATGTGGTTTCTTTCTCACTGTTAAACTTGGTGTTTCAAAATAAAATCTTAAACATTAGCAATTCACTTGGTATGTTTCTTTGACTTTTACTATTTAACATCAATTACCAGCAATTCTAAAATTTAATAGGCAAGTGTGTGCCTATAACTATTTTTTTCACACCCTCGGTGTTTGATGACTGCATACACCTCTCGAGCTTTGCTCTCCAGGTTTATGGGTCATCAAACACCTCCGGTGTGAAAAAATTGTCATAACACACTTACCTATCCATTATTTTCCGTGTAATAAGATTAGCAGACAGATGAGTTAATGAATCAGAGAGAGAGAGAGAGAGAGAGTGAGAGAGAAATATAGGATAAAGTATGGGGAGAAGTGTGTTACGAGAATTTAACACACTCCCGAGTTGTTGGATGGCACATAAACCCCGAGGGCGAAGCCCGAGGGGTTTATGAATGCCATCCAACAACGAGGGTGTGTGTTAAATTCGAGTTTTAGTTTGAGTTAAGCCCAAGGGGTTTATCAAACATCCCACAATGAGGTGTGCATTAAATTCTCATGTGAAACACCCTCCCCATCTTTTATTTTTTATAATAACAGGCCGGCAATTTTTCTCCAGCAGTCTGTGAGACTGTTTGGCCCTGCCCACATACCGAATGTTGGCCAATGAGGCAGCAGCATAGTTTGACTGGCATGGCTCACGAATGTCATAACAACCAGCCGGTTGTTATGGAAAATATCAACCTGGTCAGTACATTGAGAGAAATTGCTGACCAGTTATTATCACCAAATACATGCTGAGGTTGTGAATCTGGAGAACAAGCTACCAACTGAGACATGGGAGAGAATATTGTAGGCTGAAGGAAAGTATCAAAGCATGTGTGTCAGAGTGTAGTTGGGGATAATCTGGTGGAATAAGCAGGGCGAAGCCCATAGACAACTGTTCAGACAATGACATTGACTTTAATATGACTCCTGTGATGGGGAACATTTATAAATAATTTTAAAAAAGGGGAGATGTGGTCATGTTTCGAGGTTTATATTGTAAGCAATGTGGCAAGCAGCAGTATTTTGCACATGTGGAGTCCAAATAGCTAGGCCTGTGTCAGTAGTGAATAAAATCCAATCCATTATTTTCTGACGATGGATAATGTGTCTTTTGTTGTTTTATAACCCAGATGTGTTTTATCAGTGTTTGTCAAAACTACTCCCAGCTTTTAAATACATTTTTCATAGTTTTTATTTCTTCTTCTTGACAGCTGTGTCAGCTTCTTTGGCTATGGCTTGAGACCTCCCAGCCCCAAAAACCAAACACTGACCAGAATCCCCCACAGATTACCCCCATGGCATGGCTCTCATAACTAGCTCCACTCCAGAGCAGAATTTGTTGTGGTTAGTTTGTTCTGTGGTGCCGGATCTGCCATGCTGGTTTGGCAACTAGTTCCCGACACGACATTACAGCAACGGATTTACGTTGACTGCAAATTGTGATTGGCATAAATCTGTCTGGTGAATGCCTTGTTTTTTCTGGGGGCTTTGCACCTCAAACCCCCTGTGTGGGAGACTCTGTCTCCCACACCATCTGTAATTTATGATTATGAACTCTGAATCAGAGTTTATTCGGGGAGGGGTGCAAGACCCAGAGAAAGCAGTGCCATGGCCTTGCGGGGACATTTCAGTGACAACATTAAATTGGCACTGTAATGTTGTTTGATCTCGAAATGTAGCTGTTTGATCAGCATACTGTGTGGGGCCCATGAGTTCCAAAGCTGTCGTCCTATGACATTGTTTTTACTACTGGTTGTTCCTCACCCACGTCTAGGACTCAGATGAAAAGGGCTCCAGATGCATGCACACAGTTGCTGCTCACACAAAGCTAGCTATTGCAGTGTATCCCCCATGCAGTAGAGTACTATGTTTTCTCTGTCCCCTAGGGACACCAGCAGCAGACACAGAGTGGTCAAACAAGTCTCCCTCCCACAGAGAATGGCAGCATCCAGGTAAAGGCTGCCAAAAGTGCAATTTCCTGCCTGCTCACAACAGCAACTCGGGCTAGGGGCGTGAACCTGAGTTACTGGCAGGCAAGTTGCTCACCAGACACTGCGCTAGTTCATCAGCATACAATAAAATTTTAAAACAATAAGCATTAAGCAAATAAACATTAGACATAGAGGGCCCAATACGCTATTACTAACAGTTTGCAAACAGCTATCTTGCTGTGCCATTATGCATTGGGGCCTATTACAAAAGGTGTTCTTTGCCTCAGGGGTTAGAAAACCTCCCACTTTGCTATTGAGTCACAAAGTAAATAATCTGCTGGATCTTAATGGTTGCAAATAGGTTTGTGCCTACTCACATACTGGTTAGCAACACACAAAGAGGCCTAAACATAGCAACAGTCATACAGTGGTATGTGATGCGTAGAGCTTGTGGGCACTGGCACTGCAATCCAGAGGATCTACCCCAGACCCAAGACTTGAGACATAGTTCTAGGCCAGTGGTCTATTGAATGTTCTCCAGACACTCAGCATTTCCAAGTAGTGCAGTAGCCACCTCCCAAGCCCTGTCTCTTATTTACTTCCTGGCATACAGTGGAACTCCCACCATAACATCTTTCCCGATGCCTACTGAGTTCACTCAAGTCCCATGATAATCTAGTCCCCCACTGAGTTGCCAGTTTCTTTCCCTGCACATTCTTAAATGAATGTGTTAATTAAGCAATAATGCACGACAGGGTGTGTGTTGTGCTGGGATAACATCAAGCCTGGGGTGATTAGTCACGAGGCCGGAGGCCGAGTGTGACTAGTCACCCCAGAAGTGACGTTATCCCAGCATAACACACACCCTGTTGTGCATTATTGCTATTATACAATGGCTCCTTTGTAAAATTAAATAAAAAATAGATTGGAAATTTGTTTAAAATGTATTTTATTCCTGATTTTTTCATTGAGTAGAAATACATAATGAAAAAATAGTGCAGTTCTATTGTTTGCTCAGTAGGTGGTGGAGCTGCATTTGCTTTTTCAGTTTAACACCCTTTTTCAGTTTAACACTCACATTCTTTTTTTTTTTTTTTTTTTTTTGCCATCAGGTTTAACTGAGCCGGTCCTGCAGTCTTGCATGTACGGCTGAGGATTTTTTTTTTTTTAATATATTGCTGCATGTGCGTGATAGGGGTTTGTGAGAAGGATGTAGATGTGCACTTCCAGTTTTTTAATTAAGATTGTGTGTCTCTTGAAGGAAAGGAGAGGTTTACCTTGCTGTTTTTTAAGGTAAAAGTTATTTTAGCCCTTGGGGACAGCTGCTGTACTGTGAGGAACTGAGAGGCGTCAGTGAATCTCGCGACCAACAGTTACGGTCTCCGCTGGCACTGAAGCCGACTGTGGGGGGAAGAAATGGTGCAGAAGTACAATTTTTCTCCAAGTTTTGTGTTGGGGGCTAAATGGTGATTTGTTGGGCGGGAGGTTTGAACTTTCAGGTGTTACGTGCAGGGAACAGCTTCAAAGCGGGAATGAGAGAAGCAGACTCACCGGCAGTGATGACTGAACGGGGCTGCGGTGCAATGATTCTAGTAGCATTTTTTCACTTTCAGGGAATACTGGTGGGGGTGTCAGAATATTTGGTGGACAGTTTGCACTTTGAAGGTCGGTGGTTGTTGTTGGTGGTCACTGGCGAGTCGGAAGCACTGACAGTGGGTTAAAGGTGGGTTGAGAGCGCAAATTACAAACGGGCAGGTTGCACTGCTGAGGAGCTCCGTGGATTGATTTCTTTCTTCTTAAGAACTCATGCTGTCATCTAAGTGCTGGGACTAGACCCATAATGTTGTACTGGGATAACATCACAGGTCCAATCCTAGACTGACCAATCAGAGCCCAAGATTTTTTCTTGCCATTGTATAATACAGCCATATCAACATACAACATACCAGCAAAAGGCACAAATGGTCTAGCAAGTCTGCTTGTTGCAGAGCTCAGGCACCCTTGCTACATGCTGTTCCACACCCTCCCATTATCCTAACATTCCCCTTGACTTTATCTCACTCCCTTTTAACCCCCCCAACTCTTTTGTGTGTGATCCTGGTGCCGGGTGTCTGAGGGCTACACTACCCCTACCTTGCTGGCCAGATCAAGGTTGAGGGGCCTGGGTTCCTACTTTACTGTAAAACTGGTTCTTTCCCAAGATAACATAAATGTGCTGTGCTTCCACTCAGAGTACACTTTTTACGTGGGCTAGAACAATACCTGGTACAACCCGCTGGGATGCTGTACCCACCCACCATACCATAATGCCACCCCATGCATGACCCACAATTCAAAACTCTGCATTTTAACATTTTCAAATTAAAGGCTCACTCTAATAATATGCTCATGACTCAAAGGTTATGCAAAAACAGCAAACAATTTATTTACATGGGGTGAGGGTTAAGATAGGGAAATTGGAAGCAGAGGTTTGATATTTACAGTTGGTTTAATTGAATTAATATTTGGTTTAGATTAACATTACAATTAGAATCAAAATAATCATTTTGCATTTAAAGACAGACATGAATCATAGTGGCCACCCACCAACCTTCTGATGAATTCAGGTTCCTTTTCTATCTATCTAGCTAGCTGCATTAGATAGCAGACTTGAATTAGATGGCCACAGCAATACCAGTCCCCAGTATGAATTAGAACCCCACAATTCTAAAGCCTATATCTGGGTACCCAGTACTAGAGGTCTTTAATGGTGAAGGCCTGTTGTACAATACAGCTGTGGTGGCTGGCGTTGCAGCTGAGTTGGAGCCCTTAAAAGAAAAATAGATTAACTTCACCCTCATTCTTGAAACATATCTTTACTGAACTTCGGAGAAACATTATCTCTTTTTGTGCATGCTCAACC